>CM053029.1:82721924-83990674 GCA_028564925.1 Lithobates sylvaticus | reverse complement strand
TTGTGGTCTCTGGGAAGAATTACCCCCTTAAAGATGGCTAAAAAAATCAGTGGTGTCAGTGGGAACTTATCAAAGAGGCACAGAAATTGTTCATTGCTCCAGGAACCTCTGGAGGAACCCTGGTTGAGAAACCCTGATCTAGATGGTTGCATTAACAGATGCAGGAAAACTCTTATGGACAATGAAGTTCTTTAATGGACCTTGTCCTATTTTTTTGCATTGAGCTCTGTTCAGGATTCACCATGTAAAGAAAAGTCAGCCTTCCCTTTATAAATAAACCCTGTTCAGGAGCCTCAAGAAGTTTAGTGTCCTCCATCAAAAAGTTGTCTGCTGCTAATAGTGAATTGCCAGTGTACACAAACCCCTAGGGTAGTATATGTACAACTTGGGGGACCTTGATCTGTTTTCCAGCACTACTAAGTATATTGTCATTATTGTTGTTTATTTTGTTAGTTAAGTGATAACGTTTTGCAGCTATAGTTGAAGTGATAAACCTTTTGGATATTTTCAGTTGGAGTCTATCACATTTAAAGAAAGGTGTCACCACCATTAGATATTTGGTTACTAAACTCCTAAAAATGGGACTGTATGAACACCTTAGGTCAGGGGTGTCCAACATTTTGACCTTCCTGGCCACATTGGAAGAAGAGGAATTGTCTTGGGCCACACACGTGTACAATACACTAACAATAGGGTTAGCAGATGAGCAGAGAAAGTCGGGCAGATCGCAAGTAACGTTCACTGATAGTGAAAAGGGGGCAACATAAAACCAGTGCGATAATTTTTGTTAAACGAACGCATCAATATCTGGTTTGATGGTTGTAGTAGCAATTCTCAAGGTGCTCATTAGATATTTTGGTTCTAATTTTGCCCTTTAATGTGCTTCATTCATGGCAATAGTTGCTCACATATATAGGTGCTGCCGAAAACTGATGACATTAATAAGGGGTGATTGTAAAGAGTTGGAGATTTTTCTTTGGGAAGAGAAAACTTAAAAGTCCAGTAGAGACCCTATCAAATTTTTATTCGACCACATGTGTTCGCTAAGTGTAAATGCATTTTTGCAGCAAAAAAAAAATCAGCATTTTTAAGTAAGTTTAAGATTTTGTATTGGGCCACAGGTTGGACACCCATGCCTCAGGTAAAGAGTTATCACACATGCATCTTTTATCAAACTGATAAAAAATTTTATTGTTGTAAGGATGAAATGCTATGCAAGAAATTCTTTGGATCAAACATGAATATAAATAAAGGTCACATATAATATGCCTATTTCAAGGTCGGTATTGTCCTTGAGGAGCATCACCAATCATTATCTTGTATGATGACATTCAGAGGTGTTTTTTCAGCTGGTAGATTTAAATTATACTGTAACTAAAGGCTAAACTTTTTTTTTTTTTTTTTTTTTTTAGTTTTGGATAGCGTAGAGATAGATTAGAATACCTGTCAGTTTGTATTGCTGTCGGTGTCCTCATTAAAGGGGTTGTAAAGGTTTGTTTTTTTATTTTCTAAATAGGTTCCTCTAAGCTAGTGCATTGTTGGTTCACTTACCTTTTCCTTCGATTTCCCTTTTAAATGTTTTTTTTTTTTCTTTTCTTTGTCTGAATTTCTCACTTCCTGTTCCTCCTCAGTAAGCTGTTCTGGCTGACTAAACACCGCTCGGATGATGGTGTGAAGTTTACTGAGGAGAAACAGGAAGTGAGAAATTCAGACAAAGAAAAAAAAAAACATTTAGAAGGGAAATGGAAGGAAAAGGTAAGTGAACCAACAATGCACTAGCTTAACCACTTGCCGACCGGCGCATGACGATATACGTCGGCAGAATGGCACGTACAGGCAGGAGGGCGTATATATAAGTCCCTCCTTTAATGCCTGTCCGTGCCATCGGGAGCGCGCCGGGAGCGGTGCGCTCACGCGCCGGTTGGGACCCCTGTGAGTCCGGTCGCGGTCCCCGAGGACTCGATCGCCGCGGGAACCCCCGCGATCGTCTCACGGGAAGGCTGAACGGGGAGATGCCGAGATAAACAGCATCTCCCGTTCTGCCTAGCAACTAGTGACGCCGATCTCTGCGATCGTCTCACGGGAAGGCTGAACGGGGAGATGCCGAGATAAACAGCATCTCCCCGTTCTGCCTAGCAACTAGTGACGCCGATCTCTGCTCCCTCTGATTGGAGCAGAGATCAGCATTCACTAGCTGACAGCCACGCCCCCCCACAGTAAGAAACACACCCCTAGGCATACTTAACCCCTACACTGCCCCCTTGTGGTTAACCCCTTCACTGCCAGTGTCATTTATACAGGAATCAATGCATTTAAATAGCATTGATTGCTGTATAAATGACAATGGTCCCAAAAATGTGTCAAAAATGTCCGATGTGTCCGCCATAATGTCGCAGTCACAAAAAAAATCGCAGATCGCCGCCATTACTAATAAAAAATTATTAATAAAAATGCTATAAAACTATCCCCTATCTTGTAAACGCTATAACTTCTGCGCAAACCGATCAATAATCGCTTATTGCGATTTTTTTTTTTTTTACCAAAAATATGTAGAAGAATACGTATCGGCCTAAACTGAGGAAAAAAAATGTTTTTTTTTATATATTTTTGGGGGATATTTATTATAGCAAAAAATGAAAAATAATGCGTTTTTTTTTCAAAATTGTCGCTCTTTTTTGTTTATAGCGCAAAAAATAAAAACCGCAGGGGCGATCAAATACCAACAAAAGAAAGCTCTATTTGTGGTAAAAAAAGGACGTCAATTTTGTTTGGGAGCCACGTCAGCAATTGTCAGTTAAAGCGACGCAGTGCCGAATTGCAAAAAGGGGCCTGGTCCTTTGGCTGCAAATTGGTCCGGTCTGAAAGTGGTTAAAGGAACCTATTTAGAAAATAAAAAACAAACCCCTTTAAGGAGATTCACCCTCTCTCAGTGATAATGGTAAACATGACAAAGTGAAAGTAAAATAAAATCCCCAAATTCTGGGTTGTCCCCAGAAAAGTAATAGAGGGAAATTGTTCCAATGGGGACACTAGTTCTGGTGACCTGGGGGTCCCCAGGGATTTCCTTAATTTTTCAGGGATTTCCTCTCACTTCCTGTTTGGCTATGGGACAGGAAGTGAAGGGAAATCTTTACAATGGGACACAGATTGCAAAAATAAATCTGACAGGGGTTACTACCCTCCCTTGCTCTAGCCAAAATGAAAAAACAAATTTGCCTATAGTTCTACTTTAAGTTTTATGTGCAACAGGACAGCTAGATAACAATACTTATGTGGTAACCCTTGACCTAAGACCCCTTTCACACTGTGGCGTTTTTCAGGCGCTTTAGCGTTAAAATAAGCGCCTATAAAGCGCCTGAAAGAAGCCGCAACTGCAATCCCAATGTGAAAGCTTGAGTGCTTTCACACTTAGACATGTGCAAAAGGAAAAAATTCGTTTCGTTTCGTTTTAATTCGTTAATTAATTAATTTCGTTTAGTTAGATTCGTTAAATTTGTTAAATTCGTTTTCGGATTTCGTTTAGTTTTCGACCGATTTTCGAATTCGAAAATATTTTGCGACCCGACTTTGGGTCCACGTATCTCGGGATTACTTGGTGATAGTTGTAGTGCTAGTTCTACTGTGTCTGCATACCAAATTTGGGGTTTCTAGCTACAAGTGGCCCCGAGATATGTGGCCCCAAAGTCGGGTCGAAAAATGTCATTCTCTGCTGCAGAAAAGTGCTTGACATTTTGTGACCCGACTTTGGGGCCCCGTATCTCGGGGCCACTTATAGCTAGAAACCCCAAATTTGGTATGCAAACACAATAGAACTAGCACTACAACCTCTTTAAATTTGGTGTGTCTATCACCAAGTAACCCAGAGATACGTGGATCCAAAGTCGGGTCACAAAATATTTTCGAATTCGGTTGAAATAGTTTCAAATGCGGTTGAAATAATTTCAAATGCAGTTGAAATGATTTCAACCGCATTTGAAACTATTTCAACCGAATTCGAAAATATTTTGTGACCCGACTTTGAAAAAAAAAAAAAATGAAAATGATTCTAACAGTCTGCAGAAGATCTGCAAAAAAAAAAAAGAAGTGAAATGGCTGTTAATAGTCTACAGGAGATCTGCTATTAAATTCTATATTTTTTTTTATTCTGTTCTAATCTTTTCTATTTGAATTATACATTTTGGAAGATGTTTATTTACTTATATACATCTATCACATAAAAAAAAAGGATGTGAAATGGCTGTCACGGATGTCGGTCGCAAGGCAAGTACATATGCTGTATGTCATTGTCCACTTGCCACAACACCTGCCACAAGTGCCAAGACACCTGCCACGATTGCCACATGACCGGCCACGAGTGCCACGTGAACGACCACAAGTGCCACGTGACCAAGTTGTGGATTGTCCACTTGCCATGTCACCTGCCACAAGTTATGGGGTTCCTAGCACCAAGTGACCCCCAGATATGGGGGATATGTCAAGTACTTTTCTACAGCAGAGAATTACATTTTGTGACCCGACTTTGGGGCCACGTATCTCGGGGCCACTTATAGCTAGAAATCTGGAAATTTGGTGTTTCTATCACCAAGTAACCCCGAGAAAATTGATTCTAACAGTCTGCAGAAGATCTGCAAAAAAAAAAAAAGTGAAATGGCTGTTAATAGTCTACAGGAGATCTGCTATTAAATTATATATTTTTTTTTCTATTCTGTTCTAATCTTTTCTATTTGAATTATACATTTTGGAAGATGGTTATTTACTTATATACATCTGTCACATAAAAAAAAAGATGTGAAATGACTGTCACGGATGTCGATCGCAAGGCAAGTACATATGCTGTATGTCATTGTCCACTTGCCACAACACCTGCCACAAGTGCCAAGACACCTGCCATGAGTGCCACCCGAATTTGAAAAAAAAAAATGAAATTGATTCTAACAGTCTGCAGAAGATCTGCAAAAAAAAAGTGAAATGGCTGTTAATAGTCTACAGGAGTCCTGCTAAAAAAATAAATAGATGCTAATAGTCTGCAGGAGATCTGGTGAGAAAACGAAATAGATACTAATAGTCTGTAGTTGTAGTGCTAGTTCTACTGTGTTTGCATACCAAATTTGTGGTTTCTAGCTACAAGTGGCCCCGAGATACGTGGCCCCAAAGTCGGGTCACAAAATGTAATTCTCTGCTGCAGAAAATTACTTGACATATCGCCCCTATCTTGGGGTCACTTGGTGCTAGGAACCCCACAACTTGTGGCAGGTGACGTGGCAAGTGTACTATCCACAACTTGGTCACGTGGCCGGTCACGTGGCACGTGTGGCCGGTCACGTGGCACGTGTGGCCGGTCACGTGGCACGTGTGGCCGGTCACGTGGCACTCGTGGCCGGTCACGTGGCACTCGTGGCAGGTGTCGTGGCACTTGTGGCAAGTGAACAATACACAACTTGTGGCAGGTGATGTGGCAAGTGGACAATGACATACAGCATATGTACTGGCCTTGCGATCGACATCCGTGTTAGACGTGCAAAAAGAAAAAAATTGTTTTGTTTATTTTAATTTGTTAATTAATTCATTTTGTTTAGTTAGATTCGTTAAATTCGTTTTCGGATTTTGTTTCGTTTTTGACCGAATTCGAAAAATCAGTCGCATTTGAAATTATTTCAACCGGATTTGAAAATATTTCAACCGAATTTAAAAATATTTCTACTGGATTTGAAATTATTTCAACTGCATTAGAAACTATTTCAACCAGATTTGAAAATATTTCAACTGCATTTGAAATTTCAACCGAATTCGAAAATATTTTGCGACCCGACTTTGGGTCCACGTATCTCGGGGTTACTTGGTGATAGAAACGTACTTGACATATGCCCCATATCTGGGGGTCACTTGGTGCTAAGAACCCCATAACTTGTGGCAGGTGACATGGCAAGTAGACAATCCACAACTTGGTCACGTGGCAGGTCACGTGGCACTTGTGGTCGGTCACGTGGCAATCATGGCAGGTGTCTTGGCACTTGTGGCAGGTGTTGTGGCAAGTGGACAATGACATACAGCATATGTACTTGCCTTGCGATCGACATCCGTGACAGTCATTTCACATCTTTTTTTTTTATGTGACAGATGTATATAAGTAAATAACCATCTTCCAAAATTTATAATTCAAATAGAAAAGATTAGAACAGAATAGAAAACAATATATAATTTAATAGCAGATCTCCTGTAGACTATTAACAGCCATTTCACTTCTTTTTTTTTTTTTTGCAGATCTTCTGCAGACTGTTAGAATCAATTTCATTTTTTTTTTCAAAGTCGGGTCGCAAAATATTTTCTAATCCGCTTGAAATAGTATCAACATGATTTGAAATTTTTTCAACTGCATTTGAAATTTTTTCAACTGCATTTGAAATTTTTTCAACTGCATTTGAAATTATTTCAACCGAATTCGAAAATATTTAGGTTGTAGTGCTAGTTCTACTGTGTTTGCATACCAAATTTGGGGTTTCTAGCTATAAGTGGCCCCGAGATACGGGGCCCCAAAGTCGGGTCACAAAATGTCAAGCACTTTTCTGCAGCAGAGAATGACATTTTTCGACCCGACTTTGGGGCCACATATCTCGGGGCCACTTGTAGCTAGAAACAAATTTGGTATGCAAACACAGTAGAACTAGCATTACAACATATCCAAATTTGGGGTTTCTATCTCTAAGTGACCCTGAGATATTTCGAATTTCGTCCGCGATTTTTCGATTCGAAAAAAATTCGGATTCGGTTAAATTCGTTAGTATTGTAATTCGCTAATTCGGATGCATCCGAATGTCCGAATAATGAAAAATTTGTCAGAATTTTGATTCGGAACATAACGAAATGCACATGTCTATTCACACTGAGGCGCTGCGCTGGCAAGTCCTGCAAGCAGCTTCTTTGCAGTGCTTTTGGAGCGGTAGATACACCGCTCCTAAAGCGCCCCTTCCCATTGAAATCAATGGGAAGCGCCTGAAAAGCGCCTGCAAAGCGCTTTTAGCAGCGGGGCTTTGTGGGTGCTTTTAATCTTTTATTTGGCCACTAGCAGGGATTAAAAGAGCCCCACTAGCGCTCGAAAAACGCTGGTAAAGCACCGCTAGTTTAAGCAGCGCTTTACAAGCGTTTTTCGGGAGCTGGCAGTGTGAAAGGGCTCTAAGGTGCCCAGACAGTGCCATTTTGATGAGTTTGGTGACCATAAATAAATATTTAAAGCTGAAATCCAGACAAGCTATTAAATTCAAATTTTTATTAACTCTATTATGCATCAAAAGATTTTTTAATTCTGTACTGCCAGTCTTGTGATTCAGTCACCCCAAGCAAAAAGCTTAATGACCACAATTTTCTATGCTGAAATTGGACTATACAGCTTGGTCACTGATCTGCCCCCCCCCCCCCCCTGCCAGCTGTAGAGAAGGAGCCCTGCTTGCTGTGTGGAAGAGAAATATGCTTTTACCCCCTGCATAGTCAGAGCTAGAGCTCCCCAATCAGCAGGTATAATGAAATTTGCTGATTGTAGAGCTATAGGTCTGACTCAGGAAGTGGCATGTCAGACCTCTGCAGAGAGACCACTGCTTCAACAGAGATGAAGGGTTCTTCTCTGCAGCATACTGACAGGGCACAGGCTTTTCTATTTCACCTGTGTCTGCTTTCTATAGAAAATTAACTCCTTAAAACTTTGCACGTCCTGCATGCTTTTTATTTTTTTTAACAATTTTATTAAACTTCAAGAAAACCTAATAGATATACTGCAAAGGCTTCCGAAGTGGCATAACAGCATAACTTTGCATAGCAAGAATTACAAAAGGTATATAACAAGAGGTGTCGGAGCATAAAAATGAAAAAGTTCATAGGTATCAAAAGAAGGAATACCGTGTAGACGTAAGATATCCAAGCTATATCGACCTCACAGAATATAGAGTATTGAATATATTTGCAGGAATGGAAGCGTATCCTACTAGGAAAAAATGGCAACAAAAAAAATTAGATATAACCCATACTGCAACCTCTAAACAAGAACACTTTCCAATATAATTCCTAGATGCAAGGGGGGGGGGGGGGGGTCTAAGCATCTGCTCTTGATGTAGTAGGGGGATCAAGGGGCTGACCAGTGTCAGAAATCTTCCGTTTGCCCAATGTGCTGGTAAGGTCGGCTTTCAAGTACCAGTCGGTATACTAAAACGGCTTCATGAGAAGGGTGAGTTCTGCCATAGAAAAGGAATGCTTCATGAATCGTCTCCACCGGGAAAAGACACGGTAGGTAGTTTTGTAGTTGTATGCAATTTTTTCCAAATAAAACAGGGACTTTAAATTCTTTTTCATGGCTGAAATACGTGGCGGTGAGGGCTGGATCCACACCTTAAGGATCACTTTGTGTGCCACCAGGAGATAAATGGGCCTACTGGGGCGATCCTGAGGTAGTTGAAGTCGGGGTCCGGGCAGAGGAGTCCCCATAGTCAAAGATACAGAGCAACGGGTCCTTGGTGGGACAGATGGAGGTGACTCTAGTCAGGGCCGTATTTAATATTGATTGGATCCTGGGCAAAACTTTTCTTAGGCCCCCCCCCCCCCCCCCCATGCAGTTTTGCTCTCCGCCTACTCTGAGACATACAATAAATAGCAGCTAGACTCAAAATCAGTTTACTGAATCAGGCAGCTATTGCGATTGGTTGCTAGAAGTATCATTACCGCTCACTGACTGGTTGCTAGAGGTTACAGAACACATTACAGCTCACTGGTTAGTTGCTAGAGGTTACAGCACATGATTTCTGCTTGTTGATTGGTTGCTAGCGATTACTGTGGATATGACCTCGGGGGCATGATATACATATCAATGCCGTCGGCCGCCGCGATTTACATATCAATGCCGCCACTATTTACATATGAATGCCGGTAATTTACATGTAAACACAGGGTCTGCAGGTGAGTCATCTGTACACAACAATAGGGCAGAGCTGGGCAGCATTATTAGCAGCACTTCACACTGAGATATTGGGACACAGCACAGGACTAAAGCCTCAAGGGGCGAGGGAGTTTAAACCAGGATAGTTGGCAAGTATGAGGCAGCTGCTTTGGGCCCCACAACAATGACAGGGCCCAGGGCAACTGCCCCTTTTGCCCTGCCTTAAAAACGGCCCTGACTCTAGTCATATGTCAGGACTTGATCCCAATAGGAGACAGAATGGACATGTCCATGAGGGAGGGACTGTCCTGCATTTCGATGTACTTGGAATGTATTTAGCAGATTTAAACATGAAAAGAATGAAAAATTTAAAATATGTGTTATAAATGACAGCATTTCAATCTAATATAATGGAGGCAGCTCATGGTATATTTGGCATTTCCAGTGCCAGAAATATCCAAGGTCAAACCATCTTTACTTACGAGAATTTCTCTTGCTTGTTGTTTTTGTTATCAAACGACCAAAGATAGCGACTGTTACGGCAAATAAATAAAATAAAGAAGTGCCTAACTTTCTGGAAGGGCTGCTGTGGTGTACATATCTGTGGTCACATACCTCTGTATCGGACATTTCCAAGGTAAATGACTGACTTTTCTTTTTAATGGTCCCTGTCTCCCACAGTTCAAGAGGATGTTGAACCGTGAGCTAACACACTTGTCTGAGATGAGCCGTTCCGGGAACCAGGTCTCAGAATATATTTCCAACACTTTTCTCGGTGAGTCACACTCTGCATTAAAGAATAATTCCAGGCGTGTACAGTTTCATTGCAGTTTTTGTTTAAGGGATTTGAAATTCTTTTCAGCCAGTCCTGTGAATGACACCAGAATGGTGACACCACTATTTTCTTGGTTCTTGTCCTCTCATCAGACAGGCGAGGCATGATGAAAATGAAAATATAGGGGGGGTCACCTATCTCGAGTTTGGCAGGAATGTGTAAATTATAGGACTGGCTGAACAGAATTACAACCACAGGTTTACTACCAGTCTTAAAGGATTATTGTCATGGTTTGTATTTTCCATTAAATTATCTTTTAGAGTTGCTGTTATAAATCATTTTTGGTATGGTTTTTACTTGCATGCTGTGGTCTATGATCATATACAGTGAGTTCTCCTGCTACGGCTTATGCAACTTATATTGCAGTCAGCATCCTTGTTGGGCAACTTAAAAAAGGATTGCAAAATAAGTCCCTTACGGTAAATATTGTTTCCAATAAAAGTTTTGACTACATTCCTTCAATAGACTTTTACTGAAGTACACTATATGTCAAAAAGTTTATGGTCACCTGACTATTACACCTACATATATTGCCAAAACTACATGGACACTCCAATGTATTAAGTTTTAGGTGTTTCCAGTGAAGGGTAGTGTTAGACAGTTATAGGCAACTGTGTACTTCCAACCATGTCTGAACAATTTTGTGGAAGGATCCTTTTGGTTCCAGAATGACTGACTGTGCCCCATGCACACCAAGCCAGCTCCATAAAGGAGTGGTTTGGAGGGGAAGAACTCAAGTGGCCTACACAGAGCCCTGATCTCATCCCCACTGAACTGTCCGTTTTCTGTTAGTCATTTTTATTGCTTTAAAAGAGGATAACAGCAAGCATGCCCATGCATCTGATGAAGATGAAGTAAGGGTACATAGACCAAGCAACAAACTTCCAGGGTCCAATGTAATGCGTTACTTGAGGGCGTTTGTATGGGCCCAAATTCTGGGTCAGCAGTCTAGACCAGGGGTCTCCAAACTTCTAAACAAGGGGCCAGTTTTCAGAATTTAGGCTGGCTGGACTGTGGCCAGCAAGAGTAGAAAATTCCCCCGCATCAATGGGAGTCCACAATGTCTCGGGCTTGGTGGCCAGTAGGAGGAGGAATTGTGCCCCTTTATTGGTATTAGTGGCAGGAACAGTGCACCATTATTGGTGTCAATGGGAAGAATTATGTCCCATTGTTGGTATCAGTGGAAAGAATAGTGCCCCATCATTGATGTCAGTAGGAGAAATAAAGCCCCACTGTTGGTGTCAGTGAATGGAATTGTGCCCCATCATTCGTCCCAATAGAAGGAATAGTGCCTCAAGGGCTAGACAAAGGCAAGCAAAGGGCCACAATCGGACAGTTTGAAGACCACTGATTTGGCCTGTATGTTCACAACAAGAAAAGGCAGAGGGAAAGGGAGGGGGAAGGGGAGGCTAAATAGAAAACCGATAAGGCTATGTAGGGAGATAGAGATATATATATATATATATATATATATCTCTATCTCTATCTATCTATCTATCTATCTATCTCTATATCCCCCTCAGACGCGGGTCCAGGGGCCTAATGGATAGGCTATAAATAACTCAGGCTATAAGAGTTCAGAGATGGAAAAGTGTAAGTAAGCCATGTTTAGGATATTTTAGGAAAGTTAGGTTGTGAATCGTTAAAAATGTTGCATAATTTTTCATTAACCAGGATCGCATTTATGCGGTCTTTGACTTCTTGAAAATGGACTCTGGACTTCTTCCAGGCTTTGTTTCTCAAGTCAGGAACAAAGTAGCCAAATTCTGTGGGTATGAGAAAAGACCTGGAATTGTATGATGTTGAAGGCCCAACCTTGCATCATTTGGGACTATTTTTTTTTTTTAAACCAAATTTGAAGGTGGCCAAACACACTGGACCAAAGTGCATTCAGGTTCAGGAAGGACCACCAGATATGTAGTACATCCCCACGATGGCCGTACCCTCTGAAGCATCTGTCACTGCAATTTGAAATAGCATGAGCTACTCCAGCTTGAACCTGAGAACTGTCCATTTTCATCCATACTAGGTGATCACCTGATCACAAGGGCAAGGATTGATTGGACAGGATTGATGGCCTTGTTTGATGGCCGTTGTTTCCCCTGAGATAAGCTGATACCAGATATCTCTGGTTTTACCTTCCTTTCTTCCTCCCTTGTATACAAGATAGACATAAAAATGTATGCTGACTGTATAAACAGTTTGGGAAGAGCCAGTTGAAAGACCATTCTCGGGGCAGTCAGATTGTTTCTGCATATCCAGCTGCTTTTGGGGTTAGAAAAGTGTAATGCGGCGTACACACGGTCAGAATTTCCGATGGAAACAGTCCGATGGGAGCTTTTCATCGGAATTTCCGACCGTGTGTATGGTCAACGGTCTTTTTCTGTCGGAATTTCCGACGGACTTTGAATTGAGAACCTGTTCTCAATTTTTCCGACGGAACACCTTTCTATCGGATTTTCCGATCGTGTGTAGGCAATTCCGACACGCAAAATTCCGACGCATGCTCGGAAACAATTTGACGCATGCTCGGACGCATTAAACTTCCCTTTTATAGTGCTGTCGAACGTGTGTTATGCCGCTGTGTTATTGACCGTCGGAATTTGGTGTGATCGTGTGTAGGCAACACAGCTTGAGCGGAATTCCGTTGGAAAAACCGTCAGTTTTTTCTGACGAGAATTCCGATCGTGTGTACGAGGCATAAGACCCAAACTTTTTTTCTTTTAAAAGCGGAATAAAACCTTTACCAAATGTTTTTTATTTTTAAATTGGACCCCAGAGCTTTTAGCGATAATGTGTTAGTATCCACAGCATATTAGTCTCCTGTTGATCACAGGCGCTGCCATCTTCTCCTCGTCTTCCTTCCGGGTTCTGACTCTTTCGCTGCTTGGTTGGTAAGGCTGCAATGATGTCACTCCCAAGCATGTGCATGGGGAGTGACGACATCACAACACGGAGCGGTGCTGAAAATGTACGCTGAGCTTCACATGCATGGAGAGGGATGAGAAACCATGTCAATTTCTTTTTTTTGTCGCTTGTGTGCCCATCTCTATTTGTCATGGTGACCGTTGTCAAGAGTGAAAGTGAGAGAAAATCCCCAAATTTAAGTTGTCACCATAAGGAATAGAGATGAAATCTTCACTTTGAAAATATTTCCTCTCACCTCCCGTTCTGGCTATGGGACCGAAGAGTAAAAGGAAATGTCCTCAAAAGGGAGCCAGATTGCAAAATAACTAACAGTGGTCTTCCCTACTCTATCCAAAATGAAAATAAAAGTTTGGCTTTAGTTAAAGTGGGAGTCCGGCCAAAAAAATTTTTTTTAAAAGTCAGCCGCTACAAATACTGCAGCTGCTGACTTTTAAAATAATGACACTCACCTGTCACAGGGTCCAGCGACGTCGGCACCCTCGGTCCTCGGATGCTGCCGCCGCCATCTTGGGTATGGGAATCAGGAAATGAAGCCTTTGCGGCTTCACTCCACCGGTTCCCTATTGCGCATGCACGAGTCGTGCAATGCAATAGGAATGCTCCGCGCTGTCTCTGGGACCCGTGTGTGTCCCAGCAGACAGCGCGGCGGGACAGGAAGAGGCATAGACTCCCGTGGGAGTCTATGCCCGGAAGTGGGTGCAAATACCTGTCTTAGACAGGTATCTGCACCCCCTCCCCCCTGAAAGGTGCCAAATGTGACACCGGAGGGGAGGGAGGGTTCCGATGAGCGGAAGTTCCACTTTAGGATGGAACCCCGCTTTAAGCTTCAGAAAGCTTGTTGGCATTTAATGGCTGTCAAGGAGATTTCCCTTTGCTTTCTGTTCCAGAGACCTAAATCTGGAGTGAGTACTGAGGGGCGCCCAGTGCAAAAGTTTGACGCACAAAGGTAATATCTTGGGATAAGTTCACTTTGAATAACATGTTTCACCCATATTTAGGGTGCAACGTGTAACAAGTTTCTAACTGACCCCCTTCCTCCCCCCCCCCCCTCCCAAGTCCCCATTGTGACAGCAGGCTGGGGATCTTCTACCTGCACCAGCTGTCACAATTAAAAAAAAAAAGTGCCTGTGCGGGGCACCCCCCACCCGGCCACGTCATTCATACAGAGTTCTGACCGCTTGTAGTTCTCAATGAACTACCAGGGCGCTGATGAGTTAGCTCTTGATAGTTAATTGATCCTTCCGGTCATTTAGTAACTGCCTGCCCATAGGAGCCTGAGATTGCACCTGTGATCTGCACCAATGCAGGCTCCTAATAAAAGAAATAATAAATGCAATTTTTTTACCTGCACAAAGATGCGCATATATATGTTTATTGCACAAAGGTATCGGATGAACCCAGTATGGGGGGGGGAATGGCTTCAACTTTGAAACCGTGGGTATGAATGGAGTCATTTGAGATACCATTAGAAGACTTGATCCAACATGGTCACTGGGAAAAATAGTCGATGCATCTCCTCCATGGGCTGACGGCAATACAACTCTTTCACAATTAACACCAACTTATGCTATTCAAAATTATCTAAATAAAAACTCTTGGCTTTTACATATACTGTACATTAACAAAAGCAGCACATTATTTTTCTGTCCTGCTGCAAATGGGGTTGTCCCTTGCCCACCTCTTGTATTTTCCATTAAATAAATGAAAACCTCAGCAGGCAGAGTTAGACCCCTCTATAATTGTCATGGCAAGTGGGCAGTCGTGGGATACCCCACAACATCTACCATAGGCTGAAATATGGGTTTTGAGGGGACTGACCCTTAATTTAAAGCATCTCCTCGGCCTAGACATGAGTGCACAGAGACCTGTTCAGGATGACAGATTGACTGCAGTTGTGAGTTGGACAGAAGGACTTGTGATTCATGTTTCTCACGCACACAGAAAGTTTACCGGTTTCAGACGGCAGCCCCATCATGTATTAATAATCCTCTGACGTGGGAATGATGCAGGACGCACTACGGATTATTTATGTTTGTTGTATGAATGTATATTTAGTTTTCCCTTAAAAAGTGCCAGCTGTGGGAAAAGGGGGAGAGGCCTTTAGTTTCCTGTCTGCCGGGTGAGCTGTGACTGGAGACATCTGGTGGATCAAGGCTGCTTCTCCTGGGATATGATAGGGAGGACATCCCTGTGGGTGTTCGTCCTCTGCTTTATAATCTAGGGCAACCTATCTTTACCTGTTTAATATAGAATGGCTCCTAAAATAAAGGAATATGGTCAACTTAGTATTTTATACACCGAGGATGATTCCATTCGACAACATTATTTTAAATAATGAAATTAACTAAATTATGATAACAATAAAATAAATGCAGATAGCGAAAATTGTAGTGTATCTCATATTGGTGGTCAGTAAAAAAAAATGCCCCTTACATTTGCAATCGGTGAGATACATCATAGAGTTCTTATAACAGAAGGTATTTACACATCCTCACTTCCAGAAAACCCAAAAATAAGGAACTCACTCTGTGCTTATGGGTAAGTGTCTGGAGTCAGGCAAATCATCATTATTTTTTGCCCTATCAATACATCCAGAACCACTGGTGTACAGGGCAGATATAGCCAGTAGGGCTCTTGCCCATGGATGCTAGTGACTTGTACACAGCAGGTGGGGCCCTCGGGGATGACTTTACACAAGTTTTGTACACCCATGCAGCCGTGTGCATGGGCTCTTTCCAGATTGCCAGTTTTGCCAATTTTAACAGAATACAGTGTCTTTTTTTGGTTACCTTTGTACTGCCTCACCTGTGTGACCCTTTATTGGTTCCACTGGTGATCATCGAAATGTTCCCTCATGTTGATCTTCAGTGAGAGAAGGACTGCCTTTCACATTTCACTGTCCGGGAATGGTATGCGGCAATCAGCCCTCTGTGATCTTGTAGGCCATGTCACAATATTCCCAGACTGAATGATCAATGGATAGAGTACGTATAGAGCTAGGATGAGGTCCGCTGCCACCCAATGCACAGATGCCAGTCTAGGAGTAGAAGAAGACACTACAGTGGATAGAAAACTAAGATGAAAATGCACAGTCTATATAAGCAAGTCAGGTCAAGCAAGAGCTGGCTATGGAAACATTTCCATTGCCGTCTTACCATGTAAACAGTTTTTTCTTGTCAGCAATGATCTCCTAACAAACAGTAGTAGGGGTATGTCTGTGTTCTCTGTAGGAACCCTGATTCTGCATGCTTGCCTTCTCTGGGCTTGTCCTGCCTAGAGTTCTCTGGTAATGCGTGTAGTACTGTGTACTTTTAATGCAATGCACTACAGAGCAAGGTATATGTGCCTTATCATTCATACATGCTCAACGCACCTTTGCTAGGGTGCTCTGTAGCACACTACAACACAACCCACACAGGCATGAGTTGTCGTAAAAAACATTAAGTGGGGCAAAGCCTTTAAATCCTGTGTCCAGGTTCTTTTGGAGACCTGCAGGTGAGCACACTCATTATAAGCAAGGCTTGTGTAAAATATAATAATAAAAAGGACTTCTGCGCTACTAAAATACTAAAAATTAATATATGTGGGAATGCTGCAAAATCAAATGGTAATCACAAATCACATAAAAGCATGAAAAAGTGTATACATAAATGTACGTGACTCAGCGCATAACCTCAGTGATCTGTCTAGTGCATGAAATGTTGATGCTTCAATAAATAAAGTGCCTCCAATATATCCAATAAGGTGCATAGATTAATTATCCAATAAGGTGCATAGATTAATTATCCAATAAGGTGCATAGATTAATTATCCAATAAGGTGCATAGATTAATTATCCAATAAGGTGCATAGATTAATTATCCAATAAGGTGCATAGATTAATTATCCAATAAGGTGCATAGATTAAAGTGCATCCAATAAATAAAGTGCATTAAATATAGTGTATCCAATGAATAAAGTGCACCCAGTATAATCCAGTAATAATGTGCACAATGTAATACACTGATAAACATTATCATTGCCCAACACACTGTATATCAGTGTATTACATTGTGAAAATTATTACTGGATTATACTGGATGCACTTATTCATTGGATACACTATATTGAATGCACTTTTTTTTATTGGATGCACTTTAATGTATGCACTTTAATTAATGTATGCACCTTATTGAATATATTGGAGGCACTTTATTTATTGAAGCATTAACATTTCATGCACTTGACAGATCACTGAGGTTATGTGCTTGCGTCACGTACATTTATATATACACTTTTTCATGCTTTTATGTGATTTGTGATCACTATTTGATTTTGCAGCATTCCCACATATATTAATTTTTACTATTTTAGTAGCGCAGAAGTCCTTTTTATTATTATTTTTTACACAAGCCTTGCTTATAATGAGTGTGCTCACCTGCAGGTCTCCAAAAGAACCTGGACACATGATTTAAAGGCTTTGCCCCACTTAATGTTTTTTTTACGACAACTCATGCCTGTGTGAGTCACGTACATTTATGTATACCCTTTTTTTTAAGGCTTGTGTAAAGCTGAGTGCTCCAGCCATGAGGGAGGTGTGCTCCCCGTTTAAAGACAGGTGTGTCTTTCTGTTGGGCGACAAGGGTGATCTCCTCAGGAGACCTTACTCCATGTTGGAAAGATTCCTTGCCCATCATGCAGAGAGTTGCAGTGGCTAAGCGAGTCTGGGAGACTGAGAGAGTGTGGGAGACTGGAAGAGCGCAGACAACTAGACGAGTTCACGGAACTGAGGGGATCTGCAAGTCTATCAGGAGTGAGAGAGCCCGGGGTGTCAAGAGAACCCCTATTGAGAGGCCAGGAGTGGGCCCGTATAGGCTGAGTGAGCCAGGAAAAGCTGGGTTAGACGGTCTGAGGGACCAGAGTCAAGAGCAGTGCTGCTACTGAAGAGAGAGCCAGGCGGCTTGGTATTTTTCATTACTTAAACTAAAACCCAAATATTCCCTTCGCTGCATTACTGAAATACTGATATATTGTTTGTGCTCCAATAATTAAAAAATGATTATTTATGTGCCAAAGTCAGTCACTCAGTAGTACTCATATCTGTGCTGATATATAGTTCAACATAACAATGTTCATAATAAAGTGAAAACATCCTCATTATGTGACCATGTGATTCTTGTCCAATTAACACTACTGTGTGCTCGATCACCTTTCACACCTTCCTGTTACTTCAGGGTATTGACCTTTGACCTGTATAGGTCACTATGCACCTTGCTGTTTAATGGGGCTTTCACCATCTCCAAGTTGCACCAGATGTATTAACAACTCTCCTTATTCTTCCTCCAACACCACGTATCATTATATAGGGTGAAGTCTTTCCACTTTATTTCGTTTTGCTAAAAAACAAGAAGACTTTCCTTGTGTAGTATATTATTTATATAACAAATAGAAAGCCACTTACAAAATCAGTGCACCTCAATCCAGTGCAAAGGATAAGTTCACTTTAGAAATGCCCCTTTAAGATTAGGATTCGGCATCGCATGCATAGAAAACACCTTATTTCCACTTACGGCCTGGCATGATGATGTCATGTAGCTCGGCCCATTACGGTGTTCCCACTGGACATTTGTCCGCTTTATGAACCAATCAGGAGGTGCCAGAGAGCCAACTTTGAATGAGCCTGTAGGTCCTCAGGGTAAGCCATGTTCTACAGCTGACACTGGCAATGCCTAATGCTGCGTACACTCGGTCGGAATTTCTGATGGAAACAGTCCGATGGGAGCTTTTCCTCGGATTTTCCGACCGTGTGTATGCCCAGCGGTCTTTTTCTGTCGGAATTTCCGACGGACTTTGGATTGAGAACCTGTTCTTAATTTTTCAGAAGGAAAACCTTTCTATCGGACTTTTCGATCGTGTGTATGCAATTCCGACACGCAAAATTCCGACGCATGCTCGAAACCAATTTGATGCATGCTCGGAAGCATTAAACTTCCCTTTATAGTGCCGTCGAATGTGTTGTATGTCGTGGTGTTATTGACCGTCGGAATTTGGTGTGACCGTGTGTAGGCAAGACAGTTTGAGCGAAATTCCGTCGGAATTCTGACGGGAAAACCATCAGAGCTTTTTCCGACAAATTCCGACCGTGTGTACGCGGCCTAACTGTGCAAAGAGATTTCAATTTCTCCTGTTTCCCATTTTGACTTCCTGGGAAGATTTCTTATTTTTTTCACTTTTGATTGGCATGTCTTTCTGAAATGTCCTGTAAGCCACAAGAGGTATTGACTGTCAGAGCTGGATCTGTTTAACGGTTGCTCACCACCCCTTCCCCACAGTACAATAGTGTGGAGTATCTTTACACAGTGTAGAGGGTTCTGTACATTAGTAATAGCAGTTAAACCATTTTAGTAACGTTTTGCTAGGTTACAGATACACAGTGGGATATTAGGTTTTATATTACTGTGTAAACCGTGCAATCGCTTTCCCATAAGACACATGATCTGCACCAGTCACATGTTCCGGGGCTGGTAAACCGTCCATTTCGCCATCCTTCCTGTAAGGTGGCTATGTAGATAGGACACCTGTTCATCCTACAAGTTTAAATGTCCAGTCTTCTCTCTCAATGGGCTCACAGCACCCTACCCACCTGAGACACTGCAGAGGCTTTCTCCGATAAAGCTACACAACATTTTACTATGAACATGGAACCGCTCCTTCTGCGCTTTTTTATGTTTTTGACCTCTTTTATAACACTTGGAATATTCGCATTAGAAAATGGGCGCAGAATCTTCAGAGAAAAGGCCGAGGCTGGAGGACCCAGGATCGGTATATCTAAAATATATTTTGGGGGCTCATGTATACAGTGCTGAGGGAAAGGGCCCCATTTCACTCATGACAACTGGTCATTCATTGCCTGTATCATAGGACACAATATGCTGTTGCATGGGGAATCCTGATATACTTCTACAGACCCAAGACCGCCTCAAAATCGGAATATAAAAGGAAAGACTTCCAGTACCGATGAATCTCCTAAATTCAGTTATAGGCATGACTAGTACAATCAGAATATAAAAAGAAAGACTTCCAGTACTGAAGAATCACCTAAATCCAGTTATAAGCATGGCTAGTACAAAACAAAGTGCTTTTGAGATATCATAGCCATATAATATTTTATAACAGTAAACGTTTGATGGATTCTGGAGATCCATCGGCATTGGCCCAACTTTACCTTGTATTCTGATACATTTGCTTTTATATTAAGGCCTGCTATTACAAAAGGAAAGGTGAACCTTATGGGTCATTTGACCGAAGCTTCCACTATTCTTCTGTCCTTCTACGTTAACCACTATGCTGTGTTGTCATACCAAGCTGTCCGTGTGTCTTGTTCTGTAACTTGGCTGTTTATGTGTTGCAGACAAACAGAACGAAGTGGATATCCCATCCCCAACACAGAAGGAGCGAGAGAAGAAGAAGAAACAACAGACAATGTGCCAAATAAGTGGTGTCAAGAAGCTCACGCACAGCTCCAGCCTGACCAACTCTATGATACCTCGTTTCGGAGTCAAGACTGACCAGGAGGAGCCGCTTGAAAAGGTACAGAGATTGTGAATAGTTATGTATGGTTAGTGCTGAATGCATTTGGGATCTACCAGCGTATAATACTTATTGAGTTTGAGCTGAGTTTGTTGAAAGGCATTCTTTGGTGGTAATTGCAGATGCAAGTTGCCCAATACCTGACCCATGGCCAGGTCTCTGACAACTCTTCATAGGGTAATCGCGTTTTGCATATTTTACAGAATGCTGACATGCCAGTTTGTTTCCAGCCAATAATATGGATCACACAAAGCAGCATGTTCTTTTCCATTAACGCTCCACTTTTGTAAAAACAAATAATAAGTATAATTGCTGTTCAAGATATTTAGTAACTTTTAAGTATATTTAAAACTCTTTTTTTTAGTTTTGGATAGAGTGGTGAGGGATTAGAACACCTATCAGGTTTTTATTGCTGTCTGTTTCTCCGTTAGGGAGAGTCACTAGATTTGTACCGTTTACTGGTATCACCTATAGTGAAAGTAAAAGAAAATACAGGGGGTCCCCGACTTACGAACGCCCGACCTACGAACATCTCCTACTTACGAACCGGGCGATGCGGGGACCCTCTGCCATTTTCCGCGGACCTTCGGCCGTTCTGCGCATGCGCGGCCAGACGGAGCCTCGGAAAATGACGGCAAACATCGGAAATGTCCGTAATTTGCCGCGCATGCGCAGAACGGCATTCGACGGAACAACGGAAATGTCCATAATTGTCGGTCTGCGCATGCGCGGCCGACTTACGAACATTTAAGAACAGGAGGACAGTCCCCTGTACCAATTTTGTGTTGTCACCTGAATAGAAATAGAGGGGAAATCTTTGTGGGAACACTAGTTCTTGGTGGCAGCCTAGGATTCCCTCAGTTTGGAGGGATTTCCTCTTGTTTTTCGGTATGGGACAGTCAAGGAAAATCTCCCCAATTGAACAAGTCTAAATGTTTTTTTTTTTTTTTTTTTTTATTATTTGTCTGTGGGCCTTTGGGGAGATTTTCTTTCATTTCATGTTCCAGAGATAAACTTGGAGGTAAGAGGAGATCATTCCAAAGCAAGAGGATATCCCCTCTTAGACAGTTGTCACTAGAGTTTACCCTGGAAGATTTCCCTCGCCTTCTGTTCTGTTCTAATTAAAAAAAAAAAAAGATTTTCTATCACTTTCTGTACTGGAAACAATGGCCACCAGGACCAATAGTGGAAGTGAGTCTCCCAACAGGGACACAGATGGCAATAATACTAGAGCGTTTAACTCTTCGACATTTTTATACAAACTAAAGAATGGTTTGGTGTTCTATATACTTGTTCTATTATAATGACCTATACATTTTAATCTGCAGTAAACTATGACGCCCACAGGAAACTATGTGGACACCTAACCATCACATGAGCCATTTGAGGCAGCTGCTTCAGGTGGCTCTTGTGGAGGTATGGTGGGGACACAGCACTAAGATCAGAGTGTCCATATCCTCTTTAGTGCAGCTCAGTAACGCTAAGCCTGAGAAAATCGAAGCTGAGCTCTCTAAGGCAATGTTTCTCAACTCCAGTCCTCAAGTACCCCCAACAGGTCATGTTTTCAGGCTTTCCATTATTTTGCATAGGTGATTTGATCAGTTTCACTGCCTTGGTAATTACCACAACCGTTTCATCTGAGAGAAATCCTGAAAACATGACCTGTTGGGGGGTACTTGAGGACTGGAGTTGAGAAACATTGGTCTACTGCTGCCAAGCCTCTTCAGTGATGGGGAGCCTATTAACCATGCAGGATCAGTGTCACTGAGCACAGAGATGCTGGCTAATACACACTGACCAAAGCAGTTGTGCAGGAAGCTTGCTAAGTAATGCCGAGCCTGTACCTTTAACAGGTTCAGTGTCACTGAGCTGGCTGTTTGTGTGTGTGGATGCACACACACACACACAGGTAGTGCTACCATTTGCAGGGGGACATCAAAAATGGCCACGCCAGGCAGTATTCATCTCTGGCATGGCCTTGCCATCATACCTACTTGTATAGCTAAAAGTATGTGGATCTGTTTCATAATATTGGGTTGGAAGCAGTGAATATAAAGAATCACCCGCTTTTGTAGATACCTACCTGTTGCTGGTGCCACTCCTTCTACACATGAAGCTATAGTGCAGGGATATGCAATTAACGGACCTCCAGCTGTTGCAGAATGACAAGTCCCACGTGGCATAGCAAGACTCTGAGAGCCACAAGCATGACACCCAGAGGCAGAGGCATGATGGGACTTGTAGTTTTGCAACAGCTGGAGGTCCACTAATTGCATATCCCTGCTATAGTGGATACGGTCTATCCACTGTATTTATTCACCCCATGGTGAAAATGGAGTTCCTTAACTCAATGGGTTATTTGTTACTAAGCTCCCCAATTTTTCCTTTAGTGATCAAATGCCGCGTTTGCAGTGTGTTAGGATGTATACTCTGCCTCGTAGTGCTGTGAGAGAGCTAGGATTGGCATGCTTGTACTTTAAGAATGATTCATGAGTTGTAAGTCAATCTGTGTTAATGGTACAGTGCCAACCTGTAAACTTTGGGACTGTCTTCTCTTACATGACATGTCAGTCTGAGCTGATGGCCCACAATCTAAAACCTAAAAAGAACGAACCTAAAATTTTATGATTTGTCCCACTGTAGGAGTAACTTCATCAACCCGTTAAGTCTCTACCTTTTTTTGTATGTTCCAGGAATTGGATAATCTAAACAAGTGGGGCCTTAATATCTTCAGAGTAGCGGAATTTTCCAATAACCGCCCGCTGGGCTGTATAATGTACACCATATTCCAGGTAAGTAGCATCCTCGGGCCTCACTAAGGTGTGTTGGAGAAATCCATGAACAGTAAATTACTGTGTGCCTCTTTTATGAAGGTTTTTACTGTGTGTGTTGCTTATAGTGACTGGCCTATGTTAACTGTTTGCGGTCAGTGGCACAGACAGTTTTTTTTTATTTCAGTCACCTTGCTGAAGTCCTTTGTGCATTTCTTAATTTTCTGTAACACCCACACTGGGAATCAAGACACTGGAGCCTTAAAGTATATATAAACCCAAGGACAAAAATTGTATATATTGCAGCTTACCAGTCCTGGATTTGGTGGCTCTATGCATTTTTATTTTTAGGCCAAGTACATTTATTGCAAGTACAGAAAATCCCTGCAGAGACCCAGTGTCCTTTTAACTTCCTGTGCTCTGAACTGAAATCTCAAACCATGATATTGGCTTTACCAGTTCTCTTTTGTGGACTTCTTCAAACCCCCTCCTGAAGGATAGTCTACCATCCTATACCTCGATTGCTAACTATCACCTTATTACTGTCTACATTACCTTAATTTATTTGCCAGCATTCCTCTGTTCCGCCACACCCAGATTCTGCGCAGTAAACAATGTATATATAAAAATGACCTAACACAGATCTACACAAAGTTCAGTTTATTTTGGCTTAGTTTTCTTTGCACCTTATTTGATGCCATAGATACATTTGAGATCTCCCCCCTTACCTTAGTAGTCTTTTTTTTCTGTAAGGAAAACTAGCAGATTATGTGAATGTACATACAGGAGCACTTGCCATTCTCACAATATCTGGGTGTGTGGAAGGGAGATTCCTAACTTACTTTTGTCCCCATTTCTGACTAAGTCCCTACCTGCCCGGGCTCCTCAATTTCCAATGAGCTCCTATGCTACCAGTGGGCATGTACACTTTTCACAGCATTACCCCAACGCTTGAGGCTTCTATTCTAGAAGGAAGGGCAATCAGGGACGAGAATATTAGCAGACAGCTTCTCCCCTAGATCCTCATGGCCAACTCCTGCTCCCAAAACATGGCAATCTGGGTTATGACAATATACAAGTGCCAGGCTGCCACTCTAAACAACTTTTTTTGAGGCCTCGGTCCTCATAGGGGGGCAACCCAGGTGCAATTTAGTAGTTAAACAATTTAGTCACCTTAGGTGGCCTGCACCCCACCCCAAAGACTATCAAAACAACTTTTAAGTTCTAATTTTCTGAGTTAATTCTGCCACCATCTGAAGGATACTTTATAATCCTCTATTCCTAACTATCACCTTATTACGGTCAACATTACCTTATTTTATTTGCTGGCATTCCTCTATTCTGCTCATGAAATTTACTGACAGGGGCTGTTTTTTTACTGACATTGCGCAAGTACCTAAAATGGCTGTTGGTGCAAATATCAATATTTAAACTATAATCATGTAGCTAGTGCTATTAGCAATGTGTTTAAGTTAAAAAAAAGTCAAGAAACATTTCTCCATTTGCATGGTCAGATTAATATAACCCAGCCAGCACAGAGTTCCTCCATACAGAAGTGTACAGGCTTCCCCCTTACAGTGCAAGGGAACGCTGCAGATCATGCTCTAAGGGGGAACTGTGATGTAAAAGGGGGGGGGGGGGCTCTGGTCACCAGAGACCACCTTTTCTCAGAGTCCACTACATTTCCCTTTTACACCAGAGTTCCCACTTACATCAGAGTCTGCAGAATTCCCCCTTGCACTGTAGAAGGTGCAGACATGGTACAGAGGTGGTCATGCGGACACGATATGGTACAGAGGTGGTCAGAGCATGCAGACATGGTACAGAGGTGATCATGCGGACATGGTATGGTACAGAGGTGGTCATGCAGACATGGTACAGAGGTGATCATGCGGACATGGTATGGTACAGAGGTGGTCAGAGCATGCAGACATGGTATGGTACAGAGGTGGTTATGCGGACATAGTACAGAGCTGGTCAGAGCATGCAGACATGGTACAGAGGTGGTCATGCGGACATGGTACAGAGGTGGTCAGAGGATGGATACAGGAGATAGAAAGACAGAGATTGTGAACAAACATCTTACATACCACTGAAATTCTTGCCTGATAACTGCTGCCTGTGGGCATCACAATAGATAGCAGCCGCCAGCCAAGCAATGGATTGATAAATTCAGGTCAGGGGTTTGGCGGTGGGAGTTTCCAGAGTCCAGCAGCTAAGGGCGGATAATGCAGACAGGGGCACAGTGCTGTGGTGGTGGAAATCCTGAGCTCCATAGTGCACTGGAGTGGCAGGTCAGGGTTTGGTCTCCTGCCTGCTCTAGTGATGCAGTGCCGAGACATGCCGTGACGCCATTCATTCAAAATTGGCGCCAGGCAGCGCTATTATGTCACATACTCACTGCGCATGCTCCCGCCCGGCCGAAAAAAGCCAAGTGTGTACGAGTCCGGCGGCCTTGGAAACAGCACATGCACAGTGTAATGGTCGGCCCGCAGCCATATTTTTTACGGGCACCACTGCCTGTAACAGGCTTTAACGGGCAGCCCGAAAATGGGATAAAATTTATGGGCTGGCTGTAAATTAACGGGCGGTTGGCAACACTGATTCTGCCATATCCAGATTCTGCGCAGTTAACAATGTATATATAAAAATGACCTAACGCAGATCAGATCTACACACTGTTCAGTTTATTTTGACTTGTACAAGATCTTAAATACACGTGATGAGATGGGTGTTAATAATTCTCCACCAATAAGGGGGTACATGTTTAAAAGACATATTTCCTTTATAAACCTACTTATTCAATTAACCAATTATAATGATACATATATTTAGAATTCTTTACGTACGTATCTGTATCTAAGCAAAACTATTATGTTAGAGTTTATAAAAACTCCTGAGGTTTCCTGTCAGCCAATATATCTGTCTGGTTCATATCTTCACATATATAAGTTGTTCCTCATTTTAAGTTTCACCATTAATACAAGCTTACTGTTAAGCAATAATACATTTAAAGGAGTAATCCAGCCTTAGGTTTCATTAACAACCCACAAAGCAGTTTAGACATTTGGGGTCTTTTTACAAGACCCTTTCACCTCCTTCTTATTTAATGGAGCTGAAGATAGGGGAAGGTGTTTGTGGTCCAACTCATTACCAGTATTCTTTTCAGTCAGTGGCCAGACCTGAACCCTGTAGCTCCTCTACAGCTTGTATCAATATGCCCCGTATAAGCACTATACTCACTGGAGCATTTGCATTTTGCAGAGCAGAGTAGGACTGGCCATAAAGGGGTTACTTTGATGCAGTTGGCCAGCTTAAACATATATTACAATATACATGAACCAAAATTCCTTTTTTTTTTTTAACGAAAATTTGCTAGAAAGAGTACATATCAGTGTGGGAGAGGGTTCATCGAGAATTTTTAGTGTAGTCCAAATCAGGAGAGCAGCCTGGGGTGGCAATGCTCCATAGATAGTGTGAGTGAACACTGCCACTCTAGGGCATGAGGTGTGTTGCTGGCAGGTTTACCCGGTGAAATGGAAAATAAGCCTGGGTAAAGGAAGTTAAAAAGGGGTGTAAATGACAGGTATGTTGCATGAATTGGCTACTAATAATGTTTGAAAACTCTGTATGAAGTCCACCACACCTGTACAGAGATTGAGGGGTATGAAGTATGAAGGGCACCTTCAATAAAATTAAAGTGTCTGGTTGGACTTTAAAACTATTGGTACGGATTTTGTCATTTTCCAGGGCAGATCCAACAGCATTTAAAGAGACACTGTCACTTTGCTATTCAGTGCCTGCTGATAGCCCAGCCTTCCCAGCAAGCTATTCTCGCCCATCTGCACTTCTTCCCGCCGTATCAGTCCTCAGTCTGTTTCTCCAACCAGACGGGGCTTTTAGGCATGGGAGAACATGTGCCCTCCTCCTCCATGTGGCAGTGATCACAGCTTAATGGCCAGTTGCCAGGCCTGAACACTGGAGTGTATCTAGGGTGGACTCCTAAAGTGGAGAGGTGGCTGGTAAGGGCAGGGCCGGGACAAGGGGTGGGCAGGAGGGGCGGATGCCCCTGGCGTAATGGTTTATTGCAGGCTTGGGGGGGCACCCTAACCCTTAGGGAAATGGGGGCACAGTTTGGCATCTTTGCCCTGGGGGCTGGGTGACCTTGTCCCATCACTGGGTAAGGGTGAGTGGAGTGTACCTTGCTGGAAAGCGTGGACTATCAAGAGACACTGCCAGATTGTTCTGAATTGGCAGGTGGCAGGGTCTCTTTTAATTAATAGCACTTAGAAGAATACTTTATATATTTTTAAAGAGTAACCATAAATGAAGGCTGCCTTTCTGAGTTTCTTCAATGTGTGTATGAAGCTGACCATAGTCATGGGTGGCCCTGTTGGCACTACTCCACCTGACATCCTTTGATCTGAAAATAAAGGAGCCGGGCAGATCAGCCAATCAGCTGCAGCCACTGTTCTGAAATGTTGCAGGTGCAGGCTTTTGGAATACAGCAGCCGACAGGGGAAATTTGTCCTTTCACGCTGTTTAGCATGGATGTAGGTAAATCAATAGATTGCAGGGCCAAATAAGAAACACATAAGAGTGTGTGATCACACATAAGCCTGATTGTGACTTTACTGAAGATAGCTGAGACTTTGTTATAAGTAATCTCTACCTTTTTCTCTTCTACAGGAGAGAGAGCTTCTTAAGACCTTTAAGATTCCTGTGGACACGTTAATCACTTACTTGATGACCCTAGAAGACCACTACCATGCGGATGTGGCGTACCACAACAGCTTGCACGCCGCTGACGTCACACAGTCCACACATGTCCTCCTCTCCACACCGGCATTAGACGTAAGGCAATACTAAGTAGACTGGGGTTTTCAATGTACCAATGTATTACAAATGGATGATTTGAAGAAGACCACAAACAGTCTTTGCTACTACTGTTTTTTTACGCTTTGAAAGACAACCTTAACCCCTTCACCAGCCATGACCATTTTGCTACCAGGTGGTCCCATCCATTTATTCCTCCTAGCAAAAGTGTTCCCATTCGGGCTACAGGAGGGACCGTTTTTGTCAGGAATTGCACTCTGCAGATTCATAAACCTGTCATTAGTCCTTGCATTAAATTTTTCCAGCCCTATGTGGGCTGCCACCATTGAACTACAGCTTTTTTTTGTTTTGTTTATTTTATTAACTGTAGGGAAGACCCCTGATGTCTCCAAAGGGCCTCATATAACATGTATTGTATGTGATGCTACAGAACGCTGCCATAGATGGAAGGCTTACTGGAGGAAATGGGTAGAGACTGTTCTATAAGAGTGGTTGGAGACTGAGTCATGCTGTAGGACAGGGGTCTCCAAACTTTCTAAACAAAGGGCCAGTTTACTGTCCTTCAGATTTTAGGGGGGCTGGACTGTGACCAGTGGGAGTAGAAGATGTCCTGGTATCAGTAGGAGTAAACCATGCCACATCTGTGACGCAGTAAGGTGAGGGACGTGGCAGCAGCAAGTGAGTGGATGCCCGCTAACTGGCGCTGCCATGATGGATCTGAATTGACAGGTGCTCTTTAAATGTAAGGACTTATTCCTGCTGGTAGTTGTAATCTTTAATATTTTCAAACAAAATGAAGGTTCCCTGTTAAGAATAATAAGCTGTCAGGTTAGTAAAACAGAGAAATCAGAACCGATTCAATCATACAGTTTGTAGTGTACATAGATTTGCAAAACAATGGGATAAAGGAATATGCCTGAACTTTGTTTTATCTCATGGTTATTGTGAATTTGTGTGAATGCATCAATGCAGTGTATGTTATCTCAGCTTGCAGAGCTTGGATTTATTGAATGAGTTTACCAAAAATGTAAATATTTGTAAATGTGAATATACAGCCTCATGCTACATAACTAAGCTCAATTTCATGCTGAATAAACTAAATTATTAATGTATCTTAAATAGAAAACTATGTTTTTAGATAGATTTTTACTGCAAAATAATTTTATTTAAAAAAATCATTTTTACATTTTGTTTTAAAAAAATCATTGTTTTTTATCTACCCTGGTAACATGTTGCTGTGCTGATCTGTAGTAGCTCTAGCTAGGTTAGGCAGGGAGAGTGACAGATGTTCAGATAGAGGAGAATGAGGAGGGCAGATCTCATATACATGGACTGAAAAGAAGACACTGTGAGCCAATAGAAGGGCATATAGGTCATCCTCTACTGAGACTAGAACAGAGAGAAAACATGCAAACATTTTCCTCATTGTTTATGATGGAGAATGCACTAGAGCAGGGGTCTCAAAACTTTTCAGTACAAGCTCCACACCGTATATTTTACAAATATTCACTGGCCACCAAAAAATCCCAGTCAGAGTCCCCTTTAAATCGGGTTCCCCCATCAGAGTCCACCCTAACCTCAGGTTCCCCCCATCAGAGTCCACCCTAACCTCAGGTTCCCCCATCAGAGTCCACCCCCCCCCCCCATCAGAGTCCACCCTAACCTCAGGTTCCCCCATCAGAGTCCACCCTAACCTCAGGTTCCCCTATCAGAGTCCACCCTAACCTCAGGTTCCCCCATCAGAGTCCACCCTAACCTCAGGTTCCCCCATCAGGGTCCACCCTAACCTCAGGTTCCCCCCATCAGAGTCCACCCTAACCTCAGGTTCCCCCCATCAGAGTCCACCCTAACCTCAGGTTCCCCCCATCAGAGTCCACCCTAACCTCAGGTTCCCCCCATCAGAGTCCACCCTAACCTCAGGTTCCCCCCATCAGAGTCCACCCTAACCTCAGGTTCCCCCATCAGAGTCCACCCTAACCTCAGGTTCCCCCCATCAGAGTCCACCCTAACCTCAGGTTCCCCCATCAGGGTCCACCCTAACCTCAGGTTCCCCCATCAGAGTCCACCCTAACCTCAGGTTCCCCCCATCAGAGTCCACCCTAACCTCAGGTTCCCCCCATCAGAGTCCACCCTATCCTCAGGTTCCCCCATTTACTTTTGAATAAGATGTGCCAAATTTAATATGAAATTCCACATTAAAAAAAACTTATTTCAAGGCTGGAGTTGCAACTATGGAGGGAAAATATTTCTGATTAAATACCCCCCACCCCCATCCTACCACTAGAATAACTAATGAAAGAAGCAGAACTGGTTGGAAGTATTTGCCACTTTCTTAGTAGGTCCAAAGACAAACCAAAATCGCAGAGTGAGAGCATATGATGGAGTTACAGTCCATCCTTCTGAGCCCTCTGAAAATATTAATAATGCACAATGTAAACAGATGGAGATGGCGACATGGACGTCACAAGTAACACGAGCCAGGGCCTGATGACGTGATCAGCGGCCTCCACCTTGTTTCCTTCACAGTTCTCTGCACTCTTAGATTGTCCAGCCAATTCAGTCATTCCAGTGTTGGGTTCTGTTTAATAATGAATGACAGTGAAATACTGAGCCGTACACAGGAAATACAGAGTATAAACTTTTCACGTATTCAGCAAAAGCTGCAATCTTTCCAGCGGAGTCAGCCAGAACAAAATCTGCCATCACACTATAATTCCTTCTGTCTTTTCGGCTGTCGATCTAGAAATATTAATTTCTTACTGGTGTGTATAATGTAACCCACAACCTTTATACCACAGAAAATAGAAAAAATAAAAGCAGACTCTTCTCATAGCATTGTACAGACCTTTTATTCTCATCTCCCATAGCATCATTTTTATAACACAAGGAAGATAAAATTGATGGCTCTTTAATACAATTTCCTTCGATTTTCATTTACCTTTTCGTGACCACGGATCATTAATGCTTAGATGCCCAGGCCAACTATAGCAGCATTGGCAAGTGTTGGTTAACTTCAAAATAACTGTAATTTGCATAACTAAATAATTGAATCTATTTATATTTTTTAAGGATGTGTAAGCTTTTTATTTAGTACACTGTATTAAAAAGAAACCTATTTTTAATATATTAGAATTTTTCCTAATACTGTAATTGTAACTGACAATTATAATTCTAAACAGATGAACACTGCCACCTTCAGGCCGCAGTAGCACCTGCCGTAGGCAGGCTGAAGACTAAAGCTGGCCATACAATAGTAGAATTTTGTTTGACAAAGTTAAAGAGCTTCCATTTGGTTTTCGAAGACAGTGAAAAATCAGATTAGCGGGATGGAAAATTTTTCACGAGCCAATCAATGTCTAATGCCCCGTACACACGGTCGGAAATTCAGACGGGAAAAGTCCGATCGGATTATGTTGTCGGAAAATGCGATTGTGTGTGGGATCTAGCAAACTTTTTCAGTCGGAATCTCCGACGGAAAAAATTTGAGAGCCGGACCTTAAATTTTCCGACAACAAAATCCGATCTGACTTTTTCCGATCGTGTGTATAGAATTCCGACGCACAAAGTGCCACGCATGCTCAGAATAAATTTGGGGACGAAAGCTATTGGCTACTGGCCTCTACGTAGTCCCGTCGTACATTTTGTACGTCACCTCATTCGGAAACTATCAGATTTTCCGACAACTTTGTCCGACCATGTGTATGCAACACAAGTTTCGGCCAAAATCCGTCGGAAAAAATCTGACAGATTTTGTGGTCGGAATGTCTGACCGTGTGTACAAGGCATTACAATGAATGTAGTATTTTTTCATTCACTCCAAAATCGAATGTTGAAAGGAAAGTGTTTTTTAAGTACTTTTGTATGATATTCATTACGTCATAAATACTTTTTTTTGTACAAAAGTTTATACAGATGTTCATTCAAAAATATACTAGTGTATGGCCAGCTTTTTTGTTTTTTTGTTTTTTAAACCTCCAGCCTGCATGTGTTAACTGTGTCATAGCTGACAAAGTGATCAAATGATCAGGAACCACCCTGATTGGTTCCTGCCAATGAGCACTGAAGCGGTCAGTGACGTCTGGCATTGAGAGCCTCCGGCCATGCAAATTGTTAGTTGGTGGCATTCGAATAACGAATATGCTGGGGTTAAGCATAATAAACGTCATCTATTTGAAATATTGGTATACAGATTGAGGATTTGGAGTTTATTGCTTTTTTTACTTCTAGTTTTTACAACTGACTGTAGTAAAGTATCACAGGAGCTGATATCTAGAGACTGCCTACAAGTGTCGTTGCATTTATTAGTTTAATTATTTTGGATTGCGCTGATTGTTTCACATAGTATAGTATATATATATATATATATATCACAGGAGCTGATATCTAGAGATATATATATATATGATATATCTATATAAATATATATATATATATATATATATATATAATATGATATGATTTATTTATTTTGTCTTATAATTCACTGAGATTTGTTCTGGTCTCCTAGTATGGGTGCATTGTACCCAACGCATAAGGTGCCCTGTCTGTGTCTGATCAGTGACGTCTTTCTTCCCCAGGCCGTGTTTACAGATCTGGAGATCCTAGCAGCATTGTTTGCAGCTGCCATCCATGATGTGGATCATCCCGGAGTTTCCAATCAGTTTCTTATTAATACAAGTAAGTGGACCCAGCATCTTGTGTAGAAAAAGAAGATTATATCATGGGGAAAATCGCACAAATGGTTTAGGGTAGCCGCAGGTTAAAACATCTGTCCACTAATAAGGCCAGCTGTCAGCAGCGGCGGTGCGTCCATAAAGGGCGCAAGAGCGCCGCCCCCCTCTCTCCTGTCACTCTCTATACTCCATAAATAGATTCATGCATTGCATGAATCTATCTATGGTCGCTGCTGACACCCCCTATTCAGGTGTCCGGCCCCTTTTCGGTCACCGGCACCTGAATTACAGCGGTGGGGGTGTTTTTTGGAAACACCTGTTTAGCGCCGCAATTAGCGGGCGCAACGCTGTGCGTTCCTTGTCACTCAGTATGTTAGCAAACCGAAGGAATTCGGTTTGCTAACATTGTACTGCCCCTTAGCCAATCAGGAGCACAGGTCTGTGTTACCTGTGCCCTGATTGGCTGAAACGACAAGCGCTGTGATTGGGCGCCTATCAGGCGTCCAATCATAGCAGAGGATGGAGCAGAGGAGGAGCGGGCAGGAGAAGAAATGGAGGACACCGATGCTGCCGTCACCCGAGACAAGGTAAGTGCAGGGGGGGGGGGGCATAGTGGCAGCTTCTTTGCAGGGACAGCTTTATTTTGAAGCGACTGTGTTTGATGGCAAAGTGGCTGTGTTTGATGGCAAAGTGGCTGTGTTTGATGGCAAAGTGGCTGTGTTTGATGGCAAAGTGGCTGTGTTTGATGGCAAAGTGGCTGTGTTTGATGGCAAAGTGGCTGTGTTTGATGGCAAAGTGGCTGTGTTTGATGGCAAAGTGGCTGTGTTTGATGGCAAAGTGGCTGTGTTTGATGGGCAAAGTGGCTGTGTTTGATGGGCAAAGTGGCTGTGTTTGATGGGCAAAGTGGCTGCGTTTGATGGGCAAAGTGGCTGCGTTTGATGGGCAAAGTGGCTGCGTTTGATGGGCACAGTGGCTGCGTTTGATGGGCACAGTGGCTGCGTTTGATGGGCACAGTGGCTGCGTTTGATGGGCACAGTGGCTGCGTTTGATGGGCACAGTGGCTGCGTTTGATGGGCACAGTGGCTGCGTTTGATGGGCACAGTGGCTGCGTTTGATGGGCACAGTGGCTGCGTTTTGATGGGCTTTTTTTTTTTCAGAATTTTTCTGTTTATTTGCGCCCCCCCCCCAAACATTTTGAGCACCAGCCGCCACTGGCTGTCAGCCCAGCCACGCTTCCTCCCCCTATTCTAGAATTGTAGCATGGGATTATGCTTCAAAATATTTCTTGCATTTTAACTGACCAGTCCAGTGTCATTTCAGATAAAAAAAAAAAAAAAAAGCAACCCAGTCTGTGAAGGGAATAAAACGAGAAACAGTCAGAGATGGGCATTTGTAAGAATTTGAATCTACACTGTAATATAAAATAATACTGTACTACTTCTAATAATGTAATAGTGCAGCCGTATCTCTCAGGGATGGGTGGGTATCTATAGTGTCACCTTGTCCAATCACAAATGTCAACCTTGTGTTAATATTGGCCCCCACAAAGGCCGATCTATCTCCTGTCTGAGCACAGGACTGACACCTGATTCTTTGGGATAATAAAAGGCATTAAAACTGTCAAAACGTTTTATGCCATATAGTTATATGCCATTTTTTATTTTATTTTTTTGTGTCCTTTTATTAGCACTGAGCTCAGGCAGTAGACAGGTTTGCTTCGATGAGGGCCTTACACCTCAATTTACTGCTTCTGCTGACAGGGAGAGAATACAAGTAAATAGTCAAACATCAAGTAATCTATGAGAGCTGAGACTGCTTTTTTTTTACCAATGTGGGTGTTGAGATTCAAGTTATTACAATGTCCATTGATAACTGGTTCTCTCTAAGTTGGCCATACAGATTAACATGTGATCCGATGATAAACAACCAGGGGTGCAGAAATTTGTTCTGTCCACGTTCACAAGTTTTTTGGCTTTTTTTTTATTTTTTATTTTTTATTTTTTTTGAAGTTGTACATGTATGACTAGGGGGTGTGTCTTTTCCCCAGAAGAATGGTAGCAGGTTTTTTTTTTTTTCCCCAGGCTGGGAAGTTTAGGCCAGTATAACTAAAGCATAACACTCCAGCTTCCGTCTAAGTGAATCTTATTCATAGCAGTAGTGACTGGTCCATAGCATTTTAACAGATTCTTATGGTCCTGTTCCTGTACTGCCTACATGCTTATGGCATATACAGTGGACTGATACTTAATGGGTTAGTTCACCTACTAGCACCTTACACACTCTGCAACCCCCTGTCCCTGCTGTGCGTAGCGGTCTTCTCCCTCTTCTCCATGGCAGATCAGAGCGATGCTCTGTGCTGGCACTAACCAATCAGAATCGCTATGATTTCGCCCCGGAAGCCCTGCACTGAGAATAGGGAGAAGAGAGGGGATTTAAAGTCCCTGGGCCACTACACGGACTGCGTGGACATTGACAGCTCAGCACCCACTGATGTAAGCACATCGGGGACCACAGAGTTAGGGAAGGGTGTAGGTTGCTAGTAGGTGAACTAACCCTTTAAGTATCCATTGTAGTACACTGCATTTTGCAAGAGAATAGGCAAAGTTGCCTTATTAAAAATCAGCACTATTTCTGCCTTTAAACTATGGGAGCCTCAAATAATCAGTATAACGTATATACAGACCTTACAATACCAGTTAATGGACAATCTGTATAGCCAGCGAGCAACATAGTTAAAAGAGAAATACAGCCAAAGCTTGTTTGGCAGTATTTCTCCAGTGGATCACAGGAGTGCATTCATTCTGCACTCCAGTGACCCATTTTCAGCAGACAGCGGGTTGAAGGCCACTGTCTGCTGATGTCACAGAGCCGGTCCAAGCTTGGGCAAGATCGCGACAATGCCTGGATCAGCACCGGGCTCAGCCCCTCAGCGAGCCTCTGAGAGCCTGAGCCTGAGCCTGAGCCGGCCGCTCCCGCCCCTCCACAAACGAGCGCTCACCAGCTCGCTCTGCTCAGAGAGCTTTGAGAACCAAGCGATCGGCGGTGTTTGATCGCTCAGTTCTCAGTTTTAGAGGTGCCAGGGGTCAGATACAGCATCGGACTGATGCTGCATCCACCTAAGTAAGTATGATTATTAATAAAAAAAAAAAAAAAAAACATACTCCTCTTTTAAATATGAGGTGTAAAATTCCAAATGGCATACACATAAAAGGACCCATGCACAGATCATCTTTTGTTTTCAAAGGTCCCAATTGCAGGCCATTTTGAGGTTTTCAGACCTTTTTTATTTTATTTATTCATTTTTTTAAGCACACTTATCCTGAAATTTTTTTGTTAGATACAGTGTCTCTCCACAAAATGTTGTTGCAATAAACATTGTAACAAACTTTGTAATGGAAATTAACTCCTGTGACAAGCCATTTGAAGGCCGTATCAAGCAATCTTTCTTTTACTCCAAAGAACACGGCGGAAGAGATGGGTCTGCTTTAAGAGCATATTAAATAAGGGCATTAACCAGTGCATCCCATTGGGAAATAAATTTAAAAGAGCTTAACTCCAATGTAAAAATGCATATAAAAGCAAAGGAGAAGGCCTTCAAAAAATACAATGATCTTGAAATACAGCAGGCCCTTGAAATACAGCGGGCAATTGAAGAACAGTGGGCCCTTGAAGAACAGCAGGCTCTAGAAAAACGGCAGACCCATGCAGAACAGCAGGCCCTTGAACAGCAGCGGGCCCTTGAACAGCAGTGGGCCCTTGAACAGCAGTGGGCCCTTGAACAGCAGTGGGCCCTTGAACAGCAGTGGGCCCTTGAACAGCAGTGGGCCCTTGAAGAAATTGAAGAACAGCAGTGGGCCCTTGAACAGCAGGCCCTTGAAGAAATTGAAAAACAGCGGACCCTTGAACAGCAGGCCCTTGAAGAACAGTGGGAGTGGGTCTTTGAAAAACGGCAGGCTCTTTCAAAACAGTTGGCTCTTGAAAATAAGTCGGTCCTTGAACAGCGGGCTCTTGAAAAACTGCAGGCCCTTGAAGAAAAGCCGGCCCTTGGAGAACAGTGGGAGCGAGCCTTTGAAAAACAGCGGGCCCTTGAAGAACAGCGGGCCCTTGAAGAACAGCGGGCCCTTGAAAAACAGCGGGCCCTTCAAGAACAGCGGGCCCTTGAAGAACAGCGGGCCCTTGAAGAACAGCGGGCCCTTGAAGAACAGCGGGCCCTTGGAGAACAGCGGGCCCTTGGAGAACAGCGGGAGCGAGCCTTTGAAGAACGGCGGGCCCTTGAAGAACAGCGGGCCCTTGAAGAACAGCGGGCCCTTGAAGAACAGCGGGCCCTTGAAGAACAGCGGGCCCTTGAAGAACAGCGGGCCCGAGCCTTTGAAAAACGGCGGGCCCTTGAAAAACGGCAGGCTGTTGGGAAACGGCAGGCTGTTGGGAAACGGCAGGCTCTTGAAAAACGGCAGGCTCTTGAAGAACGGCGGGCCCTTGAAGAACGGCGGGCCCTTGAAGAACAGCGGGCCCTTGAAGAACAGCGGGCCCTTGAAGAACAGCGGGCCCTTGAAGAACAGCGGGCCCTTGAAGAACAGCGGGCCCTTGAAGAACAGCGGGCCCTTGAAGAACAGCGGGCCCTTGAAGAACAGCGGGCCCTTGAAGAACAGCGGGCCCTTGAAGAACAGCGGGCCCTTGAAGAACAGCGGGCCCTTGAAGAACAGCGGGCCCTTGAAGAACAGCAGGCCCTTGAACAGCGGGCTCTTGAAGAAATTGAAAAACAGCAGGCCCTTGAACTATGGGCCCTTCAACAGCGGTCCCTTGAAAGATGGCAGGCCCATAAAAACAGCAGGCCCTTGAAATTGAGCGGGCCCTTCAACAGTGGGCCCTTGAAAGACAGCAGGCCCGCTCTAATAGAACGGCAGGCTCTTGAAAAACGTCAGGCTCTTGGAAAATGGCAGGCTCTTGGGAAACGGCAGGCTCTTGGAAAACAGCAGACCCATGAACAACAGTGGGCCCTTGAAATACAGTGGGCCCTTGAAATACAGTGGGCCCTTGAAGAACAGTGGGCCCTTGAAGAACAGTGGGCCCTTGAAGAACAGTGGGCCCTTGAAGAACAGTGGGCCCTTGAAGAACAGTGGGCCCTTGAAGAACAGTGGGCCCTTGAAGAACAGCGGGCCCTTGAAGAACAGCGGGCCCTTGAAGAACAGCGGGCCCTTGAAGAACAGCGGGCCCTTGAAGAACAGCGGGCCCTTGAAGAACAGCGGGCCCTTGAAGAACAGCGGGCCCTTGAAGAACAGCGGGCCCTTGAAGAACAGCGGGCCCTTGAAGAACAGCGGGCCCTTGAAGAACAGCGGGCCCTTGAAGAACAGCGGGCCCTTGAAGAACAGCGGGCCCTTGAAGAACAGCGGGCCCTTGAAGAACAGCGGGCCCTTGAAGAACAGCGGGCCCTTGAAGAACAGCGGGCCCTTGAAGAACAGCGGGCCCTTGAAGAACAGCGGGCCCTTGAAGAACAGCGGGCCCTTGAAGAACAGCGGGCCCTTGAAGAACAGCGGGCCCTTGAAGAACAGCGGGCCCTTGAATAACAGCGGGCCCTTGAAGAACAGCGGGCCCTTGAAGAACAGCGGGCCCTTGAAGAACAGCGGGCCCTTGAAGAACAGCGGGCCCTTGAAGAACAGCGGGCCCTTGAAGAACAGCGGGCCCTTGAACGATGGGCTCTTGAAGAAATTGAAGAACAGCGGGCCCTTGAACTACGGGCCCTTCAACAGCGGTCCCTTGAAAGATGGCAGGCCCATAAAAAACAGCAGGCCCTTGAAATTGAGCGGGCCCTTCAACAGTAGGCCCTTGAAAGACAGCAGGCCCTTGAAAAACAGCAGGCCATTAAAGAACAGCAAGTTCTTGAAAATAAGCGAGCCCTTGAATAGCGGGCCCTTGAAAGACAGCAGGCCCTTGAAGAACAGTGGGAGCGGGCCCTTAAAGAACAGTGGGAGCAGGCCTTTGAAATACATCAGGCTCTGGCAAAACAGTTGGCTTTTGAAAATAAGTCGGTCCTTGAACAGCGGACTCCTGAAAAACAGCAGGCCCTTGAAGAAAAGCAGGCCCTTGGAGAACAGTGGGAGCGAGCCTTTGATCATCATCAGCATTCAGACTTTACAAAGAATGCAACAATATCATATGTAAGGGTGCAATTAGGGCAGCTAAGATAGAACATGAAAGACGCATAGCGGAGGAGAGCAAAAAAAATCCCAAGAAATTCTTTAAGTATGTCAACATTAAAAAAGGGAGGACAGACCATATTGGTCCCATAAAGAATGAGGAAGGACATCTGGTTACAAAGGATGGGGAGACGGCGAAGGTATTGCATTTATTCTTCTCCTCAGTCTTCACTAGGGAATCGGAGGGCTTTAGTAACCAAAACTGCAGTGTTTGTCCTCATGACACATCACAGGAAGCACCCTCATGGCTAACAGAGGTCAGAATTAGAAATAGACTTGGGAAACTTAACATTAAAAAATCACCAGGACCAGATGGCTTGTATCCGAGGGTACTTAGGGAACATAGTCAAGTAATTGCCAGACCATTATTCCTAATTTTTACTGGCAGTCTACTGACTGGAATGGTGCCAGCTGATTGGAGAAAAGCCAATGTAGCACCAATATTTAAAAAAAGGGCCAAAATACATCCCTGGGAATTGCCGCCCAGATAGCCTAACATCAATAGTATGCAAGCTCTTGGAGGGCATGATAAGGGACTATATACAAGATTTTAGTAATGAAAACGGTATCATTAGACGTAATCGGCATGGATTCATGAAGAATCGTTCTTGCCAAACCAATTTATTAACCTTCTATGAAGAGATGAGCTGCCATCTAGATAAAGGAAGGCCCGTAGACGTGGTGTATCTGGAGTTTGCAAAAGCATTTGACACAGTTCCCCATAAATGTTTACTGTACAAAGTAAGGTCTGTTGGCATGGATCATAGGGTGAGTATATGGTTTGAAAACTGGCTACAAGAGCAAGTTCAGAGGGTGGTGATAAATGGGGAATACTCTGCATGATCAGGGGTGGGTAGTGGGGTCCCCCAGGGTTCTGTGCTGGAACCAATCCTGTTTTAATTTGTTCATAAACGACCTGGAGGATGGGGTAAACAGTTCAATCTCTGTATTTGCGGACGATACTAAGCTAAGCAGGGCAATAACTTCTCCGCAGGATGTGGAAACCTTGCAAGAACATCTGAACAAATGAATGGGGTGGGCAACTACATGGCAAATTAGGTTTAATGTAGAAACAATTTAAAATAATGCATTTGGGTGGCAAAATTTGAATGCAATCTACTCACTAGGGGTGAACCTCTGGGGGAATCTAGGATGGAAAAGGACCTGGGGGTCCTAGTAGATGATGGCTCAGCAACGGCATGCAATGCCAAGCTACTGCTAACAAAGCAAACAGAATATTGGCATACGTTAAAAAGGGGATTAACTTCAGAGAATCTCCCGTTCTACAAGACTATGGACGGCCTCACCTGGAGTATGCTGTCCAGTTCTGGGCACCAGTCCTCAGGAAGGATGTACTGGAAATGGAGCGAGTACAAAGAAGGGCAACAAAGCTAATAAAGGGTCTGGAGGATATTAGTTATGAGGAAAGGTTGCGAGCACTGAACTTATTCTCTCTTGAGGAGAGACGCTTGAGAGGGGATATGATTTCAATTTACAAATACCGTACTGGTGACCCCACAATATTGATAAAACTTTTTTGCGGAAGGGAGTTTAACAAGACTCGTGGCCACTCATTAAAATTAGAAGAAAAGAGGTTTAACCTTAAACTGCATAGAGGGTTCTTTACTGTAAGGGCCGCAAAGAAGTGGAATTCCCAGGTGGTTTCAGCGGGGAGCATCAATGGTTTCAAAAAACTATTAGATAAGCACCTGAACGACAGGAACATACAGGGATATATATAATCAAATACTGACATATAATCACACACATAGGTTGGCCATTTTTTTTTTCAACCTCACCTACTATGTAACTATGTATGTAATTCCACAATGGCAACAGTTCAGTGTTCCTATAAAGGTAATTGTAACTTGCATATTTAGGGTCCTTTCAGGATAGGCAGATATTGCAGAGTCAGTCAGGGAATAATAGATGTAAAGCCCAACTCCAAGCGACTAAAAAATGATCCCTTGCAGTGGGACTACAGGAGTTAATTGCTCGTTTTGTTTTAGGAAAACCCCCCAAAAATTTACTTCACCAATTCTGTGCTTGTCCCTGTAGCTTCTTGCCCCCCCCCCCACGCTCCAGAAATCTAGGGTCCTGACGACATCACGACCAAAACAGGGTCCATAGCCCTGCAATGGGACATGATGACGTTGAGGGACAGTCCACCACCAGAGCATGGGGGAGTGTCATCTGCCAGAGGAGCACAGAATCCAGTAAGAAAAACAGTTTTTCTTCTCCCCTAGACAAAAACAAGCTCTCCTCCCTTGCAGTGTGGGTGCAGTCCATACTGCAAGGGATGATTTTTAAGTTGCCTGGTCTACTTTTAAGTAGCCCATCATCTCTTCTTTGATGTAACTCCAAAGACATGCTGGTAGGTTAATTGGCTTCTATCCAAAATTGGCCCCTGTATATAAATGTGAGTTGGGGACCTTGGATTGTGGGCTCCTTGAGGGTAGGGACCGATGTGAGTGTGCAATGTATATGTGGAGCGCTTTGTAAACTGACGGAGCTATATGGATACCTTAAAAAAATAGGCATAATTGTAGACATGCACCCACACTCACTCAGGTTGAACTGGATGGACTGGTGTCTTTATTCAACCTTACTAACCATGTAACTATGTAACAAGGAAACCAGCATGACATACATTAGCGAGTAATGGGTGTAAGAAATCCAACACGTTTTGTGTGTAAAGCTCTTGACTTCATCAGGGTCCCTGCATGCCTGATTTGTTAGGTTTGTATGATTTAGGACCAGCGTGCATAATGTTTTTTCTTTTTAATTTATGAAACCAGATTTTTTAAAACGTGATCTGCGTAACATGTCAGGCCAGAGCTGACGTTTGGAGTATTCATTTCATGCAGCTAAATAAACATGACATATCTACACAAGTCCCTCAGTGATCAAATTGTAGTGATTAGAATGGCAGATTGTCTAAATTAGACTTTTTCCTTTGTCCTTCTCTCACCCTGTCTATACAACCCAACACTGTAGAGCCTGTTAAGAGGTGAGAGTGGTGTGTGCACCTCCTATATATTGTGTGTTGTGATTTGTGACAAGCTCACTATTTTTCTGTCCCTCTTAGATTCAGAACTGGCGTTAATGTACAACGATGAGTCCGTATTAGAAAATCATCACCTGGCTGTAGGGTTCAAGCTACTTCAAGAGGAGAACTGCGACATCTTCCAAAACCTGCCCAAACGGCAGCGGCAAACGATGAGGAAGATGGTGATCGATATGGTAAGCTGGCCGATGTGTGTGAAGGTTGTATCTTTTAGGCTAGGGTTATGTGGGTGACTGGTCAGTAACTGACTTATCCACTGGTTGGCATTTTCTGTATTTACAGTGTATTGATTGCATTTGTGGCAGTTGTCTTCAAAGAGTTAAATACATAGCTCCCAACTGTCCCTGATTTTGAGCAATGTCCCTCTTTCCTCCTGATTTGTCCCTCATTTTGGTCTGATCTATATAGTTGTATATAAAATGCACTATTTATCTTTCAAAAAGTGTTTCCCAGTGCTTTACCTTTCATACAATTTCTAAACTGCTCTTTTGTAAATTTCAAAAATTATAAAGGAATAGTATTGGTTTAAATAAAAGCACTCATATTTTTTATTTTTTTTGTTTTTGTATAATTTTCCTTGAAGGGGTCATTTTAGGGGTGTGTCCTATGCCTACATACTTTTACTAATAGGTGTGGCGTCTTTTTATTTTTATTTTTTATTTTTTGGTGTACTTGACGTTTCTTGTATAAAAGTGGTTAAAGCAAACCTGGTCAGCTAAAACTTTTAGAATTGGATGCAAAATGTATAACCTTCAGTAAAAAACACACATGTCAAAGCAGATCCAGAGATACAAGCACATACATTGCTATGCAAACCTTGGCTTTTCCTGTAGATTTAAAGTGGAAGTAAACCCTTCCATATGACTTTGACCTACAGGTAAGCCTAGATTAAGGCTTACCTGTAGGTCCAATAAATATCTCCTAAACCTACATGGTTTAGGAGATATTTAGCGATGAAAAGGTATCGCTGTCTACGGCGCATGCGCCGTAGACAGCGGCGCGCAGGCGCACTGAAGATGCCGAGATCATGGTGATATGCCGATCTCGTGCGCATGCGCGGGAGTGACGTCATCGCCGCTCCAGCGAATGATAGCGCTGGAGCGGCGAGACCCGGAAGTCACTCCGGCCCTGGATGGCGGCGAAGAAGATCGAGGATAAGGACGGCTTCGGGGGCTTCGTTTTCAGGTAAGTTTTTCATAATGAGCTAGTATGCTATGCATACTAGCTCATTATGCCTTTGCCTTGCAGGGTGTCTTTTTTTTTTTTTTTTTTTTTTTTTTTTTAAGAGGCTTTACTTCCTCTTTAAGACTAAGGTTTGTAGCACCATGACAAAGAATCAGCAGATTCATTTCCTTTAAAATACTTACTTTAGGGTAAAATCATAGCAGAGTGTTTCAGGGGCATTATCATAGCACAAATGTAATTAAAGTGCAAAAATTATTATAGGTTCACCCGTTCCCCTTATTTATTTTTATTTTTTTAACAGAAAGGTTCCCCTTATTTTTACTCCTGTAGATTTTATTGTGAATTATTTTAATGTTGGTATCCGGACCCTTCATGGACACACAGATTTGCTCTGATTTATTTCCCTGATCTGTGGAAAATAGTAACCCTTTTATAGACTTTGAATTTTGCTGATTTGTGCTCTGTGCAACAACATAGTGACCAGGTTGTGACAGGTTTTCTTTAAGTAATTGTTTTCTTGGGTTTGTAGAGTTTTATGTTTCCAGTGGGAATTCACAGGACTTGTAGCTGAATTATGTGCACAATCATAAATGATGTATATGATGCAGTCTGTGTGCTTTAGAACAAAAGTTTTTTGTTTTTTCTTAGTCCATTTTTCCATTTGCACCTTTCCATTATTCTTTTAACCACTTCAGCCCCGGACCAATTTGCAGCCAAAGGACCAGGCCCCTTTTTTGCGATTCGGCACTGCGTCGCTTTAACTGACAATTGCGCGGTCGTGCGACGTGGCTTCCAAACAAAATTGGCCTCCTTTTTTCCCACAAATAGAGCTTTCTTTTGGTGGTATTTGATCACCCCTGCAGTTTTTATTTTTTGCGCTATAAACAAAAATAGAGCGACAATTTTGAAAAAAAATATATATTTTTACTTTTTGCTATAATAAATAGCCCCAAAAAAGATATAAAACATTTTTTTTTTCCTCATTTTAGGCCGATACGTATTCTTCTACATATTTTTGGTAAAAAAAAATCGTGATTATTGATTGGTTTGCGCAAAAGTTATAGCGTTTACAAAATTGGGGATAGTTTTATAGCATTTTTATTAATATTTTTTTTTTACTAGTAATGGCGGCGATCATCAATTTTTATTGTGACTGTGACATTATGGCGGACACATCGGACATTTTTGACACATTTTTGGGACCATTGTCATTTATACAGAAATCAGTGCTATTTAAATGCATTGATTCCTATGTAAATGACACTGGCAGTGAAGGAGTTAACCACTAGGGGGAGGGGTTAAGTCTGTGACGTGTGTGGTTTTTTTTTTTTTACAGTAGGGGGCGTGGCTTTACGTCTGATGTCACTGAACGGCTTTCCCGATGACAGGGAACAGCCGATCAGTGACAGGCAGTGTAGGGGAAGCACGGGGAGAGGTTTGTTTACACAGACCTCTCCCCGTTCTTCAGCTCTGTGACCCGATCGCGGGACACCAGCGGCAACCGGGTCCGCTGGTCCCGTGGCCGCGGAGCTCAGGACCGGGTCGCGAGCGCGCCGCGGCTGGGCTCTTAAAGGGCCACGTACAGGTATGTGGTTATGCCCAGCTGTGCCATTCTGCCGACGTATATGTGCAGGAGGCGGTCCTTAAGCGGTTAATTTCCTGTAACAGACTAGTTTGTCCAGCAACATTGGAAGCTTAGATGGGTTGGGACAAGAGGAGGGGGTAGGGGAAGAAGGGGCACTTGCCCCCAGATGCATCGTCTCTGACATGCCTGACGAAGGGGTCCTGCATGACTTCGAAACTTTGCGATACACTGATTTGTGATGTCGTCTTTCTTTAATTAAAAAACGTTTGGACGAAATTGAAGATCCTTGGTGTGCTGGTGAATATCTACATTATAATTTTTTTCCTTCCAGTGACACCACTGATGCAAGAACATTCATTCACTTAATGAAGAAGTCCACCCTAACACTAAAATCTCTACATCCACAGACCTCCATGATCTAACACTAACCTATCTAGCCCTGTAAAAGAGAAATCAGTATAATCAGTGGAACCTTGGATTACGAGCATAATTGGTTCCAGGAGAATGCTTGTAATCCAAAGCACTCGCATATCAAAGCGAGTTTCCCCATAGAAATCAATGGAAAACGAAGATAATTTGTTCCGCATTGACTTCTATTGCATGCAAAACTGCATGTGGCCAGAGGTGGGGGGGGGGGGGGGGGGCACCGGAGAGCCTCAGAAATACTCTTGGACAGCTCGGCTGAACTCGTAAAGGCTCGGAAACACTCGGGAACAGAGTATTTACGAGTGATTCCGAGTATTTTCGAACGGCTCCGAACCATTCCAAGTGTCACCAGCGCCCCCGCGCCTCTGGCCAATTGCAGTGCTGCACACCCCATTGGCTTGAATCCTGCTCGTTTTGCGAGACAACACTCGCAAACCGAATCAGGATTTAAAAAAAAAAAGTTGCTCATCTTTCAAAACTCTCGTTAACCGCATTACTCATTAACCAAGGTTCCACTGTACATACCTTTTTTTGAAACCGATCCAGGCAACCGAGCCATCTCCCTGGCTTAAAATTAATGCTAATGTAAAATAAAGGTAAGTAGGTTGAGTGTCTTTGAACGGACTCTGTAGCCGAGACTGTCAAACAAGAGCCCTACACATTTTTAAAGCTGAAGTAGCCATTTTGGCCAACAGACTACCCTTCATAACTTTTTATCTTTCAAATGAATGATAATTTTTGGCTCTGCTAATAAAGTTACACAATTCAAGATGATGATCACCATATGTATAATGTTTCCCATTGTCTCTCACATTGAACTTAAAAACTGGCTCTGTATAAGGGAAAATATATTCCAAAATTTACAGTTTGATTTCTCCTATCAGGTTCTAGCCACCGACATGTCCAAACACATGAGCCTGTTGGCTGACCTAAAGACCATGGTGGAGACCAAAAAGGTGACCAGTTCTGGTGTCTTGTTGCTGGATAACTACACAGACAGGATACAGGTCAGTATCAGAGGAATATAGAGCTCTAATATAGTCTGTATTTTTTGCATTTTATACTACAGGGAGCCAGTTATACGTAGCCATGCTAGTGCTACAGACTATGGCGGTAACATGGACTTAAATTAGACCTGTTTTGTTGTAACAGTAAAATAGGCCCTCATAGGAGAAAAAGCCTATACTTGTAATTTCAATACACTGAGCTCCAGCCACTACACGGCACTATACAAAATGTGGCGTGGCATTTCCATTATGTGTAACTCAGTACAGATCCTCCATGGTCCCTTTCTCTTACATCCAGCTATAAAATGACAAATCCCTCAAAGGAATTACATTAACAATGTCTTTACTGAATGCCTGCAGATTCGCCATTTAAACAATAGATAAGTGTTAGCACCAAACTCTGGATAGGCAGTAGCAATGAAAAGTTCTTTAGTGCATTTTGTCCAACAAAATATCAAACCATTTTAAGACCTTCCTTCATTCGCCTTACAGACAGATGTTTAAGTGCAGGGGTCTCCAAACTTTCTAAGCAAAGGGCCAGTTTATTATGCTTCAGACTTTTTAGGGGGGCTGGCCATGGAGTAGAACATGTCTTGTCATCAGTGGGAGTATACAATATCCCATCTTTAGTATTAGAGGAATTATTAGTGCCCCATCGTTGGTGTCAGTGGGAGGAATAGTGCTGCTTAGTTGGTGTCAGTGGGAGGAATAGTGCTGCTTAGTTGGTGTCAGTGGGAGGAATAGTGCTCCTTAGTTGGTGTCAGTGGGAGGAATAGTGCTCCTTAGTTGGTGGCAGTGGGAGGAATAGTGCTCCTTAGTTGGTGGCTGTGGGAGGAATAGTGCTCCTTAGTTGGTGGCAGTGGGAGGAATAGTGCTGCTTAGTTGGTGTCAGTGGGAGGAATAGTGTTCCTTAGTTGGTGGCAGTGGGAGGAATAGTGCTCCTTAGTTGGTGGCTGTGGGAGGAATAGTGCTCCTTAGTTGGTGGCAGTGGGAGGAATAGTGCTCCTTAGTGGGAGGAATAGTGCTCCTTAGTTGGTGTCAGTGGGAGGAATAGTGCTCCTTAGTTGGTGGCAGTGGGAGGAATAGTGCTCCTTAGTTGGTGTCAGTGGGAGGAATAGTGCTCCTTAGTGGGAGGAATAGTGCTCCTTAGTTGGTGTCAGTGGGAGGAATAGTGCTCCTTAGTTGGTGTCAGTGGGAGGAATAGTGCTCCTTAGTTGGTGGCAGTGGGAGGAATAGTGCTCCTTAGTTGGTGTCAGTGGGAGGAATAGTGCTCCTTAGTTGGTGGCAGTGGGAGGAATAGTGCTCCTTAGTTAGTGGGAGGAATAGTTCCCCATTATTGGTGTTAGAGGGAGGAATAGTGCTCCTTAGTTGGTGGCAGTGGGAGGAATAGTTCCCATCGTTGGTGTCAGTGGGGGGGGGGATAGCACTCCATCATTGTAAGTGGAAGGAATAGTGCCCCATCGTAGGTGTCCGTAAAAGGATTGGTGCCCAAGGGCTGGACAAAGGCAAGCAAAGGGCCATAGTTTGGATATCACTGTTCTAGTGTGTTGTGAATATCTTCCATTAAGAGCAGAATTATCTTGTCTAACCTATACCCCTGAACACATGGTATATGTCCTTACAGTATGAACTGTAATATTTTTTTAAACCTACTCAGCTCATGTTGCAATGCATGGATAATGGTATTTTATAAATATGGAGGCACCAAAGTGCTATTCAACTTTTTTTCAGATGATCAAATAATTCTCTACCGGTCCGTTCTATGCATGGCATGGATTTGCGCAAACTTTTTCAGTTTTTACCTGCATTTGTTCTGTGGATAAAACATCTTTAAAACATTTTTGTACCTGTGCCAATCCCAAGGGTGAGCCTGCTACAGTCGCCTTCTCAGTCTCGGCACTATAACAGGAGAATAAGTCGATAGGAAAAGTATTTGGTCAATCACATTAGCAGAAAATATATTTACAGTATTACCATTGGAAGGAAACATATTTTTGGGAACAGAGGCTGCAGATTCAAATAGAACAGCAATTCTTTATTATAATTAAAGTGATACTAAACACACACTGTTTAATTTATATTTTCTCTTCTATTGCTGTATATAGATGATGGCAGTGTAATTATTTTAATTGAAATAAAACAATCTAGGTACCCTTTTCCTAAGCGATATACAGCTATGTAAACATATGAGATCATCTCTCAGCACCGCTCTCCCTCCTCACACAGAGACAGCGTGTGAGGAGGGAGAGATGAACGGCTGCAGCGGCCGTAAGTAGAAAAAAAAATAATAATAAAATAAAGTGCCATCTGTCCCCAGTGCCATCTGTCAGTGCCACCTGTGCCCAGTGCAATGTATAAGTGCCATCTGTCATCAGTGTCACGTGTCATCAGTGCCACATATTAGTGCCATCTGTCATCAGTGCCACGTATCAGTGCCATCTGTTATCAGTGTCACCTGTCATCAATGCCACATATCAGTGCCATCTGTCATCAGTGTCACAAGAAATTAGATGGGTCACCAGTACATCAGGTGTGATAAATTTTGTATGATTCGCACCACGGTTTGTGGACTCTCTAACTTTCACAAAGACCAAATAATATCCACTAATTTGGGTTATTTTTTACTAAAGATATGTAGCAGTATAAATTGTGGCCAAAATTTATGAAGAAAAATTAATAATTTCCTAAATTTTATCACAGAAACAAAGAAAAATTCAATTTTTTTTTTTTTTTTTTCAAAAATTTCGGTCTTTTTTTCATTTATAGCGCAAAAAATTAAAAACCCAGAGGTGATCAAATACCACCAAAAGAAAGCTCTATTCGTGGGAAAAAAGAACAAAAAATGTATTTGGGTACAGTGTTGCATGACTAAGTAATTGTCATTGAGTAATTGTCATTCAAAGTGTGAGAGCACCGAAAGCTGAAAATTGGTCTGAATAGGAGGGGGGTTTAAGTGCCCGGTAAGCAAGTGGTTAAATATGGCAAACGGGGAACAGAAAGCTTGAGCTTGAGTGACATAAAGAATAAACCATCCATTACTGGGGCTCAATAATGTGTCTGAACTCTTTGGCTATAATACCCAGTTAGGTTGTCCCTGTCTTGACCGTTAGGGCAGGTTAGGAAAACGAAAGGAAGAATCTGGTTGGCATGGCCAACACAATTGTTTCATGCAAGTTCATGCATATTGCCTGTCTGTCACGGTAGTGACCCACCTAAGTAAAGAACTAGACATGGCACAGTTTGCATGTGAAATGCCCAAGTAACAGAAAACCATTATCGCTTATGAAGATCTGAGCCCCTTTCTGTGTCACTTCACCAAGACATATGGAGAAGTTTGAATTTTCTGTCCTGTATACAGTTTGGCTACACAGCCTCAGCATGTCTTCTCCACATCTGGACTAGTAAAGAAAATATTGTATTGGTGACGCCTCAAAATTTTGATTTGAAATTGATGAATTTTTGTTATGTGCTGTTTTATATTCACGTGTATTTATTTTCTTCTTGCGATCTGGCTGTTTTTACCTATTTCAGCATTGCTTTATTCATTAGATGAAAGATCCCCTTTAATGCTGATCTTGCGTCTGATTGCTTTGTTGTCTTTCTGCTGCCGCAGGTTCTTCGCAACATGGTGCACTGTGCGGATCTCAGCAACCCGACCAAACCCCTGGAACTGTACCGGCAGTGGACGGACCGCATCTTGGAGGAGTTCTTCAGACAGGGGGACAAGGAGAGGGAGAGGGGGATGGAGATAAGTCCTATGTGTGACAAGCACACTGCCTCTGTTGAGAAATCACAGGTACATTTTTTTTTTTTGATGTCATAATGTAGAGAATACGATTTCCTTTCATTTGAGCCCAGTCTTGCCACACAGATTTACTCGAGGCCTGAGCAATCCTCTTTTATTGTTCAGTTAGAAAGATCTTGACAAAGTGCTGAAAACTTTGTCAAAAACGCCCCCTTGCTGTGAGTGACAGGTGATTTACATATCTCATGCACTAGCCTAAAAGAGGCACATCCCGTGTAATTATAAAAAAGTGAGAAATCCCCCACATAACAAATCCTGTGATCGATGTATCCTCAGACACACACACTGCACTATAACAATCATCAGATCACTGCATGTTCTACTCTGCCCAACTCTGACTACATACATCTCCCTATATTCTTCTTGCTGTTCACTCGAGAATACATTTATTTTCACTCTGGTCTGTGGATCTGTGGTCTGTGCCTGTCTCAGGCTAGTGCATGAGATATGTAAATCACCTGTCACTCACAGCAAGGGGGCGTTTTTGACAACGTTTTCAGCACAAGATATTTCTAACTGAACAATAAAAGAGGATTTCTCAGGGCTGAAGTAAATCTGTGTGGCAAGACTGGGCTCAAATGAAAGGAAATCTTATTCTCTACACTATGACATCAACCTTGGTGGGTTTACATCCACTTTAAATGCTTAGTCTTTGTTCTGAATGTCTTGCAGCAATACCAAATAGGCCCTGTCATGTACGGAACCGAAATTTCAACTTTTAAGTAGTAGTTGTTGAAATTCACTATTGCTTCAATTGTCCCAACATACAGTGTTGGGAAGGGCTGGAGAACCGTCAGCACCAGGGGAGCTGCCACAATCTAGTTTAGTATGGCAAGTAGTCTTTCTCGCTTCCCCCAGTACTGACGGAAAAGCTGGACCAATGTAATTATGTAAAAATTATTATTATTATTTTTTTTTTTTTTAAGGTGTTTTATTAATTTTATCATTAACAAAAGATATTACACCAACCAGGGTACACAATGACAGGCCAGCAAGATATACTGATATAAAGGCATTCGCCTACAAAAGGTACACAAATGGCATTTACAAAGCCCATCATAAGTACAATCTTAATCAATAAACGGCTGGTGAATACACAACTTAAGGCACGTAGGGTAAGATGGCCAATATAGGCAAGTTATAAGGCGCACAAATGACATATCTGGATCAGAGCCACCAAAGCATCTATATTGTCTGAAACTGCAGAGATCCGACTCAACCAAATTTATTGAATTTGTTTGGACACCCCTTCGTGGTATAAGTAAATTTGTACATAGGTGGAGTTTTATTAAATCAATTCACATATGCAAGCTAGGGGGATCATGTTGTTTCCACGTAGAGCCGGTTCACACTGAGGCAGCGCGACTTACAGCGCGACTGCCTCAGGCGACCTGCAAACGACTTCAGCGGCGACTTGCAAAATGACTTCTGTATAGAAGTCAATGCAAGTGGCCTGAAGTCGCCCCAAAAGTAGCACAGGAGCCTTTTTCTAAGTCGGAGCGACGGTTCCATACTACAGAACGGGGCGCGACTTGTCAGGTGGCTAAGTCGCCTGACGAGTCGCCCCTGTGTGAACCGGCTCTAAAGCAATGTTTTTTTTTTTAGAGAAAAGAAGAAAAATCTAAACAATATCATTTGAGAAGCCCAAGGTCTTCCTCTTCTAGATCTCCCAGAAGACATCTAGCAGGGGCACAGTGGAATTCTTCTTTAGCTAAGCTAGTTGAAAGTTCACTTTGTAAAGTCAACATGCTCTAACCCTTCCTTTAGTAAATTAGCCCCATTATTTTTCAGAGATTAGACATGAGTTTTTAGCTGTGGTGCTCAGGAATAAGCAGTAAACAAAAGGGCTGAAATTGCAGTGAAGTTCTGTTAAGCAACCATGTTAGAAATTATTATAAATCGGTTGAACCCTTTATACATTGTCTACATCCCATGTGTTTCTGTACATCAACAGGTTGGCTTTATTGATTACATTGTCCATCCGTTGTGGGAGACCTGGGCGGATCTTGTTCACCCAGATGCTCAAGATATCCTGGACACCTTGGAGGACAACCGGGATTGGTACCAAGGCATGATACCTCAAAGCCCATCCCCGCCACCAGATGATCCAGACAAAGACGAGGAGACCGGTATGGAAAAGTTTCAGTTTGAATTGACACTGGAGGAAGAAACGGAGGAATCTGACAAGGACAGGAACAGCGGCATCGATGAGGAGGAGGGCTGTGCGCTCCAAACACCTGAGATCCTAGAACCTGAGCTGGACATTGAAGAAGACCCCACAACACAGGAAGAGTCACCAGAACAGACTGATGATCAATTAAACGACACATCTTCTGCGGAATCCTGAACTTTACCGACAGGAGATAATGAACTCTAAGACGTTTAATAACACACAAAGACCTGTTTTACATGGAGATCAAAATGTGCTTAATTTCCAGTTTCATATTTATTTATTTTTGTCTTTTTTCTTTTTTTTTTGAAGGTTGTTTTTGTATTCTCAAGGGGAACAAACACAATTACTGTAGATTCCGATACTTTGCACAGAATAGGAGTTTGTTGCCATAAGTAAGTTACAACACACTCTCTACAAAAAAATCTATAATGTGTTTTTTATTTCTTTTTTTTGTGCTTTTTTTTTTTTTTGAAAAGAAAAACAAAAAAAAAACTATTTATTTCCCTTTCAAACGGATGCAACAAGAAAACCAAGTCCCATTCCTATTTTTGCGCATGCAATGACAAAGCCATTTTTTTTTTTTGGGGGGGGGGGGGGGGGGGGGGGGGGGAAATGAACAAAAATACCCATCAAGGACTGAGCAGAAATGTAATGAAATTTTTTTAATTACTTTTTTTTTTAATTTGTAAAACAAAGAGAAACCTACTGTCTCAGCCACGCTGAGCTCACTTCTCAGAGTGTTTTATTCCATCTGAGAGTGATGTAGGGTTCCAGAGACTGTGGAAAAGGTGTGTGCCTTTTATGTACTTGTATCTCTGTGTCTTTTGTTGTGTGGCAGATGGCGCTCCCATGGCAAGGGTTTCTGGGTAAAACAAAACAGCAGCACCAATGCTGAAAGGTGTGTTAGACAGGGCTTTACTTTCACCTCCTCCAAGGGATTCGCAAGTGTTCTGTTCATATGAGGTGGAATGTTCTAGAACTGACCTTTCCACTGCCAGAGAGGTAGGTGGAGCCCAACTCTAAATTGCCCTCTGGTAGCCAAGCGGTAAAAAAGAATGTGGAAATCTATAGCCTCCAAAAGAGATATATATACTTTTTTTTGGTACAAAAAAAGTTATATTTTATTCTTAAATCTCTCAACATTTCTATTTTATATATATTTATATATATATATATATATATATATATATATTGTAAATGCATATAATTTATTGATTGCATTTTCTCACAAAATCCACTTCAACGCCATTGAACTGCGAAAAATTGTGGTGTTTGCTGATTTAAAAGAAAAAAAAGAAATGCTAAGATGGACTGATATAGGAGACAGAGAGATTGTAATTGTCTGAGCCTCTTGCAGCTTTGCCGACGGTCTTCCTTACTCTTATTCCTTGTTCTCTCTTGCACACGCTGGCAATACACTCCGAGTGAAGGTTTTTATTTTAGGAGATGGCAAGCTGTAAAAGCAACTGCAGGGTAGAAAAAAATGAAAATGTATATTTTCATTTTTTTCACCAGCAGTTTTTTTTTTTTTTGCTTTTTTTTTATGTTTTTTTTTTGTTTTAATGATGTTTATATATTTTGTATTATTTATTTGAATGTGTCTTTGTTGCCAAAATACTTGCATATCTGTAAGCTGCTTCTATGAAAGACTGACAATTCTACATGATTTTTGTTTTTCACTCTTGGGTTTCCTATTTTGTGTCTTTTAGACCCAAATCAGTTTCTGAGAATTAGATGAGGTGAGATCGTTTTCTTGGCCATTGTGAGCTTTTCTGGTCTTGAGTGTATTTCACCAAAACAATATATTGCTAATCAACATTTAGGACAGTCTAAGAAAAAAAAAATTATTAGGAAGGTACAGTTTAAAAAACAATATCAGATTTGGCAATACAAGTACAGACTGAAATCCCATACTAGGGAACCCTAAAGACTTGCATTTAAAGTAAGCCTATCACAAACTAGGTCAAATTTAGCAGATGATAAAAAAGAAATGCATAAATAGATAATACGATCCATAAAAACTGCATGCCCAAAAGCTTGGGTGGATTCAGAGATATAAGAAGTTGAAAAGATAATTTTTCCAATAAAAGGTGAGCTTGGTCCTGTCCCTTCCAGCCTCGTAGGCCTCCATGCTAGTCTTTCAATTTTAGGCCTCGCTGGCCAATGAGGAGCTTTGTAAAGGGTAGGGCCAAAAGGCCAAGCTGATTTTCTAGAGGAAAAGTCATAATTTGAATACAACTTCAACTGCATGTATATTTGAATCTACCAATGGCTTTGACATACTAAAATTCTGCTTCTGCATCTTTCGTCATATGCTCAGTTTGAAGCCCTTAGCTTTAGCTATTGCACCCAACTCAGCCTATTTGCCGTTGTAATTATTACATTAAAGGAGTATTTCATAATTTATTTTTTAATTATGCTCAGTGTCCGGTTGTGCCATGTCCTTCGGTTTTCTTCCGTGCATCTCACCGATGTGCATTTTGGTCTAAGAGGTTGTTTATGGAGCTAAAAGTTTTATATCTAGTACATATAAGTTTTACTTCTAGTAGGCAACTTTCACACCCTCAGCTGTTGTGCAACTAAAAAGTCGCAGGTTATTTCTGATTAAAAAAAAAGAAGAAAAGTCTTAAGATTGACAGCTACAGGCATGACTTCCAGAGGCATGATGGGATTTGTAGTTACTCCGCAACTGGAGTGCCAAGCTTACCTACCCCCTAATCTAGTTGGACCCCTACAGCTTATTTGTCAGGAAAACCGTGCAGTACGCTTGACTCCTGTTAAGGGACTGCTCAAAAAACATCTACCTCTGGTCCCTCATCTTTTTCGGACCTCCCAACAACTAAATGGAGGATCACTTGTTTTGTTCTATTTTGGCTGCCCTATGAGATAGATATTCTTTAGACTTAAAGAGCTTAAAGCACAACACCAAACCATTTTTTTTTTCCAGTTTGCATTGATTGAGGAAAGGTTAGTTAACCTCTGTTGGGTAAATTTTGCTGTCTGTGTCATAGCTGGGGAGGATTTTCAATCTCTTCCTGTCCGAAAACCTAGGGATAGAAAGCAATAGAATGGGGTAGAGATGGCAGATAGAGCTTCCCCTTTTGGGTGGAACTCCGCTTTAAGCTTTGTTCTACTCTCATGCAAAGTTTTTAGGTGCAGCAACATGGACAAGGTCAGATCTTTCAAAGTAAGATGACATACGGGCAGAACGAACATTTTGTAATAGCCAATTATAATATTACTTCTTCAGCTGACAAATGATCAGAGAGAGGACCTATATCAGTGTATTGGTACAATAACTGTTGTTATTACTCGTAACAACCAATCAGATTCTTGCCTCTTAAAAAAAAAAAGGGAAAAAAAATAAAAATTTGACTGCTGGTTGTGCTGGGAGAAAGAGTTCCCGATAAGGAAGGCTCTGAAAAATGCATGTTGACAGGATTTGATGGGCAAATCAGCTTGACATCAGTTTGAGATGCTTACGAGATCATTCACAATCCATTGCAGGTGTATTTGACTTGCTTCAGATGATATTGCTTCCTATAGACTTCTATGGAAAGAAAAGGAGTTCTGAAGTGAGCGAATGCCCATCGATGCAGTCTTTGAGTCATCCAAATTCAAGTTATTTCTATCAGTTTTTTGCTGCTATACACTCCCTGTACAATCTTTGGCCAGTTTTCGAAGAGTATCTGCTGTCAAAACAAACAGCAGGGAGCCAGTATGGAAACCCAAAGCTTCACTCGTGAGCGCGTCTGTGGACCAACTGGCCACAACTGCGCCAACTACTCCAGTTCTCCTATGTATGATCTTGTTTCTGTACCTGTTCTGGAGAAGCAGCTTACAGACTTTGCAACATATGTATATTTATATGTAATTCTGTTTTGCCTTAAGCCAAAATTGATTTGCCATAGTCTTAGAAGTCCTTCTGTGTGTGTTTATAATTTATGTGAAAGGGCTGTCTGCTGTGAAGAGAATGAACAAAAATCTTAATTTTTTTATCATCTGATATGTTTTTTTTCATTTTATTTCTGCATGATTTTTTGCATCCTTCCAAAGAATATCATTATACGGTGGTGTGTGTGAAGACTGTTGGGTGTCCCCCAGGGAATCATGGGACAAAATGTCTAATTTAAGAAATAAAAAAACTATAGCCAATGAAAATAGAGATTTTGCTTCAAGCAACCATTTAGGTTTGAGAATCTAGTCCAGCACAGTGTTGTATTTGAGCAAACACCGTTATTTCATTGGCTTTCGTTTTTTTTAATAAATGAGGTCCATTGTGAGCATGTAAGTGCACTAAATATGTTTATCTGGGATTGAACAACAGGAAGTCAGTAGAGCAAAACAGCTGCATTGTGGTGGGAATTGGCCTTTATGATGGGTGTTCTCTGAAAGGAGAGATGCTCCTGGTGCTGTAGCAGCCACGTTTTCCTTTTACCATTCCCTGTGCTACATGGGTGAATGAAGAAGAAAACGTGAGTAGCTACTGGTGCCAAAACTTGTTGGGTTTGAATATGACTGAAAACCATAACTTTAAGTGGTTCTTATAATTACTTAAGATCATTCTCATAGTACAGGTATACTCCAGTCATAATCGAATATGAAAGGGTAGGGAAACTTTCCAACACTTTGTTACCCTTTGGCCCATATTGATGGCATTGGTACAAGGTCTAAAGCAGGGGTATTGAATTAAAATTCACAGCGGTCCAGTCAGTAAGGGCTGGTTCACACCACATGTGGTGGGACTGCATTGGGCGGCTATTCCAGCGTAGTCCCACGACTTGGACAAGGCAAAGTGTCTTCTCTCCTATGTGCCTGGTTCACAATACGCTCCAGTGGTGTGCGGGCACAGTGCGCTGGCAGTACTATCTCAATAGTGTTTTTGCATCATCACTACACTAACGTCAGCCCCACGGCACACCAGCCGATGCATTGCAAGCAGCCCCAAATTTTTCTTCCAGCAGTGGTCTAAATCTCGTATTTGTATGATGACTTGGGTCCTTCACATCATGGCCTCCCTCTTCTTATATCACAATCCCATTCTTACATCAGCGTCCTCAGTCCCCCTACTTGCCACAATCCCCCTTTTTATATCAGTTTCCCCTTCGCAGCAGTGCCCTCTGCCCCCCCCCCCCCCCCCTTACATCAAGACCCCTTTATCCACAAAGTGGTGTCCTCTGCCCCCACCCTTCTCATCAACCCTTCTCATCAACCCTCCTCATCAACCCTCCTCCCAGTAGTGTCTTCTCCTCCACTTTACACAGCAGTGTCCTCTGCCCCCTTCCACAGCACCTTTTCCTGCAGTGGTGTCCTTTGCCTCCCCCTTTCTTATCACAGCTCTGTCCCCCCTTCACATCACAGACCCCTGCAATTCTGCCCCCCCCCACACATCGCAGACCCCTTCAGCTCTGCCCCTTCACATCAGACCTCTGCAGCTTTGTCCCCCTCCCACACTTCGCAGACCCCTGCAGCTCTGCCCCCCTTTCACATCACAGACCCCCTGCAGCTCTGCAGGAGCGGGTGCTGCCAAAGTTAAATTTTTGTAACAAGCTGATGATTGGTTTCTAGGACTGCCCTGCATCCTAGCAACTAATCACCTGCTGACTAACTTGAAAAGTAACACTGGCAACTCCTGCTCCCACCATCCGTCCAAAACTGTCCTGCCTCCCGCTTTCCGCTCTGCTGTGATAATGACAGTGGTGAAGGCTGGGAGAAAGAACTTGCTCCTAAATGGTGGGGCCGCAGCAGTCCAGATCCAGCCCGTGGTCCGCTATTTAGTGATTCCTGACCTAAAGAATTTTCTCACCCTATTGGGACTTTTTTTTTTTTTTTTCTTGTTTCCAGCTATCATTTTGCAGCTGTCAAAGCTTATTCTTGCCTTAGTGTTTTATGCTTTGCTGGGACAAGTAATTTACACCACAGATAGCTGTTTGAAGATGGATTTCACTATATTTAAGAGATAACTTAGCCGGCCAAGCTTCAACCAAGTCGGAGCAATCCCTATAATCTTGGAGAAAAGCTGTCCTTGATTTTGAGATTTAAAGGGAATGTACACCCAGTTACAGCTGTTTTGGCTCATACTACTGAAGTCTTTTTTGGCGTTGGTTACCAAGCTGGAGTTACCCGCCCCTTCCATTTTCTAATGCAATTGGCTGCTCTTGTTACTCTGAGAGGACGAGAACTAGAAAAAGGGGTGGTACCTTCAACACAACAATTAAGTATTTTAACAGAAGTTCTGACAACAATTTAGGATTGTAAAAAATAAATAACAGTATGACTATTTATATATAAATATATATACAGATTATGAAGATGAACACTTATGTAAAGATTGTATAGAGTCTGGAAAATTCTCTAGTCATAAATTCTTGTATAGAAGTCATAGTATATAAGGTCTCTGGTTTGCACTTTATTTCCTATTTAAGATAAACTAAGCCTTTTCTGTGGACACTAATCTGTATTAAGGAATAGATCAGCCATTTGCTTTTGTGTTCTATATGTTTGCTAAACATGCTAATGTCCCTGCTTAACATCATGATGTTCGTCATTTTATTGTGGAAAGAAAATGAAGACCTGCTTACAACATGCTCTATCACAGTATTGTTATTGGATATTCTCTTTAAATAGAACTGTGAGCATTTGGGTGAACGTTGGTAACCCTCGATCTAGTGAGCCATAGAGTTCCCCAACTCCTTCATTTGATCAGCCTGTAGTCAAAGGGAGGACTGGGAGCATTCGTCATACCACTCAAGTTATGGAGTCCTAACCCTGGTTATATGCTGGTCCCGTCAGCAACAAAGGAGGTGATAAGGCACTTAAAATGAACCCACATTCTCACCATCTACTGGTTTGGACGTTCTTGGTGGACCTAGAAGAGATAAGGAGATCTTAAAAGAAAAACACAAAAGGAAGTCTAGCCTTTATTGCTGAACCAGTAATGTGGACTAATGTGGACCTTTTTTAGTCAATTCATGTATTTTGAGCCATAGGTATTTTGTAAAGAATGGTAAATCTTTAAAAAAAAAAATACAGTAGCACCATAATCTGTGATTGTTCAGTTTGGTGTGGAATGCTATGCTCATCTCTAGTAGCTTAGTCCAGTCAAGCCCTGGCGTAGGAAGAGAGGTGGGCCTAGCGCTTTGATATCATCACATATATTATAACTATGTCATTTTCACACATGCATTATCACCCCTGTTGTGGTGTTGGTTATCTCAGACCTCAGTTTTAACACATTCTATAACCATCATACCTGTATGAGCTTTTTGGACATCTCATTTCAAAACCATGGAGTTGCAAAATAACAGCCCTCACTCTTCTGGGAAAGCTTTCCACTAGATTTTGGAGTGTGTCTGTGGACATTTCAGCCACGTTAGCCATAAAAGCATTAGTGAAATCAGGTACTAGTGTTGGGCAAGACCTGGCTCATAATCTGCAATCCAGTTCATCCCAAAAGCGTTTAGGGTTGGGGTCAGGGTTTTGTGCAGGCTACTCCAAGGTGGCCAAACTTTTCAAACCATGTCATTATAGAGGTGGCTTTGTACACAGGGGCATAATCAAGCTGGAACAGAAAAGGGTCTTCCCCAAACTGTTGCCACATGATTGAAAGCGTGCAGTTATCTAAAATATCTTTGTATAATGAATAGTATAACCAGAACCTTTCTTAAATGATAACACCGAACATAGCCAAAGACATGCAGGTAGGTTAATTGGCTTCTGTCCAAAAAATTGGCCCTAGTATATGAATGGGGACCTTGGATTGTGGGCTCCTTGAGGGTAGGGACCGATGTGAGTGTGCAATGTACAGGGATAGGGGCAGTTGTGGACACTCGCTCAGGTTGAACGTGATGGACTGGTGTCTTTATTCAACCTTACTAACTATGAACTAACTATTTGGCCATATACTAGATGTGATGGTCAGGTGACCACAAACTTTTTCTCTTAAAACGTACTTTCCATCGGCTCATATTTTGCCTAATAAAAATGAAAAAAAAAAAATGGTTGTGAATTCACTCAAATATGATTGGGTAGGATCAGCGCCTTATTTTTGCACTTGGTCTTTTTTTTTTTTTTGAATTGTGAAAAACCCAGCAAACGTGAAATCAAGGGCTAAGTGGAAATACTTGAAGCCTAAATTAGCATTTGTCCATGTATAAGAAGACCAAGCCTAATAGTGATCATTTTGGGCTGCTTAAGTGTTTTCATATTGATTGCTCTATATTAAAAATTAAAAATAGTCGATGGCCATAATCTGTCATGTGAAATTTATTGGCCATTTCTCTTGTTCCATAAATAATCACAAGTCAATTTTTGTCCACATTCTTCAGGCAGATAGTTTTAATTTTTTAGTTATAGCTTTTAGTATATTTAAATTGTCATTTTACATTCTTTCACAGATTACCGTTTAGTCACCTGGCACTCCAGAAACCTCATTTGTCACCCATGTATTGATTGGTTTTGGCAAATGACGTGAATGTTGTTTTAGGCAAAGTATTGTGTGTTGTGCCAAGAGAAACTGCTCGGGAAAACTGACAGTTCTTCCTTTTGAGTAAAAGATGAAAAGTGTAAATCCAAGTTCTGAGTTTCTAGAAATTACTTTTATTTGAATTGTAATACCAACACCTTTTAATAGTCTTAAGAGCCACTTCATCAGGGCTTTGGAAGGGTTTCATTAAGAGTGGAGCTTTTTCTTTTTTTTTTTTTGCCAGAATTCGGCAGTATAAATTGGCCGATAGGATGTTAAATATGCAGCGTCAGATGATTTGCATAGCAGCTGGCCTAAATGTATTCTTCTGAATTTTTAACGTGCTACAAGATTATATATATATCCTGCAGCGAAACCCCCAGAAGTGCAGAGGGAAGAGTCAGGCTAGAAAAAGAGTGTTAGGATGTTCAGATGCTTTAATTGCTATTAGAGTTCTAGGAGTCGTAGAGAGTTATGAGAAATATAATGGAAACAGTTTTCAATATCTATCTCTTTTGTCAAATGGTGTCACTACTCCAGGAGCAGCACAAGGCCAAGACTGGCCATACCCAGCCCTTTGGTTAGTCACCAATTGCCAAGGAAGACAACCACTTAACAACTAGGATGCACAAAAAAAGTACTTTGTGTCCATACCTGTTCTGAAAATCTGGGGGGGTTATGGGATTTGCACAAAATTGGGATAATTGTGGCAGGTTTGGCAGCACAGTAATGTTCTAGCGGGAAGATCTGACCCTTTGGAGTAGGGGAACCCATTCATGGAGTCAGATTTCTGAACAATTGAAAGGCAACTGAGATAATCTGCCCATTTATAGAGATAAACTATTACAGCAGATGGTCTTGAGCACTGATTGCAAAGGTTAGGACAAGAGATTGTATATGAACTCTATTGATAATGCAGAGATATGCTGGCACTTTCCTATTTAGTGGAGAGCTTGCTCAACTTTTTCCATATGCCTATTCTATACTGTACTATGTCGTTGACCTTTTTTTCCCCTGAGTAGTAGAGACTGGCCAAAAGATGTCTGGACCCTTTACACACGGTGTTGTGTTTTAGCCAAGGAGAGATTGCTGCATGGTTCCAATGTTGTAGTGGATACATGAAAGTGCTTGCATATAGAAAATGCTCACTAACCTTTCCACAATACACAACTATAATATACACGCCATAGGCAACCTTATGGTAAAAATTGTGCTCTGTATTGAGCAAAAAGCTGCTGTTAAATGCTTGTAACACATTTTTTACTTTACAATTGCGTACCTATGTTTCACAGTAACATGGCTGCTCCTGCAAAGGATTGTGGGTCATGTGCGATTTCATGTTCATGAAATAATATACATGCCTACATCCTAACTTGTTTGTCTAATAATGTTTCTCACTCTCCTACTTGTGTTATCTATCGAAGAGCCGATAAACCAAAAATACAAGTTATTTTATGTAAAAGAGCTGACAATTAAACGCCACAATTGTGTGTGCATTAGTACCCATACTGTATCTGTGCAGAGAGTTCTATGTTTGACATCGGACTTTGTCATCTTTTTTTGTATAGCTAATTTTTCTGATTTCAGCCATGGCTGTAGCCAACAATTGGCAGTGTTCCTCTTTGGAAATACTGAAAAGGAACGTATCAGTTTAGAGAAAATAACCCTCCCCCATCCACAAAGTGCAGTTCTAGTGGACTTGTAATATGTTCACATTTATTTTCCTAAAAGCTCTTTTATATAAATCAACTTTTGATCCTCACTGTTTCCCAAGTTCTCAGATTCTTTATTGTTTTGTTTTAAAAGCAAAAATTAGAATAGGTGTGCTTTGTGATCAGGTAGGTAGGGTTTGGCAAGATGATGGGCAAAGCCTAGAATTCAAGGTGGATGCTAACAAATTGGGTCAATGAAGCGAGTTTGGTTTAATCCTACAAATTTTACGTGCAATTGAGCTTTTAGTTTTAGTAAGCTAAATACATTATAGGTCAACCTTCCTCAACCAGGGTTCCTCTACCTAGGGGTTCCTTGAGCAATCGGTAATTTCTGCCTCTCGGACAAGTTACGGCTAAAACCAATGATCTTTTTAGCTAGCTGTAGGGGGGGATTCTAACGGACATACAGTCCTTTTTTTGTTCCAACAATTTGGGCTGGATCAAGAAACCGTCATGTCTTAGTGGCTGTATTCCTCATCAGTCCCTGTTCACACCTGAGCAGAGTCATTTTCAGGCATTTTTGAGAGTTTTGTAAGTGTATTACGAGCATTTTAAAAGCATGTTACAAGCATTTTACATGTGTATTCAAGCTTCAGGTGTTTTTATTTTAGCCAATAGAAAGGGATTGGGGGTGGAGAGCTGCTGTTTTGCCAGAAAACATGCAACAAAGTGCTCATAAAAATGCTTGTAATGCCCCGTACACACGGTCGGATTTTCCGACGGAAAATCTCCTATCGGACAATGTTGTCGGAAATTCCGACCGTGTGTAGGCTCCATCGGACTTTTTCCGTCGGATTTTCCGACGGACAAAGTTTCATCTCCTGCTCTCAAATTTTCCGACAACAAAGTTCTATCGGACTTTTTCCGATCGTGTGTAGCGAATTCCGACGGACAAAGTGCCACGCATGCGCAGATCACATTACAAGACCAAAGCTATTGGCTACTAGCCTCTACGTAGTCCCGTCGTAGGCAACAAACGTCACCACGTTCAGAATGATCGGATTTTCCGACAACTTTGTCCGACCGTGTGTATGCAACACCAGTGTCGGACAAAATCCGTCGGAAAAAATCCGATGGATTTTGTGGTCGGATTTTCCGACCGTGTGTACGGGGCATAAAACTCTCATGTTGAGCGTTTTTCTGACATTCCCATTAAAGTCTGTTGGGCCGATCTGCCTAAAAGAAGCTCATGTACTTTTTTGAATGACAGGTGTTTTGCTACATGCAACAAAATGCTCAGCTGTGACCAGGGGCCATTGAAATAGATATTAGAGTTACAAGCAGAAAATCACTCAGGTGTGAACAGGCCTTCGAGAAAAGAGGTTTTCAGCAGGGGTCCTATCTGGCCAAATTTTTTTTTTCTAGGGTTCTACTGTGGTTGAAGGTTGAGAAAGCCTGTTTTTGCTGCATCAAAACAGAAGGTGCTCAAAGTCTTACCGTTTGTTTCCTTTAGAAAGCAGCTGCAGCCTGTGAACAATAACCTGTCCCCAGCCAGCATACTGCAAAGAAGGAGCCTTGTTCTCTTTGTGGAAGCAGTGGTTCCTCTGCTGATATCCAACATGCAATCAGAACATTTTATAACTTCCTGCTCCATTGAGGGCTCTAGCTCTTACTCAGTAAGGGTTGTGTAATGCCGAGTACACACGACCAGACTCTGACGGACTGAATTCCATCGGTCTTTTCAACAGAGTTTCGATGGACTTCCGTCGAATCGGACTTGTCTACACACAATCACACCAAAGCCCGACGGATTCGACCGTGATGACGTATGACTGGACTAGAATAAGGAAGTTCATAGCCAGTAGCCAATAGCTGCCCTAGCGTAGTTTTTTTGTCCGTCGGACTAGCATACAACTGATTTTTCGACTGTACTCGAGTGCGTCGGAAAGATTTGAAACATGTTCTAAATCTAAAGTCCGTCTAATTTTCGACAGAAAAGGTCCGATGAAGCCCACACACAGTCGAATTGTCCGACGGATTCGTTCTGTCGGACCAGTTCGGTTGAAAAGTCCGGTCGCGTGTACGCGGCATTAGACCTGTACGTCTTTGCACACCTTTTGTTTTGATAGTCCTTGTAACGTATTTAGCTGATTTAAACTGAAATTTTAATTGGGCCTTAAACTTTATCAGCCATGGTCCATTTCTGGTGGTGTAAAAGCCCCTTTGCTGCATTTCTATTGGCAATACTATGATCTAGTCTAGATTTTGTGTTTGTTGGTCGGTGAAGGATCGATGGTGTTACTGCTTGACATTTTGCCTTGTTTTTCTTTTTTTTTTTTTTGTTCCAACTGCCACACCCATGTGTTTCGAAATGGTCAGTTTATATGGCCATCTCTACCTATAGAAGGGAGGCTGTGATGTCTCCTAGCCATCTTGTGTGGAATATATTTTACTTGTTAGGAATAAGATATGTCATGGTAACAAAAAAAAATAAAGTTTGTGTGGAAAACGAATGAACAACAAAAAAAAAAAAAAAACGCCATTTCTGTACACAGTACTGTAGGTTTTGTTTCTTTGTAATTTAGCCATTGATATAAAGGAACCCCAGACACGCCAGAGAGACCGTACAAGCGATAAAGCATTGTAGGCCTCCCTGGGGCGGCTGGGTGTTTGTCCCCCTGCTCTGCTGGATAGTAGTGGCTTCGAATAAAGCTCCCGATTCTGGCAACAGGTGGATTTAAGCCTCAATTGAATCCTTTTAATGATTCTTGTACAGTTTTTTTTTATTATTTTAGCTGAGAGTGATTGGTTTAAAATAAATGAATAAAAGATATATATATATATATAAATATAAAAATAAAGTGATTTTTTCTTTTTGTACATACTATAATGTTAAGATTGTACATTTACTCTATGGGTGGGCGCCTCAGGTTTGAGAGGTGCTGATACTGTCAGTGCTCCTGGTGAGACATATAGCTGCATACTCTGTATATTTCTATGGTTTAATATAGACCAATTGTAGAGTCGTTCTTTATGAGATTGTTGTTATCACATTGCACTGTTCTATGTACCTTACCAAAATCATGGATTACAGCTTCTGGACAGTCATGAACAATACATTGCATCTGTTTCAACCTTCCGAGTCTCCCATGTTCCTTGTGTGATTTCTGTCTGCAGCTGACTAGGTTAAGTAAGAACTCCGCTGACCTGTTTTTCAACACGTTGACCACGTAATATAACCCCAGTGTCATTTCAGAATGAAAAGTACCGTTTATCGGATCCCGATGTTGCTATGAAAAGACTGCACAAAAATTCCTCTGCACACTATTCAGCTAATCAGAACAAAAAGCCAAAATAAACTGTTTAAACATTTTTAAGGTAAAGACAAAAGTTTTTGTTGCATAATGTGCAAATACATGTGAAGCCGCGTCAAGGCACCTCTCTAAAGTTTCGTCCATTATCTCAGAACTACCTGAGCTCCCACCTTGGGACAAAAGTATTGGGACGCCTGCCTTTACACATGAACTTTAATGGCGTCTTAGTCCGTAGGGTTGAATATTGAGTTGGCCCACCATTTGCAGCTATAACAGCTTCAAATCTTCTGGGAAGGCTGTCCACAAGGTTTAGGAGTGTGTCTATGGGAATGTTTGATCATTCTTCCAGAAGCGCGTTTGTGAGGTCAGGCACTGCTGTTGGACGAGAAGGGCTGGCTTGCAATCTCCACTCGAACTCATCCTAAAGGTGTTCTATCGGGTTGAGGTCAGGACTCTGTGCAGCCCAGTCAAGTTCCTCCGCTCATCCATGTCTTTATGGATCTTGCTTTGTGCACTGGTGTGCAGTCATGTTGGAACAGGAAGGGGCCATCCCCAAACTGTGTCCACAAAGTTGGGAGCATGAAATTGTCCAAAGTGTCTTGGTATGCTGACACCTTAAGAGTTCCCTTCACTGGAACTAAGAGGCCAAGTCCAACCCCTGAAAAACAACCCCACACCATAATCCCTCTCTACCAAATGATTTGGACCAGTACACAAAGTCCTGACCTCAACCCAATACCTTTGGGATAAATTAGAGCGGAGCCAGGCCTTCTTGTCCAACATCAGTGCCTGACCTCGCAAATGCACTTCTGGAAAAATGGTCAAACATTCCCAGCAGCGTTCTAGCTGCAATGGGTGGGTCAATATACAGCAATTAATACTTTAAAAAACAGTATGTCTAAGGCTCAGTTCACACTGCCCCGACCTGAGTAGTGCGACTTTTACAAGCGGCTTGAAGCAGTTTTGCAGCAAGTTCAAAGAGTGCCTGGGTAATATTTCTGTAATGTCAGATTTGCGGGTTTATTTGCTTTCTAAATGCACCTCTGTGTTAATCTATGTGGCCATGCACACATAGGCATTTACAGGCAGATAAAAAAAAAAAAAAACATCACCAGCACATTCAGGAGGAGAGCTTTTGGGCAGAGAAAACGTTTGATGTGCCGAAATGCGTGTAGCGCCTGAGTGTTCATTCCAATGGGCAGAATAAATTAATATTCTGGCCAATGGACTCTATTCCCACCTATATGCTTGATGCATTTAAATGTGCTAAAACACGGCTGTAGGGGCATTTTTAAAGAGGAAATGCAGTCTGCTCACATAATTTGTAAAAAAAACATCTTTTCCACTCTGAAGCTTCCCTCCAACTACTTTGCATATTATTTTATATATACTGTGACTCTCTACTTGCCAAGTATGCTGCAAAAATCTCCCTCCACTGAGTCTGGCTGCAACCATTTTAACTGTGGGCAGCTGAAGCTGCTGCCTGTTCACTTCCTGCATTTACACAGACACAATGAGGCACACCTCCAGCTCTGCAGCTCTCATTGGCCCTCTTATGACTCATTCCACCTCCCTTCCCGGCAAACTCTCATGAGAGTGAGAGAGAGCTGTGCATGATGTCATAAGCCTAGGATTTTTACCAGACAAGAAACAGGAAGGGGGCTGTATAAGTTATTTACTGGCAGAAAAAAATAGTTTTAGTATCCAAAGTTAAAACAACAAGGGCAGGAGATTTAATAGATGGAAAGATGAAAAAAAATTACTGAAGGTCCGCTTTAAAGGGGGTGTTCCGGGAAAAAATAATTAAAAGCCAGCAGCTACACATACTGCAGCTTCTGGCTTTTAATAAATGGACACTTACCTGTCCTGCAGTCCCTCGATGTCGGCACCGCAGCTGATGTCTCCATCAGCTGTCGGGTGCTGCCGCCGCCATTGCAGGTAAGTTAACCCGGCAGTGTAGCCTTTCGGCTTCACGCCGAGAACCCTACTGCGCATGCGTGAGGCCTCGCTCCTCTCTCCTATTAGCCCGGCGACCGAGGGAGGAGGAGGAGGAGGAGGGGGGAGCACCGCGGTGACGTCACGGCCGCATCGCGCCGCAGCGTACTCCCGGAAGTGGGAAAGGAGACAGGTATCCTGTCCTTCCCCCCGAAAGGTGTCAATTGTGACACCGGAGGGGGGGAGGAATCCGATGAGCGGAAGTTCCACTTTAAGCAACTTTTCTCCTGTTAGGGGGAAAGGTGTTCAGGGGAGTTCAGTGTGCATGAGGCATAAAATCCTGCCAGTCTGCAAATTTTAATTAAAGTTCCACTTTAAGGGGTAAGCTGGGTCTCCAATTTGAATCTTTTGCTACTGAGAGGTTTAAAGGCGTTTTTGCAAGAAAACTGCATATGCAGTCGAGGGCCCCAGTAGGTAACAAACTGTGCAGCTTTGAAAAATGTTGAATAATGTAAATCCCATACCTTGGGCCAATGTTTCTCAACTCCAGTCCTCAAGAACCCCCAACAGGCCATGTTTTCAGGCTTTCCATTATGTTGCACAGGTGATTTGATCAGTTTCACTGCCTTAGTAATTACCACAGCCGTTTCATCTGAGGGAAATCCTGAAAACACGACCTTGTTGGGGGTACTTGAGGACTGGAGTTGAGAAGCATTGCCTTAGGCCATGACTAAGGTATTAAATATAAAAAGTCCCAAGGTTGATATAATAGGACATCGCCATATAAACAGTACAATAGGTGTAAGTCCACACAAAGGAAAGTGCTGAGAAGGATCCGTCACCAAGAGGGAATGGTTCACATGGACTCTCACCCCAATGAGTGGACTGCTTAGCACTCACACATGCTTGAAAATCATCCACTTGGATTTCACCAAACACATGGAAAGATAGATTGCATGAACACCAACAGGATCCTCCTTAGGCAGACTCTCATCACATCAGGACATCATGTAAATAGGCATAAAAAACGTCATTGCGCAGTATTACGGACAAGTACATTTATTTTGAGTACAGCAAAGCTGGACTCTCACAAACATTATAGTAAAAAGCGCATTTCAATCCAATAAAAAGGAGCTTGGCAACGTCACATGACCCAACTCCTCCCACTGAGTTTCGTCGTAACCAGACGTCATCAGGGGCGGGGCCACATACAGTGAGGACAGAAAGTATTCGGACCCCCTTAAATTCTTCACTCTTTGTTATATTGCAGCCAGTTCATTTCTTCCTCATTAATGTACACACAGCACCCCATATTGACAGAAAAACACAGAATTGTTGGCATTTTTGCAGATTTATTAAAAAAGAATAACTGAAATATCACATGGTCCTAAGTATTCAGACCCTTTGCTGTGACACTCATAGATTTAACTCAGGTGCTGTCCATTTCTTCTGATCATCCTTGAGATGGTTCTACACCTTCATTTGAGTCCAGCTGTGTTTGATTATACAGAATGGACTTGATTAGGAAAGCCACACCTGTCTATATAAGACCTTACAGCTCACAGTGCATGTCAGAGCAAATGAGAATCATGAGGTCAAAGGAACTGCCTGAAGAGCTCAGAGACAGAATTGTGGCAAGGCACAGATCTGGCCAAGGATACAAAAAAATTCTGCTGCACTTAAGGTTCCTAAGAGCACAGTGGCCTCCATAATCCTTAAATGGAAGACGTTGGGACGACCAGAAACTTTCATAGAGCTGACCGTCCGGCCAAACTGAGCTATCGGGGGAGAAGAGCCTTGGTGAGAGAGGTAACGAAGAACCCAAAGATCACTGTGGCTGAGCTCCAGAGATGCAGTCGGGAGATGGGAGAAAGTTGTAGAAAGTCAACCATCACTGCAGCCCTCCACCACTCGCATTATGGCAGAGTGGCCCGACGGAAGCCTCTCAGTGCAAGACACATGAAAGCCTGCATGGAGTTTGCTAAAAAAAAAAAACACCTGAAGGACTCCAAGATGGTGAGAAATAAGATTCTCTGGTCTGATGAGACCAATATATTACTTTTTGGCCTTAATTTTAAGCGGTATGTGTGGAGAAAACGAGGCACTGCACCAGCCTAAAGAAAAAACCTCCGCTGGTATAGGGAGTAAACACACAAATCCCAGTTCTGTCAGAGGAGAGAGATTGTGTGTTCCTACTAAGTAGGGACAACGATCTCTCTCCTCCTCTAGTCAGCCACATTGCCCCCACAGTTAGAAACACACATAGGGAACACAGTTAACCCCTAGATCGCCCCCTAGTGTTAACCCCTTCCCTGCCAATGTCATTTATACAGTAATCAGTGGCTATTTTTAGCTCTGATCGTTGTATAAATGTCACTGGTCCCAAAAAACTTGTCCGTCGCAATGTTGCAGTCCCAATAAAAATCTCAGATCATCGCCATTACTAGTAAAAAAAAAAAAAAAAATAATAATAAAAATGCCATAAATCTAGCCCCTATTTTGTAGACGCTATAACTTTTGCGCAAACCAATCAATATACGCTTATTGCAATTTTTTTTACCAAAATATGTAGAAGAATACATATCGGCATAAACTGATGAAGAAATTTTCTTTTTTTTTTTGGATATTTATTATAGCAAAAAGTACAAAAATTTGTTTTTTTCAAAATTTACGCTCTTTTTTGGTTTATAGTTAAAGTGACGCAGTGCCAATTTTGTTTGGGGACAACGTTGCACGACTGCGCAATTGTCAGTTAAAGTGACGCAGTGCCGTACTGCAAAAAATGATCTGGTCGTTAAGGGGGCAAATCCTTCTGAGGCTGAAGTGGTTAATAACAAGAAAGGCAGTAAAATAGATCTGGCAACAATGGACACCCTAGTGACAATAGATCCACCCCAACAACAATGGACTCCCAACAGCCAGCATCAACAGACACTCCAGCAGTCAGCAACTTTAGACCCCTCCCTCAACAGTAGATCCCTCCCAGCATCCCAGCAACAATTGGCCCCCTGCAACATAAGACTCACCCCCAGCAACAATAGATCTCCACCAGCAACAATAGACCCCCCTGCAAAAATAGATTCCTCAGCAGCCAGCAACAATACCCCAACAGTACCCCAGCAACAATAGATCCCCCACGAGCAACAGAAGAACTCCCCAGCAACATCAGACCCCCTTCCTTCGCAAAAATAAATTCCCTCCAGCAATAATAGATCCCCCAACGGTCAGAGTCAATAGACCCTCCAGCACACCCCAGTACCTATGCTATCACATACATTCAGCTCTGGAGGTGCCGATGTTCTGTCACGAACAGTCCGGCTATCATCAAGTGTCCGCTGTGTACTGCGCATGCACAGTACGGAGCAGAAGGATTTTCGGAAAATCTCCGAAGATGAGCGGCGTCTGCGCCGTGAGTCGAGGTGTAAGCCCCACCATCCAAGTGGACATAGGGCTACACAAACTTAGAGGGCCCCTCGCGGGCTCGCCACGCTTCGGGCACGGCCTCGCGGCACTCGGCTTTTATATTCTAACTCTATGTCCACTTGGATGGTGGGGCTTCAAAGTGGACTCACGTTGCAGGCGCCGTTCATCTTCGGCAATTTTCGGAATCTGGGTGTCCTGCAAATGCGCAGTACACAGCGGACACTTTCTGATGGGGGGCAGAAAATGATAGTACACCGGAACTGCATTGCCGTGCCTTCCTGCTGAAAAAAAGCCTTGGTTATCTCCCAGTCATTTGAATTCACCTGAACCATATTCATGTAATAGCAACAAAGTGCAGCACCCTCTACTAGTTAAGATTTTTGTGAGAGCAGGTAAGTTTAGGCAGGCCCCCCCCCCTTACACACACCCTCCAAATCACATCAAATAGTGGGCGTGCTCAGTCAAATTTCACGAACAGTAGGAGGGTCCTAAAGGGGCATTTCATACCGAGTGCAGAGTTCAGGAGGGTTACACACAGAGTGCAGAGCTGTCACTTGTAAACACAGAAACCTGACTTCTGTGTTTACAAGCGATTGTGGTGAGCAGCCCCCCCCCCCCCCCCAGGGTCTGAACCAAGTTCCCCCTGAAAAAAAGCCCTGCCCCCACCCATTCACCAAAAGTGTCAAAAAGTAATACAAACACAGTTTTTGACAATCCGTTTATTAAAAAATAAAAAAGAAGCCATCGTCAATCACGCCGCACCCGAAAAAAAAAAAAAAAACACTCTTGCTGACATGAAGGCTCCGTCATTTGACATTTCTTATATAGGTAAGGGGCGGGCCACCTGCCTACATCACCTGGTGGCACGGCCCCCTTCTGACACCAGGACTTGTAAAACTTGTAAACACCCCTGTCCAATGTAAATGGTTTGTCTCAACACTCTTAACTGGTGCATTTGCAGGAGAGCATGTTCTGTTGAAAAACAACAGACTTTATTGCTGGATCATAGGTGTGCGCAGCCTATTGCATTAGGATGTGCACCCCAAAGCTCAAAACACACATCCCTTTCTCTGCAGCCTTGAATGAAGGGGAAGTGCTCTGTGCTGAGCGGCTTCCTGTTCATTCACAAACACACAGTTTACTATACTTCAGTTATGAATAAACACAGTGAGTGAGTGTGTTCATTTAGAAATGGGAGTTCTCCATTTGGAAACATCCCCCGCAGCAGCTGTAGAGGAGGAAAGCAGGAAGGACTGCGGGCGGAAGCCAGAAGGGGAATCGGCACCGCTCATAGTAATAAGGGTGTGCCCAGGCACACCCCCTGGGAATGCCTATGGGCTGGATCATCAGATTAAAATAAAGCAAAGAAAATCTAAAAAAGAAAACAAATGTAGCCATCACATCTAAGAGTTGGTAAGCTTTAACACCTGTTATTTATTAATTAATTAGCCACAAAATGGGTATGGTGTTTGCGAACTTAGCGCTTTCTATTTCGCAAGTACCTATATTTGCATATAATTTCAGCCGAAAAGTAGAAAAATGTTGTGCTTTCATCTTATTTGGGGGAAAAAAAAAAAAACCCCACTAGTAGTCAGTCACAAATAAAATCTGATTGTGTAATCCAAAGAAATACTCCAGTGTTGGGAGCTTGGGTTCAGACCACTGCTACTCTGAGCATGAAGAAAATATAGTATCAGCTATTCTGTGACATCTAGTGGTAAGTGTGTGGTATTGCATCCTTCACGAACAAATATTCAGGTCTCATGTCAGAGATGCCAATTATGATAAAACTAAGCAGATAAGTGGCTTGATTCATTAAAGGCAGAAAAAAGTGCAAAGTAGAGCTAATTTTTTCACATGCAAACATTTGTATCGTACAATCCATTCACGCTACGCACTGTATTAAAATACAGGTGTTTACGTAATAGGTTACAAAGCACTGTTGTAAGGTAGCCCATTCATGTAGACATGAAAACACGGAAAAACAGACATGAGCTATTTTATTTATTTTATGCAGCAAGATGGTTTACATCAGATAGATAGACTACGTTTAACAATTTAATTCATTTATATAAAATAACATAAATATTATAATTTTAATAATAATCTCTCTCTCACTTTATATATGAATTTGGACATTTTCACTTAGGGGTGTACTCACTTTTGTTGCCAGCGGTTTAGACATTATTGGCTGTGTGTTGAGTTATTTTGAGGGGACAGCAAATTTACACTGTTATACAAGCTGTACACTCACTACTTTACATTGTAGCAAAGTGTGATTTCTTCAGTGTTGTCACATGAAAAGATAGAATAAAATATTTACAAAAATGGGAGGGGTGTATTCACTTTTGTGAGATACTGTATATATATATATATATATATATATATATATATATAAAGCAAGAGAGAGATACATTTTATTATTAAAATGTTATTATTTATTTTATTTTTTGAATACTTTTATACATTTCTTAAATTGGATTAATTATTTTTAATTATTTTGGCGGGTTTTATCTATCTATCTACAGTGAGAGGGAAAAAAGGATTTGATCTCCTGCTGATTTTGTACGTTTGCCCACTTAGATCAGTCTATAATTTTAATGGTAGGTTTTTTTTAACAATGAGAGACAGAATAACAGCAAAAATATCCTGAAAAAAAAAAAAAAGTTATAAATTGATTTGCATTTTAATGAGTGAAATAATTATTTGACCCAAAACATGACTTAGTACTTGGTGGCAAAACCCTTGTTGGCAATCACAGAGGTCGGATGTTTCTTGTAGTTGGCCACCAGGTTTGCACACATCTCCGGAGGGATTTTGTCCCACTTCTCTTTGCAGATCCTCTCCAAGTCATTAAGGTTTCGAGGCTGAAGTTTGGTAACTCAAACCCTCCACATATTTTCTATGGGATTAAAGTCTGGAGACTGGCCAGGCCACTCCAGGACCTTAATGTGCTTCTTCTTGAGCCAGTCCTTTGATGCCTTGGCCGTGTATTTTGGGACATTGTCATGCTGGAAGACCCATCCACGAGCCATTTTCAATGCCCTGGCTGAGGGAAGGAGGTTCTCACCCAAGATTTGACGGTATGTGGCAAGGCCATCATCCCTTTGATGCAGTGAAGTTGTCCTGATCCTTTAGCAGAAAAACACCCCCAAAGCATAATGCTTCCACCTCCATGTTTGACAGTGGGGATGGTGTTCTTGGGGTCAAAGGCAGCATAGCTCCTCCTCCAAACACGACGAGTGGAGTTGATGCTAAAGTGCTCGATTTTGGTCTCATGTGACCACAACACTTTCACCCAGTTCTCCTCTGAATCATTCAGATGTTCATTCGAAAACTTCAGACGGGCCGTACATGTGCTTTCTTGAGCAGGGGGACCTTGCATGCAACGCAGGATTTCAGTCCTTCACGGCATAGTGCGTTACCAATTGTTTTCTTGGTGATTATGGTCCCAGCTGCCTTGAGATCATTGACAAGATTCTCCTGTGTAGTTCTGGGCTGTAGTACCCCCTTCCTGACCAAAGCACTTTTTACAATTTGGCACTGCGTTGCTTTAACTGGTTATTGCGCGGTCATGCAATGCTGTACCCAAACAAAATATGCGTCCTTTTTTCCCCACAAATAGAGCTTTCTTTTGGTGGTATTTTATCACCTCTGTGTTTTGTATTTATTGCACTATAAACAAAGAAAGAGCGACAATTTAAAAAAAAAAAAAAAACAGTATTTTTTACTTTTTGCTATAATAAATATCCGCAAAAATGTTTTTAAAAAACAAATTTCTTTATCAGTTTAGGCCACTATATATTCTTCTACATATTTGGTAAAAAAAATATCGCAATAAGCGTATATGGATTGGTTTGCGCAAAAGTTATAGCGTATCTACAAACTATGGGAAAGATTTATGGCATTTTTATAATATTCTTTTTTTTTTTTTTTACTAGTAATGGAGGTCATCTGCAATTTTTAACGGTATTGCGAAGGACAGAACGGACACTTTTGACACATTTTTGGGACCGTTCATTTATAGAGCGATCAGTGCTATAAAAATGCACTGATTACTGTGTAAATGTCACTGGTAGGGAAGGGGTAAACACTAGCGGGCAATCAAGGGGTAAAATGTGTGTTCCCTCAGTGCTATAAAAAAAAAAGTCCATGCACTGATTTGAGGCTTTTACTGCTTTAAATGGTAATTGCGCGGTCATTCTGCCCCCGTAAATAGACGTGAGCCGATCGGGAACCGGTTAAAATGCAAATCAATTTATAACTTTTTTGAAATGCGTTTATCTGGATGTTTGTTGTTATTCTATCTCTCACTGTTAAAATAAACCTACCCTTAAAATTATAGACGGATCATTTCTTTGTAAACATATGAAATCAGAAGGGGATCAAATACTTTTTTCCATTCTGCCCCCGTAAATAGACGTGAGCCGATCGGGAACCGGTTTAAAATGCAAATCAATTTATAACTTTTTTGAAATGCGTTTATCTGGATGTTTGTTGTTATAGCCTTTTTTTCCCTTCACTGTATCTATCTATGGAAATGCATTGTGGTCATTTGAGTGAAAATGAGGTGAGGGGCGTGTTTAGAAAAAAAAAATACTTGTAAACGCTAAAGCTCACATACACGTGACGCTAGCAGTTCTGGCATTTTTAGGTTACATAGTTACAGTACATAGTTAGTCTGGTTTTACACCCAAATAGAGCTTTCCAGAAAGGAACAAATAGTGCTTTCTTTTGGTGGTATTTTATCACCTCTGTGTTTTTTTTGCTAGTATCTGGTCGGACCCCCTTTTGCCTTCAGAACTGCCTTACTGCGTCGTGGCATAGATTCAACAAGGTGTTGGAAACATTCCTGAGATTTTGGTCCATATTGACATAATAGCATCACAGAGTTGCTGCAGATTTTTCGGCTGCACATCCATGATGCAAATCTCTCGTTCCACCTCATTACAAAGGTGCTCTATTGGATTGAGATCTGGTGACTGCGGAGGCCATTGGAGTGCAGTGACCTCATTGTCATGTTCAAGAAACCAGTGGTGAGATGATTTGATCTTTGTGACATGGTACATTATCCTGCTGGAAAGAGCCATCAGAAGATAGGTACACTGTAGTCATAAAGGGATGGACATGGTCAGCAACAATAACCAAAAAGTGCATTCCATGCATCCAAAAATATAGAAAATATACCAATCAAATCATTATTCAACCAAAAAATAAAAGCCTCATGGCATGTGTCCTGCTTCTTAATATAGGGGGTCAACAATGCCAAGTTTGGTGAAACCGGGGCGTCCGTCATCCGGAGATAATAAAGCAACCAATTTTTGGTCCAAGAAATCCTCCTCCTACTGTTCCTGGACTGGATTTGGGTCAAAGCAATAACTCCAAGGCCAATAATAAATAACACGTTTTCTCCTCCGATTCCGCAACATGGCTGTTTGTATGCAAGACAAGTTCCTGGCCAGCGCCCTTCGGACAAAAGTCTGAGGTTTTGTCTGCGGAAAATCCAATCGCGTGTACGAGGCTTTAGTGTTTGTAGCATTTAAGTTGGTTAGCTTTCTGGGTATAATAAAGAGGCGGTTGGCGGGAGCGGATAGCCGGGTCGAGGAGGGGAGTAAAACAAAATCAGGACATCAGCTCGCCTGTGAACTGGCTAAGGGGCTTTCGATATTCATTTTAAGAGTGTAGGTGTTCTTTGAGTGACATGAGCAAGCTCCCCCCCTCCCCCCAGCCAGCCAGGAGACCAGGGGGTATACCCGTGAGTCTTTAAGTGTACATAGGCTCAGATATCGTACTCTGGTGGTGTGCATCCAGTTTGGGTATGCACAACACCGAGGGTTGGAGCATCAAACTCGTAGGCATGGATGTAGGAGTGAGATTAGGCGTGGGAGCGGTGCAATAAAAGATCTAGTAGGGATCTTCATTTCTGAAATGATTCCCTGTTCCAGGGTGTATATCAAGCTCAGACTGGAGAGTAGAGGAGTTGCCGTAGTACTGATGCATGTGCATCAGTGAGATTCCTAGAGTCAGGATTTCACAGTCATTTGATTTTTGAGGCTGGGTAAATAGCCATGTACTGTTAACATGTTATTCAATCCCTGCTAGATCAAGAGATTTCACAAGCCCTCCTGTGTGCACTCTGTGAATATTAGAGTCATATTGTGTTTCCCTACATAGCACATTAACATGAGAAATACATAATACAGGCAAGTTCTTCGGGAGTTGTAACTGGGATGACTTGCAGTGGGGAATAAAGGGTGATAAAAAAAAACCGCGGTAGTGGTAGAGGTCTAGTGGAGGGTGGTGCAGCTAGGGATAGACCGGTGATCAGCAAATGATAGGCCATTGTGTCATAGAATTTCTGGTGGCTGGAGTGGGGCTGTCTGACCCTGTAATAATTCTGGAGGTGTAATACCCTACGGTGCGATTTCAGGCATATAGCCCAGAGTAATGGCGCCTGCGTATAGAGCAATATTCCTGCAAGTCTTCTCATAATTTCCCATAAAAGTTGGCAGTGCATAGTATATGAAATACTGAAGCAAAAATCAATTTCCAGTAAACAAATAACATATAAGTTAAGTAGCAGATAAAGCGGGGGGGCGACTAAAAAATGGAATCACTTTAGGAGGGGGGAAGAGAGTTCCTCACATAGACTGGTGGGTAGATTGAAACCAGTGGTTCTTCTTGGTGGATATGGATAAGGGTGAAGGGGACTGGCTGCATGGTTCAGCTTCGGATCCACGATAGTCTCAATGACAAGCACAGTTGTGTGGATTGTACCCAGGTCAGGATGAGCCGGAAATGTAGGGATACGCCACATTAATAGGGAGCTAGAGATGTCTTTCCTGTAGGGAGGTTGGATCGTAGGACTCATTGCTAGTAGGGGTTGTTGTAAGGGATGCAGGTGAGGCTTACAGGCAGAAGGGGAATTGCCACCTATAGTGGATTCCCTTGGTGCGGAGGACCTCTAGTAGAGGACATAGATCCTTGCGGCGTTGGAGAGTGACGGTAGAGAGATCTTGGAATATGTGGCTCTCGCGGCTGCTATGTGATATTTGGGTTCTGTTGTGTGCTTTTCTCAGGATTTCCTCCTTCAACTTGAAATCGATCAGACAACATATCACATCTCTAGGTAGGTCTGCTTCCCTGCCTTGCGGTCTGAGTGCACGGTGTATGCGTTCCATCTTTATGGGTGTGGATGTCGGCCTGTCTAGAAGATTGTTGAACAGGCCTACTACCGCCAGTGACAACTGTTCGGCATCAATGGATTCCGGGAGACCCCTGACCCTCAGGTTGTGGCGTCTCCCACGGTTATACAGATCCTACATATGTCTGTGGAGTCCTCTGAGCTGCATGGTGTGGGTGTCAACACCCAGGTAGATGCGGCATATAGTTGTTCCCTGGAGTGCGGTTACCTTCTTAACTTCTTGTACCCTGCCTGTAATTGCTTGAACGTCCAAGCGGAGGTCAGATATGGTGGCTGCCAGGGTTTCTTTAATGTCTGCCGCGATCGTGCGGAGGTCTGACAGGCTTGGCTGTTGGTGCAGGGACAGTGTCAGCTCCACACTGGGGGAGCCGAGCGGGCATTAGTTGGATGTGTACCAGACAGGCCCCGATGGCTAGGCAGAGCCCTGCGACACCGCCGTGCAGTGTCTGGAAAAACAGCAAAATATTTTGGCTTATTCGGCCACTCGGGTCGTGGGGAGAGCGGGATCGCGTTGCGGAGGAGGTCCCCATGGTGTAGGGTGACTCCATGCTTAATGACCAGGCCATTTTTCGCGATACGACACTGCGTCGCTTTAACTGACAATTGCACGGTCGTGCGAAGTTGTACCCAAACAAAATCCTTTCCCCCCCCCCCCACAAATAAAGCTTTCTTTTGGTGGTATTTTATCACCTCTGTGGTTTTTATTTTTTGCGCTATAAACAAAAGAGCGACAATTTTGAAACTATATAATTTTTTACTTTTTGTTATAATAATTAACCCAAAAAAAAATACTAATTTGTTCACCAGTTTAGGCCAATATGTATTGGTCTATATATTTTTTGGTAAAGCGGGAATGGCAGCTGGAAACAGTCCATCACACGGCAACCTTTTTTCGAACGATAATGAAATGTCACAAAGGGGTTGATATAATAAAACTGGGGAGTGCAAAATCTTGTGCAGCTCTGCAGAGTAGCCAATCAGCTTGTTCAATTAAGCTTTGACAGTAAAACCTGGAAGCTGGTTTCCATGCAGAGCTACACCAGATTTTGCACTCCCCAGTTTTAGTAAAACACCAAAGTGGCAATTCATTCAGTTCTGTGGCAAATTGTGTTGCACCACTATGCCCTGAAAAAACAAAAACAATCAAAAAGGACTGCAGACCACACTTTTTGCAGTGCACACCATCACATTTGTGTGAACGGAGCCAATCGTAAATAGTCCCAATGCACTTGGTGTGAATGGGTTCTCGGACATGAGCAGTATTGAAGGGAGGCTGAAGCAGCATTTGTCCCTGGAAAGTTAAAAAGGAGAAGTTCACCTTAGAAAATAATTAAAATAAATAATAAAATGCACATTTTTTGCAAGTACAAAAATGTGCATTTATTATTATTTTTTCTAAGGAGCCTCCAGAGCATTGCACCCATGATCAGCGTTAAAGAAAGGAAGGGATTCCGGCGCTCCAATTTTTGTAATGTCTTATTAGGATGGTGCAATATAAGCTTAAATGGCTCATTAAAGTCAGTCACTAGTTATTTGCAGATAAGAAGAAGGCCATCCTCAGAGGGTGTCCATAACCTCAGTATACAAGCAAAAAACAGGAAGGGGGGGGGGGGGTTTGGAGGCGCCAACTCCAGTAGTTCTATCACATAAATATATGTTGGTTTTTTTAACTTACTGGTTTGTAGGTTCATAAAGTGGTGATATCCATCAAAGGTTGAAAAATCCTGGAGTGTGTTGGTGATGGGGTGCAGTCCTTTTGCTGTAAGAATGTTAGTCCTGGTTGTTTCAGCAGCTAGTCCGTGTTGTGCATTGGTGTGGGAAGCTCCACGTTAACCACCCTGGAATGCGGAAGTGACATCACTTCCGCCTTCCAGGGTGATTAGCACAAAAATTACAAATTTTTGCGCATTTGGCAGCCCTGGCTAGATGTTTTCCTTCCAACAAAACCACCTACACGGTTTCAGGAATTATAATCCAACATCATGGGTCAACATACCTACAGTGAACCTCCGGGACAGAGGTGCCCCCACCCCCCCTCCCAATTTTTTTTCCTCTCCTTTCTCTTCTTCTCTTTCTGGACTCTGCTACAGTATTGCTCTTTTCCCTTTTTTTTTATGCCTTCGCACAAGAGCGGTACTTCTTTTTTTGGTCCTATAGTTGACTGACTTTTTTTTACAAAACAAAGCAAATCAAATTTTCAGGTAGGGCCCCAATAATTGATCATATACTGGTACGATATTGCTTGGGACCAATGGTTCTTCACCCATATGTTATTGTTGAACGTTACAAATTTGGGGGGAGAACTTCTGTACTTGTTCATATTTTAGCACAGATTTTTGGATACAAAAAAACTGTTTACTTTTTCTTGTCATTTCTATAAAAAATATAATAAAATTCAAGTGAAAAAAAAATGTATACAAATAAAAGGAGGCATTTCATTGAATGACAGCTTTATATTGAAAACCATGTTAAAATTACAAGTGAAGGTAAGAACTGTATAATATATTTGTAGTACAGAAAGTGTACCTATATACACACACACATTGGATTGGGAGCAAAATTATTGCCCAACACAAAATCACATTTTTTTCTCTTTGTAATCCTATACATCTGTACATCTATACACTGCATAAATATATTACAGAAAGGATAAGGTCTGGGAGAGGCAGTCTTGTGCCCTCTCATCTCTGGGAACCTGTGTTCTAAGCCTTGGCCACTACAAAGGGGGGGGCTCACCCTAGTACAGAAAATACAGAATGGATGGTGACACTCCTTTTATGCTCAAGAGATAAGAGGCCTTTTGGAGGTGGGAGGGGTGAGGGAAGAGAGATAACGTTCACTTCATGAATGTTCTAGCAGAGGTCCGCCCTGCACTAGAGGATGAGGTTGGTCTTCAGTGAAACCCTCTTTCTGCATTGGAGACTGGTGGACTCTCCTGCAACTCAGTAGTTTAATGGGCCGACTACCATTATTCATTAAATCACATGGGAAGGTTGTGCTATACTAGCATTTTGCTGACATTCCATTATAATGGTGGACCTGGAACCAGAGAATCAAACTCAAGTCTTAAAGCAGTATTAAACCCAAAAGGCAAAACATTATATTGCAACTTACCAGTTCTAAGATCTGACGGCTTGCATTTGTTTTATATTTTAGGCTTTCCAACTTATTATTTTTACATGACGGATGTACTTTGCAGAGAGGGATGGACAGCCTGGTCTTCTTCAGACTTGGCATGCCCTACCAGCAATCTGAGCGACTTAGGTTACTACGAAGGAGCTTGTTGGAGAACAACGCAAAATTTTGGCATTTGGTCCGAAAGGAGCAGCAAAGGGTTTCTACAAGCTAAAAAGCAAAATGACAGCTAGTTTATTACTTAACGTTTTACCCTTTTCAGCTAAAACTTATGCCTTCTAGAATAAAAATGGTTATTCATTTTTTTTTATAAAGGAAAAAAGACAAAAATTCACAATAAAGCATCATGTCAATAGATAGAAAAATAAAAGATTGCACTTTATGCTCTATTTATAGGTTCCAACCCCCCGAGAATTAGTTAATTACATTTCTACCTACTAATGCGGCCAAATTCACAAGTTTACAGTAAAAAGATCTTGGAAATTGAAATTAATAAAAATATATACAATTTTAATGGCAAGCATAAAAAGCTGCCATTAATGTATATTTTATTCAATAGTGTCCTTGTTAGCAAGAGTAGGTATATTACATTTCCATGGCACTAGATATTTCCTGTCTATAATGGTTCCTGTAGAGGCACCATTATGTCTTCCCACCCATAGTGAAAAAATAAGCCAGTTCATCTCTGTAATACTGCGCTGCTTCAGATAGCTTTGATGTATGTTATTTCTTGCAGAGCGAGGAGAAGAAGCAATTCTCTCGCTGTTTCTCTGGTGGTTTCCCCTCCTGCTTCTCAGCTAGGAATCCCTCACACGAATTTTTGCGGCAAGGCTCCATGGTGACGGCCACGCCTACACCGCTTCGTCCTGACAACATTTGCGTCACCTCTGTCCATGAATCTTGATCGGGATCATAACATTCCACGCTGTCCAAAAATGTGGTCCCGTCATATCCACCTGCAAGATAGGTAAACAGCTGGATTTAAATCTCAATATCACTACTGGGCTTTCAAACATAGCAGAAAGCAAATGGTACAAGTGGCTAAAACAGGGGTAGACCATCTGCCCCCTTCATATCTACCCCTCTTCCCCTTCCTTAATAGCAGTGCCCTCTCCCCCCTTCACATCACCCCCCCCCCCCCCACACCTCATAGTAGTGCCCTGTGCCTCGCCTCATAGTATTCTGTACCCCCATCCCAAAGCAGTGTCCTCTGTCCCCTTCACATCACCCCCCCCCACCTCATAGTGCCCTGTGCCTACCCCCCCCCCCCATCTGTTCTGTACCTCTATCCCAAAGCAGTGTCCTCTGCTCCCTTCACGTCACTCCCCCCCCCCAACACAAACACACAGAAGTGTGTAGGTAGAACTCCTACCTTACAGCTGGAGTTGACAAAAGTAATGCTGCCTACTTAGGCCTCATTCAGATGGGAGCTGGCACCCGTACTGCAGGCAGGCTGCCTTATTTTGCCATATGCTCTGAGTTAATGTAGGCAGCCCAAAGACGTGAATGCAGATGCAGCAGCTACACGGCCACGTGTCAAAAACTGACAGCCAAGCAGGAGCATTCAGGGCCATGCAGCTGCTTCTGCACAGCTGTCAAATTTTAACCATGTGGCCGTGACCATGCATAGGCTGCATATAGGTTGCCTGCACGCAGCTCAGAGCGGAGGCAGTTGCCAAAACAAAAGCAGGCTGCATGCCATACTGGCATCAGCAGCCATCTGAATGAGGTTTTATGGTCTATTGTGAAGACTGGAGGCAAAGAGAACCTAAACTGCCTGTGAGGAAGACTGCAAAGCATCATACCAAACAGCACTAAAACCAAACCATCAGCATGACTGCCTGGGAACTAGCATTCTTGAAAAAGAGTTCAACAATGGCAGCCTCTATTCTCTTATGACAGTATCCCCTTAAAAAGGAACTGCAGCAGGTATAATGACCCAGCACCTAGAGGTGCACATACCTGCAGCAGCCTCATAAACCTTTGTGTCATGGCCCAAATCTTGGGTTAATGATAGGCAAAGCGCCAACACTTCCAAATAGTGTTAGAGCTACCTTAAAAGTCCTGTCATCCCACACACACTAAGATGGGTAACCACACTGGCCAATAGGAGATTCAGCCATTACAGGAGGTTTTGGGAAATTGCTATAGGTAGGTGCCTGTACTTCATACAGGTTTCAAAGTCTTAATGTGTTTTGAACAGCTTTTCCTTAGGATTGGGGATTGCAAGGTATTCCCGTGCCAATAATGTGTCAAAGTATTAAACAACAAACTAAGCTATGGTTGCAGCAAACCACAGACAGGGCTACAAACCCTCCCCAGATGCATAAACAGAAAAAAAAAAAAAATCAATATATGGTGTTGCGCTCCAAATACCTAACCAATATTAATATTGCGTGCAAACAACACTAAATAGATAAATATAGCTAGAAAGTGCAAATTAATTGCTAAAGTGCATTAACCGCTTCCCGACCGCCTCCTGTAGATATACGTCAACAGAATGGCACGGGCAGGCAAAAGGACGTACCTGTACGTCCCCTTTAATTTGCCTGCCCGGGGGGCGCGCGCGCGACCCGGTCGGGAGCTCCGTGACCACGGCCGCGGGACCAGCGGACCCGATCGCCGCTGGTGTCCCGCGATCGGGTTACGGAGCGGAAGAACGGGGAGAGGTCTATGTAAACAAACCTCTCCCGCGCTTCCTACACTGACTGTCAGTGATCGGCGGTTCCCTGTCATCGGGAACGCCGATCAATGACGTCAGACGTACAGCCACGCCCCCCTACAGTAAACACAACACGTCACACTGACTCCTCCCCGCCCCCTTGTGGTTAACCCCCTAACTACAACTGTCATTTACATAGGAATCAGTGCTATTTAAATAGCACTGATTTCTGTATAAATGACAAATGTCCCAAAAATGTGTCAAAAATGTCCGATGTGTCCGCCAAAATGTCGCAGTCACAATAAAAATCGCTGATCGCCGCCATTACTACTAAAAAAAAAAATATTAATAAAAATGCTATAAAACTATCCCCTATTTTGTAAACGCTATAACTTTTGCGCAAACTAATCAATAATCGCTAATTGCGATTTTTTTTACCAAAAATATGTAGAAGAATACGTATCGGCCTAAACTGAGGAAAAAAAAATGTTTTTTTATATATTTTTTGGGGATATTTATTATAGCAAAAAGTAAAAAATATTGCATTTTTTTCAAAAATTGTCGCTCTATTTTTGTTTATAGCGCAAAAAATAAAAACCGCAGGGGCGATCAAATACCACCAAAAGAAAGCTCTATTTGTGGGAAAAAAAGGACGCCAATTTTGTTTTGGAGCCACGTCGCATGACCGCGCAATTGTTAGTTAAAGCGACGCAGTGCCGAATTGCAAAAAGGGGCCTGGTCCTTTGGCTGCCAATTGGTCCGGGGCTGAAGTGGTTAAACAAACAGATAAAACTTGCATACGTGCCTTTATCACATTGCAGAAACAGCTTACTGGAATGTTATATGAAAAAATAGTATAAAGTGCATGTGTGCTAAACACTTAATTGAGACACCTTAACCACTTGCCTACCAGGCACGAACACCCCCTTCCTACCCAGGCCATTTTTCAGCTCTCAGCGCTGTCGCATTTTGAATGACAATTGCGCGGTCATGCAACACTATACCCAAATAACATTTTTATAATTTTTTCCCCACAAATAGAGCTTTCTTTTGGTGGTATTTGATCACCTCTGCGGTTTTTATTTCTTACGCTATAAACAAAAGAAGAGGGACAAGTTTGAAAAAAACACAATATTTTTTACTTTTTGTTATAATAAATATCCAATTATTTTAAAACAAATTTTTTCCTCAGTTTAGGCCGATACGTATTCTTCTACATATTTTTGGTAGAAAAAAAATAAATAAAAAAAAGCAATAAGCGTATATTGATTGGTTTGCGCAAAAGTTATAGCGTCTACAAAATAGGGGATAGATTTATAGCATTTTTATTATTTTATATTTTTTTACTAGTAATGGCCGCGAACTGCGATTTTTATCATGACTGCGATATTGCGGCAGACATATCGGACACTTTTGACACATTTTTGGGACCATTCACATTTATACAGCAATCTGTGCTATAAAAATGCATTGATTACTGTTTAAATGTGAATGGCAGGTAAGGGGTTAACACTAGGGGGTGATCAAGGGGTTAATATGTTCCCTATGGGAGTGATTTTAACTGTGGGGGAAGGGGACTGGCTGGGGGAGGTGACCGATCGGTGTCCCTATGTACAAGGCACACACCATCGGTCTCCTCTCCTCTGACAGCACGTGGATCTGTGTGTTTACATACACAGATCCACGTCCTGCTCAGTTACTGGGCAATCGTGGGTGCCCGGAGAGAATGGGGTAAATACTGCGCTGTATATATGTATATATATATATATATATATATATATATATATATATATATATATATATATATATATATATATATATATATATATATATATATATATATATATATATATATATATATAGAGTATTTAGATGAATGGAGCAGCTGACATTGCCGAAAGACTATCGGTAAGGTAAGATTGTGTATATGTAAATATAGCGCTAAAATGAGGATAGTTCATTGTGTGAACTAGCACTATTAATATATGTTTAGGTGTGATACCTTATACAAGAGACACAAAAGGGAGGGAAAGGGTGAATTCCCAATTATAACTTATCTGTCTTAGTACCATATGGTACTAAGACAGATAAGTTATAATTGGGAATTCGCCCTTTCCCTCCCTTTTGTGTCTCTTGTATAAGGTATCACACCTAAACATATATTAATAGTGCTAGTTCACACAATGAACTATCCTCATTTTAGCGCTACATTTACATATACACAATCGTGGGTGCCCGGCGGACATCGCGGCCGCCGGGCACGCGCATCGGGTCCCCAGCGACGTGGCGGGCGCGCGCCCCCTAGTGGCTGCAAAGGAAATGTTGTCATACGACGGCGGCCAAACGGATGTGCTCCGGACATCACTTCCGGAATACAATAGCGATAAGAGGACACCGGAAGTGACGTCCGGAGCATGAGCGCGGCGCTCGTCTTGTGTTGCAAGTTTATGTTTTAAATGTGAGTACCTGGTATTCGTCCTTTTATCAATAAAATGTGATTACTTTTATATACTTCACCATTGGGGTCCCTTCTTTCTTCCTCTATGGTAATATGACACATCGCCTAAGTGCCTAGTGGGGATTCTATCTGCAGGCTTGCAGAACTACAAGATCCAGCCAAAACACCTTACAGAGTAAAGTGTTCTTTGGATTTACCAATGCTGTTTACCTTACAGTAGTAAGGTAAGGGGCCACTGCACCTGTTGCTTGAATGCACTAAGAAGCTGCAGGATCACCAAATCACCCATTTGAGTCCCTGACTTCAATATCACTCACGGACTCTGCTAGTTGTTTTTGCACTGTGTGGATTCACGGATTGCATACATATGATTTGATATACATGTTTATTGCTGCTGTCAATTTTGGATACACCAACTCAGTCGGGCATTGATTTATTTTCACCTGTGTGTCACATATGCACTTTAAGGATACATGTTTTTCCACTCCACAGCAAGTGATTTTAGTAGCTATGCGTTTTTATTTTAATGCACTTTATTGAATACTGGGATTCCTCCACAGCAAGTTGTCCCAGCAATGTGTTTAGGCACGTATGCACTTTATATATTTTTTTTTATATAATTTTGTTCATTAAGGTGTCTCAATTAAGTGTTTAGCACACATGCACTTTATACTACTTTTTCATATAACATTCCAGTAACCTGTTTCTGCAATGTGATAAAGTCACGCATGCACTTTGTTTGTTTAACCACTTCAATACCGGCGTATAGTCATATGACGCCCACAAGGTGGATCTCCCATCCTGGGTGGGCGTCATATGACGTCCTCGCATTCCCGGCCGCCTGGGGGGCGCGCGCGCGGCATCGCTCGGGACCCGGTGCGAGTGCCCGGCGGCCGCGATGTCCGCCGGGCACCCGCGATTGCCGTTAAAACAACGGGACCGTGCGGGACCGTGGAGCTGTGTGTGTAAACACACAGCTCCACGTCCTGTCAGCGGAGAGGAGACCGATCATGTGATCCCAGTACAGAGGATCACTGATCGGTCTCCTCCCCTTGTGAGTCCCCTCCCCCCACAGTTAGAATCACTTCTATAGGGAACACATTAACCCCTGCAGCGGCCCCTAGTGTTAACCCCTTCCCTGCCAGTCACATTTACACAGTAATCAATGCAATTTTATAGCAACGATCGCTGTGTAAATGTGAATGGTTCCAAAAATGTGTCAAAAGTGTCCGAAGTGTCCGCCACAATGTCGCAGTCACGGAAAAAAAAATAATAAAAAATAATAAAATAAAAAAAAAAAAAAAATCGCAGATCGCCGCCATTACTAGTAAAAAAAAAAAAAAAAAATTCAATAAATCTATCCCCTATTTTGAAGATGCTATAACTTTTGCGCAAACCGATCAATATACGCTTATTGCGATTTTTTTTACCAAAAATATGTAGAAGAATACGTATCGGCCTAAACTGAGGAAAAAAAAATTTTTTTTTAAAAAAAAATGGGATATTTATTATAGCAAAAAGTAAAAAATATTGTGTTTTTTTTTTTCAAAATTGTCGCTCTTCTTTTGTTTATAGCGCAAAAAATAAAAACCGCAGAGGTGATAAAATACCACCAAAAGAAAGCTCTATTTGTGGGAAAAAAAAGGACGTTAATTTTGTTTGGGTGTAACGTCGCACGACCGCGCAATTGTTAGTTAAAGCGACGCAGTGCCGAATCGCAAAAAGTGCTCTGGTAAGGAAGGGTGAAAAATGGCCCGGTGCTGAAGCGGTTAATGCACTTTAGCAATTAATTTGCACTTTCTAGCTATATTTATTTATTGTTGTTTGCACTTAATATTAATATTGGTTAGGTATTTGGAGCGCAACACCATATATTTATTTTTTTCTCTTTCCCTTAGGATTGTCCTTTCAGTGTTAAGCGTGAGGGCGGGTTCACACAGGGGCGACACGACTTGCAGGCCGACTCTGTGAGGTGACCTGCACTCCACTTCAGCGGCGACTTGCAAAAACAACTTCTATATAGAAGTCAATGCAAGTCGCCCCCAAAGTACTACAGGAACCTTTTTCTAAGTCGGAGCGACTTGAGTTGCTCCCATTAGAACGGTTCCATTGTACAGAGCGGAGCGCGACTTGTCAGGCAGCTAAGTCGCCTGACAAGTCGCCCCTGTGTGAACCGGCTCTAAATGTTAATGTAAAAAGTAAATGGAGCTAAATGCACAAAAAGCACGCATGTACATGTTTACAGGTTTGGTTACCTAATACATAGATCTTTCCCTGGTGAACGGTGACTCCAAGTGCACTTCTGCGGTGTTTCATAGGCGCCACAAAGCTCCAGGAGTTCTTCTCCACATCGTATTTCTCCACACTGTTCAGCTGGTCTGTACCATCATAACCCCCCATGGCATACAAGCTGGTGTCTAGAGCGCAGGCGCCTGTAAATGTAAAAACAGTATTAAGTCTGCAAGGCCATACAAAGATATCCACAAAACAAATTGCCAATGACAGGTTGGTTTCACTGATTCTTCCACTTGTTGGAAGTGTGATCTCCATCCATGACTGTTTTCAAGAAATGTTATAAAAGACACAGTTTGGAATACGTGGCAATTCTGAAAGCCCTCTACTGTTCAAACAATCCATCAGGCTAAAACTGCTGCCATCAAACTATTCCAGGATACAAACAACTAGAATATGTCCAAATCATTTTCTATACATCTTCTGAAAATAATTTTTCATTACAAAAGCGTAACTAAAGCCAAAACTTTTTTCCCCCCCATTTTGGATAGAGAAAGGGAAGGCTATAACCCTCTGCGTCCCTAAGAGACTTTACTTCCTGTCCCATAGCCAAACAGGGAAATCCCTTGTCACCAGAACTAGTGTCCCCACTGAAAGATTTTTCCCTCTATTTCTGTTCTGGTGACAACCTAAAATGTGGGACTACCTTTCACTTTTGGTGAGAACATTAAATACAACAAAAAGGGGAGGATAAATCTCCTTAACGCTGGCAAAGACAGCAATAGAAAGCCTGACAGGTGTTCTGAACCGTTCACGTGATCAGGAGGGTCAATCTCTGCTCAGCTGGATTCTGTGATCATAATGATCACAGGATCGAGCCATGCTGTGAGGACTCGTTCTGAGGGACATTTCTGAACGTCCACTCAGAACGAGGAAAGGCCCACACGGCCGTTTATGTGCAGTGGCCGGGTGGGAGGTTTTTCGGCTGCCTTTCAGGCTGATAGCAGGTGCCGAGATTCTGTACACTTAACGTTTTTACTTTTACACTGTCCTTTAAAAAAAAAAAAAAAAAAATTATTGTTATCACTTATTGCGGTCACAAGAAACGTAAAAATCCCTTGTGCCAGTAATAGGCAGTGGCAGGTACTCTTTATGGAGGGATCTGGGGTCTATAAAGACCCCAAACCCCTCCTCTGCAGAATACTTTCTATTTCTTAAAACTGGTGCCTTTAAGGCTCCAGTAAACAGGAAGTGATTTCATGACATTGCTTCCGGGTTACTAGAGTCGAGACCTGATCAAAGCCAATACCAGCTTTGTTTGGGTCTCTGGCCAGTCGGTGGACATGCCGGCTGGCCGCTCGGGCCTCCCGGTGGGACTGGGGACCCGGGTGGAAGCAATATCTATAGGTTTCTGACCGATACTTTGAAAAATTGTAATATCGTCCCCCGATAAATCGGTCGACCCCTAGTCAGTAGAGAGGTACTCACGTGTATTGGTGGTATTTCGGAGTTGCCTCTCTTACATTGTTTAGTGAGGACAGTGGAAGATAACCTCCCTTACAGATTGATGAAAAGATCAGTGGTGTCTGTTAGCGCTTAACCGAGAGGCAGAAAATGCTCATTGCTCAAGGAACCCATAACAACCTTTGGAGGAACCCTGGGGTTCCAAGTAACTCTGGTTGAGAGATGCTTCTCTACTGTATTAATCCTAAAGTGATTTAAAAATTTGTCAAATGCCAGCAAGCACCAATCTTTCCCTCATAAAATGGGAAGGTGGGAGAGCAGTACTCAGCACTTACCGGCGCCGCTGCGTACAACATTCATAGCTGCAATATCCTGCCACTCATCCGTTTCGGGGTAATAACACTCTGCTGAGTTCAGTCTATTCGTCCCATCAAAGCCGCCCACCGCATAAAGGAGCCGGTTTATGACTGCCACACCCACTCCAATCCGACGAGTCTTCATTGGAGCTACGAGCTGCCACTCATCCTTCTCAGGGTCATACCTGGGATGAAAAAAAAAAAAAAGACAAAAACACGTCAAAACATAGCAAGAGGATGGAAAGTCACAGAAGACAAAGGACAAGATGAAGCCGTCATCTTTTATTGCTTCAATTAAAGTTTATAACTGGCATTTTTGGACTTTAGTTTTTGCGGAGTCACTGGAGGCCTTGTGCGGTTTGCCATTATATTATATATATATATATATATATATATATATATATATATATATATATATATATATATATATATATATATATATATATATATACACACACACATACACACACACATATACATACATACACACACACATAAACACACACGGTTCAGCGGGAACGGGACACATTTTTGATCCATGTATGGGCAGGGAGGTTATACATCTACCAATAAACTTAGTAGGGGTTTTCCCTGCTCGATCAGTGCAGCCGGCTATAGCCTGCAATGCTAATGAGTGTATTCTGATTGCAGGGAAAGCTCCTCAATGACAGAATACAATAGCTCAGGACTCAATGTGAATGGGGGAATAAGGCCTTTTTTCGTTCAACATGCTGGCTGAGCAAAAGAAAAACCGAGTTGTGAATGGGCTGTTCTATAAAGTTAGCAAGATCCAATTTCAAGACCCAAATCAACTGGAGAAGGGTGCTACCACAATACCACTGTGCGGCTCCTTTTGGCCCGAGGCTGACAAAATCCAGATCTATCCACCCTCATGTGTTGATCACAGAATGGAAAGGCAATGGTCTCTAAAAAATAATTGAAAGTCAAATTAAGATTCCTCCAACAACCAAGACCTCTGAAATGATAAAGAGTGTTTATAAGCACATTCTGGGTCCAGAGCGTACCCAGTGAAGATTGGCTAGTTGTTGGGACACTACTGCTAGCACCTCCAAGTTGGTCCAAGCATCTGAAAAAGGTCAACAGATGCCCTCCCACTCTGGAAAATAGGGGTGCCCCTTTATGCCAAGGAGGGCATGTGGTGGATGGGGCTTAAGAGATCTTGAAGTGGAAGCTGATGCAAGAGGGATGCTTCTTGCCAGAGACAGATACAAATGACCAAGCAGTCAATCCTTAGGCTTCTTCTGCATGCACCTGCCTCCAAAGCATCCTTAACAGAAATGACCAGCCGAACCAAAGGGACATTCATCGAAAGACAGGAAGGGAGGAGGAATTACTGCCAGAATGAAGCAGAACCCACTGAAGAAAAATGTTCTAGAAAGGGCCACCAACTGCCTATCGGTGGGGTCCCTGAATGCCAGGTTGTGATCCAATGGTATGGTAGTTTCCTTGTTAAGCAGTTGAAACGGACCACTTTTACACAAAGTTCTCACTAAATGGATACAAAGATTGTAAACAAATAGCCCACTATAGCATTTTCAGTCAACAAAGGACTGCAACCACTCAAAAAGTTATTAAAAAAAAGGTGTTTGAGCCATTCAGAGAACAGACAGGGATTCAGCGGCTGATGGCTCAGCCACCGATTATTCAGATGAAGCAGAAAATCTGTAGGGAAGGGTGAGGTGATACACCTGCGTTAGAAAATGACTGGAAAATTCTGGCCATAAAAGTCCTGCATGACCATAGTAGAAACCTCAGCTGAGAGGGAAGAGGACCCAGCCATACCCAATACTGTAGAGCCAAAGAAGACTTCAATGAGCAGCTGGACTACATGCTACAGATGTCAGCACTATCAGGAGGTGCAGAATGCAAGTGGTCCCGACCTAATGGTGGCGAACATGCTGTAGGCACATGGAACAGCCCCCCCGTATCTAGAATCAGACATGTTGATGCAGCAGTGTAGTAAGCAACATACAGGCTCATGGTCACAGTCAATGTTTCCAGTACTTAATAAGCCTGGACAGCTAGTAGCAGGTGGAGATTCATGACCAGGTCAGGCAGCTGAATGTGAACCAAGTCATGATCGGCAGGCAGCAAGAATGAAGATTGAACTTCCATGTGGCTCTGTGCAGCGGCAACAGCAGCAGGAAGATGCTTCCTCAATGCTATATGGCAGGAAAAAGCACGTGTGCGACACTCAACAGAATGAGGTCATCACTTCATCCCAAAGCAATCACTTCCACAGCAAAGCGAGTGGAAACTCGGGAATAATGGCACCCAGGGACCAGTAAAACTGAAGGAGCCCCCGAAGCCCAAATAGCTTAATTACTAGGTGACCCTTCAACAGAACATTCATTTTCATCTTTTTTTTTCTTTTTTAGCTATAGTCCTAGTTTAATCTGAATTGCTAATCTACGATGGTCATATCAGCCCCCGTAGCTGACCATTCCTGATATTGTTTGTGGATGCCAGAACAGACTAACGATTACCAAGACAGCCTGTGCCAGAGAAAAATGTGAGAGACTAAAGTGCAAAGGGCACAATAACACCAATAACGTCATCTGCCGGGAAATCTGATAAGTAACAGGGAAACAAAAAAAAAAAAAAGTTGCTGAATCAAATTGCGCCAAATAGCTCATACTCATCCCCTGCCCTCTTAAAGGGGATACCAGAATAGTTTATACCATTCTTTTTTTTTTTTTTTTTTGTTTCCATATCATCGCTTTACGTGCATTTGTGCTTGGGTGGAACTATTTTTTTTTCACAAATAAAAAAACTTTTTTTTACTGATGATTTTTTGGTGACCGGTTCTCTTCCCCTGTGCTCCACTGAACGTAATGCACTACATATCGCACAGCATTACATTCTTTTCAGGCATAGCTGGCAGGGGAAACTGTCAACAGGGACCCAGAAGAAGTATAGTGATACACGTCGCCTGGATCTGAAACAAGATGGGGAGGAGAGAATATGTGAATACCTACTCTCCTCCCTCCCCTCTACCCCACTGCACCCGCTATGCTGACCTAGGGCCCACAGATGGGCAAGCAGAGCCCAGGATACATACCCACATGTATAGAAGCAATAAGACGGCAGCAAAGCTGCCCAAATGCTTCCACCTGACAAGTGAGCCCTGCTGCTTGCCCGCTAAATGTAGGGAAAATAAATAAATAAAAAAACTACCTGACCGCCACTGCATGTCCCGGGTGTTGGGCGATATAAATTGTGCATCCCTGCAACAGTGAATGGGCTGACAAAAGCCTAGGCGCCAGGACGCAATTGCTAGTCGCCATGGGATAAAGGGATGGGTCATTCAGTCCACTGTGTAAACTTCAGCTATGGAGCAGTGAAAACAGGAACCTTTACAGCAGTGAAATTGGGACAAAATTGTTCACTTAAGAATAAAAATAAAAATCCTACTAAAAATTTTATATTTCACATTTGGGCTAGGTTCACATCTGTGCGGGTGGTGCTGCTGCGGAACCTCCACAAATTCCAGCAGCCGTGACCACCCACACAGAGGAATGTGGAACCCAAGGGCAGGTGCCATTAATCCTAATGACACTGAAAAACAAACTGCACCTGTACTGGGAACCCATGCAGGCTGCAATTTCAAAAATAGTGTAGAGACTTTTTTCCTGCGTGTCGTGGGGCACAGCATCCCATTGAAAAGAATGGGCTCTCGCACCCGTGCAAAAAGCAGCCCGCACAGGTGTGAACCAAGCATAACTGGACTAAAAAAAATACCATTATGTTAAAATGTTATATATATCAGGGCTCAAAATTTCAAGTCCTGAGCTACTAGCCAGGCCTCAAGGGTTACTCGCCACCAGTTGCCCCGCCCAACCCCTACCCTGCCCCGCCCCTAAACCCGCCCTCAAATTATCTCATTAAATGACACCTTTAATGTTTTATGCAATTAAGTTATAAAAATATTAACAACTTTAATGTTAATGCAGCCTGTGCCCCCCCCCATTTGCAGCCTGTGTCCCCCCCATTTGCAGCCTGTGTCCCCTCCCATGTGCAGCCTCCCCCCCCATGTGCAGCCTGTGTCCCCCCCCCCATGTGCAGCCTGTGTCCCCCCCCCCCATGTGCAGCCTGTGCCCCCCCCCCCCCATGTGCAGCCTGTGCCCCCCCCCATGTGCAGCCTGTGCCCCCCCCATGTGCAGCCTGTGTCCCCCCCCATGTGCAGCCTGTGTCCCCCCCCATGTGCAGCCTGTGTCCCCCCCCCATGTGCAGCCTGTGTCCCCCCCATGTGCAGCCTGTGTCCCCCCCCCATGTGCAGCCTGTGTCCCCCCCCCATGTGCAGCCTGTGTCCCCCCCCCATGTGCAGCCTGTGTCCCCCCCATGTGCAGCCTGTGTCCCCCCCCCATGTGCAGCCTGTGTCCCCCCCATGTGCAGCCTGTGTCCCCCCCCATGTGCAGCCTGTGCCCCCCCCCATGTGCAGCCTGTGTCCCCCCCCATGTGCAGCCTGTGCCCCCCATGCACAGCCTGTGTCCCCCCCATGTGCAGCCTGTGTCCCCCATGTGCAGCCTGTGTCCCCCATGTGCAGCCTGTGTCCCCCATGTGTCCCCCATGTGCAGCCTGTGTCTCCCATGTGCAGGCTGTGTCCCCCATGTGCAGGCTGTGTCCCCCATGTGCAGGCTGTGTCCCCCATGTGCAGCCTGTGTCCCCCATGTGCAGCCTGTGTCCCCCATGTGCAGCCTGTGTCCCCCATGTGCAGCCTGCCCCCCCCCCATGTGCAGCCTGTGTCCCCCATGTGCAGCCTGTCCCCCCCCCCCATGTGCAGCCTGTCCCCCCCATGTGCAGCCTGTGTCCCCCATGTGCAGCCTGTGTCCCCCCCTATGTGCAGGCTGTGTCCCCCCCCCCTATGTGCAGGCTGTGTCCCCCACCCTATGTGCAGGCTGTGTCCCCCACCCTATGTGCAGGCTGTGTCCCCCACCCTATGTGCAGGCTGTGTCCCCCACCCTATGTGCAGGCTGTGTCCCCCCCCTATGTGCAGGCTGTGTCCCCCCCCCCCCCTATGTGCAGGCTGTGTCCCTCATGTGCTGCCTACCTGTGGAGAAGAGAGGAGAGCCGCCTCTGGGAGATCACAGCAGGGAACATCACAGCTTTCGTTTCATCATAAGCTGTGTGTTCCCCCGCCGCGTGCCGTCACATAAGCCCCTCCCTTGTCCGGGGAACTTTGATACATGTCACCCGTCCTAGGATTGGACGGGTGATCTGTCTATCAAAGTCCCGGAAAAGGGGAGGGGCTTATGTGACGGCACGCGGTGGGGGAACACACAGCTTATGATGAAACGAAAGCTGTGATGTTCCCTGCTGTGATCTCCCAGAGGCGGCTCTCCTCTCTTCTCCTCGCCAGCCCTCAAAAATCACTCGCAAAATGCGAGTGTGCGAGTGTAATTTTTGAGGGCTGATATATATTACCTTATCAAAGAAAAAACGCATACAAAACCACCATGCATCCCCTTTAAAAAACACAAACAGCAGCAGACCCTGGCTGAAGGAACAACTGCTGTGCGATATCAAGAGACAAATCATGTGATCTGTTCTGGAGGAGGGGATCGTGGCTGATTCACCTATTTAGCAGAAATCACTTTGCTTTCTCCTCCTGTAGCATGTTTCCTGTCAGCAGATGTGCTGTTGCAGTGCCCAGTTTGTTCATAACCTGACTGCTACTGTACAAGGGATGGTAGGAGGCCGAGACAAAATCGGGTATTTAATCAGCAGCATGTGAATATACATTTAGGCTAAGGTTTAAAACAAACCACAACAAGCCAAGCACAAGGAACATTACCTACCTTTAGTGTTATGATTCATCTAGCTTAGTAGTAATCCTCTAATCCTATCCTCCTCTGGTGCCCCCCCCCCCCCCATAATCTTCCTGTGTGGCGGGGGAATCACAGAACTGAGGAGTGCCCAATTATGCCCACCATTTCTGCCAAGCTCATCCATTCATAGAAAAAGTATTACAGCTTCTATGAATGAAACTTGATCTATGAACGACGGATGAGCAGGTGACTGCAGGTAACATGTTTGATATATTTTTTTTTAATGTGAACCTTTACAACCACTTCAAGAGTTGGGGTGCATAGGCACTTGCCTATACCGCTGATCTGACTGTACCTAGAAGCCAGGGTGCTGCTCAGGGTTTTAACAAAAAAAAAAAAAGACACACAAAGCATTAGGAAGGTAGTTACAGCTCGTGCTGAACAGAGGGTAGCTATACGCAAACTGTGTCCATGCACCAATATCTAATGTACCCACCTCTCCACGCTGTTATGATGAAGACACCCGTGAGATCCACCCACTGCGTAAATCTGTCCATCAATAACTCCAGCGCCCACCCTGTTCCTGGGCACGCTCATTGGTGCACATGGAGACCACTGGTTGTTCATGGGATTGTAGCAGTCCAGGGCATTGGAGTCCTCATTGAGGTCAGGAGCGTTGTTGCGACCTCCAACTGCATAAAAGAGTCCCCCAACCACACACCCAGCAAGGCCGCTCCGGGGAGTCTCTAGAGAAGCCAAGCTGAGCCACTCACCCTCCATGGGGTTATAGGCCTCCAAAAAGTTGAGTGACTGCCGGAAGTAACCACCTCCCACGTAGATGAATTGCGGAACATTAGGGATCCTTCCCTGAGGAGGTCTAGTGGGTTTGTGAAGGGTCAGGTCCTGGAAGATCTGGGACAGGTAGTCCTGGCAGCGGGTGTCTCCTCGTAAGATCTCACAGCGCTGGAGTTGTAGCTTCAAGAAGTTGGGGGTGAGTGAATGGCAGCGAACGGCACGCAGCAGCGCCTGGATGTAGGGTCGCCGGTTCTCACAGTCATACTTGACCCAGTTGATACAAGCGTGGAAGACCTCAGATTCGCAGCGCACATTCAAGTCATCGCGGCTAATCATGTTCACCAGCTGACAGCGGGTCAAGTTGAAAAATTCCTCTTGTTTTGATACCTGTAAAATAAGTGAAAGTATGAGGAAATTAACTCACTCCATGTGCATGAACTATATCTAGATTAAAGTATAAACAAAAAGGAAAGACTTTTTTAGATTCAGTGTGGAGAGGAATTATACCAGCTGTCAGATTCTCGCTCTTAGTTTGTCCCAATTACCATTATCATCGAAAATAAAAAAATTAAATAAAAAAAATACAAAATTTTGGGTTGTCTCCAGAAAAGCAATAGAAGGGAAATCTTAACCACTTTCCGGCCATAGGACATCATATGACATCCTGGGCTTTGAGTGGAGATATCTGAACGATGTCTGTAGGCATCGTTCATATACCTTTTCAGTAGGCAGTTCCCTGCAAAGTAAAAGCCATCATAGCGGCCCTTGGAGGCCAGAAATGGCATCAAGGTCACTTCTGACGCTGCAAGATGTAAACATTGCCTTTTTTTGCTGGAAAGGAGATCGATTTACATTTTTTTTTAAATCTCAGGCTTTCCAGCATAGGAGAGATCTGTGGACTTATAGAACCAATATCTCTCCCTAAAGAGGACCTGTCACTCCCTATTTAAATTACAAGGGATGTTTACAATCCTTGTAAAAGGAATAATAGTGATCAAAAAATAAAATAAAAATGTGAAAAAGTGAACGGGTGAAAAAAATAAAAAATAAAAAAGTTAAATTGTTAATGCGTCCCCATCCTTAAATTTATATATAGTGTTTGGGGTTTCCAAGTAATTTTCTAGCAAAAAAAAAATATGATTTTTACATGTAGGAAGGGAATGCCATAATTGGCCCATAAGTGGCTAAATGGGGACACTAGTTCTGGTGACAACCAGAGATTCCACCACTTTGGAGGGATTTCCTCTCACTTCCTGCTTTAGCTATGGGACAGGAAGTGAAGGGAATCTCCCCAATAGGGCACAGATGGCAAAAAAACTAAAAAAACAAAAAAACATGATGGGTGTTATAACCCTCCCATAACCACTTCAATACCAGGCACTTATACACCTTCCTGCCCAAGCCAATTTTCAGCTTTCAGCGCTGTAGCAATTTGAATGACAATTGCGCAGTCAAACAACACTGTACCCAAACAAATTTTTTATAATTTTGTTCCCACAAATAGAGCTTTCTCTTGGTGGTATTTGATCACCTCTACGATTTATTTTTTGTGCTACAAATAAAAAAGGCCGAAATTTTTGAAAAAAAAAAAAAAAAAAAAAAAAACATGTTTCTTTGTTTCTATTACATTTTTTTGTAAATAAGTAAATTTTTTTCTTCAATGACGGGCACTGATATGGCTGCACTGACAGGCACTGATAAGGCGGCACCGATAGATGGCATTGGTATGCGGCACTGATGGGTACTTATGGGTGGCACTGATGGGTGGCATTACTGATGTAATTTGTTACATAATGGTGCCAGTCAGTACCCATTTGTGGACACTGATTGGCACAGATTGGGCATTCATTTTCACATGTGGATGGCCATGGGGTACATACCTGGCTATCCACGTTGCCCCCTTCCCTGGTGGTCCAGTGTGGGCATCCGAGGGGGGGCTGCGCTGATTAACAATCAACGCAAACCCCCCCCCCCCCCGTCAGGAAAGCTGCCCAGATCGGCTCTCCTCTACTCGCGTCTGTCAGACTAGAGTTTACATCATGATCAGCCGTGATTGGACACATCTCCGTCGGAGGCTCTTTACCGAGATCGGTGTAGCGGTGTGTCAGACTGACACACCACACCACTGATCGCCGTGATGAGCGACCCCACGGGCGCGTGGCAGCTGTTATCCTGAAGGACGACCACTCGCCCGTCATTTTGCTATAGGCCGTGCGGGAAGTGTTTAAAAAAATGCTGGGTGTCTAGTGCTCCCTGTGCCTTTAAGGAAGGGTGGGCTCCCTCCGGGCTCACTTGCCCTCTATCCATCCATTAGAATGCATGTGCTTCTACTATTGAAGGACTGCAGATAATATTGGGGTGCTGTAAAGCGGCTCTGCAGCTTACGCATTTATTTGCAAACTAAACCTGTTTTAATGCAAACTGTTAGACTGGAGAATTTGGTAGGTTGGTTTTGTTGGGGGGGGGGGGGGGGGTCTTTTTCCTGGCTGACATGCCTTCCTGAGTCCCTGATGAAAAACAAATGTCTAAATCAGCCTCTCAACCTTTTCAACACAGAGGAACCCTTGAAATAGTTCTCCAGTCTCGGGGAACCCCTGCTAAAAATTTGAAATCTGCAACTCATGATACATTAGTGTGATGGTCAGTAGGAAGAATGGTCCTTACACTGGTGGTCATGGGTAGAATTAACGCCTTACAGATAGCTAAAAAGATCAATGGTGTCGATGGGAACTTATCTGAGAGGCAGAAATTGCTCAATGCTGAAGGAACCACACCCAGCAAGGATCCACTACCTTCTTATCATCCAACTCCTGGACCAGACCTTGTACAGACAGGTACCCAGCCTGTGGCTTTACTCTTTCCAGCAGTACCACTCTGAACAGCATGCACAATGTGATTGGCTGCTTGGCTTCTTCCTCCCACAGAGCCTCCTTAGGACAGTTTTCTCTTCACACAGATCAGCTAGTTACATTCTGCACTCAGGCTGGACCCCTGGATAACAAGGTACAGTGGGCATTGTGGACTGAGTTGTGCTGACACCCCAGAGCACTTCCAGCTTCACCGACAGCTCTCCCTGCATCCAGCTCCCGAAGCCAGTCATGATTCAAAGCCCTGCATTTATATATATATACATACATACATATACACACACACACACACACACACACACACACACACACACACACACACACACACACACACACCACTTTTTTATTGCCTTGTTTTATCATGAAAGGGGGTGTGGAAATGGAAATGTCCTCATTAATGAGAAAGCTCTGACAAGGGAACCTATGATAAGCTCCTCCCATCCTATACACGCCCACTACCTACAGAGGGGACAAGGTCACTACTAGAAGTGACGCTGCTAGCCCTCAGTAAAAATGCCCATCGGCTGCCCTTAGACTCTGAAAAGGATAGGAACTGAAGTCACGTTACAGGCACTGAATACTGCAAATGAAAAGGTATAAAATAAATAGCCCATCTGTCCATTGCCTCGGGCTTCACAGCCTGATTCCTGTCACGCTGCATAAAAAGGTAAGAAGAACAAAAAAAAAAAAAAAAAAAGAAGGTATATCCAAAAACAAGTGGTGGTCTTTAGTTTAAAGACCAAGTAGTACAGTTGGGTGGAACTCGGCTTTAATGATTGCGGGGGGAGCATTCAAGTATAAGAGTCTTTCCCTTCCACTTTGCAGAGCTGTCCTTTACCGCCTATCACTAAAAATCGAATTAGCGTGCAGCTCTTTCTGATATGAAATCTTACATTCATTAAACATTTTTCTTCTTTACTTCCTGGTTGAATGAGGCACTGGTGATGTAACCAGGGACTCACAGCTGCATCCTGGGATGTTCCTGTCACATGTTCCAGAAGGCAGGCAGAGTTCCAGAAAATAAAGGGAGATGGATTTTTGTGCCCTTCATAAAAAAAAAAAAAAAAAAAAAAAAAAGGGACACCGAGGATGGCAAGAAAAGTAAAAATAAGGTGTACAAAGAACAAAAAGCCTGCAATTATCTGCAAGTAGTGATGCACTGAAAATTTTGGCCACTGAAGATTAGCAGCCAAAAAGCTCGGCTTTGTGTCAAAAAAATAAATAAAAAAAAAGTGCAGATAATGGCTGCTGAACATGCCTGCAATTTTACCGTGCGTATGTTGTGTTTTCATAGGTCGTGTGACACAACACAGGTGCATTTTTGATGCATTCTTGCTGTGTTTTCAATGCATTTGAATGGGGAGGTGCATTTTTTTTTTAACTTGACCAAAAATGCACCAAAAATGCAGCAAACAGGGTTTTTAACACCGCTTCAAAAAGGTGCAGATATCGGCCGACAATAAATTCATATTAAAAGTCTAATATAATACAATGTATTATAAAAATTAATAAAAAAAACAAAACAAACAAAAACAAACAAAAAAATAAATAAAATTCGATTTTGGCAAAGTGCATCCTGAATTTTTGGTTTCGGTAGCAGTATTCAGTATTTTCATTTCAGTGCACCACTATCTGCAAGTATCGGTTTGTAGATTATAAATTCTAACGTTACCTTTGTTGTAATTTTTATGATTAACAGCAATCTGTATAACTATAAAAATTGTTTTGGGTGGTTACTGTTGCATGCGGAAAAAACAAATACTAATGTGCTGGAGCATTGAGGGAGTAAACAGAACTTGGATTTTTTTTTTAAACAGGGGAGGGGTACAAAAAATAAATAACTGGAGTTCCACTTTAAAGAAAAAGCATATAGTTAAAACCATGTGCGAGTGTGAAGCACACGACTGTTACAGTACAACACCATCCTATGCCAGTCTGAAGCCTCGCCACATTCCAAGCTGCTGTACATATCTGTGTAGGTAACCTTCAACTTACAAAGGGATGCATGGTTCATAGGAGTTCAATACACTAACAAAACGACAGAGAAAGCACTGTACAAAAAAGTGACATGTAATAACTAGACACACAAAGGAAAATTCTGGTATCCCATTACAGATTGCTAAAAACAAGTCACCTGAATCCCTTCCTCCTGTTCTTGGAAAGGAATGAAAGAATACGACCAACTGACAGAGCAGAGCAGAGAAATCCTGGGAAATCTCCATGTAATCTGCTCCTGACATTCTTTACAGTATGGCTGGATGGTGTATGAGAAGAGGGGTTTCATTGATCAGCCGAGAGGTGTATATGAATTGGTTTGTGCAACAGTTATAGCGTATACAAACTGAGAGAGAGATAGATAGATAGATAGATATCTACACACATACACACACAGTATCTCCAAAACATCCCTCACATTTTTGTAAAATATTTTATTATATCTTTTCATCTCCCCTCAAAATAAATCACACAGCCATTAATGTCTAAACCGCTGCCAACAAAAGCGCGTACACCCCTAAGTGAAAATGTCCAAATTAGCCATTTTCCCTCCCCATTGAAAACAATGGGGCAGCGCAGCTATACCGCCGGCAAAACGCTAGCGGGGATTAAAACCGCTAACACTGGTAAAGCGGTGCTAAAAATAGCGCCGCTTTACTGCCGATGCCCGGGCACTTTCAGTGTGAAAAGCACTCTTAAGTTCAACATGGCACCTCAAGACAAAGAACTCTGAGGATCTGAAAAAAAAAAAAAATAAAATAAAATGTTACGCTACATAAAGATGGCCTAGGCTATAAGAAGATTGCCAAGACCCTGAAACTGAGCTGCGGCACAGTGGCAAAGACCATACAGTGGCTTAACATGACAAGTTCCACTCGCCATGGTCAACCAAAGAAGTTGAGTGCACGTGCTCAGCGTCATATCCAGATCCAAGTTGTCTTTGGGAAATAGACGTATGAGTGCTGCCAGCATTGCTGCAGAGGTTGAAGGGGTGGGGGGTCAGCTTGTCAGTGCTCAGACCATACACCGCACACTGCATCAAATTGGTCTGCATGGCTGTCGTCCCGGAAGGAAGCCTCTTCTAAAGATGATGCACAAGAAAGCCCACAAACAGTCTGCTTGTCTTCAGCAGACTAAGGACATGGATTACTGGAACCATGTCCTGTGGTCTGATGAGCCCAAGATAAACTTATTTGGTTCAGATGGTTTCAAGTGTGTGTGGCAGCAACCAGGTGAGGAGTACAAAGACAAGCATGGTGGTGGTGGGAGTGTCATGGTCTGGGGCTGCTAGAGTGCTGCCAGGACTGCGGAGCTACAGTTCATTGAGGGAACCATGAATGCCAACATGTACTGTGACATACTGAAGCAGAGCATGATCCCCTCCCTATGGAGACTGGGCCACAGGGTAGTATTTCAACATGATAATGACCCCAAACACACCTCCAAGACGACCACTGCCTTGCTAAAGAAGCTGAGGGTAAAGGTGATGGACTGGCCAAGCATGTCTCCAGACCTAAAACTCTATTGAGCATCTGTGGGACATCTTCAAATGGAAGGTGGAGCGCAAGGTCTCCAACATCCACCAGCTCTGTGATGTTGTCATGGAGGAGTGGAAGAGGACTCCAGTGGTAACCTGTGAAGCTCTGGTGAACTCCATGCCCAAGAGGGTTAAGGCAGTGCTGGAAATGAATGGTGACCGCACAAAATATTGACACTTTGGGCCCAATTTGGGCATTTTCTCTTAGGGGTGTACTCACTTTTGTTGCCAGCGGTTTAGACATTAATGGCTGTGTGTTGAGTTATTTTGAGGGAAAAGCAAATTGACACTGTTATACAAGCTGTACACTCACTACTTTACATTGTAGCAAAGTGTCATTTCTTCAGTGTTGTCATATGAAAAGATTATAATTTATTTTACAAAACATGCGTGGGGTGTACTCACTTTTGTGAGATACTGTATATTTTTCTTTTTTAAGCAGGGGCCCTGGAGAACCAAATGGTGGTAGTGGCAACTTTTTACATCACACAATATTTCTTAGTGGAGCCACTGCTGCTGTAGAAAGGCAAGGGAAACCTGGGGGGGGTACTTTTAGAAGGCTGGGGGGTTGACTGTGAGGGCTGGGCCTTTTTTTCCTAAGCCCAAACTTGTCCCTTAACCACTTCAGCCCCGGAAGGATTTACCCACTTCCTGACCAGGCCGTTTTTTTTTTTGCGATATGGCACTGCGGTTTTTTAACTGACGTTTTTTTTTGCGCGGTTGTGTGACGTTGTACCCAAATAAAATGTTTATTTTTTCCCCACACATGGAGCTTTCTTTTGGTGGCATTTGATCACCTCTGCGGTTTTTACTTTTTTTGCTATAAACAAAAAAAAATATATAATAATATAAATATAAAACCTTCTGCTAATTTATTCATAAATTTAGGTCAATATGTATTCTGCTACATATTTTTGGTTAAAAAAATAAAATAAATAGAAGCGTATATTTATTGGTTCACGCAAAAGTTATAGCGTCTACAAAATGGGGGATAGATTTATGGCATTTTTATTATTTTTTTTTTTACTAGTAATGGCGGTGATCTGTGATTTTTAGCAGGACTGCGACATTGCGGCAGACAGATCACACACCTAGCTGACATTTTTGGGGAACCAGGGACATTATTACAGTGATAAGTGCTAAAAATATGCACGACATTGTACCAATGACACTGGCAGGGAAGGAGTAAACATCAGGGGCGATCAAGGGGTTAAATATGTTCCCTCAGTGTGTGTGTGTGTGTGTGTGTGTGTGTGTGTGTGTGTGTGTGTGTGTGTGTGTGTGTGTGTGTGTGTGTGTGTGTGTGTGTGTGTGTGTGTGTGTGTGTGTGTGTGTGTGACAACACACAGATCTGTCTTCCTGCATAGCAGAAAGACAGGATCTCTTTGTCATCCCCTGACAGAATGGAGATCTGCCTTGTTTACTTTGGCACCCGATCTCCTGGTTGCAAGTCTTGGACCCTCACCTTGAGATCAAAGTTCCTTTTGTTTCTCTGCTCCCTTACATCTGTGACCCCCAGCGGAGCCCCTCCTTACATCTGTGTCCCCAGCGGAGCCCCTCCTTACATCTGTGTCTCCAATACGCAGTCATAGATTGAAATCTTGAGATATGTAAAGAAGAGTATACCAGAATCCCTTCCGAGAGGTGTGCAAACCTGGTCACCAACTACAAGAAACGTCTTACCTCTGTGCTTGCCAACAAGGGTTTCTCAGCCAAGTACCAATTCATGTTTTGCTTGAGGATCAAATACTTATTTTACTCACTGAACTGCAACTCAATTTATAATATTTGTATCATGTATTTTTTCTGGATTTTAAAGTGTTTGTTACCCCAACATTTCATATTCCTGATATGTGGCTGCTGTACCATGTTCTTGTATGAAGAATTATCCTGATCTTTGTATTACTTCTTTTGTGTGAAATCCCTGGTGTTCCTGCCAGTCCTGCTTAAAAACCGACTACACTAAGCAGAACACACTGTGGTCAGTTCTCTAGCTATGCTGCAAACACAATGTGCTCTCCTCCAATGATCAGACTTGAACTGACATGCTGCCCCCCCCTGCACAGCCATTCACTGGGAAGCTCAGTTTGCTGCCCTTTCTCCCCCCTCTTATATAGCCGAGAACAAAAGGGAATGTTATCTTTTAAAAAAAAAAAAAAAAAAAAAGAATGTTATTAGGTTTTAGTTTTTTTTATAACTAAACAAAAATGTTTTGCCTTTTATTTCTATTTTAGGCTGGGTTCACACCTATGCAAATTGGATGTGGGCTTCTCTGAATCCAATTCTCATGACAGGAGATTGTGACAGTCTCTCTATGGAGCCGGTTCACATCTCTCCGTTGTGACCACGGAGCGGCTTGCACAGGAACACTGTGCATCTTTGGCTCCATTTCAGGGCCAAATTCAGGCAAAAATTTGTCCCGATTTGTCACTGAAACGTAGAACAGGGACGCACCAGACCCCCTGCTGTGAGCCACATCCATCAGAGGTGTGAACCCAGCCTTAACCGCTTCTGAACCAGCCACCGCAGTTATACTGTGGCAGGTTGGCTCCCCTGCGCGAAATCATGTAGCTGTATGATGGCTCGTGGGGGCCGGATAGCAGGCACGTGCGCTGCACAGCGGGGGTGCCGATGCTCGTGGCCAATGGTTGCGATGGGTAAACACACACTTCCCTGTTCTGACAGGAGTGACAGATCGTGTGTTCCCAATAGCTAGGAACCACGATCACTTCCTGTAGTTAGTCCCTCCCCCTTCAGTTAGAATCACCTAGCAGGGAACACAGTTAACCCCTTCACCGCCCCCTAGAATTAACACCTTCACTGCCAGTGACATTTTTAATCGCACTGATCGCTGTATTAATGCCAATGGTTCCAAAAATTTGTCAAAATTGTCCGATCTGTCCGCCATAATGTCGCAGTCACAATAAACAAAAAATCGTGAATCGCCGCCATTACTAGTAAGAAATATAGAATTTTATATATATATATATATATATATATATATATATATATATATATATATATATATATAAAAAAAATAATAAACATGCTATAAATCTATCCCCATATAACTTTTGCACAAACCAAGCAATATACGCTTATTGCAATTTTTTTTACCAAAAATGTGTAGAAGAATACATATTGGCCTAAACTGAGAAAAAAAAAAAAATTTGCTTTTTAAAAAAAAATTTAATAAATTAAAACAGGGGATATTTATTATAGCAAAAAGTACAAAATATTGAGTTTTTAAAATTGTCGCTTTTTTTATTTATAGTACAAAAAATGAAAACCGCAGAGGCGATCAAATACCACCAAAAGAAAGCTTTATTTGTGGGAAAAAAAGGACGTCAATTTTGTTTGGGTAAAACGTTGCAGGACCGCGCAATTGTCAGTTAAAGCGACGCAGCGCCGAATAGCAAAAAACGCTCTGGTCAGGAAGGGGGTAATTCTTCCGGGGCTGAAGTGGTTAAACTGAATGGCTTATTTTACAAGTTGATCCTTTACAATTCACTAAGTATAAAAGGACACGCTGGATAGACTTTGAATTCACTTTATGGTTTTTCACAGGATATTTACCACGTTAAACGGGTTGATCATTTATCACATATGTTGTTTCACCTTTTACTTTGAATACAAGAGCAGAGTATTAACGTATATAAAGGGGAGAGCATCACTTTATTATATTTATTAATAAATAACTTATTAACTTAGTTTGTGGGTGTATATGGTTCACAGTGCTAGGAGTCTCCAAGGAGTGGGAACACCACATTAGTGTAAGCACAGGATCTTTGTAGTTTTTCCACATGATGGGATTTATAGTTTCACCACATTTATAATGTCACAATTGTCTACCCAATTACAGAATGGTCTATCACTGAGAGGAGCCGGCCAATACACCCGCATTCTGTGCAGTCTCTTAACCTGGACACAATGCTACATGTCCAATCTCAAAGCTCTAACATGAGCTCCTTCAGTTTAGATTATTATAACACGAGTGCCTCAGCAGTCAACAATGAGATGCTTTCAGAGGTCCTGAACTGTGGGGCAAAAATGTGTTATTTACTGAAAATTAGATCCCAACCCTCAACCCAAACCTCAGGATTTAAATGATAGCATATAAAGAACTACCGTATATACTCGAGTATAAGCCGAGTTTTTCAGCACATTTTTTTGTGCTAAAAGTGCCCCCCTCGGCTCATACTGGAGTCAAGCCACTTGGTGCTAGAAAACCCCAAATTTGGTGTGCAAACGCAGTGGAACTAGCAACAAGTGTCCCTGAGATACGGGGCCCCAAAGTTGGTTCGGAAATGTCATTCTCTGCTGCAGAAAAGTGCTTGACATTTTCCGACCCCACTTTGGGGCCCCGTATATCGGGGCCACTTGGTGCCAAGAACCCCAACCCAGTGGAACTAGCACTAATACATATCCAAATTTGGGGTTCCTAGCACCAAGTGGCCCCGAGATACGGGGCCCCAAAGTCGGTCAACTGTGTCCATTGCAGCAATGTCATTTCGGACCCTTTGGCTGCAGCTAGGGGGCATCTAGGAACCCTTAACTACCAAGTTTGAAGTTCGGGGGACCTATGGCTGCAAATGGGCACAGTGAGGCTGCAAATGGGCATCGTTGACCCTCTTTTACAGTAGCTGCACATTTCTCACCCTAGGCTTATACTCGAGTCAATAAGTTTTCCCATTTTTTTGTGGTAAAATTAGGTGCCTCGGCTTACATTCAGGTCGGCTTATACTCGAGTATATACGGAACTAATTTGAAGGTATCGGTGAAAATCACTAACATGGGAAAATCTCATGCAATGAAACCTTTGAAATTATTTAATGCATGAAGTTAACCGATGAAAACCCTCTGCACCAAAATAAATAATCCATATGTGGACACCATAAAGAAAATGTTTAAATTCTCACCTCCCCAAAGTTCATGTATATATACTCCCGGGCCTTCTGGTGAAGCTCTTGACACCCGATTTGCTCAGCAAAACTGGCAATTCCAATGGCATTACTGGGGTCCAGTTGTTGGATCAGAAAGTCACAGCAAGCTTTCACCACGCTGTCCATCTGATACATGACAGCTCCGTTCATGACGTGGATGACGCACTTCTCCCCCACAGAGATGCTGGCTGTGTAGGCGAACTCCAACAACCGCTCCATGACTTTGGGGTGAATTCCTTCAATGGAGACCAACTCCATGCCGCATTCCTTGAGGCCGTTGGTAAACATGGCTCTAAAGACGGGGCTGCTAGAAGCCAGCACGATTTTATGCGCCACAAAGTCTGCTTGCAGGTCATTGTACTTGACCCTCAGAGTCACATCACACAGCTGCTGTCCCAACCGCAGCTCATTCATAATCTGGAAGGCCTGGTTGGTGTGATCCGCCAGTGAGTAGTGGAATTGGCGGTTACCATTGCTGTGGGAGGGCGTGACTTCAGCCTTGCACTCAGTGGCATACATCCCCAGCTCACTTCCAGTCAACCTTTAGATGCACATCATCTAAGACAACCACAGCATAAAAATCCAAATCAATAAACATGCACATTCCCTGTTGTGCAAAAAAATAAAATAGATCTGTCTAGAAAAATATAAATTTTGATTAGAAATATTAAGAAACACTGAATTTAACAGTTCCTGAAATTCCAAATGGTAAAGATGGTTTTTAAAAAAAATGTAATCCAATCTGAGGTGAGTCTTTTCTTCAACAATCCTTGAACGGGAAGTTTTCATTTAGTATTCCATTGTTTATGAGGTTTTTAATCCTAGAATCGATTCCATGGCGCCTACTGTTAAATTGTCCAGGATAGCAAAATTAAATACAAGTTACTCCATTCGGCTACTGAAAAGTCCACCTAAAGTAAATCCAAAAAGACCACGAATAGTTCATTTTTTGTTTTGTATCTGTAGACAAAAAATAAATAAATACAAACGTGTTAGTCATGGTAATGTCCTGTCAGGTCCATCATGTAGAATATATATTTCTTGTACATATTTCGCTTTATATCCCTCAGTGACCATGCATCATCTCCCACTCTGCTCAGTGGGCACCCCCACCCCCCTTATTTGCAAGGTTACAATCTCCCATGTGACCACTTCCTACACTTCCAACAGCGTCTTATTTGATTGCATAATTAAGATGGTGGAGGGTCTTATATAAAGAATAGTTGGACATAGCAGATTGGCAAATGGAAGTGTACAATAAAGCAGTAGTCAAAAGGCCCTATATAGTCTAAAGCCTCAAAGTTTTTTACCTTCATGCATTCTATGCTTCAAAGCGATTGTAAAGGCACCGCACTGTAAATGCATTAAGATAAAAAGCCTTCTGTGTACAGCAGCCCCCTTAATACTTACCTGAGCCCCATCTATTTCCAGCGATGTCCATGAGTGCCTCGGCAGTCCGGGACTCTCCCTAATGACTACTCAACCCACAGTCAATCTTCAATGCAACCACTACCTAGAACTCCTCTGAATTATCTCTAGTGTTTTAATCAACTTTGTATGATAATAAATAAATGCTTTGTTAATTTTTTATTTTTTTTATTTACTGTGTCTGAGTTTTCCATTGCTATGGCATTATATAATTAAACACTGTTATAGTCCCATTTCTCTCCTTTCTTTCGAATTATTCATTTTTAACTTAAGAAAGAAGTGTCAGAAAAAGATTTAGACTTTAAGTGGTTAAACTTCCTGCATTTACACGTTGTTGAAAACTTGGTAGACTGCCAGGATTTTTCTTTATAATGTTATATGAAAGAATCGGCAAACTCTGCAACAGAGATAGTCAGGGGGTTGAATCAAGATCACAATTTTTTAACGATTAATTGTGCAGCTTTAGCGACTGGTAAGGTCTTCTACTAAACAACCAATCCAGTTGGTAGCACTGCAATGTATTTGATGGACCAAATATGATGCACAGGCAAGGACAGAGGCATTAAGAACGATTAGCGTTTTCAGCACCAAAAGCCTTCTAGAAAGATCACTCTTTAGAAAAGATGGATTGGAGAGGTCACAACACACATGCTCCTGGTGTTCCGTAAAATTAGGCGACCCGTCAGATTTAGTAATGGAAGTGACGTTCTGTTGCCGCCATCTTGCTACACCTAGCACTCCTCCACAGTAATGATACACGGAGAAGGGGGCAAGCGGACATCTTGTTACACCCACCTGAGTTTTGCACTTCAGTTATTTTTATACAGGAACAGAGCATATATGGTGAAATTCAGTATTTGGAAATCCATTGGCGTGTTTACATGTTGAATTAAAAAAGCAGCGCTGTTCTGTCACATTAGAAAACCTGCGAGATCAGCAGGTATGCCGCTGCTTTTAAAATTCAACATCTAAAAACAGTCCGTCAGATTTCTAAATACTGTATTTCACCATATAAGCTCAGTTTCCTGTAAAAAAATAAACTGTAAAATGCAAAACTTTGGTGGGTGTAACAAGATGTCCGCTTGCCCCCTTCTCCGTGTATCTTTACTGTGGAGTGCGGGCTGTAGCAAGATGGCGGCGGCGAAACGTCACTTCCGTTACCAATTCTGACGGGTCGCCATATCTGATGGAACACCGGGACCAAAAGCTCTGTTCTTGGATGTTAAAGTGGTTGCAAACCCCTTAGAACCACTTTAACCTACAGATAAGCCTATTTGGGGCGGCACCAGCGTGCATGCGCAGGAGTGACAGCATTGCGGTTCTGGCCAGTCACATCGCCTGAGCCGTGATACCCATAAGTCACTCCGGGATAGATGGCGGCGTCGGAGGTGAACGAGGGCCAATGCCGGGGCTTCGATCTCAGGTAAGTAATTCATAATGAGCTCGTATGCTATGCATACAAGCTAATTATGCCTTTGCCTTGCAGGTCTTTTTTTTTTTTTATATACGAGGCTTTACTTCCTCTTTAAGATACTTTAGTAAACAAGAGCAGCAGGGAAGTGTTTGCCTGTCAAAGCAGTGCCATGGTTCCCTGCATGAATACATGAGAGCCTACAACAATTCTTAGGAATTAGATCCAAACTTTTCTTGCTCAACCTGTATTTCTAGACTACTGCTTACATTAAAAAGTATTTTTGTGCATAGAGGAAGGAAAAAAACAAACAAACAAACAAACACGTTATGGCTCTTTAAAAAACTCTAAGTGCTGTAGTGGTCTAACATTACCACCACTTCATTTCAATCTCGAGCAGAGATGCCAGTCCTGTCTGAGTTTTCCTTTGCATGACTACAGTAAAACAAACCGCTCTCCATGTTGATGTAAATATGAAAAACGAGAGAGTTGCTGACGTCTAAAAGGAAAAGAATGCATGACTGACAACATTGCTTGGGAGTGTGGTCAACCCATTACAGGAAGTTGGAAACAAATCACATTTCTGGCCAGATCATCAGGTATTTTTCTGCACTTGCATGTTTTTTTTTTTTTTAAAAGAGAACTGACATGGGGAGAATGTGCATGTACTCAAAAGCTGTGCTGCATGGTGTTTTAAATATTGGGAACACATAATAGACGCTAGCACTAATTGCATATAAAAGGTTTGAATCACACGTTTCCTGCTGAACCAGCCGAGATTCTAACCCTCTATGACCAGATTTAGCTATTGGTAGACACACACGCGCGAGTACACCCCTCACATTTTTGTAAATATTTTGTTCTATCTTTTCATGTGACAACACTGAAGAAATTACACTTTGTACAATGTAAAGTAGTGAGTGTACAGCTTGTATAACAGTGTAAATTTGCTGTCCCCTCAAAATAACTCAACACACAGCCAATAATGTCTAAAATGCTGGCAACAAAAGTGAGTACACCCCTAAGTGAAAATGTCCAAATTGGGCCCAAAGTGTCAATATTTTGTGTGGTCACCATTATTTTCCAGCACTGCCTTAACCCTCTTGGGCATGGAGTTCACCAGAGCTTCACAGGTTGCCACTGGAGTCCTCTTCCAATCCTCCATGACGACATCACGGAGCTGGTGGATGTTAGAGACCTTGCGCTCCTCCACCTTCCGTTTGAGGATGCCCCACAGATGCTCAATAGGGTTTAGGTCTGGAGACATGCTTAGCCAGTCCATCATCTTTACTCTCAGCTTCTTTAGCAAGGCAGTGGTCATCTTGGAGGTGTGTTTGGGGTCATTATGTTGGAATACTGCCCTGCGGCCCAGTATGTCACAGTACATGTTGGCATTCATGGTTCCCTCAATGAACTGTAGCTCCCCAGTGCCGGCAGCACTCGTGCAGCCCCAGACCATGACACTCCCACCTCCATGCTTGACTGTAGGCAAGAAACACTTGCCTTTGTACTTCTCACCTCGTTGCCGCCACACACTTGACCCCCACCCCTTCAGAGACTGGGCCGCAGGGCAGTATTCCAACATGATAACGACCCCAAACACACCTCCAAGATGACCACTGCCTTGCTAAAGAAGCTCAGGGTAAAGGTAATGGACTGGACAAGCATGTCTCCAGACCTAAACCCTATTGAGCATCTGTAGGGCATTCTCAAATGGAAGGTGGAGGAGCGCAAAATCTCTACCATCCACCAGCTCCATGATGTCATCAGTGGAAGTGGAGTGGAAGAGGACTCCATTTGCAACCTGTGAAGCTCTGGTGAACTCCATGCCCAAGAGGGTTAAGGCAGTGTTGGAAAGTAATGGTGGCCACACAAAATATTGACATTTTCACTTAGGGGTGTACTCACTTTTGTTGCCAGTGGTTTAGACATTAATGGCTGTGTTGAGTTATTTTGAGGGGACAGCACATTTACACTGTTATGCAAGATGTACACTCGCTACAGTGGAACCTCGGATTGCGAGTAAAAACGGTTTCCGAGAGTTTTGCAATACGAGCAATTATTTTTTTTAAATCCTGACTTGGTTTATGAGTATTGTCTCGCAAAACTAGCAGGATTCAAGCCTCTGTGGTGTGCAGTACCGCATTTGGCAAGAGGTGCGGGGGCGCCGGTGACACTCAAAGCCGTTTGGAAATGCTCGGTTCCCAAGGGTTTCCGAGTGCACCTAAACGGTCTCCGAGTATTTCCGAGTCTCTCCGGCGCGCCCCCCCCCCCCCCCCCCCCCCTCACCTCTGGCCACATGCCGTATTGCATGCAATAGAAGTCAATCTGGAACGAATTATCTTAGTTTCTATTGACTTCTATGGGGAAACTCGCTTTAATATGCGAGTGCTTTGGATTACAAGCATTCTCCTGGAACAGATTATGCTCGTATTTCAAGGTTCCACTGTACTTTACATTGTAGCAAAGTGTAATTTCTTCAGTGTTGTCACATGAAAAAAGATATAATAAAATATTTACAAAAATGTGAGGGGTGTACTCACTTTTGTGAGATACTGTATACGATTTACGTAAATTAATTATGGCAATGAACACTTCTCTGCATTAGTGTCATTCATCCCAATGACTATCACATTACAGTGGAATTTTATTTAGAAAAGCAAGTCCTGTTAGATCATTTCAGGCTGGCCCTTTTTTCTTTATGGTTTCTCCTTCCCTTACAGGATATTTTTTAGAAACTCTGGAACTTACTCCTTAGCTACAATTTGTACACATCTGTATGTAAAACTACAAAACTTTTTTTTAAATGAAAAGCCATCTCTAAAAAAAGTGCAGTTTAATCCAATAATCGCCAGAAAGAAAAAGGTTTCATGTAACTATGACTTGGCACTTTTGCTGGTTTTCATGACTGTATTTCAAAAACACATTTTCAGGTTTTCCCTCTGGCGCTAAATGATGTGTCAGGCACGTCTAGTTTTCACCCTTGCTCAACTGCAGAAATAAAAGGACACCATTATTGACTCAGCCAGAAAGCACATATAGTCCTCTGACAACTTTTAACTGTTACGTGTGCACATTAAGAAGATTTCTCATATTAAGTCATATTAGACAGAACAGAAACTAAAGAGATCTTCCAAACAGGCAGCGTTAATTTTGGTCGATGAAAAGATTTTCATCAGTTTTCACCAGCTGTATGTTTTCAGTGATAAAAACGAAACAAAAAAAAAATCAATCAGTTTAAATTCATATGATAAAATGGCATTTTAGTCAAAAGACTGACTAAAACCAAAATCGAAATTTGACGTAAAAATGAACAGTGGTCAAAAAGCAATATTCTTATTTATAAAAAAAAAAAAAAAAAAAAAAAAAAAGGCCCTCCGGTGCTTCTACCGACTCACCGCTTCCATCGGTGAGTCGGACACAGGATCCGCCGGCCCCCGGATGATGATCATAGAGATTTCCTGCAGACCAGATGGTCGCCAGAGTCTCTATGATCGTTCGGAGGCCGGGCGCGATATTATGACGTCACGCCCGGCCTCTGCATTCAAATAACGGCGGCGCCGCGATTGTTTTTTGTTTTTATTTTAGGCTTCCCAGCCTAGGAGGTGAGATGTGGGGTCTTATTGACCCCATATCTCACTGTAAATAGGTCCGATCGTGCCATATTCCTATTACAAGGGATGTTTACATTCCTTGTAATAGGATAAAAGTAATCAAATTTTTTTTTTTTTTTTTTTTTTTTAAGTGTCAAACTAAAAAAATAAAGTAAAATTAACAATAATAAAAAAAAAATGTAAAACGTCCCTGTCCCCCGTGAGCTCGTACGCAGAAGCGCATACGTAAGTCCCGCCCACATATAAAAACGGTGTTCAAACCACACAGGTGAGGTATCGCCGCGAACGTTAGAGCGAGAGCAATAATTCTAGCCCTAGACCTCCTCTGTAACTCAAAATATGTAACCAGTAAAAATTTTTACAGCGTCGCCTATGGTGATTTTTAAATACCAAAGTTTGGCGCCATTCCACAAGCGCGTGCAATTTTGAAGCGTGATGTGTTGGGTATCTATTTACTCGGCGTATCTTCATCTTTCACATTATGCAAAAAAATTGGGCTAACTTTACTGTTTTTTTTTTTTTTTTTTAAAGCATGAAGCATTCGAAAAATTGCTGCGCAAATACCGTGCAACGACCACCATTGTATTCTTTAGGGTCTTTGCTAAAAAAACACACACACACACACACACACACATACACACACACACACACACACACACACATATACACATACATATATATATACATATATATATACATATATATATATATATATATATATATATATATATACACACACATACACATACACATACATACAGATGTACATACATACACACACTTTTTTGGTATATATGTAAAAGCGAGGCATAAATTGAGAGCGCTATAAAAAGGTACTATTTTAATTGATAATAAGCAACACACATCACCCTTCCCAACAAGCAAAAATACTCCCTTCCAGTACACACACACACACACACACACACACACACACCTCTATTTCCCAGGCTAAATTTGCCCACAAATCACCCCCCCCCCCCCCCCCCTGTTAAATCTACTTATCAGACCAGATGCAGCAATACCTGGTAGAGGGAGGAAGTCCTCCCTGGCTGTGTCATTTGACAGTCAAGGAGGAACGCAAGGTCTTCCTTTGACTCTGCAATGCCTATTGCTGCTCTAATCCAATCCAAGGTCTGAAAGGTGGCGGGCAGAGTCATGACCGAGCAGTTGCTGAACCCAGACCTAGATAAGCAGTTTTCACTCTCTTATTTGCTACCTACAAGCGGTTATTCATTTCCATAAAGCTCCGTTAGAGCTCAGGAATTGCTGTTCTATCACGTTACCCTTTTGCACTCCCCCGTTTCCTGATGCGTCAATGCTCTGTACAAACTCAGAGACTGGCCATGGTATTGCAGAATGTATCAAACAGCAATAATTTCAAGAGTCCAGGAACAATCCAGAATAGGGCAGCATTCTTCAATATACTACATTTACTGATCTACTGCTGTTTAATTTTCTACAAGGCGAAACTGGTTTAGGTTACGCTTTCACTACACTTTGAAAATGTGACTGCGAACGTGAGCCCTGTGCAAATCACAGAGAACAGAAAGGACAGTGTGTTACAAAGAACAAGATGGAAACTGTGGGGAAGCTGATCGATTTGCTGTGGTCAAGAGATATTTACACTCATTTTTTGCATGGTTAAAATACTTCCAATGTTGGTAAAAAGAAATGTCAATTAGTATCTGCAATTGTGCAGTTCACGCCTCAGTGCTCGTTATTAGACAGTCTTCAAGAATAGGTTTACAAAATGATTAAAAATACCCCCTGCCCACAGTAAACTGTGCCAACCACCTTCCCCCTATAGTTCTGCAGGAGCAACAGCTCATACAAATCTATGGCACATTACTGCAGCCCAGTACTTTTTTTTTTACCAGCTATGGAGCTGTCAGAGGAGGTAAGGACCTGAGAGTGCAAATAGAGAGGCAAGTAAAGACCCGCACATGTGGCACAGTTTACTGTATTGAGAGGCGGCTTTCTTTTTTAACCAGTTGCCGCCCATGTAACATGTGATGCGGCAAAACGGGTGGCCTTTATACGCCCCCACGTCACACATGTCACTGGGCGGCTGACGTTCCTGTACTGAGAGCAGGATCACTGTGTGCTCCCGGCACAGAGACAAAGCTGTCAAACACAGCTCTTGGTCCACACTAATGATCAGTAGCCGGCAGGATTGGCTCCTGATCATGTGACCACAGTATCAGCCAATCACAGGAGGTAACTGATCTTTCCCATCTCCGGGCCTTCAGAACTTTTTACAGGGATGCTGTGGTGGCGGGAAAGGATTTATTAGTGAACCTGTCCCTCAAAGTATACCTATACCCAAACAATTAACTTCTCTTTTCTCCTTTTTTTTGGTCTTAAGGGCCCCTTCTAAATTCCAGAACCCTCATGTACCAATATACTAGAGCTGCACGATTAATCGAGATAAGATCGCAATCTTCATTCACCCCCCTGTGCGATCTCCAGGCTGGATGACCTGCGATTTTAGTCTCGCTCTCGAATCGTGCAGCTCTACAATATACCATTAGGGCCAGTTCACACCGTAGAAACGCAGTCCAGATGCGTTCCAGGTGCTTTTCTGCATGCGCCTTTTTGATGCGTGCCAGTGCGTTTTTTTATGTGTTCCAGATGCGTTTTTGATGCAGTCCAGTGCTTCCCCCCCTCTTTTTTCTTAACCTTAAACACACTTGTCCTTATTAAGGGCCAGTTCACACCAGACGCAGTTCCGTGCGCTTTTTTTATGCTCTAAAAATGCATGCACAGTGTTTTCCATATATTCCAATGGCTCTACTTCACACCATGCAGTCAGTTTCCGATCAGTTTCTGCACCGAAAACTGACCGGAACTGACTGTATTGGTGCAGGAAAAACATAACTGCACGGAATTGCATGTAACTGCATCTGGTGTGGTGTGGTGCAGTCAGTTTCTGGTCAGTTGCTGGTGCAGAAACTGACCGGAACTGACTGTATTGGTGCAGAAAAAAACGGAACTGCATCTGGTGTGAACTGGCCCTTAATAAGGACAAGTGTGTTGCAGTGCATTTTTGGTGCATTTAGGTGCGTTCCAGATGCATTTTACAGCGTTCCAGTACGGTCCAGTGCAGAAAAAATGCAGCATGTTCTACTTTTTTTTCTGGACCTGGAACGCACTGGAACTGACCGCACTGGTGTGAACTATGCCATTGAAAATCAAATAACCTACTTTCAATGCATTTTTGATGCAGAAAAAAAAGACACACTGGACTGCATGTTGTGTGAACTGGCCCTTAACCACTTGCTTACTGGGCACTTAAACACCCTTCCTGCCCAGACCAATTTTCAGCTTTCGGTGCTCTCACACTTTGAATGACAATTACTCAGTCATGCAACACTGTACCCAAATGAATTTTTTGTCCTTTTTTTCCCACAAATAGAGCTTTCTTTTGGTGGTATTTGATCACCTCTGGGTTTTTTATTTTTTGCGCTATAAATGAAAAAAGACCGAAAATTTTGAAAAAAAACACATTTTTCTTTGTTTCTGTGATAAAATTTAGCAAATTATTAATTTTTCTTCATAAATTTTGGCCACAATTTATACTGCCACATATCTTTGGTAAAAATAACCCAAATTAGTGGATATTATTTGGTCTTTGTGAAAGTTACAGACTCTACAAACTGTGGTGCAAATCATACAAAATTGATCACACCTAATGTACTGGTGACCTATCTCATTTCTAGTGACCCGAACAAGCCAGGAAAGTACAAATACCCCCCAAATGACCCCTTTTTTGAAAGTAGACATTCCAAGGTATTTAGTAAGAGGCATGGTGAGCTTTTTGATGTTGTCATTTTTTTTCCCACAATTCTTTGCAAAATGAATTATTTTTTTATTTTTTATTTTTTTCCACAAAATTGTCATTGTAATAGGTTATTTCTCTCACATGGAAGGTGTATACCACAAATGACACCCCAAAATAAATTTCGCTACTCCCCCTGAGTATTATGATACCACATGTGTGGGACTTTTACACAGCCTGGCCACTTAGAGAGGCCCAAAATGCAGGGAGCGCCATCACGTGTTCTAGGAGCATAAATTACACATCTAAATTGTTGAATACCCATTACACTTTTGAAGGCCCTGGAGCACCAGGACAATGACACGTGACACTGACGTGGCACTGATGACAGGTGGCACTGATACGTGGCACTGATGACACGTGACACTGATGTGGCACTGGTGACAGATGGCACTAGTATGGAGCACTGATGACACGTGACACTGATGACAGACGGCACTAATACGGGGCACTAATGACACATGACACTGACAGATGGCACTAATATGTGGCACTGGTGACAGATGGCACTAATACGTGGCACTGATGAGAGATGGCACTAATATGTGGCACTGATGACACGTGAGAGGTGGCACTGATGACACGTGACACTGATGACAGATGGCACTGATACGTGGCATTGATGACACGTGACATGATGACAGATGGCACTGATACGTGGCATTGATGACACGTGACACTGACAGGTGGCACTGATGACAGATGGCACTGATACGTGGCACTGATGACAGATGGCACTATGTGGCACTGATGACACGTGACACTGATATGGCACTGATGACAGATGGCACTAACGTGGCACTGATGACAGATGGCACTAACGTGGCACTGATGACAGATGGCACTTATACGTGGCACTGGGGACAGATGCATGGGGACACAGATGGATGGGGACACGGATGGGGACAGATGGATGGGGACAGATGGATGGGGTCACACGGATGGGGACACGCGGATGGGGTCACACGGATGGGGACACACGGATGGGGTCACACGGATGGGGTCACACGGATGGGGTCACACGGATGGGGGTCACACGGATGGGGGTCACACGGATGGGGACACATGGATGGGGACATGGATGGGGACAAGCATGGGGTCACATGGATGGGGACACATGGATGGGGACACATGGATGGGGACACATGGATGGGGTCACATGGATGGGGACATGGATGGGGTCACATGGATGGGGACACATGGATGGGGACATGGATGGGGTCACATGGATGGGGACACATGGATGGGGTCACATGGATGGGGACATGGATGGGGACACATGGATGGGGACACATGGATGGGGACATGGATGGGGACATGGATGGGGACACTTGGTTGGGGACATGGATGGGGACACATGTGGGGACAGATGGGGAGATCGATCGCACATTTAGTTTTTTTTTTTTTACTTACGGCTGCTGCAGCCGTTGATCTCTCTCTCCCCACACGCTGTCTGTGTGAGGAGAGAGAGCGGCGCTGACAGATGATCTCATATGTTTCCATATGAGATCATCTGTCATTGGACACGCCGATCTCGCTGTAAACGGCCGCTGTGATTGGCCGTTTACAGCGATCTGTGACCGGCCGTGTCCGACGGACACGGCCAGCACAGAACTTCCCCGATGCGCGCTCTCAGGAGCGCGCATTAGGGAAGTAAACAGGAGGACGTCCAGGGACGTCCTCCCAGCAGAGAGCGTCCGCGCTGCAGCCGTCTTTCGGCTATAGCGCGGGCGCGAAGAGGTTAATGTACTTCTCTTGCAGAAATAAAACAGCTTTCCATGTATTCTACACCCGCTGGACTGAACGCAAAAAAAAATAAAAAATCCAATGTTAGTACAGCGATCTCCCCTGTTGTGTTATAGTGTTCTGACAGAGGGATGGCCCCCCGCCATTGGCTGAGAGCACTGGTCAGCAGACCTTTTTCAGTCATGACCCATCAAAAGATGCTGGCCATTCGTCCATCGGACCAGCTCGCGGCTAAACGCGAGTTACCGCATTTAGTGTTTGAAATGCCTCTAAACTTAGCTTCTGAACCCATTTTTTTTGCATTCTAAAAAAATGCCTCTAAACTCAACTGCCTAGAAACAACCCTGTGTTATCATGTACTGATAAGATAACACAGAGGAGACATCAGGGGCAGTTGAAAAAAATGACCAACTGCTCCTAAACATCCATTTAGCAGCAGCAGTGTACATGAGGCCTAAGGCTGAACTTCTACTTTGAGGCTGGGCTCACATCTCTGTGCGGAGCAGCTTACAACAGGGGTCCGGGGCGTCCCCATTCACCATTTCAGGCCGGAATTTGAACCTGAAACAGACCAGAAGACGCACAGGACTCTTGTGGAACTCACTCCGCAGCCGTCCCGGAGCTGTGTAAACTGGCTTCATTGAGAGCCGGTGTTCTGACACGAACAGTCCGGCTATCACCAAGTGTCCGTTGTGTACTGCGCATGCGCAGTACGGAGCCTAAGGATTTTCGGAAAATCTCCGAAGATGAACGGCGCCTGCGCCGTGAGTCGAGGTTTAAGCCCCACCATCCAAGCGGACATAGGGCTACACAAACTTAGAGGGCCCTTCGCGGGCTCGCTGCGCTCGCCACGCTTCGGGCACAGCCTCGCTGCGCTCGGCTCTTTTATATTCTAACTCTATGTCCACTTGGATGGTGGGGTCTGAAAGTGGACTCACGGCGCAGGCGCTGTTCATCTTTGGCAGTTTTCGGAATCTGTGTGTCCTGTGCAGTACACAGCGGACACTTGGTGATGGGGGACAGTAAATGATACTACACCGGTCACAGGCTCCCAACATGTGAATTGGATGCAGAGAAATCCGCATCCAATTCGCAATAGTGTGAACCCAGCTTCAGTCTCCAACAAGCCTGGAGCCGATTATAAACTGAATTTCGATTAACAACGATGATTAATGCATTGTGAGAGATTGCTCTGCTTTGCATCTACACAACTAAAAAAAAAAAAAATAGAAAAAAAAAAAAAAAAAACTTTCAAAAATAGAAGCTGCAACGTCACACACAAGTGCAAGTCTCAGACACCATACTGGAGAGGACATTGTGCCAAACATGGGCAATCACTCTCGCTGATGGTATACAGACCTTTTTGGAAGTTGATATTATTAGAATATGCATCCACAGGTTGGCATTCTAATATTAGAGACACATTAGGTTGCAACATATAAATGATATCAGAGGCCAGCACCAAAGCATGGAAGGTTTCCATGATGCACTTAACTGAAGGCAAGGAATGGAATTCTCTAGATTGATGCCAGACACTGGCAATCTTTAGGCATTGCACCTAAAGATCCTGTCAGGTCTACAGCAGTCTTAAAACTATTTACTTGTCAAACTTGGCTGCATGTTTGAAAAGACTTTACAGGAAATGCATTATTCATTAGGGATGAATAAATTGATCTGCAAATAAAATTGAAAAGGTTTTCTTTCCGCTATATTCATGCAGACTTGTCCAATCATCAGAGAACCATACGATATATTCATTACGATTACATGGAGAGTCATACAACTCAGGAATAAAAAATACCAGACACACATGGGTAATAGTCAGGTGAAACAAACTTGGCGACCGTATAGGGTGGTGACTTGGTGCCTTGAGGGGAGGGATCCAGCATGAACCCAAAACGTGCATGTGGATGATTGGTTTCTATTATCGAGTATTAGAAACAAACAAAAAAATTCTATAGGAGAGACGGTGACTGTATGGTTGGATTTTATCCACTTCCAGCCCTTTGGACGTACCTGTATGTCCTCAGGTAAAAGCAGCTATATCAGGATCATGGCTGCCGCTGCATTCATAACCCTGGTATTAAGATTTTCAGCCAACAGTAGGCTTTACTGTAAAAGTGATCCGAGTGACTCTACACCAGGGCTATGCAATTAGCTGTTGCAGAACTACAAGTCCCATGAGGCATAGCAAGACTGACAGCCACAAGCATGACACTGAAAGGCAGAAGCATGATGGGAGTTGTAGTTTTGCAACAGCTGGAGGTCTGCTAATTGAATAACCCTGATCACTTTTACAGGGGTGGGAACAACCCCCACCGCTGTTCCCAGGCTCTCCCCTTCCACCAGGAAGCCAAGGACCGCCACACATAGTTGGATTGAGGATTTTGTCACTTGCAGTTTTGATTCTTTGTTTATTGGCCATTAATGGCCAGGTGAACATCTGATCAAACCGATCTTGATTTAAACAGATGCTTTGGGGGGGGGGGGGATCATGGTCTTCTAGACCCCTGATCTCTCAACAAAGAGTACCTGTCACCGTCCCAGCTATCACAAGGGATGTTGTTCATCCCCTGTGAAAGCAATAAAGTTGAGTAAAAATTAAAAAAAAAAAAAAAAAAAAAGTGTAAAAATGTTTTAAATAAAATAAAAAGTAAAAGTACCCCTCTGTGCTCACGTGCAAATGTGCACGTAGGTTCCCAAACGCATATGTAAACAGTGATTGCATCACACATGTGAGGTATTGCTGCGAACATCAGTGAGAAAGCAGTAATTCTAGCACCAGAGACCACATTTAAAGTGGAAGTCCACCCCAACACTAAAAAACGCTACGTCTATAGCAGGGGTCTTCAAACTACGGCCCTCCAGTTGTTCAGGAACTAAAAAACGCTACGTCTATAGACACCCACAATCTAACACTAATCTATCTAGCCCTGTAAAGTAGAAATCAGTATACATACTTTTTTTATATTTTTTTTAATTAAGCTGGTCCGGCCTCCAGCGGCAGAAGCTCATCAGAGGACACAGCTGAAAACGTCTGGGAAATGAATGGGAAGTGACTTCACCCATAGACTTACTATGGAGCTTCCGTTGTCAGCTGGCGCCTCTGCACCCTCCTCCACAGCGAAGCCGCAGCTGACAGCTCAGCATGGGATCGGCTTCAGAAAAAAAGGTATGTATACCTTCTTTACAGGGCTAGATAGGTTAGTGTTAGATCTTGGATGCCGGTAGATGCAGGGATTTTAGAGTTAGGCTGCACTTATCCTTTAACTCTAAACTGGTAAACGCTTTTAAAGCGTTGGATAATTTTTTTTCTTCTAGGTACCGTTTGTCACCATTTCTTGTAAATTTTTTTAATCTTGACATGTTTGGCATCTATTTACTCGGTGCAACATCATCTTTTATATTTTACCACAAAATTGTGTATTTTGATGAAAATCGCCATTTTATAAATGGCTGCTGCAAATTTGAGACAAAGAAAAAAAGTTATTCTCCAGGGCCTCCGCTTTCACAAAATATTTGTTCCAAGTAATTTTTTAGCAAAAAAAAAATAAAACAACCAGTCAGAATGGGGAAAGGACAAGTAGTAGTTAATCCCTGCCATTTCTTCCTTTACAAGATGTACATTCGTGGATCATCTATTCAGATACTGTAAAGTGCACAGACGTACAATTCAAATCGCTCAATCCCATTTTCCATCGCGATTGGTCTAACTCTTCTAGCAGAGGAGAATATTGGCTGAGTTGAGCAGAACACGTAATCATTTTAGATTTAAGGCCTTTTGTAAATCATTTCTTATTCTCAGCTACTGGCATGTGTAATATGCACACTGACCCTATTTTTTTTTTTTTTCTCTTCCAAACTGTGTAAAGTTGGACCACCCTGCAAGTTTTTATACTTCTGGCATATGAAGCCATTCACTTCTAGTCATGCTCCCTCTGAAGCAAGTATCAACAGGCATCCCCCCCCCCTTCTAACTATACGACAACATTTCATAGAACCTCAACATGTCACAATAGGCTTCAGTGAACACACATTGGAAAAAAAAAAAAAAGAAAAAAAAAAGTAACAAGTTTAATTTTTTCCCCGTATGGCTTACTATACATGATGGTATTGAAGCACACAAAAAAGGTCATATTGTAAGTACTGTATACAGTTTCAGCCACAGCCTGTATATCAGAAGTATATATGTAGGGGTGGGGTGAACGTGGAATACCAATACTTCTACAGAGGCATCATCTCGGGAAGATATGCAACTAATACAATATACAAATAATATGATGAAATGCAATAACAAACTTATAAAAACAGTTGAAAAAAAAATACATTACAGTTTGTACGATTAGGTTTGAATTCAGGGTGTGCAGATCCCCAACAATTAATAGAAATATGGCCTACGAGTTTCGGACAGTGCCGCTTCGTCAGGGCCTTGAAGATAGCACAGTATGACATTGTGTGAATTCTACAGATGAAACATCAATTAGTACTGTATAGATTATATAATTACATAGATAAGAATTGAATACACACTGTATTCAGACATTAATGCATGAATCCTTTCATAGGTATATATTAATGGCATGTCATCATAAATATTTATCAAAAAAATGAACATATTTGTAAAGCATTGAACAAATACAGTTACATTTGCAACTCATTGGGGGTACATAGCGATGCTTTTCACACAGGGAGCTAAAACAAAGGGAGTCAATTGCATGCTGTTAATTATCCAGATATGTAACACTAAACTATGGAATTATGCAAAATAAAAAAATAAAAATTATATAGATAGGATACCATAGTGTTTCATGAAGGTGTATCTCTCACTCACCCAGAAACTGTAATCAGAGGACAGCGGCTCGGCGGGACAATGTGAGGCCTGGGAGCCCATGGGAAAACTCCACCCCACCTTAACTGGGAAGAGTGGGTGGGTCCCTATACATGCAGATGAAAAAGTATGATAAGCGAAATGGTCAAATGATGGCCCAAAAAAATAAAATAAAAAATAAGCTAAAATGACTAAGACACATTTATTCTGTCCCCTCTTTTTCTTGCGTCTTAGTCATTTTAGCTAACTTTTTTTTTGTGGCCATCATTTGACCATTTCGCTTATCATACTTTTTCATCTGCATGTATAGGGACCCACCCACTCTTCCCAGTTAAGGTGGGGTGGAGTTTTCCCATGGGCTCCCAGGCCTCACATTGTCCAGCCGAGCCGCTGTCCTCCGATTACAGTTTCAGGGTGAGTGAGAGATACGCCTTAATGAAACACTATGGTCTCTTTTTTTTTTTTTTTACATAATTCCATAGTTTAGCGTCAAATATCTGGATAATTAACATGCAATTGACTCCCTTTGTTTTAGCTCCCTGTGTGAAAGGCATCGCTATGTACCCCCAATGAGTTGAAAATGTAACTGTATTTGTTTGTTCAATGCTTTACAAATATTTTAATATTATTGATAAATATTTATGATGACATGCCATTAATATATACCTATGTAAGGATTCATGCATCAACGTCTGTATACAGTGTGCATTCAATTCTTATCTTATTCTTATCTATGTAATTATATAATCTATACAGTACTAATTGATGTTTCATGTGTAGAATTCACACAACGTCATACTGTGCTATCTTCAAGGCCCTGACGAAGCAGCACTGTCTGCGAAACGCGTAGGCCATATTTCTATTAATTGTTGTGGATCTGCACACCCTGAATTCAAGCCTAATTGTACAAACTGTAATGTACTTTTTTCAACTGTTTTTATAGTAAATAAAATTGTCTATTTTTTCATAAGTTTGTTATTGTATTTCATTTGTTTACACTTCTCAGAGGCACAATTAAAGTCCCATCCAGTTCCATATATTTTTTGAAACATAGTTGCTGTATATCAGAAGATTTCCGAGGTCTAATCCAGGTTTTTTTTTTAAACAATAAACTTAAAAGTGGAGCTCCACCCCCAACCCCCCTCCCAATTGACATTACATTTTTTTTTGGGGGGGGGGGGGCGCTAGTTTTGACAGGTACCCACTCCTACCTCTGCTCAGATCGCCTAGGCAATCTGAGTGGAAGTTCTCCTCTCCCCCTCCCTGCATTTATCTGGGACACGTCACAGGTCCCAGATGACTGCCGTACCATTCTGGACACGCAGCACGACTCGCTCACCCGGCGGTGAAGCCGCAAGCTGACACAGCCAGGTGCCCACCGTTGAAATGCTGATGCCGATGAGATAAGGAGGGAGACAAACGTTGGCTCGGGTGCGCACATTGCTGGATTCTGGGACAGGTGAGTGGAGGTTTATTAAAAGTCAGCAGCTACTGACTTTTAATAAACATAGAAACAACTGGAGCTCCTCTTAAAATAACTTTTCTAGAATATTTGCAATTAAACTCAGTCTGGTTTGTTTTTCTGTCTCTCACTGAAAGTGAACGAGACACAAACACTTCACACAACCGTGATGACTAAGTTGGAGCATAACATTTTAACATGTATCTGTTTCCAGGAATAGCTATGACTCAGCCTTTAAGACCATTTCCCACCATGCCACATTCCTTCTAGTTTCTGGTCTACCTGTCCTAACCAGGTACAACTCAACTATTGTGTCACCTCCTATACAGTATATGTGCTGCACTGTCATCCTACACTGGGGGTATAGGACTGCATATATGGAGGTGGTGTGTGTTTTTTTCTATTGGTTGAACTGGAAGTGCCCTTTTTCATCTAGACTTACTATGCAACGTATCTATACAATCTGTACATTATAGTCCTGTCATTCCCAACTGGTTATTTTCCTTTTTGGTCTAACCAATACCTACTCTGCTAGCCACACAAATCAAAGCTTCCACTGATATTGCGGTTATTCCATCCTCGCAAACTACCCTGTCCTACCAAGGCCTGCCTGTCCACCTCTACCCTGTCCTACCGCGGCCTGCCTGTCCACCTCTACCCTGTCCTACCGCGGCCTGCCTGTCCACCTCTACCCTGTCCTACCGCGGCCTGCCTGTCCACCTCTACCCTGTCCTACCGCGGCCTGCCTGTCCACCTCTACCCTGTCCTACCGCGGCCTGCCTGTCCTACCGCAGCCTGCCTGTCCTACCGCAGCCTGCCTGTCCTACCGCAGCCTGCCTGTCCTACCGCAGCCCTGCCTGTCCACCTCTACCCTGTCCTACCGCGGCCTGCCTGTCCACCTCTACCCTGTCCTACCGCAGCCTGCCTGTCCACCTCTACCCTGTCCTACCGCGGCCTGCCTGTCCACCTCTAGCCTGTCCTACCGCAGCCTGCCTGTCCACCTCTACCCTGTCCTACCGCGGCCTGCCTGTCCTACCGCAGCCTGCCTGTCCTACCGCAGCCTGCCTGCCTGTCCACCTCTAGCCTGTCCTACCGCAGCCTGCCTGTCCACCTCTACCCTGTCCTACCGCAGCCTGCCTGTCCACCTCTACCCTGTCCTACCGCGGCCTGCCTGTCCACCTCTTACCGCGGCCTGCCTGCCGGCCTGCCTGTCCACCTCTTACCCTGTCCTACCGCGGCCTGCCTGTCCACCTCTACCCTGTCCTACCGCAGCCTGCCTGTCCACCTCTACCCTGTCCTACCGCAGCCTGCCTGTCCACCTCTACCCTGTCCTACCGCAGCCTGCCTGTCCACCTCTACCCTGTCCTACCGCGGCCTGCCTGTCCACCTCTACCCTGTCCTACCGCAGCCTGCCTGTCCACCTCTACCCTGTCCTACCGCGGCCTGCCTGTCCACCTCTACCCTGTCCTACCGCAGCCTGCCTGTCCACCTCTACCCTGTCCTACCGCGGCCTGCCTGTCCACCTCTACCCTGTCCTACCGCAGCCTGCCTGTCCACCTCTACCCTGTCCTACCGCAGCCTGCCTGTCCACCTCTACCCTGTCCTACCGCGGCCTGCCTGTCCACCTCTACCCTGTCCTACCGCGGCCTGCCTGTCCACCTCTACCCTGTCCTACCGCAGCCTGCCTGTCCACCTCTACCCTGTCCTACCTCAGCCTGCCTGTCCACCTCTACCCTGTCCTACCTCAGCCTGCCTGTCCACCTCTACCCTGTCCTACCTCAGCCTGCCTGTCCACCTCTACCCTGTCCTACCGCAGCCTGCCTGTCCACCTCTACCCTGTCCTACCGCAGCCTGCCTGTCCACCTCTACCCTGTCCTACCGCAGCCTGCCTGTCCACCTCTACCCTGTCCTACCTCAGCTTGCCTGTCCACCTCTACCCTGTCCTACCTCAGCTTGCCTGTCCACCGTTACTCTTTCTTGCCACAGCCTGCCTATCCACTACTTCCCTGTGCTACCACAGCCTGCCTGTCCATGCTGCTCTATCCAACCACCCTGTGCTACCACAGTCTGCCCACCCAGTGTCCTAATACTACCTGCCTGCCCACTACAGTCTACCCATACACCGTTACTCTTTCCTACCACATCCCACCTGTCCACCACTGCTCTGTCCAATTTCAGCCTGCCCTCTATCACTCTGTCTCTGCCCACTACTCTCCAGTCCTACCCCAGCTTGGCTGCCATCACCTGACCTGGCACTTCCTGCCATACCATCTCCTTCCTAGTCATTCCTCCAGCAGTGTATACCGAGAACCTTCCCCAGCCCGGAGTCCGCTCAGATCTCCTCTTCATCGTTGTTTCCCCCCCTTTTATCTTCTCTTCGCTCTAACCAGCGGATCTGTCCCTTCCCCGGCACCTCTCCCACACACAAACACACACTCGCCCCGATCTCTTACCGGCCCCCGGAGCGTCTCTCCTCCGCCCACGCCATAGTCTTCAGCAGTCACCGTGACTAAGCAGCAGGACCCAGCAGCGTCACAATAAGAGGTCAGGGGCGGGGCTCCGCTCGTCACCGCAGACAGCTGGGCGGGCGTTAAACGTCACGGGCTTAAAGGGTCCGTTCTGAGTGGCTGGAGCGGAGGGGGCGGGAACGTTCTGGGAAGTGAAAGTTCAAGCTGAGCAGCTGATCCTCATGAGACCAGACTGAGCACAGCGCTCCTGTTTACTAATACTGGCCTCAGTCCCATTCTGCTACACTACTTCTATGCCATAGCTCCCAACTGTCCCTGATTTGATGCAATGTCCCTCTGTCCCTCTGTCCCTCATTCCTCCTCATTTTGGTCTGACCTATATAGTTGTATATAAAATGCACTTTTTATCTTTCAAAAACTGTTTCCCAGTGCTAAACCTTTCATCCAATTTCTAAATTGCTGCATTTGTAAAATTTAAAAAGCCAATACAAAGGAACAGTAGTGGTAAAAAAAAAAGTCCCTGTAGATGTAATTAACCTTTTCTTTTGGTTAATTCTCCTTTAACCACTTCATTACCCAGCAGTGGCTTAACTAGAACCCTCAGGGCCCCCGCTGCAAGAAACCATGGAGAACCGTCAGGGCCCCCGATGCAAGAACCCCCCACCTCCGGACAAAGCTCTTTACTCCAAGCCCGATGTTGGAACACCAGGGCCCAGTCACAAGTGGGTGGCTGCATATAAAGGAACCGATTTCTTCATTTTTTTATAAAAACACACACAATATATATATCATATATACTGTATATATATATATATATATATATACACATATACATACATACATACCAGTGACAGCTGGTGCTCAAAATTTTTAGGGGGGTGCAAGCAAACTGAAAAATTCAGAAATAAAAACATCAATTGCAGCCACTGTACCATCAAACGCCACCACTGTGCCATCAAATGTCGCCACTGTGCCCCATCAAATGTCGCCACTGTGCCATCAAATGCTGCCACTGTGCCCAAATGTCGCCACTGTGCCCATCAATTGCAGCCACTGTGCCCATCAAATGTCGCCACTGTGCCCATCAATTGCAGCCACTGTACCAAATGCGGCCACTGTGCCCATCAACTGCTGCCACTGTGCCCATCAATTGCAGCCACTGTACCATCAAACGCCACCACTGTGCCCATCAAATGCCTGCCACTGTGCCCATCAAATGCCACCACTGTGCCAAACGCCACCACTGTGCACAAACGCCACCACTGTGCCCATCAGTGTGCCATCAAACGCTGCCACTGTGCCACTGTGCCCATCCACCACTGCCACTGCAGCCACTGTACCATCAAACGCCACCACTGTAGCATCAAATGCCACTGTGCCCATCAACTCTGCCACTGTGCCCATCACACTCTGCCACTGTGCCCATCAAATCCTGCCACTGTGCCCATCAAATGCGGCCAGTGTGCCAAATGCGGCCAGTGTGCCAAATGCTGCCACTGTGAATCCCCACCACCCACCCACACACACACATGCATGCACATGCACACCCCCACACACACACACATGTATGCACACCCCCCCCACACACACACACATGCATGCACACCCCCCCCCCACACACACACATATGAATGCACACCCCCACACACACACACATGCACACACATGCATGCACACCCCCACACACATGCACACACACACCCACACACACACACACACACATAAAAACACACATACAGTAGCTGGTCTTATAAAAAAAACGGCAGACATTTACCTTCTTTCTGCCGGGTACTGCACTGTAGGGGGAGACAAAGAGCACAGCACAGCACACACTGCTTTGACTTTAGGTATGTGAGGAGCTCCCTGCGCCGATTACAGTTCGGCTGACGATCGGGGAGCTCCTCTCAGCCTCCCCTCCTATCAAAGAGTACAGGGGGCCCTCAAAGGCCCCCTGCAGCAAGGGGCCCGGTCGCCATGGCGATCTCGGCAGCCCCTATAATTCCGCCACTGTTACCCAGCCATTGTCATATGACGTCCACAAGGTGGATCTCCCATCCTGGGTGGACGTCATATGACGTCCTATCATTCCCGGCCGCCTAGGGGGCACGCCTGCGGCGTCGCTCGGGACCCGGTGCGCGTGCCCGACGGCCGCCGGGCACCCGCGATTGCCCGGGAAAACAGCAGGACCGTGGAGCTGTGTGTGTAAACAGCAGGACCGTGGCGCTGTGTGTGTAAACAGCAGGACCGTGGCGCTGTGTGTGTAAACAGCAGGACCGTGGCGCTGTGTGTGTAAACACACAGCTCCACGTCCTGTCAGTGGAGAGGAGACCGATCATGTGTTCCCAGTACGGAGGAACACCGATCGGTCTCCTCCCCTTGTGAGTCCCCTCCCCCCACAGTTAGAATCACTCACATAGGGAACATATTAATCCCTGCAGCGCCCCCTAGTGTTAACCCCTGCAGCGCACCAATTTTATAGCAACGATCGCTGTGTAAATGTGAATGGTCCCAAAAATGTGTCAAAAGTGTCCAACATCTTAAATTAAAAAAGACTAACAAATAATGGCGCTGTACACACAATATTCCAGTGCAAAAATAAATAAATAGCTCAAACTATATGTGTATATTAACTTAACACACCAATAAGTGCCTAGTGATAAATATAAACATGTAAACAAAATATGAATAAAGATGATTGGCAAAAAATAAGCCAATCAAACTCAAGCGGAAATTAAAGTTCAAATCAACCGCTGGTGGTTAGTGAAAAAATTCCATAAATAAATGTTTGAAGTGAAGCAAATCAATCAAACTAAATCTTCTGTGCTCTTCCACCACACCACAGTGACATGTGTCTCCTCTCCCAAAAGAAACGCACTCACCACAAAAGTATGCCCACACTTTCGTGAAGGGCCACTGCGCATAAGGGTCCCTCCAAGGGGGGGTCAATCGAATTCCCGCAGATCAGTAATATAACTGGTTAATGGATTGGCTGGTTACACTCCACATGTGAAATAAAAGAGGATGCTTTCCATAGTGTGAATCAGTATAACAATTTTAATTGCAAAACTCAAGACAGCACTTCAAAAGATCCACTCACATTTATCACATTTAAAACCAGCAAAAGTAGTAGCACACAGCACCGCACTGCAAATCCAACTTCAAATCACAGTCTGTTATGTGGCCACGGCGGACCCAAGGTGTATCAGGCTCAGCCTGTGTGTCTCTCACCCACGTCTCTTTGGCCGGACCTCCAATTCGAAAAACTTTCCACTCCTTCCTTGGCTCCCTGCGTTAAGGTAACTCTAATGATGGTTGCCGCTTAGCCACGCCCCCGACATGTTTCGTCATCAGTTAGACTTATTCATGGGGTTGGCTAAGCGGCGCGACAATCACCCTTTTGTACCCTCCCCAATTTCGGCCATCGGCTATTGCGCATGCGCGTTTAAAAGTTTTCGCGCATGCGCGGTACACAGTTAGCGCCTGCGCACACCTTGTGTCCCCGTTCGCCTATTATAGCACTATCTGACTTACTACACAGCATATGTCCTTCCAATTTCATGGAGTGACTGATCTATCTATGCTATTAGCTCACATATTTAATTGTGCGGCGGAGCTGTTAGATTTCAAACATTTAACAGTGCACTATAACATGCCCTTATTATGCTATCTTTAACACATAAATGTCTGATCTACATATATACTATGAATGGCTAGATTACCATAAAATATGATATGGGTATTATATTGATTATCAAAATTTAAAAAATTTAAAAATTAAATACATTCAAAATTCCCAGTTTTAACTCTTTACTAATCACCTATTTCAGGGTGAACAGCGGTAAAGAAGAGTTATAAACAAAATTAAAATAAAATTAAAAAAAATAAAAATAAATATAAATATAAATAAAAATAAAAATAAAATTAAAAAAAATAAAAATAAAATAAAATTAAAAAAAATAAAAATAAAAATATAAATAAAAATAAAAATAAAATAAGATCGAATAAAATAAAACAAAACCTACGAAACAAAAAATCTAATAAAATTTTGAATTTTGAAATATTTTGGAGTTCTTTAAAAAAACAGCTAAAATATCACACAACTGTCTTAAAAATTATTGATGAAACAATTGAGGTCCAACTCAATATTTAACCCTCTCGGGAAAAGGCATTTAAAAAGAAAAATCCATTTAGTTTCCCTTTGGGAAAGGTCTCTTACACGATTAGAACCTCTCCATGCCTGGTGTACTATTGTATTGTAATAGGGAGGGGTCTTGTTGATGTTTTTCCTTAAAATGTAGCGATACGCTGTGATATCTGAAACCCTTCTTTATATTGGCCAGATGCTCGGCTATGCGTACTCGCAATAGCCTATTGGTCCTTCCAATATAGAATAATCCACACGGGCACCACATTAGGTACACTACAAATGAAGAGTTACAGGTGATGAACTCCCTTATGGCAAATACCTCGCCCTCACCATTGGTTACATCTGTGATACCCCTATTTTGTACCTTCACTGTACGACAACAGATACACTTCCTGTCGCGCCGCTTAGCCAACCCCATGAATAAGTCTAACTGATGACGAAACATGTCGGGGGCGTGGCTAAGCGGCAACCATCATTAGAGTTACCTTAACGCAGGGAGCCAAGGAAGGAGTGGAAAGTTTTTCGAATTGGAGGTCCGGCCAAAGAGACGTGGGTGAGAGACACACAGGCTGAGCCTGATACACCTTGGGTCCGCCGTGGCCACATAACAGACTGTGATTTGAAGTTGGATTTGCAGTGCAGTGCGGTGCTGTGTGCTACTACTTTTGCTGGTTTTAAATGTGATAAATGTGAGTGGATCTTTTGAAGTGCTGTCTTGAGTTTTGCAATTAAAATTGTTATACTGATTCACACTATGGAAAGCATCCTCTTTTATTTCACATGTGGAGTGTAACCAGCCAATCCATTAACCAGTTATATTACTGATCTGCGGGAATTCGATTGACCCCCCCTTGGAGGGACCCTTATGCGCAGTGGCCCTTCACGAAAGTGTGGGCATACTTTTGTGGTGAGTGCGTTTCTTTTGGGAGAGGAGACACATGTCACTGTGGTGTGGTGGAAGAGCACAGAAGATTTAGTTTGATTGATTTGCTTCACTTCAAACATTTATTTATGGAACTTTTGCACTAACCACCAGCGGTTGATTTGAACTTTAATTTCCGCTTGAGTTTGATTGGCTTATTTTTTGCCAATCATCTTTATTCATTTTTTGTTTACATGTTTATATTTATCACTTTATTGGTGTGTTAAGTTAATATACACATATAGTTTGAGCTATTTATTTATTTTTGCACTGGAATATTGTGTGTACAGCGCCATTATTTGTTATAAGTCTTTTTTAATTTAAGATTTTCTCACGCAAATTCACCTATATAATTTAATATTTAAGTGGCAGCTTTAGTTGGGAGTGTTTTATCACCTGAGCGCAGTGGTAGGTATCTAAATAGTGGCGGTTTATTTGGATTCCTGTGGTATTTGTTATAGTTTAATTTAACCACTTGCAGCTATGGATGCGTTTAATTATTTGCTGAATAGGCAAATGGACCCCGAATATATCTTCTCTACAAATCAGGACATCACTGATTGCGAGGAGGATATAACAGGATTACTGTAAACGTTAGACAATCTACTTGAAAAAAGGATTAAAACGTGGTGGGATGTTTTTACTTTCGAGCACTATCAGAAAGAGAACCTTATTTTTAGAAGTCTAAGATGGGAAGTTTCTCCCCAAGATGGACTAAACGAACAAAAGTACATAGATGAATGGCTAGAATTTTTTAATCGAATGGGTAAAGAATTACAGAACTTGGTTTTAACTAGAAAACGTATAAAATTAGGATTATTGAATGAAAAAATAAAAAGGTATAGAGGTCAAACTGGAACCATTCAAGGACTCTAATGCTATGAAGGATTTCAACACTAGCATGAAGAAAAAACTAGAAAAAGTTGATCGTGAGACTCAGAAAAAAAAGGTCAAAAAATACAATAGGGACTCCAATGATTTCAAAACTGGAAGTATCTATGTATGGCAGACTAATTTGATGAGCAACAGTGTGATTAATGGTGAGAACCCCAGAGAGACTGGGCATGAGGATATGGGCCCTCAAACTTCCTCTGGTATGGAACAATTTAAGAGATTGGCTGGGAAGAATACAGCCCAAAAAAACGAAGTGAAAACTTCTGGCCATGGGAAACAAAAAGGGTCACAGAGTAATGTAGTCAATCATTATGACAATAACTACTACTCACCCAAACCCCCACAGGATAGAGGCAGATTTCCAAAGATTATGGTTATCAATCCCCTCACATGAATAAAGGATATGGACATGGTGGTCAGCCTAATGGTCCATATGGACATGGGGGTCAGCCCAATGTCCCATATGGATACTATCCAGCAGAGAATTTTCAGCCTTGGCAACAACATTATGATTATCCACCCCCGAATCATTTCTCAAACTCTAGAGGTGATATGGCATCTTACAACCATTTTACACCTCTGAGAAATGAAGATAAGCACAATGGTCCACAAAATTCTTTTTTTAGGATCACGGGGGAGGGGGGGGAGGGGAGGAAATACCCCGAGGAAAAACAACCAAGGGGGCAACCAGAGAGCAAAGGGGATGAGTGGCCCTATATACCACCAAAACAGGGTACCTACAATACCTCAAAGAGAAAACGGGGATGTAGGTCAGGGAAGCAAAAATCCACCAAAAAAAACGCATGAGGGATGCGTAAATGTGGGCATATATAATATAAGTAATGTTGAGCTCGATCAAAAAGAACTGAATATATTGAATTTAGGCCTGAAGTGTGCACAAAAGAAGGAAATGAATAAGTTCCAGGTGTATATAGACACTCATAAATTTATCAGAACTATGAATATAAAAAAACATTTCTTGAATTATCCAGGAGATCCCTCAATGAGGTCCACTTGTTCTAGTAAAATAGATAGTGGACTAAAGAACAAATCAATTTTTAACCCCCAAAACCCCAGCAACCACTATATAGAGATCTTCAAGAATTTAGTCTTGAAAGATCTCGAAGAACTACCCCAGAAGAAAAGGGTCAACCCTGAGCATATCAGGGAAGGCATCAAATCTCTGGAGGGAAGAAAAAATATTGTTATCCGCCCAGCGGATAAAGGAGGGGGGGGGGTTGTTATGGACAAAATATTTTATCAAAATCAACTATGTGAACTGTTGGATGATGAGGTAACTTACAAAAAGCTGCTTTCGGATCCAACAACATCATATATGGAACAACTCCTATCATTGGTGGAATGGGGTTATAGAACCAACGCCTTGAATTCAAAAGAAAAAAGATACCTTATGCCTAGTATGTGTAGAATCACTGTAATCTACACATTGCCTAAGGTCCACAAAAATGCATCCTGTCCACCTCCTCGACCAATTGTCAATGGGATTGGATCTGTGACTGCGAGGCTGGGAGAGTACTTAGATAAGTTTCTTCAGCCAAGCGTTAAATGTACTAGAGCATACCTTAAGGATACATCGGACTTATTGTTGATGTTACAAGAGATTTAGCTAGATGCATCCCTTGAGTCCTTTTTAGTTACGGCGGACGTGGCCTCCTTATATACTGTGATACAACATGAGGATGCCTCGTTAGCCTTAAATTGGGCTCTGAGTCAACGTGATGACATTCCGCATATGCAGAAGTGTTTCTTGGGACAGGCCTTGGACTTCTGCATGTCGCACAACTACTTCTGGTATGGTGGAAAATTCTTCTCTCAACAGGTTGGCGTGGCGATGGGGGCAAAGTATGCCCCCAGCCTCGCCAACCTGTTTATGGCCGAGTGGGAGGATAGACGTATCTTCAGTAGACAAATACCTCAACTGAGATTTTATCGAAGATTCATAGATGACCTACTGTTCATTTGGGAGGGATCTAGAGAATCTGTTGAGTCATTTGTGAAGGATTTAAACCAAAATGAGAATAACATCAAATTGGACCATCAAATTAGTGAGGAGTCAGTGAATTTCCTGGATTTAACAATAATGAAAAACAGTTCAAATGTCTTAAGCACCAAAGTATACTTTAAGGTCACTGACCGCAATAGTTACTTGTCCATCAGGAGTGGACATCACCCTGCATGGATAAGAAACATACCAAAAGGGTCAGTTTTTAAGGGTGCGTCGAAATTGCACTGAAATTGAGGATTATCACGCACAGGCCGGGATCCTAAAGGACAAATTTATTCAAAAAGGTTATAAGGCTACCACTATTGATGGACTGATCAATGAAGTAGCTGATATACCTAGAGCTCAATGTCTGAAAAAGAGAGAAAACCAAATAGCACACACCCAACACCAAGTGGGATTTGTCTCAAACTTCCACTGTCAGTACAGGGAAGTGGAAAACATATACAGAAAGCATTGGCATATACTCTGCAGAGACAGACACCTTGGAGGCTTCCTTCCACAACAACCCAAATTCATATATAAAAAAAGCACCCAGCTTTGGTGATCAGGTGGTAAAAAAGATAATAGACCCCCCTGATGAGAACATCATGAGGATAAACCTGAAAGGGTTCTATTGCTGCAGGAAGTGTATCTGTTGTCGTACAGTGAAGGTACAAAATAGGGGTATCACAGATGTAACCAATGGTGAGGGCGAGGTATTTGCCATAAGGGAGTTCATCACCTGTAACTCTTCATTTGTAGTGTACCTAATGTGGTGCCCGTGTGGATTATTCTATATTGGAAGGACCAATAGGCTATTGCGAGTACGCATAGCTGAGCATCTGGCCAATATAAAGAAGGGTTTCAGATATCACAGCGTATCGCTACATTTTAAGGAAAAACATCAACAAGACCCCTCCCTATTACAATACAATAGTACACCAGGCATGGAGAGGTTCTAATCGTGTAAGAGACCTTTCCCAAAGGGAAACTAAATGGATTTTTCTTTTTAAATGCCTTTTCCAGAGAGGGTTAAATATTGAGTTGGACCTCAATTGTTTCATCAATAATTTTTAAGACAGTTGTGTGATATTTTAGCTGTTTTTTTAAAGAACTCCAAAATATTTCAAAATTCAAAATTTTATTTGATTTTTTGTTTCGTAGGTTTTGTTTTATTTTATTCTATCTTATTTTATTTTTTTTTTTATTTATTTTTATTTATATTTTTATTTTTATTTTTTTTTATTTTATTTTATTTTTATTTTTTTTAATTTTATTTTTATTTTTATTTATATTTATATTTATTTTTTTTAATTTTATTTTTATTTTGTTTATAACTCTTCTTTACCGCTGTTCACCCTGAAATAGGTGATTAGTAAAGAGTTAAAACTGGGAATTTTGAATGTATTTAATTTTTTAAATTTTGATAATCAATATAATACCCATATCATATTTTATGGTAATCTAGCCATTCATAGTATATATGTAGATCAGACATTTATGTGTTAAAGATAGCATAATAAGGGCATGTTATAGTGCACTGTTAAATATTTGAAATCTAACAGCTCCGCCGCACAATTAAATATGTGAGCTAATAGCATAGATAGATCAGTCACTCCATGAAATTGGAAGGACATATGCTGTGTAGTAAGTCAGATAGTGCTATAATAGGCGAACGGGGACACAAGGTGTGCGCAGGCGCTAACTGTGTACCGCGCATGCGCAAAAACTTTTAAACGCGCATGCGCAATAGCCGATGGCCGAAATTGGGGAGGGTACAAAAGGGTGATTGTCGCGCCGCTTAGCCAACCCCATGAATAAGTCTAACTGATGACGAAACATGTCGGGGGCGTGGCTAAGCGGCAACCATCATTAGAGTTACCTTAACGCAGGGAGCCAAGGAAGGAGTGGAAAGTTTTTCGAATTGGAGGTCCGGCCAAAGAGACGTGGGTGAGAGACACACAGGCTGAGCCTGATACACCTTGGGTCCGCCGTGGCCACATAACAGACTGTGATTTGAAGTTGGATTTGCAGTGCAGTGCGGTGCTGTGTGCTACTACTTTTGCTGGTTTTAAATGTGATAAATGTGAGTGGATCTTTTGAAGTGCTGTCTTGAGTTTTGCAATTAAAATTGTTATACTGATTCACACTATGGAAAGCATCCTCTTTTATTTCACATGTGGAGTGTAACCAGCCAATCCATTAACCAGTTATATTACTGATCTGCGGGAATTCGATTGACCCCCCCTTGGAGGGACCCTTATGCGCAGTGGCCCTTCACGAAAGTGTGGGCATACTTTTGTGGTGAGTGCGTTTCTTTTGGGAGAGGAGACACATGTCACTGTGGTGTGGTGGAAGAGCACAGAAGATTTAGTTTGATTGATTTGCTTCACTTCAAACATTTATTTATGGAACTTTTGCACTAACCACCAGCGGTTGATTTGAACTTTAATTTCCGCTTGAGTTTGATTGGCTTATTTTTTGCCAATCATCTTTATTCATTTTTTGTTTACATGTTTATATTTATCACTAGGCACTTATTGGTGTGTTAAGTTAATATACACATATAGTTTGAGCTATTTATTTATTTTTGCACTGGAATATTGTGTGTACAGCGCCATTATTTGTTATATTTTTTTATTTAAGCAAAAATTCAAAAAATATTTTGTTTTTTTATCACCTGAGCGCAGTGGGAGGTATCTAAATAGGGGCGGTTTATTTGGATTCCTGTGGTATTTGTTATAACTTTTGCACAAACCGATCTATATACGATTATTGCGATTTTTTTTACCAAAAATTTAGAAGAATACGTATCGGCAAAAAAAAAAATTTAAAAAAAAAAAAAAATAAAATGGGATATTTATTATAGCAAAAAGTAAAAAAAAATTGTCGCTCTTCTATTGTTTATAGCGCAAAAAATAAAAACTGCATCAAATACCACCAAAAGAAAGCTCTATTTGTGGGAAAAATAGGACGTCAATTTTGTTTGGGTGCAACGTCACACGACCGTGCAATTGTCAGTTAAAGCGACGCAGTGCCGAATCGCAAAAAGTGCTCTGTAAGGAAGGGGGTAAAATCGCCCGGTGCTGAAGTGGTTAAGGGGGGCGTGACAGGGGGCGTGTCCTATGCCTACATACATTTGGTAGTAGGTGTCCCTCATTCCCATCTAAAAATGTTGGGAGGTATGTCTATGCTGAGACCTGATATTCTATGGGGGGGGGGGGGGGGTATGGTACCTGTGTGTCTACCTCTCTAGACATGCAGGTACCATAATTGTTAATGGCACCCTAATGCGGGAGCCAGCTATAACCATTTACAGATTTGAACGCAGCTGCGTTCTTTTCAATGGAGCCATTGTCACCGGTGCCCAAACATGCGCTGCATTCAGATCTTTCACACACAATACAAAAATCTGTGTCCAAGAGCATGCGCTTTAAGCACTTACATGTATAAACGCATGAATACACATAAGTGTATGTATACATACATGTACATGCACCAGCCACTTTATTAGGTACACCTTGTTAGTACTGGGCTGGACCCCCTTTTGCCTCCAGAACTGACTTAAAGTAGAACTATAGGCAAAACTTTTTTTGGATAGAGGAAGGGGGGGGGGGGGATTATATTTTTCATCATCATCCGTGTCCCATTGGGGAGGTTTTCCTTCACTTCCTGACCCATGGCCAAAACAGGAAGTGAGAGGACATCCCTGCAAATTAAGGGACTTCCTTGGGGAGCCCCAGGTCACCAGAACTAGTGTCCCCATTGGAAGATTTCCCCTCAATTACTTTTCTAGGGACAACCCAAAATTTGGCATTTTCTTTTACATTCAATGATAATGGTAAACAGGACAAAGAGAGGGTGAATCTCTTTAACCACTTAAGGACCGCCTTACGCCGATATACGGTCGGCAGAATGGCACGGCTGGGCACAAGCACGTACCTGTACGTGTCTCTTTAAGAGCCCATCGGTGGGTCGCCGGCGGCGCGCTCGTGACCCGGTCCTGAGCTCTGTGACCGTGGCCGCGGGACCAGCGGATCCGATCGTCGATAGTGTCCCGCGATCGGGTCACAGAGCTGAAGAACGAGGAGAGGTCTGTGTAAACAAACCTCTCCCCGTGCTTCCTACTGAGCCTGTCACTGATCGTCTGTTCCCTGTCATAGGGAAAGACGATCAGTGACGTCAGACGCCAAGCCACGCCCCCCTACAGTTAAAACAAAAAAAATAAAACACACACACACACACTTGACCCCTCCCCGCCTCCTAGTGGTTAACTCCTTCACTGCCAGTGTCATTTACAAAGGAATCAGTGCATTTAAATAGCACTAATTGCTGTATAAATGACAATGGTCCCAAAAATGTGTCAAAAATGTCCGATGTGTCCGCCATAATGTCGCAGTCACAATAAAAAAAAAAAAAAAAAAAAAAAATCGCTGATCGCCGCCATTACTAGTAAAAAAAAAAATATTAATAAAAATGCTATAAAACTATCCGCTATTTTATAAACGCTATAACTTTTGCACAAACCAATCAATATATGGTAATTGCGATTTTTTTTTAACAAAGATATGTAGAAGAATACGTATCGGCCTAAACTGAGGAAAAAAAATGTTTTTTTTATATATTTTTTTGGGGATATTTATTATAGCAAAAAGTAAAATATATTATTTTTTTTTGTCGCTCTATTTTTGTTTATAGCGCAAAAAATAAAAACCGCAGAGGTAATCAAATACCACCAAAAGAAAGCTCTATTTGTGGGAAAAAAAGGACGCCAATTTTGTTTGGGAGCCACATCGCACGACCGCACAATTGTCAGTTTAAGCGACGCAGTGCCGAATCGCAAAAAGGGGCCTGGTCATTTATCTGCAAATTGGTCCGGGGCTTAAGTGGTTAACAGGGGCACAGAAAACAATAAAAACCTAACAGGGGTTCTAATCCATCTCTGCTTGGTCCAAAACTAAAAAATAAATAAAAATTTTGCCTTTAGGTATACTTTAAGTCTAGGTTCACATTTATGTGGCTGTGGTTTATGCCTTCTTTCAGGCACATTTTGCGGTGAGTTTTTAAACCCGTGTTTTTGCATGGAGGTTTCATGCGTTTTGCGTTCCCCCTTTAAAAACATTCTATATAGCTTGTTGCTAAGGAGCGGGCTGGGAAACCAGCCGCCATGTCCTTAGCAACCGATGAGTCATCAGCTGTCAGTGGGGTTCCTCACTGACCGTTGAATGTAAAAAAAAAAATTAAGAAAAAAACAAAAAAAAAAAAGAAGAATTGCCGGTGTTCTGTCAAAAGAGCCAACTCGTCAAACTCTCCAATTCCATCACTTTCGCTGACTCACCAATTTCACAGAACACCAGCAGCGTATACACTACTGTACACGATATAAAGATTGGAAACTGTTAGTCCGCAAAATAGATTACAGCGCACATACAAAAATCACATTAAATCCTGCAAGGCTATTTAAAAACACCTGAAAATATTAAAAAAATATGGGGATTAGGTCACACCATATGGCTATATGGTGCTTAAGCCCACTAACTGCGTCAAAGTACCCCATTATCAGTGGGTCCTACATTATTAATAGAATGAAAGAGCCTACATCTCAACCATGGGAGACAAACTCCTCTTCAGGCTGTTTCCACTATTGCGTCCCCAAAGTCATGCGATTTTTTGCCGCGTCTTGAAGCAATGCCTGTGTATTCTTGAGGTCTACGAACCTCAAGTCGCATCAAAGTGGGACCAAAGTAGTGCAGGGACTACTTTGAAGTCGCTGCGTCTTGAAGTCGTACAGATATGAATGGTACTCATTGGAAATTATGGGGTACGACTTGTCATGCGACTTTTCACTCCCAAATCGCATGAAAAGTCGCAATAGTGGAAACCTAGCCTTATAAGAGAACTAAAAGGACTCCTCCTATAACACAGGTGGACACTAATAAGAGGCAATGACAGGGGAGGTGCTCCAGCCCAAGGGATCTGGTCAGGACCCTTACAATATACAAACAACAGACTTGTGGAACAACAGAACAAAATAGATTACAGCGCACACATACAAAAATAACATTAAATCCTGGAAGGCTATTTAACCACTTCAATACCCGCCCATAGTCATATGACGCCCACAAGGTGGATCTACCATCCTGGGTGGGCGTCATATGACGTCCTCGGGTTCCCGGCCGCCTGGGGGGCGCGCGCGCGCGCCGCGGCATCGCTCGGGACCCGGTGCGAGTGCCCGGCGGCCGCGATGTCCGCCGGGCACCCGCGATTGCCCGTTAAAACAACGGGACCGGGCGGGACCGTGGCGGTGTGTGTGTAACCACACAGCTCCACGTCCTGTCAGCGGGGAGGAGACCGATCATGTGATCCCAGTACAGAGGATCACATGATCGGTCTCCTCCCCTTAAGTCCCCTCCCCCTACAGTTAGAATCACTCCTATTAGGGACACACATTAACCCCTCCAGCGCCCTCTAGTGTTAACCCCTTCCCTGACAGTCACATTTACACAGTAATCATTGCAATTTTATTGCAACGATCGCTGTGTAAATGTGAATGGTTCCAAAAATGTGTCAAAAGTGTCCGAAGTGTCCGCCGCAATGTCGCAGTCACGAAAAAAAAAATCGCAAATCGCCGCCATTACTAGTAAAAAAAAAAAATAATAAATTCAATAAATCTATCCCCTATTTTGTAGACGCTATAACTTTTGCGCAAACCGATCAATATACGCTTATTGCGATTTTTTTTACCAAAAATATGTAGAAGAATACGTATCGGCCTAAACTGAGGAAAAAATTGTTTTTTTTTTAAAAAATGGGATATTTATTATAGCAAAAAGTCAAAAATATTGTGTTTTTTTTTCAAAATTGTCGCTCTTCTTTTGTTTATAGCGCAAAAAATAAAAACCGCAGGGGCGATCAAATACCACCAAAAGAAAGCTCTATTTGTGGGAAAAAAAGGACGTCAATTTTGTTTGGGTGTAACGTCGCACGACCGCGCAATTGTTAGTTAAAGCGACGCAGTGCCGAATCGCAAAAAGTGCTCTGGTAAGGAAGGGTGTTTAAAAGCCCTGTATTGAAGCGGTTAAAAACACCTGAACATATTCAAAAAATATGGGGATTTTTTAAATAGCCTTGCAGGATTTAATGTAATTTTTGTATGTGTGCGTTGTAATCTATTTTGTTGTGTATATTGTTAGTCCGCATGTTAGCAACATGGCCGCCTCCAAGGCGGCAACAACTTTTTTACTCCTAATGCCGTGTACACACGAGCGGAATTTCCGAAAAATCTTGGATGGTTTTTCCAACGGAATTCCGCTCAAGCTTGGCTTGCATACACACGGTCACACAAACGTTTGCGGAACTTTCGACCGTCAAGAACGCGGTGACGTACAACACTAAGACGAGCCGAGAAAATGAAGTTCAATGCTTCCGAGCATGCGTCAAATTGTTTCCGAGCATGCGTAGGAATTTTGCGCGTCAAAATTGGTACAGCCGATCGGAATTTCCGATCTGAACTTTTTCCGACTGAAAAATTGAGAATATGCTCTCAATCTTTTGCTGGCGGAATTCCAGCCAGGAAAAGTCCGATGGAGAATACACACAGTCGCATTTTCGGACCAAAAGCTCTCATCGGACTTTTGCTGGCGGAATTTCCGCTCGTGTGTACGGGGCATTACAGGCAGCAGCTTCAGCTGCCCACAGTTAAAATGGCTGCAGGTCAGATGGAAAGTTGAAAAAAAATGACTGAAGGCCCACTTAAACTTTTCAAACAACAACGTTCCCACATTCCACACACTGGAGTTTTGCTCCTCGCCCCCGTTCGGTTCCTCCCCAACCCTCCTATGCCACTGCATATATTAGCAGATCTCCAGCGAGCCCTTTCAGCTCTTCTGGGACAAGGTGTCATTGCCCCAGTTCCCGTGGCAGAATTGTTCCGGGGGTCTTACTGCCACCTGTTTGTTGATCCCAAGCCCAAAAGGGGGCATTTGCCTTAGACCCCTTTCACACTGGAGCATTTTGCAGGCACTATAGTGTTAAAAATAGCGCCTGCAAACTGCCCTAAAACAGCTGCTCCATTCACTCCAGTGTGAAAGTGAGCGGTGCACTGGCAGGGCGTCAGAAAAAATCCTGCCAGCAGCTTCTTTGGAGTGGTTGAAATCAATGCTCTCCGGCGGCGTTTTGCGTGAGGATTTAACCCCTTTTCGGCCGCTAGCGGGGGGTTAAAAAACCAAAACGCTAGCGGCCGAATAGCACCGCTAAAAATAGCGCTGCTTTACTGCTGACGCCGGTGGCGGCACAGTGTGAAAGAGGTCTTATTCTGGATCTGAAAGTACTGAAGGAAGCTGCCAAAATTTGTCATTGCCTCCCTTCACCTCTGTAGATATCAAAGATGTTCACTTACAATAAGTTTCCTTTATTTTCAGGTTCATTACTTTGCTGTGGGGCTCCTGTACCATCAGTTCATGACCAGGTCCTTTGACCTTTACTCTGCACCTCTGGTTTTCACCAGTAGCCCCTGCACTAGCCCTGCTACGTTTTTGTGGCATCCCCATTGTAAGATATTTAGATGATCTCCAACTGAGGGAACAATTGGCATGGCCTCTTTAAAATACATGAAATTACAGTCCAGATGCTACAGCAATTCTGATGGATCCTGAAGGTATTAATGTTGGAACAGATTCATCGTTTGGCATTTGGGTCTAGTCCTGGACACACCAATACTTTAGATACACCAGTCCCAAATCTGAAACTTGCAACAGATTGTGAGAAATAATTCAGGATGTCCCACACATGTGAGGTATCATCGTGAACGTCAGATCATGAACAGTAATTCTAGCACTAGACCTCCTCTGTAAATCTAAAGTGGTAACCAGTAAAGGCTGTAAAAAACGTTGCCTATGGATAGTAAAATTTACATTGTGTGTCGCCATTGAACGGGCGTGCATAATTTTAAAACGTGACATGTTTGGTATCTATTTACTTGGCGTAACATCATCAGCAAATTAGGTTATGGATTGTGTTTTTGTGCATTCAAATTAAAAAAAGCTTATTTTCTTCCCCAAAAAATTGCGTTTGAAAAAACGCTGCTCAAATACCACCAGTTTATCTTCAAGGGCCTTTGCGTTATATATTACGTTGGGGAGTTCTAAATAATTTTCTAGCTTTCTGATTGTTACATGTAAACAAAAAGTGCTAGAAAAGGCCTGGTCTGGAAGTAAAATGATCATACATATGTACACTCCTTATACCTGGAAGCATTGTTCCTAGATTATCTGTCACCGCTGCATACAAAGTGGGTAGAAAGCCCTGAAAAGTACTTCACTGGCTGGACTGAAGCTCATGAAAGCTGTGACCCCCTCCCCCCCCCCCCCCCCCCCCCCCCAATTACACCACCATCCTGAACCGTTGATACAAGGCAGGATGGATCCATGCCTTCATGTTGTTTATGCCAAATTCTGACCCCCTACCATCTGAATGTTGCAGCTGAAATCAAGACTCATCAGACCAGGCAACATATTTTCAATTTTCTATTGTCCAATTTTGGTGAGCCTGTGCAAATTGTAGCCTCAGTTTCTTAGCTGACAGGAGTGGCTCTCGGTGTGGTCTTTCTGCTGCTGTATCCCATCTGCTTCAAGGTTTGAGGTTTTGTGCATTCAGAGATGATATTCTGCATACCTTGAGTTACTGTTGCCTTTCTATTATCTCAAACCAATCTGCCCATTCTGCTCTGACACCAACAAGGCATTTTCGACTACACAACTGCCACATATTTTCTCTTTTTCGGACCATTCTCTGTAAACCCGAGATATGGTTGTGTGTGAAAATCCCAGTAGATCAGCAGTTTTTTTAAATACCCAGAGCAGCCTGCCTGGCATCAACAACCATGCCACGTTCAAAGTCACTTAAATCCCCTTTCTTCCCCATTCTGATGCTCGGTTTGAACTTCAACAAGTCATCTTCACCATGCCTAAATGCACTGAGTTGCTGCCACGTGATTGGCTGATTAGCAATTTGTGTTACCAAGCAATTGAACAGGTGTACCCAATAAAGTGGCCGGTGAGTGTATATATGCAATGAGTATACTGCTGCATGCACATCAAAAATGCCTCACAAACCAACGTCAAAAGCAAAAACCCTGATGCAGCTGTTTACTTCCATTATGGGAAGTGATGATGGCTAACCTCAATGCTGTGGGTTACTGCACATCTCTGCACTGTTGTTCAGTAAGGTGTTATCTGACAGTTTATAACTATCCTTGTCATTCCTTATCTTTATATCATCTTGCTATGTACAGCCCCTCCCAGTGAGTTTTTTTTTTTTTTACTGCATACAAGGAAGTTTTTGCACACAGAACATGGACCTGAATTGCTGAGTCACTGTGTAGTTGCAGTCCTGTTTTTCAGAGAATGGAATGTACAGAGATAAAGAAAGCTGTGTTTTTTTTGTGTGAACATGATTTAGATACTTTTTCGCATACCACTTTAGGTATACTCTAGTCACATAGGAAAATGTGTCATTTAAATAGATGGCTCCTGTGAACACTATTATCTTGACATTGAGCACAACACGCTAACCTATTCTTCTGAAATTCAATGAGCTCCAACCTGCAATTATAGGGTCGTAGGTAACCAAGTCCTCCAGTTAAACCGCACAGGGGTGATAGAGGTCTTCATATCATTGTCCGTTGTAATTATACCTTAAGCCCCTATACACACACTATTCGATTTTCTGCAGATTTTTCAAAACCATGTAGTGCAAGGGCCTGCCTGATTGCATACAAATTAAAACGCTTAAGGTTTGACCTCCATATTATATGGTTTTGGTAAATCTGAAGACACAAATCTGCATAAAATCTAATAGTGTGTATGGGGCTTTAGCTGGGTTCAGACTATTATTACTATTAGCCATGCTAATCCTCTACATCCTCTTTGTAGCCACTTTTTGCCAACATGCGTGCATTTCAACAGCCACTGCATGATATTTCTAAGGGCAGGTTTTTGTACAGTGACAGCGGACCGTGCCTGTGCAATGTGTGACGGCATTGTAGCTAAAGAATTTGCCACCAGATAAAAATGCAGATGAACACACACTTTATCTTTGGTGGATCCCTCTCTGCACTGCAAGATTTGGCTTGCCATACATTATACAACTTTCCTTTAGATTTACCAAAACCATATAATATGAGGTCAAACCTAAAACACTTTCAATTAAGCAATTAGGCAGGTCCTTACACTACATAATTGAAGGTAAATCTTACATAGCTAGTCAGGTTGAAAAAAGACACAAGTCCATCTAGTTCAACCAATAAAAAAAAAAAAAAACATACAATCCCATATACACAATCCTATACCCACAGTTGATCCAGAGGAAGGATGAAAACCCCAGCAAAGCAAGATCCAATTTGCTAAAGCAGGGGGAAAAAAAAACAAAAAAAAACATGTCTTCCTGATCCCCGGAGAGGCAATCGGATTTTCCCTGGATCAACTTTACCTATAAGGCTACTTTTACACTGGGGCGGTGCCGACATTAGCAGTAAAGCACGCTCGTTTTATCGGCGCTTTACCGCTTTTATAGCGGTACTCTGGAGCCTCTTTTTGGGCGGTAGCGGGGCGTTTTTAACCCACAAGGAGGGGTTAAAGCGGAGGTTCACCCAAAAATTGAACCTCTGCTTTTTGGTACCCCCCCCCCCCGGTGTCACATTTGGCACCTTTCAGGGGGAGGGGGGTGCAGATACCTGTCTAAGACAAGTATTTGCACCCACTTCCAGGCATAGACTCCCACGGGGGTCTACGCCTCTTCCCGTCCCCCCGCGCTGTCTGCTGGGACACACACGGGTCCCAGGAGATAGTGGGGACCAGTTAGGACGCGCAGCGCGACTCGTGCATGTGCAGTAGGGAACCAAGAAGTGAAGCCGCAACACTTCACTTTCTGATTCCCTCACCGAGGATGGCGGCGGCAGCCGCCAAGAGCCAAGCGCCTGCTCGGCTTCGGCTGCTGACATTGCGGGACCCTGGGACAGGTAAGTGTCCATTTATTAAAAGTCAGCAGCTGCAGTATTTGTAGCTGCTGGCTTTTAATAATTTTTTTCTAAGGAGGACCTCCTCTTTAAAAGCGCCTGTGAGGTCGTGTTTCAGGCGCTTTGGAAGCGATGCCCATTTATTCCAATGGGCAGGGGCGGTTTGGGAGTGGTGTAAAGACCGCTCCAAAGAAGCTGCTTGCAGGACTTTTTTTTCCCGTCCTGCAAGAGCACCGCCCCAGTGTGAAAGGCTTTCACACTGGGGTGGCTTGAGAGGCAGTTTTCAGGCGCTATTTGTAGCGATAAATCGCATGAAAACTGCCTCAGTGTGAAAGGGGTCTAAATGTTAGTATCCAGTTATATTATGTACATCTAGGAAACTATACAGGCCTTTTTTAAAGCAATCTACTGAGCTGGCCAGAACCACCTCTGGAGGGAGTCTATTCCAAATTTTTACAACCCTTACTGTGAAGAAACCTTTCTGTATTTGTAGATGAAATCTCTTTTCCTCTAGATGTAAAGAGTGCCCCCTTGTCCTCTGTGATGACCTTACAGTGAATAACTCAACACCAAGTTCACTATATGGACCCCTTATATATTTGTACATGTTGATCATATCCCCCCTTAATCTCCTCTTCTCAAGAGTGAATAAATTCAGTTCCTCTAATCTTTCCTCGTAGCTGAGCTCCTCCATGCCTCTTATCAGTTTGGTTGCCCTTCTCTGCACTTTATCCAGTTCCCCGATATCCTTTTTGAGAACTGGTGCCCAAAACTGAACTGCATATTCCAGATGAGGTCTTACTAATTATTTGTACAGGGGGGCAAAATGATATCTCTCTCTCTGGAGTCTGTAATTCTCTTAATACAAGAAAGGACTTTGCTCACTTTGGAAACTGCAGCTTGGCATTGCATGCTATTATTAAGCTTATGATCTTCCAAAACCCCCAGATCCTTCATCATTGATTCCCCCAGATGTACTCCCCCTAGTATGTATGATGCATGCATATTCTTAGCAAGTGCCCCAAATGCATAACTTTACATTTATCAACATTAAACCTCATCTGCCACATAGTCGCCCAATTAGACAGTGCATTTAGGTCGGCATGTAAATTGGAGACATCCTACAAGGACTAAGGATGAGTTCCGGCGTGTTCGCACAGCCCACGTGCAGAGCCCGCCAGGAAGTCGGCACTGCGCTAATCACAGGCAGTGAAACATTTCCCGATCTCTGCAGCTGCGCATCAGGACAATGTCTCACTGCCTGTGATTAGCGCAGCGCCAACTTCCTGGTGGGCTCTGCACGTGGGCTGTGCGAACACGCCGGAACTCATCCTTAGTAAGGACGTTATTCCACTGCATAGCTTGGTGTCATCTGCAAAGACTGAAAATTAAATTTTTAACCTCAGACCCAATATCATTTATAAAGATATTAAAAAGTAAGGGTCCCAACAATGAACCTTGGGGTACACCACTGATAACCTTAGACCATTCAGAGTAAGAATCATTAACCACGACTCTCTGAATTCTGTCTTTTAGCCAGTCATCTATCCATTTACAAACTGATCTTTCCAAGCCTGCAGACTTTACCTTACACATTAGCTGTGTGTGGGGGACTGTGTCAAACACCTTTGCTTACCAGTTTTTCAGCAAGAACTCATCTATTTGGTCTTTTATTAAAAACTCTCCTATCTTCCTGACTATAGAAGTTAAAGTGGTTGTAAACCCTTGTTTACAACTTTATGTTACAGGTAAGCCTATATTAAGGCTTACCTGTAGCTAACAAGAATATCTCCTAAACCTGCACGGTTTAGGAGATATCCCTGTATTTGCATGGGCACTTAAGACAACTGAAGCAATGGCGCTATATGCCGATGCTTCAGTTGTACTGTGCCGCTCTCGTGCGCATGCGCTGCGATTTGCCGGAGCCGCGATACCCAGAAGTCACTCCGGGAGAACATGTCGGCGGTCAGAGGGGGAGACGAGGACTGATGCGGGGGGCTTCGATCTGAGGTAAGTGATACATAATTAGCCAGTATGCTATGCATACTAACTAATTATGCCTTTGTCTTGCAGGGGTTTTTTTTTTCCCGTCTTTTTTATGAGGGTTTACTTCCTCTTTAAACTAACAGGTCTATAGCTACTTGGTAAAGACTTTGATCCCTTTTTAAATATGCGCACCACATTGGCCCTACGCCATTCCAGTCATTAACAAATTCCTAAAAATTAGAAACAATGGCTTTGATCTAAAGGAATCTATAGGAAATTGAATAGGAAAACTGTATAATGTATGGCCAGCTTAAGAGCAGTCCTCTGAAGCTCCTCCTCTTCGCCCTTTGGGTCTGGTATGAATATTGAGAGGAACCCTGAGCCAATAGAGTGCAATTCTTACAAATAGTACAATGCATGTGATATGTGCAAAAACAACCATGTTTATAATGAAATGCAATCCTGTGCAATCCTTTCCATATCAACAGTGTAAACATATCTAAATGTTAAAAACTATAACAAATATGCACTGTTTGCATTGCATGTGAAAGATGTTGTGCAAACAGAAAAAAGTTCATGTGCAGCTGAATTTCATCAGAAAAAGTCCCATGAAGGAAAGGTGCATTGGAAATGATGAACAAACACTTGACAGCGTGATTCACCAGAAACTTAATGAAGGCTTACCAGAAAGCCAGTGACCCAAAATTGCGCCCACTTGTGGAATGGTGACAAACTTTGACCCTTAAAAATCTCGATAGGTGATGTTTAAAAATTTCTACAGATTACCAATTTTGAGTTACAGAGGAGGTCTTTTGCTAGAATTATTGCTCTCGCTTTAACAATCGCGGCGATACCTCACATGTGCTATACACCACTGAATGCACTGTAGATATAGGCTACACTGAATACAGAGTGTGTGTGTAATATATATATATATATATATATATATATATATATATATATATATATATATATATATATATATATATAAAAATATAATCAGAGGAGGAGGAGGCACATCTCCAACAAGGCAGGATGTCCTCTAGGGGGCAGCTTAAGGGCAGCCACCCTATTGCATCACACCGCAGAGCTCCGTAGGTGCAGGGCGCTGCTGACTCCCCACTGATTTTAAAAAGTTTCTTGGTGTGGGCCTTTTTCGACACGTGTGCAGCAGATTGCACCATTGCTGTTTGCAACCTATGTTTGAAGCGGATCAAGCGTGGTAAGAACAGCAGCCGCTTGGGCACCACATGCTTGACCAGAGATATGACGACCTGAGCTGTCGGTAGCGGCGGAGACGATCTGGTCCTTTCCCTTCTGAGTCAAGTGAGGGAAAGATGGCCCCCTCTCGGCTCCATACCATTGGATGAAGGAAGCGACATCAAAACGTTGCTTCCACCCAATGGTCTTAAAGGGGAATTTTTATTTGCTTTTAAGTGTAAATGTGAGATCTGAAGTCTTTTTGACCCCAGATCTCACATTAACCGCTTAAGGACCGCCTCCTGTAGGATTTACGTTAACAGAATGGCACGGCTGGGCAGAAGCACGTACCGGTACGTCCTCCTTTAAGTGCCCAGCCGTGGGTTACGCGCATGTCGCCGGCAGCGCGCTCGCGACCCGGTCCTGAGCTCCGTGACCGCAGGACCAGCGGACCCGAACGCCGTTGGTGTCCCGCGATCGGGTCACAGAGCTGAAGAACGGGGGAGAGGTCTGTGTAAAAAAACCTCTCCCCGCGCTTCCTACACTGCCTGTCACTGATCGGCTGTTCCCCGTCATCGGGAAAGCCGATCAGTGACGTCAGACGTAAAGCCACGACCCCTACTGTAAAAAAAACAAAAAAACACACACACCTAACCCCTCCCCGCCCGCTAGTTGTTAACTCCTTCACTCCCAGTGTCATTTACATAGGAATCAGTGCATTTAAATAGCACTGATTTCTGTATAAATGACAGTGGTCCCAAAAATGTGTCAAAAATGTCCGACGTGTCCACCATAATGTCGCAGTCACAATAAAAATCGCTGATCGCCGCCATTACTAGTAAAAAAAAAAAAAAAATATTAATAAAAATGCTATAAAACTATCCCCAATTTTGTAAACGCTATAACTTTTGCGCAAACCAATCAATAATCGCTAATTGCTATTTTTTTTACCAAAAATATGTAGAAGAATACGTATCGGCCTAAACTGAGAAAAAAAGTTTTTTTTTATATATTTTTTGGGGATATTTATTATAGCAAAAAATATAGCATTTTTTTTCAAAATTGTCGCTCTATTTTTGTTTATAGCGCGAAAAATAAAAACCGCAGGGGAGATCAAATACCACCAAAAGAAAGCTCTATTTGTGGGAAAAAAAGGACGCCAATTTTGTTTGGGAGCCACGTCGCATGACCGCGTAATTGTCAGTTAAAGCGACGCAGTGCCGAATCGCAAAAAGGGGCCTGGTCCTTTGGCTGCAAATTGGTCCGGGGCTTAAGTGGTTAAAGAGGTCCTGTCATGCTTTTTTTCCTATTACAAGGGATGTTTACATCCCTTGTAATAGGAATAAAAGTGACCCAATTTATTTTTTTTAAAAGACAGTGTAAAAATAAAAAATAAAAAAGTCAAATAAATAAGAAATTTTTTTTTAAGGCGCCCCAACCCGCCAAGCTCACGCGTAGAGGCAAACGCATACGTAAGTTGCGCCCAAATATGAAAAAGGTGTTTAAACCACACGTTAGGTATCACCACGATCGTTAGAGCGAGAGCAATAATTCTAGCAAAAGACCTCCTCTGTAACTCAAAATTGGTAATCTGTAAAAAAAATTTAAACATCACCTATCAAGATTTTTAAGGGTCAAAGTTTGTCGCCATTCCCTGAGCGCCAAGTGTCAAGTGTTTGATCATCAGTTCAAATGCACCTTTCCTTCGTGGGACTTTTTCTGATGAAACTGCATATGAACTTTTTTCTGTTTGCACAACATCTTTCACATGCAATGCAAACAGTGCAAATTTGTTATCGTTTTTAACATTTAGATATGTTTACACTGTTGATATGTAAAGGATTGCACAGGATTGCCTTTTATTATAAACATGGTTGTTTTTGCACATATCACATGCATTGTGCTACTGTATTCGTAAGAGGTGCACTCTATTGTTTTAGCGCTGCACTTTATTTAAACATTATTATTTGTGCCTGGTATCTGGGTTATAGTATAACAGCTGCTGGTTGTTTTATTTTATTTTAATTTCCAAACATGGATATATTTTTCACATTCATGTACAAGGCAGAACCAGGAGCCCTGCATTGTACATGATGTCGCAGAGGGCTTGCCCAGAACCCAGGACATCAGAGAAAAGCACCAGCTGTTAGAAGAGTGAGGAATAATGTAAGCATATTACCTTCAGCATCCCCTATGCAAAATGAGCAGCTGACCCCCAGTGTGGAGTAGGGCCCACTGCAAGGGTAACTTTTCTTTTTTTTATTCCCCATAGTTAAGCTTTAAAGTTAAATAAATGGATTTCCTGATTTATCAATGTTAATAATTAGCAATGCTCTAATAATTTTGTTGTCTAGCGTTGCTCCTAGATTTCTGGTTTATGCACTACTGAACTAAGGTTTGTTTAGTTTATACAAGCAAGACTTTGGGCTTTATTAACAATGCAAACTTTTTGATGCGATATGAATTAACCCACAACAACCAACAATAAAGTTGCTGTAGCAGGTCAGTGCAGTTAAACAAAAGCAAGCTGGTCTGCTACGGCCTACTGAACACCATTGTCCTGTGCACCGTGTTACTGAAAAACTTAACCATGTAAACTAATAATTTTTTAGAGTAGTCAGCATAAGCGGTCAGGCGATACCTTACATTATCCAGATTGTGAAAAAGAATGAATAGCTCAAAGCGGTGGGTCAGCATTCTGCACCCGCAATGACACACCTGCAAAGAGGGGGCGGTGCTTAGCTGAACACGAGGGGGAGGGGCTGGATGGTTTAACACAATCATGATTTCCAACACATTAATTACATTTCGGGTAACATTTTACCTTTAATATATGGCATAATATTTCAAATAATAGAGTAATTATGTTTGCCTCTGAGCACTTTCACTGTCACCATAGCTAATAGCAACTTCCTGGCCACAGCAAGTTTGCAGTGCATGTATATACTTAAGCACATGTTGCCATAGGTACATGTGCTTCATGCCATCCATTTGCGGTGCGTTAATGCGTGAAATGTTGTGAGTTAACACGCAATTGTGTTAAGGTAGCCTATTGGTCTGCATGGCTGTCGTCCCAGAAGGAAGCCTCTTCTAAGGATGATGCACAAGAAAGCCAAGCAAACTAAGGACATTGATTACTGGAACCATGTCCTGTGGTCTGATGAGACCAAGATAAACTTATTTGGTTTAGATGGTTTTAAGCATATGTGGTGGCAACCAGGTGAGGAGTACAAAGACAAGTGTGTCTTGCCTACAGTCAAGCATGGTGGTGGGAGTGTCATGGTCTGGGGCTGCATGAGTGCTGCCGGCACTGGGGAGCCACAGTTCATTGAGGGAACCATGAATGTCAACATGTACTGTGACATACTGAAGCAGAGCATGATCACCTCCCTTCAGAGACTGGGGTGCAGGGCAGTATTCCAACATGATACCGACCCCAAACACACCTCTAAGACGACCACTGCCTTGCTAACGAAGCTGAGGGTAAAGGTGATGGACTGGCCAAGCATGTCTCCAGACCTAAAACATATTGAGCATCTGTGGGACATCCTCAAACGGAAGGTGGAGGAATGCAAGGTCTCCAACATCCACCAGTCGTCATGGAGAAGTGAAAGAGGATGCCAGTGGCAACCTATGAAGTTCTGGTGAATTGCATGCCCAAGAGGGTTAAGGCAGTGCTGGAAAATAATGGTGACCACACAAAATATTGGACGCTTTGGGCACAATTTGGACATTTTCACTTAGGGGTGTACTCACTTTTGTTGCCAGTGGGTTAGACATTAATGGCTGTGTGTTGAGTTATTTTGAGGGGGCAGCAAATTTACACTGTTATACAAGCTGTACACTCACTACTTTACCTTGTAGACAAGTGTAATTTCTTCAGTGTTGTCGCATGAAAAGATATAATAAAATATTTACAAGAATGTGAGGGGGTGTACTCACTTTTGTGAGAGATATATATATATATATAAATATAAATAAATAATCGCTGTGTAAATTGATGGGGCTATATAAATACCTTTTAATAAATACACTTGCGTACCAACTTGTATATACCCCTTCATTACCAGGCCATTTTTCAATGCTGTGATAGTTTGAGTGTTAACTACTTGGTTATTCAATAATGTCCCCAAATTAAAAATATATAATATATAGATTTTTTTTTTTTAGAAAGCTAGAGCTTTCTTTTGATGGTATTTATTAGCCACTGTCAGTGGCAGTTAAACCTCCCTATCCCCCTCCTCAAAAAAAAAAAAACACGATCATTGATGGTCAGTGACACTGTAATCCCCTCCACCTTTAAAAAATAAAAAGGATCCTATCATCATTGGTGATCAGTGGCATTTTAAGACCCCCCCCCCCCCACACACACACACACCCCTTCAATCTGCTGATCTTCCTTCCTGCTAGGTTCACCTGTTAATAGGCTGAATGTTTGGAATCACTTTACGTTTACAAAGGCTGCGATTGTTTCAAAGCGGGTACAAGGTACAGAGACATTTTGATTGTCTCAGTACATTGGAGCTGATTTACTAAAACTGGAGAGTTCAAAATCTGGTGCAGATGTGCATGGTAGCCAATCAGCTTCTAACTTCAGCTTGTTCAATTAAGCTTTTAAAAAAAAAAAAAAAAAACTGGAAGCTGATTGGCTTCTATGTAGAGCTACACCAGATTTTGCACTCTCCAGTTATTGTAAATGAACCCCATTGAGACAGCTCATTCACAGGGACACTGGCTGGCCAAGTGTTATTTTCTTTAAGAGCCTTTTATAAACGGCACTCCAGAAATACAGGTCCACTTCCAACATTTTTTTTTTACAATAGAGTGGTGCCGAGGTGGTTAAAATTTACTTACAGTATATGCCAAACAGAAAAACTAAAATTATTTTGCTGTGAAGCTTTACAGCACAAGTATAAAAATGTTCACTTACCTCAGCTTGTTACTGAAGTAATCTGCTTTTGCTTGGCTGATATTTCATGAATGCCTGTCACATCTGGGTTGGTGCGTTACATACTAGAAATGATGAAATGTACAGTTTTAATCATTATCACCTGACTATCTGAATCATTCAGGAAACTATTTTCCCCTAATAACAAACATCAATGCCAGGTAGAGATGAACAAATAGATCTGCTAAATTTATAGCCGGCCATAGGTAGTTCCAATTTCGGCCGGTTCAGCATGGACCGGCCAAGATTTGATCCATGTATGGGTAAGGCTGACTGCACCAAAAAGTCGATCCATCGTATTTGCATGTCGTATTTCTAGCATGCTATTATTGCCAGTGGCTATAGCCGCTACCAATAATCACTGTGTTCTCTCAGCAGGAATGGCTTCCCACACTAACAATAGCTAACTGTGTTAATGGGGGAAATCAAGTGTTTTTTCTTACCTGCAACTCGTGGTTGTAGGAAAGAAAAATCGCATCATCTATGACCTGCAATAGACGAGTCGAAAAGCAAACAATTTGTCGATCGAAAAACAAATATGGCGCGTACAATTGTGCCATCATTTTAGTTTTTCTAAAAAAAAAAACCATCCAGCATGTTGGATCAGGCACTTGCGATTGTGGCACAAAAATAGCGTGTCGCACAGGGAACATCAATGAGCTACAAAACAAACAATCTGGTAATCGACTAGAATTTTCATTCTGTTTTTAACCCGCCTTTGGCCTGCATACGGTTCATCCCAAATCGAGCAGATTCACAATTAGCAGAGATTTATGGATATCACTTGAGCTGCTAGGAAGTAAATAAACTGCTTTTTTTAAAACAAGGAGGTACTGTATATACTGTATATTGCTACATAAGTGCTTTGGGAATTTAAAGTGGAACTCTATCAATTTTCTTCTGTTTTAGATAGGGTTGGAACCCTTTTCATGTTTTCAGGTGGATTAGGAAAAGCAGATCCTTCCACTGAGCACTCGGTTTGAGAGAGGGCATTGACAATCTCTAAATCAAATAAAGTAAAAAAAGATAGCATAGACCTCCTGAGCTATCATACCAAAATATGCAGTCTGGTATACCTATGGTCGTCACACCTCAAGCATGTAGTATGTCGATATCAACCTTTATACTCTTCAGAATTGTATGGGTGCTTCATATGGGGCTTACTAAAAATGTGAGGCTCTTTCAAAACATCAGTTTAGTACTGGCAAGCATTGGACTCTTCTAAAGCTTGGTAAACACTAATGCCGCATACACACGATCGGAAATTTGGCCAGCAAAAGCCAGATGAGAGCTTTTGGTCGGAAAATGCGATCGTGTGTATGCTCCATCGGACTTTTGCTGGCTGAATTCCAGCCAGCAAAAGATTGAGAGCAGGTTCTCTAATTTTTAGGTCGGAAAAAGTTCAGATTGGAAATTTCTGATCGTCTGTAGGAATTCCGACGCGCAAAATTCCTACGCATGCTCAGAAACAATTTGACGCATGCTCGGAAACAATTTGACTCATGCTTAGAAGCATTGAACTTATATTTCTCGGCTCGTCTAAGTGTTCTACATCACCGCGTTCTTGGCGGTCAAAAATTCAGCGAACCTTTGCGTGACCATGTGTATGCAAGCCAAGCTTGAGCGGAATTCCATCGGAAAAAGCATCCAAGATTTTTCCGACGGAAAATCCGCTCGTGTGTACGCAGCATTACAGTTTTTATTCGTTCAACCCAGCGGGCTGAACAAAAAAAAACCTGAAGAGCTCAGGAGGAGCTGCTGTACTAACTATCCGATAGTACATCGATCTCCCACCCGCTGAGCTATTAGCTATTGTGTTCTAAAAGGGGGACACCCCTGCCAGAACACACCGGCCAGGGTGCCGATCGGCAGAACTTTTTTGTTCATGCTCCTACAACAGAAGCTTCTGTCGGAATGGGTGCTGTATACACAAGCCAAATGTATTGCCGCCCAATATTCAGCCTGTGTGTACGCCCCTTTAAGCATAATTTTGCCCTGAAGAACTGGTAAGATTAATTTAAAAAAGACCCAACCCTGTTAAAGGGACACTTCCATTAATTGTAAATTGAATATTACTGCTTTGAAAAACGCAAATATAATACTCCTAGTTTTTGCTTGGTGAATCCACATTTTGCTAAGATAGAGGCGCTGCTATAACACACAGGAATTTCCAAATGTAGCTCCATTGTGGCTGCCCCCTTTCCGGCCTACATCACTAGTGTGTTCTTGTAGGGCATGCATCAAAGCAACCATGGTAAGATAGTGAAAGCTGGATTCACCAGCAGGATTTTCTCAGTGTGGGTTTCCTGATGGTGACAACATTGAACCATTCCTGTATGATGTGTGTTGAAATTGCAAGTCATAGTCTTTAATGAAAGCCTGTGTGTCAGGGTGACAGCAAAGGAGCACAACTGGAAGTCAGTTGACAGAACAGTGTCACTATTAAATACTAATGTAACAGATGAATTGACAGTAGAGCAGATTTTTGATCATTTACACTTCTTTAATGACTAGCTGTCTGAAGATCATGTGTAATTCAGTGTGTGGATAGGTGCTACATGTTACAGAACTCCTATTTATAGGACACTGCACTATGAATGGTGTCTTAGATAAATATGTCTCAGTCATGTGATCTTCAAGGAAATCTAAAAATGAAAAAACAGTTATGTTGCAGATATCTCATTACATGGTTGTGCTTTCTAATACAATTTGTGAAAATTCCGAGGACATACACACACAAAATGGTTGATTTACTACTAGATTGTAAGCTTTAATGAGCAGGGCCCACTGATTCCTCCTGTATTGAATTGTATTGTAACTGTACTGTCTGCTCTCATGTTGTAAAGTGCTGCGCAAACTGTTGGGGCTAAATAAAATGATCATCACTGTAATAAGTAATCAGTGTAAAAAAGAAAAAAAATATATCCCAATCACCCCCCCCCCCCCCCAGAATAGTAGTGTCACCAATGGCGTCACTAGGGGGGGCAGAGGGGGGCCCCAACCCCCCCCAACATAATACTGTGCCCCCCAAATAAAAATAAAAAAGGCAATGTCTTTTTGTTTGCATTCGTAGCGGATGCGCTGCATTTTATTCCCACCGCTGGAGTAACACAGTCTCTAACACAGTAACACAGTCTCTATTGAGAGGGAGAGCGTCCCCAGTCAGCTCCTGCGGGTGATTCCTCCCCCCTCCCTCTGCTCGCTGACACTGCATAATGCGAGCGCTCACACAACCACAGCGGGAGAAAAGCGAGTTGCAGGAAGGACTCCACCAGGACTCTCAGTTACTGAAAAAAACAGACAGATTTCTCCCGTCCTAGGACAGGAGAACCAGCCTGTAAATTACAAGAGATGCCAGACCAGCGAGAAAACATACTTATTTACAAAATTTTATAACAAAAACAAAGAATTTTTTTTTTTTTTTTCTCAACATTCAGTCTTTTTTTATCCGTTTAGCAAAAAATAAAAACCGCAGAGGTGATCAAATACCACCAAAAGGAAGCTCTATTTGTGTGAAAAAACTGATAAAAATTTAGTTTGGGTACAGTGTAGCATGACCATGCAATTGTCATTTAAAAAGTGACAGCACGAAAAAGCTGAAAATTGGCTTGGGCAGGAAGGTGCGAAAGTGCCCGCTATTGAAGTGGCTTAACATCCCACTCTGGCCAGCCTGTTCGGTTGTTTGGGGCCCCCCCCTTTCGCCTTCTTACCCATCTGCTCTCTTCTTTCCTCCCACCTACTATATTGAAAACCTGGGTACTAGTAGTCTTTTTTTTAAATATTCTTTATTTTTTCACATTTTATATAATTATACATACTTTATTCCTTTACATTCATAATAGATCATAACTTTAATTCTTCCTTATCCCCCCCTCTCCCCCCCTATGGGAAAAAAAAAAAAAAAAGAAGACAGATGGGCCTACCCCAACTCGCTCGCTTCCATCTATTTCCCCCCGCACTCTCATTCTTCCCACATTCTTAAATATCTCTCCGTTTTCCTGAACTCCCCCCATTGCTTCCATATCTTATGGTGCTTCCCCTCTGTGTCCTCTATCATGTGGATCGACTCTTCTACTATTCTTAACCACTCCACCCTCTTGATCCACTCTTTCATTGAAGGGGCACTCTGGGTTTTCCATAAACAGGGGATCAAGGCCTTTGATGAGTTTAATAAGTGGGGGATTAGGATAGCCCTATATTGTCTCACTCCCATTTCTGTGTCATGGAACAGACATACCCATGGTTGTTTTTTAACCCTTTCTCCTGTTATAATATAAATTGCTTCTATTACTTGATTCCAGTAGTCCTGTATTTTGGGGCACTCCCAACATAAATGTGTAAATGTCCCAACCACCGGACAGCCTTTGCCAACAGGTTGGTGAGTTATCTCCACTGTAGGCATTGGCTCTCTGTGGGGTTACATACCACCTTGCTAAGAGCTTGTATGACATTTCTGCTGTTTGTGTATCTTTTGCTACCGAGCGGCCAAGTCTTATTATCTTGTTTCTATGTTTGTCATCACTTAACGGGCCTATTTCTCTTTCCCACTTTTCTAAAAAAGCTGGGTATTCGTGGTTCGCCTCTCGCAACAATATTTTATATATTTTTGCTATCCTTTTTTCTAAACTTTGCGGTGACTCTACTAATTTCTCTAGGGGTCTAAGTTGACTCTTTCCTCGTAATGGCCGTGGCAGATTCTGTACAAAGTGCTGTAGCTGAGTGTATCTCCATTTATCTAGTGCTTTCTGTCCCCATTCCCAAGTGCTTTCTTTATAAGTGAATAGTCTATTTCCTTCCATCACATCCTGCAATCTTAAATTATCCTTCTTAGCCCACCTACTAAAATATATATGTGCTCGTCTTTCCCAGGTGGGAAACATCCCAAACCTTTAGTGAATTTTTTGTGAGTCTATTTGTGTTTGGGCCTAAATCTCGGTATTGTGCTGGTATCCATATCATTTTTCCTAAATTTGTTCTGCTTAGCCTTATTTCTAATTTGACCCAGCTGTTATCCTTCTTATTGTGGGTCCAATCTATTATTCTTGAAATTACTATGGCCTCGTAATATTTTTTAAAGTCCGGAGCTGCCAGGCCCCCTCTATCTTTTTCTCTGACCATTATATTCAATGCAATACGCGCTTGTTTTCGTGCCCAAATAAATGTTGTTATCATTGATTTTACTTTACTAAAGATACTTCTGTGGGAGATGGATTGGGATCATCTGACAAGTATAAATAAACATGGGTAGTATAAACATTTTAACTGCATTTATCTTTCCCAACCAGGAGAGGACTTTATATTGCATCCTGCTTAATTGCTCTTTGATTTTATTAAGAAGAGGAATATAGTTAGTTTCAAAAAGATCATCTAATTGAGCTGTCAATTTTATCCCTAAATAGCTTAATTCTTTCTTACACCACTTAAATGGTAATTTGGCTTGAATTGCACTCTGCTCTTCTGCTGACAGGGTTAAATTTAATATTTCGGATTTTGTCATATTTACTTTGAAATTCGATAATTTACCATATTGTTTTAACTCTTTCAGGACCATTGGGATTGATGTTTTGGGCCTAGATATATAGAGCAGGACATCACCTTGTACTCCCTCTCTCCCACCTGGATATCCTGATTTTTACGTATTGCGGCCAGCAGGGGTTCTAATGTGATTATGAATAAGAGCGGGGAAAGTGGGCAACCCTGTCTTGTCCCATTAAACAAAACAAGGGGACAAGACAGGGTGCCATTAACTCTTATTCTAGCTGTCGGGTAATGGTACTAGTAGTCTTATCCTAGTTCCAATATTAATTAAATTCATCCCTGTACAGTCTGTGATCTAAAATGTTGTACCCTTTATGCACTTATCTTACTTGACTACTCTTTCGCTGTTCAGAATTTGATGTGATTCATTGGTTACATTTTGTACCTTAAAATATAGAATTTGAAAAAACATTTTTTTTTAAATGGCCTGGGCAAGAAGGGTGTAAAAGTATCCAGTATTGAGATGGTTAAATGGCACCTTAATGGGCCTGTGTTTTAACACACCAAAGCAGACAGACGTGGACCCTCTATAAATTGTGATACCAGAAAAAAAAAAAAAGGGGGAGAACGATGTGTAAAAATTTCCATAGTGGTGCATTGGCAGCCCATTTAAAATTAATGAGCTGTTTTACAGCAATGCAAGTGTCTGCATCCGTCCTAAGCAATGGTAGTTTAAATGACAGGTACAATGCAAGTTCAAAATGTATTGAATATTTTTTTTAAGATTTCCGTGCATTAATACTCGATTGTGCATTTCAAATACTATCTAGACATACTCTGCATTACTCTGGTCTTATAACAAATATAGTGCTCCTCACTACAAATGTTTGTTCCTCGGTTCTTGGAGGTCCACTTGTGAGCATAAAGAAGACACCATGGCATTATGTAGATTAGCCTCTGGTATAAAAATACAGCAAGCCCCCCACATACGAACGTGTTCTGTTCTGGGAGCACGTTCGTAAGTCCACTTTGTTTGGAAGTCCAACAACAAGAGGTTTATAATGCTTTTCACACAAAAAAATAAAAAATGCATAAAAGCACAAAAAAATACTGTAAAGAAAATTTTTTTAATCTTACAGTACAGAACAGTGCCTTGAAATGTACAGTAGAACAGCTGGCATACAGGGGCTGGCATGAAGTGAACAGAGAAGAAGAGTTACTGACTGGAGTGAGGGGATGTGGGAGATGGTGGAGCTGAAGGATCATCAGCAATAGGACATTACATAGTTTGTGAGGTTGAAAAAAAGACAAGTCCATCGTGTGTGTGCTTTTAAGTTAATAGTACATTGTATATCGCTGTATGTTGTGGTCGTTAAGGTACCCGTCTAATAGTTTTTCGAAATGATCAATGCTCCCCGCTAATACCACTGCTTGTGGAAGAGAATTCCACATCCTTACCACTCTGACAGTAAAGAACCCTCTATGCAGTTTAAGGTTAAACCGCTTCTCTTCTAATTTTAGTATATGGCCGCGTGTCTTTAAATTCCCTTTCACGGAAAAGTTCTTTCCCTATCCTAAAATCACCAGTACGGTATTTGTACATTGACCTCATATCCCTTCTCAAGCGTCAATGCTTGTAGTATTTTCCCATAGCTGAGGTCCTCCAGTTCCTTAATTAGCTTTGTTGCCCTTCTCTGGACTCTCTCCAGTTCCAGCACATCCTTTCTGAGGACTGGTGCCCAGAACTGAACGGCATACTCCAGATGTGGCTGGAACAGAGTGAGAGAATTATCGTTTTATCTCTGAAGTGAATCCCCTTTTTAAAGCATGCCAATATTCTGTGGGCTTTGCTTGCAGCAGCTTGGCGGGCAAGATGCATTTTCACTCATGCCTGATGTTGATGTAACAGGTTCTGGTTCCTCGCTGGATTCAATTCAATCTACTCTTGAAAAAAACGATCCAATGATGTCTGGTTAGTAGCTGTTTATTTCTCATCATAGATAACATGGTAACACTGGATGTCATTCTGAACAGCTTCTGCAACCTTCGTGTATCGTTCTATGTTTGGGTCCCATGCCTCAAAAACTAACAGTGCCTCCTCAAATGAAGAAAACCCCCTTGCCATTCCCTGTGTCAAGAGTCTTTGGTTCTTCAGTTATTTCTTCCTCCTTTCGCTGGGCCTCCAATTCCATCAGGTATTCATTAGTAAGCCCCTTGTGTTGCACAGCGAGGAGTTCAATGAAGTAATCTTGCAGATCCAGGGCCAGCTTCTCGCTGAGGGTCACTAAATTGACGAAGACCTTTTTGGACTCCTCACCTACCTTACCTCAAATCCACAAACATCATGAACTAACTGCGGGAAAAGCTTCTTCCAAACCCCATTCATAGTGATGGCCGTAACCTCACACCAAAGCAAAGTCTATGTTTTTTTATGACCTTGTAGATGTTCTAGTTCTTCCAAAATTGTTGCAAGGATGTTCCTGATTTGTCATTCACCTTTAGGCCCCTTTCAGACGAGGCGGACTCCGCTTGCACGGAGCCCGCCTCTGTCCGCCGGCTCAGCGGGAGATCTGTCCGTTGATCTCCGCTGAGCCGGCGGATGACAAGCCTCTCTCCGCTCACTGAGCGGGGAGGGGCTTGCGAGCGCCGCTGATCTCTATGGAGAGATCGGATGAAAACGGACAGTGTGTCCGTTTTCACCCGATCTCACCCGATCTCACCCGATCCGACGGATCTGGAAGTGTGGTCCATACGTCTGCTTTTGGCGGATCGGACCGGATCGGATGTCAGCGGACATGTCTCCGCTGACATCCGACGCTCCATAGAGTAACATGGAGCGCCCGTTCAGATCCGCCGTCAAAACTGACAGGCGGATCTGAACGGGCCTTCCGTGTGAAAGGGGCCTTACTGCCCGACGAAAAGTGTGATGTAAATAATATTACTTGAAAGTTGCAATAACTCCCTGGTCCATAGGTTGGATTAGTGCTGTAGTATTTGGTGGCTGATGCACTAATTCGGCCTTGTGATGAAAGTCATACATGAATGAGGGGGGGGGGGGGGTGGCCCGGAGCATTGTCAAGCATCAAAAGAATGTTGAATGGGACATCTTTATCCAAGTAATATTTCTCTATCTCTGGGATAAAGTGGTGGAAAAAAAAAAAAACAGTACTCTTCCACACGGGAAGAGTCCTGGGCTCTTGGATTTTCTGCATGGTAAACTTATGCCCCGTACACACGGTCGGAAATTCCGACGGGAAAAGTCTGATCGGATTACGTTGTTGGAAAATCCGTGTGTGGGCTCTATCAGACTTTGAAAAAAAAAAAAAATTTGATCTGACTTTTTCCGATCGTTTGTAGAGAATACCAACGGACAAAGTGCCACGCATGCTCAGATCAAATTACGAGACCAAAGCTATTGACTACGTAGTTCTGTTGTACGCAACGAACGTCACCACGTTCCGAACGATCAGATTTTCCGACAACTTTGTCCGACCGTGTGTATGCAACACCAGTTTCGGACAAAATCCGTTGGGAAAAAATCTGACATATTTTGTGGTCGGAATGTCCGACCGTGTGTACAAGGCATAAGAGAGGCTTCAGTTTCATATCACCAGAAGCATTGCCACCAGAGTTAGCCTGTCCTTTGATGCTTTATAGCCTGGCATCAACTTTTCCTCCTTACTGATGTAACTTCGGTCTGGCATCCTTTTCCAGTACAGTTCTGTGTCATCTACATTAAAAACATGCTCGGTAAATAAGCACCTTCATCATTTTCTTGAAGAGTTGCAGGAATTTCTCGGGCAGCTACGGTATCTGCACTCACCATTTACTTTTACATTATGAAGGTTGGTTCTAGCCTTGAACCTATGAAACCAGCTATGACTGTCATTAAAAGATGCACCTTCTGATTCTTTACCTGTGTTTTTTTTCAAGTCTTCATATAGGCTTTTTTTTTTTGATTTAGCATTAGGCTGAGAGGGACTCAACGCTGATGTTGATCCTGCATCCACATACTGAGAAGTTCCTTTGTTTCCTCTATCACTTTTCCATGCTCTTTTTAATGATTGTTGACTTCATTGGCACAGCGGACTTCACATGTTCCATGATCTTGTCCTTGTTCTTTATAATTGCGTCGATGGCTGAACTATTAATGTTATAGGAACGAGCAATGTCTACTATCTTTTCTCCTCGCTCCAATCCTATTATTTTCCTTTTTGTTTCTATTGGTTTTGCTTGGCACTTCTTAGCAGTCCCTGCTACATCAACGTTGCCTTTATGCTTGCTTCCGGACATCCTGGGCTTGAAATCCCCACTGTGCACTATAGTACTGTACACAGCATCACGACCGCTTGCGACAGAGGGTGCACACATGTGACAATGCCCGACAGACACGTGAGCTACTTCCGTGAGTTGACATGCAAACAAATGTTCGCATCTTTGAAAGTTTGAAACTTGAAGATTTGTTTGCATCCTTGCATAAGTAGGGGACTTACGGAAGGAACTAATGCACTAAATTGCAATTTACCATTCAGAACCACTTAGACACCTGTAGCATATGCCTGGAAATGTAAGTGTTACAGTGGTTGTAAACCCTGTTACACCACTTTTACCAATTGTACCTTGAATATCTCCTCAACCAGTTTAGGAGATATTCAGTATATGCACTGCTGCCAACGTCATCTGCACATGCGCACTGAAGAAACGGGCCACTGGTGCCGTTTCTTCAGTAGCTGTGTGGTAATCGCGACCCCGGCCAATCACAGCCCCGAATCCGTGAACCCGGAAGTAACCCCAGTGGAAGATGTACTCTGAGGGCCGAAGCCGATCTAGGGCATCGTTCTAAGGTAAGTATTTCATAATGAGCTAGTATGCAATGCATACTAGCTCATTATGCCTTTGTCTTGCAGGGTCCCCCCCCCCCCAAGGTTTACAACCTCTTTAAAGGGAACCTGTCAGAGAAATAAGCAGACTGTTCTTGCTGCCATCCTAAAAATACCAGTTGCCTGGCATTATATTTGTCCAGCAGTGTTAATACTTTCTCAGTCACTGTCCCTGACCAACTGTGCAAAAAGTAAAAGACAGAATTTCAGATCTGCATGGTTCTTCTGGGTCAGTGATTTAGAGAGCATTTGAAGCCAGAGTTTTAGCATGAGAATTAGGTGAGTAGCATCATCAAGAGAAGAGGTAAGCAGTGGTAGTCTTCTCATTACAAGCTCCCCTATAACCCAGTGTGACAAGCATTGGAGGGAATTTGTAACAGAATTTTCTCAGGAGAAAGGTAATCACATCAGCCTTTCTATTACTCTCCATTGTATCTAGACTGTTCCGATAGCTTGAACAGTTGAGTATACTACATATGTGCTTGGATAAACAGAATTCCATCATGCTGCAATAGCCTGGGGCAGATATGGTAAGTTAGGGTCTTGTGGTGGATGATTACTTTGAATACAAGCATAACCGGTCTTTGTATCTATCTCTAAACATCGTGTGAACAGCTATCCTCTGTACCAGTCTGCCACATAAATGAGAGGAGGATTATAGCAGAGGTCTTTTGAGGACAAGGGCCACATGTGTATAATGCAGGTGCAGAACACTGGTACACACTATGTGTAATTATAGTAACAAGAAAGAAACAGAAATAAGGACCTCTGAAAGGCAGGTTATTAGATGTACCTGTGATTCTTTATCACTAATCTTATATCATGAAACCCTTGAGTTGAGATGATCGTGCCTACCTAGTGGGACCAAAGAGATGAAATTTCAAAGCTAAACTGTAGGCAAACAGATAAATATTCAGTTTAAATTCATACAAGATATCTGTCTTACCTGTAAAAACATCTGTCGTATTGTTCAGCCATTTTGGAGCCAGACAAAGGGAAGGCAATATAATATCCTGGTTCAGATGGAATGCCGAGACCACCTTAGGAAGGAAGGGATTTCTACAGGTTACCAGTTTAGAGTTACAGAGGAGGTCTAGTGACAATGCGCACAATGCTGGGGATTATTATTGCGTCCACTGACTTCAATGCTAGGAGTTACTTATGCGTCCTACCATTGTTGGGGGTTATCAATGCATCCACTGACATCAATGCTGGGAGGTATTATGGCATCCACTGACACCAATGTTGGGGGTTATAATTACATTCACTGACATCTATGCTGGGGCTAACTCTAATTCGTGTTTAGGAGCAGAATTAGGGACGGGACAGGGTAGGGGTTGGGTGGGGCAACTGGTGGCAAATAACTCTTAAGGCCCGGCTAGTAGCTCTTGTTTGAGCCCTGATATACCTAGTACGTCATCGACATAGAGTTAGAATATAAAAGAGCCGAGCGCAGCGAGGCTGCGAGGGGGCCTCTAAGTTTGTGTAGCCCTATGTCCGCTTGGATGGTGGGGCTTACACCTCGACTCATGGCGCAGGCGCCGTTCATCTTCGGAGATTTTTTTTTACATATTTTTTTTATTGGATATGTATAACTGCTTACCGACCGGCGCACCCTGATGTACGTCGGCAAAATGGCACGGACAGGCAAATGGGCGTACAGGTACGTCCCTTTAAATTTGCTGCCGTGCCATAGTGTGCGTGACGGGCCGGGACTTCCCTGAGTGAAATCGTGGGTCCCGCGTGGGTCTCACAGGGAGATGCTAATGTAAACAAGCATATCCCCGTTCTGCCTAGTGACAGTGTCACTGATCTCTGCTCCCTGTGATTGGAGCAGAGATCAGTGATGTGTCACACACACAGCCACGCCCCCCACAGTTAGAAACACGCCCCTAGGACACACTTAACCCCTACACTGCCACCTAGTGGTTAACCACTTCAGCCCCGGACCAATTTGCAGCCAAAGGACCAGGCCCCTTTTTGCGATTCGGCACTGCGTCGCTTTAACTGACAATTGCGTGGTCGTGCGACGTGGCTCCCAAACAAAATTGGCGTCCTTTTTTTCCCACAAATAGAGCTTTCTTTTGGTGGTATTTGATCGCCCCTGCGGTTTTTATATTTTGCGCTATAAACAAAACTAGAGCGACAACTTTGAAAAAAACGCAATATTTTTTACTTTTTGCTATAATAAATATCCCCAAAAAATCTATAAAAAAAAATTTTTTTCCTCAGTTTAGGCCGATACGTATTCTTCTACATATTTTTGGTAAAAAAAATTAAAATCGCAATTAGCGAATATTGATTGGTTTGCGCAAAAGTTATAGCGTTTCGAAAATAGGGGATAGTTTTATAGCTTTTTTATTAATATTTTTTTTTTTTTACTAGTAATGGCGGCGATAAGCGATTTTTATTGTGACTGCGACATTATGGCGGACACATCGGACATTTTTGGGACCATTGTCATTTATACAGCAATCAATGCTATTTAAATGCATTGATTCCTATGTAAATGACAGTGGCAGTGAAGGGGTTTAACCACAAGGGGGCGGGGAGGAGTTAGCGTGACATGTATGTTTTTTTTACATTAGGGGGCGTGGCTGACGTCTGACGTCACTGATCGGCTTTCCCGACGATAGGGAACAGCCGATCAGTGACAGGCAGTGTAGGAAGCGCGGGGAGAGGTTCGTTTACACAGACCTCTCCCCGTTATTCAGCTTTTTGACCCGTTTGCGGGACACCAGCGGCGATCGGGTGTTTCCGATACATAAATAATTTAGGCCGATACATAAAAAAAAAAAAAAAATAAATAAAAAAAATCAGATTTTTTTTTTTTTTTTTACCACAAATATGTAGAAGAATATGTATCGGCCTCAACTGAGGGTAAAAAAAATGTTTTTTTATACATTTTTGGGGGATATTTATTATAAAATGTAAAAAAATATTGCGTTTTTTTTTTTCAAAATTGTCGCTCTTTTTTTGATTATAGCACAAAAAATAAAAACCGCAGAGGCGATCAAATACCACCAAAAGAAAGCTCTATTTGTGGGGAAAAAAAAGGACGTCAATTGCGTTTGGGTGCAACGGCCGCGCAATTGTCAGTTAAAGCGACGCAGTGCCGAATTGCAAAAAGTGCTCTGGTCTTTGGCCAGCAAAATGGTCCGGGGGGGGGCTGAAGTGGTTAATAGCAGAAAGTAAAAAATATATATATTTTTTAAAACTGGCTCTATTTGTGGGGGAGTCAATTTTATTTGGGTACAACGTCGCACGACCGCGCAATTGTCAGTAAAATAACGCAAAAAAAATAAAAATGGCCTGGTCATGAAGGGGGGTAAATGTTGCGGAGGTGAAGTGGATAATATGAGGAGAGTGTTGCTCGGGGTCCTCATGTAGTAGTAGAGAATGGAGCAGATAGTATTTCCTATGTGAAGAGGCCGCCCTCCGTGTCTCGGATTGCTCTCCTCCTCCTCCTCCCCGGACGGTGACGTATCTCTCTTACAGAGGAAGCCCAGCCCTGCACCCAGACAGAGGCGGTCTTCTTCCGTCCTCCTCCCATAACAAGGCCGTCCCTCTCACCGGAGGACGTCTGTCACCAGCCGGAACACCGGCACGGCGGGCTCACCTCCAGCGCTCCGTTATACCGCCGGGACACCGGAGAGGCGGAAAAGCCGCTGAGGTAAGAGGAGCCCCGCGCGCGCGTCTCCGCGTACTACTGGAGAGCTCGGCGCCACAATTCAAACTCCGGAACGGAGGCGGGAGAAAGGAATCCCTGGCACGGGATTGGACGGAGGGACTGAGCGGTTTGCTGCGTACTCTTTTACTCGTGAGAGCGGAGGAAGGCGGTTGGCTGTGAGAGTGGAAATGGGCGGGGCTGTGGTAGTGAGGGCTGTGTGTGTGGTGATGTGTTGTGCATTCAGAGATAGTATTCTGCATACCTTGGTTTAGGGATACACTGATGACATTTTTATTTTAAACACAGAGTACGAGTACCAATGCTTCTTACCCCTTTTTTCTTTTATATAACCACTTCAGCGCTGGAAGAATTTACCCCCTTCCTGACCAGAGCACTTTTTGCGATTCTGCACTGCGTCACTTTAACCACTTGCCGCCCGCCCATTGTATGTAGACGTCCGCAAAGTGGTTGTCAAATCCCGACTGGATGTCTCAGGACGTCCTCAGGATTTTGAGCCGCTGCGCATGCGGCGATCGTTGTTGCGGGGTGTCAGTCTGACACCCCGCAACTACGATCTTGGTAAAGAGTCTCAGATGGAGACTCTTTACCACGTGATCAGCCGTGTCCAATCACGGCTGATCACAGTGTAAATAGGAAGAGCCGGTAATCCAGCTTTTCCTCGCTCACGTCTGTCAGACGCAAATAGAGGAGAGCCGATCGGCTACTCCTCTGACAGGGGGGGTCTGTGCTGAATGATTATTAGCACAGCTCCCCCCGAGGATGCCCACACTGGACCACCAGACCACCAGGGATGCGCAGCACAAGGTATGCCACCCTAGACCACCAGGGATGACACAGTGCCCAAAATGGATGCCAATCAGTGCCCACAATGGGCATCACTGATTGGCATGCATTATTGTTTGGCACTGATTGGCATCCATCAATACAAAATAATAGTGCCCATCCGTGCCACCTATCAGTGCCTATCCATGCCGCCTATCCATGCCAATTTGTGCCAGCTATCAGTGCCCATCCATGTCGCCTAACCGTGCCGCCTATCCATTCCCATCCGTGCCGCCTATCCATGCCAATTTGTGCCAGCTATCCGTGCCGCCTATCAGTGCCCATCAATTCCACCTCATCTGTGCCCATCAGTGAAGGAGAAAACGTACTTATTTACAAAGTTTTGAAACTGAAACAAAAAAAAACATTTATTTTTTTCAAAATTTTCGGTCTTTTTTTTATTTGTTTAGCAAAAAATAAAAACCGCAGAGGTGATCAAATACCACCAAAAGAAAGTTCTATTTATGGGGAAAAAATGATAAAAATTGGATACAGTGTAGCATGACCGCGCAATTGTCATTCAAAGTGTGACAGCGCTGAAAGCTCAAAATTGGTCTGGGCAAGAAGGTGTTTAAGTGCCCAGTATTGAAGTGGTTAAGGAACAATTGCGCAGTCTTGCGACACTTCACCCAAACAAAATTGACGTCCTTTTTTTTCCCCCCACAAATAGAGCTTTCTTTTGGTGGTATATGATCACCTCTGCGGTTTTTATTGTTTGCGCTATAAATGAAAAAAGAGCGACAAAAAAAACGCATTATTTTTTAGATTTTGCTATAATAAGTATCCCACAGGGAGCGCGCTGTGATCACTGAGTCACCGAGACTCGGGTGATCACAGATCGGGTCCCGGCCCCTTACCACGTAATCAGATGTCAGCCAATGACAGCTGATCACATGATGTAAACAAAAGCTCGTAATCCTTTTTTTATTTTTTTTTATTTTTTTTTTCTCCTCACGCTGTCAGAGCGAGGAGAAGAAAAAGCAGATCACCGGCTTATCTGCAAGTCTGGCCCATGGGGGGTAAGCAATTTATTTTTATTTTTTTCATGGGAAGTTTGCATTATTTCTATTATTACATTGTAGTAATAAAATAGTACAACTCACCATAATGCAGAATTAGTGGGAGCCCTGAGTGTGTCACATCTCTCACCAGATGCGGAATGTCACTTGCCACGTAGCCTGCCACAAGATGCAGAATGTCACTTGCCATGTCACGTTGCCTCTCACCAGATGTTGAATGTCACTTGCCACCTCACCTGTCACGTTGCCTCTCACCAGATGCGGAATGTCACTTGCCACACTGCCTTCCACTGCATTGGTAGCAGCACTGGTCCATCTAGCACAGGAGGGTGCCGAATGAAGGCAAGAGAGGGGTCAGGGATGATGTCATCTGCTCCCTGCCGCACTTCCGACATTGAGGCTGACCGGGCAGAAGAGCAGCGATTGGGGGGGGGGCGGAGAGAGATGATGTTGCCTGCCCACTCGCTATCTCTTTCACCCGGCGCTTATATGACGGCCGCCTGGCTGTCTCATGCTGCCCGCCTGCACCCACAGCCCGGCTGAAGAAAGGCCGGGGGTTGGCGACCCCTTGCCAAAGAGGCAATTCTGCCTAATCTGTGCCACCAGTGCCACCTGCCAGTGCCTGCCATTGCCACCTATCAATGCCCACAAGTGCCACCTGTCAGTGCCACCTAGCAGCGCTTGCCCATCAGTGCCCATCACTGCCGCCTCATCAGTGTACATCAATGAAGGAGAAAAATTACCTGTTTGCAAAATGTTATAAAAAAAAATATATACTTTTTTTTTTTTTAGTCTTTTTAACAAGAAATAAAAAACGCAGAGGTGATCAAATACCACCAAAAGAAAGCTCTATTTGTGGGAAAAAATGTATAAAAATGTAATCTGAGTACAGTGTTGTATGACCGCGCAATTGTCGTTCAAAGTGCGACAGCGCTGAAAATTGGTCTGGACAGGAGGGGGGGGTTTAAGTGCCCAGTAATCAAGTGGTTAATGTATAAAAGATAATACACTCACAAGGATAAACACAATTTGCGCATGAATGATGAATGTGGTGTTCATCTGCTCTACTCTACTCTAGGGTGGTAGTCGCTGGCGTGTTGGTGGCCAGGGGTGCTGGCAGAGCATCTAAAAAGGCAAACTTTGCTTGTTTACACCCCCCCCCCCCCCCTCCACTGCCCCATTTTGGTACCGGCCCCCCGTCCTTCAGCTGCCGCCAGGCCATCCACAAAGTGCTTCGCACATGCACAGTAGGGGAACCGGCTGTACTAGCATCCGAGAGCCGATTGAAAAATCGGATGGGGTGCCGACATCGTGGGATCCCTGGACAGTGGTATGACCACTTTAAATTGTGGTCATACTGCACTTAGATGGCGCTGCTCTCTGTGTCTTTTAGGGCAGGAGGGTGACAGCTGGCAGGAAGGGAGGAGGCAGCAGGGAGGGGAATCCCAGGGACCAATGAAATGTCATCAGTTGTTAGGGAGGGGGGCGCTGCGTCCTTAACGACTAATAAATGCCGGCATTCTTTACTTTACATTTCAGCAGTTCATTGGGAAATCCCACTGAGGGCTGAAAGAACCAAGTCAGACAGTAACAGTTTCAGGTATCGGTGCATTTGCATGAGTACCGATGCCCGTGCAAATGCTTAGTATCGGCACCGGTGAAACCCTACCTTAGTGGTAACAAGTGGTTATTTGAGTTAGGCCCCTTTCACACTGAGGCGCTTGTACACTGCCAGTAAAACACTGAGCACTTTTAACCACTTGCTTACCGGGCACTTAAACCCCCCTCCTATCCAGACCAATTTTCAGCTTTCGGTGCTCACACTTTGAATGACAATTACTCAGTCATGCAACACTGTACCCAAATTAATTTTTTTGTCCTTTTTTTTTTCCCTCAAATAGAGCTTTCTTTTGGTGGTATTTGATCACCTCTGGGCTTTTTATTTTTTGCGCTATAAATTAAAAAAGACCGACAATTTTTGAAAAAAAAAACAAATTTTTCTTTTGTTTCTGTGATACAATTTAGGAAATTATTAATTTTTCTTCATACATTTTGGCCACAATTTATACTGCCACATATCTTTAGTAAAAATAACCCAAATTAGTGGATATTATTTGGTCTTTGTGAAAGTTAGAGAGTCCACAAACCGTGGTACGAATCATACAAAATTTATCACACCTGATGTACTGGTGACCTATCTCATTTCTTGTGGCATTGATGACAGGTGACACTGATAACAGATGGCATGTGACACTGATACGTGGCGCTGATGACAGATGGCACTGATACGTGGCACTGATGACAGATGGCACTATGTGGCACTGGTGACACTGATATGGCACTGATGACAGATGGCACTACGTGGCACTTATACATGGCAGTGGGGACAGGTGGCAGTGGGGGGCAGATGGCACTTTATTTATTTTTTTCTACTTCCAGCCGCTGCAGCCGTTCATCTCTCCCTCCTCACACGCTGTCTCTGTGTGAGGAGGGGGAGCGGCGCTGAGAGATGATCTCATATGTTTACATATGAGATCATCTCCCATTGGACACACCGATCGTGCTGTAAACAGCCAACACAGAATTTCCCCGCTGTGCGCTCGTGAGCGCGCACAGGGAGCGAGGAAAGGGGAGGACGTCATATGACGTCCCCTCCCAGGAATTGACATCCGCGCCAAAGCCGTCATTCAGCTATGGCCGGATGTCTAGTGGTTAAACAGCTTTTCAGGCGCTTTTGAAGCGATTTCCATTAATTTCCATGGAGAGGGGCTTTTTTCACCACCCTGCCTGCGCACTGCCCCAGTGTGAAAGCATTCATTGATTTTAATGAAAATAGGTTTTCGGGAGCTTTTCAGGCGCTTTTTTTAGCGTGAAAGCGCCTCAGTGTGAAAAGGGTCTTACTGTTGCCTTTCTATCATCTCGAACCAGTCTGCCCATTCTCCTCTGACATCAACAAGGCATTTTCCTCCACACACCTGCCGCTCACTGGATATTTTCTCTTTTTTTTTTTTGGACCATTCTCTGTAAACCCTAGAGATGGTTGTGCGTGAAAATCCCAGTAGATCAGCAGTTTTTGAAATACAGTGGAACCTTGGTTAACGAGCGTTTTGAAAGATGGCAACTTTTTTTATTTTATTAATTCTGACTCGGTTTGCAAGTGTTGTCTCGCAAAACGAGCAGAATTCAAGCTAATGTGGTGTGCAGTACCGCAGTTGGCCAGAGGTGCGGGGGCGCCGGTGACACTTGGACTGGTTAGGAGCGTTTGGAAATACTCGGAAATACTCAGTTTCCGAGGGTTTCTGAGTTTAGCCGAGCTATCCCCGAGTATTTCCGAGGCTCCCCACCTCTGGCCACATGCGGTATTGCATGCAATAGAAGTCAATGTGGAACTAATTATCTTTGTTTCCATTGACTTCTATGGGGAAACTTGCTTTAATATGCGAGTGCTTTGGATTACAAGCATTCTCCTGGTACGGATTATGCTTGTAATCCAAGGTTCCACTGTACTCAGAGCAGCCCGTCTGGCACCAACAACCATGTTCAAAGTCACTTAAATCCCCTTTCTTCCCTATTCTGATACTCTGAACTTCAGCAAGTCGTCTTCACCAGACCTTAATGCCGTAGCCTGGAGAAGCTACAAAACATCTTCAACATTACAGTTGAGTCCAGTTGAACTGTCTGCTAGTAGATCTACCCATTCGGGCTCAGTTCACATATATGGAAATTTGATTAGTTTTGAACCGCTTCCAATTCGTATGACATGTGAGTCAAACCGACTTTCTATGGAGCCGGTTCACGTATGTCTGGGTCAGCCGCAGTCCATTTGTAAAAGAGTCCTGTGTTTTTTTTTTTTTTTTTTTATTTTATTTTTTTTATTCTATTTCAGGTGCGATTTCAGATAAATATTGGCACCTGAACCGCTGAACAAGACTGCTCCTGCCTTCTAAAAATCGCACTGAAACTGTGGCCAGACATAAGTGAGCCTAGCCTTGGAAATCTATTTTTCCCCAATTTCAGTTCTGCTTTAACTGCTTCCCGACCGGCGCACGATAATGTACGTCGGCAGAATGGCACGGACAGGCATAAGGGTGTACTGATACGTCCCTTTTGAATTTGCCGCTGTGCCATTGCGTGCGCCGGCCGAGATCACCGTGAGTCTGATCGCGGACTCGATCGCCGATGGGATACCTGCGATCATCTCACGGGGAGGCAGAACGGGGAGATGCAGATTGTAAACAGCATCTCCCCGTTCTGCCTAGCAACAAGTGACACTGATCTCTGCTCCCTGTGATTGGAGCAGAGAACAGTGATCTGTAAAACACAGTTAGCAACACGCCCCTAGGACACACTTAACCTTTACACTAGGGTTGTTCCGATACCACTTTTTTAAGACTGAGTACAAGTACCGATACTTTTTTCAAGTACTCACCGATACCGATTACCGATACTTTTTTTTGTGTCAGTAGCTTTTTATTAAAAAAAATTACATTTTTTTTTTTTTTATTACTTTTTACAATTTATATATATATATATGTGTGTGTGTGTGTGTGTGTGTGTGTGTGTGTGTGTGTGTGTGTGTGTGTGTGTGTGTGTTTTTTTTTTGGGGGGGGGGGGGGGGGGGGGGGGGGGGGGGGGGGGGGACAGTCGGTGTCGGTGTTTTATTTTATTTTATTTTTTATTACACTTACAAATTTACTTTAGAATATTTATTGATTACAATGTTTTTTTTTTTTTTTTTTTTTTATTTAACCCTGTTGGGGGGTAGGGAGGCTTTGGTTAGATATGAGGGGTCTAAACAGACCCCTGACATCTCCCTTTGGAAGACATGGAAAGGGACTGAGGATAGAGATTCCCCAGTCCCTTTCTCAGTAGCCTCAGCTACACTGAAGATGAATGGACAGGAGACAGCGGCTCCTCTCCATTCATAAACTGAAGCATCGTACACCGTTTACTATGCTCAGTTATTAGGAATGTACAGAGTCAGTAATCACTGACTCTGTGCATTCAGAAAAGGAAGGAGCTGGTATATTACCAGCTCCTTCTTCCGCTCTCCACCCTGAAAGATCTGGCACAGGGGTAGGATGGGGGACCAGAGGTGAACAAGGGAGGGGGGGGGGGACCGGAGGAAAACACGGAGGAGGAGCACATGGAGGGTGAGTGGAGGAGGATGGGGGACCAGAGGAGGACCGGGGGTGGGGGTAACCGGAGGAGAACATGGAGGAGGGGGAGCGCATGGAGAGGGACCGGAGGAGGATGGGGGGGACCGGAGATGAACATGGAGGAGCGCACGAAGGGAGAGCGGAGGAACCCACAAAGGAACACAGAGGAGGACTCCTAGGGGAGCCGGTGGAGGATATAGGGGACACGCAGGAAGAATCGGTGCGGCGGCAGGGAAGTTATAATCACCGATCTCCCTGTGCTTCTCCTCCTCTCCCCTCCGCGGCTTTCAGCTGCTTTATTAAAAGCCACACAGGGAGATCGGTGATTATAACTTCCCCGCCACCACACCGATTGTTCCTGAGTATCCAGGTATCGGGTAAAGCATCGGGAGCATTTGCACGAGTACAAGTACTCCTGCAAATACTCGGTATCGTTCCCGATACCGATACTAGTATCGGTATCGGGACAACCCTACTCTACACTGCCACCTCCTGGTTAACCCCTTCACCGCCAGTGTCATTTACACAGGAATCAGTGCAGTTGTATAGCACTGATTGCTGTATAAATGACAATGGTCCTAAAAATGTGTCATAATAAAAATCGCTGATTGTGCCATTACTAGTAAAAAAAAAAAAAAAAAAAATTATTAAAGCGGTAGTAAAGCCGCTGAACTTTTTTTTTTTTTTTTTTAACACCTGTAAAGGAAAAGGCATAATGAGCTAGTATGCACCGCATACTAGCTCATTATGAAATACTTACCTTAGAACCAAGCGTCGGTAACTCACCTGGTCCACGCCGAGGTCGCTGACATGTTGCCTCGGCGTGTCTTCCGGGTATCGCGACTCCAGCGCTGTGAGTGGCTGGAGCCGCGATGTTGTCACTCCCACGCATGCGCACGGGAGACTTCTTCCCTGCAGGGTTCGGATTCTGCCGGCCCTTCAGCCGAGAATCCCCCGTGCGCATGCGCCGCTGCAGTCAGCGGCGCATTGCACGGGGAATATCTCCTAAACCGTACAGGTTTAGGAGATATTTTTTTTACCTACAGGTAAGCCGCATTATAGGCTTACCTGTAGGTAAAAGTTTTTTTTTTTTTACTTCCACTTTTAATAAAAATGCCGTAAAACTATCCCCTATTTTGTAAACGCTATAACTTTTGTGCAAACCAATCAATAATCGCTTATTGCGTTTTTTTTTTTTTTTTTTTTACCAAAAATATGTAGAAGAATACGTATCGGCCTAAACTGAGGGAAAAAAACTTTTTTTTTTATATATTTTTGGGGGGATATGTATTATAGTAAAAAATAATGCGTTTTTTTTTTTTCAAAATTGTCGCTCTATTTTTGTTTATAGCGCAAAAAATAAAAAACCGCAGGGGTAATCAAATACCACCAAAAGAAAGCTCTATTTGTGGGGAAAAAAAGACTGCAATTTTGTTTGGGAGCCACGTTGCACGACCGCGCAATTGTCAGTTAAAGCGACGCAGTGCCGAAACGCAAAAAGTGCTCTGGTCTTAAGCCAGCAAAATGGTCCGGTCTGAAAGTGGTTAAAGTGACTCAGTCACTGAAGGGAAGGGAGCAATCTGTTGCAGGTATGAGAAGCTTGCAGATACTTGCAACATCCTCTCAGATTTTCCTGTCAGGACCAAATCCTCTCACGCAGTTTTGAAAGGCAAGTCTTTGGCATTTCCTCGTAGTGTCAAAGCTTGCCCACCCCTTCCTATCTCCCGTAGACTCCATTGATCAGTGAGGTTGTCCATCATGGTGATGGGCAGTAGGAATGTGGGGTGAGGGGCTTAGCAGCATGCTTGGACACTACCTGTGAGTAAACATTCTGACTAAGGACTCTTTCACACGGATGGTCCGTATGTCCGTTTTTTATCCATCCGTTTTCGGATGAAAAACGGACATACATGTATCCCTATGGCATAGCGGGTGTCAGCGGATGAGCATCCGCTGACACCCGATCTCGTCTGTGCCCGCTATGGTTCGTTTCTGCAGACGGAGGAAAACCCTATTTTTCCATCCGTCTGCAGAGCGGATCGGATGACGACGGACTCTACGGTCCGTCGTCACCCGATCCCCCATAGGGGAGAGTGGCGCTGTGACAGGTCCGTCCCTGCGCTGTGTGCAGAGACGGACCTGTCATCTTCCTGCTCAGCGGAGATCGCTCCGGCGATCCCCGCTGAGCAAGCGGATATCCACGGGGCGGATCTGCACTGATCCGCCACGTGTGAAAGAGCCCTAAAAGTGGAGAACTCAAGACGTCAAGTAGTCTTTGTTGGTTGGAAAAACCCTCCCTGACTGGTGCCTGTCTTTCCCTGAATTGATGCCTAAGCTCTACCAACTGCCAAGAGGGATTACCTTTCCTGGCTCCTGAGGAAGTCTTGTTGGACACTGGAATGGCACTTGGAAGGACTTTCCCATCAGAGGAAATCCACCCCAGTAATCAAGCCAAAAGCAAATCCAAAGCTTTTGCAAGTCAACAATGGGCATCTTGTGGTCTCTTCTCTTAGGCTACTTTCACACCTAGGCGCTGGGTGTGCTGGCGGTAAAGCTATATTTACCGCAGATTTACCGTTTTTTTTAGCGGCGCTATTCGGCCGCTAGCAGGGCGGTTTTTACCCCTGCGAGCGGCCGAAAATAGGGTTAATACCGCCCGCAAACCGCCGCTGCAGCGGCGTTTTGCGGGCGGGTTTGGAGCGCTGCCCCATTGTTTTCAATGGGAAGGGGCACTATAGGAGCGGTAAATATACCGCTCCTACAGCGCACCAAAGATGCGGCTTGCAGGACATTTTTCAGCGTCCTGCAAGCGCACCGCTCCAGTGTGAAAGCCCTCGGGCTTTCACACTGGAGAGACAACAACGGCTGTTTCAGGACGGTTTGCAGGCGCTATTTTTAGCGCAATAGCGCCTGCAAACCGCCTCAGTGTGAAAGGGGCCTTAGGCAGTATACAGTATCATTCTACCTACTTAATTTTCGAGATCTTGATTTAACAAATGTGCATTTTGATCTACAGATCTGTTCTGCCAGCTGTCTTATATCCAGTTGAAAATGCTTCGGGAGGAGATGGAAGAATATGTGGAGTTGAGCCGGGAGCTTGTCAAGGTCCTGGTTTCTGACGGCGCAGTTGCTGATTTAAAGAAGAGCTTGGACTGGCAGGAAGCCATGATCAACTCGCTTGTAGACACGCAAATGCAGACCTTGGATCTCATTAAAGGTGCTTCTGTCGTTATGATTACCTGGCTTTGAAGTAGTTGTGTGCCTTTTAAAAGGTCTAACATGAGAATTAATTTTATATGATTTGAAATGGCAATAATGCAAGCAGCAAACACACTTAGTTCCTCAAAAGATCGGAGTAAAAATCTGAATGGGAAATATTACAATTGAATTGGATCATGCATACAGTATGTACCCTAAGCTCCAGGATGGGAGTTGCCATATTGTGAGTTATAGTGATTGTAAAGGTTCAGTTTATTTTTATTTAAAGTGGGGTTGCACACAAAAAATAAATAAAAAAAATCATTAATTCCTAAAAAAAATTGGATTTTTTTTTTTAAGCTCAACTCTAAATGCCTGTTGCTAGGTGGTCCCTCGTAGTCTGCCTCCTTCAGTGCCTGGGCTGGTGACATCACTTCCCCTCTGCGCAGGAAGGGCTCAACTCTGCCCCCTCCCTCCTGTCAGTCATCTGGGACACGTGGCAGGTCCCAGATGACTGCGCGGCCAATCGCGGCGCCGCTCGCGCATGCGCAGTGGGTGCCCGGCTGTAAAGCCACAGCCGGGTGCCCACAGTTAGAATGCCGGCGCCGCCGAGCGGAGGGAAGGACGGCATCTCTGGACCCTGGAACAGGTAAGTGTTCGATTATTAAGTCAGCAGCTGCAGTATTTGTAGCTGCTGACTTTTAATTTTTTTTTTTTTTTTATGGAAACTCCTCTTTAAACAAACATGTCATACTTACCTCCACTGTGCAGTTGGTTATGCACAGAGTGGCCCCGATCCTCCTCTTCTGGGGTCTCCCTGCTGCGCTCCTGGTTCCTCCTCTTCTCAAGTGTCCCATCGGAGAAGCGCTCCTCAATGGGACACCCGTGCAGGCGCGCACCCGTGTCCTGCTACTGCAGAGAGCAGGACTCGGCTCCGCCCCCCGGCACCCATATCATTGGATTTGATTGACAGCAGAGGGAGCCAATGGCTGTGCTGCTTTCAACCTATCCAATCATGACACGAGACACCGTCCGGAAAGCTGATGTGCTCGTTCCCATCGAGAAAATTTCGTGGCTCAGGTAAGTATAAGGGGGCTTGGGGGCGCTGCTGCAGTAAAGAAGGTTTTTCACCTTAATGCATTAAGGTTAAAAATGGCGTGGGTCTACAACCCCTTTTAAGCCTGGTGGACACTACTAGTTTTGTGGGCTGAACGGAAAAAACCTGATGGCTCAGAAGGAGCCACTTTACTATCTGATGTCTCAACCCACCCCCCGCCTCTCTACCACATCCAGTCAGAAAATGTTTTTGCATTTATCAAGGAAATGCAAGCAACCTTCTGAATGGTGCTTGTGCCAAGCCAGTGACCTCCTGTGTTCACAGTGCAGCATGGCAGCCGCTTGGCACAGGGCCCAGAAGCAAGTGAAGATCACTGGAGTAGCAGCGCATACTAATATGATTTCTAGGGGGATCCCACAAGTATGGTATAGTTTGGTCATAACTAGACCAATGTAAAGATATCCATGCCTGGAGTTCATCTTTATGCTTTGAAAATGAACGCTAGAAGCTGATTAGTTGCCATGCACATCTGTTTCAGTCAGATTTAGGCTCGATTCACTATGCATGTTGCTTTTGAGCGTTTCTGCAGTGCTATTGGCGGTGCTTGCCCTGTTTTTGGACACGCGTTTTTACCGCAACGTTACAGCGATTTGCGGTTTTATTTTTTTTACACTATATAGCTGGTTGCTAAGGAAGGGGCCTCCTCCTTAGCAACCAGCTATATACGTGTGTAAAAGAAATAAAAAAAAAAACGAAAAACGCGGTACTGGATGCGTGTCCATTGAATTCTATTGCATGCCAAAAAAGTCCCCGACCCTTTCCGAAAATGCAGAGGCACAAAATGCATTGATGTGAACATGTTCCAGGCGGTACCTGATCACTTTGTATCTTTGGATGCACTATTGCTGGACTTCCTGTGATATTGGCTCTGGTTGTCTGGTGAGTGGAACGCACGCTAGAGACGCACGCCACGAGGGAAGGATCCGCTGCTCCATCGAATCTTTTAACATATCGCAAGCAGCCTCAGTGCCGGGTAGGCACTGGAAAATGTAAGTGAGCAATTGGCTGCTGTGTTTTTTTATGCTATTTTTTAAACAAAAACGTTATTACGCTATGAGGTGCGCCTCTCTTTATATTCCCATATATGTTTCCAATCCATTCCATCTGAGCTGGTCTGATAGAGGGAAGAGAGCCCTTGAGTGAGGGTGTGTCACTCAGTGTACAGGCACAATCCTGTGAAAGCGCATTTGATTGCTTCTAAACAAAGTAATCAACTCCATTTGGTAAGAGGCCATTTAATACTGCTGGTTCTCACATTGGGTGGATCGAGAATTTGTCTGGTGATGGTGCACAAGCTATATCTACAGGAGTGATTGTGGCGTTTTACAGCAAGGACTACTATATGAACTTTGCGTTATATCAATTAACACTGTCTAATTTATATAATATTTTTCACGTTTTTTGGATGTACCCAAGATATTGGGATTATTTGTCAATTTTGTTGGTTTGCACTTTTTATATATCAGATTGGGCATAAGTGCTTGATCATTAACTTTCGTTGTACACATTGTGATACAAGGTACAGGGTTTGTTATATTTATATTATATAATTTAAATAGAGCTCGGTTAGCTCTATTTTGTGTGCTAATTATCTCTGGGGTAACAATTAATTTATACCTCACTGGGTCACGCTAGGTGTCTGGTGTTATTATTGTTTGTATAAACACACTTTAACCAATTTTTAATTATTCACATTATAATGGTTGTAATGTATGAGTAACCAAATGTGGTTCACTATTGTCACTTTAAATAGTTATCAATTAGCTTAGTTCATGGTAGATCTATATTGTGTCTGCACACCTTTTTTCAATAAGCTCTTAGTCTCTACTATACAGTTCAGGATATACAATTAATTAACCTATTAATTAATTTAGTATCTCATGTTGGTACTAGCGCCCCTCATTTAATTAAACTATGTTCCATAGGAACCCATGTTAAAAAATGTCCCTGCATTTCTGCAAAATGCATCAAAAAATGCATTAGTGTGAATCAAGCCTTAGTTTTTGTAAATTCCGCTCTCTGTGTATCAAAAGAAATGAATATCTTTTATTTTTTATAAACTACTATTTTCAACTATTATTTTATTCCTGTTTGTGTTTTCAGTTGTGCTGATCTCATCCAGTCTCTTTCAACCACTTTCTGTCTACATACACTCAATCTAGCGCATGTGTTGGCACAGCCACTTGTCGTGTCTAGGGGTGCATGTGATAGGATGACAGCACAGTCGTTTGGGAGGCATTTGTCACTCCATAGGAGGAAGTGCCTGAACAAGGAACTTTATGACAGGATCATCCTGTATTGTTTTAATGAAATCTGGAGGCTTAAACACATTCAGGCAACCTCCTGAAATAAAATCAACTTTTAAATGAGATTTTAATGATTAGGTTTAGGTCCACTTAAAGTGTTACTAAGCCCAAGACCCTACATTTACTATATCTGATCGTACACAGAACATGGAAATGCAAATATTTTAGTAAATGTAAACTGCTAAATACCGTTGCTCATCAGCAGTATATAGCGGTCTTGTGACTTCTATCAGTGCCTAGTTAAAGCTTGTAGGAGGAGTTTTCACAGTAAACCTATCAGGATCCAGGACCCTTGACCCTCTGTCTGGACAGTGCTGCTTGACCCTGTGCTGATCACATGCACTCTCCCAAGAAAAAAAAAAAAAAAACTCTAGCAATACACACCAAACTGAGCACGTGCAGCCTGACTCCAGTAACTTGAAATCTGTTTTGGAGTCAGTGGAAGAAAAGAAGGATCTGTGCATACAGGATCAAACAGCCTTTTTTACACAATACAGAGGATTAACCCCTTAGGTTCCACAGTGAGTATAACAAGCATGCTATGCTGCATATACAGACTGATTTTACTGTTGTGGGTTTAGTAACACTTTAGTAAGGGTTCGTTTTTCTGCATTGGGATAAATGCAGGTCATTCCTAGGACACATAGAAAACAATTGTTTTCTATTTGCCCCATTCACACCACAATGCTGGCGTACTGTATGGTGTAGTGCAGAAAAATGCAGCCCATTGCTGTGCAGTGGCATGAATATGAATGACGTTTTACTATATGGCACTTCAAATGAACTTCGGACAAAACAAGCAGTACAGTATGCTGAAATGCACATTGCACCACAGCTGACATTGAATCTATCTTTAATTCGTTCTTTCTTTGGAAATCTTTAGATCTTCTGTCAGTAGAAGAAAAAGTTGCACATACCGTTCTTGCAACAGAAGAGACCAAGCAAAAAGTGTCATCCAGACTTCATAAGATTGAGCGGGAGCTGCAGGATGTTTGTGAGAAAAATGCATCAGTGGAAACCGACATAAAATATCCTTCAGACCAAAGTAGTGTTCCTTTTCTTGTACAAATTTATACAATGATATTATAGGCAACCAAAAAAGGGGTACATGATTTGTTTACCAATTGGCGACCGCCAACAGTACATTTTCTGCTGGCGGGCGGCTCCCTCAGGCACCACAATGTACTCGTACTTTGTGTTGCACATGCCTGCCCCCTGGGGCTGCAGCAGTGCGATCCGCAACCGCAGTGTCACAGTGGACTCAGCGAATTGCAGATTGCAGTGCTCGGTATCGGGCTGCTATCAGCTCCCCAGATGCCACGTGTTTGCTGTGCGATTACATGTCACATAGTAAACAAGAGTCATGAATGAAATCTCTTTATAACATCATTGTTTACTACTGTGTGTGATTTGTCACCAGTGATCACATGGCAACCTGTACCATGTGATAGCTGTGGGTCAATCACAGTAATAAACAAAGCCATTCATAACAGTTCAAACGATTGCTGTTACAGTGATCATCAGCAATCAGTGTTTAAAAAAAATAAAAACTCCCTGATCACCCCCCAGAGTAGTACAGTGTCACTGGTGACATTGAACTACTCTTGACAGTATATGAAAAGAAAAAAATAATTTAAATTACAACTTCATCCATCGCCCGATGGATGGAAAAGTTTGCGCAAAAGTTAGTGTCTACAAAATAGGGGATAGATTTATAGCATTTTTATTTTTTTTAACTAGTAATGGCGGCGATCTGCGTTTTATTTTTTTATTTTTTTTTATCGTGACTGTGATATTGCGGCGGACATATCGGACACTTTTGACACGTTTTTGGGACCATTTATACAGCGATCCATGCTATAAAAATGCATTGATTACTGTATAAATGTAAATGGCAGGGAAGGGGTTAACCACTAGGGGGCGCTGTAAGGGTTATTATCTTAATAACCACAATGTGTAGCGCTAACAAAAAATAGAGCCAATAGACTCATAAAGTGAAAGAAAGTCCGGTGCAATATAATATAGTGAAACAATGATAAAGTCCTTTGTTAAAGAAAATTAATCATATGGCATGGATCATCCTTGCACATGAGATGTATGTGGAGAAACTCTGCAAACACAGATGCTAATGTGTATAGACGAGTATATAAACCCTCCAATGGTTATGGAATGCATACGCTTACCAGCGATGTTGGACCCACCTACCATACGGCAGTGGGTCAGTAAGGCTTATGGTAACTCCTGTAGGTGGCGCCCAAGGGATGAAAGCTGGATTCTGGCAGCACTCCTCCAGGTCTGGGATGGACTCTCGGCTGGATATTCCGGAATCCTCCAAAACGACACACGTGCTGGTAAGCGTATGCATTCCATAACCAATGGAGGGTTTATATACTCGTCTATACACATTAGCATCTGTGTTTGCAGAGTTTCTCCACATACATCTCATGTGCAAGGATGATCCATGCCATATGATTAATTTTCTTTAACAAAGGACTTTATCATTGTTTCACTATATTATATTGCACCGGACTTTCTTTCACTTAATGAGTCTATTGGCTCTATTTTTTGTTAGCTCTACACATTGTGGTTATTTGCTTGTTTGTTTGACTTTGTTTGTTAGAGTGTTGGCTGCTTTCACATATATTTTCAGGATATTTACTGTACACTATATTATTTTTTGGATTGATTTCATAATTTTCACTTTTTGAGTTAGCGCAGTGTTTCCCTCACTCCAAGGTTATTGTGTTCCCTGGGAGTGATTCTTACTGTTGGGGGAGGGGACTCGCAAGGGGAGGAGACCGATCGGTGTTTCTCTGTACAGAGAACACACCATCGGCTCCTCTCCTCTGACAGGGCCGTGGATCTCCCGCTGTATTCCCGGGCAATCGCGGGTGCCCAGCGGACATCGCGGCCGCTGGGTGCGCGCTCCCTGGAGGGCCGGGAATGGGAGGACATCATATGACGCCCTCCCGCCCTGAGAGCTGCGCCGCCTGGCCGTCAATAGACAGCCGGCGGTCAGCTAGTGGTTAAGGATAAGTTCACCTTTACAAAAAAAAAAAAAAAATTGCAAATTATGCATTTTTTTTTTGTTTTTGTTTTATTATGAGCCTTTAAAGCATTGAATCCACGATCAGAAAAATGAATGAACTACCTAGAGTGCTCAACAGAGCCCTGGTAGTTCATTGAGAACTACAAGCCGGGGGAGAGGGGGGTGCGAGGGACAGTGCATCTATAATATGTTACATGTTACACCCTGAGTATGGATGTAACATGTTACAAAGGGTGAACTTATCCTTTAGGCCCCTTTCACACTTATACGACTTGTCCCACGATTTGAGACTGCAAAGTAGCATGACAAGTCGTTCCCCATGATTTCCAATGACAGCCATTCATATTAGTACGACTTCAAAGTAGTCCCTGCACTACTTTGGTCCGATTTTGATGTCACTTACACAGGCATTCCTTGAAATTGCGCGACTTTGAAGTCGCACAAGTTTGAAAGGGGCCTTAAACTTCTACCACAGATCGGAAATAGTCATGCTAGGACTGACCCATATAGTAGGCTTTCTAATTTACACTGATGTTGCAGATATTGGAAAACGTCTCTCTTTGTCAGACATAATGGACAAGCGTGTAAACAGGTGATTACAGAGGCGGGGATACTGTTTCATAAATCTTCTCCACTCATTCTTTGAAGATGACACACATGCAGGTCACCACATACCTGTAGCTCTCTTGGAGGCTGGAAAACCTTAAAGTGACACTAAAGCTATTTTTTTTTTTTTTAAAACACGTCATACTTGCCTCCACTGTGCAGCTCGTTTTGCACAGAGTGGCGCTGAACATCGTCTTCTGGGATCCCTCGGCGGCTCTCGCGGCTCCTCCCCGCATTAGACAACCCCCCTGGGAGAAGCACTCTCCTGGGGGGGTTACCTTGCGGGCACGCTCCCGAGTCATTGATTCGGCGTCCATAGAAGCCCGAATGTATGACTCGGCCCCACCCCCTGGCGCCCGGGTCATTGGATTTGATTGACAGCAGCGGGAGCCAATGGCTGCGCTGCTATCAATCCATCTAGTCGGGACCCGAAACAACAGCGGCTTTTGCCGGTGTACTCGTCCCTGGGACGTGATAGAGGGGGGTACAGGTAAGTAAAACGGGGGCTCTGGGGGGCTGAGGCATTACAGGAGGTTTTTCACCTCCATGCATAGAATACATTGAGGGGAAAAACCTTGAAGGTTTACAACTCCTTTAAGCTGGCCATAGATGGTGCGATTTTCTTTCCTGCAAACGCTGACTGTGTTGATGGGGGAATCCCCTCCTGCTAAGCTATTGTGTTCTGCAGTCGGGGAGGGGGGGGGAGCCGTCCCGGCTGGGAGAACGCACAATGATTATTACTAGCAGCTATAGCCACTGACAATAGTAGCATGAAAAATCGAACAGGCTGGTTGTACCCAATTTAATTGATCAACTTTGGCACAATCAGTCTGCCCATAAATGGTTCAAATCTCAGCCGGTTCAGCAGATTCAAACAGTCTATGGCTGGGTTTACCCCCTGCTAAAATTTTTGATTGCCGTTTTTAAAGTCTGACTAACTTCCACTGTCTTTTCATTAACCTTGTGGTGGTGAATCAGCTGTTTTTTATGTTTTTTTTTTATATATATATATATATATATATATATATATATATATATATATATATATATATATATATATATATATATATATATATATATATATATATATATATATATATATATATATATATATATATATATATATATATATATATATATATAGTGTTTTAATTGTTTAATTTGTGAAGTTTGCTTTTCCTGAGCATCAGTACATTCCTCCAAAAGGAGATAGAAGACTTGAAGCTCCTAGAAGATGAAATTGAAGCGGTAGAGAGAGAAGCTCAGGAAGATACGACTGTAGTCATCCCCTCGGCCTTGTAAGTTCTGTCATCATTGAAAGAGAATTGCAGGCAGAACATGACATGCTGCATCACATATGTAATGTAAAGGCTATTTGCTTAGGCCACATCATTTTTTTCATTTAAAAAAAAAGGGGGTAAAAGATAAAAAATTATCTCTGCGGGACATCAGTGTGTTACGTATGCAGATTTAGTTTAACCACTTCAGCCACGGACCATTTTGCTGGCCAAAGATCAGAGCACTTTTTGCGATTCGGCGCTGCTTCGCTTTAACTGACAATTGCGCAGTCATGCAACGTGGCTCCCAAACAAAATTGACGTTTTTTTTTTTTTTTTTTTTTTTTTCCCCACAAATAGAGCTTTCTTTTGGTGGTATTTGATCACCTCTGCGTTTTTTTTATTTTTTTGCGCTATAAACAAAAATAGAGCGACAATTTTGAAAAAAACGCAGTATTTTTTACTTTTTGCTATAATAAATATCCAACAAAAATATATAAAAAAAGAATTTTTTTTTTCCGCAGTTTAGGCCGATAAGTATTCTTTACATATTTTTGGTAAAATAAAATCGCAATAAGCGTTTATTGATTGGTTTGCGCAAAAGATATAGCGTCTACAAAATAGGGGATAGTTTTATGGCATTTTCAGTAATAATTTTTTTTTTTAACTAGTAATGACGGCGATCTGCGTTTTTTTTTTTTTTTTTTTTTTTATTGCTACTGCGACATTATGGCTGACTCATCGGACAATTTTGACACATCTTTGGGACCATTGTCATTTTTACAGCGATCGGTGCTATACAATTGCATTTATTACTGTAAAAATGACACTGGCAGTGAAGGGGTTTACCACTAGGGGGCAAGGGAGCGGTTAAGTGTGTCCTGGGGAGTGTTTCTAACTGTTAGGGGGCGTGGCTACGAAAGACACTTCACTGCTCCCGATCACAGGGAGCTATGATCAGTGACACTGTCACTAGGCAGAACGGGGAGATGCTTGTTTACATTAGCATCTCCCCATTCTTCAGCTCCGTGAGACGATCGCGGGTATCCCCGCGGCCATCGAGTTCTGCCGACGTATATGTACATGCGGCGGTCGGCAAGTGGTTCTAAAGGCAAAAGTTAATTTTTTTTTTTTTTTTTTTTTATACCTTAACCGCTTCCCGACCGCCTCACGCCGATGAACGTCGGCAGAATGGTACGGCTAGGCAAAACCACGTACAGGTACATGGCCCTTTAATTGCCTAGACATGCGCGCGCCGCCGGCGGCGCGCTCGCGACCCGGTCGGGAGCTCCGTGACCACGGCCGCGGGACCAGCGGACCCGATCGCCGCTGGTGTCCCACGATCGGGTCACAGAGCTGAAGAACGGGGAGAGGTCTGTGTAAATAAACCTCTCCCCGCGCTTCCTACTCTGCCTGTCACTGATCGGCTGTTCCCTGTCATCGAGAAAGCCGATCAATGACGTCAGACGTCAGCCCCGCCCCCTAATGTTAAAAAAAACACACACATCACAGCCCATAACCCCTCCCCCTAGTGGTTAACTCTTTCACTGCCAGTGTCATTTATACAGGAATCAATGCATTTAAATAGCATTGATTGCTGTATAAATGACAACGGTCCCAAAAATGTGTCAAAAATGTCCGATGTGTCCGCCATAATGTCGCAGTCACAATAAAAATCGCTGATCGCCGCCATTACTAGTAAAATTTTTTTTTTTTATAAAACTATCCCCTATTTTGTAAACGCTATAACTTTTGCGCAAACCAATCAATAATCGCTAATTGAGTTTTTTTTTTTTTTTTTTTACCAAAAATATGTAGAAGAATACGTATCGGCCTAAACTGAGGAAAAAAAAAATGTTTTTTTATATATTTTTTGGGGATATTTATTATAGCAAAAAATATTGATTTTTTTTTTTCAAAATTGTCACTATATTTTTGTTTATAGCGCAAAAAATAAAAACCGCAGGGGCGATTAAATACCACCAAAAGAAAGCTCTATTTGTGGGGAAAAAAAGGACGCCAATTTTGTTTGGGAGCCACGTCGCATGACCGCGCAATTGTCAGTTAAAGCGACGCAGTGCCGAATCGCAAAAAGGGGCCTGGTCCTTTGGCTGCCAATTGGTCCGGGGCTGAAGTGGTTAATGCATTCTATGCAGTCCTCCCAAGCCCCTCTGATACTTACCTGAGCCCCATTTCCACCCAGCAATGTGCACTAGAGCCTCAGCTCTCTGGGGACTCTCCCTCGTCATTGGCTTAGATGACAGCAGGCACCATTGGCTCCTGCTGCTGTCAAAGTCAGTGAGCCAGTGAGGAGAGTGGGGGTGGGGCAGAGCTGCGGCTCTGTGCCTAAATTGACAGACAGAGTAGTGGCTCAGGGGCAAGCCTGCTTGGGTGCCCCCCAGAGCAAGCTGTTTGCTCTGGGGGCACTCGGCAGGAGGGAGGGGCCAGGAGCACCAATAGGGGACCCGAGGAGTGGAGGATTGAGGCTGCTCTGCACAGAGCAGGTAAGTATGGCATGTTGTGTGTGTGTGTGTGTGTGTGTGTGTGTGTGTGTGTGTTTTAACCTAGCTTTGAATATCACTTCAACCACTTCACCCCCGGAAGGATTTGTTCCCTCAATGACCTCAGGCCATTCGTTGCGATACGGCACTGCGTCGCTTTAACTGACAATTGCGCGGTCATGTTAGGCTGTAACCAAACAAAATCCCCCCCCCCCCCACAAATAGAGCTTTCTTTTGGTGGTATTTGATCACCTCCTGCGGTTTTAAATTTTTGCGCTATAAACAAAAAAAGGACCGAAATTTTAGGCCAATATGTATTCTGCTACATATTTTTGGTAAAAAATATAAGCTAAATATTGATTGGTTTGCACAAAAGTTATTGCGTCTCCAAAATAGGGGATCGATTTAGGGATCTTAAATTGTTTTTACTGGTAATGGCGGAGATCTGCGATTTTGCGGGAGTGTGACTTTGCGGCGGACAAATCTGACCCTAAGTAACACCAATACAGTGATCAGTGCTATATCAGTCTCTAAATGGCCACATTTAATAATTACTATATGTTATGCTATAGAAGACTGCCATAGACTGAAAACTTGCTAAAGGAAATGACCAGAGTTCTACAGGATTGGTTGAAGATTGAAGTCTAGGGACATGCTAAATGAAACTTCCAGAGATTGCCCTTTTTAAAGGTCCCATTGCACATCAATGCTCCCACTACTGACTTCTGGGACCCGAGGGCCGCACTAGGGCCCTAGAGATTTTAGACCCCTCAAATCTATAGATATTATTGCTGGTTCTAATAGAAGAAAAGAAGGGGAATGTATAATACAATTCTATGTGTTCTTTTCAGGTACATGGCAAAACTGTTCCATTCGGTAACCAAGATTGATTGGGATTACAGCTGTGACTCAACACTCATCAAAGGCAGTATCCTTCCAATGCTATGCGACGATGGCTGTGTTTTTTTTTTTTTTTTTCCCTCTTATGGGCAATTGAACACAAATTGCAAGTAGTGTTATGGGAAAAACACACATTTTTTGGAGTTTATCAAAGTTGAAGAAATTTCAGGGGTTATTTACTAAAGCAGAAGTGCAAAATCTGGTGTAGCTCTTCATAGAATCCAATCCAACTTCCAGGTTTTATTGACAAAGCTTAAAGTGGTTGTAAAGTCAAAAATATAACTTTTACCTGCAGGTAAGCCTATAATATCTCCTAAACCTGTACGTTTTAGGAGATATTCCCCGTGCAATGCCCCGCTGACTGCAGCGGCGCATACGCACGGGGGATTCTCGGCTGAAAGGCCGGCAGAATCCGAACCCTGCCGGGAAGAACTCTCCCGTGTGACGACATTGACGACATTGCGGCTCCAGCCACTCACATCGCTGGAGTCGTGATACCCGGAAGACACGCCGAGGCAACATGTCAGCGACCTCGGCGTGGACCAGGTGAGTTACCGACGCTTCGTTCTAAGGTAAGTATTTCATAATGAGCTAGTATGCGGTGCATACTAGCTCATTATGCCTTTTCCCTTACAGGTGTTTAAAAAAAAAAAAAAAAAAGGTTCAGCGGCTTTACTACCGCTTTAATGGAATGTGTAACGTGCATAATCCGCGCTACCCCCAGTAGGTACTAATGAAATAGGGCTGAAACAACTAATCGATTACTATTTTTCATAATCGATTAATCGGCCAGTAACATAATGGGGTTTTAAAAAAAACAAAAATGAGCCCTTTATAATACAAAAAGAGCAAATAATCGCTACTGTAAATATTACTTTCACAGTTCTACAGTAAAAAAAATGAACCCCTTACAGTAGTGATTTTTTTTATTTTTTAACTATAAAGGGCTAATTTTAGTTTTTTTTAACCCCCATTATGTTACTAAACGTCTCAGGCCTGGTTCACACCTATGTGTGTTTTGGTGCTTTTTGCAGAAACGCACTACAGTTAATTTACCTGGTTTCCTATGGGACACGTTCACATCTACGCTTTTTTCAGCCGCTGCTGTTTGGAAAGGGTCAGGGACTTTTTTAAATGCAAAACTGTGATTTTTTTTGGTTCAATATACTTCAATGGAGAAGCTGCAGAAAAGGATGTAATGCGTTTTTGCAGCAATTTGTGTTTTTTAATCTGCCCAACAACTAATTGGCCAAAAAAAGTATATCTCTTCTGTCTGATATTCTCAGAGTGGATTAGATATTTTGCTCCCTAACCATATAGTTGGTTATTTATATTTACCACTGCATAGAGATATTTAGGAATAAATTGCCTTTTTCTTTAACTTTACATATTAACTAAATTATACACCACACTTTTTTTTTTTTTTTTTTTTCTTAAGGTTATTAATCGATTATTTCGACACAATAATCGGCCAACTAATCGATTATGAAAATAATCGTTAGTTGCAGCCCTAAATATAAAATAAATAAATATATATATATATATATATATATATATATATATATATATATAATATATATATATATATAATATATATATATATATATATATATATATATATATATATATATAATTAGTGGGTACTAAGTGATAGTGCTACAATCTAAAAAAAAATTGGAATATTCAGCTTGAAAATGTGTGTTAGATGCGCAACCAAAAAAAAGGGGTACCAATATGTGCAAAAACAAACAAATGTAAGTGCAACACCTGTGCCGAATACAACATGTGCACCAATAAATGAAAACTCAAACAATTGTGTTCAAACGACAGCAAAAAAAACAACAAAATAAATGTTCGTCAGCATACATAAATTTGACCTGTGGCGAAAAGAAAAAAACCCTGTGCTAAAAAGGAAACAAAAAAAATTCACAGTGTTTGAAAAAGTGCATTAGAAGTAGGCCCTTAGATATAAAGCCCAAAAAAAATTCTTTTCACAGCATAGTCCCACACGACAGCCAAGGAATAATAAAAAAAAAAATGCCAGATGGCCGTTTACCAAAACCGTAGGATCTCTATTACAGAGATCTAATGGGCACAGACAGGAGGGATCACTCAGGCAGGGGGCGGCAATTTCAAACATCCATCCAGATCCTCTCCTCCGCCGGTGAGTCCAGACTCCAATATGCTCCATGGGACCCGCGTTTAGGAATAAGAACTTTCAATGGGTGAATCATGGAAGGAAGAAAGAGGGCTTCATAGTGCAGTGGGTTTTAAAAATCAAAGTTCCTTTATTCAAAAAAACACTGCACCACTGACATCTAACCAGCAAACAAAAAGCAGGTAGCCTCCTTTCCCTGTGGATGCCTAATACAGAGAAACGCAGTGTCGGCAAAGATAGAAGACCAGACGTCACCACGCACCAGCCAGCTGGCGCGACCCGCGGCTGTGTCTTTCACTTAGAAGTGCCTGCTTTTTGTTTGCTGGTTATAGATGTTGTTTTTTGCTGTTGATTGAACACAATTGTTTGAGTTTGCATTTATTGGTGCACATGTTGTATTCGGCACAGGTGTTGCACTTACATTTGTTTGTTTTTGCACATATTGGTAGGCCTTTTTTTTTGGTTGCACATCTATTTTTATCTTACACAAAGCTTAATGGAAGAAGCTGAAGTTAGAATCTAAATGGCTACACCGGGGTCAGTAAATCTCCCCCTAATGCCCCGTACACACGATCCGAAAATCGAACGACAAATCGTCTGACTTTTTTCGCTTACTAGTCGCAAGTAGAAATGGAAATACTAATAAAATGGTTAGATTACAGTCCTGTTTACACCTTGCTTTTGCTTGGTGCTTTAATGAGCCTTCGGTGTGGCTTCAAGCGAGCTTTGTCATAGACTTCTGTGGAGGCGTTGAAGACGCTTTGAAGCACCACTAAATCTACACGGGGGGTATCATTTTTGAAACTAATCCGAAGCAAAGCAAGGTGTAAACAGGATTGTAAGCTAACCATTTAGTGACAGGAGCTTTGACTAGCGTTCAGAGAGCTTTAACAAAGTGTGTCTGAAGCCTTGTTTTGAAGCGAGTGTAAACTAGCCGTAGCGGTGCTTCAAAGCGTCTTCAAAGCCTCCATAGAAGTCTATGGCAAAGCTCGCTTGAAGTCCTACCAAAGGCTCATCGAAGTCCTGACGAATCTCAAGCAAAGCCTGATCGAAGCACCAAGCAAAAGCAAGGTGTAGACAGAACTGTAAGCTAACCATCTTATTTAGTGACAGGAACTTTTTACTGGCTTCAGAGAGCTTTAACAAAGCGTGTCTGAAGCCATGTTTTGAAGCAAGTGTAAACTAGCCCTAAGGCTGTCAGCAGACCGGCCTCTACAAACACGACAGTGCCTACAAATGCCTAAAAATGGAGAGCAACTGAGCATGTGCAGAGCTGGGTGAAACAGTCTTTTATTGGATTTTAAACAGCCATAGGCACTTATTTTTAATGTTTTACAGTAACATATATAGCTATACCTTTACCTGCAAAAGGAGCCAGCCTGGAGTGATCTAGCAGTTCTAGCACTTTAAGATGCTTTGTCTGGCACTGTCGCTGTGTGGAGGCAGCCATCTTGGTAGAGGCATGGCTTTTCTTCCTCGTGTCAGAGCTTCCAGCAAGGAGAACAGTGAGCTGCACCGTGGTGATATCAAGAAATCTAGCCATCAAACAGCAGTGCCTTAGATCTGTATGGGAAGTGAAGCAGTTCTGAAGCAAACAAAAGTCCATCCAGGCACAGTTCCTTACTGACTTAAAGCGGAAGTAAACCCATCGATTTAACAGTTTCAAAAAAAAAAAAAAAAGGCATGCCCGGAATGCTAACTGCACATTGGCTGTGCTCTCAACCAAACAGTCAAACCATCCAATGGCTGGTGTCATAACGGATCACATGTGCAGCACCGTGGCAGTTGAAGATTATTAGGCAAAGATGGCAGCTTCCTTGGCTGAAAACGATAGGGGTGTTTACTTCCACTTTAAGATGCCTTGTCCTGCACTGTGTCTCTGTGTGGAGGCAGCCATCTTGGTAGAGGCATGGCTTTGCTTTCTCATATCAGAGCTTCCAGCAAGAGCGGTGAGCAGCACCGTGGTGAAATCTCCTGAGACTAGCAGTCAGGGGGCTGTATGCACAGGGGTGCCTAGGCACACTCATATACCAGGAAGTGCACTGCTATTTTTTAGGAGCAAGTTAAAACCTTTTTTTTTTCGTGCATGGTCCTACTAAGGCACAATTAACCTTTCTAACTATAACATGACAGGAGTTTGATTTCAGGTCCACCTTTTAAGGATTATTTACCAAGTTCACTTAAAATGGTTGAGTAGTAATTGTGACGTCCATGTGCAGGATAATGTTTAGTGGCAATGTACTTTGCAATATATTCCATAATCTTTCTTTAACTGTAACCTTAAGTCCACTATGGAGGAGAGATTGCTCAGCCCATCTGCATTGACAGCACCCAGCGCTCAAAGATTTTCATCTGCGATTACCTATGGAGCCTTCTGTCCACTGAATGGTGACCGAGCCTGCGTGGGGGGGTGGGCGTTTTTTATATAGCATTTCAAAATGCAATCATAAATTCCAGCATGACAAGTGTAGATGTCGGAATATGATTTTAAGTATTCGCATGCTTTTGTATGATACATTTTCTATACACGTCATGAAAGTTTTGTATACCTGTATATACTGTCCTTGTTAATATTCTCGTGTGGTATATTTATATTGTAGTTTAGCTTAAACACTTAGTTTAAAGATTTTATAGTGCAAACAGTCCTACTTATCATTACAGCAGCAGACAGAATTTCTCTATGCCGTATTATTGTACTGTTGGTTGCATCCACCGACAAATGAAGGCCTTTCGACAACTGTCCCATGAGTATGGATGTCAAATGAGAGTTAACGCAACATTAAGCCTCCCTTTTCTGGGGTCCCCGCTGGCGCTTCAGACCCCTCCTCTTCAGCGAGTGACCCTGTGGAAAGCCACTTTCCAAGGGGGCAACCGTGCGTGCCCTCTCCCCAGCCTCCCAGTCTGCATCTATAGACACAAACTGGGTGACTCGGCCTCTTGGTAAAGGGGCACTCGTGTGCGCTCAATACCGAGCCCCGCTCCATGTGTCCATAGTGCTGCATTCCCACATGATCACGGGCAAAGTAATTGCATCGCAAACACATCCAGCTTTTTGCAGCCATTTGAAATTGCAGGGCGGAATCACTGCGATTTCCGCCCATAATCATGTGTGAATGCAGCCTTAGACACACAGAATGGGGCTCAGCCCTGCCCTTGCTCCCTCCTCACTGGCTGTGATTGATAGCAGCAGGAGTCAATGTTTCAGCCAATGAGGAGGCAGAAACCCGGGAAAGCAGCTCTCTTGTGCACATCACTGGATTGCTATCAGGCTCTGATAATGGGGGGGGGGGGGGGGGGGGGGCTGAGGGGGAAGTTTCATACTAAATGTTATGAAGGTTAAAAAAACCTTCAACCTTTAGAACCACTTTACAGGACACCTCTACTGAGAAAAAAAACAGGGCTGCCATTTGCTGACTTTTATCTGAAAATGCTAGTAGCCCGGATGTCTGTTGCTGGAATTTTTTCTTAAGCCACTGTCTTGGAAGAAATATTCAGATTAAAAGGTCACAGTAAAGTCAGACCTGTAAACTATAAGGCCCCTTTCACACTGGGGCGGGGAGCTGCGGTGACTTATTATTATATTTAGCGCTGCCTTACCGTCGTTTTAGCCGCGGTATTTGGCCGCTCGCGGTGCGGTTTTACCCCCGCGAGCGGCCGAAAAAGGGTTAAAGACCCCTGCAGAGCACCGTCGTAGCGGTGGTATTGCCGCGGTATTACCGCGGTTTCCCATTCAAATCCATGGGAAGGAGCAGTATAGGAGCGGTGAATACACCACTCCTATACCGCTCCAAAGATGCTGCTAGCAGGACTTTTTTTGCCGGCTTTCACACTTCAGTGAATGGGGCCGGATTTTTTCAGGCGGTATACAGGTGCTATTTTTAGCGATGTACCGCCTGAAAAACGCCCCAGTGTGAAAGGGGCCTTAAAGCCATTGGAACAGCAGGATAGCCAGATAAGTGGCGTTTCCTGAAGGAGAGGAGACATTTGGTAGCTTCCATACTCTATATAGAGGCTGATTTTTTTTTTTTTTTTTTTAAGGGGCAAGTACACCTTTTAGGTCCCTTTCACACTTGTGCGACTTGTCCTGGACTTGGGACTGCAAAGTCGCTTGACAAGTCGTACCCCATGATTTACAATGCGTACCATTCATGTATATCTGTGCGACTTGAAGTCCCACAGACTTCAAAGTAGTCCCTGTACTACTCAACTTGCATCAAAGTCAGACTGACTTCAAAGTAGCCCCTGTACTACTTTGGTCTGACTTTGATGCGAGTTGAGGTCCATAGACCCTCAAGTTTACACAGGCATTCCCTGAAATTGTGTCAAGTCGCAGCAGTGTGAAAGGGGCCTTACAGAAAAATCTGTAAGGTGAACTTACACTGGACCCCCCCCCCCCCCCCCCTCATCACATCTGGTCCTGCTGTACCTGGAGCTGGTGATCTACTGCACTGACACATCGTATGGCCGCTTTACTGGTCCGGTGATCAGTAATCCCCCGCGGCGTAATCTCCTAAACTTACCTCGTAGAGGTACTGATTGGAGGCATTCTAAATTGGTCCGTGCCATCACATGGGCGGCACCAACCAATCCGAACCCGTGTGGCCCGTCCTGTCAATGCTGAAGAAGAGGAGAGAAAGCCGCTGGGATTTCAAATCCCTGGACCGGTGAAGCGTCGATGCGATGTGTCAGTGCGGGAGATCACCAGTTTCAGGTAGAGGGGGTGCGAGGGGAAGGGGGTCCAGTGTAAGTTCACCTTACAGATTTTCTCTAAAGGTGAACTTACACTTTAAAGAAATAATGCAAACCTAAAACTGCTTAACCCTGGTTCACACTGTTGCAGCTTTGAAATCGCACTACTTCAGCGCGATTTCAAAGCCGCACATCAGTGCTATTTGCACTGACTATTTCATTGCGGCTTGAGACTTCATTTAACAAGTCTATGCAAGTCGCAATGAAATGGGTAAAAAGTAGTGCAGGAACCTTTTTCATAATCGCTGTGACATCAACGCTTCAATTGCCGGCAATGGGGTGCGACTTGTCATGTGAATTGGAACTGTAAAATCGCATGACAAGTCGCACCGGTGTGAACGGGGGCTTAGGGCACTCGGGAAATGGAGGTGAAAAACTGGTTTCAATTCCATGTTTTTTTTTGCTTTTTTTTTTTTTGTTTTTTTTTTTTTTTTTGCTTTTTTCCATGCAAAAAAGCAAAACATTTTGTAAATGTTAATTTTTATTGTACCGTCGATGTATCTCAAGTTTTAATTAAAAAAAAAAAAATTTGGCTTTTCATGCGTCTGTTTAAAGAGTGAAGGAATCTGCAGTTTTGTGTAGAATCTCTACAGTGACCAGATTTATTTATTGTGTGCATTGTTGCTGTTCTTTTCTGCTGCTGCCAGCAGTTTTTAAATTTTGTAAATAAAAAGTAAATGGTTCTTACCTGTTTGGTTTTTCATTGTTTTATAAAATAAACCTTATTTTAGACCCAGTGACCTCATCTCTCTGCACTTCTCTATGCAGTGCAGGCAGGTCGTGGCCGGTGGAAGTAGCTGGAAAGGTGCTGTACGTAGCTTTCTTAAAACATCACTGCATTCTGCTTCAGTTTCCTCTCAAGAATCCTCAACCTTGATGTAAGCCGCGGGGCTTGCTGTTAGAAGGCCTTATGCCGATACCAAAATCCTCTGGTGTGTGGATGTCAGTCTAGAGCAGTGGGTGTTTCTAGGCAGGCTGTATTTTAATGCTGCCCACATGTGATGCTGAGCCTCTATGAATAAAAGAACTGTAATCCAATAAATGGAAAGGGCTGTGCGGGGACAGTAAAGCCCCCCACACATGGATCGAAATTTGGCTGCTCCAGCAGGAGCCGGCTGGACTTCGATCCATGTGTGGTCAGGCTGGTTGTACATATTTCGATCTATCAATTGTACACAAGTCAAACAGCCTGCTGGGATTTTGCCGAACAATCAGTGATGCTAACTATAGCCGGCAACCTTTTGATCATTGCAATCTGCCTGGGGGGAAGTTGCCCCCACTGTCCAAACACAATGGCACAGTGGGAGGGATTCCCTCATCTACCCTGAATGTGTGGATGGGGGAACCAGCTCTTCCTTCTTCTTTTTTTTTTTTTTTTTTTTTTTTTGTCCATTCAACCCGCTGGTTAAATGAAAATTTAAAGTGGTTGTAAACCCTTACAGACCACTTTGACCTACAGGTAAGGCTAGATTAAGGCTTACCTGTAGGTCCAAGAAATCTCTCCTAAACCGTGTAGGTATTTGCAAAAGACATGGCATGCGCCGTAGACAGCGGCGTGCAGGCGCACTGAGCATGTCGCTGCTAACGGCAATAATGCCGTTAGTGGCGGCTCCCGGTGACGTCATTGCGGCTCCGGCCAGTCACAGCGCCGGAGCCGCGATACTCGGAAGTCACTCCGGGTATCATGGCAGCGTCGGAGGAGGACAACGAGGGTTGCTTCGGGGGCTTCCATCTCAGGTAAGTTATTCATAATGAGCTAGTATGCTATGGTTGTAAACCCTCCATATATCTGCTGTCTTCCCCTTTCTACACTCTTTGAAAAGTGCAGATTGTGTTAGAAACCCTTCTTCCTGTTTCATCAGCAGTGGGAGGGAAGTCTGGGCTTACACTGTGAGAGCTGATGGGAGGAAAGGGACAACCCCCCCCCCCCCCCCCCCCCCCCCCCATAGGCAGAGGAACGAAGGAACATGCAGAGCTAAAATCTGAATAGATAATCTCCCTCCAAGCTCCCTCCTGACACAAATTTTCAGCTGCTGTTATCTCATATGTTGGAGAACTTGTCAGAAGAACGAAGCATCTGAGAGAACCGACACTTAGAGCTTTGGAGAGAGATGAGCACATCTATCTGTAGTGTTTACTTAGGTCAAATTTCATGAGCTTGAAGCTACATAATGCTCAAATGTAAAAAAGAAATTATTCTCTATCATGGTGGATTTGATTTTAAATCACTAGTAAAAAGGCTTGATTTAAAACATAATTTTAAAAGAGCAACTGTCATCTCTGTCCCGCAGCGGCTCCGTCTCTGACTCACCGACAGTCCCATTCATTTTAATGGGACGGCTGGTGATGCGGCATTGACAACAAGGTAAGGGACGTGGCGGCAGCAGGTGAGTGGATGCCCGCTAACAGGCGCCACCATTATAGATGTGAAATGACAGGTGCTCTTTAAATGTAAGGACTCATTTTTGCTGGTAGTTAGTTTGAAGGCATCAATGCAGTGCATGTTATCTCAGCTTGCAGAGCTTGGATTCATTGAATGAGTTTACCAAAAAATTTAAATATTGAAGAATATACAGCCTCATGATACATAACTAAGCTCCATTACATGCCGAATAAACTACATTTATTAATTGCATCTTAAATAGAAAACTATCTTTTAGATAGATTTTTACTCCAAAAGCAATTTTTTTTTTCACCTTAATGCATTCTATGAGTGAGAAGTCCTTGCAGGGGGGGGTAGCTGAGACAGCCGCCGAGGGACCCCAGAAGACCAGGTTCGGGGCCACTCTGTGCAAAACGAGCTACACAGTGGAGGTAAGTATAACATGTTTGTTATTTTAAAAAAAATTACCTTTACAACCCCTTTAAATCATCGATTTGTATCCACTCTGTTCTCTATGGTGATTGTTCACACCTGAACAGGCAGACACCTGCAGCTCAAGACCCCATACACACTATTAGATTTTCTGCAGGTTTTTGTCTTCAGATTTACCATATAGTATGAGGTCAAACCTTAAAAGGGAGGTCCGGTTAAAAAAAAATAAAAAATAAAAGTCAGCAGCTACAAACACTGTAGTTGCTGACTTTTAATAAGGAAACTTGCCTGTCCAGGGAGACAGCGATGTCAGACGCCCGAGGCCAATCCATCCACCGGATCGGGTCCCGACGCCGCCAATTTAACAAAGGGAAACCGGCAGTGGAGCCTTGCGGCTTCACTGCCCGTTTCCTACTGCGCATGCGCGAGTCATGCAGCGCTTTGTGAATGGGACACACACAGTTCCCAGAACACAGCGCGCCCCATTCCCCAGAAGACAACACGAGGAGGAGAAGACCGAAGATCACCGCGGTGTAGGAAGTGGCAGATTAGGACGATCTGCCTAGCAACAGCCATTTCTGGTAAGTTAAAAAAATATTTTAATTTTTTTTATTTTTTTGGAGCATTTTTTTTTTTTTAGGGTTGACCTCCCCTTTAAGAGTTTCAATTTGTATGCAATCAGGCAGGCCCTTGCACTACATGTTTTTGGTAAATCCGAAGATGAAAATCTGCAGAAAATCTAATAGTGTGTATGGGGTCTAAGATCTGTAGCTCAAACAAGTTCTGGAGCTTCTTTTTTTTTTTTGCAGATTGTAGTGTTATGAGTCACATAGAATTGCACTGGTGTGTGTGGAAACACGCAAAACCCATGTTTCTAAGCTTATATGTTCACACAGGAACAACTGATGTCACAGATGATACAAAAAAAGAGTCTGAAGCTCAAACGATGTAACAAAACGGGCAACAGCATGTGCGAAAAACAAAAAAATGTGACGCCCAGGTGTGAATGCAGCCTAAAAAGGTCAAAATTCTAGGGCTGTGCAAATTAAAGATTAATTCCTCGATTAATCGTTAATTTTTTTGATAGATCCAAATTTTTTGGATCGATCAAAATTTTTAGAATCGATCAAAATTCTTTTGATCGGTACTCACCTCTCCGCCGGCTTCCGGGTCTTCAGGGAGTTCCGTCGGAGATCCGGTGACGTCACGGACATCAACGTCACCGGACTCCTCTCCCCTTTTCCAAGTGCCTCTGTCTGATAACGAAGGAAAGGCGGAGGAGTCCGGTGACGTTGAAGTTCTGATTGAGCGCAACGCGTACGGGGGAGGAGCTACGCATGACGTCACCCGCTGCTGCCCTACGGAACTAACACGATTGTCGGCTTTACATGCTGTTTTTATCATCTTTATGTGAGTAGTTTGTGTTTGAACACAAAAATGTAATCTTATACTTAAGCGTTGAGCACTTAGATCTTTTCTTTCTACCCATGACCTGGCGTCCTTGCTGAGATCTAAGGAGACATGAGAGAAGTTTATGGTCCGTGTTAACCCTTTTGATACCCGCTTGCATGACCACCTGTTAGCACAGGGGTCCATGCCATAAGGTGAGAGTGATTAGTTAGACCGGAGGTGGAGGGATTGTCACGCTACTGTGGAAAAAAAAAATTACTTACGTCAGTGCTACAGTTTGAATTTAAACCGCATTTTTTGTGAACTGTGAAGTTAAGTCATGGATTGTGGAAACTAACTAGTGTCGGGTGATTGTATATAGTGTATACCACATTTACCACTGACTAATGCAGAGTTGCAATGCAAGGATATCAGCTAAAAGTAGTTGGATTTGTATGTGCGTTATACTTAATCGAAATTAGTCGATTAATCGATTAAAAAAAAATAGATTAATCGAACACAAAAATTTTAATCAGTAACAGTCCTACAAAATTCCATTTGTATAAAACACAAATCAATGTAATTGTCAGACATGGAAAAAAATGTTTTTTATTATAGTTTGCATCAATGTATTTATTGCCTTGGGCAAAGAACAGTTAGACGAGATCCATACATATATTTATATATTTACAACATAATACATTTATGTTTAGCATGGCAAACAAACAAACACCCTAAAAAATTCAGTAATATGTTCTCATGCAGCAACACTAGAGGGAGCTCTTGGGTCACGTTGGGCTTTGTGTATGAAAACTGAGTTCTAGGTTCATGTATCAACCATATTCTGTCATTTTCGTGGGGTAGATTTGAAAGAAAATTAAGGGATCTGGTGGATAATGGGAAATAAAACATGCTTCCTTTTTAACATTTTACTCACACCCAGCCAATTATAATATAGCAGTTACTCATGCTCTGGAACTACAATGCACTTTACATGTGTTGACTTTCGCAGATGGCTTCTCTTCATAGTACATAACAAGAGGGGGAAAGGTTAGAAGTCAAATGTTTACTTGTCTTGGATCAGTGATTTTAAGTACTGAAGAAAGACGATCAGCATTAGAGTCTGGCAACTAGCATATAAAGAAAATCTAAGACTAAAAACAGGTTCAATGTTTCTCCTATGTCTGGTTTCTCTAAAGGCCCCTTTCACATGAGCATTCTGGTCAGGTACACCTGATCGGGAGCACCATACAGCCCTATGGACAGGCGGATGTAAACAGACTTACACTATATTGCCAAAAATATTGGGACGCCTGCCTTTACACGCACATGAACTTTAATGACGTCTCAGTCTTAGTCCGTAGGGTTCAATATTGAGTTGGCCCACCCTTTGCAGCTATAACAGCTTCAACTCTTCTGGGAAGGCTGTCCACAAGGTTTAGGAGTGTGTCTATGGAATGTTTGACCATTCTTCAAGAAGCGCATTTGTGAGGTCAGACACGGATATTGAATGAGAAGGCCTGGCTCGCAGTCTCATTTCAATTCATCCCAAAGGTGTTCTATCGGGTTGAGATTAGGACTGTCAAGCCAGGCCAGTCAAGTTCCTCCACCCCAAACTCGCTCATCCTTTTCTTTATAGACTTTGCGTGGTGCACTGGTCCAAATCATTTGGTGGAGGGGTGATTATGGTGTGGGGGTTGTTTTTTCAGGGGTTGGGCTTGGCCCCTTAGTTCCAGTGAAGGGAACTCTTAAGGCGTCAGCATACCAAGATATTTTGGACAATTTCATGCTCTCAACTTTGTGGGAACAGTTTGGGGATGACACCTTCCTGTTCCAAAAGCAAGGTCCATAAAGACACGGATGAGCGAGTTTGGGGTGGAGGACCTTGACAGGGCTGACCTCAACCTGATAGAACACCTTTGGGATGAATTAGAACTGAGACTGCTAGCCAGGCCTTCTCGTTCTACATCAGTGCCTGACCTCACAAATGTGCTTCTGGAAGAATGGTCAAACATTCCCATAGATACACTCCTAAACTTGTGGACGGCCTTCCCACAAGAGTTGAAGCTGTTATAGCTGCAAAGGGCGGGCCAACTCAATATTGAACCCTACAGACTAAAACTGGGATGCCATTAAATTTCATGTGCGTGTAAAGGCAGGCGTCCCAATATTTCTGACAATGTAGTGTATGTCTATTTAGACCCGCCTACCTCCAGGTCCATGCAGGTTCGTGAAAAAAAATGGAAAAGGACCATGTCTTTTTCCGGACCTAAATGTGATGAATTGGAGGTAGCCTGATGTAAACAAACAACTGAACCACTCCATAATGCTGTCATGGGTCTGCCCATGTCTGCCAGACACAAACTAAAAGGTCATAGATGTCAAAACTGACATCCGTCTGGTTCAGCAATTATTCAGCAGGGGATCAGGTCACCGATCTCCTGCTGATCAGAGATGACTCCTCTCCCTGTGAAAGCAACCTAATGCCTGGTACACACGAGACAAATTTTCCATCAGAATTCCGCTCAAGCTTGGCTTGCATACACACGGTCACACAAAAGTTCTCTGAACTTTCGACCGTCAAGAACGCGGTGACTACGACGAGCCGAGAAAATTAAGTTCAATGCTTCTGAGCATGCGTCAAATTGTTTCCGAGCATGCGTAGGAATTTTGCACATCGGAATTGGTACAGACGATTAGAATTTACCATCAGAACTTTTTCCGACCGAAAAATAGAAAACCTGCTCTCAATCTTTTGAAACATACGGTCGGAATTTCCGACCAAAAGCTCACATCTGCTGGGGGAATTTCCGATCATGTGTACGGGGCATAACTCTCTAGCACAGCTTTTCTCAACTAGGGTTTATCTAGATGTAACTAGGGGTTTCTTGAACCAAGAGCAAATTCTTCCTCTCGGATAAGTAATAACTGACACCAGTGATCTTTTTAGGAATTCTCCCCAATAACCACCAATGTAAGAAGCACGATCCTCGCTGACACCACCACATTATTGTCCTGTGAGATGTACAGACAGTACTTATTAGCAGAGGTTCTTCCAGACATAAAAGTTATTTCAAGGGTTCCTCCATGTGAAAAACGCTGAGAAAGGCTGCTCCAAATAAATATCTAAGGTGGACTGACCCGTTGCATATAAAATGTTTCTTTTATGCCCTGTTGCCAACTGTGCATACAAAATGTACTGGTTTATTGGACAGGGACAACTCAAATATAGACATAGATAGTACAATGCCATTCATGCCTACCGGATTCTTTCTGCCGATAAAGGAGGAGGGTATGTACAATGAAACCAAGTATGTTTTGTGCTTCTCCGGCTGTTTTGGTAGTTAATTCTACCAAATAAGACAATGAATAACAAATCGGCAACAAGGGGAAAATTCAGGTAGGTGGCCAGGACAAAATGGCTTCCTGAAACCTCAACAGTAAATAACCCTGGATAGACTGAGATAGCACCGACTCATTCAGCCGCTACTTCCAGATCGATCAACTAATAGCAGATTTTTCGTCCATTCCGACTGACTAAAGTCAGTACACACATGGCAGCTTACGTTTTCTTTCAGTTCTTATTTTTAAATGACACTATACATGTTAATTCTATTTTGATACAATATTTATTTATTTATACATTCTTTATGTACACCAATTTACAAATTATACATGATGCTCAGCCACCATCCCAGTTTTATAATCTATCAGTTGTCTCTAACATCACTCCGAATCTTAAATTATATCTAAAGACTTCTTTCTCTTTTTTAGTTTTAGATTAAAGGACAGTTTATCCCATTTTTTTGTCTCATTTGGGAGGTCTTTTTTACTTCCTGTCTAAAGACACAACAGGAAGTGAGAGGAGATCTGTCCAAAGGAAGGAACAAGTGTTCCCTATACAGCAGAGGTCTCAAACTGGTGGCCCTCCAGCTGTTGTGGAACTACAAGTCCCGTCATGCCTCTGCCTGTGGGAGTCATGCTTGTAACTGTCAGCCTTGCAATGCCTCATGGGACTTGTAGTTTCGCAACAGCTGGAGGGCCGCGAGTTTGAGACCCCTGCTATACAGTAAGGGCTCGTTTACACTTGCTTCGGCTTTAACGCACATTAACCACTTGTAGCCGAATGACAGGTACAGCGTGGCCGGCTAGTTCTGGGACATCACCATATGATGGCATGCTCTGATCGTGCCCGCCAGGGAGCGGGCGGTGTGATCGCAGTGTCCGGATCACAGGTTGAGGTAAAGAGCCAATCAGCGGTGTCCAATCACAGCTGATCACGGATGTAAATAGAAGCCGGTTATCGGCACTTCTTTCCTCATGCTGACAACGTGAGGAGAGGAGAAGAGAGCCAATATCTGGATTCTCTAAAAGTGACATCTACACTGATAATCAGGGCACTGATTATCAGTGCAATCCCAACAGTGCCCACCAATGCTGCTAATCAGTGCCCACCAGTTCTGCCAATCAGTGTCACCTATCAGTGCAGCCTCATCAGTGCCCATCAGTGCAGCCTCATCAGTGCCTCCTTATCAGTGCCCATCAGTGCAGCCTCATCAGTGCCTCCTTATCAGTGCCCATCAGTGCAGCCTCATCAGCGGACATCAGTGAAGGAGAAAAATTACCTGTTTGCAAAATTTTTTTTAAAAAAGTTTGGTTTTTTTTTTCATAATTTTCGGTCTTTATTCTTTTTTTTAGCAAAAAATAAAAAACCCCAGTGGTGATTAAATACCACCAACAGAAAGCTCCATATGTGTGAAAAAAATTATAAAGATTTAATTTTCACAGTGTTGCATGACGGCAAAATTGTCATTCAAAATACGACAGCACTGAAAGTTGAAAATTGGCCTTGGCAGGGAGAGGTATAAGTGGCCAGTAGGCAAGTGGTTAAAGCGCCTACCGCTTCAACGTGCTTTTTTGATGTGTTTTTAATGCTTCTGTGATGCTTCGTGGTGCCTTGATGATGCTTTGGTGGTGCTTTTTTGAAGCTTTAATGAAGATTGGCAGATGTCCTCTGTGTGTGGATATCTCATACCTGCAACTTTTCCAAAACAAAGGGAAGCTAAAGCCTCTCAAAAGTGTCAGGTGCTTCAAGCGAGCTTTGTCATAGGCTTCTATGGAGGCTTTGAAGATGCATTGAAGCCCCACTAAAGTGACATGGGGTATAATTTTTGAAGCAAAGCAAAGAAAATGCAAGGTGTAAACAGGACTGTAAGCTAACCCTTTTATTTTGTGACAGGAGCTTTCACTGGAATTCAAAGAGGTTAAAAAAAAAAAAAAAAAAGCGTGTCCAAAGCCATGTTTTAAGTGTAAACGAGCCCTAAAAGATTTCCCTTCTATTCTGGTTCTAGTGAGTACTGGTGACGTTTGTCATCAGGAAAAATAAAAACGGAAACTTTTGAGACTTTATCAGCACAACAGAAGGCAAAGGTGATCTATATAAAACCCTAAAGTTTATTACAACCGATAAAAACATGCCATATTATAAAAACACCCCATGAATGGGGACACACATTGCGAGATTATACCCAACAATGGAATGGGGGTAATGTACTCCTACTAATTATACGCATAATAGATTGCATATATTTCTCAAAACTTCTCCAAGTCCAAACGTCATCGCGTTTTGTGAGAAGTGTTGCTTCTTCAGGACAGTTGGATATGTATGTTGCAATTTCAAAAAAGCTATACTGGACTTTGCATACATATTGGTCTTGAGGGGCGGCCATAGGGGCAGAAAGGAACCTTTGCATACATATTGGTCTTGAGGGGCGGCCATAGGGGCAGAAAGGAACCAACACACCCAAAGGAATCCCATGTCCAAATAGGCAGGGAGGTGGAATACTTTTGCTATCAACCACCTTATAGTGAAATATAAATATTCTTGTAACCATGAGGAAAGATAGGCACGATGCCGGCAAAGAAGTAGACAAAAAGGAAGAAGGGGGTTCAGGTCTTCACCCCAAAGGCATTCAATAGGTGGGCCAATCCACACACAGGTTAAAAAGTGGGTTACTAAGATGAATTATATTCCATAGGCCTCCACTTCCAAAGGGTTCCACCAAAACAGAGGGATCCCGTATAAACTCCGTCATTCCTCTGTTTTGGGTGGCACCCTGTGGAAGTGGAGGCCTATGGAAGGCTTTTTTTTCAAAATTGCAATATGCAAACCCAACTGTTCTGAGGAAGCAAAATTTCTCGTGAAAGGCATTGATGTTTGGACTTGGAGAAGTCATTTGGCACCATACTAAGGATAAATATATGTGATCTATTATGTGTATAAATAGCCTTAGTCCCATTCCAAATTGTTGGGTATAATCTTGCAAAGTGTGTCCCCAAAGTGTTTTTATAATATGGCATTTTTTTATTGGTTGTAATAAACTTGATGGTTTTATATATATATATATATATATATATATATATATATATATCACCTCTGCCTCATGTTGTGCCGATAAAGTCCACTTGTTTGGAACAATTGTTCCATTCGTTTTTGCTATATAGTTCTGAATTTGGCACGATGGGAGTCTTTGCTTTGATTTGTCATCAATAAGTACAGAAGGTAGATTTCCCCAGCAGGGACAAAAAAAATAAATAAAACCCAACAGAGGTTTTTACCCTTCTCTACTCTATTTAAAACCAAAAAAAAAGAAACAGTTTCTAGATACACTTTAGGCATTCTTTGGAACTGCTTTACAAAAACTGGGGCAAAAGTAGGACAATGACCTATTGCAATAAATATAATACCTTGTTTCATTTGGAAGAGGACGTTTGATTAGCTACTAGAGGTGACTCCACTTTTGCTTAACACAGACCTTGGACTAAAATACAAGGTCCACTCAAACTGCCCGAGCCCCCTTCCCTTTTTAAATCACTTACCTACTAAAATGTACTTGTAATTAATAAAGATATGCTTTACCTTACCCCCAACTTCTGAATTGCTGGGGGTCGTGTCAAGTTTTCAAATGCTCTGTAGTAAGTGATTTGTGAAATGGGAGGAAGTCGGGGCAGTGTAAGCGGAACTTGAATTTTAAGGTTTTATTTCTGCCCTTTTTTCTCCCTAACATTCAGTTTATCTTAATATCATTCCACCTGCATTATTCTCCTATTAAAAGAAGGGTTAAAAACTCTGTTCAGGCGTTTCAGGCACTTCACTCACTTCCACTGATAGAGGTCAGTTGGGAAGAGTTAGCACCTTTGTCAGCTTTCCTAGTGACAATTGTCACAGGTACAGGGAGGGAAGGGAAATCTCCCAAACAGAGCAATAAAAACCTGACAGAGGTTCTAAATCTTCCATGCTCTATTAAAAAGCCAATGTTGGTGGTAGCAAACTTTACTTGAAAGATGACCGATGACTCTTGACTAGAAATAAATAGGCCAATCCTTAGGGCTCGAGGTCCAAAGATCTGCAAATTTCATATGATCCACAAGTCAAGCTGCAATTAATGCTTTTAAATTTGTTTGTTAAGATACCTCCTTCAACAAGGTTTCATCCTGGCAAACCAGGTATATGCAATATTATCCCCATAGAAGGGGTGCCCGTGCAAGAACCCCCTGCCCCTGGAAACATTTTGAAATCTAAAACTGAGCTGAAGTGCATGCAGTTTGTTAATCATACAACAGGTGGTCTACATGCTTATGGACCTCTAGCAATAGATATACTATAAGACTAAGGAGCAAGGCTGGTATCCTTCTAAAGCAGGGTTTTTAAGGTTCTTATAAAAAAACAAAAGGCAGATCAGCAGATTCAAACCCGGTAAACTGGATCGGGGGAAGCAGATCAGGTGTAATGCCATGTGACCAGATTTTAAATAATTTCTTGATTATGATCAGGTGACCATGATCATCCACAATTGCAATGTTCAGTACTTTCTAGGAGGCATAAGTGATTTCACCGGTGTTGGAGTCCCATTTCCTGAAGACACAGTGGTCTCCAAACCCTCCTGCTTATGGGATGACTTCTCTGATTTGCTGGTACTTCTTTCCAAGACAGGGAAAAAGCCAAATCTCCCCCGAGTTTCTCCATCCTCGTTAACATAACAGAAGAAGCAGACCAGCCTCAGAATGGCTCTTCTAATGTCTCTGCTGGTTAATGTGTAGATGATCGGGTTTAGGAGAGAGTTTATCATAGCCAGTCCAAGGAAGTAATCAGCCTTGAATAGGATCGGGCAAGAGTTGACCTCACATGAGACATCAAACAGTAGCAATATGAAGAGGGGAAGCCAACATCCAATAAAGGTTCCCACCACAATTGTAACCGTCTTTAACAGGGCCATGTACTTTTGGGACTTCCTCAGTGCTCCCTTGCGAAGTGTGCCCAGTCTTTGACTGTTGTGTTTGACAATCCTGTATATGCGGAGATAGAGAACCACAATGGAGATAAGAATGGCCAGAAAGACACTAATGCACACCAATATGTAATCCTTAGAATACAAGGGCAAGATAGTGGAGCAGGCTGGGAGGTTGTGGATGCAGTTCCATCCCAATATCGGCAATATACCCAACAGTATAGAGAGCAGCCAACTCACCCCAATCAGCAAGGCCATTCGTCCTTTCTTGTCTCCACTATAGAGCTTCATACGGACCATGGTGATATGACGCTCAATAGCGATGGCCAGTAGGCTAAATATAGAGGCAGTTAATGTGACAAAGACACCCCCTTCTCTAATAAACCACATGGCAGGGGTAAGGCGTAGCGTGTTTGCCCCTGACAACACAATGTTGACCATGTAGGCAATGCCAGCCAGGAGGTCTGACAGAGTTAGATTGCCAAGGAGGTAGAACATAGGAGCATGAAATTTCTTGTTTCGCCAGATGGCCAAAAGTACAATAAGGTTCTCCAAGACAATAAGCACACATACCACCAGAAAAAAGACAGATTCAGCTTTCAGTCCACTTTTGTATCGGCTAGTGGTGAGCTTCCCGGTATAGTTGTAATGTAGCGCTATAACACTGTTGCTTTGGTATTCTCTGTACAGTCGAGTCAAGTGATATTGATGCGTTACTTCATCCATTTCGCACAGATTTTTCCAAACTTTTGGAAAAGTTATAACTGAAGTTAAGCGTCAACTGTGGAAAAGATCATATCCAGAAATAGCTAGACGCCTGGACATATAATGGGCCGCATTTATATTTAGGGTGTTACAAGTTTGGTGGCTTTCTCCTTTTACGACCATGCAGTAGATCAAAGTATTGGCACTCGAGAGTCTTGAATCTCCAATTCCATCTTTTTCCTGAAGGTGTCAGTGTTGCACCATCTATCCAATAGGTCTTCAAAGAAAATTCTGTAACCTGTATATGAAAAAAAAAAATAAAGTTATTATTTTTTTTTCTTATTCTTTCTTTTTTTTTTGCTATCTTCCCTATCAAAGGAAGCATGCAGGTTTTATTTCCACATTTTCTTTGTGAAATACTGCAAACAAGAACAAAGTTTTAAACTGAGTTGTGCAACCTGCTTCCTCTGAAAATATATAAAGAAAGGGTATAGTTATGCAAATATTATCATAAACAAGGTTTGTTGAGCAACTTTGTCAACTTTTCACCTCTGAAATAAAGAGTGAGGTTTTTTTTGTAACATTTAAATGGAACTTTGCTTAAAAAAAAAAAAAAAAAAAAGGTAAACAACCAGCTACACACATGAAATGCATATAAGGGAGCCTTACCTGCCAAAGCCCATCTAGGTCTGAAATTGGCAAAGCCTTGCCACATCTAGGTGGATGACACCACTTTTCCTGATACAGTTATAAACCACAAAAACAACACAGTGGTGTCATCTCCGCACCCCTAGCCTGCTGATTGGACAGTGGAGGAGCAGCAGCAGAATGATGAGGTCAACTCTCAATCAACTCTTTTTCCTCTATCAAAATGCTCCTTGTTTACATGCAGTATGCCTAATTAGATCCCAAACACTCCTGCGCACCAACCTGAGTGCTGCTGTGTGGGGGACAACAAGAGACTAATAGAACATGCATTTAGAAAAATGTTTGTTAATAATGACCTAGCTGTACTAATTTGTGTCTTTTATGCCTGTCAAAATATGCACATTCATAAGCAGGGGTTATATTTAAGAGAAACCAGCACAGATATAAGCAGCTTAAAATGTAAATAAACCCACAAAGTAAAATCAGTCTGTATATGCAGTAAAGCATGCTTGTTATGCCCACTGTGGAATCTAAGGGGTTAATACTCTGCATTGTGTAAAAAGGCTGTTTGATTCTGTCTTCTCTGATCCTCCCCTTCTTCCGCAGTCCACAATCCATCTCCTGATAGTACAGAGACTTGGGGCCACATGCTCAGATTGGTGTGTGCATTGCTAGAGGTTTTTTTTTTTTGGGAGGGTGCGTGTGATCAGCACAGGGCCAATCAGCACTGTCCAGACAGAGGGTCAGTGGTCCTGCATCCTCATAGGACAGTCAGAGGAGAATGAAAACTCCTCCTACAAACTTTAACCAGTGCTTGGCTGGACACTGATAGAAGTCACAAGACTATATACTGCTGATGATAAAAGGTATTTAGCAGTTTATATTTACTAAAATAATTGCATTTCTATGTTCTGTGTACTATGGGTGACCAGATATAGTGAACGCAGGGTCCTGGATTTAGTAACACTTTCATATAATTAAAGGAAAAACTTTTTTTTTTTTTTTAGATTTGGATAGAGTGGAAAGGGGATATACAACTATAAATAAGGTTGTTATTGCCATTCCTGTTAGAGATTCACCCTCTCCCAATTATTTTGTCACCAGAAAAGGGATAGACAGGAAATCTTTCAAATGGGATCTTTCACTTTGGAGAGATTTACTCCCACTTCCTGCTTTGGTTTAAGGGACGGAAAGGGAAATCTCCCTAATGGGATACAGATGGCAAAAAAACTTGACAGGGGTTATAACCCTTCCTTACTTTATCCAAAATGAAAAAGGTTAAAGTGGTTGTAAACCCTTACAAACCACTTTGACCTACATGTAAGCCTAGATTAAGGCTTACCTGTGGGTCTAAGAAATATCTCCTTAACCTCCACGGTTAAGGAGATATTTTACAAAGAAAGGGCACCGCTGTCTACGACACATGCCGCAAGTAAAGGCAAACATGCCCTCACTTACAGCTCCCATGCGCATGCGCCGGAGTGACGTCATCGCTGCTCCGGCCACTCACAGCGCGGGAGCAGCGATACCTGGAAGAAGATGGACGCTTCGTGCTACAGGGGACAGCGGTGACATTGCTGGCTCCTGTGTCAGGTAAGTGACACATAATTGGCTACTATGCTTTACCTTTGCAGGGAGACAAAGAGGAAGTAAACCCATCAGGGTTTACTTCCTCTTTAATTAAGCTCTATATTCTGACTTTGCCTGTAAAAGTCAAGCTTGGTCATGCCCCTCTTACATCCTGAGCTTCCCTAGAGATAGGTGACCTTATTGACCAATACAGGAGCTCAGGAGAAGAGAGGAAGTACCAGACTTTCTTACAGGAGAAGTGTATATATGTTTCCACTGAAGGTAACAATAACTTTTGCACTTTTAATTAACACGTCAATTAAAAGAGACCTTCACCCCCATCTTATTTCTTTCTCAATCCTCTCTGACCTTGTTTGCTGGGTTATCCTCAATAAACATATTCACAATCACAAGCCCAGAAATCCATCTGTCATCAGGAGCCAGCTGTCTCTTCTTGGATCTTGTGGTCAGACCCCTGATGATGTCCATCTGTCTCTGCATGTCATCAGGGGGTTGGTTGCAAGAACCAGGAATAGACAACCGTTCTTCTAATGATGCACTGTGATGCAGGCCCATTTTCAGTATATTGCCCTTAAACCTCCTGGGGTCCATGATGTGGTATCCCAGGACCATTTTGACAACTGTGGGGGTAAGTCCTTCTCTGGAAGTGAAGGGCCCTTACATAAGGTATTGAAAAAATGTCAAATAATATTATGGAAAGTGGGTGAAGAGGTCGGCTTTAAGCACAAGCATAGGACTAGGTCTGGCTCTCCTGCTTTTTGTTTCTTGTACAATTCTGAGCAGTTCCACCCATTTTTGTCCATACTAATGTCATATAACTACCATAAAAGGGAATAATAAAAATGTACAAAATGTGCCCCCTGTCTCTAGCGCCAATCTTTCATTATATGTCGAAAAACTTCTCAAGAAATAGCTCCTTGAGAAACCGGCTATTTACCAATCACTGAATTTCAAAACCCTCAATTTTTTGTCATCTGTCACTGAAATAAAGATGACTTCCGGAGTTTGCAGGTGCACGATACACAAGTGAAGAGGTAGATATTCGAGCTGCAGAGGGTCTTGTGACTGCTGCAGCCCATTATCCCACCCAGTCATGTCAGTCCCATTGCCCGATTTACCTGTAGGTGTCCATTGGCAGCCAGGAAGGTAGGGAAACAGAAAAGTAAAAGAGGAGATGGCAGGTATGGAGAGAGGAGAAGGACAGAGCCGGGAAAGACGAAGCATGCTTGACTAATAATTACCACATAAGTCATCTATACTGGTTTCAGAGACTAGTCATGTCATGTCGGCGTTCTCCCAAACCAGCCTCATTGCAGAAATTGTATTTACTTCTTTTAACCCATTCACAGGCAACAACTATTGGTTTTCTAAATCATCGTTGATTTCTAAGGATTGTCCTGATTTGATTTTTTCTATTATAGCTGAAGATAGACAGATACCAAAAACATTAATTAACGTGATTATATCATTATTAAAATATAATTATTTTTCCACCCCATCTCCCCCAGATGTATTTTTTTGCTTTTTAAATAACAATCTTTTTTCAGGTGTCTTTTGGCAAGTCGCGTGACTTGTTGGGTCCTCTGCGTCATTTTCTCCAGCATTGCTAGATCTTCAGTGATGAAGATAGCACCACAAATGTAATAATTTATTCTCTTTCTGTATCGGTGTACTGTAAGTGCAGGGTGTTGTGGTGCCTCTTTTGGTGGTATTTGATCACCCCTGCGGTTTTTATTTTTTATAAACATATTCATTGGTTTGTGCAAAAGTTATAGCATTTACAAAATAGTGGATAGTTTTATAGCATTTTTATTAATAAGTTTTTTTTTTTTACTAGTAATGGCGGGGATCAGCGATTTTTATCGTGACTGCGACATTATGGCGACACATCGGACATTTTTGACACATTTTAGGGACCGTTGTCATATATATATATATATACAGCAATCAGTGCTATACAAATGAATTGATTCCTGTGTAAATTACACTGGCAGTGAAGGGGTTAACCGCTAGGGGGCAGTGTAGGGGTTAAGTGTGCCCTGGGGAGTGTTTCTAACTGTGGGGGGGCGTGGCTACGTGTGACACGTCACTGATCTCTGCTCCTGATCACAGGGAGCAGAGATCAGTGACTCTGTCCCTAGGCAGAATGGGGAGATGCTTGTTTACATTAGCATCTCCCCGTTCTTCCTCTCCGTGAGACGATCGCGGGTATCCCCACATCGATCGAGTCCGCGGGACCTGCGGCCCGACTCACGGAGCTTGGCGCGCGCCCGCAGGCCACCTCTTAAAGGGCAACGTACAGGTACGTTATTTTGCCTGTAAGTGCCCTTCTGCCACAGTATATCTGCGTGAGGCGGTCGGCAAGTGGTTAAAAATAAACTACTGTAGCCTTCCATTGGAAATCTACATCAGTGCCTATAGATCAATTGAAAACCAGGATAAACACTATCAATCTTATCTAAAAGATATTCCATACACTGTATAATACTACTAATACTATAATACTAGCAAAAAATGGGATCCTTGGTTCATTCCTGGGGATATTTTATTTAATTTGATGGACCACTAAGTTGTTCACAGATTATTCTATCGTAATATCACATATTAACTATTTGTACCAATACTATTTTTGATTACAGTATTGTAGTTCTTTGATATATTATTTTTTTTCACTTTTGCACTAGAAGTATTGAAATAACACATGTACGACGTATATTTTATTATTTTACATTTGGATATTATGTATACATTTCTCTTTATACTGTATATTGTCTATATTTTTTCTTCAAATAAAAGTTTGTACAAAAAATGTAAAAATTGGGCTTTAAATGTATTTTTTAAAAGGAACCTAGGGTACCTAAATCTGCGGTGAAACCAGATTATTTTCATCCACTTAATATGAGGCCTGGTGTTCACGTAAGCCGGACACATCCACTTAATAACAGGCTTGGCGTTCACGTAAGCTGGACACATAAATCCTGTAAAGTAAGACGGCACTCCGCCATGGGACTGTACGAAGAACTTTTATTGCAAAACAGGGTAAAACATCACAAGTGCAGTCTGCTTTGTAGGCATAAACGCATAAGAAGGCTGCACTTGTGATGTTTTATCCTGTTTTGCAATAAAAGTCCTGTGGTGGAGTGGTGGCTTACTTTACAGGATTTATTTGGATGAAATTACCTGCGGTTAGGGACAGATGTGCTCCCCTAAATGCGAAATGTCTGTTATTCAGAGGTGCACATCTGTCTCTAACCACAGGTAATCGCTCCTTGTGCGATTACATGCAAACTGTAGTCAGAGGCTGGCCAGAAACACCTGGCTGTACCCGTTTCAAAAATACGATGATCTGGGCGCTATATGGCCCTTATTGACCATGTGCGTGAGCTCTTAAGGTCACTACAAAATACACAAGGGCAAAATTTACGACTGGAGGAAAAAAGTTTGAGATCCACTCAAAGAGTGGTTTGCATTCTGGGCATGCATCCCTGAACACATAGGGCCCTTAAAACGAGTACCACTCGAGTACAGCGTTCAGCCACGTATAGCCACAGCTTTCCATAGACACAGCACCGGTTCCTCCTGAGTGCAATAAAATTAGTAACAAAATTAAAGTAGTAAAATAACCAATCTATCCAAAACTAAGCTAAATACATTTTTCAGTTCTGCACATATTTTATATGAATATTACATTTAGAAGCATATATAAATATACATATTAGGAACTAACCGTTATATTGAAAAAGCCAAGATTTGAGGAATGTCCCTGGAAATTGGCAGCTGTTGTATATATTAACATGGATGCATTTTAGGGATAACGCCTTTCATATAATCTAATCATGAACCGCAGATAGCTATTTTATACCACACCCATGTATTCCCTGTTCATATAAGGAAATACATGGATTTTCCAGACTGCAAGCTGCTGGCATTAGATCAAACACCTATAAAGAGCAGTACATTTAATGTGGTTGTAAATCTCTAACATGAAATTTAAACAATGCATATCCTTCCAAAGTGTAGACTTGTCTCAATCCAGAGCACTAAGTGTAATTTCTCTCTGCTGCTTCACTTCTCTGTTCTCTGAATGAGTCACTTCTGACAAGTTTTCCTGACACCAAGAGAAAAAAGGTGACAGCAGAGGGAGCTCCACTACACAGCCTGTAACTTACAGCCTTAGCTCTGTTTCTGTGTGGTGTGAAGGGGGTGTCCCTTCCATAAACCAACAAACAAAAAATTCCAACTCTCCAGCCAGCCTGCAACAAACCAAATTAAACCTAACAGTTCATGTTAAAACAAGGGATTTAGTTTGCACACATTTGCAAATATATGCATAAGCTGCAGAGGCCACGGCACCCCAGTGTACTCCAATACTAACTCCAACATTTGGAGAGTCCCCAAAGTTGGAGCACATATATAATAATGGATAGATTGAGGGCAGGTATGCCTGGAGAGAGCCCACTCCTCCTAAAGGTATAGGAACGCACTGGGCACCCAGCAATAGCACAATGGCAGCAAAGGTATCCAGTGTGTCCCCAGTTATTGGCTAGTTATACAGTATCTCACAAAAGTGAGTACACCCCTCACATTTTTGTAAATATTTTATTATATCTTTTCATGTGACAACACTGAAGAAATGACACTTTGCTACAATGTAAAGTAGTGAGTGTACAGCTTGTATAACAGTGTAAATTTGCTGTCCCCTCAAAATAACTCAAACACAGCCATTAATGTCTAAACCGCTGGCAACAAAGGTGAGTACACCCCTAAGTGAAAATGTCTAAATTGGGCCAAATTAGCAATTTCCCCTCCCTGGTGTCATGTGACTCGTTAGTGTTACAAGGTCTCAGGTGTGAATGGGGAGCAGGTGTGTTAAATTTGGTGTCATCGCTCTCATTCTCTCATACTGGTCACTGGAAGTTCAACATGGCACCTCTGAGGATCTGAAAAAAATAATTGTTGCTCTACATAAAGACGACCTAGGCTATAAGAAGATTGGCAAGACCCTGAAACTGAGCTGCAGCACGGTGGCCAAGACCATACACCGACTTAACAGGACAGGTTCCACTCAGAACAGGCTTCTCCATGGTCGACCAAAGTAGTTGAGTGCACGTGCTCAGCGTCATATCCAGAGGTTGTCTTTGGGAAATAGACGTATGAGTGCTGCCAGCATTGCAGCAGAGGTTGAAGGGGTGGGAGGTCAGCCTGTCAGTGCTCAGACCATATGCCGCACACTGCATCAAATTGGTCAGCATGGCTGTCATCTCAGAAGAAAGCCTGCAAACAGTTTACTGATGACAAGCAGACTAAGGATATGGATTACTGGAACCATGTCCTGTGGTCTGATGAGACCAAGATAAGCTTATTTGGTTCAGATGGTGTCAAGCGTGTGTGACGTCAACCAGGTGAGGAGTACAAAGACAAGTGTGTCTTGCCTACAGTCAAACATGGTGGTGGGAGTGCCATGGTCTGGGGCTGCATGAGTGCTGCCGGAACTGGGGAGCTACAGTTCATTGAGGGAACCATGAATGCCAACATACTGAAGCAGAGCATGATCCCCTCCCTTGAGAGACTGGGCCACAGGGCAGTATTCCAACATGATAACGACCCCAAACACACCTCCAAGACGACCACTGCCTTGCTAAAGAATCTGAGGGTAAAGGTGATGGACTGGCCAAGCATGTCTCCAGACCTAAACCTTATTGAGCATCTGTGGGGCATCCTCAAACGGAAGGTGGAGGAGCGCAAGATCTCTAACATCCACCAGCTCCTTGATGTCATCATGGAGTAGTGGAAGAGGACTCCAGTGGCAACCTGTGAAGCTCTGGTGAACTCCATGCCCAAGAGGGTTAAGGCAGTGCTTGAAAATAATGGTGGCCACACAAAATATTAACACTTTGGGCCCAATTAGGACAGTGTACTCACTTTTGTTGCCAGCGGTTTAGATATTAATGGCGGTGTGTTGAGTTATTTTGAGGGGGCAGCAAATTTACACTGTAGCAAAGTGTCATTTCTTCAGTGTCACTGAAATAGTTACAAAAATGTGAGGGGTGTACTAACTTTTGTGAGATACTGTAGGTTTGGGTGTGTTCTTCCCTCTAATCAGCTCTCACTGAGCTTTGCAGAGCATAAATTCAGCTCTCTTCCCCCTTTTTTCTGCCATCACAGACAAGCTTTATACATTCTGGACTTTGAACAGATGTAGAGAAGAGAAGACTGCAGATAAACAGGTACACCTAATGTAGGAGGATTTGTTTCATCTCTGTGTATCACCTGATGCTGGTCATATCACTGGGTATATGTAAAGCTTTACAACCACTTTGACTTTTTTTCATCATAAAGGTGCACTTTAATTTGTTCAATTCTTTTTATGAAAAAAAAACAACATATTTGCATTTTATTTACCACTTTGCATTAATGTGAACTGGGGATGAAACTGTATTTGTTAGATTCAAATTTGCTGTAAATGTTTTCTTCTCACCGTAGTTTTTCAGCAATCGCTTACCAACCAACGCAGGGCGTGTGTCAGATGTGTAAACCACAAATATTGCACCTAATGCAAAGCTGTTACAATGTGAGCATTGCCACATCATAAAGGCCTGAAACCAACTCGTATGAATACATATTTAAAACCCATTACACCAGCAATTTCCCACCCTTTACGTTTGATCTTTTTTCATTTGGTCTTGTATCTACAAATATAGTGCTTTTTTTTATATTAGTTGTTAAGCTAACAGCTGTGTGAACCACATTCTATACTACCAATGGACAGAGGCGTCAAGAAGGCCATGTGAACAGCATATCTCTCTGGTTTTTCATTCTGTAAGATCTGCACTGCAGATCAGCACATCACATGGCACCGCACTAATCGGTGTTACGGTGCGCTGCCAGAAAATGATGCATGCACCATTTTTTGAAAGCACATCGCAACGCATTAGAATGAGCTGCTGCACCTTGCACTGCAACACAAGTACTTTGAAATATGCATTGGGGTGCTATTCAGAATCAATAGTGTATAACGTTCAGAGGTCAGAAGTATGTACAATCTAGCAATACGCAGTTCAATGATCAAGACTTAGTAGCATACAACATTGTGCAGGGGTCAGGACTATGTAATGTACAATATAGCGCGTAGTGTGCAGGGGTCAGGAATAAATAATGTAAAAAAGTCAGGCGAATGTAACTAACAACATAACGTATAGAGTGCAGCAGCCAAGAGAACATAATGGGGGTTATTTACGAAAGGCAAATCCACTTTGCACTACAAGTGCAAAGTGCAAGTGAAATTGCACTGAAAGTGCAGTTGGAAGTGCAGTCGTTGTAGATCCGAGGGGTAGATCGGAAATGAGGGGAAGCGCTGCTGATTTTATCATCCAATCATGTGCAAGCTAAAATGCTGTTTTTTACTTTCCTTGCATATCCCCTCGGATCTACTGTGACCGCACTTCCAAGTGCACTTTCAGTGCAATTTCAAGTGCACTTTGCACTTGTTGTGCAAAGTGGAATTGCCTTTCGTAAATAACCCCCATTGTAATGTGCAACTTGGCATATAGAGTGCAGCAGCCAGAAGAATGTAAGGCACAACAATGCTTATACAGCACAGTAGCCAGGAGAATGTAATGTACAATATAGAATATAGCGTGCAGTAGTCAGGCAATGTAACATACAACAATAATGTATAGGGTGCAGCAGCCAAGAGAACAAAATGTACAATATAGCGTATAGAGCGCAGGAGTCAGAAGAATGTAATGTGCAACATGACATATAGAATGCAACGGACAGAAAATTGTAATGTACAGCAAAGCTTATTTAGTGCAAAAACCAGGAGAATGTAATGGGCAACATGGCATATAGAGTGCAGCAGCCAGAGGAATGTTAAAGTGGATGTAAACCTGAAATTTTTTTATTTTTGTTTTGATGTCATAATGTAGAGTATAAGATTTCCTATCATTTGAGCCCAGTCTTGCCACAAAGAGTTAATCCAGCTCTGAGCAATCCTCTTTTATTGTTCAGTGAGATAAATCTTGACAAACAGAGAAAAACTTTGTCAAATCCTCCCCCTTGCTGTGAGTGACAGGTGATTTACATATCTCGTGCACCAGTGCCGGGACAAGGTCATCTAGAGCCCAGGGCAAAAATGCCAAATTGTGCCCGGTCCCCCCCCCCCCCTCCAAGATATATGAGAATTATGTGTCAGCAAAATATCCCCCCACCCCCCGAAAAAATCTAAATCAAGCACTAATCTGCATGCTTACCCCTAACCGTAATTTCCCCCTCCTCCCAATAAAATTCTGCCTCCTACTGAAATCCCCTAGCACAGATCTTTGCCCCCCCAGCTCTAATCCTCTCATTCCCCATATGCCCCCAGCACAAATCCACTCCCCACCCCCAAAACAATTCCCCCCTCCTAGTACAAATCCTCTACCCCTCAAATTTCCCCATCTGAGCACAAATCCTCTCCCCGTCTTAGCACAAATTCTCCCAAATTTCCCTTCCTAGCACAAATGCCCCCAATCATCTCCTTCCCCCCACCATTTTACCTTTTCTAGCACACCTCCCTAAATTTCCCCATCTATAATAAATCTTATCCCCTGACGCCCCCCAAATTCCCCCTCTCAACACAAATCCCCTCCCCCCAACCTCCTTGTGGTGCCCCCCCCCCCAGCTCGAATGATGTCACAGTGCCCAGGGCAGCAGCCCCTCCTGCCCACCCCTTGTCCCGGCCCTGTCGTGCACTAGCCTAAGAGACATGCATTATTTTTTAATTCCCTCCCACTCCTTTTTTCTGCTGCTCTGCCAGGATTGGATGTTCCACACCTCAGCATAATTGGGCATGCTGAAGTGTAAGAAATACACAGGAGAAAATGCATATTGACAAGGAGTGTAGAGGTGGGCGGGGAGTCTACTGACATCACGACTCCACCCACCGAGCTCCAGACAACAGACCCACCCACAGAATCTGCAGTTTTTCCGGTCTCATAACAGACAGAGGGGAGACATTTGACCGGTAAAAAGATACATGCAGGAGGCATGTATATCCTTCTAGATAACCCCTATGGCAGTAGTTTAGAAAGGATGACATTGGGTTTACATCCACTTTAAGCACAACAAAGCTTACATAGTGCAGCAGCCAGAATAATGTAATGTACAATATAGCATATAGACTGCAGCTGACAGAAGAATGTAATGTACAACAAAGCTTAAGGGGTGCAGCAGTCAGAAGAATGTAACATACAACATAGTGTATAGATTGCAGCACTCAGGAGTATAAAATGTACAACAGTGTGTACAGTACTGTGGTCCGGAATATGTAGCATACAACAAAGCAATTAACAACATAGCAATTCCTTCCCCCCTCCAAATCATGGATGCCCAGTGGCAATACCCACCCTGAGTTATTGGTAGTCAGTGGCAGTAAATGTAAATGATGTCCTTCACTCAAATCATTGGACGATGGTAATAGATAACCCTGCGCCTCACAAGATATGCATTTATCTGCATTCGCTATTCATTCAATGGGCCTGCTTAACTTGCGTAAGTGCAAAAATGGCAACATTCCTATTATCTGAAAGCAAGTCAGGCTGCAACACATAAATGTGTATTAGCTAAGAAGGAACGATTGGGATTTCTACTCTAGTTTTCTACTTAAAGCGGAGTTCCACCCTAAAGTTGAACTTCCGCTTATCGGATTCCTCCCCCCCTCCGGTGCCACAATTGGCACCTTTTTATAATACAGGTATCTGCACCCACTTCCGGAACAATCATCTCCGCCCCTATCCGAGAATGCCCCGTTGTGTCTTGGGAAACACAGTTCCCAGGACCCAGCGGGGACCAATAGAGAAGCGCAGCGCGACTCGCGCATGCGCAGTAGGGAACCGGGCAGTGAAGACGTTGCGTCTTCACTTCCTGATTCCTTGACCGAGGATGGCGGCGGGGCGGCGAGAGACTAGCGCTCGCTCGTCACATTCTGCCGTCACCGCTGGAACCAGGAACAGGTAAGTGTCCATTTATTAAAAGTCAGCAGCTGCAGTATTTGTAGCTGCTGACTTTAAAAAAAAAAAAAATCGGGTGGACATCCTCTTTAAAAAGGCATTTTCACTTATCTGTTAAGAAAAAAAAATGTAGGCGATTGTGTTTTACTGCAGGAAAACTGACAGATGTAAACTGTCCTTCAATGTTTGTAGTAGATCAGAGGGTGTCACATTCTGGGAGAGACATCTGAAGAGTGCTCAGCACTGCGTTCTTTTCCTTGCACTCAGTATTAATAGCATGTTTGTTTTCTTACAGTGCCCACAATGACCCCAGTCTACGGGAGCAAATCTCCCTTCACTTCCCCTTTCACCTGCTCTGTAAACAATACAATGCAGGAAAGGGAAATGTACAGCCTTCCTGACTCTGCACAGCCCAGCACAGAACCAACTCGCGGCAATGTATAGTGGTTTACTATGTATTTTATTTATTATTATAGTGGTCAGGACCACCATAGGTTTGGAAATGTTTCTGTCAAGTAAAAATGAAACATTGCATGTGAATGTTTTGTTTTTTATATCCAGCCAGTAGGTGGAGGCTTTGCTTAGCTCCTCTTTTAAAACAACCTGTTTACAGAGCTCAATAGCTCAAGTTGAATCATAGTAGTGAATCCCCCAGGAGACCCAGTGCACATAGACTGTTCAAATCTGTGCAGCGGTTGCTGAGCAGCATGGTCTCACCACCTTCCCCCACAGCTTTCCAACCAGGCTGCTAGCATGGAGATGAATAGTTAGACAGGACTTACAGACAGAGCACTCAAAGAAGAGGGGGCAGAACTCCTGCACCTGCCTCCTCTGGAAGCTGCCATGCAGAACATCTAATTGGGGAGCCCTGTGCCTTAATTTCTTCCTTCTTTTTACTAAGAAGAAAAATTAGATTAGCAGTACAGAAATGGGTGAAGGTGGCCAAAGGCGAGGTACAGAGAAACGGGTACCTGAGGTGGACGACTGGAGCATTACAGGTGTAGCCAGGGATGCCAGTGGTTAAAACAGCATTTCCCATGCTTGGAAACTTTGCTCCTTGCCTGTGACATAAGGAGGATTAAAGAGGTTGTAACCCTTAAGAAATATATATATATAGATCCTGTTCCTTTAAAGCATGTTAACCCACATAGTGCTTGTGTGGTGTCATTTGTCCCATTCTATTTTGTAATATACCTGCTTGATCCTGCCTGTTCCTGTGTCCCCCCTTAGTGTGCTGACCACTATAATCATGGCTGCTGATCCATGATACCGAGGTCAGTTTACATGCCTCTGTCATCCCGCACCCCTCCCCCAGCTGCTATTCTGTGCGGCAGTAAAGTTAGTGATCCCAAATACTGCCAGCCCCCCTGTAATAGTAGGACATACTACACAGTGTGTGTGTTTTTTGAAAATTCGGCAGCTAAATACCTTTTTTCACATCACCAATGTGCGGTCACGTGACCACCCAGTTGATGTCAGAAGGAAATCTCAGACCCCCCCTCACTGTAGTCCTTAGATCGGGAAAGGAGAGCGGTGGGCGGTCACATGACCTCACATCGGCGATGTGAGAAAGGGTATTTAGCTGCCGAATTTTCAAAATACACACAAACTGCATAGTATATCTTATTTTTACAGAGGGACTGGCAAGAATTGGGATCACTAACTTTACAACCACTTCAAATGCATTGCCTGCAATGCTGAGCTGTAGTGAACATTTTTGGGAAGACCATGAACAATGCTCAGCTATGGTGTGTCTTCAACAATGGTGGTGGCAATTTTGGGTGAGCCGATGGGTATGCTGTATTGACTCTAACTGGCAGAAGGAGAACACAGAGAAAGGGGATATAGACAGCTGTGCATCCTGGGACAACAAGAGCCTGCTGGGAGGAACTGAAAATTGTAGGGGATGTAGTCCCCAAACAGGCTGAGCCTGTGTTTCAAATTAGCAATGGAACTACACATTTCAGAATGTCTGGGGCTCTAGGGAGAGGAAAAGAAGGATCTGTTTCCAGGCTCGAGGGAGATATGGTGAGGACACTGTGGGTGGCAGACTGTGCTGCAGGCACAGAGACAATTTACACAAGGGGCACAGAGAGGTGGAGTAGTGGGCATTTCATGGTATGGTCATTAGGGAGAACACCTCTGTCAATGGCTGATGCTACCGCTTTATCATTGGGAAGGACTCCTTTAGGGGTAAACGGAGATGGATAAAAGGGGAAGTACAAGGTGGTGGAGGCGAATCAGAGAAGAAGAACAGCAATACAAAGAATTCAGGAGTTGGATGAGAGGAACCCTTGCCGTTTTATCAGTTTATTTGCCCTGTTTGAGATTCTTCCTATGCCATGAAAAAAGAACTGCCTGCTATTTCAGAAAATATAGAAAGTAGTAGTAGCTCTTGGCTTGTTTTGTTGTGCATGTCTATGCTGGAAAGGGGCACAACCACACAAGAACACACCAGCAGCTACTACACTAGTCTCTTTCAGACAAGTGTAGTAGTTGCGTGAGTGTATTGCTGTGTGTTTGTATGTTTGTCGTCCAGCACTTACCTCATCTAGGTTCCAGGCCGGCATCTCCTCCTACTCCTCTGCATCACTCCTCCTCCTAGGCATCCAATAGGATCACCTGTCTTTTCAGCCGATTGGGTGACGGGTTAACTAAAATGTACTGGAGAAACAGAAGACTAAAATGGGACTAAAACTAAAATGCCATTTAAGCCCCCGTACACACAAAATCCACAAAATCCATTGGATTTTTTCCGACGGATTTTGGCCGAAACTTGTCTTGCATACACATGGTCACACAAAGTTGTCGGAAAATCCAATCCTTCGGAACGAGGTGACATCGAACACGTATGACAGGACTACGTAGAGGCCAGTAGCCAATAGCTTTCATCTCCAAATTTTTTCTGAGCATGCGTGACACTTTGTGCATCGGAATTCTTGACATACGATTGGAAAAAGTCCGATCAGATTTTGTTGTTGGAAAATTTGAGATCCAGCTCTCAAACTTTTTCCGACGGAAATTCCGACGGAAAAAGTCTGATGGAGCCCACACATGGGCGGATTTTCAACATGGTCCGATCGGGCATTTTCCGTCGGAATTTCCGACCCGTATGGGGCATTAGTCCTAAGACTAATGCCCCATACACACGATCGGACTTTCCGCCAACAAAACCGTGGATTTTTGTTCAAAGGTTGTTGGCTCAAACTTGTCTTGCATACACACGGTCACACAAATGTTGGCCAACAATTCCGAACGTGGGAACGTGGTGACGTACAAGATATCCGACGAGCCGAGAAAAAGAAAGTTCAATAGCCAATGCGGCTCCTTCTGCTTGATTCCGAGCATGCGTGAACTTTTGTGCGACGGACTTGTACACACGATCGGACTTTCCGACAACAACGTTTTGTTGGCGGAAAATTTGAGAACCTGCTAGCCAACATTTGTTGGCGGAAATTCCGACAACAAATGTTTTATGGAGCATATGCACAGTTGGACTTTCCGACATCAAGCTCACATTAAACATTCGTGTGTACAGGGCATTAGACTAAAACTAAATCTACATTTGTTGCCAAAATTATTGAAGTACACATCCCTACAGTCAAACACAGAGGTGGAAACATGATGCTTTGGGGCTGTTTATCTGCTAAAGGTATAGGCCGACTTTGCCACATTGAGGGGCCAGAACACTGAAGATGGGCCATGGATGGACATGACAATGACCCAACACATACCACCAAAAAAACAAAGGAGTGTCTCAAGAAGAAGCACATTAAGGTCATAGAGTGGCCTATCCACACATTGCATGTGAATGTTTTGTTTTTTATATCCAGCCAGTAGGTGGAGGCTTTGCTTAGCTCCTCTTTTAAAACAACCTGTTTACAGAGCTCAATAGCTCAAGTTGAATCATAGTAGTGAATTCCCCAGGAGACCCAGTGCACATAGACTGTTCAAATCTGTGCAGCGGTTGCTGAGCAGCATGGTCTCACCACCTTCCCCCACAGCTTTCCAACCAGGCTGCTAGCATGGAGATGAATAGTTAGACAGGACTTACAGACAGAGCACTCAAAGAAGAGGGGGCAGAACTCCTGCACCTGCCTCCTCTGGAAGCTGCCATGCAGAACATCTAATTGGGGAGCCCTGTGCCTTAATTTCTTCCTTCTTTTTACTAAGAAGAAAAATTAGATTAGCAGTACAGAAATGGGTGAAGGTGGCCAAAGGCGAGGTACAGAGAAACGGGTACCTGAGGTGGACGACTGGAGCATTACAGGTGTAGCCAGGGATGCCAGTGGTTAAAACAGCATTTCCCATGCTTGGAAACTTTGCTCCTTGCCTGTGACATAAGGAGGATTAAAGAGGTTGTAACCCTTAAGAAATATATATATATAGATCCTGTTCCTTTAAAGCATGTTAACCCACATAGTGCTTGTGTGGTGTCATTTGTCCCATTCTATTTTGTAATATACCTGCTTGATCCTGCCTGTTCCTGTGTCCCCCCTTAGTGTGCTGACCACTATAGTCATGGCTGCTGATCCATGATACCGAGGTCAGTTTACATGCCTCTGTCATCCCACACCCCTCCCCCCGCTGCTATTCTGTGCGGCAGTAAAGTTAGTGATCCCAAATACTGCCAGCCCCCCTGTAATAGTAGGACATACTACACAGTGTGTGTGTTTTTTGAAAATTCGGCAGCTAAATACCTTTTTTCACATCACCAATGTGCGGTCACGTGACCACCCAGTTGATGTCAGAAGGAAATCTCAGACCCCCCTTCACTGTAGTCCTTAGATCGGGAAAGGAGAGCTGTGGGCGGTCACATGACCTCACATCGGCGATGTGAGAAAGGGTATTTAGCTGCCGAATTTTCAAAATACACACAAACTGCATAGTATATCTTATTTTTACAGAGGGACTGGCAAGAATTGGGATCACTAACTTTACAACCACTTCAAATGCATTGCCTGCAATGCTGAGCTGTAGTGAACATTTTTGGGAAGACCATGAACAATGCTCAGCTATGGTGTGTCTTCAACAATGGTGGTGGCAATTTTGGGTGAGCCGATGGGTATGCTGTATTGACTCTAACTGGCAGAAGGAGAACACAGAGAAAGGGGATATAGACAGCTGTGCATCCTGGGACAACAAGAGCCTGCTGGGAGGAACTGAAAATTGTAGGGGATGTAGTCCCCAAACAGGCTGAGCCTGTGTTTCAAATTAGCAATGGAACTACACATTTGAGAATGTCTGGGGCTCTAGGGAGAGGAAAAGAAGGATCTGTTTCCAGGCTCGAGGGAGATATGGTGAGGACACTGTGGGTGGCAGACTGTGCTGCAGGCACAGAGACAATTTACACAAGGGGCACAGAGAGGTGGAGTAGTGGGCATTTCATGGTATGGTCATTAGGGAGAACACCTCTGTCAATGGCTGATGCTACCGCTTTATCATTGGGAAGGACTCCTTTAGGGGTAAACGGAGATGGATAAAAGGGGAAGTACAAGGTGGTGGAGGCGAATCAGAGAAGAAGAACAGCAATACAAAGAATTCAGGAGTTGGATGAGAGGAACCCTTGCCGTTTTATCAGTTTATTTGCCCTGTTTGAGATTCTTCCTATGCCATGAAAAAAGAACTGCCTGCTATTTCAGAAAATATAGAAAGTAGTAGTAGCTCTTGGCTTGTTTTGTTGTGCATGTCTATGCTGGAAAGGGGCACAACCACACAAGAACACACCAGCAGCTACTACACTAGTCTCTTTCAGACAAGTGTAGTAGTTGCGTGAGTGTATTGCTGTGTGTTTGTATGTTTGTCGTCCAGCACTTACCTCATCTAGGTTCCAGGCCGGCATCTCCTCCTACTCCTCTGCATCACTCCTCCTCCTAGGCATCCAATAGGATCACCTGTCTTTTCAGCCGATTGGGTGACGGGTTAACTAAAATGTACTGGAGAAACAGAAGACTAAAATGGGACTAAAACTAAAATGCCATTTAAGCCCCCGTACACACAAAATCCACAAAATCCATTGGATTTTTTCCGACGGATTTTGGCCGAAACTTGTCTTGCATACACATGGTCACACAAAGTTGTAGGAAAATCCAATCCTTCGGAACGAGGTGACATCGAACACGTATGACAGGACTACGTAGAGGCCAGTAGCCAATAGCTTTCATCTCCAAATTTTTTCTGAGCATGCGTGACACTTTGTGCATCGGAATTCTTGACATACGATTGGAAAAAGTCCGATCAGATTTTGTTGTTGGAAAATTTGAGATCCAGCTCTCAAACTTTTTCCGACGGAAATTCCGACGGAAAAAGTCTGATGGAGCCCACACATGGGCGGATTTTCAACATGGTCCGATCGGGCATTTTCCGTCGGAATTTCCGACCCGTATGGGGCATTAGTCCTAAGACTAATGCCCCATACACACGATCGGACTTTCCGCCAACAAAACCGTGGATTTTTGTTCAAAGGTTGTTGGCTCAAACTTGTCTTGCATACACACGGTCACACAAATGTTGGCCAACAATTCCGAACGTGGGAACGTGGTGACGTACAAGATATCCGACGAGCCGAGAAAAAGAAAGTTCAATAGCCAATGCGGCTCCTTCTGCTTGATTCCGAGCATGCGTGAACTTTTGTGCGACGGACTTGTACACACGATCGGACTTTCCGACAACAACGTTTTGTTGGCGGAAAATTTGAGAACCTGCTAGCCAACATTTGTTGGCGGAAATTCCGACAACAAATGTTTTATGGAGCATATGCACAGTTGGACTTTCCGACATCAAGCTCACATTAAACATTCGTGTGTACAGGGCATTAGACTAAAACTAAATCTACATTTGTTGCCAAAATGATTGAAGTACACATCCCTACAGTCAAACACAGAGGTGGAAACATGATGCTTTGGGGCTGTTTATCTGCTAAAGGTATAGGCCGACTTTGCCACATTGAGGGGCCAGAACACTGAAGATGGGCCATGGATGGACATGACAATGACCCAACACATACCACCAAAAAAACAAAGGAGTGTCTCAAGAAGAAGCACATTAAGGTCATAGAGTGGCCTATCCAGTCCCCAGACTTTAATCGTATAGAAAATTTATGGAGGTGGCTGAAACTTCGAGTTGCCAAGCGACAGCCAAGAAACCTTAAGGATTTAGAGAAGATCTGTAAAGAAGAGTGGACCTAAATCCCTCCTGAGATGTGTGCAAACCTGGCAACCTTCTACAAGAAATATCTTACCTCTGTGCTTGTCAACAAGGGTTTCTCCAAGTACTAAGCCATGTTTTGCTTGAGGATCGAATACTTATTTTACTCATTGAACTGCAACTCAATTTATAACATTTGTATTGTGTTTTTTATGGATTTTTGGTTGATATTCTGTCTCTATCATTTAAAATACACCGATGATAAAAATTATAGACCTTTCATTTCTTTGTATGTGGGCAAAAGTACAAAATCTGCAGGGGATCAAATCATTATTTTCCCCTCTGTATATAAAATCGGTATCATTATATGGTGCGGTGTGATAATTATTGGTATATATATACTTGGTATAATTATACAGTACGATGTCTATAGTTGGTACGATCACACAGCACACAGTGACCATTATGCGTACACACATACTCAGCACCATTGTACTGTCAGTGATGTCACACAGCCGCTTGTTTCCTACAAACAGAAGATTTACCATTTCCTGAAACGTGACCAAATTTTGTTATTCACCCGACACAGGAAAGATTATCTGATTCTATTTATATAAGGGCCAATTCTTCACATCCCACATAAAAAAAACAACATATTTGTCCTCTCGGAGGGGACAATAAGATACATGGGAAAAAGTCCATCCCGGAGTCCCAATCAGCTAGTAAAATCCCAGACACCAGGACCAGTACATGGGAAGGGTTAGGAAGTTCTATTGCTTAACATTATAGAATTAAAGCACAAATCTCCTGAATCAGACACAGGAAGGTAGAGCAGTGCATCTGATCTTATTCTATATGCATAGCTCCCAACTGTCCCTGATTTCGAGGGACTGTCTCTGATTTGGAACAAAGTCCATCTGTCCCTCTTTCCTCCTCATTTGTCCCTCATTTTGGTCTGATCTATATAGTTGTATATAAAATACACTTTTTACCTTTCAAAAAGTGTTTCCTGACAGACTCCATGGCAGCCTACGTGTGGGTTAACCCCGCCTCCTCTCCAATGCTATAGGACCCCATTCCCATAAATGAACACTCACCACTCCATACCGTGTTCCTTTTTTGTCCTCCTCCTATGGACCTTCACATGCTGTTCGCGTCCGGTCGGATCTCGGATTTTGATCTTAAGCATACCTATGCGGTGCAAGCTCTGTGCTCAGCCATGGGCGGGCGAGTAGCTTTTCTGAGGCTGGATGTGTCCCCTGAACAGGGTGGAGTGCCTCTGTATGCTCATCAGATGAATCAGACGGCTGGACGGTCGGACGGATGGACGGGTGAGGGTCATCAACGGCTGGCAAGGTCTGCATCCCGTCATGTTTATTTGCTCCATGGCAGTTATGTCTTTGTTTGTGATTATGATCAATCCCTGGCGTCCAGTGTTTGTCCCCCCTGAATGGCGGCTGGAGCGCTTCTGCGTTCCAGCTCGCCGTATTGTTCCGGGTCCCGGCCGCTTCGGCGGTCTGCGCATGCGCACCAGCCTCTGGTGAGATCGAGGCTTGGTTCGCGCATGCGCGTTCCGGCGGTCGCGCATGCGCAGTACGGCTATTCTCCACGGCGCAGGCGCGAGGTGGAGGGGCGGTGACGTCACAGGCGGGGAATTCAAAAATCAGGCTGCTGCTTCGGTTTCACTGGGTTCTCCAGTGTATTGGAAGCAGCAAGCCTGTTCCCCAGCCCCGGTATCTTCACTACAAGGTCAGTGCATCTCTTTGCTTTGGTATTCTTAGAGTTTGGATATATATATATATGTATATATATATATATATATATATATATATATATATATTTAAAAAAAAAATAAAAATAAATAAATAAATAATTAAATAAATATAAATAAATAATATACTTTGGCATATGTGTATATATTAAAAAAAAAAAAAAAAAAATTTTTTTCTGGCCCTTGCTAGTGTTACCGGCACGTTGTTTAGAGCGCATTTTTTTCTTGCAGACTGCAGCGTTTATATTGTGACTCTCTTCGTCCAGAGATTATGGACAAATCACCGCCTTTAAGTGGCCAGCCCTTACGCACTAGGTATGTGCTGGTAAGGGAGGGGTTGAGGGACAACTGCATTTTTATTGCATTCTGATGCCAATGTCTTTCCCCTCCCCTTGTATGTTTGTGCTTTAGCCCTTCCAGGTTGGATTCACAAGACAGGGACCTTGCCAGGCCACAACAAAAGCAGTCATCCAGATCCAGGCGGGATTCTCCGCATGGGTCTCACCACCAGAGGAGAGGTTCTCATTCCTCCTCCAGACACCGCTCCCACCGCCATGATGATCGCTCTGATCGCAGAGCATGCTGGGGATGCAAGACTCGAATTCCAGAAGGCAAATCATTATGTGACAGATGTCTTGCCAAGGCGGTCGGGGAAAAAGACACGGAAAACCAGCGCATAGAATCCCTGGTAAAGCGTGTTGTGCAGCAGTCGCTTAAGGACCTGGAGGTTCCTCACACGTTAAGCCAATCCACGGCTGCGTCTGGTCCCCAGACTGACGAACCCCGTGATGATCCGGGTACGTCTCAGACCTACGGGGCTTCGGGTGAATCCTCTGGAGAGGAATTCCCAGGTGATGAGGAGATTGGGGGTTTTGACTTCGCCATGGTCTCGCCACTAATTAAAGCAATTAAGGAGGCCCTCAAGTGGGAAGAAGCATCCACCCCCCCAGCGAAGCAGAAGAAATTTTTCAAGCAGCTGGGTAAAGAGCGGCCAAACTTCCCTCTACTTACAGAACTGAAGGACGTTATAGAGGAAGAATGGAGCAAGGTGGATAGGAAATCTTCCATGACCAACAAAACTTCAAGGCTATACCCCTTCAAATTGGAAGAGGTGAAGTATCTAGAGAATGCTCCACTTGTGGATGCAGCGCTGATGCGCCTGGCTAAGCACGTTACTCTCCCGATGGAAGACTCTGTGTCCTTTAAGGATGGTCTGGAGAGGAAGATCGACCAAGACCTCAAGAGGATCTATGGTCTTGCTGGGATGGCCTGTAAACCTGCCTTAGCCCTAGCGGCTATGTCCAAGGCCATGGAGGCCTGGACTGAAAATGTAGATTCCTTCCTGAGTGGTGTGTCGGTGGAATTGGCCAGGAGTTCAGCGGCGGCAGAACTGAAGCTTGCAGCGGTCTTCCTGGGGGAGGCATCCATTGACCTGATCCGTCTGCTAGCACGCATTATGCTGTCCTCAGTCACGGCTAAGCGTGCATTGTGGCTACGTCCCTGGCTCGCCGATCCCGTCTCCAAACAAGCCTGGTGCAAAATCCCCTTTGAGGGATCTACGTTATTCGGTAACAAGTTGGATGATGCCATAACGCGTGCGACAGGCGGTAAGTCAGGCTTCCTTCCCCAGGACAGAAGACTGCTCGGGCGGAAAAAGCCCCAGTTTAAAAGGCGCAGTCCAGAGCGCTCAAGAGATGCACGCTCCTACAAGCCTGGAAGGGACTTCAGGAGGAATTGGAGCAGAGGGCAGAGTTCCTTTCGCAAGTCCGTCAAGAACCAGTCGTCTGGTGGACGTGAGCCACCCAAGTCATTCTGAGATTACGCCCGCTCAGGCGGGTCGGGTGGGGGCCCGTCTATCCCTCTTCCGACACGTCTGGGTGGCCTCGATCTCGGACTACTGGGTCGTCAAGACGGTGTCGTCGGGTCACAGGTGGACCTTCTCCAGCGTGCCTCCTTCCAGGTTCATGTCCACCCTACTTCCTCGTTCGGAAGAACAGAGACAAGTTCTACTGTCATACGTGGAGCTGTTAAAGGCTCAGGGCGCAGTAGTCCAGGTACCAGAGGAAGAACAGTTTCAAGGAATCTATTCCCCCCTCTTCTTGGTGCAAAAGAAAAGTGGATCTTGGCGCCCGGTGATAGATCTAACATATCTAAATCAGTTTATACAGTACGGGAAATTCAGGATGGAAACCCTCTTAACTATACAACAAGCCATCCAGCCAGGGGATTGGATGGTGTCGATCGACTTAAAGGACGCTTACTTTCACATCCCCATAGAGGAAGGCTTCCAAAGATTCCTAAGATTTCATGTCGGTCAAGACCATCTTCAGTTTACTTGCCTCCCCTTCGGGTTGACGACCTCCCCGCGGGTCTTTTCAAAAGTGCTCCTGGCAGTTGTGGCCCTGATCAGGTTAAAAGGGATAAGGCTATACCATTACCTGGACGATCTTCTGGTTCTGTCGCAAGACAAAGAACAGTTGGTGGTTCATCGCGAGCAGGTGATGACCACGCTGTCCAACTTCGGGTGGCTTCTGAACATGGCGAAAAGTCATCTAGTGCCAACACAGCGTCTAATTTACCTGGGTGCCCAGTTCGACACTCTGCAGAGTACGATCTCGCTTCCGGTGGAAAAAATCCCAACCATACGAGAGAGGGTCTCTCGGGCTCTGCACACCCAGCATCTGAAGGCCTCGCAGTGCCTCAAGATCATTGGGACGATGGTCTCTACGACCCCTATGGTCAAGTGGGCCCTGTGGAGACTACGCCCGTTCCAGTCAGGGTTTCTGAGACAGTGGAAGACGGGAAACAAAAATCAAGACATAAGGATAACTTCAACAATGAGGAACAGCCTCTTCTGGTGGCTCCAACGCAGGAATCTGCTGACGTGTCACTCGATCACTCCGATCTCTTGGGTGACGGTCACGACCGATGCCAGTGGGACCGGCTGGGGGGCTCTCTGCGGATCGAACCTGGCACAGGGCAAATGGGATACAGGTTTCCCGGTTCCGGGGTCGAATGTCTTGGAACTCCGAGCAGCTTGGTGCGCTCTCCAGCACTTCTCCCATCTCTTGAAGGGGAAATCAGTGTTGTTGCGGATGGACAACACCACAGCTGTCTCCTACGTGAAGAGGCAAGGGGGTACTCGGAGCTCTACTCTCCTCCGGGAAGTGGAACCCATTCTATCATGGGCGCAGAAGAACCTGGTGAATATCTCTGCAGTCTTCGTCCCAGGGGTTCAGAACACGCAGGCAGACTTCCTGTCACGCACTCAGTTGGACAACAACGAGTGGTCCCTTCACGTTCAGTCATTCGAGTGGATCCTGTCACTGGGAGTCAATCCCGAGGTAGACCTATTCGCCTCTCCCTGCAATTTCAAAATAGAGAAGTTCTACACGCGGAATCGCTGCAGCCAGGCCTTAGGGATAGATGCCCTAACGGACCAATGGAAATTCAAGAGGGCGTATGCCTTCCCTCCACTTCCAGTAATGCTCAGGTTCCTTCAGAGGCTCCAAACAGAAGCAGTGGATGTAGTGACGGTAGCTCCTTACTGGCCCAACAGGCCTTGGTTTCCTCTCTTAGTCCAGCTCAGCGTGCGGAAGCCGATGCCTCTCCCTCTCAGGCCGGACCTTCTTTCTCAGGGTGCGGTACTGCACCCCTGTCCGGCAGTACTGAAACTGATGGTGTGGTTCTTGAGAGGAAGAGGCTAGAGTCAATCGGATGTGCTTCAAGTGTAATCTCTACCCTATTGAGCTCCAGGAGACCAAGTACGAACAAGGTATATGGCAGAATCTGGTCCAAGTTTGTAAACTTTTGCTCATCCACGGATAGATCCTTTGAACATCCGGGAGTCCAGGACATTCTCGGGTTCTTACAAACTGGTCTTGACCTTCCTTTGTCCATCGGCTCCCTCAGGGTGCAAGTTTCGGCTTTATCAGCTTTCTCCGGTACCACCTGGGCTGCCCATCCTTTGATTCGTCAATTTTTTCGGGGGGCCTCAAGGCTTAAGCCCCAAAGGAAGTCTAGATTCCCCAAATGGGATCTTCCCCTTGTCCTTGATTCTATCTCAGGACTAAGTACGACGGGGCCATCCCCGCTTTCCATCAAGGACTTTTCGGAAAAAGTCGCCTTCCTAGTGGCGGTCACTTCGGCCAAGAGAGTCTCGGAAATTGGGTCCCTGGGCTTCAAAGAACCCTTCCTAACTTTTTTTCCGGACCGAGTGGTGCTCATTCCTATGTTGGGGTCCAATCCGAAGGTAACTTCGGTGTTCCATCAGAACCAAGAGATCGTTCTACCTACCTTCAAGTCACCAGGATCTGATGAGGTTCATCCTTTAGATGTTGGGGAAGCTCTGAAAGAATACCTTCTTGTCACTTCCGCCTTCAGGCGTTCGGATCATCTCTTTATACTGCACTCAGGCAGCAACAAGGGGAACAAAGCATCAACCAGGACGCTGGCATCCTGGATCGTGAGAACCATACAACAGGCTTATAGGGCTAAGGGCTTGGCTCCTCCTGAGGCGGTGACAGCACACTCTACCAGAGGAATGGCTACTTCGTGGGCGGCGGCCCGGCATGTAGCTCCTGATACCATCTGCAAGGCAGCTTCTTGGGCCTCTATTAATACGTTCATGTCGCATTATTGCGTTGAACCTGCTTCCTTATCATCTGTAAACTTTGGTTTGAAAATTCTATCGGCTGATAGATCAAATTAAATATTTTCTGTTAAAGCATACCCACCCGTGTGGTCGGCTAGTTATTTCCCACACGTAGGCTGCCATGGAGTCTGTCAGGAAAAAGGAAAATTTATTATCAAATACTTACCGTAATTTTCCTTTCCTGATGGACTCCATGGCAGACGGAGTTCCCACCCATGAGTCATATGAGTAGGCTAGTTACGGAACACGGTATGGAGTGGTGAGTGTTCATTTATGGGAATGGGGTCCTATAGCATTGGAGAGGAGGCGGGGTTAACCCACACGTAGGCTGCCATGGAGTCCATCAGGAAAGGAAAATTACGGTAAGTATTTGATAATAAATTTTCCTTTTTCTCAGTGCTAAACCTTTCATCCAAATTCTAAATTGCTGCATCCGTAAATTTTAAAAGCCAATATAAAGGAATAGTAGTGGTAAAAAAAAAGCACTTGATGTGCAAAGCTGGTAGAGAGATCCTCAAAAAGACTTGTAGCTGTAATTACAGCAAAGGATGGTTCTACAAAGTATTGAATACAAATGCACTTTTCAATTTTCATCACAAAGCAAGGTCCATAAAGGCATGGATGAGCGAGTTTGGGGTGAATGAACTTGACTGGCGAGCAGAGACAGCGAGCCAGGTCTTCTCGCCAACATCAGTGCCTGACCTCACAAATGTGCTTCTGGAAGAATGGTCAAACATTTCCCTAGACACACTCCTAAACCTTGTGGACAGCCTTCCCAAAAGAGTTGAAGCTGTTATAGATGCAAAGGGTGGGCCAACTCAATATTGAACCCTACGGACTAAGACTGGGATGCCATTAAAGTTCATGAGTGTGTAAAGGCAGGTGTCCCAATACTTTTGGTAATATAGTGTATATTGGAATATCACCAGAAAATAGAGTGTATAGGTATCCAGGAAAGCGCCCAAAAAAAAAGGTCACTCCACCATGTGCGATAAAGTGGGGGGCTTACCATATGGTTAGGACCCCGATTAAGGTGGTCAATATGGGCCTTCGTGGATATGATGAGACATCAATTGCAGCCGCATTACCAACAGGAAGTCAAATCACAGCAGGAATTTGGAGATTTGGAGGAGGCTGAGAGCAATAGAAGAAACTTTTTGAGTTCAGAATACATACTTTGTCTGTTCACATGAGGACTGGCATTGTTCCACACTGGCATACCTCCCAACATTCTAAGATGAGAATGAGGGACACCTACCAACAAACGTATATAGGCATAGGACACGCCCTTTGCCACACCCCCTTAAAGGAAAATTAACCAAAAAAAAGGTTAATTAAATCCACAAGGACTTTTTTTTTTAACACTACTATTCCTTTATATTGGCTCTTAAAATGTACAGATGCAGCAGTTTAGAAATTGGATGAAAGGTTTAGCACTGGGGAAACACTTTTTGAAAGATAAAAAGTACATTTTATATACAACTATATAGATCAGACCAAAATGAGGGACAAATGAGGGGGAATGAGGAGGACAGAGGGACATTGCTCCAAATCAGGGACAGTCCCTCGAAATCAGGGACAGTTGGGAGCTATGCACACTGGATCAACACCAATCACCGCAATTGCACAAGGAGAGCAATTGTTTTCTATGTGCCCTGTTCACACCACAACGCCGGTTTGATGTGCGGTGCAGACAATTGCATCTCCGCCTTGCATTCCGCAAGACACCGGAGCTCATCTGATGTCAACGCTGGTCACCTCCACTGCAGCTCAGCTACAGTAGACGGATGTGACTGAAATGTCACCTTGACATTTCAATAAAGTTTGGAAAAAGTAAACAGTGCCCTTTGTTATTGAATAGGGCACCACTCCTCACCGCCGGTAAAGAATGGACACCAGGCTGCATGGATTGTTTTAGTGTGCAGGCATGTGTGAACAATCCCCTAAGTGACCAGAGGGCAATAAAATCAGGTGACTGAGCCACGGTTTTACTGGCCACTAACAAAATGAGAACATGCAGCCGCTCAGGGCTGTACACATGCCGCAACCGGCAGAAAATCAGTGTATCGCTTTTGACATGTGGCACCACAGCCGAACGCGACCCATTCAATTCATTGTGGTCGTACCACAACCTCCCTGGAACCGGCTGTAATGCAGCATTTTGAGGGTTGAAACAGGCGTTAAGGAGGAAGCATTTTGCCTCCTCACCATCTGCCAAATGCCTCAGAAAAGCAATCCACCCCACATCACTTTTCAGTGGAGTGGATACGTGTGACACGTGTGAACGAGCCCTAATATTTTCTTGTCCCACTGCCCAAGCCACTGAACTTCGCTGGGTTAAAAAGATGGCAGCCACCTGCAGTGACATAGGAGAAAAGCAGAGAAAAACGTAGAGCCCCACAAGAGACGCTGGCAACCAACACTCTCTTATGCCCCGTACTCACGGTCGGAAATTCAGACGGAAAATGTCCGATTGGACCATGTTGTCGGAAAATTTGCCCGTGTGTGGGCTCCATCTGACTTTTTCCTGTCGGAATTTCCGATGGAAAAAATTTGAGATCCTGCTCTCAAATTTTCCGACAATAAAATCCGATCGGACTTTTTCCGATCGTGTGTAGAGAATTCCGACGGACAAACTGCCACGCATGCTCAGATCAAATTATGAGACCAAAGCTATTGGCTAATAGCCTCTGCGTAGTTCCGTCGTAAGCAAAGAATGTCACCACGTTCACAATGATCGGATTTTCCGACAACTTTGCAACACCAGTGTCGGACAAAATCCGTCGGAAAAAATACGATGGATTTTGTGGTCGGAAATTCCGACCGTGTGTACGGGGGCTTAATTATCAATTGCAGAAGATCTTTGAGCAAGTATTTTTGTCCCCCCAGTGCAATTCTATGGTGTAGTCAGCGGGACAGCCCAGTATTCATAAGTCAGCTTTTTATCTGTTTTACTACCTGACCTGCAGGTGTCACTGTTGTCATTTCTGTCTGGTAGGCTTAGCTCTAATTTTCTGTACATGTTCAATATCTGGTGCATGCCAAGTAACGTCATTGATGATTTATTTGATTTGACAATTTAATATTAACAAAACTGATATTACAACAGGTCACATTACATGCATAAAATAATATATATATATATATATATATATATAATATATTTAGTAAATCTCCCTCAATGCTCCTCAAATGTCCTCTGTGCTTTTATTTTTTTTGCTTATCCTGAGCTCTCTCAAGGCTTTGCAACCACATCTTAAACACTTAGTAAACGCTATAGGCATGGTTATGGGTGGCATTTAAGGTTCACTACAATAGTAGTCAATTGCAAAGATTCAACACCTACCGAACTCTGATGGTAGCTTTATTTTTGCTTCACCATGATATGTGGCAATTCAAACACATGCATGTGTACAGCTCTATCGTCTCTCCATTCTAAGGCAAATCCAAACCACCTGTTTTTGCTGCCCGTGTAAACAATGCCATATTAGCTATTTATTAAGCGCTAAGTTAACCTTTTTGAAATTTTTTTGGGGTTAAAAAAAAAAGATGATTAAGTGAGGACTAAAGTGTAAATATTTGTATGGTGTATGGGAGGTTATTAGGGAGCACCTTTCAGTAAATTCTTTCCTCCAGTGCCCAGCAGTGATAACCTGTCATTGTATTGTCCCCCTGGCAGTATATCGTGTGCCTGCTGTCGGGTCAGTGAAGGTTGAGTATCCATTTACCGATCACAATGCGTATATATAAGTTGTGGCTTTTGCCGGGGGTTATGGCTGAAGCTATGAGCCATAACCCCCCAGTGTTTTTTTTCCAGCCTTCTTATGAAAGCGAGCCGAGCGGCTAATTAGAATTAGAATACAATAGCTGGCACAAAAGATTCCTTCATCCACACTGTTTTTAGCATGGATGGAGGAACCTATTAGATTAGTATGTCCAGCCCAACATCCAAGATGAAGGAATCTCCTCTGCTGGCTTTTGTATTTAGTGCCTGAATACATATTCAGGCAGTCACTGTGAGGAGTACTTGCGCCGCTCTCCCGTGATACAGCCGGCGGCTATAGCCGCTCGCTGTATCACTCAGCCCCCCCCCCCCGCCGCGCCACGTCATTGGATGTGATTGACAGCAGCACGAGTCAATGGCTGCGCTGCTTTCAATCCATCCACTGTAACCAATCAATGGCCAGGCTGAGCCGCAAAGAGGATGTCGGGGCGAGCACAGGACTTTTGAGGGGGTCAGGTAAGTAAAACGGGGGGGGGGGGGGCGTTATTGTCAGATGTTTTTTTTTCACCTTAATGCATAGAATGCATTAGAGTGAAAAAACTTTTACCTTTACAACCCCTTTAAGTTCCACTGCTAAAGAATGTTGTGATTCTTGGCAGACTGCCAGTTTTTTTTCTTCCTTTCTTTTGACAGCTGGCTTTAGCAGAGCAGAGAGAATTCTCTGCAAAGAAAGAATCGGGAAGTACTTTTGTCAAGATCGCAATGGGGGAAAAATTGCGATAACGATACTTGACGATTAATCGTGCAGCTCTACTAGGCATGCTTAGAAATTAAAGAACACATACAAAACAATTCAACACATTACGTCACTTCTGACATTGAATTCTGTCGTCAGAAAATTTTGCTGATGGTAAGTACCCTCTCCACTTTCGATTTGAGACTAGCATCAAACAAAAAACTGATGAAAATTCATCCAATAATCTGACCGTGTGTACAAGGCTAAAGGCCCCTTAAACACTATTAGATTTTCTGAAGATTTTTGTCTTCAGATTTACCAAAACCATATAATATGAGGTCAAACCTTAATGCCCCGTGCACACGGTCGGAAAATCCGACCACAAAATCCATCGGATTTTTTCCGACGGATTTAGTCCGACACTAATGTTGCATACACATGGTCGGACAAAGTTGTCGCAAAATCTGATCATTCTGAACATGGTGACGTTTGTTGCCTACGACGGGACTACGTAGAGGCTAGTAGCCAATAGCTTTGGTCTTGTAATGTGATCTGAGCATGCGTGGCACTTTGTCCGTCGGAATTCGCTACACACGATCGGAAAAAGTCCGATAGGACTTTGTTGTCGGAAAATTTGAGAGCAGGAGATAAAACTTTGTCCGTCGGAAAATCCGATGGAAAATGTCCGATGGAGCCTACACACGGTCGGAATTTCCGACAACATTGTCCGACAGGACATTTTCCGTTGGAAAATCCGACCGTGTGTATGGGGCTTTAGAGTTTCAATTTGTATGCAATCAGGCAGGCCCTTGCACTACATGGTTTTAGTAAATCTGAATTTGCCAAAATCGAATAGTGTGTATGGGGCTGTAGAGTAGGAGAATGTTGAATCCCCAGACAGGTTTTATTTCTATTGCCCCCCTCTGGGAGGATTCACTCTCTCTATTCATCCTGATGACCATTGTCATGACGAAAGAAACTGATAGAAACTGCCAGTTGGGTGGTTAGCTTTCATCTGTTAAGGAACCCTGCCATGGTAGCTAAAATCCTTACAAGAAGGTGCCTTGCAAGAGAAGAGATCTTATACTTACCTCATTTTAGGATTTTTTTTATTTACTCTAACTGGATCATCCTAATGTTAACTGCTGGCCATTTTTAGTGCAGCTCCCAGTAGCCTCAGGAAAGATGTACTGCCAGCAGAGAAGGCTGAAGATCCAAACAGTATGAAGTCCACCCTGTATACCAGCAGAATCTGAGAAAATGGGCGTAGGAGCGAGTGAAAAGGATGTGGGTCTTTTATAATTTTTTAAGGCGATGAAAAGGCTAAATGTTACTTCATCATGAAACAATGCTCAGCCAGATAATATCGCAACTAACAGATAATTACGGACAACTGTTTTACTTGAATCATCTCCAAAATATAAAATTCTGTATAGACGCTCTTGTGAGTCACACAGCCCTGTTATATTGGTTGTACTCTTCCCCTATTTCTTATGCCGCGTACACACGGTCGGAATTCTCGTCGTAAAAAGCTCTGATGGTTTTCCTGACGGAATTTCGCTCAAACTGTCTTGCCTACACAGGGTCACACCAAATTCCGACGGTCAATAACACCGCGGCATACAACACGTTCGACAGCACTATTAAAAGGGAAGTTTAATACTTCCGAGCATGCGTGAAATTGTTTCCGAGCGTGCGTCGGAATTTTGCGTGTCGGAATTGCATACACACGATCGGAAAATCCGATAGAAAGGTTTTTCGGCGGAAAAATTAAGAATAGGTTCTCAATCCAAAGTCTGTTGGAAATTTCGACAGAAAAAAACTGATGGTCATACACACGATAACGCGGCATTACACGATAATCCATATAATGGTGACATCAAACCTATCCTATAACAATATTTCCTGATACAAAGACTATCCAGCATGCATAAAAATTCTATTTATTTGAGACCTAGACAGATATACATCTGTATACCTTTTACATTACAAAGTCTTGTCAAAGCTCAGGTAAGGGATCCAACACATATCATAAATGTGGCAAGCAAAGCTTTACCTGCAACACCTAGGTGATTATTGGGGTGAGAAGTAGCTCACAAGGCTTCTATTTAGCCATTAAATGAAGACCTGCAAATACCAATAAGAAGGCATTGCTGTATCTCACAGTACATTAGAGGTGGGCTTTTTGGTTCTTCTGTATCTTCTCACCATGACCTTAATGGTTGTACCCAAAGGTTCTGCACCATACAGCCAGTATAGCCATATCTTGCACCGATAAGACTTGGTTCACATTTCTGTGACCCTAAAGTGGTGTGACTTCAAGCATTGTGACTATATGTGACTTTGATGTTTTGCAACTTTGGTTTTTGTTTTGGTCTTTAAAAATAGGGTCCCTTTTTCATAAATTTCAGGATGCTCACGTACAAGCTGGATCAGTTCTTCGTTGTCAAGTACATCCCTAGGTCTCCTAGAAGCCATCTTTTCTGCACTCAGAGCACAGCTGGCTAGGTAACAAATGTGCCTTGGGAAGAGATTCTGAGCTGCAGGGATTGTCTGGGCCACAAGCACACAGCAGACAATGGACTGGGAGTGGAGTATAGGGTTAAAATAAAGCCCTCCAAAGTCAGACCATGTCGCATTGATAAGACAAATATAGGACCTCTTTGCGACATTTGTGATTTGAACATTGCAGTTTATGGCACTCAAGTAGTGTAGGAACTTTTTTTTTAGTCACCGCGACTTGAGTCACAGCAATTAAGATGGCACCCATTGAAATGAATGTGTTTTGACTTGTCATGCAACTTTCTGAGCCGCAAGTCGCAGCAGTGTGAACTGCGGCTAAGGGCTAAGAATCCTGAAACAGCTGTATGCAAGTTGGAAATGCTGGCTCTGTAAAGTTACTTTAAAGTTAAAGTTAGGACTAATCATATTTTTGAGTTTTGTGCTGGAAGGGAGGACATGAAAATACCTTCTGCTATAGGAAGGCACTAGTGTGTTTTAAAGTACTATAAAGGTGGGCTTTTGGCTCAATATGTACAACTTCACTGCTACCTTAAATGCCATAATTGGCCCTTCCAAATATTCTCAAACACACCAAAAATTTCTATAAAACTGTTGATCCTTCCCCGTTCTCTGTAGAAATGAAAACTATTGTCTCTGTGCCCACGTGTTGCTTTTGTTTGTTGGCCAGTTTGGGTAGAAGGATTCAGCAAATCGAATCCAGTGATTCCAGGTGTGATGGCCAAGTGTCTCATCTCCTGGTGCTATCAGTGAGGCATCTGCCTATCTATGGCAAGATGGAGACCTGAAATTTCCAACCAGAAAGCTGCAGCTGAGATGGCAGGAACTGACGGAAAATGTACTATCGGACCATGTTGTCGGAAAATCTGACCGTGTGTGGGCTCCATCGGACTTTTTCCGTCGGAATTTGAGATCCTGCTCTCAAATTTTCCGACAACAAAGTCCGATCTGACTTTTTCTGATCGTGTGTAGCGAATTCCGACGGACAAAGTGCCACGCATGCTCAGATCACATTACAAGACCAAAGCTATTGGCTACTAGCCTCTACGTAGTTCCGTCGTACGCAACAAACGTCACCACGTTCACAATGATCGGATTGTCCGACCACTTTGTCCGACCGTGTGTATGCAACACCCGTGTCGGACAAAATCCATCGGAAAAAATCTGACGGATTTTGTGGTCGGAATTTCCGACCGTGTGTACGGGGCATTAGTACTTTGTCTTCCATTGAAGTTCATTGTTCCATGGCCTGGAATAACTGAACCATTCCAAGTTGGAAGAGAAAGCATTGCTTCCCTTGTTTACACTAATCTCACAAGCCCACTGGCCATGTTTGTAACTGGAGGGTATAGAAATGCATTACCATTGAATACAGTGCTGGTTTACATTTCAATAGCGCTGATTGTACTGAGAGTCCTATACTCAGGAAATGGAGAAATTCTAATTACTGAGCTCCACACCCCATATTTAGTAATGTAAATGTTACCAAGCTAGTAACTATGTGTCAGGATGCTGACCTGAGGATATCAGGGCATATTTTGTGTCCACAGGCCTGAGATGATAGTTGGTCATCTAGGTGTTTATGGGTGCCTGTAGACACATTCAAAATTGTAATCCCATTGCTGTTTTGTCCCCAAGGTGCCAGAGTTGTTGATCCTTCTTCTCATAGGCAAATACATGAATGCTTGGCCCACTGGTCATGTTTATATATGAAGGTGTCTACGTTGGGATCAAACTGAGCCTGTCCATGCAAATATCCTCTGATGTTTGCTGCCAGTTACAATCCGGACAGTGTCCAATATTTACTAATGATCTGATAAGCCAGAGCATTTCTTGGGACAATTTGGCCATGTAAACTACCAAGTGACAAAGAGCACAGGAGAGCCTAAACATGGCCATAGACGGTTAGAATCTTGGCTGGTTCAGCAAGGACTGGCCAAGATCCGATCCACGTATGGGCAGGCTGAATTTACCCAAGTTGATCAGTCGATCGACTTGGGTACAACCAGCCTGTCAGATTTTGCCTGCGTGTTCTTCTGGCGTGAACGGCTCCCTCAGATTTATTAAATGAGTGCAAAATCTGGTGCAACTGTAATGGTAGCCAATCAGCTTCTAATGTCAGCTTGTTCAATTAAGCTTTGAAATGAAAAAAAATGGAAGCTGATTGGTTTCTATGCAGAGCTGCACCAGATTTTGCACTCTCCAATTTTAGTAAATCAACCCCAATGGCTCCGAGGGAACCCGTGATTGCATGAAAAAAAAACGCTCTGTCTATGGCTGGCTTTAGAGGTGCCCACCCAGCAATTATTTCTTGGGGGAAGCAATTTCAACGATTCGATATCCAACACAGCAGATCTCTAGTCCCTTTGAGATCATTCAGTGTACAGTGCAGTCTACTGGTGATCCCAATGATGGTCACCAGATCCATTTTATTTATTTAAAGTGGGAGTGCAGTCTTATAATTGTTGTATTCAATGCACATCACAGATCAGCTTAATGTACATAATATTGTCATTGTATATTATCATTGTGTATTAAGATACCATATGCTATCTGTCAAGGTCTAGATTGTAATTATCAATGTACAGTGCCTTGAAAAAGTATTTATACCCCTTGAAATTGTTCACATTTTGTCATGTTACAACCAAAAACTTAAATGTATTTTATTAGGATTTTATGTGATAGACCAACACAAAGTGCACATAATTGTAAAGTGGAAGCAAAATGATAAATGATTTTCAAAATGTTTTACAAATAGATATGTGAAAAGTGTGGCGTGTATTTGTATTCAGCACCCCTGAGCCAATACTTTGTAGAACCTCCTTTCACTGTAATTACAGCTGCAAGTCTATTTGGGGATGTCTCCACCAGCTTTGCACATCTAGAGAGTGACATTTTTGCCCATTCTTCTTTGCAAAATAGCTAAAGCTCTGTCAGATTGGATAGAGAGCTTCTGTGAACAGCAATTTTCAAGTCTTGCTACAGATTCTCAATTGGATTTAGGTCTAGACTTTGATTGGATCATTCTAACACATGAATATGCTTTGATCTAAACCATTCCATTGTAGCTCTGGCTGTATATTTGGGTTGTTGTCCTGCTGGAAGGTGAACCTCCGCCCCAGTCTCAAGTCTTTTGCAGACTGTAACAGGTTTACTTCTAAGATTGCCCTGTATTTGGCTCCATCCATCTTTCCATCAACTCTGACCATCTTCCCTGTCCCTGCTGAAGAAAAGCATCCCCACAACATGATGCTGCCACCACCATGTTTCACAGTGGGGATGGTGTGTTCAGGGTGATGTGCAGTGTTAGTTTTCCGCCACACATAGCATTTTGCTTTTCGGCCAAAAAGTACAATTTTGGTCTCATCTGACCAGAGCACCTTCTTCCACATGTTTGCTGGGTCCCCCACATGGCTTCTCGCAAACTGCAAACAGGACTTCTTATGGCTTTATTGTGTGTTCCATGGCCTTCATGATGCTGTCTGTTTACTAAGGTTCTCTAAAAAAACCTCTGAGGGCTTCACAGAACAGCTGTATTTATACTGAGATTAAATTACACACAGGTGGACTCTATTTACTAATTAGGTGACTTCTGAAGGCAATTGGTTCCACTCGATTTTAGTTAGGGGTATCGGCGTAAAGGGGCTGAATACAACTGCACACCACACTTTTCAGATATTTATTTGTAAAAAATTTGGAAAACCATTTATAATTTTCCTTTCACTTCACAATTATGTGCCACTTTGTGTTGGTCTATCGCATAACATCCCAATAAAATACATTTTCATTTTTGGTTGTAACATGACAAAATGTGGAAAATTTCAAGGGCTATGAATACTTTTTCAAGGCACTGTATATTGGGGGCAACCATTTTTGCACATTACATATGCAGGCTCTGCTTCCTGTTGGAGGAAGTTGCACCTCTGTGCCTTACTGATCCTCTTCTCTCACAGCAAATCTATTAGCAATATTTAAGAAACTGAAACACTTAAATGTGGCAGCTCAAAAATAAAAGCATTACTGTACCGCAAGGACCTGTTAACCCCTGCTGTAGCAGATTGGAGCATGCTCTTTTGAGGGTTTTTTTTTGCCTTCCTCTGGATCAACTGTGGGTATAGAATGGGGTTTATTGGATTGTAGGATATATTTTATTTGTATTTATTATTTTTTTTTTTTTATGGTTGAACTGGATGGACTTGTGTCTTTTTTCGGCCTAGCTAACTATGTAACTATGTAACAGCAACTTTCTTTTGTATTTGCAATTTTTTGCATGTCTGGTAAAATACTTGCTTTTTTAACCTCAAGTGAATAAATGGGCTCTACATGTAGTTATTTATGCTGTTTTTGTGTTTGCATTCACCTCACTGTTCTTATAGGTACCTCTGTGACGAATGGCATATGTACTATTCTTTTTGTTAATGTAGTTTGTAATGTATTTTTTTTTCCTTTTTAAAATGTATTATATTTAAATAAAATTTTTACTTTAATGTTTTATTTTAGTTATTGTTATTTTAATTTTATTTTTTACTTTCATGTTACTTTGTTTATTTTAATTATTGTTATTATTTTTACTTTTTGCTTTTATTGTAATTTGTTTTATTGCTAATTAATTGTATTTTAATGTTAATACCGTTCTAATTTCTTTTTTGAGTGTATTTTTGTTAACATATTTTTTGTTTGTAATGTTTATACCGCTGTTTCTAGCAAAGTTCTAAATAAAGCAATACGCTTTCAAGACATGCAGTCACTTCATCAGACTGCCCCTCTAATCAGTGAGATGAAAGGGCCTTGTGCCTTGAGAGCTTCCGATGATTTTTACTATAGTTAGAAATTCAAAGTGTTCTTATTTGTGTTATTTTGACCCTGAAATGTACTATTCCTAAATGCCTAAGTTAGCTACAGCAATAGGTGTGTTGGTGACGAAAATCAGGATAGGTCCTCTCAGTTTAAAGAAATTTTTAATTAAAGCGGAGCTACACTGCCCCTGACGTTTTTTTTTTCAATGGTGATTAATTAAGAAATTCATTTGTAAATTAGTAACTCACCTGTCCTGTTTGTATCACTTGTGCCTTTCGTTTTTTTTCTCCTAAAAAGACTTTATAAAAATTTCCGGTTCATTCTCCATCTTGCCTGTGGGCATTTGAAAACTCCAGGCATTCTCTTCCTGAATTTCATTAATGCCTCTCATTGTACTGCGCATGCGCGAGATTACAAAGTGCATAGGAGCGCCGTCAGCAGCTCCTGTTGCCATCACAACAGCGGCGGTGTCGAAAGTCCCGCCCCGTTGTGATAGGAGAGACCGAACGCGACTGTCGTGATGACGTCACGTTCGGTTTGACTCCTGGGAGCTATGACACAAACTCCCAGGAGACAGTGCGGGCTAGGGGATATTACAAAATAGCCGCAATATCCCCGCCCATATCCGAGGGAAGGAGAACCAGGAAGCGAAGAAAACAACTAAAGGTAAGTAAAAAAAAAAAAAAAAAAAAAAAAAACCTACCGTTTCGGATCGAGGAAGGTGAGTATTATTTTTTTTATATAGGTCTTTAAAACGGGTGGCGCTCCGCTTTAAGTGGAATTTTAAAGTGGAGCTCTAGCCAAACTTTTTAATTTTTTTGCATAGGAAAGGATTCTAACCTTTGTTGGACTATTCTTGCTGTCTCGTTCCCCTCCTGGGGATATTTTCCCTTACTTCAGAAAGGGATAAAAGTACAGACAGTATTACAAATTTAAATTTTCAAAAAAATAGGACAATAGGAGCGCAGGCAGTAATAAAAAAACTGACATTGCTTCCTAGGGCTCATTCACAACAGCCCCACTGAGTTGTGTTGGGCAGCCTTGGCCAATGAGGTCTTAACACATAGACAAAGCAAATTGCCTTATGTCCTTATGCCTTCAGTTCACACCTAATGTGTAAAAACAGGACACATTGCGTAAAATTAAATGGAATTTTAAAAAAGTAGAAAAAAGCAAGCGCTACAATGCAATTTACCAAGACGGTATGTGTGCGCTACTACCTGGCTAGCACTGTCACAATGACAGGAAGCAATGAACACAGACACCAATAAAAAAAATCGGAACCAGAAAAAAATGGTACTGTGCACCCGGCCTAACACCTTTAAATATAGTGGAGTTTAATTCTGCTTTAGCATATTATTTTTAAATGTAAGTACTTGCTTTTTTCAACCTCAAGTGAATAAATGGGCTCTGCATGTAGTTTTTTCATTATTTATGTTGTATTTGTTATTTGTTAGTTATTTATGTTGTATTTGTATTCGCCTCACTGTTCTTATAATTTGTTATTTGTTAGTTATTTATGTTGTATTTGTGTTTGTATTCGCCTCACTGTTCTTATTATTTGTTAGTTATTTATGTTGTATTTTTGTTTGTATTTGCTTCAATGTTCTTATAATTTCCTCTGCATCAAATGGCAGTACTTTTCTTTTTGTTAATGTATTATATTTTAAGTATTTAAATGTTTTATTTTATTTTAATGTTTTATTTTAATTAGTGTTATTTTAATTCGTTTTATTTTAATTATTGTTATTTTTTTTTTACTTTTATTTTAATTTGTTTTATATTAATCTTATGTTTAAAGTTAATTGAATTCTAACTTTTATTTTTTTTGTTAACGTATCTTTTGTTTGATTTGATTTTTGTTTCTAAAAAAGTTCTAAATAAAAAAATACACTTTCAAGACACATCTCTTCGTCCGTTTGTCCATTGAATCAGTGAGATGAAAGAGCCTTATGTCGTAAAAAAAGCTTCTTATGATTTTCCCTATAGTTCGCTCTAGTTGTAGTTGGGCAAAGCACAGGTTCACTTCAAGGTGAACTTGTCACATAAGAAGCAATCGTGGTGATCACTATAGAATTTGTTTTAAAGATTGAAATTTGTGTTGCCATTGCCGAGTTATCTACAGTGTAAACTCAGTGATTGTGGTACATTTCATTAACCCTACAACACCACTGTGGGATGCTGAACGGAAGCTGCACATTGGTTGTGAGCTCCTGACATGGCATTATTTCAGAAAATTATTCCACATGGCCACATACACTCACCGGCCACTTTATTAGGTACACCTGTTCGATTGCTTGGTAACACAAATTGCTAATCAGCCAATCACATGGCAGCAACTCAATGCATTTAGGCATCTAGACGTGGATAGATATATATGTATATATACAGTGTCTTAAAATAGTATTCATACCCCTTGACATTTTCCACAGGAGGATCAGTAAGGCCCCTTTCACACTGGGCGGTTTTCAGGCGGTACAGCGCTAAAAATAGCGCCTGTACACCGCCTGAAAAAACCGGCCCCATTCACTCCAGTGTGAAAGCCCGCAGGCTTTCACACTGGATCGGTGCGCTAGCAGGACGGTAAAAAAAGTCGGCGCTTTGCGGGGGATTTTAACCCTTTTTCGGCCGCTAGCGGGGGTTAAAAACGCACTGCTAGCGGCCTAATCCCGCGGGTAAAACGACGGTAAATATAAATAAAATGTAAATATAGCGCTGCTTTACCGTCGCCGCGGCTCCCGCCCCAGTGTGAAAGGGGCCTTAGGCACAGAGGTGCAACTTCCTCCAACAGGAAGCAGAGCCTGCATATGTAATTTGCAAAAATGGTTGCCCCCAATATACAGTGCGTTGAAAAAGTATTCATACCCCTTGAAATTTTCCACATTTCGTCATGTTACAACCAAAAATGCAAATGTATTTTATTGAGATTTTATGTGATAGACCAACACAAAGTGGCACATAATTGTGAAGCGGAAAGAAAATTTAAAATTTTTTTCAATGTATTTACAAATAAATATCTAAAAAGTGTGGCGTGTATTTGTATTCAGCCCCCTTTACTCTGATACTCCTAACTAAAATCTAGTGGAACCAATTCCCGTCAGAAGTCACCTAATTAGTAAATAGAGTCCACCTGTGTGTAATTTAATCTCAGTATAAATACAGCTGTTCTGTGAAGCCCTCAGAGATTTGTTAGAGAACCTTAGTGAACAAACAGCCTCATGAAGGCCAAGAAACACACCAGACAGGTCAGGGATAAAGTTGTGGAGAAGTTTAAAGCAGGGCTAGGTTATAAAAAAAATATCCAAGCTTTGAACATCTCACGGAGCACTTTTCAATTCATCATCTGAAAATGGAAAGAGTATGGCTCAACTGCAAACCTACCAAGACACGGCAGTCCACCTAAACTAACAGGCCAGGCAAGGGGAGCATTAATCAGAGAAGCAGCCAAGGAGGCCTATGGTAACTGGAGGAGCTGCAGAGATCCAAAGCTCAGGTGGGAGAATCTGTCCACAGGACAACTATTGGTCGTGCACTCCACAAATCCGGCCTTTATGGAAGAGTGTCAAGAAGAAAGACAATGTTGAAAGAAAGCCATAAGAAGTCCTGTTTTCAGTTTGCGAGAAGCCATGTGGGGGACACAGCAAACATGTGGAAGAAGGTGCTCTGGTTAAATGGTGAGACCAAAACACTGCACATCACCCTGAACACACTATCCCCACCAAGAAACATGGTGGTGGCAGCATCATGCTGTGGGATGCTTTTCTTCAGCAGGGACAGGGAGCTTCCCTGTCCCTGCTGAAGAAAAGCATCCCACAGCATGATGCTGCCACCACCATGGTACATAGCACATAGCAATAGGCAGTGGCAGGTACTCTTTACTGAGAGATTTGGGGTCTATTAAACCCCCAAATCTCTCCTCTGCCTGCTGACAGCTGAAAAAAAAAATCCAGGCAGCCTGACAAGTTTTATCACAACATCAGGGATAACTAAAAACAAAGTAACATTTTTTTTCTTAGATCAAAGGGATGAACTTCTGTCTGTAGATGAGGGGAGTTTAACAATTTTAAGACTAAACATTTTTCTGACACTTGCTGCTTACACATTAAAATCTATTTTTTTTGCTAAAAAATTACTCAGAACCCCCAAACATTATGTATATTTTTTTTTAGCAGAGACCCTAGAGAATAAAATTGTCTGAGTTGATGGGAAGATGGAAAAACAATGATTGGATATTGGATATAATATAAAAAAAAAAAATCCTCACTTTCTAAAGATTTTCCCTTTTTTTCTTTCAATGCTTATATTTTGATTGTAGAATTTTTTTCATTTTTTTTTTTTTATATTTCTACAAAACTTTGTAGATTGTGTAATCACATTGTAGGCAGCTCTGCTTTGCACAATTATCAAACTTCTTGCAGTAAAATAATTCACAATTTAACGATTGTCCAGGATCACATCTTTGCAGATTGGATGAAAATTTCTGGTTGGCCTATAAGTTGCAAAAAATTATTGCATTTCTATTGTTTACCTATTAAACAGGTAGATACTGTTAGATAGACAGTAATTGTATATTCAAAGAACATTCCTATTAAAACTCTATTGTGGTTTAATGCACGTGCCCAACTTCCACATCCACTTCCGCGTTTTGCAAACCACACATATCTCTATTTTAGTGCATTGGTAGGCCTATAGAAAATGCTGGAATTGGTTCATGGCTATTAACCCCACACACTCCAAATTTTTTTAATTTAAAAATTAATTAACCACTCAAGGACCAGGCCTTTTTCTGACACTTTTTGTTTATATGTACAGTATTTTTTTTCTGGAAAATTACTTAGAATCCCCAAATATTTTTATTTTTTTTTTAAAAGCAGAGGCCCTAGAGAATAAAATGGTGGTTGTTGCAAGATTTTATGTCACACGGTAGACGCAGTGTTTTTTTAAATGCAAATGACACTTTTTTAATTTGAATACACAATATATAACCCAATTATTTGATAAAATATAAACCATGTCATGTTTTAAAATTGTGCATGCCTGTGCAATCGCGACAGACTACTGTACGTACATTATATTATTCATAGGTGGCACTTTTTAAAGCCTTTGCAGGTTACCACTTTAGATCAACACAGGAGGTCTGGTGCTAGAATTACTGCCCATGATCTGTCATTCACGGTGATAACTCACATGTGTGGTGTGATCGCTGTTTGCGCATGTGCAGGACCGACATGTGCGTTCGCCTTTATGCAAGGAGGGATGGGGGTACTTTTATTTTTTTTTTTTTATTATATATATATATATATATATATATATATATATATATATATATATACATACATACATATATTTTTTTTTTTTTTTTTTTTTTACACTGCCCCTTTAATTTAATTTTAATGATATTTACATTCCCTGTGACAAAAAAAAAAAAAATATTAAATTAAAGGGACAGTGTGAAAAAAAAAATATATACATATATAATATAATAAAAAAATAAATAAAAGTACCCCCATCCCTCCTTGCACAAATGCAAACGCACATATCGGTCCTGCACATAGCACATAGCAATAGGCAGTGGCAGGTACTCTTTACTGAGAGATCTGGGGTCTATTAGACCCCCAAATCTCTCCTCTGCCTGCTGACAGCTGAAAAAATAAATCCAGGCAGCCTGCCAAGTTTTATCACAACATCAGGGATAACTATAAACAAAGTAACATTTTTTTCTTAGATCAAAGGGATGAACTTCTGTCTGTAGATGAGGGAAGTTTAACCATTTAAAGACTAAACCTTTTTCTGACACTTGCTGCTTACACATTAAAATCTATTTTTTTTTTGCCTCGAAATTACCCCCAAACATTATGTATATTCTTTTTTAGAAGAGACCCTAGAGAATAAAATGGTGTTTTTTGCAATAATTTATGTCACACTGTATTTTCACAGCGGTCTTTCAAAAACATTTAATTCATTTAAAAAAAACGAAACAGTAAAGTTATCCCAATTTTTTTGTATAATGTGAAAGATGATGTTACGCCGCGGGAATCGTGATCTTTATTCTAAGCAAACAAATCGTGATTCTCATTTTAGCCAGAATTGCGCAGCTCTAGATAGAGAAATCTATGCCTGTATGTCTAGCCTGACTTATACCAACTCTGCTTGTGGTTAATGACAGTATTCAGTACAAGTCAAATCTAGAAGATGGCGTTCCAGATGTAGTTTGAGCTGCCGCCAAGCGACATAATGATCTAAAAGTCACCAAACCACACAGACAAATATTGCTAGAGATGGAGGGAATGCATTGCCGTCACTATGGAGATTATCATTTGGAGAAAATACCCATTTAAGAGATTTTATTGTATCAGATGAAGATCTGTCTGTCTACTGATGGACGGGGTGACACCCTAATATCTACCAACAGGTAAGACCTCATGTATACTGCTGCTGGTAAACAGACTCTCCTCTATGTTATCGTATCAGTACATGTACACAGGGTCGTTTATAGTCGTTTCTATGCAGTTGCGTTTAGAGGCTTTTTTTGGAACCCCAAAAAAATGCGTTCAGAAGCTGTGTCTAGAGGCATTTCAAATGCCAAACGCAGCTAAACGTGGTAAGTCGCGTTTAGCCGTGTTTCGTTTACAGGCATTTTTCATTTTTGTTCTATTTTTTTTTAAACGCTTCTAAACGCAAACGTGGTTAAACGCAGCATGTAAATGCGGCTAAACTGACGTTTTTAGACGCCGGTTTCTAGCTATAAAGTTAAATCGTTCAGGGGCTGTTGAACAACGTCCCATGTACATGAAGCCTTATGCCCCGTACACACGAGTGGATTTCATCAAATCCAAGATTTTTTCGACGGAATTCCGCTCAAGCTTGGCTTGCATACACACGATCACACAAAAGTTCGCTGAACTTTCGACCGTCAAGCACAAGGTAACGTACAACACTACGACGAGCCGAGAAAATGAAGTTCAATGCTTCCGAGCATGCGTCAAATTGTTTCCGAGCATGCGTAGGAATTTTGCGCGTCAGAATTGCTGCAGATGATCGGAATTACAGATCGGAACTTTTTCTGACCGAAAAATTGAGAACATGCTCTGAATCTTTTGCTGGCTGGACTTCGGCCAGCAAAAGTGCGATGGAGCATACACATGGTCGCATTTTCGACCAAAAGCTCTCATCAGTCTTTTGCTGGCTGAATTTCCAGTCGTGTGTACGCGCATAAGTCAACTGATTCAACTCACAAATAACGCTGTCTGTACAATGCAACAGCTACAATTCATTTTCCATCAATACTAAAACTGATAATAGTGGAAATCACGTCTTTTATATGATATATACTGCATTTCCATATCATGGTCACTGGGCAAATAATACAACATTGGGTTCACTACATTCATCAGGACAAATGTTTCATTTATTTAGGATTTAATGCATTTATTACTGGAGACAAATAATAGGTTGACATCATTCCATACACTGCACATAACCGAAGGACAACAAGATCTTCAATTTTTGTACTACAGTTGATTATTGTCCATGATACTTTTATTTTTTTTGTGAACCAACCAACAAGCCTTCAGGGGTCTACCACCTTCTTCTAATGTCAATGCAGTACTGATAATCAGACCTTGACCCCTTTCACACTGGGGCGCTTTTCAGGTGCTTTAGCGCTAAAAATATCGCCTGTAAAGCGCCTAAAAAGCGCAGTTTAAGCCACCCCCGTGTGAAAGCACTCAGGCTTTTAACCGCTATTAACCCTTTGTTCAGCCGCTAGCGGGGGTTAAAAGTGCCCCAGCTAGCGTCCGAAAAAAGCGCTGCTATAACAGCGGTAAAGCGCCGCTAAAACTAACGGCGCTTAAGCGCTATCGCCCGCACCGCCCCAGTGTGAAAGGGGTCGGTAGACTGCCAAAAGCTTGTCCTGATAACGTAGTTGTGCTAATAAAAAAAAGGTATCATGGACAGTACTGAACTGTAGTACAACCATCAAATATCTATTTTTAAATGTATTTTGCTCATGTTCAGTGTATGCAGAAGATGCAAATCTATTATTTATTTCCAGTAAAAATGCATCAGATCCTAACCACTTGCCCTCCGGAAGTTTTACACCCCCCTTCATGACCAGGCCATTTTTTGCTAATTGGCAAAGCGTTACTTTAACTGACAATTGCGCATTTGTGCAGCGCTGTCCACAAATGAAATTTATATCATTTTTTTCCCCCCCACAAATAGAGCTTTCTTTTGGTATTTGGTATTTGGTGTTTGTTTTTTTATTTTTGGTGCTATAAAGAAAAAGAACAACAATTAAAAAAAAAAAAAAAAAAAAAAATATGTTTTTTTACTTTTTGCTATAAAACATATGCAATAAATTTTTTGGGGAAAATACAAATTCTTCATAAGGAAGTATGTTTTCCTGGCAGGATCACCATTATGAGAGGCTTCTGGCAGTGGGGCTGGACGTTGTTCCTATACCTCCTGGGCACTTAAAAACGCCAACACTGATTGGGAAAACCGCCTGTGTGCATGTAGCCTAAGGAAAGGTACACTGCAATACATTCCTTTTATGTTCTTGAGTTTGGATACATGTTCAACTCTTTGTACATGAAAGTTAATGTTTTTGTTAAAATTAAAGAGGAACTGCAGTCTGCTCACATAATTTGTAATAAAAACATCTTTGCCATTCCGAAGCTTTCCTCCAACCACTTTTCATATTATTTTATATATACTGTGATTCTATGCTTGCCAAATATGCTGCAGAAATCTCCATCCACTGAGTCTTGCTGCAGCCATTTTAACTGTGGGCAGCTGAAGCTGCTTCCTGTTCACTTCCTGGATTTACACAGAGGCACACCTCAAGCTCTGCAGCTTTCATTGGCCCTCTTATGACTCATCCCTCCACCCTTCCTGGCAAACTCTCACAAGAGTGGGAGAGAGCTGTACATGATGTCATAAGCCTAGGCTAATGACCAGACAAGAAACAGAAAGTGGGCTGTATAAGGTATATACTGTCAGAATTTTTTTTTTTACTATCCAAAGTTAAAACAACAAGGGCAGAAGATTTAATAGTTGAAAAAATGACTGAAGGTCCACTTTAAGGAAAGGAAAACAAAGTGGCAATTAGTCACAGTCAACTGAACGTTACATAACTATTGCTAGCTATACCATGACCTGGGTAGCTTCAAAAGCAGGCGTTTCATGAGCATTATTAAATCTCCACGACCTCCTGTCAAAAGTGTGCGAAATTGCAGTGGCATAATGTGCTAGTATGCATTGCATACTAGCACATTAGGAAATGCTTACCTTAGAATGAAGCCCTCCAGCAGCGTGCTGTAACGGCTGACAGGGCTTCCATCTTCACTTGATCTTCCTTTTGGGTTTGTGTGCTCCGGCCATCTGATTGGCAGAGCTGCAATGTCATAACTCCCGAGCATGCGCGCAGGGGTCATGGCCGAGGCACAGAGCAGGTATGCCGTCCCTTTACAGCACATGCACTGGTGACGTCATTGGCTGCATGCAGTGTGAATATCTCCTTAACTGTGCAAGTTTAGGAGATATTCACTGTACCTGCAGGTAAGCCTTATTATAGGCTTAGCTGTAGGTACAAGTTTTAAAAAAAAATACTTTAATACCATTTTAATTGCATTAATGGGAGCTAAAATTTCTTTGCATATCTAAGTGAGCCCTAAGCCTTGGTTCACACTGATGTTTAACTACTTCAGCACGATTTCAAAACCGCCAGATCCGTGCAATTTGCACCTCCGATTTCATTACGGCTTGCGACTTTGCTTAGCAGAAGTCTATGCAACTTACAATGAAATCTGAAAAAAGTAGTGCAGGAACCTTTTGCAAAGTCGTTGCGACATGAGTCGCGGCAATTTGAACAATTCCATTGCCGACAATGGGGTGCGTTGTGTCATGCCATGACAAATCACACTGAACAAGGGCTAAGGGAACAAAAGAAAAATATTTTTTTTTCAATTTAACTAAACATATCTTTATATATAATAACTTCTTTATTATGGTGAAAAAACATCTGCTCCGAAAAGAGAGACAGGAGTTTATGAAAGTTGGCGATAAACGGTGCTGTTGCCCATAGCAACCAACTTTATCCTTTCATCGCAAACAAAGATGCTTAACTGCCTAGCTACAGCAGAGGAAGCACTTGTTTCTAGCAACCAGATTCCTTAATTGATCAGAAAGAGAAAACACAACTGGTTGCCCCAAGGTATCTGAAGGACTACCTTGGACAAAAGAACCCACCGGTTGCCCAAAAGAACCTGAAGGACTACCGCGGACAAAAGATGCCACCGGTTGTCCAAAAGAACCTGAAGGACTACCGTGGACAAAAGATCCCACCGGTTGTCCAAAAGAACCTGAAGGACTACCGCGGACAAAAGATCCCACCGGTTGCCCAAAAGAACCTGAAGGACTACCGTGGACAAAAGTTTGCACCGGTTGTCCAAAAGAACCCGAAGAACTACCGCGGACAAAAGATCCCACCGGTTGTCCAAAAGAATCTGAAGTACTACCGTGGACAAAAGATCCCACCGGTTGTCCAAAAGAACCTGAAGGACTACCGTGGACAAAAATTTGCACCGGTTGTCCAAAAGAACTCGAAGAAGTACCGTGGACAAAAGATCCCACCGGTTGTCCAAAAGAATCTGAAGTACTTCCGTGGACAAAAGATCCCACTGGTTGCCCAAAAGAACCTCAAGGACTTCCGTGGACAAAAGACTCAATTTGCTTTTTTTCTCTTTATTCCAGTTTTGATTAATCAGCCCCAATGTATCTGCAGAAAAAAACCCAGCTATTTCTCCCGCTAATCTATCTATTGTGCCAATCCCGGGATGAGGTAATTCTCATCCATCAATTAGTCCTTTCCCGACAAGAGGTGACAAGTGGCTACAGCCATGGGAAAAGACGGTTCAGCAGGTCCAGGAGAAGTAAGGCAGAGCTTACACTCTACTATACTAGAACTCTATGGAAGGTATTCCACATCTGGATTTAATATCACCCTAGGAGCACTGGATGGATGCTGGTTTAGGGGGACGGTGAACATTTTACTTGCATTCCACTGCAATGTGCTGCAGGCTGTCAGGGGAACAAGAGGAAAACTCAATAAAAAGTTTGGTGGTGAGATGGACAAAGGCAAGTAATGAAGCAGTGGGGACCTACCTTGCACAGCAAAGTTTTGTCTGCTAAATCCAAACTTCAGAAGAGGAGAGAGAGGAGACCCCAGCCCTGTGCCTGCTCCAGGCAGCAGATAAGACTGAGACCTCCTCCTGTAGGGATCCAGCTCAGCTCTGCCCTGCCCATCCTCTATGCTGCTTACATATGAAAAGCCTGCCCAGCTTGCCTGTCCTCATATATCAAGCTAGCCTTCCTCAACCCTTGTCTGACACAAGTCTGCTCAGCGTCCTCCCCCTGCTCGCTCACACACAACCTCCTCTTCTCTTACTTTACATCAACCTTTCTAACTGGGAGGAACCCTAGAAAGAATTTGCAGGTCTTAGGGAACCCCTGCTAATAATTACTACTTGTACAACTAATAGTGCATTAGTGTGGACAGTCAGTTGCAATAAAAGAAGAGCTAAAAGAATAAAGAATGAAGGGTACTTGTAATACTTGACACCAAGGGCTGCTCGAAGCAACAAAATATTTTTATTATTATTATTAATAATTATTATAATAATAATACATAAAAAAAATAATAACCAGAAAAGAAATGCTGACAGTGAAAATTGTAATCTATCTACGCATTGGTGGTCAGTGGAGAAATGCGCACTTACATTAATGATCCATGGAAAAGGTCAGTGAAATGCACCCTTACATTGGTAGTCAGTAAAGAGATGCCCACTTACTTTAATGATACATGGAAAGGTGCCCCTATGTCGATGGTCAGTGAAATGCTCCACTATGGTGGTCAGTGAAATTTTCTTTTACATTGGTGGTCAGTGAAATACTTCTTTACATTGGTGTCTAGTGAAATGCTTCCTAACGTTGGTGGTCAGTGAAATTCTCCCTTACACTGGTGGTCAGCAAAATGCTCCCTTACACTGGTGGTCAGTAAAATGCTCGTTTACACTGGTGGTCATTAAAACTCTCCCATACATTGGTGGTCAGTGAAATGCCCCTTTACACTGGTGGTCGGTAAAATTCTCGTTTACACTGGTGGTCATTGAAACTCTACCATACATTGGTGGTCCGTGAAATACTCCTTTACACTGGTGGTCTGTGAAATGCTCCTTGACACTGGTGGTCAGTGAAATGCTCCTTTACATTGGTGGTCAGTGAAATGCTCCTTTAGATTGGTGGTCAGTGAAATGCTCCTTTACACTGGTGGTCAGTGAAATGCTCCTTTACATTGGTGGTCTGTGAAATGCTTCCCTATATCGGTGGTCAGTGAAATGCTCCCTTAAATAGTTTTTTATTGGTAAAGTGCTCTCTTAAATTTGTGGGAGGAAGATCGACTTAGCTTGGTGGTCTGTGAAATGTTCCTTTACATTTGTGATCAATGAAATGCCTTCAGTGAAATATCATTGAAATGGTCAGTTAAATACTCCTCTACATTGGTGTTCATTGAAAACCTCCCCTACATTAGTGGTCAGTGAAATTCTCCTATACATTGGTGGTCAGTGAAATCATCCCCTACATTGGTGGTCAGTGAAATCATCCCCTACATTGGTGGTCAGTGAAATGCTTCCCTTGCATTGCTAGTCAGTGAAATGCTCCCCTATATTGGTGCTGGTCAGTGATTTGCTCCTTTATGTTGGTGGTCAGTAATTTGCTCCTTTATGTTGGTGGTCAGTGAATTTCACCCTTTCATTGGTGGTCAGTGAATTGCTTACTTATATTGGTGGTCGTTTTTTTTTTCTCATTATATGTTATAAAATATTATCACTTGGTTATTAAATTGTCATTTATTTTGTATGTTTTGCAGTTAAAGTCTAGTTAAAGCTGAAAACTTATTTTGTTTTGGGAGGAGTGGTCAGGGGGTAGAGAGGGCAGAGGTCTTGTAGTCTGTGCTCCCACTGGGGATAATAAAGCTGCCCAAAGATGGTTCATTTGTTCAGCCAGAGAGCTGGAACTGATTTCTATCAAGCAAGGACATTCACACACTAATCGAAATTTGTTCGGTTCCTGATTTTGATCAGTGTATGGCCAGCTTAAGGGCTCATTTACACTTGTTTAGGTTTAAATACACATTAAAGCGCCTACTGCTTCAACATACTTTTATGATGTGTTTTTGATGCTTCGGTGGTGCTTCGATGAAGCTTTGGTGATGCTTTGGTGAAGTGTTGGTAATGCTTCTGTGATGCTCTTTTGAAGCTTTGTTGAAGCTTGACAGATGCCCTATGTGTGGATATCTCATATGCCCTGTACACACAGTCGGACTTTCCGACGGAAAATGTGCGATCGGAGCTTGTTGTTGGAAATTCTGACTGTGTGTAGGCTCCATCGGACTTTTTCCATCGGAATTTTCGACACACAAAGTTTGAGAGCTGGATTTCCGACAACAGAATCCGATTGCATACATTCCGATCGTGTGTAGACAAATCCGAGGCACAAAGTGCCACGCATGCTCAGAATAAATTACGAGACGGAAGCTATTGGCAACTGGCTATTGAACTTCCTCTTTATAGTCCCGTCGTACGTGTTGTACGTCAGCGCGTTCTTGACGATCAGAATTTCCGTCAACTTTGTGTGACCGTGTGTATGCAAGACAAGTTTGAGCCAACATCCGTTGGAAAAAATCTGATGGATTTTGTTGTCGGAATGTCTGATCGTGTGTACGGGGCAATAACTGCAATTTCTCCAAAAGAAACTCTCAAAAGCCGCAGGTGCTTCACGCAAGCTTTGTCAAAGTGTTCTATGGAGGTTTTGAAGACGCATTGAAGCACCACTAAAGCGACATGGGTTATCATTTTTGAAGCAAAGCTGAAGCAGAAGCCTGTTATTTAGTGACAGGGGCTTTGACTGGTGTTCGGAGAGCTTTAACAAAGCTTGCCCGAACCCATGTTTTGAAGAAAGTGTAAACTAGCCCTAACTCCGCTGACCACTGTCACTGGAACAAAGTAAGGGCTAATTATTGTATGCTAAACCCCTAGCACAGTTGAGGGTTACTAATATTGTCACAGGTACCTGCAAAATAGCTAGGGGCACTCGACAGGGGTGCCCATTGTTGCCGCTGTTGTTTGCCCTGGCTATAGAGCCATTAGCGGCACAATTGAGGGAGGATGTGGAGGTGAAGGGCTGCTGGATAAACACTAAGGAAGAAAAGACCTCTTTGTATGCCGATGATATGCTTCTATACCTGGCGGAGAGCTCTTTGGCTACAGCCTTGATTAGAATCACAAGATTTGGAGGGTACTCAGGGTTTAAAGTTAATTGGGAAAAATCATTGATTTTCCCCATCTGTCCTGAATACTCACCGAATCTGCCTATTGATGTCCTACTAAAAATAGTTTCCCGATTCCGATACCTCGGGGTTGAGGTCCAGCTACCAGCAAGCATATATATTAAAAACAACCTACATCCTCTTGTGGTATGTCTAAAGGATAACTTGCAGACCTGGTCTAAGCTGCCCCTCAACCCCCTGGGCCGAATCAATATATTCAAGATATACCTCCCCAGGTTTCTATATTTATTATGGCACGCACCAACCTATGTCCCCAAAAAACTATTCATGGAAATTAACACGTTACTATCCTCATTACTCTGGGGCCCTAGACCACCTAGAGCAGTGGCCATCAACCCTGTCCTCAGGGCCCACTAACAGGCCAGGTCGGCAAGATAACTGAAATACATCACAGGTGATATAATTTGCTGCTCAGTGATTCCAGTATTCTAGTCTGCATCTCCCCAAGGTAATACATAAATCCTGGCCTTTTAGTGGGCCCTGAGGACAGGGTTGATGACCACTGACCTAGAGTATCCCTAGACACATTGTTTTTACCGACCCAAGCTGGTGGGCTGGCCCTGCCAAACCTACAATGCTACTACTTGACAGTACAGCTAACACATATCCATTGGTGGTTTCCCCCTCAGATGGATGTAGCTTCGGTGGAGACTCAAGCTGCCCTGGTGCACTCGTTTGAAGCACTTACCAATGTATTGTACAGGAATGGCCCTTAGCCTTCCCAAGGGGTGGACATCCTAAAACTTTCATATAAGATTTTCCATATTTGCAATAAAAGAACAGGGGTTAGCCCCTTGACCTCTTCCCCGAACGCTCCTTTATGGTATAATCCCCTGTTAAAAGACATATATAAAATCCCTGATAGGGCATGTTGGGCCCGGTATGGTCTCAAATATGTTTACCAATTATTTAGGAACCAAACGTTTAGAACCTTCAGGGATATTCAAATATAAATGCCCCAATGCCTATTTTTATCGATTTTTGCAACTGCGCCATGCTGCGGCAGCCCAATTCAGTCTTCAGGAGGTTCAACCCGCCCATTCTGAGTTGGAGAAATTACTATTAGAGGAAGACGACTCAAAATGTATCTCGAGATATTATTTGGCCCTGCTGACCTCTTCCGCAACTAGGATGGAGAGAGTGGAGGCTCAGTAGAGAATTGATATCCCATCCCTTACAAAGGACTCCTGGGCCGAGGTCGTCGACCAAATGTTGCCGTTGATGATTTTGGCTAGGAATAAAAGTATCCATTTTACCTATCTCCACCTGGTATATTATACACCCGCACGCCTACAAAATATGGGCAGGGTGGGAACACCAGAATGTCACAGATGTAAGGCAGAGGTAGGAGATTACTTTCATATAGTATGGCGGTGCCCTCAGGTGGAGAAACTTTGGGCAGCAATCTTAAAACTCTAATGCCGTGAACACACGACCGGACTTTTCGCCAGCAAAGGTCCGACGGAACGAATCCGCCGGACAATTCGATCGTGTGTGGGCTTCATCGGACCTTTGCTGTCGAAAAATCAGACGGACTTTAGAAATAGAACATGTTTCAAATTTTTCCACCGGAACCAGTTCCTATCAAGAACTTTGTTCTTCTGTATGCTAGTCCGACAGACAAAAACTGACGCTAGGGCAGCTATTGGCTACTGGCTATGAACTTCCTTATTCTAGTCCGGTCGTACGTCATCACGTTCCAATCCGTCGGACTTTAGTGTGATTGTGTGTGTCCAAGTCCGATCGTTCGGAAAGTCTGTCGGAAGTCTGCCGAAAGTCCGTCGGAAAAAACGTTGGACCTACTCTGCCGGAAAGTCCGGTCGTGTGTACACGGCATTAGAGGAAAAATTAGCCCTTCCAAAAATATGTACTCTGGCCAGATGCCTACTGGGTGACTTTGGGGAGGAGGAATTTGCAGAATCCAAAAAGACTCTTTTAAGAATACTCTTTTTCTACGCTAAAAAGGCTTTTAAATGGAAGATAACAAGGCCTCTGTCCCTCCATTATTGGGTGGACCTGGTCAATGGAGCCCTACCGAAATATAAATTGACTTACATTTCCAGGGGGTGCCCAAAGCCCAAAAAAAAATTTAACAAAATATGGGCTGGTTGGATTAAATCGTGTCCGGAGATAAAGAGGTGTAAAGGCAGGATAGATGGGACCAGGAATGGTTTATGTCTTTATCAATGAAAGAAATACTGCTACAAAGCGAAGTTACTGAGTTTATTAACACACTATTAAAAGTGGATTACTTTATTTACAATGTTGAGTATGGTTAGTTTTTCTTGTTTTTTTTTTTCTTTTTTGTTCTTATTGTACATCCTACAAGGTCAGGGAAACTCCCCTGGAAATTAAGAAGGTTGGAATTAGACATGTGCACAACAAAAACATTCGTTTATTTTCGTTTCGTTTTTTTCGTTTCCGTTGATTCGTAACGATTCGTAAATTCGTACGTCGTCGGTGTTCATATTCGTAACGATTCGTAAATTCGTAAGTCGTCGGTGTTCGTATTCCTAACGATTCATATTTTCGTTAGAGTTATTTTTTCGTTTATTCGAAATTCGGACGCATTCGTATTTATTCGTACATTCGTAAGATTCGTAGATTCGTAATTGAAGCATAATTCATAATTTTATGTAATGTGTATGCTATTTTACATTTTAAGAGACACGGAAAATTACGACTCGGAAAAAAAAGTTACGAATGTACGAATTTTTTCGTTCAATCCATTCGAAGCACGTTAAGCAGCGCCATTGTAAGAGACACGGAAAATTGCGAATCGAAAAAAAAAAAAAAAAAAAAAAAGTTACGAATGTACGAATTTTTTCGTTCAATCCATTCGAAGCACGTTAAGCAGCGCCATTGTAAGAGACACGGGAAATTACGAATCTAAAAAAAAAAAAAAAGTTACGAATGTACGAATTTTTTCGCTTAATCCATTCGAGGCACGTTAAGCAGCGCCATTGTAAGAGACACAGAAAATTACGAATCGAAAAAAAAAAAAAAAAAGTACGAATGTACGAATTTTTTCGTTCAATCCATTCGAAGCACGTTAAGCAGCGCCATTGTAAGAGACACGGGAAATTACGAATCTAAAAAAAAAAAAAAAAGTTACGAATGTACGAATTTTTTCGCTTAATCCATTCGAGGCACGTTAAGCAGCGCCATTGTAAGAGACACAGAAAAATACGAATCGAAAAAAAAAAAAAAAAAGTTACGAATGTACAAATTTTTTTGTTCAATCCATTTGAGGCACGTTAAGCAGCGCCATTGTAAGGGACTCGGAAAATTACCAATTCAACAAAAAAAAAAAGTTACGAATGTACAAATTTTTTCGTTCATTTTGATTTTCGTTGTTCCTGTTTTCGTTTTTCGGATTTTCTTCTTTCGTAGATTCATTGTTTCTAATTCGTTTTTTTTGGATTTTCGTTGTTTTCGGATTCGTTCGATTCGAACGATTCGTTAAAATTTTTAGCGAATCGTTCGTTCATTCGTACGATAACGAATGAACGAAACAAAAAAAAAAAAAAAACGAAAAACGAAAAAAAAAAAAAAACGAATTGCACATGTCTAGTTGGAATTAAACACTGCTGAATATACGGAATGCTAGTAATATATATATATAGTTGCTTAGCCGCTAATCCTATTGAATATGTATGACACTGTCTCTTCATTTATTGGATGTTATCCTCTGTAACAAGAATGTTTTGATTACTGTCATTCCTTACCCGAAAAATTAATAAATTTACACTTTAAAAAAAAAAAATTTAAATTTTAAATTCCTGTGCCACTGTAGAATTAATGTGAGACAAACAAGTGTTGAATACATCTGGACAGACATTTTAGAATCTAATTCTACAGATTTTTTCATTTTTCATTAGATCTATCAACAAATCTGCATAACTCCCAACAATCCCGGATTGTGCAGGACTGCCCCAAGTTTTAAAGCGGAAGTAAACCCATCGATTTAACAGTTTCATATGCAAACTAACACAGGATTTGCGCATGAGTATGCATGTCATGTGATTCCCATACAAAGAATCAATTGGTGGGATTTTCGTATGAGTATGCATGTAATGTGATTTCTATATAAAGGATCTAATGGTGGGGTATTGACTATAGCAACTCTTACATTTGCAAATTCTGCCTCATTCATATGCAAAGCTGAGGAAGGCTTCGCTTATCCCTCTGTCTCATGCTAAAGTCTCCAGCATCTTGTGAGTGACTTTAAAGCGAAGTTCTACCCAAAAATTGAACTTGTGCTTTAAGTGCTGGTGACCCCCTGACATGCCACATTTGGCCTGTAATTTTTTTTTTTTGTGGGGGGGGGAGCGGGTATCCTGTTTTTACAGGCACCCAGCTCCCACTGCCTCCCCTGGCACCACAGTACCGGAAGGAAGATCCCCTATCCCCCTCCCTGCAACCTTCTGGGACAGGTCACAGGGCACCCACAGTTAGAATGCTGGCGCCGCGGAGAGGATCGGGGCTTAATGCGCCTGCATCGCTGGACCATGGGACAGGTGAGTGTCTGATTATTAAAAGTCAGCAGCTAAACTTTTTGTAGCTGCTGATTTTTAAATGGGTGGAACTCCGCTTTAAGGGGGGAAAGTATCTGTAAAGGTGGGAGGGAGGGGTCTGTACTGTGGGGTGGGATGGGGACCTGTACTGAGGGGGTGGTCTATGCCAGGGCTCTGTACTGAGGGTCTGTACTTGTAAGGGGCTGGGAGAGGGGTCTGTTCTGAGGGTCTGTACTTGTAAGGGGCTGGGAGAGGGGTCTGTACTAAGGAGGTGTGGTGGGAGGCAAGGGCCTGTGCTGAGGGGGATTTAGGGCTGTGGGAGGAAATCTGTAATTGTTGGGGAATTGGGTCAGTTGGGGGAGATCTGTACTGTGGTGTATATGGACTTGAGAGATTTGTACTGGAGAAGGGGGTAATTTTTTCTTTACTCTGTACATCAGCCTGTACGTTGCGCACTCCTGACCCCTGCACTCTGTATTACACACTCCTGAGCCTGGTTGTCTGTGTCTTATGCACAGACAATCTGTATGTTACAAACCCCTCAGCCCTGGGCGATAGACACTGTGTTGTACATTTCATGCTCCTCACCACTGCACTCTGTATGCTGGGTTTTAAATGACATACTCCTGACCCCTGCCCTCTAAGTACATTTTATACTCATGAAGTATAGCATTTCCTAGTGCTAAACCTTTCATCCAATTTCTAAATTGCTGCATTTGCCATTTTAAAAAGCCAATATAAAGGAATAGTAGTGGTTAAAAAAAAGCACTTGTGGATTTAAGTAACCATTTTTTGGGTTATTTCCCCTTTAAGGGGGTGTGGCAGGGGCGTATCCTATGCCTACATACATTTGCTAGTAGTGTCTCTCATTCCCATCTCAAAATGTTGGGCGGTATGTCATTGCAGTGCTGGAAGTTCAGAGACAGGAAAAGGACCAAGCATCCCTGCAGTGAAGGTTTCTCCAGGATCAGGCTCTCCACACGATGTAACGGAACAGTCTCTTTTTTAAAAAATTTGTGCTCTGAAGTTAGAACAAGTGGTGACTGGTGCTGAGTATGTTGAGGGGGGAGGCGAACGAGAAAAAAAGTGTCAATAAAAAAACACACTAGACAGGTTTTTAAAGTAATTTATTAGGCAGCTCCGGGGGTCTTCTTCCGACTTCAGTTCTCTTCCGACTTCTCTGCGCTTTCCGGTTCTTCTCCCGCTCTCCGGCCTCTTCTCCCGGTCTCCAGTTCTTCTCTTCTCCGCGCTCCTCTGCTGTCTTCTTCCAGCTCTTTTACTAGCATTGGTCTGGTCTTCTCCTTTGTCGTCTTCTTCTTCTTCACTCTTCTGTTCTTCCAATGTTGACACAATGCTCTCTCCCGCTGTAATGCTGTGTACACGGTGCACGCGGTGACCCTGCCCCTTATGACGGCAAAGTCCCAGCATGCCCTGTGACCCCGTCCCTTATGACGTCACCGCCCGGGGCATGCTGGGACAGTGCCGTCATAAAGGGCGGGGTCATCCTGCCCCATGCCTATATAAGTCGTTGCGCACCGTGTACACAGCATTACAGCGGGAGAGAGCGTCGTGTCAATATCAGAAGAACAGAAGAGGGAAGAAGACGATGAAGGAGAAGACCGGGCCAACGCTAGTAAAAGAGCTGGAAGAAGATAGCGGAGGAGCACTTGACACTTTTTTTCCCCAGATGAATGGGTAGGGGTACGATGTACCCGGATTCCGATAAGCCCCCGCCCGCAGACCCCGACAACCAACGCCCAGGGTTGTTGGGAAGAGGCCCTTCACCTCATCAACATGGGGACAAGGTGCTTTGGGGTGGGGGGGCTGCAGGGTGCCCCCCTTCCCCAAAGCACCCACCCCCCATGTTGAGGGCATGCAGCCTGGTACAGTTCAGGAGGGGGGGGCGCTCGATCGTCACCAACCCCCTTTCCTGACTGGCCGGGCTGCGTGCTTGAATAAGGGTCTGGTATGGACTTTGGGGGGACCCCCACGCCGTTTTTTCAGCGTTGGGAATTCCCCTTAAAATCCATACCAGGCGCCAGCTCCTGTGACGGGGCTCGCAAGGTGTCAATCTCGCCAATAAAAGGGGCTAGATTGACTTCCTCTTCTAGTCCCATCGTACCTGGAGTCACGTTCAAAATGAACGGACTTTAGTCCATGTGTGGGCAAGTCTGTTCATTCGGAAGTCAGTCGTAACTTCGTCGAAAGTCCGTAGGGAAGTCCGTCAGACCTGGTCTGCCGGAAAGTCCGTCAGACCTGGTCTGCCGGGAACTCCATTTGTGTGTGCGCAAGTCCACTCGTTCGGAGAGTCCTTCGGGAACTCCGCCGAAAGTCCATCAGGAAGACAGTCGGACCTAGTCTGCTGGAAAGTCTGGTCGTGTGTACGCGGCATTAGGCTCTAATCATGTGCTTAAAAAAAAAAAAAAAACCCCAGTTGGAATCCATGTGTCTGGCGCCCTGCATGTAGATTAGGGGCGGGCGCATGAATTAGGGGGGTGGAGCCCCTGCACCCCATATAGACGGGCCGCCACTGGTTAGAACATGTCTGTTAGATTCTTGCTTGTTGCACAGCAAGCATATTTTGTGGGTAAAAGGACTATGACATATACTTTCTGCGTATGCAATGAGTAGGCTCAATAGGTGTCGCAGTGCTCAGCAGAAACAAAGTTTCTCACACAAATGGTCCCATGCAAAATCTTCATACAAAGCAATTTCCATGCAAATTATTTATTGTATACAAATTTTTCTAACGTAAACTCATAAGGCATCTTTGGTTCTTCAAGTTATATACCCCACGGAAGGGGAAGGCATTTTTGAGTGAAAAGGAATATCTCAGTTCTCACGTAGGTGGGGGAGGAGAAAAGATTTTTTTAGAGAAAATGAAAGTGTAGAAATTCTAAGAAAACTTGCCGATGCCAGCCGCCAAGTGTTTACAGGATGAAGAGTTGAGAACGGTCTAATGTATGGAGAAATCTTAGAGCTTACAAGGCTGCTCGGCTCTTTTTTCTTTGTATTCAGCCCCTTTCACACTTATACGACTTGTCCCACGATTTGGGACCGCAAAGTAGCATGACAAGTCGTTCCCCATGATTTCCAATGACAGCCATTCATATTAGTACGACTTCAAGTCGTTCCGACTTCAAAGTAGTCCCTGCACTACTTTGGTCCGATTTTGATGCCACTTACACAGGCATTCCTTGAAATCGCGGCAAAATCGCGCCCGCGAATTTGCAGCAAAATCGCAGTAAAAAAACGTTGAAGGGGCCTTTTTCAGACTTTTTCAGACTCCTGTTGATGCCTTCAGTGAGGGACTTCACACCACTCATGCCTTTCCCTGTCTGATACCAGGTGCAAATACCTTTTTCATGATTTTATTGTTGTGACATACATATGTAATACATTGCCTTATAGGCTTGGTTCACACATGCAGCTGGGTGGGGGTAAAACCAGGTGGTTGAGCCATGGTATGACCCCTGACCACTGCCTGAATAGTGACATACAGCCACTCACAGCTCTACACGTTGTCATGTTGTAAAGAGCTGAACAAACTGTTGGCGCTATATAAATACTTCATAATAATAATAATACACATGCTCCAGGTGCAATGGCGTGCTTTGCAAATGCAGCAGAACCTAAACATCATGTCACTTTCAATGGGTGGCGCTGTTGCTTAAAGCGGAGGTCCGCCCTCCGCTGCAAAAATTAAAAGCCAGCAGCTGCTGACTTTTAATAATCGGACACTTACCTGTCCTGGAGTCCAGCGATGTCGGCACCGCAGCTGATGTTTCCATCAGCTGTCGGGTGCATGCCGCCTCCATTGCAAGTAAGGGAACCCGGCAGTGTAGCCTTTCGGCTTCACGCCAGGAACCCTACTGGGCCCCGATCCTCTCTCCTACTGGCCTGGTGGCTGGGGAAGGAAGAGGAAGCCTCAGCCGTGACGTCAATACCCACGGCTGAGGCTCCCGGAAGTGGGGAAAGCATACCTGTGAAAGGCAGGTATACTGTCCCCCCTCCCCCCCAAAAGGTGCCAAATGTTGCACCAGAGGGGGGGGGGGAGTACAATGAGCGGATGTTCCACTTTTGGGTGGAACTCCGCTTTAATGTGACTAATGCAGTTCTATGGGGCCACACCAAGTCAATAGGCTCCGCCCTATGCCTATGCATGGATTGCTTTTCAGAGGAGGGGCAGTCCCTGCCACACATGTGAACAAGCCCTATAGGTATGCTTGAAGATGTAATACAGGTATTTATACAGCGCCAAAAACTTAAGCAGCATTTCACATACTGTACATTCAAATCAATCTAATGCTGGCCATACACAGAGCGATTTTATGTACGTATTTTGAAAAGAATCAGAGTCCAATCAGAAATGCAATTGGAAGATCAAAAAGATAACTTGGTGCGCCATACAGTTATTGTGGCCACGCATGCTTCAATAAGTATTTTTTTTCTTCTGATAGGAATAATCGACCTGATCGACAACCCATTCGTTCAATATGGGAAGTGGATTTTGAACGTTAGTTATTGAATACATCTCTGTTTCCACCACATAATCTCCTCAAAATTCAATCATATTCATTAACAAAGTATCAATAATTTTTGACTTTGGTAGAATCCAATCTAAATTAGATTGTTTGCGGAATTGATCAAATTGCACATTGATTGGATAATAAAATTGAAGTGAGTAGGGATTGCCATTAGTGATCATACTGTCTTATTATGCAGGGAATTTAGAAAGTTTTGGAAAGAGTTGACCAGCAGACGGGCAGAAATCACAGCTTGAAAGGAGATTTTTCAAGATCATTTTGGATTGTCAAAAAATAATTATTGTTACATATCTGATATATGCTGTGAACATAGGTCTCCTGTAACTTGTATGTAAAGCCCAAACCTTTTTTTTTAAGTCAAACCTAAACACTTTCAATTTGTATGCAATCCGATAGGCCCTTGCACTACATAGTTGAAGGTAAATCTAAAGGAAATCTAACAACTAAAGTTGTATAGTGTGTATCCAGCTTTACCCTCACTTCCTGACGTCCTGACAACTTATTACCAGACAGGAAGTGAGGGAAAATCCCTTCCTCTGATTACGTGAATAACATTGATTATCTCATCGCAATGGCACATGGAAGTGGGATATATTAGGCAGCAAGTGAACATGTTGTCCCTGAAGTCAGAAAGCAGAAAAATGTGCAAGTGTAAGGATTTGAGTGACTTTGACAAGGGCCAAATTGCAATGGCTAGACGACTGGGTAAGAGCAACTTCAAAACTCCAGCTCTTGTAGAATGTTCCTGGTCTGCTGTGGTCAAGACTGATCAAAAGTGGTCCAATGAAGGAAAACCGTTGAATCAGGGGCAGGACCATGGGCAGCCAAGGGTCATTGATGCATGAGGGGAGCAAAGGCTGGCCTGTGTAATCCGATATAATAGGAGAGCTCAAATTGTTGAAAAAGTAAAGCTTTGTTGTTCTGGCTGCCTCTCGGTCCCCCCTTTGCTTCCTGGTTGCCACATGATTTCCGCCACACATCATTGGGGATCCCATAGAGGCTCCACACTGTCCATCCGGCTCTCCACATGTTGGCTTCCCTCTTCCTAGTGACATCCAGGAACACACAAAGGTTTTGCCATCGCAGCACTGCCCTACCAAGCCAGTCCACCACCGACTGAAGCACCACAGGAGGTTTCTCATCCTTAACCACTTAAGCCCCGAACCATTTCGCTGGCAAAAGACCAGAGCACTTTTTGCGATTCGGCACTGCGTCGCTTTAATTGACAATTGCGCGGTCGTGCGATGTGGCTCCCAAACAAAATTGACGTCCTTTTTTTCCCACAAATAGAGCTTTCTTTTGGTGGTATTTGATCGCCTCTGCGGTTTTTAGTTTTTGCGCTATAAACAAAAAAAGAGCGACAATTTTGAAAAAAAAGCAATATTTGTTACTTTTTGCTATAATAAATATCCCCAAAAAATATATAAAAAAAAAATTCAAAGTCAGCAGCTACAAATACTGCAGCTGCTGACTTTTAATAATCGGACACTTACCTGTCCCAGGGTCCAGCAATGCGGGGGATGGCTTGGCGGCACCGGCATTTTAACTGTGGGTGCCTGGCTGTGACTTCACAGCCGGGCACCCACTGTGCATGCGCAATCATCTGGGACCTGTCACGTGTCCCAGATGATTGCCTAGGGGGAGGGAGAAGCGATCTCCCTTCCTGCGCCGAGGGAAGTGACGTCAGGAGCCCAGGTGCTGAAAGAGGCAGACTACGAAGGACCCCCTAGCAACAGGCATTTAGAAAAATTTATTTATTTAAAAAAAAAAAAATGTTTCTCCAAATGTTTTATTTTTATTTTTTTAAGCACATTCATTAATTTTTTTTTTTTTGGGGTGGAACTCCACTTTAATGCATAGAATGCATTAAGGTGCAAAACCATGAGGGTTTACAACCCCTTTAATGCTGGTTCCTATAGAAAGGTGTCAGAACACACAGTGACTCACAGTTTGTTGTGTCTGCGGCTGCGTAGCTGCAAACCAATCAGGTTGCCCATGTTGACCCCTACAATGGGCATGTGAGCATCATGGTCTGATGAATCACATTTTCTTTTACATCATGTGGATGGCCGGGTGCATGTGTATCGCTTATCTGGGGAAGAGATGGCACCAAGAAGCATTTTGGGAAGAAGACAAGCTGGTGGAGGCAGTGTGATGCTTTGGAAATGTTCTTCTGGAAAACCTTGGGTCCTGCCACTCATGTGGGCAGAGGAGGCTCTAGGCTTTGTGAGGCCTTAGGCGAAACTTACACATGAGGCCCCACTCACGCCCGTAATAGGAAAAAAAATACAAGCACACAGAAAACAGCGTGAGATAAAGAGGGGGGGGGGGGGAGAGAATCAGTGATTGAGCACAGGCAAATTAGGAGGACGCGAGTCCCCTGTGAGTGCGAGGCCTTAGGCGACCGCCTAATTTGCCTAATTAGAGAGCCGCCTCTGCATGTGGGTGTTTCTTTGGAGTCCATGCCTCAACGGGTCAGGGTTATTTTGGCAGCAAACGGGACCTACTCAATATTAGGTGGATGGTCATAATGTTATGGCTGATTGGTGTATGTCATCCCACCATCTAATGCGTATAAAGACACACAAACACAATGTTATACCCATTTTTTGTTACAGTTAAGTTGTGTCGAGTAAGTGGATACCAAACATGCCAAACCTAATCTAGCTAACCCTGTAAAGAAAAAAAACACTATACATACCATTTCTAAAGCCGATCCAGTCCGGTCTCCATCGGCGGATGCTGTGTGCAGGAGAGAACAGACAACGGCTGGGAAGTGACATCACCTGTAGAGTTACTATGGGGCTTCAGTTGTCAGCTGTCTCTCTCGCCAGTCTCTCTGACAGCTCAGCGTGGGACCGGACTGGAGTGGCTGCAGAACAGGTAAGTATAGCGATCTCTTCTTTACAGATAGATAGATTAGGCTTAGAATGTGGCTAAGAGTAGGTTTCGTTTTTGGCTGAACTTCTACTTTAAAACATCCATGACATAGTAAAAAACTATGCTACCCAGCATTGTCCATAGGTGATGCTTTAAAATCTTTTACAGGTTATTTTAGAGGTAGCCATAAATTACGGCCCTAGAATTATTCTCTCTGATGTGTGTTTGAATTTGTGTGTATGTGCAGGGCGACAAGGGATGATTTTACATTTTCTTTATTATTGTTATTTTATTTATTACAATTTTATTTATTTTTACCTCTTTTATTTATTTATTTTCATTTAACTTTATTGCTCTCACAAGGGGGCTGCTTCTGTGATAGCATGGGCAGGTGACAGATCCTATTTATGAAGATAAAAGGGGTCTATTGGACCCCTAATGTCTGCCCTCCACTGCAGCTAATCAAGCATGGATTGTAGTTGATTAGCTCCTTCCCTGGCCAGTAGCCAGTGAAAGACAGCTCTGAACCAGGAAGTGATGTAATACAGTAATTAATTGCGGAGGAGATTAGGTAACGGATGTTCTGTGATCTCCTTCCACACAACGTGTTTGGGCATTTTATTGAAGTTCTGGGCTCTATGGAAGAACGGGAAAGCCCAGGAACTATCATCGCCGGCACCGGAGGAGGGGGGCAGCACCTTCTTCATACTGTATAAGTGATTGGATGACTAATGCCCCGTACACACGAGCGGAATTTACATCGGAAAAAACTTGGATGGTTTTTCCGATGGAATTCCGCTCAAGCTTGTCTTGCATACACACGGTCACACAAAAGTTCTATGAACTTTCGACCGTCAAGAACGCGGTGACGTACAATACTACGACGAGCCGAGAAAATGAAGTTCAATGCTTCCGAGCAATGCTAGCAATTTTGCGCATCAGAATTTGTACAGACGATCGGAATTTCGGATCGGAACTTTTTCTGAACGAAAAATAGAGAACATGCTCTCAATCTTTTGCTGGCAGGAATTCCGCCAGCAAAAGTCCGATGGAGCATACACACGGTCGGAATTTCCGATCAAAAGCTCTCATCTGTCTTTTGCTGGTGGAATTTCCGATCGTGTGTACGCGGCATTAGAGATCTTGGAAAAAACAACACCAAGCTCATGTATGCAAAAGCCGCCGTGAGCTTGTTTTAACCCCTTGAATACCAGGATCTTTATAAACATACCTTGGTAGATATGGGGTTAGGCTGGAGTTCCTATTAAATGTTCTCCTTGAAATAAATGACTGGGGCGGTGACATCACACTGTAATCTCCAGTTGGGGAAGAACTGACGTTAACAGCAAGCATTTTCTGTCTGGAGTTTAGCGGAAATGTAGACACTATAAGCGGATAATATAAATTAGAATCTGTAAATCCATTTACATTGCGCTGAACTTTGCAGAAAATATGAGTTTGTAGAAGTGAAGAAAAGGTAGAATTACACCACACAGCGATTATGTGGTAACCGGCAATTTCATAAGTGGCAGGATACAATTTGTCCTATGTTTTCAAAACTGCTTACCAAACTACCTTCATCATGAGCGACGTAATGGGCGGGGTTAATTATACCACTTAAAGTGAACTGTCATAAAAACAAATGTATATAAATGCTTCCATTACTGACTTGTGTCCAAGTTGGGGACAAGATCACAATGGTGACACACAGTTTAAATGAGGATGGGTGTAACTTGGTGAAAGTTTTGCTTATGTCACCCTTAAAGAATAACAAAAAAAAATAAAAAATCTTATTTTTTTTTTCCAGATATGGAACACAGCCACTAATTTCTGTCTGTATCCCCATTATGGAGATTTGTTCTCTTCAAGCATTTGACCTCTGGAAGGTTTTACCCTCTTCATGACCAGGCCATTTTCTGCTATTCAGTTCTGCCCTATTTTAACTAGCAATTGACAACGACTGGGAAGGGGTTAACATCTAGGGGCAATCAATGGGTTAATTGCGTGCCTAACTATGTGTAATGTGTGCTGATTTTACTTTACTATATGACTGTTTTTTCACCCTGCTTTGCAGGGAGAAGAAACAGCCAGATCGCTGTTCACAGTACGGTACACAGGGTTCTGCGTTTGTATGATGATAGTGGCCATAGCTGATCAGCTAAGTTCAGCCAAAATCATTGGCCTAAATCAGCTGCCAAACTCATGCTGTGACCAATCACAGCATGGGTCGACAGTGCGTGCCGTAAACCTGGATCAAGCTGGCGACGTACAGGTACATGGCACAGCCTGCCTATGCCACCCACCCGCATAGCTCCCTGATTTGGAACAATGTGCCTCTGTCCCTCTTTCCTCCTCATTTGTCCCTCATTTTGGTCTGATCTATATGGATGTATATAAAATGCACTTTTTATCTATAAAAAAAGTGTTTTCCAGTGCTAAACCTTTCATCTGATGACCAAATTGCTGCATTTGTAAATTCCAAAAGCCAATATAAAGGAATAGTAGTGGTAAAAAAAAGCACTTGTGGATTTAACCAATCTTGATTTTTGTACAATTCTCCTTTAAGGGGGCGTGGCAATGGGATGTGCCATATGCCTGCGTAGTTTTGCTGGTAGGTGTCCCTCATTCCCATCTCAAAAAGTTGGGAGGTGTGCACCTGCAATAAAACTACTGTGGGGGAACGGCAATTATTTTTAATTCTTCGTTCCCTGGTGGTCCTTCTGCACTTTTTGTCTAGCCCATAGACAGCAGACAGTATTGTTTGTTTTGGTGCTTATCCAAGACAGTGGAGGAATAGCATTCTTTACACCGACTTCTAATAAGTAAATGGTTTGGGTTAGGGTCCAGTCAGGTACAGGTGGAGAACGCCTAAAGTTTCTGCCTTAGTTTTACCTACAGGTCAATGCTCTTTCACCGGAAACAAGGGCCTTGCAAAAAGACACCGCCCGAAAGGCTTCCTTAATCCTGGACCAACACGCTTCCAGTATTCTTAATCAGTGACTGGGTTACAAATAAAGACAGTTCACCTTTAGCCTCATGTTGCCAGGTCCAGCAGAAGAAACCCAGGCAAAAAAAAGAGGTAGAGTTCACTCTGGATTACAGGCAAGTGAAGAACGAGCGGCGCGTGCCAATCACAGATTGTTCTACCCAGGCTGCGTGATGACACAAAAGCTCGCTATGGTGTCACCGGGCCCGTGACACACTTCCTCAACCCTAACGCATCTCAGCCCGTATGTAAGAAGCCGTCACTTATCTGCTGTTTAAAACACATTGCTCAGTCTCCTCAGAGACTCTCAAAAATTGCCAGTGCTGACTGTATTTCAAGTCATCATGGCGGGGTATTGGGAAAAGTTTTCAATTAGCAATAATCACGCCTCAGGTGAACCTCATTGGCTATGATACTGCCACTGCGCAAAGCTAACCAAATTAGTGCCTGCCAACCTCTGCCCTTCCTTGGAGGAGAAATTGACATTGAGGTGAGACACATAAGTGTCATCCAGTGGGCCGCTGAGCATTCTGGGACTTGGCATGCTAATGAGACAGGGACGATGCCTAAGTGGGCATTGTTTACCCACTGAATAGTGTTAGCATTTGAAAGAACTAAGGAGAATCTAAAGGGACAGGGCCCTAGATGTCAGATGGGTTTCTCCCACAGCAGTCCTGAAAGGCCACTGGGAGCGTATGTGTTTGAACAGCTATGCTGCTGAAAAAAGACCAAGGTGGAAGGATTTGGGCCCTCTGTTGAAAGTTCGCTAGATGACATGCCTGAACTGGAGCCCAGGTAAGCTGCCATAGACAAGGGTTGTTGGGAAACAGTTGGTCAAGCAATCACCGTCAGCCACCTTTATTTCTGCCAGATTCCAGGAGCCTAGAAAGGAGGAAGTTAGGAGAGTTCACCTCTCTGAGCATTCCCGGCAGATGTGCATAAAGACTGCCCTATTGGCAGCTCAAGGGCCTCATGGGTAGGTGAAAGGCAGCGCCCGAACAGGGACTTGAACCCTGGACCCTCAGATTAAAAGTCTGATGCTCTACCGACTGAGCTATCCGGGCTCTGAAAGCTCTTCCTCCATAGCGGTCCAAGCTGCTTGAATCTTGACATATATGATGGAAAAAGACCATTCAGCCATGTGAAGCGGGTGCCTGAAAGCACAAGTATTTGGCTTGCCCAGGCTGGCCAATCGTCCTCTCCTGTTTAATTTTCTAGGACAGGTTGAAGATAAAAGGGAGAATCTAACCTGCAACCATGCAGATAGGGTCCAGTCAGGTACAGGTGGAGAACGCCTAAAGTTTCTGCCTTAGTTTTACCTACAGGTCAATGCTCTTTCACCGGAAACAAGGGCCTTGCAAAAAGACACCGCCCGAAAGGCTTCCTTAATCCTGGACCAACACGCTTCCAGTATTCTTAATCAGTGACTGGGTTACAAATAAAGACAGTTCACCTTTAGCCTCATGTTGCCAGGTCCAGCAGAAGAAACCCAGGCAAAAAAAAGAGGTAGAGTTCACTCTGGATTACAGGCAAGTGAAGAACGAGCGGCGCGTGCCAATCACAGATTGTTCTACCCAGGCTGCGTGATGACACAAAAGCTCGCTATGGTGTCACCGGGCCCGTGACACACTTCCTCAACCCTAACGCATCTCAGCCCGTATGTAAGAAGCCGTCACTTATCTGCTGTTTAAAACACATTGCTCAGTCTCCTCAGAGACTCTCAAAAATTGCCAGTGCTGACTGTATTTCAAGTCATCATGGCGGGGTATTGGGAAAAGTTTTCAATTAGCAATAATCACGCCTCAGGTGAACCTCATTGGCTATGATACTGCCACTGCGCAAAGCTAACCAAATTAGTGCCTGCCAACCTCTGCCCTTCCTTGGAGGAGAAATTGACATTGAGGTGAGACACATAAGTGTCATCCAGTGGGCCGCTGAGCATTCTGGGACTTGGCATGCTAATGAGACAGGGACGATGCCTAAGTGGGCATTGTTTACCCACTGAATAGTGTTAGCATTTGAAAGAACTAAGGAGAATCTAAAGGGACAGGGCCCTAGATGTCAGATGGGTTTCTCCCACAGCAGTCCTGAAAGGCCACTGGGAGCGTATGTGTTTGAACAGCTATGCTGCTGAAAAAAGACCAAGGTGGAAGGATTTGGGCCCTCTGTTGAAAGTTCGCTAGATGACATGCCTGAACTGGAGCCCAGGTAAGCTGCCATAGACAAGGGTTGTTGGGAAACAGTTGGTCAAGCAATCACCGTCAGCCACCTTTATTTCTGCCAGATTCCAGGAGCCTAGAAAGGAGGAAGTTAGGAGAGTTCACCTCTCTGAGCATTCCCGGCAGATGTGCATAAAGACTGCCCTATTGGCAGCTCAAGGGCCTCATGGGTAGGTGAAAGGCAGCGCCCGAACAGGGACTTGAACCCTGGACCCTCAGATTAAAAGTCTGATGCTCTACCGACTGAGCTATCCGGGCTCTGAAAGCTCTTCCTCCATAGCGGTCCAAGCTGCTTGAATCTTGACATATATGATGGAAAAAGACCATTCAGCCATGTGAAGCGGGTGCCTGAAAGCACAAGTATTTGGCTTGCCCAGGCTGGCCAATCGTCCTCTCCTGTTTAATTTTCTAGGACAGGTTGAAGATAAAAGGGAGAATCTAACCTGCAACCATGCAGATAGGGTCCAGTCAGGTACAGGTGGAGAACGCCTAAAGTTTCTGCCTTAGTTTTACCTACAGGTCAATGCTCTTTCACCGGAAACAAGGGCCTTGCAAAAAGACACCGCCCGAAAGGCTTCCTTAATCCTGGACCAACACGCTTCCAGTATTCTTAATCAGTGACTGGGTTACAAATAAAGACAGTTCACCTTTAGCCTCATGTTGCCAGGTCCAGCAGAAGAAACCCAGGCAAAAAAAAGAGGTAGAGTTCACTCTGGATTACAGGCAAGTGAAGAACGAGCGGCGCGTGCCAATCACAGATTGTTCTACCCAGGCTGCGTGATGACACAAAAGCTCGCTATGGTGTCACCGGGCCCGTGACACACTTCCTCAACCCTAACGCATCTCAGCCCGTATGTAAGAAGCCGTCACTTATCTGCTGTTTAAAACACATTGCTCAGTCTCCTCAGAGACTCTCAAAAATTGCCAGTGCTGACTGTATTTCAAGTCATCATGGCGGGGTATTGGGAAAAGTTTTCAATTAGCAATAATCACGCCTCAGGTGAACCTCATTGGCTATGATACTGCCACTGCGCAAAGCTAACCAAATTAGTGCCTGCCAACCTCTGCCCTTCCTTGGAGGAGAAATTGACATTGAGGTGAGACACATAAGTGTCATCCAGTGGGCCGCTGAGCATTCTGGGACTTGGCATGCTAATGAGACAGGGACGATGCCTAAGTGGGCATTGTTTACCCACTGAATAGTGTTAGCATTTGAAAGAACTAAGGAGAATCTAAAGGGACAGGGCCCTAGATGTCAGATGGGTTTCTCCCACAGCAGTCCTGAAAGGCCACTGGGAGCGTATGTGTTTGAACAGCTATGCTGCTGAAAAAAGACCAAGGTGGAAGGATTTGGGCCCTCTGTTGAAAGTTCGCTAGATGACATGCCTGAACTGGAGCCCAGGTAAGCTGCCATAGACAAGGGTTGTTGGGAAACAGTTGGTCAAGCAATCACCGTCAGCCACCTTTATTTCTGCCAGATTCCAGGAGCCTAGAAAGGAGGAAGTTAGGAGAGTTCACCTCTCTGAGCATTCCCGGCAGATGTGCATAAAGACTGCCCTATTGGCAGCTCAAGGGCCTCATGGGTAGGTGAAAGGCAGCGCCCGAACAGGGACTTGAACCCTGGACCCTCAGATTAAAAGTCTGATGCTCTACCGACTGAGCTATCCGGGCTCTGAAAGCTCTTCCTCCATAGCGGTCCAAGCTGCTTGAATCTTGACATATATGATGGAAAAAGACCATTCAGCCATGTGAAGCGGGTGCCTGAAAGCACAAGTATTTGGCTTGCCCAGGCTGGCCAATCGTCCTCTCCTGTTTAATTTTCTAGGACAGGTTGAAGATAAAAGGGAGAATCTAACCTGCAACCATGCAGATAGGGTCCAGTCAGGTACAGGTGGAGAACGCCTAAAGTTTCTGCCTTAGTTTTACCTACAGGTCAATGCTCTTTCACCGGAAACAAGGGCCTTGCAAAAAGACACCGCCCGAAAGGCTTCCTTAATCCTGGACCAACACGCTTCCAGTATTCTTAATCAGTGACTGGGTTACAAATAAAGACAGTTCACCTTTAGCCTCATGTTGCCAGGTCCAGCAGAAGAAACCCAGGCAAAAAAAAGAGGTAGAGTTCACTCTGGATTACAGGCAAGTGAAGAACGAGCGGCGCGTGCCAATCACAGATTGTTCTACCCAGGCTGCGTGATGACACAAAAGCTCGCTATGGTGTCACCGGGCCCGTGACACACTTCCTCAACCCTAACGCATCTCAGCCCGTATGTAAGAAGCCGTCACTTATCTGCTGTTTAAAACACATTGCTCAGTCTCCTCAGAGACTCTCAAAAATTGCCAGTGCTGACTGTATTTCAAGTCATCATGGCGGGGTATTGGGAAAAGTTTTCAATTAGCAATAATCACGCCTCAGGTGAACCTCATTGGCTATGATACTGCCACTGCGCAAAGCTAACCAAATTAGTGCCTGCCAACCTCTGCCCTTCCTTGGAGGAGAAATTGACATTGAGGTGAGACACATAAGTGTCATCCAGTGGGCCGCTGAGCATTCTGGGACTTGGCATGCTAATGAGACAGGGACGATGCCTAAGTGGGCATTGTTTACCCACTGAATAGTGTTAGCATTTGAAAGAACTAAGGAGAATCTAAAGGGACAGGGCCCTAGATGTCAGATGGGTTTCTCCCACAGCAGTCCTGAAAGGCCACTGGGAGCGTATGTGTTTGAACAGCTATGCTGCTGAAAAAAGACCAAGGTGGAAGGATTTGGGCCCTCTGTTGAAAGTTCGCTAGATGACATGCCTGAACTGGAGCCCAGGTAAGCTGCCATAGACAAGGGTTGTTGGGAAACAGTTGGTCAAGCAATCACCGTCAGCCACCTTTATTTCTGCCAGATTCCAGGAGCCTAGAAAGGAGGAAGTTAGGAGAGTTCACCTCTCTGAGCATTCCCGGCAGATGTGCATAAAGACTGCCCTATTGGCAGCTCAAGGGCCTCATGGGTAGGTGAAAGGCAGCGCCCGAACAGGGACTTGAACCCTGGACCCTCAGATTAAAAGTCTGATGCTCTACCGACTGAGCTATCCGGGCTCTGAAAGCTCTTCCTCCATAGCGGTCCAAGCTGCTTGAATCTTGACATATATGATGGAAAAAGACCATTCAGCCATGTGAAGCGGGTGCCTGAAAGCACAAGTATTTGGCTTGCCCAGGCTGGCCAATCGTCCTCTCCTGTTTAATTTTCTAGGACAGGTTGGCCAATCGTCCTCTCCTGTTTAATTTTCTAGGACAGGTTGCAGATAGGGTCCAGTCAGGTACAGGTTGAAGATAAAATGTTTAATTTTCTAGGACAGGTTGAAGATAAAAGGGAGAATCTAACCTGCAACCATGCAGATAGGGTCCAGTCAGGTACAGGTGGAGAACGCCTAAAGTTTCTGCCTTAGTTTTACCTACAGGTCAATGCTCTTTCACCGGAAACAAGGGCCTTGCAAAAAGACACCGCCCGAAAGGCTTCCTTAATCCTGGACCAACACGCTTCCAGTATTCTTAATCAGTGACTGGGTTACAAATAAAGACAGTTCACCTTTAGCCTCATGTTGCCAGGTCCAGCAGAAGAAACCCAGGCAAAAAAAAGAGGTAGAGTTCACTCTGGATTACAGGCAAGTGAAGAACGAGCGGCGCGTGCCAATCACAGATTGTTCTACCCAGGCTGCGTGATGACACAAAAGCTCGCTATGGTGTCACCGGGCCCGTGACACACTTCCTCAACCCTAACGCATCTCAGCCCGTATGTAAGAAGCCGTCACTTATCTGCTGTTTAAAACACATTGCTCAGTCTCCTCAGAGACTCTCAAAAATTGCCAGTGCTGACTGTATTTCAAGTCATCATGGCGGGGTATTGGGAAAAGTTTTCAATTAGCAATAATCACGCCTCAGGTGAACCTCATTGGCTATGATACTGCCACTGCGCAAAGCTAACCAAATTAGTGCCTGCCAACCTCTGCCCTTCCTTGGAGGAGAAATTGACATTGAGGTGAGACACATAAGTGTCATCCAGTGGGCCGCTGAGCATTCTGGGACTTGGCATGCTAATGAGACAGGGACGATGCCTAAGTGGGCATTGTTTACCCACTGAATAGTGTTAGCATTTGAAAGAACTAAGGAGAATCTAAAGGGACAGGGCCCTAGATGTCAGATGGGTTTCTCCCACAGCAGTCCTGAAAGGCCACTGGGAGCGTATGTGTTTGAACAGCTATGCTGCTGAAAAAAGACCAAGGTGGAAGGATTTGGGCCCTCTGTTGAAAGTTCGCTAGATGACATGCCTGAACTGGAGCCCAGGTAAGCTGCCATAGACAAGGGTTGTTGGGAAACAGTTGGTCAAGCAATCACCGTCAGCCACCTTTATTTCTGCCAGATTCCAGGAGCCTAGAAAGGAGGAAGTTAGGAGAGTTCACCTCTCTGAGCATTCCCGGCAGATGTGCATAAAGACTGCCCTATTGGCAGCTCAAGGGCCTCATGGGTAGGTGAAAGGCAGCGCCCGAACAGGGACTTGAACCCTGGACCCTCAGATTAAAAGTCTGATGCTCTACCGACTGAGCTATCCGGGCTCTGAAAGCTCTTCCTCCATAGCGGTCCAAGCTGCTTGAATCTTGACATATATGATGGAAAAAGACCATTCAGCCATGTGAAGCGGGTGCCTGAAAGCACAAGTATTTGGCTTGCCCAGGCTGGCCAATCGTCCTCTCCTGTTTAATTTTCTAGGACAGGTTGAAGATAAAAGGGAGAATCTAACCTGCAACCATGCAGATAGGGTCCAGTCAGGTACAGGTGGAGAACGCCTAAAGTTTCTGCCTTAGTTTTACCTACAGGTCAATGCTCTTTCACCGGAAACAAGGGCCTTGCAAAAAGACACCGCCCGAAAGGCTTCCTTAATCCTGGACCAACACGCTTCCAGTATTCTTAATCAGTGACTGGGTTACAAATAAAGACAGTTCACCTTTAGCCTCATGTTGCCAGGTCCAGCAGAAGAAACCCAGGCAAAAAAAAGAGGTAGAGTTCACTCTGGATTACAGGCAAGTGAAGAACGAGCGGCGCGTGCCAATCACAGATTGTTCTACCCAGGCTGCGTGATGACACAAAAGCTCGCTATGGTGTCACCGGGCCCGTGACACACTTCCTCAACCCTAACGCATCTCAGCCCGTATGTAAGAAGCCGTCACTTATCTGCTGTTTAAAACACATTGCTCAGTCTCCTCAGAGACTCTCAAAAATTGCCAGTGCTGACTGTATTTCAAGTCATCATGGCGGGGTATTGGGAAAAGTTTTCAATTAGCAATAATCACGCCTCAGGTGAACCTCATTGGCTATGATACTGCCACTGCGCAAAGCTAACCAAATTAGTGCCTGCCAACCTCTGCCCTTCCTTGGAGGAGAAATTGACATTGAGGTGAGACACATAAGTGTCATCCAGTGGGCCGCTGAGCATTCTGGGACTTGGCATGCTAATGAGACAGGGACGATGCCTAAGTGGGCATTGTTTACCCACTGAATAGTGTTAGCATTTGAAAGAACTAAGGAGAATCTAAAGGGACAGGGCCCTAGATGTCAGATGGGTTTCTCCCACAGCAGTCCTGAAAGGCCACTGGGAGCGTATGTGTTTGAACAGCTATGCTGCTGAAAAAAGACCAAGGTGGAAGGATTTGGGCCCTCTGTTGAAAGTTCGCTAGATGACATGCCTGAACTGGAGCCCAGGTAAGCTGCCATAGACAAGGGTTGTTGGGAAACAGTTGGTCAAGCAATCACCGTCAGCCACCTTTATTTCTGCCAGATTCCAGGAGCCTAGAAAGGAGGAAGTTAGGAGAGTTCACCTCTCTGAGCATTCCCGGCAGATGTGCATAAAGACTGCCCTATTGGCAGCTCAAGGGCCTCATGGGTAGGTGAAAGGCAGCGCCCGAACAGGGACTTGAACCCTGGACCCTCAGATTAAAAGTCTGATGCTCTACCGACTGAGCTATCCGGGCTCTGAAAGCTCTTCCTCCATAGCGGTCCAAGCTGCTTGAATCTTGACATATATGATGGAAAAAGACCATTCAGCCATGTGAAGCGGGTGCCTGAAAGCACAAGTATTTGGCTTGCCCAGGCTGGCCAATCGTCCTCTCCTGTTTAATTTTCTAGGACAGGTTGAAGATAAAAGGGAGAATCTAACCTGCAACCATGCAGATAGGGTCCAGTCAGGTACAGGTGGAGAACGCCTAAAGTTTCTGCCTTAGTTTTACCTACAGGTCAATGCTCTTTCACCGGAAACAAGGGCCTTGCAAAAAGACACCGCCCGAAAGGCTTCCTTAATCCTGGACCAACACGCTTCCAGTATTCTTAATCAGTGACTGGGTTACAAATAAAGACAGTTCACCTTTAGCCTCATGTTGCCAGGTCCAGCAGAAGAAACCCAGGCAAAAAAAAGAGGTAGAGTTCACTCTGGATTACAGGCAAGTGAAGAACGAGCGGCGCGTGCCAATCACAGATTGTTCTACCCAGGCTGCGTGATGACACAAAAGCTCGCTATGGTGTCACCGGGCCCGTGACACACTTCCTCAACCCTAACGCATCTCAGCCCGTATGTAAGAAGCCGTCACTTATCTGCTGTTTAAAACACATTGCTCAGTCTCCTCAGAGACTCTCAAAAATTGCCAGTGCTGACTGTATTTCAAGTCATCATGGCGGGGTATTGGGAAAAGTTTTCAATTAGCAATAATCACGCCTCAGGTGAACCTCATTGGCTATGATACTGCCACTGCGCAAAGCTAACCAAATTAGTGCCTGCCAACCTCTGCCCTTCCTTGGAGGAGAAATTGACATTGAGGTGAGACACATAAGTGTCATCCAGTGGGCCGCTGAGCATTCTGGGACTTGGCATGCTAATGAGACAGGGACGATGCCTAAGTGGGCATTGTTTACCCACTGAATAGTGTTAGCATTTGAAAGAACTAAGGAGAATCTAAAGGGACAGGGCCCTAGATGTCAGATGGGTTTCTCCCACAGCAGTCCTGAAAGGCCACTGGGAGCGTATGTGTTTGAACAGCTATGCTGCTGAAAAAAGACCAAGGTGGAAGGATTTGGGCCCTCTGTTGAAAGTTCGCTAGATGACATGCCTGAACTGGAGCCCAGGTAAGCTGCCATAGACAAGGGTTGTTGGGAAACAGTTGGTCAAGCAATCACCGTCAGCCACCTTTATTTCTGCCAGATTCCAGGAGCCTAGAAAGGAGGAAGTTAGGAGAGTTCACCTCTCTGAGCATTCCCGGCAGATGTGCATAAAGACTGCCCTATTGGCAGCTCAAGGGCCTCATGGGTAGGTGAAAGGCAGCGCCCGAACAGGGACTTGAACCCTGGACCCTCAGATTAAAAGTCTGATGCTCTACCGACTGAGCTATCCGGGCTCTGAAAGCTCTTCCTCCATAGCGGTCCAAGCTGCTTGAATCTTGACATATATGATGGAAAAAGACCATTCAGCCATGTGAAGCGGGTGCCTGAAAGCACAAGTATTTGGCTTGCCCAGGCTGGCCAATCGTCCTCTCCTGTTTAATTTTCTAGGACAGGTTGAAGATAAAAGGGAGAATCTAACCTGCAACCATGCAGATAGGGTCCAGTCAGGTACAGGTGGAGAACGCCTAAAGTTTCTGCCTTAGTTTTACCTACAGGTCAATGCTCTTTCACCGGAAACAAGGGCCTTGCAAAAAGACACCGCCCGAAAGGCTTCCTTAATCCTGGACCAACACGCTTCCAGTATTCTTAATCAGTGACTGGGTTACAAATAAAGACAGTTCACCTTTAGCCTCATGTTGCCAGGTCCAGCAGAAGAAACCCAGGCAAAAAAAAGAGGTAGAGTTCACTCTGGATTACAGGCAAGTGAAGAACGAGCGGCGCGTGCCAATCACAGATTGTTCTACCCAGGCTGCGTGATGACACAAAAGCTCGCTATGGTGTCACCGGGCCCGTGACACACTTCCTCAACCCTAACGCATCTCAGCCCGTATGTAAGAAGCCGTCACTTATCTGCTGTTTAAAACACATTGCTCAGTCTCCTCAGAGACTCTCAAAAATTGCCAGTGCTGACTGTATTTCAAGTCATCATGGCGGGGTATTGGGAAAAGTTTTCAATTAGCAATAATCACGCCTCAGGTGAACCTCATTGGCTATGATACTGCCACTGCGCAAAGCTAACCAAATTAGTGCCTGCCAACCTCTGCCCTTCCTTGGAGGAGAAATTGACATTGAGGTGAGACACATAAGTGTCATCCAGTGGGCCGCTGAGCATTCTGGGACTTGGCATGCTAATGAGACAGGGACGATGCCTAAGTGGGCATTGTTTACCCACTGAATAGTGTTAGCATTTGAAAGAACTAAGGAGAATCTAAAGGGACAGGGCCCTAGATGTCAGATGGGTTTCTCCCACAGCAGTCCTGAAAGGCCACTGGGAGCGTATGTGTTTGAACAGCTATGCTGCTGAAAAAAGACCAAGGTGGAAGGATTTGGGCCCTCTGTTGAAAGTTCGCTAGATGACATGCCTGAACTGGAGCCCAGGTAAGCTGCCATAGACAAGGGTTGTTGGGAAACAGTTGGTCAAGCAATCACCGTCAGCCACCTTTATTTCTGCCAGATTCCAGGAGCCTAGAAAGGAGGAAGTTAGGAGAGTTCACCTCTCTGAGCATTCCCGGCAGATGTGCATAAAGACTGCCCTATTGGCAGCTCAAGGGCCTCATGGGTAGGTGAAAGGCAGCGCCCGAACAGGGACTTGAACCCTGGACCCTCAGATTAAAAGTCTGATGCTCTACCGACTGAGCTATCCGGGCTCTGAAAGCTCTTCCTCCATAGCGGTCCAAGCTGCTTGAATCTTGACATATATGATGGAAAAAGACCATTCAGCCATGTGAAGCGGGTGCCTGAAAGCACAAGTATTTGGCTTGCCCAGGCTGGCCAATCGTCCTCTCCTGTTTAATTTTCTAGGACAGGTTGAAGATAAAAGGGAGAATCTAACCTGCAACCATGCAGATAGGGTCCAGTCAGGTACAGGTGGAGAACGCCTAAAGTTTCTGCCTTAGTTTTACCTACAGGTCAATGCTCTTTCACCGGAAACAAGGGCCTTGCAAAAAGACACCGCCCGAAAGGCTTCCTTAATCCTGGACCAACACGCTTCCAGTATTCTTAATCAGTGACTGGGTTACAAATAAAGACAGTTCACCTTTAGCCTCATGTTGCCAGGTCCAGCAGAAGAAACCCAGGCAAAAAAAAGAGGTAGAGTTCACTCTGGATTACAGGCAAGTGAAGAACGAGCGGCGCGTGCCAATCACAGATTGTTCTACCCAGGCTGCGTGATGACACAAAAGCTCGCTATGGTGTCACCGGGCCCGTGACACACTTCCTCAACCCTAACGCATCTCAGCCCGTATGTAAGAAGCCGTCACTTATCTGCTGTTTAAAACACATTGCTCAGTCTCCTCAGAGACTCTCAAAAATTGCCAGTGCTGACTGTATTTCAAGTCATCATGGCGGGGTATTGGGAAAAGTTTTCAATTAGCAATAATCACGCCTCAGGTGAACCTCATTGGCTATGATACTGCCACTGCGCAAAGCTAACCAAATTAGTGCCTGCCAACCTCTGCCCTTCCTTGGAGGAGAAATTGACATTGAGGTGAGACACATAAGTGTCATCCAGTGGGCCGCTGAGCATTCTGGGACTTGGCATGCTAATGAGACAGGGACGATGCCTAAGTGGGCATTGTTTACCCACTGAATAGTGTTAGCATTTGAAAGAACTAAGGAGAATCTAAAGGGACAGGGCCCTAGATGTCAGATGGGTTTCTCCCACAGCAGTCCTGAAAGGCCACTGGGAGCGTATGTGTTTGAACAGCTATGCTGCTGAAAAAAGACCAAGGTGGAAGGATTTGGGCCCTCTGTTGAAAGTTCGCTAGATGACATGCCTGAACTGGAGCCCAGGTAAGCTGCCATAGACAAGGGTTGTTGGGAAACAGTTGGTCAAGCAATCACCGTCAGCCACCTTTATTTCTGCCAGATTCCAGGAGCCTAGAAAGGAGGAAGTTAGGAGAGTTCACCTCTCTGAGCATTCCCGGCAGATGTGCATAAAGACTGCCCTATTGGCAGCTCAAGGGCCTCATGGGTAGGTGAAAGGCAGCGCCCGAACAGGGACTTGAACCCTGGACCCTCAGATTAAAAGTCTGATGCTCTACCGACTGAGCTATCCGGGCTCTGAAAGCTCTTCCTCCATAGCGGTCCAAGCTGCTTGAATCTTGACATATATGATGGAAAAAGACCATTCAGCCAAGTGAAGCGGGTGCCTGAAAGCACAAGTATTTGGCTTGCCCAGGCTGGCCAATCGTCCTCTCCTGTTTAATTTTCTAGGACAGGTTGAAGATAAAAGGGAGAATCTAACCTGCAACCATGCAGATAGGGTCCAGTCAGGTACAGGTGGAGAACGCCTAAAGTTTCTGCCTTAGTTTTACCTACAGGTCAATGCTCTTTCACCGGAAACAAGGGCCTTGCAAAAAGACACCGCCCGAAAGGCTTCCTTAATCCTGGACCAACACGCTTCCAGTATTCTTAATCAGTGACTGGGTTACAAATAAAGACAGTTCACCTTTAGCCTCATGTTGCCAGGTCCAGCAGAAGAAACCCAGGCAAAAAAAAGAGGTAGAGTTCACTCTGGATTACAGGCAAGTGAAGAACGAGCGGCGCGTGCCAATCACAGATTGTTCTACCCAGGCTGCGTGATGACACAAAAGCTCGCTATGGTGTCACCGGGCCCGTGACACACTTCCTCAACCCTAACGCATCTCAGCCCGTATGTAAGAAGCCGTCACTTATCTGCTGTTTAAAACACATTGCTCAGTCTCCTCAGAGACTCTCAAAAATTGCCAGTGCTGACTGTATTTCAAGTCATCATGGCGGGGTATTGGGAAAAGTTTTCAATTAGCAATAATCACGCCTCAGGTGAACCTCATTGGCTATGATACTGCCACTGCGCAAAGCTAACCAAATTAGTGCCTGCCAACCTCTGCCCTTCCTTGGAGGAGAAATTGACATTGAGGTGAGACACATAAGTGTCATCCAGTGGGCCGCTGAGCATTCTGGGACTTGGCATGCTAATGAGACAGGGACGATGCCTAAGTGGGCATTGTTTACCCACTGAATAGTGTTAGCATTTGAAAGAACTAAGGAGAATCTAAAGGGACAGGGCCCTAGATGTCAGATGGGTTTCTCCCACAGCAGTCCTGAAAGGCCACTGGGAGCGTATGTGTTTGAACAGCTATGCTGCTGAAAAAAGACCAAGGTGGAAGGATTTGGGCCCTCTGTTGAAAGTTCGCTAGATGACATGCCTGAACTGGAGCCCAGGTAAGCTGCCATAGACAAGGGTTGTTGGGAAACAGTTGGTCAAGCAATCACCGTCAGCCACCTTTATTTCTGCCAGATTCCAGGAGCCTAGAAAGGAGGAAGTTAGGAGAGTTCACCTCTCTGAGCATTCCCGGCAGATGTGCATAAAGACTGCCCTATTGGCAGCTCAAGGGCCTCATGGGTAGGTGAAAGGCAGCGCCCGAACAGGGACTTGAACCCTGGACCCTCAGATTAAAAGTCTGATGCTCTACCGACTGAGCTATCCGGGCTCTGAAAGCTCTTCCTCCATAGCGGTCCAAGCTGCTTGAATCTTGACATATATGATGGAAAAAGACCATTCAGCCATGTGAAGCGGGTGCCTGAAAGCACAAGTATTTGGCTTGCCCAGGCTGGCCAATCGTCCTCTCCTGTTTAATTTTCTAGGACAGGTTGAAGATAAAAGGGAGAATCTAACCTGCAACCATGCAGATAGGGTCCAGTCAGGTACAGGTGGAGAACGCCTAAAGTTTCTGCCTTAGTTTTACCTACAGGTCAATGCTCTTTCACCGGAAACAAGGGCCTTGCAAAAAGACACCGCCCGAAAGGCTTCCTTAATCCTGGACCAACACGCTTCCAGTATTCTTAATCAGTGACTGGGTTACAAATAAAGACAGTTCACCTTTAGCCTCATGTTGCCAGGTCCAGCAGAAGAAACCCAGGCAAAAAAAAGAGGTAGAGTTCACTCTGGATTACAGGCAAGTGAAGAACGAGCGGCGCGTGCCAATCACAGATTGTTCTACCCAGGCTGCGTGATGACACAAAAGCTCGCTATGGTGTCACCGGGCCCGTGACACACTTCCTCAACCCTAACGCATCTCAGCCCGTATGTAAGAAGCCGTCACTTATCTGCTGTTTAAAACACATTGCTCAGTCTCCTCAGAGACTCTCAAAAATTGCCAGTGCTGACTGTATTTCAAGTCATCATGGCGGGGTATTGGGAAAAGTTTTCAATTAGCAATAATCACGCCTCAGGTGAACCTCATTGGCTATGATACTGCCACTGCGCAAAGCTAACCAAATTAGTGCCTGCCAACCTCTGCCCTTCCTTGGAGGAGAAATTGACATTGAGGTGAGACACATAAGTGTCATCCAGTGGGCCGCTGAGCATTCTGGGACTTGGCATGCTAATGAGACAGGGACGATGCCTAAGTGGGCATTGTTTACCCACTGAATAGTGTTAGCATTTGAAAGAACTAAGGAGAATCTAAAGGGACAGGGCCCTAGATGTCAGATGGGTTTCTCCCACAGCAGTCCTGAAAGGCCACTGGGAGCGTATGTGTTTGAACAGCTATGCTGCTGAAAAAAGACCAAGGTGGAAGGATTTGGGCCCTCTGTTGAAAGTTCGCTAGATGACATGCCTGAACTGGAGCCCAGGTAAGCTGCCATAGACAAGGGTTGTTGGGAAACAGTTGGTCAAGCAATCACCGTCAGCCACCTTTATTTCTGCCAGATTCCAGGAGCCTAGAAAGGAGGAAGTTAGGAGAGTTCACCTCTCTGAGCATTCCCGGCAGATGTGCATAAAGACTGCCCTATTGGCAGCTCAAGGGCCTCATGGGTAGGTGAAAGGCAGCGCCCGAACAGGGACTTGAACCCTGGACCCTCAGATTAAAAGTCTGATGCTCTACCGACTGAGCTATCCGGGCTCTGAAAGCTCTTCCTCCATAGCGGTCCAAGCTGCTTGAATCTTGACATATATGATGGAAAAAGACCATTCAGCCAAGTGAAGCGGGTGCCTGAAAGCACAAGTATTTGGCTTGCCCAGGCTGGCCAATCGTCCTCTCCTGTTTAATTTTCTAGGACAGGTTGAAGATAAAAGGGAGAATCTAACCTGCAACCATGCAGATAGGGTCCAGTCAGGTACAGGTGGAGAACGCCTAAAGTTTCTGCCTTAGTTTTACCTACAGGTCAATGCTCTTTCACCGGAAACAAGGGCCTTGCAAAAAGACACCGCCCGAAAGGCTTCCTTAATCCTGGACCAACACGCTTCCAGTATTCTTAATCAGTGACTGGGTTACAAATAAAGACAGTTCACCTTTAGCCTCATGTTGCCAGGTCCAGCAGAAGAAACCCAGGCAAAAAAAAGAGGTAGAGTTCACTCTGGATTACAGGCAAGTGAAGAACGAGCGGCGCGTGCCAATCACAGATTGTTCTACCCAGGCTGCGTGATGACACAAAAGCTCGCTATGGTGTCACCGGGCCCGTGACACACTTCCTCAACCCTAACGCATCTCAGCCCGTATGTAAGAAGCCGTCACTTATCTGCTGTTTAAAACACATTGCTCAGTCTCCTCAGAGACTCTCAAAAATTGCCAGTGCTGACTGTATTTCAAGTCATCATGGCGGGGTATTGGGAAAAGTTTTCAATTAGCAATAATCACGCCTCAGGTGAACCTCATTGGCTATGATACTGCCACTGCGCAAAGCTAACCAAATTAGTGCCTGCCAACCTCTGCCCTTCCTTGGAGGAGAAATTGACATTGAGGTGAGACACATAAGTGTCATCCAGTGGGCCGCTGAGCATTCTGGGACTTGGCATGCTAATGAGACAGGGACGATGCCTAAGTGGGCATTGTTTACCCACTGAATAGTGTTAGCATTTGAAAGAACTAAGGAGAATCTAAAGGGACAGGGCCCTAGATGTCAGATGGGTTTCTCCCACAGCAGTCCTGAAAGGCCACTGGGAGCGTATGTGTTTGAACAGCTATGCTGCTGAAAAAAGACCAAGGTGGAAGGATTTGGGCCCTCTGTTGAAAGTTCGCTAGATGACATGCCTGAACTGGAGCCCAGGTAAGCTGCCATAGACAAGGGTTGTTGGGAAACAGTTGGTCAAGCAATCACCGTCAGCCACCTTTATTTCTGCCAGATTCCAGGAGCCTAGAAAGGAGGAAGTTAGGAGAGTTCACCTCTCTGAGCATTCCCGGCAGATGTGCATAAAGACTGCCCTATTGGCAGCTCAAGGGCCTCATGGGTAGGTGAAAGGCAGCGCCCGAACAGGGACTTGAACCCTGGACCCTCAGATTAAAAGTCTGATGCTCTACCGACTGAGCTATCCGGGCTCTGAAAGCTCTTCCTCCATAGCGGTCCAAGCTGCTTGAATCTTGACATATATGATGGAAAAAGACCATTCAGCCATGTGAAGCGGGTGCCTGAAAGCACAAGTATTTGGCTTGCCCAGGCTGGCCAATCGTCCTCTCCTGTTTAATTTTCTAGGACAGGTTGAAGATAAAAGGGAGAATCTAACCTGCAACCATGCAGATAGGGTCCAGTCAGGTACAGGTGGAGAACGCCTAAAGTTTCTGCCTTAGTTTTACCTACAGGTCAATGCTCTTTCACCGGAAACAAGGGCCTTGCAAAAAGACACCGCCCGAAAGGCTTCCTTAATCCTGGACCAACACGCTTCCAGTATTCTTAATCAGTGACTGGGTTACAAATAAAGACAGTTCACCTTTAGCCTCATGTTGCCAGGTCCAGCAGAAGAAACCCAGGCAAAAAAAAGAGGTAGAGTTCACTCTGGATTACAGGCAAGTGAAGAACGAGCGGCGCGTGCCAATCACAGATTGTTCTACCCAGGCTGCGTGATGACACAAAAGCTCGCTATGGTGTCACCGGGCCCGTGACACACTTCCTCAACCCTAACGCATCTCAGCCCGTATGTAAGAAGCCGTCACTTATCTGCTGTTTAAAACACATTGCTCAGTCTCCTCAGAGACTCTCAAAAATTGCCAGTGCTGACTGTATTTCAAGTCATCATGGCGGGGTATTGGGAAAAGTTTTCAATTAGCAATAATCACGCCTCAGGTGAACCTCATTGGCTATGATACTGCCACTGCGCAAAGCTAACCAAATTAGTGCCTGCCAACCTCTGCCCTTCCTTGGAGGAGAAATTGACATTGAGGTGAGACACATAAGTGTCATCCAGTGGGCCGCTGAGCATTCTGGGACTTGGCATGCTAATGAGACAGGGACGATGCCTAAGTGGGCATTGTTTACCCACTGAATAGTGTTAGCATTTGAAAGAACTAAGGAGAATCTAAAGGGACAGGGCCCTAGATGTCAGATGGGTTTCTCCCACAGCAGTCCTGAAAGGCCACTGGGAGCGTATGTGTTTGAACAGCTATGCTGCTGAAAAAAGACCAAGGTGGAAGGATTTGGGCCCTCTGTTGAAAGTTCGCTAGATGACATGCCTGAACTGGAGCCCAGGTAAGCTGCCATAGACAAGGGTTGTTGGGAAACAGTTGGTCAAGCAATCACCGTCAGCCACCTTTATTTCTGCCAGATTCCAGGAGCCTAGAAAGGAGGAAGTTAGGAGAGTTCACCTCTCTGAGCATTCCCGGCAGATGTGCATAAAGACTGCCCTATTGGCAGCTCAAGGGCCTCATGGGTAGGTGAAAGGCAGCGCCCGAACAGGGACTTGAACCCTGGACCCTCAGATTAAAAGTCTGATGCTCTACCGACTGAGCTATCCGGGCTCTGAAAGCTCTTCCTCCATAGCGGTCCAAGCTGCTTGAATCTTGACATATATGATGGAAAAAGACCATTCAGCCAAGTGAAGCGGGTGCCTGAAAGCACAAGTATTTGGCTTGCCCAGGCTGGCCAATCGTCCTCTCCTGTTTAATTTTCTAGGACAGGTTGAAGATAAAAGGGAGAATCTAACCTGCAACCATGCAGATAGGGTCCAGTCAGGTACAGGTGGAGAACGCCTAAAGTTTCTGCCTTAGTTTTACCTACAGGTCAATGCTCTTTCACCGGAAACAAGGGCCTTGCAAAAAGACACCGCCCGAAAGGCTTCCTTAATCCTGGACCAACACGCTTCCAGTATTCTTAATCAGTGACTGGGTTACAAATAAAGACAGTTCACCTTTAGCCTCATGTTGCCAGGTCCAGCAGAAGAAACCCAGGCAAAAAAAAGAGGTAGAGTTCACTCTGGATTACAGGCAAGTGAAGAACGAGCGGCGCGTGCCAATCACAGATTGTTCTACCCAGGCTGCGTGATGACACAAAAGCTCGCTATGGTGTCACCGGGCCCGTGACACACTTCCTCAACCCTAACGCATCTCAGCCCGTATGTAAGAAGCCGTCACTTATCTGCTGTTTAAAACACATTGCTCAGTCTCCTCAGAGACTCTCAAAAATTGCCAGTGCTGACTGTATTTCAAGTCATCATGGCGGGGTATTGGGAAAAGTTTTCAATTAGCAATAATCACGCCTCAGGTGAACCTCATTGGCTATGATACTGCCACTGCGCAAAGCTAACCAAATTAGTGCCTGCCAACCTCTGCCCTTCCTTGGAGGAGAAATTGACATTGAGGTGAGACACATAAGTGTCATCCAGTGGGCCGCTGAGCATTCTGGGACTTGGCATGCTAATGAGACAGGGACGATGCCTAAGTGGGCATTGTTTACCCACTGAATAGTGTTAGCATTTGAAAGAACTAAGGAGAATCTAAAGGGACAGGGCCCTAGATGTCAGATGGGTTTCTCCCACAGCAGTCCTGAAAGGCCACTGGGAGCGTATGTGTTTGAACAGCTATGCTGCTGAAAAAAGACCAAGGTGGAAGGATTTGGGCCCTCTGTTGAAAGTTCGCTAGATGACATGCCTGAACTGGAGCCCAGGTAAGCTGCCATAGACAAGGGTTGTTGGGAAACAGTTGGTCAAGCAATCACCGTCAGCCACCTTTATTTCTGCCAGATTCCAGGAGCCTAGAAAGGAGGAAGTTAGGAGAGTTCACCTCTCTGAGCATTCCCGGCAGATGTGCATAAAGACTGCCCTATTGGCAGCTCAAGGGCCTCATGGGTAGGTGAAAGGCAGCGCCCGAACAGGGACTTGAACCCTGGACCCTCAGATTAAAAGTCTGATGCTCTACCGACTGAGCTATCCGGGCTCTGAAAGCTCTTCCTCCATAGCGGTCCAAGCTGCTTGAATCTTGACATATATGATGGAAAAAGACCATTCAGCCAAGTGAAGCGGGTGCCTGAAAGCACAAGTATTTGGCTTGCCCAGGCTGGCCAATCGTCCTCTCCTGTTTAATTTTCTAGGACAGGTTGAAGATAAAAGGGAGAATCTAACCTGCAACCATGCAGATAGGGTCCAGTCAGGTACAGGTGGAGAACGCCTAAAGTTTCTGCCTTAGTTTTACCTACAGGTCAATGCTCTTTCACCGGAAACAAGGGCCTTGCAAAAAGACACCGCCCGAAAGGCTTCCTTAATCCTGGACCAACACGCTTCCAGTATTCTTAATCAGTGACTGGGTTACAAATAAAGACAGTTCACCTTTAGCCTCATGTTGCCAGGTCCAGCAGAAGAAACCCAGGCAAAAAAAAGAGGTAGAGTTCACTCTGGATTACAGGCAAGTGAAGAACGAGCGGCGCGTGCCAATCACAGATTGTTCTACCCAGGCTGCGTGATGACACAAAAGCTCGCTATGGTGTCACCGGGCCCGTGACACACTTCCTCAACCCTAACGCATCTCAGCCCGTATGTAAGAAGCCGTCACTTATCTGCTGTTTAAAACACATTGCTCAGTCTCCTCAGAGACTCTCAAAAATTGCCAGTGCTGACTGTATTTCAAGTCATCATGGCGGGGTATTGGGAAAAGTTTTCAATTAGCAATAATCACGCCTCAGGTGAACCTCATTGGCTATGATACTGCCACTGCGCAAAGCTAACCAAATTAGTGCCTGCCAACCTCTGCCCTTCCTTGGAGGAGAAATTGACATTGAGGTGAGACACATAAGTGTCATCCAGTGGGCCGCTGAGCATTCTGGGACTTGGCATGCTAATGAGACAGGGACGATGCCTAAGTGGGCATTGTTTACCCACTGAATAGTGTTAGCATTTGAAAGAACTAAGGAGAATCTAAAGGGACAGGGCCCTAGATGTCAGATGGGTTTCTCCCACAGCAGTCCTGAAAGGCCACTGGGAGCGTATGTGTTTGAACAGCTATGCTGCTGAAAAAAGACCAAGGTGGAAGGATTTGGGCCCTCTGTTGAAAGTTCGCTAGATGACATGCCTGAACTGGAGCCCAGGTAAGCTGCCATAGACAAGGGTTGTTGGGAAACAGTTGGTCAAGCAATCACCGTCAGCCACCTTTATTTCTGCCAGATTCCAGGAGCCTAGAAAGGAGGAAGTTAGGAGAGTTCACCTCTCTGAGCATTCCCGGCAGATGTGCATAAAGACTGCCCTATTGGCAGCTCAAGGGCCTCATGGGTAGGTGAAAGGCAGCGCCCGAACAGGGACTTGAACCCTGGACCCTCAGATTAAAAGTCTGATGCTCTACCGACTGAGCTATCCGGGCTCTGAAAGCTCTTCCTCCATAGCGGTCCAAGCTGCTTGAATCTTGACATATATGATGGAAAAAGACCATTCAGCCATGTGAAGCGGGTGCCTGAAAGCACAAGTATTTGGCTTGCCCAGGCTGGCCAATCGTCCTCTCCTGTTTAATTTTCTAGGACAGGTTGAAGATAAAAGGGAGAATCTAACCTGCAACCATGCAGATAGGGTCCAGTCAGGTACAGGTGGAGAACGCCTAAAGTTTCTGCCTTAGTTTTACCTACAGGTCAATGCTCTTTCACCGGAAACAAGGGCCTTGCAAAAAGACACCGCCCGAAAGGCTTCCTTAATCCTGGACCAACACGCTTCCAGTATTCTTAATCAGTGACTGGGTTACAAATAAAGACAGTTCACCTTTAGCCTCATGTTGCCAGGTCCAGCAGAAGAAACCCAGGCAAAAAAAAGAGGTAGAGTTCACTCTGGATTACAGGCAAGTGAAGAACGAGCGGCGCGTGCCAATCACAGATTGTTCTACCCAGGCTGCGTGATGACACAAAAGCTCGCTATGGTGTCACCGGGCCCGTGACACACTTCCTCAACCCTAACGCATCTCAGCCCGTATGTAAGAAGCCGTCACTTATCTGCTGTTTAAAACACATTGCTCAGTCTCCTCAGAGACTCTCAAAAATTGCCAGTGCTGACTGTATTTCAAGTCATCATGGCGGGGTATTGGGAAAAGTTTTCAATTAGCAATAATCACGCCTCAGGTGAACCTCATTGGCTATGATACTGCCACTGCGCAAAGCTAACCAAATTAGTGCCTGCCAACCTCTGCCCTTCCTTGGAGGAGAAATTGACATTGAGGTGAGACACATAAGTGTCATCCAGTGGGCCGCTGAGCATTCTGGGACTTGGCATGCTAATGAGACAGGGACGATGCCTAAGTGGGCATTGTTTACCCACTGAATAGTGTTAGCATTTGAAAGAACTAAGGAGAATCTAAAGGGACAGGGCCCTAGATGTCAGATGGGTTTCTCCCACAGCAGTCCCACAGCAGTCCTGAAAGGCCACTGGGAGCGTATGTGTTTGAACAGCTATGCTGCTGAAAAAAGACCAAGGTGGAAGGATTTGGGCCCTCTGTTGAAAGTTCGCTAGATGACATGCCTGAACTGGAGCCCAGGTAAGCTGCCATAGACAAGGGTTGTTGGGAAACAGTTGGTCAAGCAATCACCGTCAGCCACCTTTATTTCTGCCAGATTCCAGGAGCCTAGAAAGGAGGAAGTTAGGAGAGTTCACCTCTCTGAGCATTCCCGGCAGATGTGCATAAAGACTGCCCTATTGGCAGCTCAAGGGCCTCATGGGTAGGTGAAAGGCAGCGCCCGAACAGGGACTTGAACCCTGGACCCTCAGATTAAAAGTCTGATGCTCTACCGACTGAGCTATCCGGGCTCTGAAAGCTCTTCCTCCATAGCGGTCCAAGCTGCTTGAATCTTGACATATATGATGGAAAAAGACCATTCAGCCATGTGAAGCGGGTGCCTGAAAGCACAAGTATTTGGCTTGCCCAGGCTGGCCAATCGTCCTCTCCTGTTTAATTTTCTAGGACAGGTTGAAGATAAAAGGGAGAATCTAACCTGCAACCATGCAGATAGGGTCCAGTCCAGTACAGGTGGAGAACGCCTAAAGTTTCTGCCTTAGTTTTACCTACAGGTCAATGCTCTTTCACCGGAAACAAGGGCCTTGCAAAAAGACACCGCCCGAAAGGCTTCCTTAATCCTGGACCAACACGCTTCCAGTATTCTTAATCAGTGACTGGGTTACAAATAAAGACAGTTCACCTTTAGCCTCATGTTGCCAGGTCCAGCAGAAGAAACCCAGGCAAAAAAAAGAGGTAGAGTTCACTCTGGATTACAGGCAAGTGAAGAACGAGCGGCGCGTGCCAATCACAGATTGTTCTACCCAGGCTGCGTGATGACACAAAAGCTCGCTATGGTGTCACCGGGCCCGTGACACACTTCCTCAACCCTAACGCATCTCAGCCCGTATGTAAGAAGCCGTCACTTATCTGCTGTTTAAAACACATTGCTCAGTCTCCTCAGAGACTCTCAAAAATTGCCAGTGCTGACTGTATTTCAAGTCATCATGGCGGGGTATTGGGAAAAGTTTTCAATTAGCAATAATCACGCCTCAGGTGAACCTCATTGGCTATGATACTGCCACTGCGCAAAGCTAACCAAATTAGTGCCTGCCAACCTCTGCCCTTCCTTGGAGGAGAAATTGACATTGAGGTGAGACACATAAGTGTCATCCAGTGGGCCGCTGAGCATTCTGGGACTTGGCATGCTAATGAGACAGGGACGATGCCTAAGTGGGCATTGTTTACCCACTGAATAGTGTTAGCATTTGAAAGAACTAAGGAGAATCTAAAGGGACAGGGCCCTAGATGTCAGATGGGTTTCTCCCACAGCAGTCCTGAAAGGCCACTGGGAGCGTATGTGTTTGAACAGCTATGCTGCTGAAAAAAGACCAAGGTGGAAGGATTTGGGCCCTCTGTTGAAAGTTCGCTAGATGACATGCCTGAACTGGAGCCCAGGTAAGCTGCCATAGACAAGGGTTGTTGGGAAACAGTTGGTCAAGCAATCACCGTCAGCCACCTTTATTTCTGCCAGATTCCAGGAGCCTAGAAAGGAGGAAGTTAGGAGAGTTCACCTCTCTGAGCATTCCCGGCAGATGTGCATAAAGACTGCCCTATTGGCAGCTCAAGGGCCTCATGGGTAGGTGAAAGGCAGCGCCCGAACAGGGACTTGAACCCTGGACCCTCAGATTAAAAGTCTGATGCTCTACCGACTGAGCTATCCGGGCTCTGAAAGCTCTTCCTCCATAGCGGTCCAAGCTGCTTGAATCTTGACATATATGATGGAAAAAGACCATTCAGCCATGTGAAGCGGGTGCCTGAAAGCACAAGTATTTGGCTTGCCCAGGCTGGCCAATCGTCCTCTCCTGTTTAATTTTCTAGGACAGGTTGAAGATAAAAGGGAGAATCTAACCTGCAACCATGCAGATAGGGTCCAGTCAGGTACAGGTGGAGAACGCCTAAAGTTTCTGCCTTAGTTTTACCTACAGGTCAATGCTCTTTCACCGGAAACAAGGGCCTTGCAAAAAGACACCGCCCGAAAGGCTTCCTTAATCCTGGACCAACACGCTTCCAGTATTCTTAATCAGTGACTGGGTTACAAATAAAGACAGTTCACCTTTAGCCTCATGTTGCCAGGTCCAGCAGAAGAAACCCAGGCAAAAAAAAGAGGTAGAGTTCACTCTGGATTACAGGCAAGTGAAGAACGAGCGGCGCGTGCCAATCACAGATTGTTCTACCCAGGCTGCGTGATGACACAAAAGCTCGCTATGGTGTCACCGGGCCCGTGACACACTTCCTCAACCCTAACGCATCTCAGCCCGTATGTAAGAAGCCGTCACTTATCTGCTGTTTAAAACACATTGCTCAGTCTCCTCAGAGACTCTCAAAAATTGCCAGTGCTGACTGTATTTCAAGTCATCATGGCGGGGTATTGGGAAAAGTTTTCAATTAGCAATAATCACGCCTCAGGTGAACCTCATTGGCTATGATACTGCCACTGCGCAAAGCTAACCAAATTAGTGCCTGCCAACCTCTGCCCTTCCTTGGAGGAGAAATTGACATTGAGGTGAGACACATAAGTGTCATCCAGTGGGCCGCTGAGCATTCTGGGACTTGGCATGCTAATGAGACAGGGACGATGCCTAAGTGGGCATTGTTTACCCACTGAATAGTGTTAGCATTTGAAAGAACTAAGGAGAATCTAAAGGGACAGGGCCCTAGATGTCAGATGGGTTTCTCCCACAGCAGTCCTGAAAGGCCACTGGGAGCGTATGTGTTTGAACAGCTATGCTGCTGAAAAAAGACCAAGGTGGAAGGATTTGGGCCCTCTGTTGAAAGTTCGCTAGATGACATGCCTGAACTGGAGCCCAGGTAAGCTGCCATAGACAAGGGTTGTTGGGAAACAGTTGGTCAAGCAATCACCGTCAGCCACCTTTATTTCTGCCAGATTCCAGGAGCCTAGAAAGGAGGAAGTTAGGAGAGTTCACCTCTCTGAGCATTCCCGGCAGATGTGCATAAAGACTGCCCTATTGGCAGCTCAAGGGCCTCATGGGTAGGTGAAAGGCAGCGCCCGAACAGGGACTTGAACCCTGGACCCTCAGATTAAAAGTCTGATGCTCTACCGACTGAGCTATCCGGGCTCTGAAAGCTCTTCCTCCATAGCGGTCCAAGCTGCTTGAATCTTGACATATATGATGGAAAAAGACCATTCAGCCAAGTGAAGCGGGTGCCTGAAAGCACAAGTATTTGGCTTGCCCAGGCTGGCCAATCGTCCTCTCCTGTTTAATTTTCTAGGACAGGTTGAAGATAAAAGGGAGAATCTAACCTGCAACCATGCAGATAGGGTCCAGTCAGGTACAGGTGGAGAACGCCTAAAGTTTCTGCCTTAGTTTTACCTACAGGTCAATGCTCTTTCACCGGAAACAAGGGCCTTGCAAAAAGACACCGCCCGAAAGGCTTCCTTAATCCTGGACCAACACGCTTCCAGTATTCTTAATCAGTGACTGGGTTACAAATAAAGACAGTTCACCTTTAGCCTCATGTTGCCAGGTCCAGCAGAAGAAACCCAGGCAAAAAAAAGAGGTAGAGTTCACTCTGGATTACAGGCAAGTGAAGAACGAGCGGCGCGTGCCAATCACAGATTGTTCTACCCAGGCTGCGTGATGACACAAAAGCTCGCTATGGTGTCACCGGGCCCGTGACACACTTCCTCAACCCTAACGCATCTCAGCCCGTATGTAAGAAGCCGTCACTTATCTGCTGTTTAAAACACATTGCTCAGTCTCCTCAGAGACTCTCAAAAATTGCCAGTGCTGACTGTATTTCAAGTCATCATGGCGGGGTATTGGGAAAAGTTTTCAATTAGCAATAATCACGCCTCAGGTGAACCTCATTGGCTATGATACTGCCACTGCGCAAAGCTAACCAAATTAGTGCCTGCCAACCTCTGCCCTTCCTTGAAGGAGAAATTGACATTGAGGTGAGACACATAAGTGTCATCCAGTGGGCCGCTGAGCATTCTGGGACTTGGCATGCTAATGAGACAGGGACGATGCCTAAGTGGGCATTGTTTACCCACTGAATAGTGTTAGCATTTGAAAGAACTAAGGAGAATCTAAAGGGACAGGGCCCTAGATGTCAGATGGGTTTCTCCCACAGCAGTCCTGAAAGGCCACTGGGAGCGTATGTGTTTGAACAGCTATGCTGCTGAAAAAAGACCAAGGTGGAAGGATTTGGGCCCTCTGTTGAAAGTTCGCTAGATGACATGCCTGAACTGGAGCCCAGGTAAGCTGCCATAGACAAGGGTTGTTGGGAAACAGTTGGTCAAGCAATCACCGTCAGCCACCTTTATTTCTGCCAGATTCCAGGAGCCTAGAAAGGAGGAAGTTAGGAGAGTTCACCTCTCTGAGCATTCCCGGCAGATGTGCATAAAGACTGCCCTATTGGCAGCTCAAGGGCCTCATGGGTAGGTGAAAGGCAGCGCCCGAACAGGGACTTGAACCCTGGACCCTCAGATTAAAAGTCTGATGCTCTACCGACTGAGCTATCCGGGCTCTGAAAGCTCTTCCTCCATAGCGGTCCAAGCTGCTTGAATCTTGACATATATGATGGAAAAAGACCATTCAGCCATGTGAAGCGGGTGCCTGAAAGCACAAGTATTTGGCTTGCCCAGGCTGGCCAATCGTCCTCTCCTGTTTAATTTTCTAGGACAGGTTGAAGATAAAAGGGAGAATCTAACCTGCAACCATGCAGATAGGGTCCAGTCAGGTACAGGTGGAGAACGCCTAAAGTTTCTGCCTTAGTTTTACCTACAGGTCAATGCTCTTTCACCGGAAACAAGGGCCTTGCAAAAAGACACCGCCCGAAAGGCTTCCTTAATCCTGGACCAACACGCTTCCAGTATTCTTAATCAGTGACTGGGTTACAAATAAAGACAGTTCACCTTTAGCCTCATGTTGCCAGGTCCAGCAGAAGAAACCCAGGCAAAAAAAAGAGGTAGAGTTCACTCTGGATTACAGGCAAGTGAAGAACGAGCGGCGCGTGCCAATCACAGATTGTTCTACCCAGGCTGCGTGATGACACAAAAGCTCGCTATGGTGTCACCGGGCCCGTGACACACTTCCTCAACCCTAACGCATCTCAGCCCGTATGTAAGAAGCCGTCACTTATCTGCTGTTTAAAACACATTGCTCAGTCTCCTCAGAGACTCTCAAAAATTGCCAGTGCTGACTGTATTTCAAGTCATCATGGCGGGGTATTGGGAAAAGTTTTCAATTAGCAATAATCACGCCTCAGGTGAACCTCATTGGCTATGATACTGCCACTGCGCAAAGCTAACCAAATTAGTGCCTGCCAACCTCTGCCCTTCCTTGGAGGAGAAATTGACATTGAGGTGAGACACATAAGTGTCATCCAGTGGGCCGCTGAGCATTCTGGGACTTGGCATGCTAATGAGACAGGGACGATGCCTAAGTGGGCATTGTTTACCCACTGAATAGTGTTAGCATTTGAAAGAACTAAGGAGAATCTAAAGGGACAGGGCCCTAGATGTCAGATGGGTTTCTCCCACAGCAGTCCTGAAAGGCCACTGGGAGCGTATGTGTTTGAACAGCTATGCTGCTGAAAAAAGACCAAGGTGGAAGGATTTGGGCCCTCTGTTGAAAGTTCGCTAGATGACATGCCTGAACTGGAGCCCAGGTAAGCTGCCATAGACAAGGGTTGTTGGGAAACAGTTGGTCAAGCAATCACCGTCAGCCACCTTTATTTCTGCCAGATTCCAGGAGCCTAGAAAGGAGGAAGTTAGGAGAGTTCACCTCTCTGAGCATTCCCGGCAGATGTGCATAAAGACTGCCCTATTGGCAGCTCAAGGGCCTCATGGGTAGGTGAAAGGCAGCGCCCGAACAGGGACTTGAACCCTGGACCCTCAGATTAAAAGTCTGATGCTCTACCGACTGAGCTATCCGGGCTCTGAAAGCTCTTCCTCCATAGCGGTCCAAGCTGCTTGAATCTTGACATATATGATGGAAAAAGACCATTCAGCCATGTGAAGCGGGTGCCTGAAAGCACAAGTATTTGGCTTGCCCAGGCTGGCCAATCGTCCTCTCCTGTTTAATTTTCTAGGACAGGTTGAAGATAAAAGGGAGAATCTAACCTGCAACCATGCAGATAGGGTCCAGTCAGGTACAGGTGGAGAACGCCTAAAGTTTCTGCCTTAGTTTTACCTACAGGTCAATGCTCTTTCACCGGAAACAAGGGCCTTGCAAAAAGACACCGCCCGAAAGGCTTCCTTAATCCTGGACCAACACGCTTCCAGTATTCTTAATCAGTGACTGGGTTACAAATAAAGACAGTTCACCTTTAGCCTCATGTTGCCAGGTCCAGCAGAAGAAACCCAGGCAAAAAAAAGAGGTAGAGTTCACTCTGGATTACAGGCAAGTGAAGAACGAGCGGCGCGTGCCAATCACAGATTGTTCTACCCAGGCTGCGTGATGACACAAAAGCTCGCTATGGTGTCACCGGGCCCGTGACACACTTCCTCAACCCTAACGCATCTCAGCCCGTATGTAAGAAGCCGTCACTTATCTGCTGTTTAAAACACATTGCTCAGTCTCCTCAGAGACTCTCAAAAATTGCCAGTGCTGACTGTATTTCAAGTCATCATGGCGGGGTATTGGGAAAAGTTTTCAATTAGCAATAATCACGCCTCAGGTGAACCTCATTGGCTATGATACTGCCACTGCGCAAAGCTAACCAAATTAGTGCCTGCCAACCTCTGCCCTTCCTTGGAGGAGAAATTGACATTGAGGTGAGACACATAAGTGTCATCCAGTGGGCCGCTGAGCATTCTGGGACTTGGCATGCTAATGAGACAGGGACGATGCCTAAGTGGGCATTGTTTACCCACTGAATAGTGTTAGCATTTGAAAGAACTAAGGAGAATCTAAAGGGACAGGGCCCTAGATGTCAGATGGGTTTCTCCCACAGCAGTCCTGAAAGGCCACTGGGAGCGTATGTGTTTGAACAGCTATGCTGCTGAAAAAAGACCAAGGTGGAAGGATTTGGGCCCTCTGTTGAAAGTTCGCTAGATGACATGCCTGAACTGGAGCCCAGGTAAGCTGCCATAGACAAGGGTTGTTGGGAAACAGTTGGTCAAGCAATCACCGTCAGCCACCTTTATTTCTGCCAGATTCCAGGAGCCTAGAAAGGAGGAAGTTAGGAGAGTTCACCTCTCTGAGCATTCCCGGCAGATGTGCATAAAGACTGCCCTATTGGCAGCTCAAGGGCCTCATGGGTAGGTGAAAGGCAGCGCCCGAACAGGGACTTGAACCCTGGACCCTCAGATTAAAAGTCTGATGCTCTACCGACTGAGCTATCCGGGCTCTGAAAGCTCTTCCTCCATAGCGGTCCAAGCTGCTTGAATCTTGACATATATGATGGAAAAAGACCATTCAGCCAAGTGAAGCGGGTGCCTGAAAGCACAAGTATTTGGCTTGCCCAGGCTGGCCAATCGTCCTCTCCTGTTTAATTTTCTAGGACAGGTTGAAGATAAAAGGGAGAATCTAACCTGCAACCATGCAGATAGGGTCCAGTCAGGTACAGGTGGAGAACGCCTAAAGTTTCTGCCTTAGTTTTACCTACAGGTCAATGCTCTTTCACCGGAAACAAGGGCCTTGCAAAAAGACACCGCCCGAAAGGCTTCCTTAATCCTGGACCAACACGCTTCCAGTATTCTTAATCAGTGACTGGGTTACAAATAAAGACAGTTCACCTTTAGCCTCATGTTGCCAGGTCCAGCAGAAGAAACCCAGGCAAAAAAAAGAGGTAGAGTTCACTCTGGATTACAGGCAAGTGAAGAACGAGCGGCGCGTGCCAATCACAGATTGTTCTACCCAGGCTGCGTGATGACACAAAAGCTCGCTATGGTGTCACCGGGCCCGTGACACACTTCCTCAACCCTAACGCATCTCAGCCCGTATGTAAGAAGCCGTCACTTATCTGCTGTTTAAAACACATTGCTCAGTCTCCTCAGAGACTCTCAAAAATTGCCAGTGCTGACTGTATTTCAAGTCATCATGGCGGGGTATTGGGAAAAGTTTTCAATTAGCAATAATCACGCCTCAGGTGAACCTCATTGGCTATGATACTGCCACTGCGCAAAGCTAACCAAATTAGTGCCTGCCAACATCTGCCCTTCCTTGGAGGAGAAATTGACATTGAGGTGAGACACATAAGTGTCATCCAGTGGGCCGCTGAGCATTCTGGGACTTGGCATGCTAATGAGACAGGGACGATGCCTAAGTGGGCATTGTTTACCCACTGAATAGTGTTAGCATTTGAAAGAACTAAGGAGAATCTAAAGGGACAGGGCCCTAGATGTCAGATGGGTTTCTCCCACAGCAGTCCTGAAAGGCCACTGGGAGCGTATGTGTTTGAACAGCTATGCTGCTGAAAAAAGACCAAGGTGGAAGGATTTGGGCCCTCTGTTGAAAGTTCGCTAGATGACATGCCTGAACTGGAGCCCAGGTAAGCTGCCATAGACAAGGGTTGTTGGGAAACAGTTGGTCAAGCAATCACCGTCAGCCACCTTTATTTCTGCCAGATTCCAGGAGCCTAGAAAGGAGGAAGTTAGGAGAGTTCACCTCTCTGAGCATTCCCGGCAGATGTGCATAAAGACTGCCCTATTGGCAGCTCAAGGGCCTCATGGGTAGGTGAAAGGCAGCGCCCGAACAGGGACTTGAACCCTGGACCCTCAGATTAAAAGTCTGATGCTCTACCGACTGAGCTATCCGGGCTCTGAAAGCTCTTCCTCCATAGCGGTCCAAGCTGCTTGAATCTTGACATATATGATGGAAAAAGACCATTCAGCCATGTGAAGCGGGTGCCTGAAAGCACAAGTATTTGGCTTGCCCAGGCTGGCCAATCGTCCTCTCCTGTTTAATTTTCTAGGACAGGTTGAAGATAAAAGGGAGAATCTAACCTGCAACCATGCAGATAGGGTCCAGTCAGGTACAGGTGGAGAACGCCTAAAGTTTCTGCCTTAGTTTTACCTACAGGTCAATGCTCTTTCACCGGAAACAAGGGCCTTGCAAAAAGACACCGCCCGAAAGGCTTCCTTAATCCTGGACCAACACGCTTCCAGTATTCTTAATCAGTGACTGGGTTACAAATAAAGACAGTTCACCTTTAGCCTCATGTTGCCAGGTCCAGCAGAAGAAACCCAGGCAAAAAAAAGAGGTAGAGTTCACTCTGGATTACAGGCAAGTGAAGAACGAGCGGCGCGTGCCAATCACAGATTGTTCTACCCAGGCTGCGTGATGACACAAAAGCTCGCTATGGTGTCACCGGGCCCGTGACACACTTCCTCAACCCTAACGCATCTCAGCCCGTATGTAAGAAGCCGTCACTTATCTGCTGTTTAAAACACATTGCTCAGTCTCCTCAGAGACTCTCAAAAATTGCCAGTGCTGACTGTATTTCAAGTCATCATGGCGGGGTATTGGGAAAAGTTTTCAATTAGCAATAATCACGCCTCAGGTGAACCTCATTGGCTATGATACTGCCACTGCGCAAAGCTAACCAAATTAGTGCCTGCCAACCTCTGCCCTTCCTTGGAGGAGAAATTGACATTGAGGTGAGACACATAAGTGTCATCCAGTGGGCCGCTGAGCATTCTGGGACTTGGCATGCTAATGAGACAGGGACGATGCCTAAGTGGGCATTGTTTACCCACTGAATAGTGTTAGCATTTGAAAGAACTAAGGAGAATCTAAAGGGACAGGGCCCTAGATGTCAGATGGGTTTCTCCCACAGCAGTCCTGAAAGGCCACTGGGAGCGTATGTGTTTGAACAGCTATGCTGCTGAAAAAAGACCAAGGTGGAAGGATTTGGGCCCTCTGTTGAAAGTTCGCTAGATGACATGCCTGAACTGGAGCCCAGGTAAGCTGCCATAGACAAGGGTTGTTGGGAAACAGTTGGTCAAGCAATCACCGTCAGCCACCTTTATTTCTGCCAGATTCCAGGAGCCTAGAAAGGAGGAAGTTAGGAGAGTTCACCTCTCTGAGCATTCCCGGCAGATGTGCATAAAGACTGCCCTATTGGCAGCTCAAGGGCCTCATGGGTAGGTGAAAGGCAGCGCCCGAACAGGGACTTGAACCCTGGACCCTCAGATTAAAAGTCTGATGCTCTACCGACTGAGCTATCCGGGCTCTGAAAGCTCTTCCTCCATAGCGGTCCAAGCTGCTTGAATCTTGACATATATGATGGAAAAAGACCATTCAGCCAAGTGAAGCGGGTGCCTGAAAGCACAAGTATTTGGCTTGCCCAGGCTGGCCAATCGTCCTCTCCTGTTTAATTTTCTAGGACAGGTTGAAGATAAAAGGGAGAATCTAACCTGCAACCATGCAGATAGGGTCCAGTCAGGTACAGGTGGAGAACGCCTAAAGTTTCTGCCTTAGTTTTACCTACAGGTCAATGCTCTTTCACCGGAAACAAGGGCCTTGCAAAAAGACACCGCCCGAAAGGCTTCCTTAATCCTGGACCAACACGCTTCCAGTATTCTTAATCAGTGACTGGGTTACAAATAAAGACAGTTCACCTTTAGCCTCATGTTGCCAGGTCCAGCAGAAGAAACCCAGGCAAAAAAAAGAGGTAGAGTTCACTCTGGATTACAGGCAAGTGAAGAACGAGCGGCGCGTGCCAATCACAGATTGTTCTACCCAGGCTGCGTGATGACACAAAAGCTCGCTATGGTGTCACCGGGCCCGTGACACACTTCCTCAACCCTAACGCATCTCAGCCCATATGTAAGAAGCCGTCACTTATCTGCTGTTTAAAACACATTGCTCAGTCTCCTCAGAGACTCTCAAAAATTGCCAGTGCTGACTGTATTTCAAGTCATCATGGCGGGGTATTGGGAAAAGTTTTCAATTAGCAATAATCACGCCTCAGGTGAACCTCATTGGCTATGATACTGCCACTGCGCAAAGCTAACCAAATTAGTGCCTGCCAACCTCTGCCCTTCCTTGGAGGAGAAATTGACATTGAGGTGAGACACATAAGTGTCATCCAGTGGGCCGCTGAGCATTCTGGGACTTGGCATGCTAATGAGACAGGGACGATGCCTAAGTGGGCATTGTTTACCCACTGAATAGTGTTAGCATTTGAAAGAACTAAGGAGAATCTAAAGGGACAGGGCCCTAGATGTCAGATGGGTTTCTCCCACAGCAGTCCTGAAAGGCCACTGGGAGCGTATGTGTTTGAACAGCTATGCTGCTGAAAAAAGACCAAGGTGGAAGGATTTGGGCCCTCTGTTGAAAGTTCGCTAGATGACATGCCTGAACTGGAGCCCAGGTAAGCTGCCATAGACAAGGGTTGTTGGGAAACAGTTGGTCAAGCAATCAGCCATGGACATAACACATGGACTGGGCGTGACTGTGAGCCGAGTACACTCGGCTCCACTCGGGACTGCAAGAGGACCCGAGATCGGCCGAGAGGACCCGAGAGCCGCCGAGAGGACCCGAGAGCCGCCGAGAGGGCCCGAGAGCCACCGAGATACACAGGACTCTGTATCTTGGCGGCGCCATTTTTAAACTTCAAGACTTCAATGACAAGGCTGCAATGACACTGGACAAGGCTGCAGATGGATGGACAAGGCTGCAGATGGACACTGATAAGGCTGCATTGATGGGCATTTAAATGTAAGTTTTTTTCCTTAAACTTCCCTCCTAAAAGTTTTTTTCCTTAAAATTCCCTCCTAAGGTAATGTATAGAAGGTAGGGCCCAAAAGTGACTCAAGCCCAGGGGCCCCCACCACCCTAAGTCCTGCCCTGGGGACAACCAAGCCTGGAGGGACACCCCCGAAAGCGGCGAAAGAAACGGCTGCCAAATTGGCAAAATACCGACATGCTGAGAAGGAGGCCCCTGGAGAAAATGGCGCTGAGGCCTCTTCCGCCGGAGACTCTGCAGCAGAAGACACTGCACGCGTAATAGAAGCCATCTCAGACTGCAAGAGCACGCTGACCTGCAAGATTGAAGAAATTAAAATTGATGTGTCCCTAATACGCCAGGATTTACAAAAGCTGAGGGACCGGGTGGCAGACACGGAAAACCGTGTCAGCCACATGGAAGACGAGCTCCCGCCATTGCAGACCGCCACCGAACATCTACAGCACCAACTTAGCATGGTGCTGGTTAAACAGGACGATATGGAGAATCGCCTCCGGAGGTGCAACCTACGATTCGTCGGCCTACCTGAGGGTGTAGAGGGTCCAGACCCCCCGATCTTTCTGGAAAATCTCCTTACCAATTCTCGACATCGTTCGTGGTGGAGCGGGCCCACTGGCTGCCCTCAAAACCCCCTCCACAAGGCGTACCACCGAGGACATTCATAGCTAAAATGCTCAACTTCCGGGACCGGGACGCGGTCCTTCGCCTCACTAGATTGAAAGGTAACATACCGTACCACAACACTGAGATTAAAGTATTCCCGGACTTCTCGGCAGAGGTCCAAAAGAAGAGAGCCCACTTCAATGAAGCCAAGCGACGCCTGAGGGCCTGTCACTACTCATATGCCATGCTTTTCCCTGCAAGGTTGCTACTAGCCGGCGAGGATAAGGACTACTTTTTTGACATACCGGAGGCAGTACTTCACTGGCTGGACCATAGGAACGTGCCGGACCGTGCACCACCACAGGAGCGCTGAAGCTACGGCTAGCGATGATTGAATGGGGACCCATGGCATTGATCACCACTACTGAGCCCTACATCTGCCCTGGCTGGGTATAAGGTACTGTGCCTGCTAATATGCTCTGAGACGCCGGGGTCACCCTCTGCTATTACTTTGTATTACGTGACTGCCCCCCCCCGTTTCTTCCAGGAGTCGCCCATACCCACCTTTGGAACTTGTCCCTGGATATACTGCCCCCCCCCTTCAGGGTCGGGTGCTCTGGAACTTGTGTACGTTACACGCTCTCACTTTAACCATATGACTCGGATGAAGAAGCAAGTGACCACCCGTCACGAGGCCCGGAACAGGGACGGCAACGCATATATCCTTTTGCCTTCTCCTCGAATGTTCTCCTCGTGCTCTTTTCCCGGGTGTCACCCCCCTCACAGCATGCTCTGTTTTACAGAGAAGAATCGTCCCCTTAGTTACAGAAGACCCCAAGGGCTTCAAGGTTACCAATGCCATCTGTATTTGGCTATGTATGGCACAAGCAAGGTTTCCACGGCTTGGCCGGTTGGCGTGCACGGCACCCAATGGTGTTCGGCTGCGGGTTCCAATCGGACATGCCGGTGCATATGTTAACTGGTTCAAAAAGTTTTACCGTTGGTTTAATGCTCAAGTACTAAGATATGCAATGAAGAGTAAAGTAAAATGGTATGTGGTAGAGATATTGTCATCAGACCGATCCGGGGTCCTGCGCTCTGTGGCGGCGCGGGAGCCTGGGGGGCCTCACCATATATGTGTAGACATTTATGCCCATGCCGTCTGCAATTAAGTGCATTACATGGAATGTAAGGGGAGTCGGAGCCAAACCGAAAAGGAACGCGGTTATGTCATATCTTAAGGGCCTGCAAGCTGACATTGTGGTGTTGGTGGAGACTCACCTTACAGGCCAGCTTATGATGGCACTTAAAAAACCCTGGGTGGGATGGTTGTATCAGGCCCCCACACCGCCAACTCCCGTGGGGTCGCGGTGTTGGTGGCCAAAACGGCTAGATTTACAATGCTGACACTTAAATCGGACCCCCAGGGTAGGTTTATATTTATGCATGCCAAGATAAATGAGTTGGAACTACTGATTTTAGCCATATATATACCCCCCCCCCTTTCCAATTTGTGGTGTTGACAGAAGGACTATCCTTTATGGCACAGTTCCCCACTGTACCAGCAATGTGGCTTGGGGACTTTAACAACGTTATCAACAGACAACTAGACATGGAGAAAATCAATGGATGGTGTCGCGCTCCTAGACTGATGTCAGTATAAAAAATCGCATACAGTCGCTGTTGTGTGAAAACAGTAAACAGGGAGTAATATGCAGATTTAGAGTGACTGAGTGCAACACGGGCTAAACCATCAGTAAAACAATCAAATGCATAAAATACAATAAGCTGAGACCAGCTGTGGAGCAACAATCAATGTAAACAATACATAAAATATATGTGTGCAAGTGTATACATATGCAGTGGCTAATGTGCAAAAAACCGTGATAAAAACACACTAAGGTGCATAAATAAATTGCTATATAAAACACAGGAGTGAATAAATAAAGTGACTCTAAAAACAAGTAAAGTCACTAGATCACTGTGAAATAATAAACCAAAAGTTGGAGTGATGATCAGTGGTTCAGGTTAAAATATATATTATAACCATAAGGTGCGTAGCAAAAAAAAAAGGGGATGAAGGGAGTAGTGAAAACCAATACAATATTGGTGAGTGTGCTAGTGGCAGGTGCTGCTAGCGATGACGACCAATGTGAACAATGGTACTATAAAGTAGCGACAAACAGGAGTGATCGGGGTAGTGACAAATAACAAGTGAAATTGTAATGTGATAAAAAAGATCAACAAGATCAACTATGTAGGTCTGGAACTTATCTAAATTTTTTGTAGGTGCGTATTTCAAGCCTCTGTCTAGTACTCCAATTTCTTCGTGTGTGAGTGGGGTTCCGCTTAAGTTAAAAATGCCTTCTCCTTTCATTCTCTTTTTCTTTTGTGATCTCTTTCCTGATCTGCATCCTCTCTTCTTCCGGGACTCTTTCTCCATGGTCCTTCCTCCATTAACCTGGGTGGGTAATTCTCTGCTCCCCTCCCTAAAAAAGACTTATTATACTGGGGTTCTTGGTGATACGCTTGATGGTATCTGTCTTCATCTTCTTGGTAGCCTCTCAATGGTGCATAATGGTTACAAAGAAAAAGAAACAAGGGGGTTTAGCCAGCCTGACGGACTCTCTCGGCACCTGAACAAAAACGGGTATTACATAATATGTATTTCATTTATTTATTAGAAAAAAGTTAAACAGAGTAATATATACAAATTATTGAAAAGAAAAAATTAAATATTTTACAAACGTTAGCCAACATATAGCGATATACATATCGACACTACTAGTTGCATCTACAGAGTTTACATGCTGGATAGAAGATGGTTGACGCGTTTCGCTCTTAGCTTCATCAGAACCAAAAACGATCCATAATTTTTCTGTCTGTATTATAATCACAAAAACAGTAGGAAATGAGAGTTAGTCGTAGATCAGCCACAACAAAATCCCACTTTGCCATATCCAAAAAGTGCCTGTCACTGTTCACCCCATCTATGGATATTTAGATTCTTAACCTACCTAGTAGGTATATCTTGCTCATTTGCAAGGTATCCGGTATGTACAGATCTAAATTCAATTTAAAAACCTTTTCTTAAGGAGGGAGTTGTCATCAGCTTTGTTCATTCATAACAGTGCAAATGCTGAAAGAGAGAAGCCAAGGGGAGGGAGAAGGAAGGAAAAAAAAAAAAAAAAAAAAAAAAATAATATAAAACATAAGGGGAAAAGGGGGAAGGGTAATTGTAATGTTTTGTTATAGTTATTTATTGCTCCTTCTAGTTATTTTATAACATATTAATTATATCAATGGTGGAGTTATTACTTACATCTATCTTAGTGCTGATATTGGTATGTATGTAGCTATATTGGACATCTTCGTTTATTGGATAAGTCGCAAAGAAATGCCTGTGTTGTAGTTCTAAGGGAGATGGACAGAGATAGAGCGATCAATATTGAGGGTATTAGACCCGTCCTAAGGGGTTCAAGGTAAAAGGAGTCCTACCTCATCAGGTAAATTCAAGGTTTAAATAATTTGATCGAAGGTCCAAGTAGGGTTTCAATATGCCTTTATGACATTAACCATTGCTACAGGACCTAGTAGATAAGAAAGGTCATTGTTTAAATTAACATCCCAATTATAAGAACAGTATGCTTGGGTTGCTAGAAAAAATGTATAAGGGAGCCTGTACCTGTTTCAGTCCAGTAAGCCTCCTCTGAGAAGGACAGCCTAGAAGCCCTTAGGTGGGCGCCCCTTCAAATTGGGGAGCCCTACGTCAGGTCTAATAGAGTAAAAGACGAAGAAGTCGCTTTAGATACTAATTTAAGGTTAATGCCATAATAGAACTAGACCATAGAGCAATGAAACATACCTGTCAGCCGAAGATAGAGCACGAGCTGCCTTCCCAGTATTTCCTCTGTCAGCTAATGAGTGAGAATGCTGTCTAAATACTGCCTTTCCCGCCATTCCTGGGCGGATATTTAATTACCTGTGAATTAATTCAGCTGGAGCTAGGGATTAGTGGTCCTATGTTTGTGCATTACATTTGCTAAGTCCGACGTATTTAATCAGCTGTAAGATATATCAGCTGGGACTGTGGGCTAGTGATGTCTTACGTCAGTACCTGGTGATTGTGAAGGTTAAAGTGCGCATGCGTGATCTGGGAATCCCCCATCAGAGCGCACAATGTAAGTCAGGCCCGACTGCGTGATATGTAGCCACGCCCCCAGGTCGTGACGAAAATACGACGAGGGGCAGGGCCTGCTTGCGGCTCAGAGACGGCGCATGCGCAGCTTGGGAAGCCCAGCTCCCAATGCCTCATGGCGCCAGCCGCAAATGTCAGCACTGCGCACTGTCGAAGCTCCCTGCCACTGCGCTTGCGCGGCACGGGGGCGGAGTCATCCTTCTACCAACGGAAGAAATAAGTGTTTCCGGGTGTCGGAATGACCAGTCACTCGTGCGCAGCTGCATAAAGAAAATAGATAGCCTCCATAGAGCACGGTGAAGGCATAGACAAGTACAGAGAAGTAAACATAAAGGAATAGTTGTAGTTGGGAATACTTCAGCCTATACAGAGACTGGGGAAAGTAAATGAAATGAAAAAGGAGGTAAATATTTTTAATAACAGAAACAAAACAAGGCAAAACAAAACAAACCAAAACCAAAACAAAACAAAACAAAACGGGGCTAAACAAAAACGTGACCACAACAGAATAAAATAAATTAAACAAAAATGCGAGGGGAACCCCTGCCCTGTCTTTCGAGGCATTGCCGTATATGAGTAATAGAGGAGAAAAGGGAGCCGATGTTCGGTCCCTCCGGAGCCACCACCGCTACTCCCCCACCGTGGGGGAAAGTTGGAAGGCTAGCCAAAGCTAACCTATTTCCCCCAGTTAGTATCCAGACCAGAGGGGACCGAATAATCAGCTGCCATTCTCCTCTATATATATATGTACATAAAGTATAAGCTTGTATGACCAACAAGAAGAGACACATGATTGAATAAATTATATTCCATAGTGATGGTGGACATGCACATTTGGACATGACGTATAATGGGTGTGACTTTCCAAGAGTGTAACCCCCTTATACTTACATAGATATTATTTCCATTTTGTTTTTATGTGCACGATATCCATATTGTCAATGCTGACCCATACATATAAAATATTTACAAACAACATTAGTTATATATACAAAATTGCAGATAAAATTGTGCTTGAGATATTCTTGGGGGCTTATAACTCATTCAGAATCCTGTCCATATATAGGGGATACAATATATATGGTTCCACTTGCTGGGATACAGCTAGTATTCAAATTCTAGTTTCTTGGATGTCAAATTGGGTTAACCCTTATAAAAAGGGGCGAAAACTCAGCGAGTCATTGAGACCTGGGGCCTGAGTGGCATTTAGCTTGAAAATCCACCTTGCCTCTCGTTGCAATAGCTTTTGGTCGATATTTCCCCCTCTGGGGTCCTCATTAACTTTTTCCAAAGCAGTAAAACATACCATAGAGGTGTCGTTTTTATGATATAGAGATACATGCCTTCCAATTGGTGTATAAAGAAGGTTCTTTCTAATATAGTAGATGTGGTCATATGAATAGGGTAAAGTGATCTAGCGCATTGCTTTGCCTTGCTTTTTTATTCCAAGGAAGATTTTATCTCCATTGGATAACACACCATAGATTGTTTTCTGTTTTATTATATATGGGATATTTTTGCACATGCACTTATTAATACTTATTTATTGCACACGTGTGGAACATTACATTCCACCATCCAATAATACAGCGCGGAGGTCACCTTCATTTATTTCACAGATGTGGTCATAGATTCTCCTCCAGAAGTTCCTAAAGGTCTTTCCGACGTAGAATGCTCCACATCTACAAAAGGCTATGTAAACTATACCTTTAGTCTGACAATTGGCTGAAAATTTAATGTTATACATATCGCCATTAGGGAGTCGGAAAGATGAACCTTCTAATACCCAGTCGCAGTAGTCACATTTAAGGCATCTGGACATTCCAGGGTGGTCCATATCCACCTCCAGGTTTTCCTGGAAATGGGTATGCACCAGCCGGTCCTTCAGAGACTGACATTTTTTGTAAGTAATCTGTGGAGTCTCTCCTATGTGTTTTTTCACAATTCTGTCTCCTGTGAGTATGTGCCAATGTTTCCCTATAACCTTACGTATATCTTCGTAGTTATTAGAATACGTGGTAATCACTCGTGTCACATTTGACTGACTTTTGTTACGTTTTTCCCCAAAAAGTAGATCGATTCGTTCTTTTTCTATTGCCTTTTTGAAGGCTTTTTTTAGAATTGTTTTACTATAACCCCTAACCGACAGACGTTCACGTAGTAAATTGGCTTCGGCTCTGAATGTGGTTTCTGAGGAGCAGTTCCTTCTCAACCGTAAGTATTGGGAGTATGGGATGCTCCTAATTAGGGACTGAGGGTGTGAGCTGGTTGCGTGGAGGATGGTGTTCCCTGCAGTTTTTTTCCTATATAGAGAGGTCGTTATGTGTCCATCCCTATGTTTGATTATGGTTAGATCAAGAAAGGGCAGGGTTTCCAGACTGTATTCCATTGTGAATTTTAGATTGAAGTCATTCACAGATATTTGTTCCATAAATTTATGGAGATCCTCCAGGCTTGCGTTCCACACCATAAAGATGTCATCGATGTATCTGTGCCAGCATAAAATGCTGGCCAGATACATCGATACATCAGGACTGGCAAAGAGTGACCGCTCCCACCCCCCCAGGTACAAATTGGCGTAGGATGGGGCACAACATGTCCCCATCGCTACGCCCTGTACCTGGAGGTAGTGGGAGCCGTCAAACGAAAAAACATTTTTAGTAAGAATATGTGTCAGTAATTCTAGAACAAAACAGTTATATGGTCTTCTTATTGGGTCACTTTCCTCAAAGAAGCTCTTCACTACCCGTATTCCCAATTTGTGTGGGATACTGCAGTAGAGGGCCTCAATATCAATGGCTACTAAGCTACTAAGTGCATAATGGTTATAGGTGGATACAGGGTATTGTTCATACGGTCGATTGTATCCCTGTGGCGGGGGGCCCCAGTTATCTCTTTCTCTGTAGGTGTTCTCATAATAGGGCATGGGGTGTCTCCCTGGTGGGCCATATGTGTTGTGTGGTGGGCCCCTTTGTTCATAAGGAGGCTTGTGCCAATTATTGCCATTGTGTGGTTTTTTATTATTGTTCTTCCAGAACGGGTTTTTCCCCCCGTTGTATGGAGTTTGATTATGATGGGGGGGTTTTCTTTGTGGAGTTTGATGTTTAGGGTTGTTGGGACCATCGTTGGGACGTGGGTGCCTTGGGGAATCCATTCTATTTCTATTAGAGGATTCACTCTGTTGAGGTAGTCTATATGATACATTCCGGTCAATTTGAGGATTATCATGTGGTGTGTTCATTCTATTAGGTTTTTCAGGCGTAGAGTAAGTGGAGATTGGGTCTAGATGTCCTAATTGACTCTGCCATTTAAACACTCGATCGTTTTTAAAGTCGTTGATATCCCTAGAGTATTTCTTACTTTTTCTAGTTTGGACTTCTTTATCCTATGCGATTTTTAATGTTGGTATATTATTGGGCATTTGCATGCTACTCTTATATTTATCATATACCTATTTTTTGCCTAACATCATTTCGGGAGTCCGTTATTATTCTCTCCATCCTCCCATCAATTTTAATATAGACATCTTAATTATTAATTTTTTATTCTCCCTTTTATATACCATTCATTTAATTTTTATTTTTTAGATGTCGCTTGGGCCATCTCTATATTTTAATATTTGCTCTGTGCCACCTCCACACGCAATTATATGCATTTTATATGCTTGGGCCATCTCTTTATTTTAATATTTGCTCTGTGTCACCCCCACACGCAATTATATGCATTTTATATATATATATTTCTTATATAGAGATATCCTCCATTTATCACTTGGGCCATCTATCCACTATCCATATTTCCTATATCCTTCTATGTACTCATGCGGATTCGAGTATTTAGTTATACTCCTTACCCCCATTTTTATCATATATATATATTCAACTGTGCCTTGTAACCCCCCCCCCCCCCCCCACACCGAGCGCATCTGTTTATATGATGCCAGGTTTATTTTAATCCTCTTGAGTCGGGTCACACATATCCCCGCTCTGTGTATGTCATTTTAATCTTATCTGGGCTTCTGTTTTAATAAAATTATATTTTTAGCCCCACTATTTCTTTCAATCTTAGTTTGGCAATTACTTTAGCTATTCTATCGCTTTTGTCTCCTAAAATCCCCCAAAAAATGGCCGCGGTTGTAGCCTATCCCTAAGAAAATGGCCGCTCCATTATAAACATAGGTTGTCTACAACAAAATGGCCGACCGCTATATTTTTAAGCGCTCCTATTTAAAGACACTTCCTACTGTCCTCATTATCCCCGATGAAGTCACGTGACGGTGACGACACGCGTAGGATACGGACCCCGGAAGTGACGCACTGGCCACGAGCTCGGCGCTCGTTTTGAATACACACTGCGATATCACTGTCAATGTGAGTACTATTTTTATACATTAAAGCTTATTCATTGGTTTCCACGAATACTACACTATACGGCTCCCTTTGTGCTACTCTCTCCTATCTCCATACACACCTTATCCTGGTATATGCTGAGCGGAACCTGGTCCTGAGTACCAGGTAGCAACCATCATATAGGCTCCACACATTCTGGACAGGAGAGGAGCACCGAGCAAGAGACCCCTGAGCCACATCCCCCTGAGAGGCCCCTGAAGTACCCCCCAGAGAGAGTCCATCATCCTGGCATCTGCATATATGCTGCTTACCTTGCAGTAAAAAGGTAATTAGGAAGGTCACCCACGGGTGTCATTAGCACCGAAGACCTCAGCACTATCATCACCCTGGGAAGCTCATCCACCATCACCCACCCCCATCTGGCACTCGGCACTTTAGTGCAGCCCAGATTGGATCACACTTGCCATCACCAGCTCTACGTTTTCTATAGAGCTTAATACTATATGGACTGTCACTTATATTTGTGTTGTAATTGTTGATCTTTTTTATCACATTACAATTTCACTTGTTATTTGTCACTACCCCGATCACTCCTGTTTGTCGCTACTTTATAGTACCATTGTTCACATTGGTCATCATCGCTAGCAGCACCTGCCACTAGCACACTCTTATATTGTATTGGTTTTCACTACTCCCTTCATCCCCTTTTTTTTTGCTACGCACCTTATGGTTATAATATATATTTTAACCTGAACCACTGATCATCACTCCAACTTTTGGTTTATTATTTCACAGTGATCTAGTGACTTTACTTGTTTTTAGAGTCACTTTATTTATTCACTCCTGTGTTTTATATAGCAATTTATTTATGCACCTTAGTGTGTTTTTTTCACGTTTTTTTGCACATTAGCCACTGCATATGTATACACTTGCACACATATATTTTATGTATTGTTTACATTGATTGTTGCTCCACAGCTGGTCTCAGCTTATTGTATTTTATGCATTTGATTGTTTTACTGATGGTTTAGCCCGTGTTGCACTCAGTCACTCTAAATCTGCATATTACTCCCTGTTTACTGTTTTCACACAACAGCGACTGTATGCGATTTTTTATACTGACATCAGTCTAGGAGCGCGACACCATCCATTGATTTTCTCCATTTCTCCCACTGGGTATTGTTTTAACCCTCTCGGTGTTCGCTGCACCTCACATAAGTTATCTACCATATTTTACCATTTTTAGCGCGGGAACATTACTTTTATATTAGACAACTAGACAGACTTTCGACATCCGACCTTGGAGACCCCGCCCACTCACAAACGAGATTCGGTAAGCTGCTTACAGACCTGGCTCTAATTGATACGTGGAGACACCGCCACCCTACTGACAAGGCGTTCTCCTGCTTTCCGGCAACGCATAATTCCATGTCATAGACCTGATATTGATATCCCGTTCGCTTCTGCCCCTCCTGCGAGATGTAGGGTTTAACCCCCGAGTCCTCTCGGATCATGCCCCTTACTGGGTGGAGCTCCGGCTGGAGTCTCCCCCGGCCACATACACCTGGAAACTCAACCCCTTTTGGTTGACGGTTGTACCAGATATTGCCGAATTAGACACAGAATGGGAATTTTTCTTCCAAACTAATAGAGGCACAGCATCATGTGAGGTAGTTTGGGACTCCTTTAAGTCCCATGCACGAATGATGCTATCCCAACGCATATCACGGTTCAGGAAAACCTCCTCCCAGGTAGTGAGACAAGCAAAACTAGCGCTAGCAGCTGCAGAGAGGGACTTCGCGGCAGACCCATCCCCAAGCAAAGCAGACCTACTAAAACTACAGACCAGGGTGGTGAACAGCCTACTTTTTGAAAAAGCGGATCGGAAAATATTTTACACCAAACAAAGAGTTTATGAATGTGGAGAGCGGGTGGGATGCCTACTGGCATACCTTGCTCATATGGAACACAAACCCCCGACTGTAGTCTCGCTCCGTACAGTAGACAACGCTATAGTTACAGACTCTGATGAGGTGGCTGGGGTTTTCTGCTCCTTCTTCGCATTCTTGTACTCCTCCACTAATGACAAATCTAGAGTAGAAATAATGGCAATGCTTTCTAACATAGACTTACCTCAGCTCTCAGAATCCCAAATAAAAATGCTTGAAGCCCCCATCACCATTGATGATATATCTGAAGCCCTCTCCAATCTTAACCCCTCAGCTCGGATGGACTCCCTTTGGAGTTCTACAACTCTTACGCCGAAACCATAACCCCAAAGTTACATGAATTATTCTCCCATATGTTTAGAACGGGACTGGTACCCCCCTCGATGTGCGAAGCATACATTGTACGAATACCCAAACCAGGCAAGAACCCAGAAATTCCCGAATCCTACCGACCAATATCCCTTCTTCAATTAGATATTAAAATTTTGGCCAAGATCCTGGCGCTACGGCTGAATAAGGTGATCCTATCCTTGATCCACTCGGACCAGAGTGGATTCATGCCTGGTAAGAACACAGCGCATAACCTTAGGAGACTGTACATGAATCTCCAGGCCAAGCACTCCCAGGTGGGATCCAGGGTGGTAGTGCCCCTTGACGCTGCTAAAGCGTTTGACTCAGTTGAATGGACATACCTCTGGGAGTGCTTGGCCAGCTTCGGGTTTGGACCTAACTTTATTAAATGGATTTGTCTCCTGTATCAAGGTCCTAGCGCCAGGATCTTGGTCAATGGAAAAGTATCTGAACCCTTCCCACTAGCTAGAGGCACACGACAAGGATGCCCACTCTCCCCGCTACTCTACGCCCCTGCGGGGGAGCCCCTTGCATCTTCCCTACGAAAACATATAGATATACAGGGCCTCAGGTGTGGTAATGTGGTGGAAACAATTAGTCTCTATGCAGATGACATGTTGTTGTACTTGTCAGATGCAGGCCCGTCCCTTAACAAAGCTCTAGAAGTCATACAAACATTTGGCACGTATTCAGGTCTCAAGATTAATTGGGACAAGTCCCAGATTTTTCCTATAGATCTAGGGGCTCCATCGCGTATGCAAGCAGGCCCCCCCCCCTTGGTAAGGGTTAGCTCCATGACGTACCTGGGGATTATAGTCACCCGCTCCCCTGCAGACTATACAAGACTCAATTTAGAACCACTGATCGGGATGGTGAAATCCAAAACACAAATATGGTCCAAACTGCCCCTGGGAGTGATGGGACGCGTGAATCTTATAAAAATGATCCTCCTGTTGTACATACTATGGCATGCCCCTGTCTACATACACCTCAGAATCTTCAAAAGCATCGACGCTATCCTTAACTCATTTGTCTGGGGGAAAACACGCCATAAGGTAGCCTGGAAAATACTCAAAAACCCCACGGACCTGGGGGGGGGGGGTGGCCTTGCCTGATATCAGTCTTTACTACCTAGCGGCACAGATGTCTCATTTATATCACCTGGACAAACAAGACAAGGAAAGGTGTCTAGAGTTGCTATGTACCCCACATTTCCGGGGACTAAAACACCCCTTCCAAGCCATATTCAGAGAGCCTTCTGACCCTTGGACCACAGGTAACTGCAAAGGCCTAATATACACTTGCAGCAAAATATGGAAAGTGACAGGGAGAAAATTGAATCTCCCTCTCACACATTCCCACACACCGCTATGGGATAATACAGGTCTTAAAGAACTGCAAACTGTACCCGATCACAACCTATGGATTGCTGGGGGGGTAACGATCCTGTCTGACATGTACCGAGGTACTATTCTTAAGTCATTCCAACAACTGAAAGATGACTTTGGCCTACCTAACACTATGCACTTCTGATTCCTCCAGCTCCACCACGCACTCCAAACCCAGTTTCGAGACGGCCCCCTGAGTTTAGAACGACCGGACATCCTGGATGTACTAATGGGCCAGGAATCCAAAAAAAGGATCTCCATTCTCTATTATTACCTCATTCGTCCGTCAGCGGTGGACAATGCGTATCGGCTGAAAGACAGGTGGGCTGGGGATGTGGGGGAGCTGGAGGATGACGAATGGGAGGATGCCCTAGAAACCAGTAAAAAGGTCTCCACTAAACTCTCAGATCGCCTGACACACCTCTATATACTGCACAGATCCTATCTGACCCCTATCCGACTAACTAAATACAGACCTGACTGCAACCCCTTATGCCCGAGATGTGACAGTACATCCAGTATATTTTTCCACCTATTGTGGTCATGCCCAATAATACAAGACTACTGGACTCAAATTGTGCGATTTATTCTCGATAAGATGGGATCCCCTCTGACCCTATGCCCCAAGCAATGTTTGCTGGGTATATTCCCAGATCCGGACTCAGATAAATATCATAAAATATTATTACAAGAATCTCTCTTCCTTGCTAGGCTACTTATAGCAAGGAAGTGGTTGAGAGTCTTACCCCCAACTGTTCAGGAATGGATAGCTGCGATTAATAATGTCCTGCCCTTTAAGAAGGAAATTTATGCACATAGAGGGTGTCCTGCCAAATACGGGAAAATATGGGACGCATGGCTGGACAATGCTGACACCTGCAACGAGATGCCAGATTGATTTAACACCAAAGTTGGTAGGATGATACTGGTTAGATAACCACTCGCAGGATATAGATGGCCCAACATATGACCCCCTTAGAACTACCCATCTAGTCTCGGGATATATATGCATATGATAACCCTAAGTGTAATGCGAACTTGAATGTGTACACAATACTGTATTCAATGTCTGATCTAACATGTGCTGTTATCAAACCTCTGACTTGTACCAACGTTGTTATTAATACTTACCTGTACTTGTTTTGCTCTTCCAATAAAGTTGTATTATTTGGAAAAAACACATTGCTCAGTCTCCTCAGAGACTCTCAAAAATTGCCAGTGCTGACTGTATTTCTAGTCATCATGGCGGGTGTTGGATTCAATATGAACTTATGTAATATTTCTGGGATCCATACATCGGCTCATTCCCAATCCTGGAAAAACAGGATGCCCTCCCCTGGTTGGAATGTAGCCAGTTAAACCCATATGTTATATGAGGCTAGGAGCTCCCATCTATCTATGACAGCTACTCTGCATTACAATGCTGACTCCGATCTGTCTACGAGAATCAAAGACGAGCCTAACTGACAGAGATAATGGAGGTGAGGCACAAGAGATCAAACCCAAGATTTGACCCCAGTTGGAGTAATTGCAATTCATGGACAGACACTGCCCCCAGAGGCCAATTATGTCAAGACGGTCAGAAAATACCCTGGTGCAGGAGACGCCCCAGAGACACTGTGATTCGTCCCAAAGCAAAGTTGGGCAGGCAATGGGATGCGGTGTGTATGAGGTGTGTTTGTTAAAAGGGATTGTTGCAGAGGTCTCTGTCTCTCTCTCTCTGTCTGCTGTGAAAAGCCTGTCATGAGGACCTGATGATTCGGTCATCTTAAGGCCTAATCCATGTGGGCACGGACCTCTTATTCCATCGCAGCTACTAGGATGTGCTAAGTATACAATTGTATTGTGTTGTGATAGTATGCTATGTAATCTTGTAACTTCTAATAATATCTTATATAAGCTTTCTTATTTCCTTGGGAAATAAATAAGATTTGATTAATCTTAAACTGTGTGTTTGGTTCCATAGCTAACTTTATATTATGGTGATATTAACAGTAGCATGCGCTCAGAGTTTTAATAGACTGACTAATCTATAGGGACTAGACAAAGTAATACATACACAGATATAATAGTAAGCAATAGTATATCGCTTTCTAATTATATTGCATTCTACAATTGGCACCCCAGAGGCGTGTAGAATATAGTTTTTTTTTTTCTGCACAGAATTCACAAACCCTAATGTATTTTTTTTTTTGAGTCCTGGTAAGCACAAATCCTCAAAGACACCCAGAACTGAAAATCGTCTCTAATGTGGACAAGACTGGCGCTGGCTCACGAATTCTGAAACCACGTTTGGATGATCATAAAAATGATGTGAAATATTTCATCAGTTAGCGGATGCGTGACAAATCTGGTGAGATTTTTTTTTTTTTTTTTTTTATTATCCGAGATATATATATGTATATATGTTAAATGTTGTATTGCTAATGCAAAGTGTTAGAATACTTGTAAATGGTCAAGAGGACTGGTGAGTACGGGCTGATCACCCTTGTTTAGGAATTGACAGGAATTACCATACATCTTTGAGGGAAAAAGTGATAGCGATATTGTTATTTTAAAATAAAAAAAAAAAAAGGAAAAAATAAAATAATATATATATATTTTTTTTATTATTTCTACCCACGTGAGCGTGAAATAGCTCTCTGTTCCAATACAAGTTCAATGTGGCCTGCAAACTAACAGGAAGGCATTGATTAAGAGTCTGCCTTGTGTCTTAGGATGTGCCTTGTGTAGGCTGTAGAACTACAAGTAACTGTTTTAACTGGGTTAAACGGTTGGTATCAGTTTTTTTTTTGGCTGGTTGTTTATCTGTTGCATTGTAACCAACTGTTGCAAAAACAGGTTACACGAGCTTCAGTGTAGATAGATTGCTAATTAGCATATCAATGGAAGCCATTGAAGGTTTCATTGCCAAACATGGTAGTATTAGATTTCAATTTACACAAGAGAGTGAATTAACACAACAATTTAGTGAGCTTTTGAGACAATGTAATACACATAACGTTCTTATAAGTAATAAATCAAAAAATGGCAAGTAACAGAGAATGGCCAATGCCTTATGCATGTTAATGAGAATAAAAGAAATTGCGGAACAAAAAGAATTAGAATGGTTTGCTGAAAGAAAACAATTCCTGCAACAGGTACAAAGTATAACAAAAAATATATTAATTAGGGTTGAGAAGGCCGATGCACAAGCGCGTAATCAGATTGAACAATTAGTGAAGGAAAAATGCGTATTGAAACAGAGATTAGATGAATTAGGAAAAACGTGTAAGTTAACCACTTTCAGACCGGACCATTATGCAGCCTAAAGACCAGAGGACTTTTTACAATTTCGCACTGCACTGGTTTAACTGGTAATTACGCGGTCATGCAATGTTGTACCCAAACGAAATTTGCGTCCTTTTCTTCCCACAAATAGAGCTTTCTTTTGATGGTATTTGATTGCCTCTGCGATTTTTATTTTTTGCGCTATAAACGGAAAAAGACCGAAAATTTTGAAAAAAAATGATATTTTCTACTTTTTGTTATAAGAAAAATCCAATAAACTCAATTTTAGTCATACTTTTAAGCCAAAATGTATTCAGCCACATGTATTTTGTAAAAAAAATGTCAATAAGCGTATATTTATTGGTTTGCGCAAAAGTTATAGCGTCTACAAACTAGGGTACATTTTCTGGAATTTACGCAGCTTTTAGTTTACGACTGCCTATCTCATTTCCTGAGGTGCTAAAATGGCAGGGAAGTACAAAACCCCCCCCAAATGACCCCATTTTGGAAAGTAGACACCCTAAGGAAATTGCTAAGAGGCATTTTGAGCCCATTGAATATTTTATTTTTTTTGTCCCAAGTGATTGAATAATGACAAAAAAAAAAAAAAAAAAAAAAATGTTTACAAAAAGTTGTCACTAAATGATATATTTCTCACACATGCCATGGGCATATGTGGAATTACACCCCAAAATATATTCTGCTGCTTCTTCTGAGTACGGGGATACCACATGTGTGGGACTTTTTGGGAGCCTATCCGTGTACGGAACCTCGAAAACCAAGCACCGCCTTCAGGATTTCTAAGGGTGTAAATTTTTGATTTCACTCCTCACTACCTATCACTACCTATCACAGTTTTGAAGGCCATAAAATGCCAAGATGGCACAAAACCCCCCCAAATGACCCCATTTTGGAAAGTAGACACCCCAAGCTATTTGCTGAGTGGCATGTTGAGTCCATGGAATATTTTATATTTTGCCACAAGTAGCGGGAAAAATGTCAAACTTTTTTTTTTTTTTTTTTTTTTGCCCAAAGTTGTCACTAAATGATATATTTCTCACACATGCCATGGGCATATGTGGAATTACACCCCAAAATAAATTCTGCTGCTACTTCTAAGTACGGGGATACCACATGTGTGGGACTTTTTGGGAGCCTATCTGTGTACGGGACCCCGAAAACCAAGCACCGCCTTCAGGATTTCCAAGGGCGTAAATTTTTGATTTCACTCCTCACTACCTATCACTACCTATCACAGTTTTGAAGGCCATAAAATGCCAAGATGGCACAAAACCCCCCCAAATGACCCCATTTTGGAAAGTAGACACCCCAAGCTATTTGCTGAGAGGCATGTTGAGTCCATGGAATATTTTATATTTTGCCACAAGTAGCGGGAAAAATTACAAACTTTTTTTTTTTTTTTTGCCCAAAGTTGTCACTAAATTATATATTGCTCACACATGCCATGGGCATATGTGGAATTACACCCCAAAATATATTCTGCTGCTTCTCCTGAGTATGGGGATACTACATGTGTGGGAATTTTTGGGAGCCTATCCGTGTACGGGACCCCGAAAACCAAGCACCGCCTTCAGGATTTCTAAGGGCGTAAATTTTTGATTTCACTCCTCACTACCTATCACAGTTTTGAAGGCCATAAAATGCCCAGATGGCACAAACCCCCCCCAAATGACCCCATTTTGGAAAGTAGACACCCCAAGCTATTTTATGAGAGGCATGGTGAGTATTTTGCAGCTCTCATTTTTTTTTGAAAATGAAGAAAGAAAAGAAAAAAAAATTTTTTTTTTCTTTTTTCAATTTTCAAAACTTTGTGACAAAAAGCGAGATCTGCAAAATACTCACCATACCTCTCAGCAAATAGCTTGGGGTGTCTACTTTCCAAAATGGGGTCATTTGGGGGTATTTTGTGCCATCTGGGCATTCCATGGCCTCTGAAACTGTGATAGGCAGTGAGGAGTGAATTCACAAATTCACACCCTTAGAAATCCTGAAGGTGGTGCTTGGTTTTTGGGGCCCCGTACGTGGCTAGGCTCCCAAAAAGTCCCACACATGTGGTATCCCCGTACTCAGGAGAAGCAGCAGAATGTATTTTGGGGTGTAATTCCACATATGCCCATGGCATGTTTGAGCAATATATCATTTAGTGACAACTTTGTGCAAAAAAAAAAAAAAAAATAATAATAATTATTATTTTTCCCGCAACTTGTGTCAAAATATAAAATATTCCATGGACTCGACATGCCTCTCAGCAAAAAGCTTGGGGTGTCTACTTTCCGAAATGGGGTCATTTGGGGGGGTTTTGAACTGTCCTGGAATTTTATGCACAACATTTAGACGCTTATGTCACACATTACCCACTCTTCTAACCACTTGAAGACAAAGCCCTTTCTGACACTTTTTGTTTACATGAGAAAATAATTTTTTTTTGCAAGAAAATTACGTTGAACCCCCAAACAATATATATTTTTTTAAAGCAAAGGCCCTACAGATTAAAATGGTGGGTGTTTCATTTTTTTTTTTCACTCAGTATTTGCGCAGCGATTTTTCAAACGCATTTTTTTGGGAAAAAACACACTTTTTTAAATTTTAATGCACTAAAACACACTATCTTGCCCAAATATTTGATGAAATAAAAAATTAGATCTTAGGCCGAGTACATAGATACCAAACACGACATGCTTTAAAATTGCGCAGAAACGTGCAGCGGTGACAAACTACATACATTTTTAAAAGCATTTAAACGCCTTTACAGGTTACCACTTTAGATTTACGGAGGAGGTCTACTGCTAAAATTACTGCCCTCGATCTGACCTTCGCAGTGATACCTCACATGCATGGTGCAATTGCTGTTTACATATGACGCCAGACCGACGCTTGCGTTCGCCTTTGCGCTAGAGCAGGGGGGGACAGGGGTGCTTTTTTTTTTTTTTTTTTTTTATTATTATTGATTTTGCTTTTTTATTTTATTTTTCAACTGTTCCTTTCATTTATATATATTTTTTATCATTTTTATTGCTATCTCAGGGAATGTAAATATCCCCTATGATAGCAATAGGTAGTGACAGGTACTCTTTTTTGAAAGAATTGGGGTCCATTAGACCCTAGATCTGTCGTCTGCCCTCAAAGCATCTGACCACACCAAGATCGGTGTGATAAAATACTTTCCCAATTTCCCAATGGCGCTGATTATATCCGGCGAAATATAAGTCATGAAATGCTCGTAGCTTCCGGTTTCTTAGGCCATAGAGATGATTGGAGCCATTCTGGTCTCTGATCAGCTCTATGGTCAGCTGGCGGAACCACCGGCTGCATTCTCAGGTTCCCTGTTGGGACAGGAGAGCCAGAGAAAACCATGGAAGACGGTGGGAGGGGGGGGGCATTCCCTCCCACTGCTTGTAAAAGCAGTCTAGAGACTAATTAGCCACTAGGATTGCTTTTACATAAAAGCCGACCGCTGGCTGAAAAGAATGATACCAAGATAATGCCTAATCCTGCCGGCATCATTCTGGTATAACCACTCAAAGTCCAGCAACATACCAGTACGTTGCTGGCCCTTGTTTGGCATATATTGTAATCTTTTTTTTCATGCAGCCTGTGGGCTGAACGAAAAAAAAAGATTGATCGGTGGGTATGCCCACCATTAGAACCTCCCTTCATCCACCCACTTCTAATGATGGGCATACATGCACCATTTTGTTTTTAACTGTGGTGGTGAAATCACCTCCAACAGCGCTGGAGTCACGGATTTATGTATCGTGGGAGCAAGCGCTGTTGCTGCCAAGATAAATAAATCCGCGCTGCAGCTGAATGGCGTACCTGCTAAGCAAATTATGGTTAACAATAAAACAAAGTAACATTACAGTATAACAGTAAGATTTACCATACCTGCAAAGCAAATACCAAAAAAAACATAGTAAAAAAGAAACATTTTTTAATGCAACCTGTGCCTAAAATATATATATGCCGAAGCATGGGGGCATCCTCCCGCAAAAAAGTTATGCCGCGTACACACGGTCGGAATTTTCCACGGGCAAGCCTCCGTCGGAATTTCAACCGTATGTAGGCGGCATTAGGAGCAAATCGCTCCTCCGCCCTCTGCTGCCCCCATGCTTCGGCATATATGCTCTTTTTTTTTTAACTGTGGTGGTGAAATCACCTCCTACAGCGTTGGAGTCACGGCTTTATGTATCGTGGGAGCAAACGCTGTTGCTGTCAAGATAGATAAATCCGCGCTGCAACTGAATGGCGTACCTGAAAACAAAAAAAATGGTTAACAATAAAACATTGCAGAATAGAATACAGTAAAAAGGAGAACAATAGAGAGAGAGAATAGAGAGAAAGAGAACAATAAAACAACTATTTTTGTTTTTTTTATTGTATATTTTTTTTGTTTTATTTTTTACTTTTTTTTTTTAAACTTTTGTTTGTAACTGTAACAGTTCTAACGGAACTGTTGTAACGGTTCCATCGGTTTTGGTCTCAAAATGCGATGGCATTCTTGAGAACGTGTGCCTAGTCTGTGCAATGCTGTACCCTACGCTAATACTCAACTAGTGTATGGTAGCGTTCAAAACATTCACCGATGCAAAGACCAGGATTGTCAGGACAGCGGGGACAATAATAGCGGGTGTCACGCCTAAATCCGCGCTTTCTGCAGACACGACATTTTCTTTGGGGGGCTTGTTGGGTAGGGGTACTCGGGAGGACATAAATAAAATGCCGCTCATGCAGCCGGCTAACTGCATTTGGTTGGGGAATGTGAGGCGGAGCACCGTCTGGAAACAGAAGGGCTCCGATGATCTCTTCCTGGAATTTAAGGAAGGATCCAGTACGTCCTGAAGCTCCGTATAGCACATGAGCATTCAGCAAAGCCAATTGGAAAAGGTAAATAGACACTTTTTTGTACCAGCGTCTAGCCTTACGGGCAACTAGGTACGGCGCCAACAACTGGTCGTTGAGGTCCACCCCTCCCATGTTTTGGTTGTACTCGTGGACACAGAGGGGTTTCGTCACAACACCAGCCGCCGTAGTAATTTGGACCGTCGTGTCTGCATGAAGGGAGGTAAGAACGAAAACATTCTTATTATCCCTCCACTTCATAGCGAGCAAGTTATTACACTTCAAGCAGGCTCTCTCCCCCAGCCTAAGACGGGACTCTACAAGCCGCTGGGGAAAGCCCCGGCGATTAGGTCGCACGGTGCCACATGCTCCAATCTGATGATCAAACAAATGACTAAACAGTGGCACGCTCGTGTAATAATTATCCACGTACAAGTGGTACCCCTTTCCGAATAAGGGTGACACCAAGTCCCACACAATCTTGCCAGCGCTCCCTATGTAGTCAGGGCAGTTTGTCGGCTCTATGTGGCTATCTTTGCCCTCATAAACCATAAATTTACATGTATAGCCTGTGGCCCTGTCACAGAGCTTATACATCTTGACCCCGTATCTGGCACGCTTGCTGGGAAGGTATTGTTTGAATGACAAGCGGCCAGTAAACTTAATCAGGGACTCGTCAACGCAGACAACTTGATGGGGAGTAAACAAGTCTGCAAAACGTTGGTTGAAATGGTTTATGAGGGGCCGAATTTTATAGAGCCGATCGTATGCAGGGTCTCCACGAGGACGACAGAGTTCATTGTCGTTGAAGTGCATGAACCGCAAAATCTGTTCGTATCGTGCCCTGGACATGGAGGCAGAGAACACGGGCATATGGTACATTGGCTCAGTGGACCAATATGAACGCAACGTACCCATTTTAACTATGCCCATGATGAGGGAAAGGCCCAGAAAGATCTTAAATTCGGGGACCGTAATTGGTCTCCAATCTCTGGCAAGGGTGGACAACTGGGGATTAGCAGCGATGTGTTGACCAGCGTACAAATTGGTTTGGTCCACAATAGATCTATAGAGATCTTCGGTGAAAAACAGCGAAAAAAAATCAAGTGACGTAAAATCAGCTGTTTCCACCTGAATACCGGGTTGGCCAGTGAATGGGGGAAGTACGGGTTCTGCAGAAGTGGTGGGCACCCAATCAGGATTGGCAAATTCTGCAGGAAGGGCACTATGGGCACGACGGGCCTGTCTTTGTCGTCTTCTTGGTGGCAGAGGGACACTACTTGTGCTTGCCACCTCGCCAGCTGAAACTGCACTTATGGGACTCGCCACGTCACCACGTGATACTGCAGTGCTGGTTTGACTACGTCCAGGGTGTACTAGGCCGCTGGTGCTTGCCTGTTCACCAGAAGGAATAGCGGCTCTAGTACGTCTCTGCCTCCTACGAGCGACCTGCGGTTCCTGCACCTCAACAACAGAAGAAGGAGTTTGGGGTCTGGTACGCCTGACCTTAGCAGGGACCACAACTCCGCCGTCAGAGCTATCTGTCATGGAGCCGCTGTCGTCTACTGGGTCGTATTCTGAGCCTGATTCTGACAGATGAGTGACCTCCTCTTCACTATCTGTCATACTCAGAAACAAGTAGGCCTGTTCACTAGTGTACGTTTGACTTGCCATTTAGGGCTCTAAATTTAGTAGTGAGACTCACAGGAGAAAAAAAAGCTCCTGACTGTTAGCGACTGAATCAAAACGCTACCAAAAAACTGTAAGCGATCGCAGGGATCAGGCCTGACTCTGCGAACGCTGCAGTTATGTGTGCTTAGTGTTTTGTAAGTGACAGTGATCGATCGATACTGCACTTGGGTGGGCTGGGCGGAGGGGGAAAACGCAGGTGCTAGCAGGTATCTGGGCTGATCCCGCTAACAATGCGTTTTTGGGAACCCTAAACAGCTGGGGACGCTAGTATAGATCTGATCAGATCAGATATCGATCTGTTCAGATTCTATACCACTAAGGGAGGTGTATGCTGCGTGCGTGGGTGTTTGCGGTACTGGCACTAACCCGACGCTGCCTGGGGCGACGCAGACCCTATTTGACTCTAAAACCTTACTTATATCACCCGCCGGGCGATCAGGGGGTTAAACCTTTATTAGGTAATAAACGGCGGGTGCCCTGAAACTATAAAAAATAAACTAACTGACCAGCGTCACCCGTAACAGTTATATGGTGATCACTGGTGAAAGGGTTAACTAGGGGGCACTCAGGGGGTTAAAACCTTTAGTAGGTAGTATATGGGGGGTCCCTGACCCTATAAAACGCTGCGGCAAACCTAAATACCTACCTCCCTAACTAGCGTCAACTGTGACACTAATACAGCGATCAAAAAAACGATCGCTTAGTGACACTGGTGACGGGGGGTGATCACGGGGTTAAACCTTTATTAGGGGGGGTTCCTAGACCTAAAGGGGGCTAAATCTAACTGCCCTAACAGTTATTAGGGTCACAATGCACCAATGCAGTTAACAGTAAAAAAAAAAAAAAAAAAAAAACTGCTTTGGTGTCACTGTGACAGGGGGTGCAGGGGGGCAATCGGGGGGGGGGCTGGGGTGTGAAATGTGTGCCTAGAATGTTCTACTGTTAGTGTAGTGTAGTGTAGTGTAGGTGTTGTGCAACTCACGTGTCTTCTCTCCTCGGCGTCGGTTCGAAAAGACCGCCACGAGGAGAGATGACCTCACTTCCCCTGGCTCTGTACACAATACAGAGCCAGGGGAAGCATTCCATTGGCTGGGAGCGATCGCGAGGGGGGGGGGCACGAATGAGTGCCCCCCCCCTCATCTCCGATCCCTCCCCCAATGTCCCGGACAATTTACAGACACGGGGGCGGGCCCGATCGGCCCCCCACCCGCGTCTGTTAGGGATGACATCACTTCCTCTAGCCCTGTTTACATGACGGGGCTAGAGGAAGTGTTTCATTGGCTGGGAGCGATCGCGAGGGGGGGGCCACGAATGAGTGGCCTCCCCCTCATCTCCGATCGCTCCCCCAACGATGCCGACCGCCGCAGGCACCGGGGGGGGCCCGATCGGGCCCCCCACCCGCAGACAGGTAGGGACGTATATATACGCCCTCCTGCCTGTACGTGCCATTCTGTCGACGTATATCGTCGTGCGGCGGTCGGCAAGTGGTTAAGAGAAAGTTGCATTGCCTTTTTGAATCAAAGGGAGACTGAGAATTTGCAGGTTATCACACTGCTTAAGGAGGAACTACAGGGTGCACAGGCAGCCATAATGGAGTCATCCTCCAAACATGCAATATCCGAATGTGCAATGGTGGAGGTACCCTCCGCACATGCTCAGTGTACAAAAAAAAAAATAGAAGTGGAACATGAAGAAAACCCGTATGCTATTGTTGCTGCAAATGATATTACTATGATGGGAATCAATGTTGGAGATGTAAATAAAAACGTGATAACTGCGCTTGAAATTGATTCAGGAGTTGAAATGGAAACTTCTGATGACTCCTCAGACGATGAAAGTGTAAAGTCTGTTCATTCCAATCGTAGTAATATTATCCAGCAATGTGAGTTTCCAGCGCCATATGCTCAAAGAAGGGCCTATGCAGGGAAACCAGAGCTAAAATGTTTTTTGTGTAAAGGGGGGATCACATCGCAAAATATTGTTGGGCGAATAACGATATCACAAGAAGATCATACCCGAAAACGACCCCAAGGCCTTATGAATGTTATTCGGCCAGGTGGGGTAGCAATCCAAAGCATGGAGCCCATACTAATCAAACCCATTTCCCAGTTAAGACCCAATTACGGAGTCTACAAACTAAAAAGCAATATGTAGGACAGTTGCGTAAAATCAAAATTGAGGTAGCCGCATGGTTATTCAAATATAGCACTGGGAGAAACAATGTTAGCAGCACTTAGTGAGCTGCAGGTATGGTAAGAATATTCTGATCAAAGTTTCCTTGCTATGAATAAGGTTTGATGTGAGTTTCAGGTTTGGAATATGATAGAGGACCTTGATATATAGTTTTTTATTATTTTCAAGGATGAGCCTCTGAATTGAATAACTCTGTTATGATAATTGTTTTTTTTTTCTCCTCTTATTTTTTAATGTTTAATACTTTACTCATTTTTATTTTATTTATTTTATTTTAATGTTTTTATTTTTATTTTAAATGTTTTATAATTTTTTTTTTAATTTTTAATGTTTTTAATTTTTATTTTTAGTTTAGTTGTTTATTCTACCATTCTGGCTTGTATGTGTTCCCCTAGCAGTACAATTAATGGGAAAAGGCTTGGGGGACCTAAAAGGTCAATTGTCATGATAATTGTGTGTAATCATTGTCTTTGTGTTCCTTTTCCAAAGACCAGGGAAAAAGTTAAACAGGTTTGGATACTAATGTTTTTTTCTGTTTGCAGGTCCGTCAAAGTGAGAACAACAGTGTGCAAATATAGCAAAAGGTTATTGTAAATGCATAATCGATTATCACATGGTTTGCAAACAATTAGTAATTGTTTGCAAACAATGAAAAAAATGTAAACAACAGTCTGACATTAATGGACTAAAGAGTTACAAATTAAGTTACAAATGTTGTGATGAGGTACGTATCAGTGGCGGAATTATAGGGGTCGCAACAGTCGCAAGTGCGACTGGGCCCTGTAGTTCTCCGCCACTTCAGGGGGCCCACCGGCCGCCCGCCCGCCGGACTGAGGGGCCCACCCACCTGACTGTCAGGGCCCCGGGGCCCGGGGTGTGTGCGGCCGCTGCGGCGCGATTCACAATTTCACAGTCAGTCTGTGATAACCGTGGAGACTAGTTCATTGCATGCCATGAGGAGGGAGGGGGGCTTTCACCCACTGCGAGGGGAGAGAGAAGCGCTCTGAGACTGTGTGGGCTCCGCCCCCGCCTATCCAGAGGCAGGAAACTAAAAGAAAAACTCTCAGACCAATACAGTGAAGGTGGGGGAGGAGCTTTCTGAGGCAAGGCATTCTGGAGGAGCCTCGAGGCACGCCTGTGGAGGAACTTTGCGATCGCGACGTCACGTGAAGATACTTGGGGGAATCGATCGATTGATTGGCGGCCGGTAAGTCACCGTTTTACATTGCAATCGCGCCACCACCGCCGCCACCACCCCCCTCCACAGTGACACCACCCCCCCCCCTCCGATTGATTGGCGGCCGGTAAGTCACCGTTTTACATTGCAATCGACCATATCCCAACCTCTGCCACCACCCCCCCTTCAGACTGTGCCACCACCACCCCCCTCCACAGTGACAACACCCCCCCCCCCCCAGACTGTGCCATCACCCCCCCCCATCCCTCCCCCTCACCCCCACCCCCCTCCACAGACTGTGCCACCACCACCCCCAGTGCCATCACCCCCCCCTCCAGACTGTGTCCCCCCCCCCTCCACAGACTGTGCCACCACCCCCCCCCCCACCCATTGTTTTTTTTTGCGTTTTTAAATTGAGAACTTTTGAGAAAAAACATTGACGATCGTTTTAGAAATTTTTGATCATACCATGGAGGTCCATTTTAGAGTGGGTTCAGCCTAAAGAAGTCATGGTTGTTTGGATAGTTTGGTCAGAGTTGCAGTAGTCAGGCATATTAGGTTCCTGGGTTCCAAGGAGGGAACTATGAGTAAATATAGTAAGCGTAGCATAGTAAGTATAGTAATATAGTAAGCGAGCAGATATTATGGATAAGAATTTGATTCTGCTCTTGTTTTTCAATTCCAGAATCCTGGTGGAGCGAGATTGGAAACGTTTCTGAAAAATGGATGACAGATGATCATCTGGTTGGCAGTTTGTCTGTGCCATACCACACCCCAAATTTGTTGTAATAAACATCAGGAGAGACGGGACAAACAAAAAGATTCACTTTAATATTTGTTCTTTTCTAATGGACAATTTGGTGCTGAATCTGAAAGACTGTGCCTATCAACAAGACTTGAAACATTTTTTCTGAAGTCTCTCCTGATAAATGCAAACATGTTATAAATATACGTGCAATGGGTTGGAGGTTGGGGGAGGGAATATAACACATCCAATCCATCAGAACATGAAAATTTAAAATATATTTTTTTTTTGTTAGCGGGAGGGGTTGAAAGAAGAAAAGTTGTGTAATGTATGACATTTATTGACATAACGGAATTTATATGGTGCGGGTACTCAGGAGGCAGGCACTTATGCATAATAAGGTGTCTGCTGGCCAGACTAGAGGGTGCCAGGTGACACATAAATGGGGTAAAAATTTCCTTGTATGGGGGAGATACGCCTGGTTGATGTATCACCTGAGAGGTTGAAACCCTGCACAGGTAATGCCAGTGAATACACACAGGAGAATACTCCGTTAAATAAAGGGAACAAATGCTGGCTACCAGGGTACATTATGCCTTCACCACATGGTGCTGCAACATCTCACAGTGGTTGATAAAACCTATTACCCTATATGTGCTGAGTATACACTGAATCAAGTGCAGTCATTGTACCAGTGACTTACTCCCAGAGATGTGCGGACACAGAATGAGGTGCATGCAGGATGCTTATATCTGGGGAGTAACCGCTGGAGGAGGGATGTATTCAGCACTATATTGGGGGAATAGGAGCGGGGATGGGTGTTGTTAATGGAGTAGACATCGGTATCCTGAGGAACAAACTCTCAGCCATGGCTTAAGCGGTGCTTTGTTACTCAGAGAGATGGGTGGCATCCTTAATAAAATTCTACAAAGTCACATAAATACCCAGGGTAAAGTGGCTCCAGATTTGGTGAACCATGTTGAGAGGTTGGTAGAGAGTGTGATGGTATAGGACAGAAATCTGTCATTGGCTCTGGCATGCACGCAGCGGCAGGCGGAATTATCAACCAACATCAAGCTGTTTGTACAGTCTCTGTATGAAGGGCAGTGGCCTGATAAGTTAGCATCACCTCTCAGTAAGACTGTGCCAAAACATCCTTCCACGAGGGTCAACTGATTTTAGGGGGGGATTTTAACGTTAGCCCGGATCCCCGGATAGATACATCCCAAGGCCGCTCAGCACACTCCTACGCCTTTCTGAAGCACTTTAGGAAGCCTCTACAGTCCCATCATTTGATTGACTGCTGGAGAATTCTCCACCCGAATGACAGGGACTATAGCTACTTCTCGTCCACTCACGGTGTCTACACACGTATAGACCTTCTGTTGCTTGACCAATACTCCCTAGACTCTCTAACAAAAGCCTCCATAGGCTCCTTTACAATATCTGACCATGCGCCTGTCTCCATCTCCCTGCGTCCACTGTTTACGGAGGCACGGACATGGAACTGGCGCCTGAACGACGGCATTCTAGATGACGCGGTGGCATTGAAGGGGGTGCTGGATACCATCTCCCTGTATTTCAATGAGAATCTCCCGGACGAAGTTAGCATGGGCTCAGTCTGGGAGGGCCACAAGGCAGTGGTGAGGGGAGAACGGATTTCCCAGGGGACTCGTTTGAAGAGAGCCAGGGAAGGAGAGGTGCAGAAGCTCTTGGCTAGAATACGCACTGCGGAACTAGTACATAAAAAGAATGTCACTCCCTCACAGACAGCAGAACTACACTCCCTTAGGCAGGAACTAGTGGCACTTTTAGACTCTAAAATTAAAGCTCGCCTACACCACTTGTCGCACAAATGTGGGAGACTGTTAGCCAGAGCCCTCAAACGCCAGAAAGATGCGGGCCACGTACATAAGCTCAATACAACAGCAGGAGAAGCAGTGGTGCACTCCTCGAAGATAGCAAACATTTAGAAATTTCTACGCTCAGCTGTATAACCTACCAGCCACACTACCTGGGTCCTCCGAAGCCCAAAGGACAGCCCGCATCGAGCAGTACTTGGAAGAAGCCCAGTGCCTGCAGCTGGAGGCCTCAGTCTGCGCACAGCTGGATGACACAATTACTGTGGCTGAAATACAAGCAGTGATAAAAGACCTCCCCAACGGGAAGAGTCCAGGTCCGGACGGCTACACTAATGCATATTACAAAAAGTACTCGGAAGTGCTCGCAGGTCACATGTATAAATACTTTACGGCATTAGCCCAGGGCATGGTAGAAAGCATTTGACAGGGTGGACTGGACTTACATGAAAGCGGTGCTGACGAGGCTCGGACTAGGTCCCAACATGCTAACATGGATTTCCTCCCTGTATAGTTCCCCGTCCACCAAGGTGAAAGTGAATGGGCTTTTGTCTGACCCATTCCCCATTGGGAATGGGACACGCCAAGGTTGCCCACTGTCCCCGCTAGTCTTTGCCCTTACCCTCGAACCCCTGCTTAACAAAATTTGCCGGAACAATGATATCAAGGGATTCACAGTTGGCCCGACGGAACACAAATTATCTGCGTACGCGGACAACGTATTATTTTACGTCACTGACCCCCTTATATCACAGCCCTGCATTATGACTGAACTACAGGAATTCAATGAGCTGTCGCACTTTAAAATTAATTATAATAAATCTGAGATCCTTTCCCTGAACGTCCCCTCGGATCTGCGTACAAGGTTGCAAGCTGCTTTCTCCTTTACATGGTGCCCCACATCACTAAAATATTTGGGGATATACTTGCCCAAGAGCTGCTCACAGCTATATGACTGCAATTACTCCCCACTACTTTCTACCGCCAAAGCGGACCTTAAAAACTGGGACAGAACGGCATTTTCATGGATGGGCCAAGTCAGCGTCCTCAAAATGAATGTACTACCCCGCATACTGTTTCTCCTGCAAATGGTGCCGATTACCTTACCAAAAGCGTTTTTCTCAAGCCTCAACAGCATGTTTTCTCAGTACATCTGGAGTGGGAAATGCCCTAGGCTGGCACTCCGTATGCTGCAACGCCCCAAGTCTAAGGGGGGTCTGGGGGTACCGGTTATCCATAGGTATTATGAAGCAGTGGCCCTGCAACGCATTTTAGACTGGTACCATAATGTCGCTCACAAACTCTGGGTCCCCGTGGATACGTTTCTGGCAGGCTGAAATTTGGCACATGCCCCTTGGGTCCCCAGAGAGCATAGGGGCCTGTCGGCTCTGGTGTCCCCGCTGGCTTCCCATGTGCGGAAGATATGGGATGCCCTAAATATGGGAGGAATGCTGGCTCAGCCAACCTCCCCCCTGGCACTACTAAGTGGCTTCCCCTGGTTCACTCCTGGGCAGCACCCTTCCTTTTTTCGGGCGTGGGCGGCGGACGGGGAGTCCAGGTGTGGCAGGTTTGTCCAAGACCAAGGGCTGTTGCCCATAGAAACCCTGAGGGCTCAGTTTGGCCCCTTCCTAACGGACAACTGGCGCTATAGGCAGCTCCAGCACTTCATAGCCAGCCTATCATACGGCGTCCGGTCACCCACCCAGGCCTCGCCTTTCGAACAGCTGTGTATGTCAGAGGCAGCCACCCCACACGCTATCTCTGTACTGTATGACTTACTGCAGGCACTGCAGATGGAAGGGAGGCCAGCCTTTATCAGTCTTCACGCAACCTCAACTCGAGCACATGTATAAACTTACACACTCTTGTACAGTGGATACAAAAATGCAGGAAAACAGTTATAAGCTTCTAACTAGGTGGTACAGAGTGCCAACCAGGCTCACCAGGATGTACCTATCATTGTCGGATGCATGCTGGAGAGGCTGTGGCCTCAGAGGCTCGTTCCTCCACATATGGTGGGAATGCCCCCTGCTGAGACCCTTTTGGCTGGATGTTCACGCACAGCTCAAACAAATACTAGATCTGGAGCTCCCGGACTCCCCACTGGAATCGCTGCTGCACTTCCCCACCATTCCTCTCAGCAGATATAGCAAATCTGTCCTACCCCACCTGCTCAATGCAGCAAGGAGGCTGATCCCAATCTCCTGGAAGACGCCCAAGATACCCACTCGGGCAGAGTGGGTGAAATTAGTTGATAATATTATGGCTGCAGAGGAATGGATGGCGAAGTGCAAAGATAGGTATGAAAAGTTCTACACCACATGGGCTACCTGGATACACTATACCTCCTCAGGGCCCTCGCCATTAGGGACTTCCCCCTACGTGAGGGGACCGAGAGAAGTGAGACAAGGGGTAATAGGACTAGATGTCAGTGAGCCTATAAAGTCCTTCATCAACTCAGATTAGTGGCGCATAGCAGCGGATGTGAGCACACACCCCCCCTTCCTTTCCTTTTTTTACCCTCTGTTCTGCTGTCTAATCTATTCCTCACTCTTTTCTTTTCTTTCTTTTGGCAAGTTCCTCCGGCGGTATTTGAGCTCGATACGTGGGCGGGATACCGGAACCGAGGCATAAGGCCAGATCTCCGACTGGAGACCCATGTCTTTGACATGGACCACTAGACAGAGAGGCCAGGGGTGACCCAATGTTGTTTGAATTCATATCATGGGTTTGACATGTAGATAAACACATCCCTTGGGACAGTTTCTGGTGGGCAGATGGCCACATGCACTTTATACGGCGCCTCTTGTTCCGGGCACGACCCCCAAATGTTGTATGCTGAACCTGTTGCCAACTGCACATGTTGTTTGTTTTTTGTTTTCTGTTATTTGTCTGTTTGTTCGAACCTTTTATTCTCAAAATAAAGATTATACAAAAAAGACTGTGCCAAAACACATCGCTTACACTAATCCAAAGTGGTGGTCGAATGCCTGGATGGGCTGTACTATTTTGGATTGTGAAAGGTGTTATGCTGTATGATTCCATATACAGAAGTGCAGACTCTGTTTGGTGGCATCAATGGGCTTACTGACTGGGGATTCTATCTTGTTGCATTTGAGGCTAAGTTACCCACATGTGATCAGAGAAGATGGAAGCTGAAGGCAGGTTGATACTTCCCTCGGTCGGAAACATGTTGTCCTTCGTATGCCAGGTCAATACATGGTGGCAAACGTAAAAATCTTGGGAAGTTATTTCAGGGAACATTGCTGGGAATGAAGCACCTGGGTATCATTTAGGACATAGACGAGTTTGTTTCTTTGTCCTAAAGAATACCGATGTAATGTTAGTCATGGAACTAGAGGGTTCCTTGAACCTAACCATAGATAGAGGTGAATGGTATACCCTGGGCATGGTCTCTGAAATCCAGGCACAGGGATGGAATTGTGTGGGTTTTGTAATTTTTGCATACTTATATGTGTGGTTAGACTCGATATTTATATAGAAGGGTCTCCCATTTGTCTATGCAAGTTGAGGGACGAATTGACGGTAGGGTCTCTGTGTACAAATTAGATACTTTGCTGCCAACATCAGAGCCCTGCAATACCGCTGTGAGCAAGCCTGCATACCGACCCATATTTACAGTAAAGGGTTATAGGAGGTTGGAAGCGGGGTACGTAATTGGATGGGACACATATATATGTATATAATATGGTAATAAGTTGATTTATGTTATGGTATAGTGTGACCTATGTGTATTGTAGGTTAATAATATGGGTGAATAAGGCCCTCCTCGAGACTTATCTAAATACTAGATCGGTATTTGAGAGCTGTTTGAAATGTTGCTCTGAATGTGTGCTGGTGAATGGTGAATTGTGAATGAATGGACACCCCTTGCCTGTACTGCATCCTGTCCTGAAGATGCCGGAAAGGAGAAGATACCAAAGATACAGAATGGTGACATGGAAGCTGTCGCTGAAGAAGGATGGTGGTGTGTCATTCAGTGGCAAAGCGGCACGTGTTGGGAAGCACAACACGGTAAGACCATTATGGACTGTTCCATAGGAGCTGTTTCTGCACATGTTGAAAAACACAACACGTTTAAGGACTATTCTTATAGGTACTGGTTCGGAAACACATGTTAGGGACAAAACAGTTATGGACTGTTCAATAGGAGCCGCATCAGAAGGGTGGTATGCGCCTTTTAGGCGCAAAGCGGTTTATGTTGGATTCAATATGAACCGATGTAATATTTCTGGGATTCATACATCGGCTCATTCCAAACACTTTTCTGGAGAACAGGATCCCCTCCCACGGTTGTTATGTAGCCAGTTAAACAACTATGTTATATGAGGCTAGGAGCTCCCATCTATCTATGAGAGCTACTCTGCATGACAATGCTGACTCTGATCTGTCTATGAGACAAGCAAGCTTCAAAAGAACTTAAAGCGGTTCTGCACTGGGTTTTTTTTTTTATTTTTTTGGGGGGGATTATGCTAAGGTATAATAGCTAAATTGGGGGACTCACCTGTTCCATCTTCCATCGCGATCGCTGCCGGTTTTCCTCAGATAAAGTTCTTTATTTGCTGCTTTTCTGCTGGGGGCCATCTTGCCTGTGGGCATATGAAACCCCACAGGCACTTTAGATGGCCCAGCATGCACCGCCGTTACTGCGCGGAGCTCGCGCGTGCGCAGTAACGGCAAAGTGCAGCTCACGTTCTCCGAAATCTCGCGAGATGTCGGAAGATGTGTCCGAAATCTCGCGAGATTTCGGAAGATGTGTCCGAAATCTCGCGAGATTTCGGAAGATGTGTCCGAAATCTCGCGAGATTTCGGAAGATGTGTCCGAAATCTCGCGAGATTTCGGAAGATGTGTCCGAAATCTCGCGAGATTTCGGAAGATGCCCACACAGACTCCTGGGATCAATGACACCAGATCCCAGGAGACAGTGCGTCGTGACGAGGATCCCCGCACAGACCCCGCCCACCCCCACAGAGACAGAGGACCGGAAGTCATCGATTACAAGGTAAGTGAAAAAACTAAAAAAAAACACATTTCATTTAGTACTCTTTGCCTGATTTGGAAGGCAAAGAGATTTACTAAATGAAATGTGTGCAGAACCGCTTCAATTGACAGATTTGAGACACATGAGCTCGAACCCCAGGTTTGGCCCCAGTCGGATGAATTGCAATCCATGGACAAACACTGCCCCTAGTGGACTATACCCCAGGACAGTCAGTAGTATAGCCTGATGAGCAGAAATCCCCCAGGAGGATCGTCATGTGAACACTGATTGGTGCAAAGCAAATGGGACTGGCAATGGGGGGAGTTTGAATAAGTGAGTTTTGTTAAAAGGGATTGTTGCAGAGAGCTCTCTCTCTGTCTGCTGGGAAAAGCCTGTCATGAGGCTGTGTCTCTGCTAACTGATGATTTGGCCATCTTGAGGCCTAACCCATGTGGGCACCCCTTTTCTCCACCAAGCGGCTCAGCTACAAGGACGTGCTAAGTATATTATTTGTATTGTATTTTGACTGCATGCTATGTAATTTTATAACCCCTTTTAATACATGTTAGATTTCTTTTTTCCTTGGGAAATAAATGAGATTTGATTAATCTTAAACCGTGTGTTCCATAGCTAACTTTATATTATGGTGATATAAACAGTAGCATGCGCACAGAGTTTTAATAGACTAGCTAATCTATAGGGACTAGACAAAGTAATACATACGCAGATATAATAGTAAGTAATAGTGTATCGCTTTCTACAAGTATATCGCATTCTACACATAGTATATATATTTTTTTCCAATATGAGAATCCCATATCTCTGGAGTCCCTAGGGCGGTCTACAACAAAGTACACACAGACCCTAATAGCTGCTGACAGCAAAATGTATACTTGTTATTTGGACACAGACTCACATTTAATGCGGAACTCCAGGCAAACTCCTAAATACAGATTAAAAAATATTGACGTGGTTTATCCCAGTGGTTCTCAATCTTAGTCCTCAAGTACCCCACACAAGCCATGTTTTCAGGTTTTCCTTTACTTTGCACAGCTGCTTTAAATCAGTTTCAATGACATGATATCGATCAGAGAAGAAAAAACATGGCTGTTGGGGTTACTTGAGGACTGAGGTTGAGAACCAATGGTTTAACCCACCAATAGATTTTAACACTGGTTGGACAGAGATACAAGAGGAAGTAAACCCTAATGGGTTTACTTCCTCTTTGTTTCCCTGCAAAGGTAAAGCATAATGGGCTACTATGCATCGCATAATAGCCCATTATGTGTCACTTACCTGACACAGGAGCCTGCGATGTCACCGCTGGCTGGAAGCATCCATCTTCAGCCCTCTTCCTTCCGGGGCCGCGAACTCCGGCTCTGTGACTGGTCAGAGTCACGTGACATCACTCCCGTGCATGCGAGCGGGAGCCACCAGTCACAGCCTGACCCCAGCTAGAAACGGCAAAGCGTGCATTTTCTAAAGTTCGCAGGCGCCGAATACAAATCGGCGCATGCGCAAAACAACTCATTGTACAGGGAATTGTAAAATATCTTCTAAACCGTGTAGGTTTAGGAGATAGTACCAGTACCTACAGGTAAGCCTTAATCTAGGCTTACCTGTAGGTGAAAGTGGTTGTACAGCGTTTACAACCACTTTAAGATCTACACAGCTCTGCCCTGCAACACAGCCCTGTCAGAAAGGGCAGAAGACATGATGTTCCTCTGCTGTAGTTTAAGCCCAACTCTGCATGTATATTCTGCTCTACATTTGTTTATGTTTACCTTTCCCAGTTATCTTCAATATGCGCATCTACACTGGTCTCTAGATTTGATTAGATTACGATTATCCTGTCAACGATTTGATTCCGCAATGCTGCCCATATTTTTATGTGGATGCTGGAAATGTCTGGCGAGGCAGACACAGGAGGCGAGACAGCATGCCAGAATGATGTCAGGAGAGACAGTGTACAAGTGTATGTGGGGGATGTACAGAATAGAAGTGTGTGTGTGTGAGGGGGGTTGTACAGTATACAAGTGTGTGTGAGGGGGTTGTACGGTATACAAATGTGTGGGGGGGTGTACAGTATACAAGTGTGTGGGGGGGGGGGGTTGTACAGTATACAAGTGTGTGTGAGTGGGGTTGTACAGTATACAAATGTGTGTGAGTGGGGCTGTACAGTATACAAGTGTGTGTGAGTGGGGGGTGTGTGTGGGGGGGGGTGTACAGTATACAAGTGTGTGTGAGTGGGGCTGTACAGTATACAAGTGTGTGTGTGTGAGGGGGGTTGTACAGTATACAAGTGTGTGTGAGTGGGGTTGTACAGTATACAATTGTGTGTGTGTGTGAGGGGGGTTGTACAGTATACAAGTGTGTGTGAGTGGGGTTGTACAGTATACAAGTGTGTGTGAGGGGGGTGTAGGGTATACAAGTGTGTGTGGGGGGGGGGGGGGGGATAGTACAGTATACAATGTGTGGGGGGGGGGGGGGGGGGGAGTATACAGTATACCTGACCGTGGTTTGGTTTCAACAGAACCCCTCATTTTCCGCTTCTTGATTAGAGTTTGAACACTGCTGATTGACATTCTCAATTCCTTGGATATCTTTTTATATCCCTTTCCTGTTTTATACAGTTCAACTACCTTTTCCCACAGATCCTTTGACAATTCTTTTGCTTTCCCCATGACTCAGAATCCAGAAACATCAGTGCAGAACTGGATGAAAGATACAAGGGTCTCTCAGGAGTCCACAAACCCATTGACCTTTTATACACACAAACTAATTACAAGCAAACAGATCACAGGTGAGGCTGGTTACCTTTAATAGCCATTCAAACCCCTTTGTGTCAACTTGTGTGCATGTTATTAGGCCAAAATCACCAGGGTATGTAAACTTTTGATCAGGGTCATTTGGGTAGTTTCTGTTGTGATTTAAAAAAAAGAGTAAATACAATTTATTGATAATAAATGGCTTCAGCCAAACACTAACCATGAGTGAAAGAAAAGGTTTTGTGTTATTCATACTCTCTGAAAAATGACCAAGAAATCAAATTACATAGTTACTAAGGTTGAATAAAGACACCAGTCCATCCAGTTCAACCTGAGCGAGTGTCGACAATTGTCCCTATCCCTGTGCATTGCACACTCACATCGGTCCCTACCCTCAAGGAGCCCACAATCCAAGGTCCCCATTCATATACTAGGGCCAATTTCTGGACAGACGCCAATTAACCTACCTGCATGTCTTTGGAGTGTGGGAGGAAACCGGAGTACACGGAGGAAACCCACGCAAGCACAGGGAGAACATGCAAACTCCAGGCAGGTAGTGTCGTGGTTGGGATTCGAACCATCGACCCTTCTTACTGCTAGGCGAGAGTGCTAACCACTACACCACTGTGCCGCCCTATCTCTGCCTGAGTATGTAAACTTAGGAGCACAACTGTATTTGTGTCTTTTTCATTTACCTGAAGTTCAGCTTTAGGATGTCCTCTATTCAAGTCAGTTTAGTTTTGAGGGAAGGGGGGATACAGAGAGACCTTGTGTGAAATTATCTTTATTCTCAAACCCATTTAATTCTTCTGGAATTCTCCTCCAGAACCGACTGTCAAAATAAATTGTCAGCATCACCCAGTTTACCAGTCAGCAGAAAAATCCTCCCAAACAAAACCGTATCCGCACCACGTTAAAGATAACCAAACAAAATTGTCCTGGGAGGAGGACTTACCAAAGTGGGTAGGTATTCTCATAGCTGATAAAGGAGTGTTTAGGCTTATGCACATTGCAGCTCAAAAAAAATAAAATAAAATAAAATAAAAAGCTTTTAGGCTGGGTTCACACTCATGCGATGCCCGACATCGCATGTGATTTGATACGGCATTGCTGTGCACATCACATGCGATATCTGCGCAATGCGAATTCAGACAGTTTGTATGGCCGAAATCGCATTTGCACCAAAATGATGCAGGACCCTTATTTTTGGTCCGCACTGGAATCAGATCGCATGGTTGTTCACACCCATGCAATCCGCACTGCGTTCTGCAAAACTATTTGGGGGCTGTCATTAACTTTCTATTGTTTGCAGAGAGCAGTGTGAAAAGAGGCGATGCAGGAACCCACACAGCAATCGCGCTGGTTCCCACATCACACCAGTGTAAACCGAGACTTTCAGGCATTTGAGCTTTTATTTTTCTGATTAAAAGCTTGAAGAAGCTTGTGTTTTTTTTGCGTGTTTATATTTAGCCTTTTTGAGCATAAGCATTTTTTTTCCCCCTTCCCTTTTTTTTTTTGATTTGCATGCGTTTTCGCATGTTTTTGAGCACTTAGGCCCCTCTCAAAAACGCATGTTTGGTGGGGGGGGGGGGGGGGGGGGGGTTCTGTCGGTAAACACCTGAAAGAACAACATTTTAATTGTTACTTATGAAAAACTGATTTATTTATGATTTATCTGGGGGAATGAAGCTTTATAAATTGGGTTCTATAATAAAATGTGTGTTTGTGGTGTTAAAAGTTCTGTATTTAGTCCTCTTTGGTGGTTTTCTTCTGGTGTTTTTCCTTGATCTTCCTCCTTTCTCTGCCCAGCTGCCTATATCGCAACCTCTTGGGGTTCAAGCCGTATGCCCGCAGTCTCTGCCCACTAAATTCTCTCCCACCCATTCGCACCATGGCGCCTAAAAGATGACCAGCTTTCCGTTTTAGTTTCTTCTTCTTTTCTTTCAGACACAGGTCATTCACTTTTGCCTCCAGCATTTCAGCCTTGGCAGAGTCTCTCTTCTCTGCCAGTATATGGTTGGCATTGGGCTTGCTCTTGTTGCCTTTATTCCCTGCTGCTTTTGGTACTTTATCCTTGGCCGGGTCTTCCTTTTCTGCCGGTATAACGTTGACACTTGGCTTGCTGTTGGCGCTTTTATTCGCTGCTGCCTTCAGTTGTTTATCCTTGTCAGAGTCTTTCTTCCCTCTTGGCATACTGTTGGGACTTGACTTAATCTTTGTGCTTTTATTCACTGCTGCATTCGGTACTTTAACCTTGGCTTTCTTTGCTGCGGGTATACTGTTGGCATTTAGCTTGTCCTTAATCCTTTCTTCGCCCCCCTTGGACAAAGATTGATTTTTCAGCTCTGTTTCGGCAGAAGCCGATTTCTCTCCCATCTCCAACGTCTGTGAACCTTTAATGTATGTCGTTTTCTGACCCGGGTCCAGCTGTATTGTTGTTTCAGTTTCAGAAGATTTGAATGCCACCGTCGTCTCTTCTGATTGGCTCTTCAGTTTATCTCTGCGTCTCTTTCCTACTTTTGACTTGGAGGCCATTGTAGATTCTGAGTTTTCAGCACTTGTAGAGGATAAAATAAATAAGTGTTACTGTGCAAAAGCATTTAAAATTAGTTAAAATTTTTTCATTCCAAAAAATTAGTGCAAGGTTACCCCTCGAGTTTATGCATTTTGTTAGGAGAGCCCTGGACTGCCCCCTTTCTACACACATATATTACCCATTGTTAAGGTGGCAGTGACATCCCCTGCATTATTCTACCATAAGTCACATGACGCCGGGGGAGCCACTTATAATGCACCTTTTATTAAGCACACCCCAAAGTTACACAATACTAATGTTTTAGGGCTCCAACTACTGTGAGGCAGTAAAAATAGGAAGCTACACAATTAATCTGGTTGGGGGGGAAAAAAAAAAAAAAAAGAAGAAGAAGAAACACAAGCGACACTAGTCCATCCAGGTCAACCAACATAAAAAAAAAAACACAAATAGAAAACCTCCATAAACACTAAACTATACCCACAGAATACTGAATAAACAGTATAAAGAATACTTGTTAAAGCGGATGGAGATCCTTTAAGCGTGTGCACCCAGCAAAAAGACTCCTTTTTTGAGAGAACTGCTTGTGTATTGTTTGTCTATACCCACATTGAGCCACAGTTTTACTGTCCTCCAACCCTAACATAACATTGCAGACAGAAGGGAATGTATATAAAAAAAAAAAAAATACGAAATTAAACCTGTCTAAGAGTTCAAGTTAAAAACATGGGGTTTAGTAGCACACTTGCTGTGCCTAGGTACAGGGACGCAAAGGACACCCAGCAAGGGCACAATGACAGCTGAAGTTATCCAGTTGATGAATTGGCACAGGATAACTTCAGCTGTCCCTGTACCTTTAAGGAGGGGTGGGCTTCCTCCAAGCAAATCTGACCTTAATCTATCTATTGCTATATGTGCTCCAATTTGAGACACTCAGAATCATAGTTAGGACCTTGATGTGGCCACTGCGGCTTACACATTTATTTTCAAACGTCTGCGACTAAACTCCTTGTTTTTAACGTGAACTGTTAGACAGGGTCAATTTGGTTGTGTTGCAGGCTAGCTGGTAGGTGAGCTGGGAATTTGTTTGTTTTTGATGTTTGTTGCCCTTCCATGTGCTCCTTGTCATAAAGGCTATTTATAGGTTGGGGTGGTTGCCATTTGCTTTCTGTGGTCACAGCAAAATGTATACTCCATGTCGTGTTCGATACCAATGCGAACACAACTCATTCAAGTGAACAGGGTCACACCACAACCGCCCTGCAATTGCATCTAATGCATGTAGTTGCGACATACTGCTGTGGAATTTTAAGGGTTAAAACAGGCAGCAAGTAGGTGACATATTACCTCCCAGCCAAGCAATATATCACACAGAACTGTCAGGTAGTGTGAGTCAGCGCTCACTGGCAGCTATATTACCTCCCAGCCTCCCCCTCTAAAAAACAATCCACTGCAGATCACATTTCAGAAGGTAGTGAAAACTGCTGCAAATGTAAACTGACCCTTTAGGAGATAGACTAAAAAAAGGCTATGTACACAATTAAAGTATATGTCTGTGCAAAAGAAATACAAAATTCAGAGTATTGCTGCCATTTCACCATGTTTCCTGCTTCTAAAAATGCTGCAGATAAGGGAAATGTTGCATTGGAAGTCTACTACCCCTTCTACCCTTTCCACCTGGCAGAAGGCAGCTTACTCAGTTTTACCACTTTAATTTCAGTGGAGATACCTGAATCGTTTTTTTTTTAGAGTCGGCGATTCAGAGCACAAGAACAATCATAGCGGCTGTTTAGCCATTTGATTGTTCTTAGCGGGGGACATTATACCCCCCCCCCCCCCGGGTCTACTCCGGGCTCTCCCGTGCGATCAGGGACCGACAGAGAACGAATCGGCCGGCACTGGAAGAGAGGCATAGAAATTTCCAAGAGGCAGATGGTCCTGGCAATCTCTTCGAGGCCCAAGCGCGACGTTATGACATCACATCCGGGCCGCACAAGTAAACAAAGCCGAGATCTCTGCTAGAAAAGCATCAGATGGTCAATTTTTTTTTCTCGTTTTCCAGCCTGGAGGAGAGATTTGGCAGAATCTTTTGATTCTGCCCAAACTCCAGTGAGCCACTACCACTGCTGCACTGAAATCCCAAGCAATGTCAACAGCCCTGCCAAGTTCTCCTCTTAAGGTTTAAAAAGCAGCTCCTCTCACCAGTTCATAAAAAAAGAGATGTGTTCTGTAGTCCTCAGGGGGAGAACTGGGCAGGACTGCTAATACTGCTTGGAGTTTCAGTGCAATGTGTCAGGCAGACATTGGGAGCGCACTGAATTTCTGGTAGATCATTGGGTACTTTTCTGTATTTGCAGCATTTTTAAAGAGAAAATACACTGCATGCACTGCAGAGAAGTACTGAATATTAAATAAAAATCATAAAATAATAAGTAATCCTGAACCCAGTGCTCAATCTAAATGTGTAACCTGTACTTTCAGCCGCTGTTATAAAATATTTTTTTTTAAAAACAGTATAAAAATATATGCCTAGTTATAAAAACAAAGAATTAACAGCGCTCTATATGAATAACAAAAAATATTCAACAATATAATATCTCGTATAATGCAGTAAAGAAATCCTCTCATGTTTAGTAACATCATACATAAGGCATGAGCGGCAGCATTCACTGAAATGTCCGTCAATCTACTATCAATTAGCATAAATCATCTCTCAGAAGCCAGGCTGAATGCATTAGAGATGATCTACAGGAAGTGAATGCTGAGAGATGATCTACAGGAAGTGAATGCTGAGAGATGATCTACAGGAAGTGAATGCTGAGAGATGATCTACAGGAAGTGAATGCTGAGAGATGATCTACAGGAAGTGAATGCTGAGAGATGATCTACAGGAAGTGAATGCTGAGAGATGATCTACAGGAAGTGAATGCTGAGAGATGATCTACAGGAAGTGAATGCTGAGAGATGATCTACAGGAAGTGAATGCTGAGAGATGATCTACAGGAAGTGAATGCTGAGAGATGATCTACAAGAAGTGATGGAATCTGAAATTCATTAAAAAAATTAATATAAACTGACAAGATGTTAAACCTCATGTGGATAAGGCTTTTACCTTTGTGTGGGAACTCCAACAGAGGTGGTTTGTAAAAGGAGAGCTGAGTTTCCAGTAAGAGTGCTGCAGACTTACAGTTGGAAGGAATCTACAGGCCCAGTAAATACTTACCTCTGGTAAGCAGATATACAAAGGGGTGTGAACGAGGTGGATTGGTGATTGTGTAGCAGCTATTGATTCACGGAATAAGATCTCTTTTGGATCAGAAGCATACTATAAACGCATTGATTATCTGTATTTCACTTAATTCAACTGTCAATAGGAGGAGTGGGTTTTTCACACCACTTTATTTATGCTAATTGATAGTAGATTGACGGACATTTCAGTGAATGCTGCCGCTCATGGCTTATGTGCGATGTTACTAAACATGAGAGGATTTCTTTACTGCATTATACGAGATATTATATTGTTTTATATTTTTTTTGTTATTCATATAGAGCGCTGTTAATGCTTTGTTTTTATAAAACTAGGCATATATTTTTATACTGCACTTCTATTATTGCTGACATAGTGAAAATGCTAGTTGCCTAGCTTTTATGCTCATCTAATGACTTCCAATACTTGGGAGTCACTGACTACGAACAAGCACTTAAGACAGACAGCCAAGTAATTAACGTTTGCAGGAGGCGGCCAATAATGGTAGCCTGACCCAAATACTTAAAGGGGTTGTAAAGGTTTGTGTTTTTTCACCTTAATGCATCCTTGACCCGCTGGGGATGCGCTGTCTCTCTGCCCGGGGTTCTCGTCTCTTGATTGGATAGATTGATAGCAGCGCAGACATTGGCTCCCGCTGCTGTCAAATCAAATCCAATGATGCGGGTGCTGGGGGCCAGGGCCAAGTCATACATTCGGCAGCTATGGACGCCAAATAATGGACTCGGGATGCGATTCTCCGAGGGGGGTTATCAGATGAAGGGGGGAGCCACGAGAGCCGCCGGGGGACCCCACAAGAACAAGTGCCACTCTGTGCAAAACGAGCTGCACAGTGGCGGCAAGTATAATATGTTTGTTATTTTAAAATAAAAACAAACCCTTACAAATCACTTTAAAGTGTTACTCAACCCAGGAGCCTGCATTCACTATATCTGGTCTCCCACAGTACACAGAACATGGAAATGCAATTATTCTAGTAAATATAAACTGCTAAATACCTTTTCTAATCAGCAGTAAATAGCAGTGTTGTGACTTCTATCAGCGTTCAGCCAAGCACTGGTTAAAGCTTGTAGGAGTTTTCTGACTGACTGTCCTATGAGACTGCTGACCCTCTCTCTGGACAATGCTGATTGTTCCTGTCCAGATCACATGCACCCTCCCGAGAGAGAGAAAAAAAAAAAACACCTCTCTAGCAATACACACCAAACTGAGCATGTGCAGCCTGACTCCATATGGAAACAGTGGAAAAAGGGGAGGCTCAGAGAAGATAGGATCAAACAGCCTTTTTACACAATGCAGAGGATTAACCCCTTAGGTTCCACATTGAGTAAACCAAGCATGCTTTACTGCATATACAGACTGATTTTACTGTTGTGGGTTTAATAACACTTTTTTTCTTTTTTAAGTTTGTCATAGTGTGAGCGTGAGAAGTTTTTGTCAGTGTCCTGTCTGAAGGGATGACCCCCTCACTTGCTTTCTTAGTGAAACCAGAACCTGAAATGGGAGGGCGTGCGTTTCATCGAGAGAGAAGACCCAGAGCAAAAAAATCTGCCCTCACCAATCTGCACACTCCAAGATAAAATGTGATTTGATGTTGCTACTCCCTGAGTACACCTATTGAACAAGGAATCCTACCTCTCGATAATGGACTTCAGGATTTGCTGTTTCTTCCAGGGATTCTGTGCTTTCTGGCTGAAGGTATTTTGATCATAAATGTCGTCTTTGTCAGATCTGTAACATAAGTCAAAATCCTGGTTACAAAGTTTATCTTACCTGGCAAAGAGTAAAACTTCCCAGAGACTTTAAAAGTTTGGTCTCTGGCACAATCGAACCCCTCCATGGGAACACTCATGCCAGAGCATTTTATTACCTTGCAAGCACCGCTTAGCTCAAGGATATTGACCAATAGGTTTTAGAAACCTTTCAACTGTTAGCATTCCTGTTAGCATCAACTATGCCACCACCTCATTAAAAAACAGGTGCTGCAGGAATCAATTAGCGTACCTGTGCTTAGTCGTAGACCCCTGCAAAGTCCAACACATATGGCCATGCGCACAATCCCAAAACCATATGATAGATCTGCCTTTTTTTTGGTTGCTAGTCCCATATCGAAAATTAAGCTTACCAAAATACGAAAATTCTCGTACGACAGAATAAAAATTCGTAAGTGATGTAATATGTTGTAGTGCATTTGTATTGTATTTTCGAATGACAACTGTACTGATTAAATGAAAATCGTACGATCTGGTATCGTACGAGAAACATTTTCGTGCTTGTCTGATCGCATAATATATGAATTGTCATAATCGGCTCTTGAAATCTGTGTACCAACGATCAGATTATAGTATGATAGATTTGAAAGCAGTATTTTTTCATACGATTTTCGGATTGTGTGTACTGGGCCATAAGGCTGTGCCTGGCTGCACTATAGTGGGCTGAGAAGATGCTTACAGGAGGCGTGGCTAATAGCATTGTTACTGCTGATTCATATATATGTAGCTTTTCCTTGACACCTAGTCCCACCCACTGCTTTCTGGAACATGGGGGGGGGGGGGGGGATTTACTAAAACCGAAGCGAGCAAAATCTGGTGCAACTCTGCATAGAAACCTATCAGTTACCAGGTTTTATTGTCAAAGCCTAATAGAATCTGGTGCAGCTGTGCATGGTAGCCAATCAGCTTGTTCAGAGTGCTCCAGTTTTGTCCTCTTTTGCTGAAACCCTCCCACTGTGAGCTGTAGTGTCTGGGAGGAGTTTGTAAGACACAAAGGAAAGGGGGGATTGGCTTAGCCAGGGGATGTAAAGAAAGATAATTTTTTTGTTTTTTTGGGGGGGGGGTTGCATTACATAGTAGCTGGATTTGGTACTGGTATAAGCATACAAGAGTCATTAGTTGTATTTTAAAAGTCACTGACTCAGATCCAATTGTTGGTTTCCATATTTGTGCAATACACTATATTGTCAAGTATTGGGACGCCTGCCTTTACACGCACATGAACTTTAATGGCATCGTAGTCTCAAGCCTCGTATACACGATCCGATTGTTGGCCAACCGAGTGTCTGATTTTTGTCCAAAGGGCATGTGCCAGGAACTTGTTGGGAAATCAAGTGAAGGGGATCTCAGGACATACACGAAAGCTTGTAACATTTACTTTTTTGGCAGCTAGAATTGCCATTGCCAGGTCATGGAGGTCTCCCACGATCCAGTTTGGTTTGGTAAAATCCTGGATCATGGGGAATGAATGCCTTTTCGGCGATCCTGAAAGACAAAATTGCCTTTTTCGATAAAAATATGGGACCCCTGGAATACATATCTTTTGAATACCTCATAGGACACTTGCACTAAACTCTTTTTTGGACAGGACAGAGTGCACATCATTCTTTGTACCCTATCCACTCTCTCTCTCTACTTTACCCTCCCCGTCTCTCTTTTTCTCTCACTAGCCTAATGTAGTACTATACTTAAAAAGCCCTCCTTTGATCTGTACCCTGAGGATGCAATGCAGGTGGAACATGACCAGAGGCATGGTTTGCCTCATTCGCCACCCCCCCCCCCCCCCCCCACACAACATCACCAATACCGCAGTAGCATCCCTGTTCTTCTCCCCCCTCCATGTGATGTTGAATGGAGGGGTGGGACGTAATAGGGTATATCTTCAATGACTAAAGTTTGGGTTTATTAATCCCTCATGTTAAGTAATTTGCTCAAAAGGAAAATATAATGTTTTACCATGTTCTCTAGAGAGATAGATAGATATATATATATATATATATATATATATATATAACCTGATATGCAAGTTATGAACAATATCAGATGTTGCTGTACCTATCATTTCTTACACAAATAAAAAAATATACTTTACTGAATATGGAGACTGATTTTACTGTTGTGGGTTTAGTAACACAGGTAAAAAAAAAGTTCATCATTTTTCTTTCTACTGTGTATTTAACTATTAACCTGCAGTTCAGCAATAAAATTCACTATAGTGAGGAACTCCGGCTCCTTTTGAACACCCTCACCCATGAATATACTGGTTCTGCCAATATGTGGACACAAGCAGGCTCTCACCTGTACATACAAGTCTTCCTTAGTGAACACCATCTGTTCAGTTCCTTGTCATCTGCTGTCAGGATCTGTAGGAGAATATCACATCACTGAATTCCAATTTCACTCTGAATAGAAGTATAATCCATAATCAACAATCTAAGCACAGCCACAAACAAAAGATGACAGCCGGATGACCCAACCACTGAAAACTCAGACAGATCTTTTCACAGAAATGTAAGATTTCAGTCAACCCACGTTTATGCATAAATCCAACACCTCTGATCTTGTTTCAGGAATAAAAACAATAGCTGGTAATTGCGCGGTCATGCAACGATGTACCCAAACGAAATTTATATATTTTTCACACAAATAGAGCTTTCTTTTGGTGGGATGTTTTTTTTTTATTCTTTTTATTGAAAAGTTTCACTGTGAAGGTACAAAACAGGGCCATTGGTGCATACCCTGGCCAATTGGTGCACACAGTCATGTGCATAACAGCGTACAACTCACCGTGTATCTCAAATCGAAACAAATCTAATTAAAATTAAAAACAGTATGTGTTCACTGCAGTCAACACATACTGTTTTTTGTCTGCACAGGTTTTATTTAGAACCACATTTTTTGACTGCAGCAGACGGTACAAGTTTCACTAATGTTGTAGTGGTGGGGGTTAATTTGGCATTTTAGACATAGTTTTTTTTTGCGCCGGTAGACACATATTTTTGAATATAGTTAAAATTACTAACAACATAACTAGAACACAGTTTTAACATGGTAGGATAGTGACAGGATATATCGATTCTTGTAGGAACTCTCATCCCTTAGAGCCGGATGTTGCAAGGACAGCTAGGGTCGAGTGAAATCAATTGACCTCTGGACTTACACCCCCACTCACTTGCTTGGAGCCTGGACCTCAACTCTCAACAGGGTCAGTTAGACATTCAGGGAGTCTAACCAGGGTAGTCCCCAACAGGCTGATCATCTGTCGTGGACTGAGTCTGTCCACAGGTGCCAGTCTTTTTCATATTTTTTGGGAAATCCTCGCGATTCTTATGTTGCTTTGTATAGGGGTATCGTTCTGTTAATTAATGTTTTCCACGATGACAAGGTGGGGGGGTTGGCTGACTTCCATTTTAGTACTATGGCTTTCCTTGCATAAAATAATAGGATACCTATTAGGGTGCGGATTGCTTTAGCTAATGCTAACTGTTCTACAAGGCCAAGGAGACAGACACAAATTGTCAGAGGAATAGCTATAGTAGTCAATCTGTGGCTAAATTGGGTTACCTCCTTCCAATATTGCTGAACCTGCAGGCAATCCCAGAATATATGTAGGAAACCAGCAGGGATGCCTGGGCATCTCCAGCAAGCAGCTGATGAGGTTGGGTATATGCGATGGAGGTGTTGGGGCGTATAGTATATTCTGTGCAGGATTTTGTCTTTTGGTGGTATTTTATTTACCACTGAGTTTTTGATTTTTTTTATATCAATTAAAAAAATAAATTATATTATAATATATATAATTTTTTATTTTTTTTTTACTTTCGGCTTTAAAAAAAAAAAATCTCTATCTCTGGCATATATATTTTCTTTTTTTTTATACTACTAAAATGACTAAAGTGATCAGTGACTTGTAATGGCGATTGTGACGAGCAATCTGACACTGTGTAGAATTGTCTGACACTGACATTAATACAGTGATCAGTGACAACACTATACACTATCACTGTACTAATAATCAATTTGGCTGGAAAGGGGTTAACATCTAGGGCGATCAAAGGGTTAACTGTGTGCCTAACAATGTGCAATACAGGGGGTCCCCGACTTACGAACGCCCAACCTACGAACAACCCCTACTTACGAACGGGGCGCTGCGGGGACCCTCCGCCATTTTTTGCCGATTTTCGCCGTCATCTGGCCGTTCTGCGCATGCGCGGCCACACGGAGCCTCGGAAAATGCCGGAAATGTCCGTAATTTGCCGCGCATGCGCCGAACGGCATTAGACGGAACATCGGAAATGTCCGTATTTGTCGGTCTGCGCATGCGCGGCCGACTTACGAACATTTCCGACTTCCGTACAGGCGGGCAGTCCCTAACGAGTTCGTAACTCGGGGACCCCCTGTATGTGTAAAGTGTGCTGCTTTTAAGGCTTAATGTACACTGCTGCTGGTAAGCGAACGTTTAGGAGCAGTTGGGCATTTTTTTCCAGCTGCCCCTGAACTCTCCTCTATGTTATCTTATCAGTACATGTACGCATTTTTCTACAAAAGTTTTAGGAGTGTTTTCAGTTTTTTCTACAAGTAAGCTCCAATCAGAAACATGAATCAGAAGGGTTTTTTTTCCTGCCTCTAAACGTTGATCTCAAAATATGCCTCTAAACGTCGTAATGTGCATTGACACATAGGATAACATTGAGCTGCTTCTACAGGCAGAACACAACTCCTGTAGAAGCAATGTTTTTTATGCCAGTGTGCATGGAGCCTTAGAGTTCTAAAAGCCGGGAGGTGGAGGTGGGTTTTGCGATTGGCGGTCACATGATCAGAAAGCTCCCGATCGCAAGTAGGCTACCGTGCTGGGATCGCTTTCTCAGCACGGTAAGTTGTTTACACAGGGCCACATATATGCAGCCACTCGGCATTAAAGCCCACCCACCGAGAGACCGCATATAATGCCTACTGATGGCACGAAAAGGCTAATCAAATACGGTTACAGTTTAACATATTCTTACCTCCTCAGTGCTGAGTCCAAAGTCACAAGGAAGCACCTGCCGATACTTGAATCGACACGGCAGATCATCCACAATATCCTCATAGTCTAGCTTGTAATACTCTTCTACATATTCCTGGAATGTTTTATCATCTGTGTAAAAAAAAAATATATATATTTTTTATATTATCTGATTTAGACCCCAAACACACTGCAGATTTTTGGCTTCAGATTTACTAAAAACACATAATATGAGGTCAAACCTTAAGAGTTTCAATTTGTATGCAATCAGGCAGGCCCTTGCACTACGTGGTTTTGGTAAATCTGAAGACAAAAATCTGCAGAAAATCGAATAGTTTGTATGAGGTCTAAGTGCCTGCATGAAGGAACACATTATAAAAGGGAGCCTGTACTAAAAAATATAAAGTAGGCTGCCTTCAGGGGCCTCCTTCAGAATATACCAGCTTCTCAGTCATTAACTTGGAGCAAGCATGCAGATAAAGTCAGACAGACTTTAGAACCTTTGTGAAAACCTTCCCATGTTACTTTGCAAGCCCTGTGACAATTCCCAAGTCAACCCTAGTGACCAATCAGTATATTCACACCCATTCTCGGTATGAACCAGCCCGATCACAAGCCCAGTTCCTTGCAATAAATGAAAGTTGTTCCCAGAGAGAAATCTCTGTGAGAAAATGATCACATCACTTCTAGGACAGTAGCACTGCTTTCATCACCTCCCACCAAAGCTGAATACAGGTAATGGAACAGACTGCAAGATGGACAACGATATATGAAAATAAACACAAACTTAAAAGTAATGCATGCATGCACTATTTGTACCTTGTAATTTCAGAGTATGTGTGTTCAGGATTAAAAAATAAAAAAATAAAAACACTTTAGTTCCGCTTTAAAAAGTAAACTCATCCTTGGTAATGGCGCAAGTGGAAATTTGACTTACCTGTAAACTCCATATCTTGGAGTACAAAACAGGACATAACAGTTTTTCATAAACTAGGGTCTGTGAATAGACCCTGATCTATGAATACTTTTCTCCGTGTCCTGTATTGTAGAATTAAGATAGACAAGTTCTACAGCCCAAAGCTTGATATCCCTTACCTTGATATTGTACAATGTTGATGGCCTGATCAGGTCTTGGCTGTTTTCATCTATAAGCCTATGTCACAGTAGATTGGGCAACATTTGTAAAGCTGACCCATTAGCTAATATCTTTTTAAAACAGGACAGGGCTCCCAACTTAATAGTCAGTCCTCCTCCTATGCCAGGATTAGTCTGGGACTAGCCACAGTATGTGGGAGATTCACAGCCATATTGTGCATAATTTGACCCATACAGAAGATCCAAGTCATTAATTGATTACTCATGTTTGCCTGTCTGACTGACCTGGATTAAATACAGGTTTGTCTTTGCTCACAGCTTCGGCAAACACAGACTTCTTTCTCCTCTTGGCGTTCTTCTCTCTCTCGAGCCGTAGCAGCTTTCTTTCTTTACGTGATGGGGCAGGAGCTTCTTGAGGGTTGAAGTCTGCATCCATCTAAGAACAAAAGAAATAACTTGCCAGTGTAAATCGGTGCCAACTCCTGCACATTGTTAGTGTTTCCCTACACGCCATCACAGCTGACCATGACAGGGTCATAAAAATGTCCATTGTTTCAGTTCCATCAAAATTCAAAGCTTTTTGCAAACAGAATTGGTCCAAAAAAATAAAAGAATTCGCATCACAGCCATGTCACAGTCAGTTAGGTTTTTCATCAAAGATCCATAATTGTACAACATTTCAGGCAAATTAAGCCCTTTGTCAGTTACCGATGCTGGAGCACCTACGCATCACCAGATTACGCCATGTAAATGGGATGTTCGTGAAGAGATATTGGCAGTCTAGTGCTGCCAATATCGGAATGTACGGGGAGGGGGTTGATGGCTTAACGGTGTATATTTAAGGGGCTGTTTTTTTTTTTGTAACTCAAACTGAACTGGAGGTGCAAAAACTTCAATTGAAATACAGTGGCGAAACGTTTTATTTGATCCCCTGCAGCAGACTGTGTACATTTTCCCACTTACAAAGAAATTAGGGTTTTAGAATGGTTATCGTAGGTGCATTTTAACCACTTGCCTACCAGGCACAAACACCCCCTTCCTGACCAAGCCATTTTTCAGCTTTCAGCGCTGTTGCATATTGAATGACAATTGCGCGGTCATGCAACGATGTACCCAAATAACATTTTTATCATTTTTTCCCCACAGATAGAGCTTTATTTTGGTGGTATTTGATCACCTCTGCGGTTTTTATTTCTTGCGCTATAAACAAAAGAAGAGGGACAAGTTTGAAAAAACATAACATTTTTTACTTTTTATTATAATAAATATCCAATTTTTTTTTAACAAATTTTTTCCTCCGTTTAGGCCGATACGTATTCTTCTACATATTTTTGGTAAAAAAAAAAAAAAAAAACGCAATAAGCGTATATTGATTGGTTTGCGCAAAAGTTATAGCGTCTACAAAATAGGGGATAGATTTATGACATAGATTTTATTATAATTTTTTTTTTTACTAGTAATGGCGGCGATCTGCGATTTTTATCGTGACTGCGACATTGCGGCGGACATATCGGACACTTTTGACACATTTTTGGGACCATTCACATTTATACAGCGATCCGTGCTATAAAAATACATTGATTACTGTATAAATGTGACTGGCAGGGAAGGGGTTAACACTAGGGGGTGCTGCAGGGGTTAATATGTTCCCAATATTAGTGATTCTAACTGTGGGGGGAGGGGACCGATCGGTGTCCCTATGTACAAGGGACACACCATCGGTCTCCTCTCCAGTGACAGGACGTGGATCTGTGTGTTTACATACACAGATCCACGTCCTGCTCAATTACTGGGCAATCGCGGGTGCCTGGCGGACATCGTGGCCGCCGGGGACGTGCATCGGGTCCCCATCGACGTGGCGGGCGCGCGCGCCCCCTAGTGGCCAAAATGGTAGCGCCGTCATATGACGCCGACCCGCCACAAGAGCTGCACCGCTCCGCCGTCTTTTGACAGTGGGCGGTCGGCAAGAAGTTAAAATGATAGAAACAGAATATCAACATCAAAAATCCAGAAAATACACATAATACAAAAGTAATAAATTGAGTTGTAGTTCAGTTAATAAAATAAGTATTTACCAACAATAATTCTGGCTCCCACAGACTGGCTACATTATGTGCTCATGTGGTACACAGATTAGTCCTGTCAATTTAACAAGGTGCTCCTAACGACAACTCGTTATGTGTATAAAAGACACCCGTCCACAGAATCTATTTCTTCCATTCAAACCTCACCATTATGAGCAAGACTAAAGAGCTGTCAAAGGACATGAGGGACAAGATTGTAGACCTGCACAGGGATGGAATGGGCTACAAAACCATCTGCTATTATTGGCAAATGGAAGAAATACAAAATCCGCCCAGAACTACATAGGAGGAGCTTGTGAATGATCTCAAAGGCTGTTGGGACCACAGTCACCAAACAAACCATTAGTAACACAATACGCCGCCATGGATTGAAATCCTGCAGTGCCCATAAGGTCACCCTCTTTAAGAAGGCACATCTACAGGTCTGTCTGAAGTTTGCCAATAAAAATCTGATTTAGATTTAGAGAAGTGATTTAGAGAAGGATTGGGGAGAAAGTGAGGTGGTCAGATGAGACCAAAATTGAGCCCTTTGGCATTAACTCGACTCACCATGTTTGGAGGAAGAAAAATGCAGATTATGACCCGAAGAACACCATCCCTACAGTCAAGCACAGACGTGGAAACATTCTGCTTTAGGGCTGTTTCTCTGCTAAAGGTACAGGCTGACTTTGCCGCATTGAGGGGCCAATGGACCGGGCCATGTATTGTAAAATGAACCTCCTTCCCTCATGAAGATGGGTCGTGGATGCGTCTTCCAGCATGAAAATGACCCAAAACATACCGCCAAGGGAATGAAGGAGTGGCTCAAGAAAAAGCACATTAAGGTCATGGAGTGGCCTAGTCAGTCTCCAGACCATAATTCTATATATAAAAAAAAAAAAAAAAAAAAAATGTATTTACAGAGGGAGCTGAAACATTGAGTTGCCAAGCGAAAGCTTAAGAGTGGACCAAAATCCCTTCTGAGATGTGTGCAAACCTGGTAACCAACTACAATGTCTTACCTCTGTGCTTGCCAACAAGGGTTTCTCCACCAAGTACGAAGTCATATTTTGATTGAGGATCAAATACTTATTTTACTCACTGAACTGCAACTCAATTTAGAACATTTGTATTGTGTTTTTTTTTCCCCTGCATTTTTTGTTGATAGTCTGTCTCTATCATTTAAAATACACCTATGATAAAAATTATAGACCCTTCATTTCTTGTAATTGGGCAAACTTACAAAATCTACAGGGGATCAAATTAATTTTCCCCACTGTATATTAATCATTAGTTGCAAAAGATATTAATCTACTTTGTGAGCCGCAAATGCCTTTGCAAATCAAGATATTACCTTTTAAAAAGTAGCAGTGACATTATCAGTGGACTGTGCATAGACTGGGCAGAACTTAGAGCTGTAGGTGGGATGCAGTAGGTAATCCTATTACAGGCTGCCTGCAGAAACTACAAGGGAGGGTGGATACAAGATCTGCCACAAAGAGAGCAGTGACCGGTCTGTATCACAAGATATAACATCAGTCACTCTACAAAAGACCGGCCTGTAGACAGAAGGTGGAAAAGTCCCACACCGGAACCCAACCCCTATATGGAGAGGTAACGATACAGCTTCAGCTTGAACTCCTAGCTATGCTCCTCTGACATGTTTCGTCCCACCTACAGAGCTTAATCATAGAGATCTCGATGATAAAGCCCCATAGGCCTGGCAAAACATGTCAGAGAAGCATAGCCAGGCTGAGTTCAGGCTGAAGCCATATCTTTAACTCTCCATGAAGTGGCTGAGTTGTTGCCGATGTGCAGCGATTCCACCTTCTGTCTTCGGAGATGTTTCAGCTAGCCTGGATAAGCTTGTTTGAACATCAGCACCCAATCTGTGCTTTGTACTGCAGGGGAAAGTTTTACAGTGAATTGAACAGCAATACAATACAGGTTTTGGTATATGGGTCACAGTGACCAGTTAGTATTACAGGAAGGTTCTGTACAGTGCAAGCGTAATCTCTTGAATTGAGACATTTGTTTAACCTGTTTTTTTTTTATCTTTTTTTTTTAATTCAGTACTTTTTTTATTTTAATTATTTTCTTAACAATACAAGTTATACATTTAAGCATACATTTCATCCCAGATACATAAACTTCTAGCATTCATCTGCCACACCAGCCACCCACTCACCCCCCAAAAAGACAAAAAAAAAAAAAAATAATAATAATAATAATAATAGTACTAAAATAAAATAATAATAAGAAAAAAAAAAAAAAAAAAGGGAGAATTTTTTTCCTCTGCCGCCCCCACCTGTATTCACCTCCTCCAGCCCCCTCAGCCCTCCCCCATCCTCCCATCCCCTCCAAATATCAACCTCTACCCATGTTGGTTCATCTTTTATTTTCATTATCCCAGGTCTCTACCCACCTTTTCCAAATAGCATCAAATTTGTCTCGACTCCCTCTATGTGTATAAATAAATTCCTCCTTTAATATAGTTTCTTTTATTTGTGTTCTCCATTCTTCAACCGTTGGAGGATATATAGATATCCATTTCTGGGCTATTAGTTTTCGTGCCTGAAATAGGCCTCTCGTCAGTGCAGTATGGATATTTTTTGAGATATTTGGTTCCGCCACTATATTTAATAAGCATAGATTTGGATCTAATAGCATTTCTATTCCTAGTACACTATTTATATTTTGGATTATATCCTGCCAATATCGATGGAGTTTGGGACATCTCCACAACATGTGTATTAAATTAGCCGGTGCGCCACTACATCGAGGGCATAAAGGGGACTCTCTGCGTTTCCACTTAAATAATTTCTCAGGTGTATAGTATGATCTATGCGTAATAAAGATTTGTGTTAGTTTTTGAGTATCCGACAGTGATACCTTTGGGATCGCAGACAAGACCTCCGACCACTGAGCATCAGTCAGTGCTCCCAGGTCTCGCTCCCATTGCTTCCTAGCCGGCACCTCTACCTCTTCCTCAAATTTTTTCTGCATTATCTCATAAATTTTAGATATAAGTCCCTTCTTTTGGTCCCTTTTCTTCAACAGTGTTGTTATTTTGGATTCGTTAAGCATAAATACAGATGTACGGGCCTGGTCATGAAAGGCATGTCTAAGCTGGAGATATTGAAAGAACCTCTGTCTTGGAATCCTAAATTCCTCAGATATTTGCGCAAATGATTTTATATTATCATTCCAAAACAGTTGTTCCACAAATCTCAGCCCCTGAGTTTGCCAAAACCCAAATCCCTCCAATCTCTGTACTTCCTCATAATTTGCGTTATTCCATATTGGTGTATAGGAGGTATAGCCAGCAATACTAGTAATCTTTTTTATTGCTAGCCATACCTTATTAAATAGTCCGCCTGTTATGAATTTCTTATCTTTTTGAAAAGTTTTTGTCTCTAGTAGGGACATCAATGAGTATCCTTTACCCAGTGGGAGTAATAATGCTTGTATCGGATCATTCTCATCTACTTCTGTCCAGCCATAGAAATGCTGGGTTTGTGAGGCCAAAAAATAATTTTTTGGATGTGGAATAGCGAGTCCCCCCTCATCTTTGGCCAGCATTAAAGTTGTTAGTTTAATACGTGCATATTTTTTCTTCCAGATAAGTTCGCGAAAAAGCGATTCTATCCTTTTAAACCAAAATGCAGCTATCCACATCGGGCAGTTGTGAAAAATATATAATAATTGTGGGGCCCAGATCATCTTTATAAGATTTGCCCTTCCAATCACGGTTAATGGAAGTTTGCACCAGGTCTGACATTTATCTTTGAGCCTAGTCAATAATGGTCTAAGGTTAAGGTCAATATAATCCCCCACTTTCCGTGTTACCTCAATCCCTAAGTACCTAATTCTGTGTTTTATTTGAATTTGTTTAGCACAGTCTGGTAAAGAAGTGTTTACATTATGTAGCGGCATTAACACCGATTTCTCCCAGTTGATGCGAAACCCAGAGAGCTGTCCAAATGCAGATACAAGATTCATGAGTTCCTCTAAGGATTTTGTGGGGTCACTAAGGAAAATTAAGGCATCATCTGCGTACAAGGCTATTTTATCCTCTCTTCCTGCACGTTGGAATCCCTCTATCCCCGCAGACTGTCTGACTGCAGCGGCCAGTGGTTCCACTGCCAATGCAAACAGCAAGGGGGACAGAGGGCAACCCTGTCTAGTCCCCCGGGACAACGGGAAAGCTGGTGACATAGTGTCATTGATCCTCAACTTTGCCCTGGGGTCTTTATATAGTATTTTTAGCCAGGTTATAAAGCCTGGGCCTATGCCAAAGGCAATCAGTACCATCCATAGATATTCCCATTCTACCATGTCAAAAGCCTTCTGAGCATCCAATGACAGGATGGCACCAGCTCCCCCGTTATCCATTGGTAATTGTAGATTCAGAAAGAGCCTACGAATGTTTGTGGCTGCTGATCTGGAGGGGATGAAGCCTGTTTGATCCCTATGGATCAGAGTATCAATGTATCTAGACAATCTATTTGCTAGGACCTTGGCTAGTATTTTAACATCAGATGTAAGGAGAGATATTGGCCGATAAGAGCCAGGCTTTAGTGGGTCTTTATCCGTTTTTAAAATTATAATTATTATTGTTTCCATCATTGATTTAGGGAGTTCCCGTGTGATATATGCTGCATTCAGTACTTCAAGAAGTTCTGGGATCAAGATCTGACCGTATATTTTATATATCTCCACGGGGGGTCCATCCATCCCTGGAGATTTATTGTTTTGAATTTGTCCCACTGCTTCCTCCAACTCTACCATAGTTATAGGGGTATCCAAGGATTCTCTTTCCATTGAATTCAATTTGGGCATAGTTAACTTGTCTAAGAATTGTTCAGTCTTTTCCTTTACATTTAGGATTTCAGATTCATACAACCGTGAATAGAAATCTACAAATATCTTTTGGATACCCTCTGTATCATACTTTACTATCCCCTTTTCGTCTTCAATGGCAACTATATTTTTTTTTATCTTAAAGACATCAAGGTGAACAATAAATAAGGGCATATCCAAAAATATGGTTTGGCAAAATCGAGCTGTGGTTACAAGGCAAAATGCCCGGACTAGGACAGATAAAACTTAACAGGATACCTGCCATGCCACAAAAGCACAGTTCCCCAAATAACCACAGAATGGAAGATTGAATGACCGGTACAACAGGCGATACAATTAACTCCAAATTCAAGAAGTAACAATCACAAAATTACCACAAAGTTTGGATCATCGCAGTGAAGTTCGGCATCATCTTCTCCCTCATCACACTTGTCCTCACCAGCCCCCTCCTCGCCTTCTGCTCCAGTCCAGTTATCCCAGTTCCACTCCCCTGTAAAAGAGTCAGGAGCCATAAACCAGAGCCCAGAAATATACAGAATAAACAAACAGAGTAAAAGAATAACTGGCACCAACATAAGACTCACCATCCAACTCCTCTTCATCATCAAACTGTGGCTTCTGACCCTCCTCTACTCCATAATAATCATCCCCAAAACATTTCTACAACATAAAAGTTATACAGGAGGTCATATAATAAAATGTACGACTGATGTTGACATGCATAGTGCAATCATTCACAGATCTGATTACAACAGAGACAACTTCTGATTGGTTGAAAAAATCCAACTGTATTTCTGCGCAGCCATCCTTTCTAACAAGCGTAGGTGTTGGGTTTTTATCCATTGCTGTGATAACAGGGGAATTGACTCCTAAATCAGATGCATCTACTATGTATTATTTAAAGTGATTGTCATTTAAAAAATAAAAAATAAAAATAAAATAAACGATCCTTTACAAACATGTCATACTTAACCCTTTCATGACTACACCTATTTCTGACATTTGGTGTTTACAAATAAAAATCCGTATTTTTTGCTAGAAAATTACTTAGAACCCCCAAATATTATATATATATTTTTAGCAGAGAATCTAGAGAATAAAATGGCGATTGTTGCATTATTTTATGTCACACAGTAAAGTTAGCCCAATTTTTTTGTATAATGTTAAAGACGATGTTACACCGAGTAAATAGATACCAAACGTGTCACGCTTTATAATTGCACGCACTCGTGGAATGGCGACAAACTACGGTACCTAAAAATCTCCATAGGCGACCCTTTAAAAATGTTTTACGGTTACCAGGTTAGAGTTACGGAGGAAGTCTAGTGCTAGAATTATTGCTCTCGCTCCGACGATACCTCACATGTGTAATTTGAACACCATTTACATATGCGGACGCGACTTCCGTATGCGTTTTCTTTGCTGCGCGAGCTCGTGGGGAAGGGGGCGCTTTACAACTTTTATTGCTGTCATAAGGAATGTAAACATCCCTTGTGACAGTAATAGGTGGTGACAGGTACTCTTTATGGAGGGATCGGGGGGGGGGGGGGTCTAAAAGACCCCAAATCCCTCCTTTGCACTTCAAAGTATTCAGATCACCAAAAACGGTGTATCTGAATACCGTGTATTTTTTTTTAATCCGTCGCATCTGGCAGCCGAGTAAGCAGGAAGTGACGTCATGACGTCGCTTCCGTGTTTACATCCAGGAGACTGGAACCAAGCCGTTTCCGGCTTCGTTCCAGTCGGTCACTAGCCGGCGGATGTTCGATCGGGCCTTCCGATGGAACGGGAGGCCCGGTAAGAGCGGCGTGAGGCGGCAGAAGGGGGGCGACGTCCCCTCCCGCTCCTCAGGTATGACAGCCGAGCGGCTTTTCGCCGCATCGGTTGTTATACCTGGATAGCCAAATCGCCGGCTCTAAACAACAGTACCGGGATGATGCCTGCAGCTGCGGGCATCATCCCGGTATAACCCCCGAAAGCAGAGTACGCATATCTGCGTACGCTCGGCGGGAAAGGGTTAACTCCACTGTGCAGCTCGTTTTGCACAGAGTGGCCCCGAAATCCTCTCCTGGAGTCCCCCGGCAGCTCTCGCGGCTCCTCCCGCATCATGTAACCCCCTACGAGAAGCGATCTCTGAGGGGGGGGGTTACCTTGCGGGCGCGCTCCCGAGTCCAGCATTTGCATCCACAGACACGAATGCCAGACTCGGCCCCACATCCATCAATCCCCCCCCCCCGGAACCCACGTCATTAGATTTGATCGACAGCCGTGGGAGCCAATGGCTGCACTGCTATCAATCTATCCAATCAAGAGCCAGGACCCCGTGGAGAGAGGGACAGCGCGCGTCCACGTCGAGGAGATGAAGGGGCTCGGGTAAGTAAAAATGGGGGGGGGGGCTAGGGGGCCGGTGACTGGATAGTATGCATTAAGGTGAAAAAACACAAGGGTTTACAACCCCTTTAATTTTCCTGTTATTTTGCAAGAGGGGGACTGGCACTGAGATTTCCTTCAAGTAATTCTCTCAAGTCAACTATCCATGCTGAAAAACTTTGTTACATTTACCTGCTTCTGTAAGGCCTGGTTCGCACCTATGCGTTTTTTGGTGCTTTTTGCAGATTAGTACTACACTACATGGTTTCCTATGAGACGCGTTCACTTCTATGCTTTTTTCAGCCGCTGGGTTTTTGGAAAGGGTCAGTGACATTTTAAGAGCAAAATGGTGCTTTTCTCAATAGACTTCAATGAAGAAGCTTCAAAAAAAAAAAAAAAAAAAAAACATTTAGTGAATATTTGCCACGATTTGCGTTTTTTAATCTGCCCAACAACAAATTGGCCAAAATAAATTTATGAAAAATGTCATGCATACTAGCACATGATGACATTATCTTGCAAGTTTAAAAAAAAAAAAAAACCCAAGTGGACCTTCAGTGATTTTTTTCAACTTTCCATCTATTAAATCTTCTGCCCTTCTTGTTTTAGCATTGGATAGTAAAACATTTTTTTTCTGCCAGTAAATACCTTATACAGCCCACTTCCTGTTTCTTGTCTGGTAAAAAGCCTAGGCTTATGACATCATGCACAGCTCTCTCTCGTGAGTTTGCCAGGAAGGGAGGGGGAATGAGTCAAAAGAGGGCCAATGACAGCCGTAGAGCTGGAAGTGTGTGTGTAAATTCAGGAAGTGCACAGGCAGCATCTTCAGCTGCCCACAGTTAAAATGGATGCTGCCAGACTCAGTGGAGGGAGATTTCTGCAGCATATTTGGCAAGTACAGAATCAAAGTATATATAAAATAATATGCAAAGTGGTTGGAGGGAAGCTTCCGAATGGCAAAGATGTTTTTATTACAAATTATGTGAGCAGACTGCAGTTCCTCTTTAACGTGGAGGTACCTTCCAACAGATTTCTCAACATTAATCCATTCTCCTTCTCCAGGTAAGAGCAAATAGCCTTCCTAACGGGATACTTTCTCACAAGAACAGAATTTACCTGCATAATCTGATCATGCTTGTCTGGGTCAAAATCTTCCAGCAGGTCTTCCTCAGTAACTCCAAGATTCTGATCTCCCGTCAGCTCTCGCAGCTTATGTAACTTGTCCTGCAGCTCCTTCCTCTTCAGGTTCTTCAGCTGCTTCAGCTCCTCCTCCTTCTTCTCTTTATCCTGTAGACAGGACAGAACAAAATGGCCACTAAAGTGATTCCAGCTGCTCCCCCCCCCCCCCCACTCATCTGTTTGCAGAAAATTTTCCTGGCCTCACCTTCTTTTTTCTCTCCTTTATCTCCTCTCGTTTCATCTTTCTCCGATCATCTTTCCTTCTCACTGACTGAGCGATGGTCCTAGGAAAAGTCTTAATCTGCAAACATAAAACCCAGAATTATACTATAGATTACATAAACTAGTATAAATAGACAAAATATATGCGTTTGCGCAATACTCGCATTTCAGTACTGCAACGACTCATTTCAAAAGGCAAGAAAAAAAAAAACACCACCAACACTATAACTGATAAAACTTGTGTTCCTTCTGGCGATGACTGCTGCTTAAAAGTTGTGTCACACTGGTGACTCCGTCAGAGATACCTCATAAGCAACAAAATCACCATGGTGCAACTTAAACCCTTCCAAAATGGGTTTTGCTCCCTTACTGGCTGAAATGCTGCAGAATCTTGATCGCTAGCAAGAGAAGTGAAGGAAGTACTCCTCGTTAGTCTAGCTGAGGGAGAAGCATCAAAATGTAGGTGCTCTCTTACCAATCCTGCTGCTGGCGAGTCGTTGCCAGGAACAGGTCACTGGCATGAATGAATGAATGACTTGTATAGCGCTACCTATGCAAACTGAATCGCCTCAGGGCGCTTTTTGCCACTGGTGTCCATCTGTGGTATAGCGCGGTCCTTGCCCTGTGGGGTCCCGACACGCTTGCCAACACATACAACATACACATATTTGGCCAATTTTTAATCGACAGGATCAAATTAACCTACCAGCATGTCTTTGGAGCGTGGGAGGAAACAGGAGTACCCGGAGGAAACTCACGCAGGCACAAGGAGAACATGCAAACTCCAGGCAGAAGGTGTCGTGGTCGGGATTTGAACCAGCAACCCTAATTACTGCTAGGTGAAAGTGCTAACCACTACACCACCGTGCTGCATGACATGACCCTTAAGTTGGCTTTACTCCTGTAGAATGTCATTAGAAAATTGTCGTTTTCAGAACCTTTATCTAAGAGTTAAAGGGAATGATTTGAAAATCAGGATTGATCGAAGTGAGTGACAAAAAAAAAAAACATAAAATAAAAAAAAGGACAAGAATGGAAAATTGTGTTAAATCCAATGAGAACACAATTCTAATAGCTGAATTTGCTCCGGATGGAAAAAGAAGAAGAAGAAGAAGAAGAAGAAGAAGAAGAAGAAGAAGAAGAAAAGAAGAAGAAGAAGAAGAAGAAGAAGAAGAAGAAGAAAAGAAGAAGAAGAAGAAGAAGAAGAAGAAGAAGAAGAAGAAGAAGAAGAAGAAGAAGAAGAAGAAGAAGAAGAAGAAGAAGAAGAAGAAGAAGAAGAAGAAGAAGAACTCGTATAACCAACAATATACCTACCAAATCAGATTCTGGCTCTTCAAATCGGAAGTTATATTTTCTTTCAAAATCTTCTTGTTTCTTCAAGAAAAGTTCCCCTTCGTCCTCCGAATCAGAAACATGTGGTGCTTCCTCCAGTGCTGGGGGGCTAAAGGACAATTTCATTACAAAGAGGTTCAGGTAAACCGAACGCTGCACAGTAGATTTTATAAAGTTTAAAGCGGAGCTCCACCCAAAAGGAGACGCTCCGCTTGTTCACACCCCCCCACTGCCACATTTGGTCCTTTTTGGAGAGGGGGGAGCTTCCACTTCCAAGTAAGATCACCATAGACGATCTACTGAATTTCTGGCCCCTCCTCCTTCCCTCGCTGCATTTAGGGACACACACACAGGTCTCAGAGGACAGTGAGACCATTCAGAAAGTTCAGCGTGACTCGCGCATGTGCAGTAGCAAACTTTTGAAGCCTGAAGGCTTCGCTGCCGGTTTCCCTTACTTACAATGCCAGGGCCTGCACCGGAAGCAGATCGACGAATCAGCTCAGGATGCCGACATTGAGGGATCCTTGAAAAGGTAAGTGTCCTTATATTAAAAGTCAGCAGCTACAGTGTTTGTAGCTGCTGACTTTTAATTTAATTTTTATTTGTTTACAGACTGGAACTCCGCTTTAAGGAATGTATAAATGGCACTTTGTGCAGCCTGCAAATTGAATCAATGAAATCATTATGCAAATGTTTCGGACTATTGGCAAGCTGACTCTATAATCAGCGATTTACAGTTAAGCTTTAGGGTAGTGTCAGGTTGGCACTTTTAAAATCACATCTGAAAAAAAAAAAAAATAAATAAATAAAGGGCCATTGCTTCATCTCCTTCTGAAAATGCTAATTGCCTGCCTGACTCTGGCTTCATTACTGACTCATTCCGGGAAGAGAAAAGCTAAAAAGCTTATATAACTAATTTAAGGGTGCCACCGTGCTCTGAGCAGAAGCTCCATATTATAGATTAGAGTGCTTATAAAAAAATTCAACAGCTAATTATGCAAAACAGTGGACACTGTCCTTGGGATATGAAACTTGGTACATTTTAGTGTGTGAGCTCAGAGACAAAAATCTTTCCGAATTACAAGATGCACAGTAACAGCCAGGCACCTATTAGCAAATGAGGATTATTTGTGCAAATCTAGGAAAATAAAAAGGCATTTAAAAATAAAGGGCACTTTTAGACAAAGTGAACTTCTCCTGTTCGTCCCTTTGAACACACCCTTCTACTCCATACTAAGATGCGATGGCCACTTGCTCCATTGTTCATTTCCATTCAGTAATGCAAGTCTCCCTCTCCTGGCCACACCTGCACAGTGCATCACCCATGGACTTTGTCTAACTTTTGTCCACAAGGTGGCTCCATAGTAGATTACAGCAGTGGTCATCAACCCTGTACTCAGGGCCCACTAACAGGCCAGGTTTTATGTATTACCTTGGGGAGATGCAGACTAGAATACTGCAATCCCTGAGCAGCAAATTATATGACCTGTGATGTATTTCAGTTATCTTGCAAACCTGGCCTGTTAGTGGGCCCTGTGGACAGGGTTGATGACCACTGGTCTACAGTATGCAGGTGTAGCAAGGAGAGGGAGACTTGCAGCTCTGAACGTAAATAATCATAGGAGGCTGTGGCCACCAGATCTCTGTAAAAATGCATCTGAGGATGGGTTAGGTCAGCTTAAAGGGCCAAAAAGGATAAATGCACTGGTCTGCAAGTAGACTTATGCTGCGTACCCACAATCGGAATTCTCGTCGGAAAAAGCTCTGATGGTTTTCCCGTCGGAATTCCGACGAAATTTCGCTCAAACTGTCTTGCCTACACACGGCCACACCAAATTCCGACGGTCAATAACACTGCGACATACAACACGTTCAACGGCACTATAAAAGGGAAGCTTAATGCTTCCAAGCATGCGTCAAAATTTTGCGTGTAGGAATTGCATACACACGATCGAAAAATCCGATAGAAAGGTTTTCCGTCTGAAAAATTAAAAACAGGCTCTCAATCCAAAGTCCGTCGGAAATGCTGACAGAAAAAGGCCGATGGGAATACACAGGGTCGGAAAATCCAATGAAAAGCTCCCATCGGACTGTTTCCATCGGAAATTCCGGCCCTGTGTACGCGGCATTACGCGTTTAAGTGATGTTAAAGCTTTAGTTTTTTTTTTTTTCTGGCTTTTTTTTTAAAACAATAAATATGTTATGCTCTGTGCAATGGTTTTGCACAGAGCAGCCCTGATCCTCCTTCTCTGGGGTCTCCTGCTGTCATTCCTGGCTACTCCTCTTCGGGGGTGTCTCCATAGAAAGCCGCTTTCTATGGGGGCACTCGTGCAGTCTCGCCCCGAGCCGCCCTGTGTATATCTAGAGACGAAGACAGTGTCTTAGACCCGCCCCACAGGATTTTATGGACAGGAGTGGGAGCCAATGGCTCTCGCTGCCATCAGTCTGCCCTGGAGGGAGAGAGCCCAAAGAGCTGCTGCTCTTGTGCATTGGGATCATGTAAGTAGAAGGGGGGCTGGGGGGGGGGGATCCTGCAGCACAGAAGGTTTTCTACCTTAATGCATAGAATGTGATAAGGTAAAAACCCTAAAGGATTTAGAATCACTTTAAAGTACATCTAAAGTCTTTTTCCCCAATTTGAATATTGTAGGCGATTGTTAATATCCATATAACGTTTTTAATGGCCATCTGTGTGTTATTCAAGAGATTTCACTTCCTGATCTGTAGATACAACAGGAGATCCCCTCTTTCCAATACTAGAACAAGTAACCCCGACTAAAAGAAAGCAGGGTTTTGCTTTAGAGATAATTCAGCAGTCTGTCTGTACAATACAAATTGTATATCTCACCATTCCTCGTCTTCATCAGATTCCGACTCCACATACTCTTTGTTTAGAATATAATCTCTCAGAAACTTCTCTCCTTCATCCAGGGAAGGATCAGTCCAGTATGCCTTCAGATAACTCTGTATGGACAAAGCACAACATGGTCACTGCTGCAGGAACAAATTCTGTCTTAAGCTGGGTTCACACTATTGCGAATTGGATGAGGGTTCTCCTTTGCAAATAGCAGGAGATTTTGATTGGCTCTCTATAGAGCCGGTTCACATCTCTCTGCTGCGGCTCCGGTGCAAATTTCCACAGAAGCCCTGTGCGTCTTTTGGTTTGTTTCAGGTCCGAAGTCAGCCAAAAATTTGTGCTGAGATCAGACCTGAAAAAAGTGTGAACCCAGCCTGACACACAGCTGGGCATTTTCCTCAGGAAACAGGTGCAAGTCATCCCCTGGTAAGAGTTTCCATGGTGATTCAGACACAATTCCCATTTCAGCAGTCAATCATAAAGAAGTAAAGATTCTCTTAACTGCAGGATGGAAACATTTGTCAAGGGCAATAACACTGCAGAGAGTACTCTGCGATACTGGAAGAGCTTGGTCACATGATTTTAAGAGGTCATGTGACTGGGAACTCCTCCAGGCACTTATTTTCTCCCATTTATTAAAATGAATCACGCTTCACTTGCTAAAGGCATACTAAACTAAATGAAGCAGGGGGCAGATTTGTTAAGTACTTCACTGTGCTTTATAAACATGCCAGTGGTATGGCAACCATAGGACCTTACAGCTGCTTTATGTGTGTGCCATTGTACCTACCATTTCCTTCAGATCTTCTTTCCCTTCTATGTCTTTCTGCCCTTTCAGCCACCCAATGTATTCCTCTTCCTCCTCCTCCTCCTGCAGGAAGGTAATGGGACAGGTTATAAAAAAACAGAAAAAAAATCTCCACTTGCATATAAGAGTGCTGTATTGCAGGAATACATCATAGTTACCCATCACATTGTGGTAGCTCCAGTATAGTAAATTAAAATTTTAACTACTTCTGGACTGCGCTATAGCCAAAAGATGGCTACAGTGCGGTCGTCCAGTTTGGGCGGTCAGACATGCTCTGTGAAAACTGTGTCCATTGGACACAGCTGATCACAAATCATGGTAAAAGGGCCAATCACAACAGCCCTTTACCATGTGATCAGCTGTGTTTAACCACTTCAGCCCCGACAAAATAGCCCACAAATAGAGCTTTCTTTTGGTGATATTTGATCGCCCCTGCGGTTTTTATTTTTTGCGCTATAAACAAAAAATAGAGCGACAATTTTGAAAACAATGCAATATTTTTTGCTTTTTGCTATAATAAATATCCCCAAGAAATATATAAAAAAACATTTTTTTTCCTCAGTTTAGGCCGATACGTATTCTTCTACATATTTTTGGTAAAAAAAAAAATAAAAAATAAAAAATAAAAAAAAATCGCAATTAGCGATTAATGATTGGTTTGCGCAAAAGTTATAGCGTTTACAAAATAGGGAATAGTTTTATAGCATTTTTATTATTTTTATTTTTTTTTTTACTAGTAATGGCGGCGATCAGCGATTTTTATTGTGACTGCGACATTATGGCGGACACATCGGACATTTTTGACACATTTTTGGGACCATTGTCATTTATACAGCAATCAATGCTATTTAAATGCATTGATTCCTGTATAAATGACAGTTGTAGTGAAAGAGTTAACCACTAGGGGGAGGGGAGGGGTTATGGGCTGTGACGTGTGTTGTGTTTTTTTTACATTAGGGGGCGGGGCTGACGTCTGATGTCATTGATCGGCTTTCCCGATGACCGGGAACAGCCGATCAATGACAGGCAGTGTAGGAAGCGCAGGGAGAGGTTTGTTTACACAAACCTCTCCCCGTTCTTCAGCTCTGTGACCCGATCGCGGGACACCAGCGGCGATCGGGTCCGCTGGTCCCGCGGCCGGGGTCACGGAGCTCCCGACCGGGTCACGAGCGCGCCGCTGGCGGCACGCGCGCGACCCACGGGCAGGCATTTAAAGGGCCACGTACAGGTACGTGATTTTGACTGCTCGTGCAATTCTGCTGACGTATATATGCAGTGGGCGGTCGGGAAGCGGTTAATCACAGCTGATCACATGTAAAACAGACTTGCAGGTTATCGTCAGTGACAGTCCTTTCCTCAAAGGCTGTGTCTGGGTGAGGAAAGCATTGCCAATAACCGGCAAGGCTGTCGGTACATTGTTTGCCCTGATTATCAGTGCAGCCCTATCAGCGCCTATCAGTGCCCATAGGTGAAGAAAAAAAATAAAATTACCTTTTTGCTAAATTTAACAGTAGCTAAGAAATAAAATGTTTTCAAGTTTTATTTTCATTTTTTTTTTTTTATTCTGTATTTTTTCATTTGTTTATTTAAAAAATTAAATAAAAAATAAATCATTTTTTTTTTTATTCTGTATTTTTTCATTTTTGTTTAAAAAAAATTTAAAAAATAAATATTGCTCACACATGCCATGGTTATATGTGGAATTGCAACCCCAAAATACATTTTGCTGCTTCTCCTGAGTATGGGGATACCACATGTGTGGGACTTTTTGGGAGCCTAGCCGCGGACGGGGCCCCGAAACCCAAGCACCGCCTTCAGGATTTCTAAGGGTGCAAATTTTTGATTTCACTCCTCACTACCTATCACAGTTTCGAAGGCCATAAATGCCAAAATAGCACAAAACCCCCCCCAAATGACCCCATTTTGGAAAGTAGACACCCCAAGCTATTTGTTGAGATGCATGGTGAGTATTTTACAGCTCTCATGTGTTTTTGAAATGAAGAAAGTAAAGAAAAAAAATTTTTTTTTCTTTTTTCAATTTTCAAAACATTGTGACAAAAAGCGAGATCTGCAAAATACTCACCATACCTCTCAGCAAATAGCTTGGGGTGTCTACTTTCCAAAATGGGGTCTTTTGGGGGTGGTTTGTGCCATCTGGGCATTCCATGGCCTCCGAAACTGTGATTGGCAGTGAGGAGTGAAATAAAAAAATTACACCCTTAGAAAGCCTGAAAGCGGTGCTTGGATTTTGGGGTCCCGTACGCGGTCTAGGCTCCCAAAAAGTCCCACACATGTGGTATCCCCGTACACAGGAGAAGCAACAGAATGTATTTTGGGGTGTATCTCCACATATGCCCATGGCATGTTTGAGCAATATATCATTTAGTGACAAGTTTTTGTAAAAAAAAATATTATTTTTTTTTTTTTGTCATTATTCAATCTCTTGGGACCAAAAAAAAAAAAATATTTAATGGGCTCAACATTGCTCTCAGCAAATAGCTTGGGGTGTCTACTTTCCAAAATGGGGTCATTTGGGGGGGGTTTGAACTGTCCTGGCATTTTATGCACAACATTTAGAAGCCTATGTCACACGTCACCCACTCTTCTAACCACTTGAAGATAAAGCCCTTTCTGACACTTTTTGTTTACATGAAAACATATTTTTTTTTTGCAAGAAAATTACGTTGAACCCCCAAACACTATATATATTGTTAAAGCAAAGGCCCTACAGATTAAAATGGTGGGTGTTTGCATTTTTTTTTTTCCACACAGTATTTGCGCAGCGATTTTTCAAACGCATTTTTTTGTGGAAAAAATACACACTTTTTTTTTTTTAATGCACTTAAACACACTATATTGCTCAAATTTTTGATGAAATAAAAAAATGTTGATCTTAGGCCGAGTACATGGATACCAAACACGACATGCTTTAAAATTGCGCACAAACACGCAGTGGCGACAAACTACATACATTTTTAAAAGCCTTAAAAGCCTTTACAGGTTACCACATTAGATTCACGGAGGAGGTCTACTGCTAAAATTACTGCCCTCGATCTGACCTTCGCGTGATACCTCACATGCATGGTGCAATTGCTGTTTACATATGACGCCAGACCAACGCTTGTGTTCGCCTTTGCGCAAAATATATATAAGCTAAGAAAAAAGTAAAATGTTTTCAAGTTTTTTTTTAACTGTGGTGGGTGAAATCACCTCCTTTTCATTTTGTTTTTTTAACAATAAAACATTCTGTAAAACCATAATAAAACATTGCAGAATAGAATCATTTGTTTTTTATTTATTTTTTTTGGGGTTTTTTTTTTTTGTACTTTTTTTTTTATTTTTATAAAATATAACTATAATTTTAAAAACGGTCGGGTCTCAAAATGCGATGGCATTCTTGAGACCCTGTAACTATAATTTTTAACAACGGTCGGGTCTCAAAATGCGATGGCATTCTTGAGACCCTGTGAAAGTGTATCCTAGCCTGTGAAATGCTGTACCCTACGCTAAAACCTCACTAGTTCGTGGTAGCGTTCAAAGCAGTCACCAACGCAGAGACCAGGATTGTCAGGACAGCGTGGACCAAAAACGCCTAAATCCGCTGCTTGGTACAGACACGACATCTTCTTTGGGGGGGCTCGTTGGGTATCTGGAGGACATGAGGATAATGCCTCTCATTGCAGCCGGCTTACTGCATTTGGTAGGGGATGGTGAGGTGTGGAATCGCCTGGATACAGGAGTTCCATGACAACCGCTCCCTGGAATTCAAGGAAGGGTAACGTCCCGCCTGAAGCTCTGTATAGCACATGAGCATTCAGCAAAGCCAATTGGAATAAATAAATAGACACTTTTTGTACCAGCGTCTAGCCTTACGGACAACTAGGTACGGCGCCAACAACTGGTCGTTGAGGTCCACCCCCCCATATTAAGGTTGTATTCGTGGATACAGAGGGGTTTCGTCACAACACCAGCCGCCGTACGAATTTGGACTGTCGTGTCTGCATGAAGGGAGGTAAGAACGAAAACATTCCTATTATCCCTCCACTTCACAGCGAGCAAGTGGTACCCCTTTCCGAATAAGGGTGACACCAAGTTCCACACTATCTTGCCAGCGCTCCCTATGTAATCTGGACAGTTCTCCGGCTCTACGTGACTATCTTTTCCCTCATAAACCGAAAAGCTCCACGTATAGCCTGTTGCCCTGTCACAGAGCTTGTAGAGCTTGACCCCGTATCTGGCACGCTTGCTGGAAGGAACTGTTTGAAAGACAAGCGCCAGAAAACTTAATCAGGGACTCGTCAAAGCAGACAACTTGATTGGGCGTAAACAAGGCTGCAAAACATTGGTTGAAGTGGTTTATGAGGGGCCGAATTTTGTAGAGCCGATCAAATTCAGGGTCTCCACACGAGGACGACAAAGTTCATTGTCACTGAAGTGCATGAAGCGCAAAATCATCTCGTATCGTGCCCTGGACATGGGAGGCAGAGAACACGGGCATATGGTGGTGCGGTGAGGTGGACCAATAAGACCTCAGCGTCGGGAAATTTGTGTATGCCCATGTTGAGGGAAAGGCCCAGAAAGGTCTTAAATTCGGAAACCGTAATTGGTTTCCATCTCTGGCAAGGAAGGCACTGGGGATTAGCGGCGATGTGTTGACCAGCGTATATATTACTTTGGTCCACAATAGATCTATAGAGATCTTCCGTGAAAAACAGCGAATAAAAATCGGATGGCTTAAAATCAGCTGTTTCCACCTGAATACCGGGTTGGCCAGTGAATGGGGGAAGTACGGGTTCTGCAGAAGTGGTGGGCACCCAATCAGGATTGGCGAATTCTGCAGGAAGGACACTATGTGATCGACGACCTGCCTTTGTCTTCTTCTTGGTGGCAGCGGGGACACTACTTGTGCTTGCCACCTCGCCAGCTTGAACTGCACTTATGGGACTCGCCACGTCACCACCAGTGTTACTGCAGTGCTGGTTTGACTACGTTCCAGGGTTTATCACCCGCCGGGCGATCAGGGGGTTAAACCCGATAGTTTGGGTAATAAATGGCGGGTGCCCTGACAGTATAAAAAAACAAGCTAACTAACCAGCGTCACCCGTAACAGTTATAATAACGGTGATCACTGGTGAAAGGGTTAACTAGGGGCAATCAGGGGGTTAAAACCTTTAACTCTAGGGGCAATCAAGGGGTTAAAACCTTTATATGTAAATATGGGGGTACCTGACTATAAACCTATTTATAATCCTATATAAACCTGGCGGTTACCTAAAAAAAAAAACTGGTTTTTATTTAAATTTTTTTGATTTGTTTATTTAAAAAATAAAATAAAACTCATAAAAAATAAACAAAAACAGTGGTCATTTAACACCACCAAAAGAAAACACGGTCTCAAAAAAAATTATAAAAATGTTATATGGGTACAGTGTTGCATGACCGCACAATTGTCATTCTAAAGCCCATACACACGATCGGACCGTGGACCAACTTTCCCGTGGATTTTTGTCCAAAGGGCGTTGGCCCCAAGTTGGTATTGCATACACACGGCAGGACTTTTTCAGCCAACTTTCACCAAATCACTTGGTTTTTCTGCTCTTTACCGCCACCTTTGGTCAACTTCTGTATTGTTGTCTGATCTTTTGCATTGGTTCTGCATTGGTTTGTACAAAAGTCCGTTGGTTTTGTGTACACACGGTCGGACTTTGGTCCATCGGACTTTTGTTGGCAGAAAGTTGGTCCGTTCGCACAGCCAACAAAAGTCAGATGAAACCTGGAAAAAGTTGGTCCGATGGAGCGTACACACGGTCGGATGTTGGTCCAAAACAGCTAATTTGCATGTTGGTTGTCAAAAAGTCCGATCGTGTGTATGGGCCTAAAGTGTGACAGCGCTGAAAATTGGCCTGGGCAGGAAGGGGCGAAAGTACCCAGTACTGAAGCGGTTAAAGAAATCATGTTCCACTTCATTTATAAATCTAGCTTGGGTGTGAAAAATATGGTTAAAAAAAATAAATAAATAAAAAACACAAACACACATCTTGTTGTCAATGAGCTTCCAATGATCATTTCTATAGTAAGGAGCAGAATATAAAACAAGTATTTGAATTGGTTGCTGTGGGAAAAATGCTCTTGTTTGCATACGTATTACACATAACTTCTAATATATCAGTATAAAAAAAAACATTGTTACTTTCAAACAGCCACCAAGAATGAAGCTTGCAGATTCGAATAGTTACTATACCAGAACAGAGCGGGAATTTAATAGAACTGGAATTGACAGAATCTGGAGCAGCTGTGCATAATAACCAATCAGCTTCCAGTTTCAGTGTGTTTAGTTAGCCTTAGAAAATGAATGTTAGAAGGCGATTGGTTGCCATGCACAGCTGTTTCAGATTCTGAACGTCTTTGTAAATTTATTTCTAAGAATTAAAGGATGGCCTTGAGTCAGCACTGTTTCCAGTTGCCTACCTAAAGAAATTGAGTATTTGTAATAATAGGCACTCACAGGGGGGGGATCTTGGACAATTTAAAGAAAATCTTACCAAGATAAGATGAGGACAATCAGAAACTGATATCAAGCATGTGTAAAGCACATCATTTTGCAAAAACATGTAAAAATATAAGGCTGGAGTTAGTGCTCACCTGTTCTTTTTTGGTTTTCATTCGTTTGGTCAAGAGATTAGCTGTGGTGCCATCCTCCTCTTCATTGTCACTGTCCTCAACAAACGTTCGAAAACTGGAAAAAGTTAAAGCATTTTTTTTAAGAATGTCATCAATGATTAAAAGACTAGGAGCCATGTTTGTGTCACCCTGGGGTAGGAGGGACAGATTCCATGTCACATAGCTCCCCCCATCTGTGTCACCCTGGGGTAGGAGGGACAGATTACATGTCACATAGCTCCCCCTATCTGTGTCACCCTGGGGTAGGGGGGACAGATTCCATGTCACATAGCTCCCCCTATCTGTGTCACCCTGGGGTAGGAGGGACAGATTCCATGTCACATAGCTCCCCCTATCTGTGTCACCCTGGGGTAGAAGGGACAGATTCCATGTCACATAGCTCCCCAAATCTGTGTCACCCTGGGGTAGGAGGGACAGACTCCATGTCACATAGCTCCCCCTATCTGCATCACCCTGTGGTAGGAGGGACAGATTCCATGTCACATAGCTCCCCCTATCTGTGTCACCCTGGGGTAGGAGGGACAGATTCCATGTCACATAGCTCCCCCTATCTGCATCACCCTGTGGTAGGAGGGACAGATTCCATGTCACATAGCTCCCCCCATCTGTGTCACCCTGGGGTAGGAGGGACAGATTCCATGTCACATAGCTCCCCCCCATCTGTGTCACCCTGGGGTAGGAGGGACAGATTCCATGTCACATAGCTCCCCCCCATCTGTGTCACCCTGGGGTAGGAGGGACAGATTCCATGTCACATAGCTCCCCCTATCTGTGTCACCCTGGGGTAGGAGGGACAGATTCCATGTCACATAGCTCCCCCTATCTGCATCACCCTGTGGTAGGAGGGACAGATTCCATGTCACATAGCTCCCCCCATCTGCGTCACCCTGGGGTAGGAGGGACAGATTCCATGTCACATAGCTCCCCCCCATCTGTGTCACCCTGGGGTAGGAGGGACAGATTCCATGTCACATAGCTCCCCCCCATCTGTGTCACCCTGGGGTAGGAGGGACAGATTCCATGTCACATAGCTCCCCCCCATCTGTGTCACCCTGGGGTAGGAGGGACAGATTCCATGTCACATAGCTCCCCCCATCTGTGTCACCCTGGGGTAGGAGGGACAGATTCCATGTCACATAGCTCCCCCCCATCTGTGTCACCCTGGGGTAGGAGGGACAGATTCCATGTCACATAGCTCCCCCCATCTGTGTCACCCTGGGGTAGGAGGGACAGACTCCATGTCACGTAGCTCCCCCTATCCGTGACACCCTGTGGTAGGAGGGGCAGATTCCATGTTGCTTAAGTATGCCTACTATAAAAAAAGATGCTCAAGAGATTTTCTAGTAGAAAAAAAAATCCATCTCTAGAACTTGCAAAGTCCTAACTCCCCTCCTGCTAGTCACAACGGTACAGAAGACAAAGTAAATCCATAAAATGGGTCAGTTGATAAATACTGAAAAATCCTCAGCAGTCACCCACCTGTCTTTGATCTGCCTCTGTTCCTCTAGGTACGTTGGGGATCGAGACCTCTGCAAAAGAAAATAAAAATGGTTTGGCTTACAGACAAAGCTACATTTATTCATGTGTCAAGTCCCCTGCCTAAATTCTACATTACCACAAATCATAGTGGGTCTTGAATTAACCAAATAACCAATTGAATTTCATCTGTCCTACTGCAGGACAGTGATTGAAAGAACATCAGGATGTGAACAGCACATGTGAATGCTTGGACAATAGAGATCCAACCCAAATGGCTGCCATGAGAGGAAGCAGCTCAAGCAAAGTTTTATGCCTCGTAACTGACATACATTAAAGCACTATCATAAAAATTAAAGCGGCACTTAACCCACCTATCGTTTTCAGCCAAGGAAGTTGCCACCTTGGCTTCTGCTTGATCTACAAATGCCATGATGCTGCACATGTGTTCAGTTATGACACCAACCATTTAATGGTTTGACAGTTTGGTTGAGACTGCAACCATTTTAACTTTGGGCAACCAAACAGCTGCTGCCTGTTCACTTCCTAGATTTACGACACACAGAGGCACGCCTCCAGCTCTGCAGCTCTCATTGGCCCTCCTATGAATCACCCCCCTCCCTTCCTAGCAAACTTTCACGAGCGAGAGCTGTGCATAATGTCATAAGCCTAGGCTAATGACCAGAGGCACAAGCAAATGTGACAGTTGCATCCCTGGCATGTGTTGAGAATGCAGCCTTTAAAAAAAAAAAAAAAAAAAAAAAAGAAGGAGTGTCGGTACACACTGCGGCAACTTGTCAGGCAGCAAAGTCGTGCCCCATTAAGACCCCTTTCACACTGGGGCAGTTTTCAGGTGAAAAACGCCTCCCATTAATTGCAGTGCATCTTTTTACACTCGAGCGGTGCACTTGCGGGATGTTCCCGAAAAGTCCTCAAGCAGCATCTTTGGGGCAGGTTGGGAGCGCTGTATTTAGCGCTCCCAAAATGCCCTGCCCATTGGAATGAATGGGCAGCGCTTTCAAAAGCACCTGAAAAGCAATTTCAAAGCGCTGCAAAACAGGAGATTTTAACCCCTTTTTGGGGTTAAAAGCACCCTGCTAGCGGCCGAAAAAAGGTGCAACAGCGCTGTTAAAGACATCATATGCAAGCCACAAAGAAGTCACGCTGTGCGACACGACTTTAAAGCCACGCCGGTGTAAACTGGTCCTTAAAGTGGAACTTTAGTCAGGCTGGCTCCTCTTGCAGGCATAGCTTAGTAAAACATTAAAAATAAGTGCCTATACTGTTTAAAATGCAGTAATACATTGTCTCGCTCTGCTAAGTTGCTTTCCATTTTTAGGCACTGCCGAGTTTGTAGAGACCAATCTGCTGACAGCTTTAAAGCGGAATTAAACCCTTCCATTCTTTACAGTCAAGGAAGCTGCTTCTGTTCGATCTGCAACTTTACTGCTGGGTAAAGTTCTGCTTTAAATATATGGATTTAGTTTTGCTTTAAAAGCGGACCATCAGTAATTTTTTCATCTTTCCATCTATTAAATCTTCTGCCCTTGTTGTTTTAACTTTGGATAGTAAAACATTTTTTTTCTGCCAGTAAATACCTTATACAGCCCACTTCCTGTTTCTTGTCTGGTCATTTAGCCTAGGCTTATGACATTATGCACAGCTCTCGCTCGTGAAAGTTTGCTAGGAAGGGAGGGGGTGAGTCATAAGAGAAGCAATGAGAGCTGCAGAGCTGGAGGCGTGCCTCTGTGTGTCAGTGTAAATCTAGGAAGTGAACAGGCAGCAGCTGTTTGGTTGCCCACAGTTAAAATGGTTGCAGTGGAGGGAGATTTCTGCAGAATATTTGGCAAGTACAGAATCACAGTATATATATATATATATATATATATATATATATATATATATATATATATATATATATATATATAAAATATGCAAAGTGTTTGGAGGGAAGCTTCAGAATGGCAAAGATGTTTTTATTACAAATTATGTGAGCAGACTGCAGTTCCTCTTTAAGTATGAAGTACCAGAGCACATCGCGTAATGATGTGCTCTACTAGAGCAGGGGTGTCAAACTGTCTGCCCTCAAGCTGTTGAGGAACTACAAGACCCATCATGCCTCTGCCTGTGGAAGTCATGCTTGTAACTGTCAGCCTTGCAATGCCTCAAGTGACTTGTAGTTTTGCAACAGCTGGAGGGTTGCCAACTTGACACCTGTGTACAAGAGGCGGGTGAACTGGAGCTACATGCCTCTCAAGATTTGAATCGTAACCTGTTGTAAACATAATTTCATAAATCGGAACCTCCAAACCCCTTTCCCTTTTCTCCAAAGTTCTGAGAGCTTGGGTCCTGTTTACATTTGTATGTATAGACGCGATGTATGTGCATTATGTGTTCTCTATGCATTACCACTTTGCTGGAAACGATATTAAAGATGCACAAAGAAGGACTTTTTCTATTACTCAGAACCCACAACATGCAGGTGTGAACAGGGGCCTTGCAAGAATAGGCCTTAACATTACACATGAGCCGCAGAAGATTAACACCACCACACAAGTTCATACCTGATCTTGTAATAGGCCTTCTTCTCCATCTGAGCTTTCTTCATCCTCATATTTTCTACAAGCACAGAGAAGTATTATGAGTATTATCATCATTTAGCATCAAAACATTGAAAGTTAAAAGAGGTGTATCCCTAAAAAAATAAAAAAAAAAAAATAAAAAGTCAGCAGCTACAAACACTGCAGCTGCTGACTTTAAATAAATCGGACAGGGTCCAGCGATGCTCCGCTCGCCCCCCGATCCACTCGGCGGCGCCGGCATTGCAACTGTGGGCACCCGATTGTGGCTTCACAGACGGGCACCCACTGTGCGCCGTGATTGGCCGCACAGTCATCTGGGACACGTGACAGGTCCCAGGTGACTGGGGAGCCCTTTCTGCGCCGAGGGGAAGTGATGTCACCAGCCCAGGCATCGAAGGAGGCAGACTACGAGGGACCCCCTAGCAACAGGCATTTAGAGGTAAGTGAAAACATATTTTTTTTCCCCAATTATTTTTTTTTTTTTATTTTTTTTATTTTTTTTTTAGGAATTTTATTTTTTTTTAGGGGGAAACACCACTTTAAGGTCAAAGCTTTATCATGGCAGTCACTAAGGTCATGGCTTGCGGCCATCTCACCCTTCCTTCTCCAGGATTACTTTCCGCTCGTAGTCTTTAAGATACATGGGCTTTTCTTTGGTGGATTTGCTGTGACTGGCAGCTGGCTGATCTGAAAAGGCAAAGAAGTGTTTTCGTAAGCAAAAATTATAGGAAGAAGTATAGCTCCTTCTCTAGATCCACATAAATATACCATTTGTTCAAAAAAAAAAAAAAAAAATTTATATATATATATATATATATATATATATATATATATTATATATTTCTCTGTGCCTCTTTAACCAGTTGCAGACTGTGGGCATTAGAAACACCCAAAAACATGTCATCATTGTACACAGGGCGTGTCTAGCATGTCCAGGCCTTCTGCCGGAATCCTTCCCTGTCTCAGTACCCAGCAATTCAGCTCTGATTAATGACAGCTGCATTGCCGAGAACACAGAGAAGGTTGGCAGCAGGAGCCATCAAAAAAAAAAAAAAGCAGTCTGGCAATGTTTGCCAACATTGCTCAGGAATACAGAAAGTTACAGTAAGGCCCCTTTCACACTTATACAACTTGTCCCACGATTTGGGACTGCAAAGTAGCATGACAAGTCGTTCCCCATGATTTCCAATGACAGCCATTCATATTAGTACAACTTCCAATCGTTCGACTTCAAAGTAGTCCCTGCACTACTATGGTCCGATTTTGATGCCACTTACACAGGCATTCCTTGAAATCACAGTCGCACAAGTGTGAAAGGGGCCTAACTCACAAAAGTGAGTACACCCCTCACATTTTTGTAAATATTTTATTATATGTTTTCATGTGTCATATGTTTTATATGTTTTTATGCGACAACACTGAAGAAAAAATGACACTTTGCTACAATGTAATGTAGTGAGTGTACAGCTTGTATAACAGTGTAAATTTGCTGTCCCCTCAAAATAACTCAACACACAGTCATTAATGTCTAAACCTCTGGCAACAAAAGTGAGTACACCCCTAAGTGAAAATGTCCAACTTGGGCCCAAAAGTGTTAATATTTTGTGTGGACACCATTATTTTCCAGCACTGCCTTAACCCTCTTGGGCATGGAGTTCACCAGAGCTTCACAGGTTGCCACTGGAGTCCTTTTCCACTCCTCCATGACAACATCACGGAGCTAGTGGATGTTTGAGACCTTGCGATCCTCCACCTTCCGTCTGAGGATGCCCCACAGATGCTCAATAGGGTTTAGGCCTGGAGACACACTTGGCCAGTCCATCACCTTTACCCTTGGCTACTTTAGCATGGCAGTGGTCTTGGAGGTGTGTTTGGGGTCGTTATGTTGGAATACTGCCCTGTGGCCCAGTCTCCGAAGTGAAGGGATCATGCGCTGCTTCAGTATGTCACAGTACATGTTGGCATTCATGGTTCCCTCAATGAACTGTAGCTCCCCAGTGCTGGCAGCACTCATGCAGCCCCCCCCGACCATGACACTCCCACCACCATGCTTAACTGTAGGCACGACACACTTGTCTTTGTACTCCTCACCTGGTTGCCGTCACACATGTTTTGACACCATCTGAACCAAATACGTTTTTCTTGGTCTCATCAGACCACAGGACATGGTTCCAGTAATCCATGTCCTTAGTTTGCTTGGCTTTATTGTGCATCATAGAAGAGGCTTTCTTCTGGGACGACAGCCATGCAGACCAATTTGATGCAGTGTGCTGAGTATGGTCTGAGCACTGACAGGCTGACCTCCCACCAGTTCAACCTTGGCAGCAATGCTGGCAGCACTTATACGTCTATTTCCCAAAGACAAACTCTGGATATATCTTCTTACAGCCTAAGCCATCTTTATGTAGAGCAACATTTTTTTTTTTTGTTCTTTGCCATTAGGTGCCATGTCGAACTTCTAGAGACCAGTATGAGAGAGTGAGAGCGATAACACCAAATTTAACACACCTGCTCCCCATTCACACCTGAGACCTTGTAACAATATCAAGTCACACAACACCAGGGAAGGAAAATGGGTAATTGGGCCCAATTTGGACATTTTCACTTAGGGGTGTACTCACTTTTGTTGCCAGCAGTTTAGACATTAATGGCTGTGTGTTGTTTTTTGAGGGGACAGCAAATTGACACTGTTATACAAGCTGTACACTCACTACTTTACATTGTAGCAAAGTGTCATTTCTTCAGTGTTGTCACATGAAAAGATAGAATAAAATATTTACAAAAAAATGTGAGGGGTGTACTTACTTTTGTGAGATAATGTATATTGAAACATTGTATAATTTGTAACTTTGTGTTTTTTATCTACAGGGATGAACTTTTATCTGCAGATAGAGAGTTAAAGTAACCTTGACATATAAAAAAAATAAAATAAATGCTGTTCACCATTAATTAACTCCGTATTCTCCTCCATTCAAGTGTAATTTTCCTGGTTATTTTATTTTCAATTTTATTACTAGTTAAACTTGTTTTTCTGTTTTTGTTTGCCTTGTTAATTATTTTTACACACATTTACAGGTATCAAAAAAAAATTAAATAAATAAGTCGCAAAATTGAAAAAAAAAAAACTGAACAAATTACAGAATAAAATGCAGACTGTTTTTTGTACAGTAACATTAATTATGTTTAAAGTGGAGTTCCACCCACTTTTACAACTCTTCAGCATCCCTCACTAAACTGTGCACTGTAAACAAATTGGATATTTTTTTTTTTTTTTTTTTCAGCACAGACTGTATATCTGCTGTATTCATTTTTCACTTCCTCCTCCCTGGCCGCGGCCCATCGCATCATTTCCTGTTTGCAATGCCTCCTGGGAAGGGGCAGCATCTTCCTCTCAAGCTGCCGTTGCTATGGAAACCTGACCTGAAACCTATTACACTGCTTGTGCTGCACTGAGCATGTGCGAGATCTGCAAGTATGAGATCCAGGAAGAAATACAGTCTGGCTTCAGATGCCCACACTTAAGATGGCCAAGGCCTGCTGCAAGTTTATAAAGTAACAAACTACTGCTAAAAACTAACAAAACAGACCTTAGTTTACAGACTAACTTTACTAGAATACATTAAGCTTGTGTATTATAGGGGTATTTATATTTAAAAAGTATAATTTCGGCCGGAACACCGCTTTAAACTAACACTGCTCAAAAAAAAAAAAACCGTGATTCATGATGTATGCCATCATGGCAGATGCCTTGTAGTGCTCATTGGACTACAAGCACGCTGATCAGCACACTCGTAATCCATTGAATCTTCCTCCAGGTTTCTAACTGTACATAAGGAAGTACAGGCAGAAAGCTGGAGGGTTTAATGTGCAGAAGCCTGACAATGCACCGGCAATCTACTGGTCACGAATGCAATACTTTGCAGACTCCTATGTAAAAAATAAAAAACAGTAATAAATGCACATTTTTTTCTTCATCTACTAACACAAATCTAGCTTTTAACAGAGATTTTCAAAAGAAAGTTCAAGCAATATTGTATCTGAATGATCACATGCAGTTTAGTGTAATAACTCTTGGCATTATATTTCACCGGTGGGATTTAAAAAAAAAAAAACAAATAAATCGCTTAACAAATCTGTGTGGTAGGTACAGTGTAGCACAATTAACCTTCTATATGTGAGAAGTTTCCAAGTTTTTTTTACATAACAATTGTGACTATAACACAATGGAATTATAGTGTATTTGAAAATACCTGTTTCTTTGTAAAAAGTGACATCCTCTTGGTATATCCTTGGATCTTTCTTTTTGAGCAGAGATAGGGTACGATAAAAGTCCCTGTCCACTTCTGGATCAATGGTCTAGAGAGATGGGAAAGAAGATCATCTTCATAAAGGGGGGGGGGGGGGGGAACATGTCACATAAATAACACATTTAGAAAAACAAATAAAGGGAGATTCAAAATTCACAGTTCCACGTTAACATGGAGACAAAACTTCTTTGTGTTCCCATTTTGGATTATGCAAGAAACCCGTTTTTGTCCCATTGGGGTGATTTCCCTTCACTTCCTGTTCCCTTGCCACAACAGGAAGTGAGGGGAAATCCCTATAAACTGCATGAAATCCCTGGTTGTCATCAGAACTAGTGTACTCAATGGAAGATTCCCCTTTATATTCCTTCTGGTGACAACCAAAAATTTTAGATTTTCTGATGATCACCAGGACAAAGAGAGGGTGAATAGCACTTAAGGTGAGACAGTGATAAAAACCTGACAGATGTCCTAATCCCTCTCCACTCCATCCAAAACTAAAAGAAAAAGTTTTGTCTTTAGTTTTAGGTAAATACTCACTGGCTCATCCTCACTATCAGATGCCGAGCTGGACGATCCACTGTCCTCTTCACCTTTGTCCCCATATCGATCCTTTACTACAAGAGAAGAACGAGACATTGAAAATTTAGAAGCAAGCACATCCAAAGGATTATCGGGGATGATCTCCTTTACAGAGAGATAGAACTCTATACTTTTCATCTCTTCTACCAGGATCTTCCTCTGAAAAGCTAGACTTCTGTCTAAAGCTGGCTATAAGGCCCCTTTCACACTGGGGCGGGAACAGCGGCGACGGTAAACACACTTTACCGTCGTTTTAGCCGCGGTATTCGGCCGCTAGCGGTGCGGTTTTAACCCCCGCTATCGGTCGAAAAAGGGTTAAAATCCCCCACAAAGTGGCGCTTTGCGGCGGTATTACCGCGATGTCCCATTGATTTCAATGGGTAGGAGCGGTATAGGAGCGGTGAATACACAGCTCCAAAGATGCTGCTAGCAGGACTTTTTTGACCGTCCTGCTAGCGCACCGCTCCAGTGTGAAAGCCCGCCGGCTTTCACACTGGAGTGAATGGGGCCGGATTTTTTCAGGCGATGTACAGGCGCTATTTTTAGCGCTGTACCGCCTGAAAAACGCCCCAGTGTGAAAGGGGCCTTAGGCGTGAGCTCAGACGGGTTTGGATCCTAGTCCCAGCCCACCGGACCTATCCAGCCAGAAATCTGTCACTGCACACTGCCCACCATAAGCAGCTGAAGTATTCCTGTATTCCCTGTAGCCATATGTATAAAAGGGGCAAGTGTAAGTCTTCGCTGGAGGGGGGGGAATCCCTCAGCTGCTTGGTGTGCAATGACTGCTTTATGGCTGAAAAAGTTCAGGGGATTCGGACTGCGATCCGAACATGTCAGCACTCATTCCTGGCCCTACACTAGTAGAATTTCATTCGAAATTTTTAATTTTAAAAATGTTAGTTTGATTTTCTAACAGTTAGTGGAGTCAAATCCACAGGAGCAGGGTGGAGATTTTTCCTCAAAACCAACAAATTTCTAACAGTGAATGCTGTTTTTTTTTTTTTTTTTTTTTAATGGGAAAATTCATTCATTATGTGTCTCTTATTTTTATTTTACACAACAATAAAAACCTGACCTAGGATCAAACCCTTCCACTCTACGTCCAAAGCAAAAGAAAACACTTCCGCTGCAGCTGGGCCCTAAAGTGATCCTTTCATGAAAATAGAAGATCTGCCTAGATGACAGCTCCATGACAAGTGTATAAAAAAAAAAAAAAAATTATATATATATATATTTTCACAATAAAAAAATCAGCATAAAAAAAAAAAAAAAAGGAAAAAAAAAAAAAAATTAAAAAAAAAAAGAGAAAAAAATGCAGCTTAAGAAATAAATATGTTTTTTCTGACGAACGCATCAATGTTTTTGGCATTAACAGTGACAGGTGCTATATATCAGTTATGGGACTTTAGATGAGATATGCATTAAAGTGAAAAAACAGCTGGCAGTGACCGGCCCCCAGCTCCCCGTTTTACTTACCTGAGCCCTGGAACTTGATCCGGCGGAGACGCGCTGTCTCTCTGCCTGGGGTTCTCGGCTCTTGATTGGATAGATTGACAGCAGCAATTGGCTCCCGTTGCTGTCAATCAAATCCAATGACGTGGGGGCCGAGTCATACATTCGGCGTCTATGGACTCGGAAGCGTGCCCGCAACGTAATCTCCTCAGGAGAGCGCTTCTCCTAGGGGGTTATCTGATGTAGGGAGGAGCGAGAGAGCAGTCGGGGGGACCCCAGAAGAGGAGGATCGGGGTCACTCTGTGCAAAACGAGCTGCACAGTAGAGGCCAGTATTACATGTTTGTTATTAAAAAAAAAAAAAAGACGAACCCTTACAATCACTTTAACCACTTTTCGAACGATGCACGCCGATATACGTTGGCACAATGGCAGCGGTGGGCAAATGGGCGTACCTGTACATCCCCTTTAATTGGCAGGGCTAGCGGGCCCCCGCCACGTACAGCGTGACTGTGCCCACAGGACTCGCAGACTCGATTTCCGCAGGTCTACCGGCGATTGTGTCACGGAGCGGCAGAATGGGGAGATGTCTATGTAAACAAGGCATTTCCCCGTTCTGCTTTGTGACATGACAGAGATCACCGCTCCCTGTCATCAGGAGCAGTGATCGCTGTCATGTGTGTTGAAGCCCACCCCCCCCCCCCACAGTTAGAATCACTCCCTAGGACACACTTAACCCCTTCATCGCCCCCTAGTGTTTAACCCCTTCCCTGCCAGTGTCATTTACACACGCATTTTTATAGCACTGATCGCTGTACACATGAAAATGGTCCCAAAATAGTGTCAAAAGTGTGCACCACAATGTCACAGTCCGATAAAAAAAAATAAAAAAAAAATAAAAATAAAAAAATCGCAGATCGCCGCCATTACTAATAAAAAATAATAATAAAAATGCCATAAAACTATCCCCTATTTTGTAGATGCTATAACTTTTGCGCAAACCAATCAATATACGCTTATTGCAATTTTTTTTTTTACCAAAAATATGTAGAAGAATATGTATCGGCATAAACTGAGGAAAAAATAATTTTTTTATATATTTTTGGGGCATATTTATTATAGCAAAAAATAATGTGTTTTTTAATTGTCGCTCTTTATTTGTTTATAGTGCAAAAAATAAAAACCGCAGATCTGATCAAATACCACCAAAAGAAAGCTCTATTTGTGGGATAAAAAAAGAACATCAATTTTGTTTGGGTGCAACGTCGCACGACCGCGCAATTGTCAGCTAAAGCAACGCAGTGCCGAATTGCAAAAAGTGCGCTGGTCAGGAAGGGGGTAAAATCTTCCGGGGGTGAAGTGGTTGAATTGAACTGTCTGCCCTTATGTTGTAAAGCACTGTGTAAACTGTTGGCGGTATATAAATCCTGTAGAATAACAATAATTATGTTTGTTATGCTGTATTTTTGGCAAGGCTGATGTACTGTATACACATACAGGTGTCATCTATGTAGATATTTTGCTTCCCCTTTAAGGCTCCTGCAAAAAGCAAAGGCAGACTGTCTGACCAATGGGTACATTCAGCTGACCCCAAAGGGGGAACCACAAGTCCCTGCATGCCCACCAGTGACAGGCCATGCTGCAGACACACACATACTAGGCCCTAAACCTAGCCTGGGTGTACAGCTTTGGCCTATGCCCAGTGGGGAACGGGGAAGCCTCCGGGGACCGGGGGACACTCACGCCGCTGCAGCTCCTCCTTCTCCCGGTACCGTTCATAGCGCTCAGCGAATTGCCGATTAATCTTCAGCTCTGCCATGCTGCTCCGGGACCGGAAGCTCGGTAAAATGCATGACACCCCCCTCCTCGGAGGTCATGCGTTCCAGGAAAAGATCTTCCGCAAATCAGCGTCAGGCTCATGCGTTCCAGCTTGCTCCGAGCCAATCATCGCTGAGGTAGGTGTGGTTTTCGTGTAGTCCTTTAAATTCTGTAATTGTAATTGCAGCACATGTATATGTATGTATATATACATGTATATGTATATATATATATATATATATATATATATATATATATATATATATATATATATATATATATTTAATTTTTTTTTTTTTTTTTTTTTTTCATTATCGTCTTTGAGATCAGATCTGGACCATGTACTATGTTTTTATTTTTTGGCTAGCGCAATATTGCATAGGTGTAAAAAATTTTTATGGTACAGATAAAACCGTTGGATCAATGTCCGATTCAGCAAAATGATTGAATCGGACATTGCGTGGGACGAAAACAGAGAGCAACAGATAGTGACAATTTCAACCCAAGTTGTTTGGTTGTGGCAGGGGAGAAAATGATTGTACAGGGCTAATCAATGGCAATTGCACACCCGTGTGAATTTACTTGCAATCGATCTTCATGTAACGTGTAAAGTGAATATCAATCTGCGCAATCTCGTAAAATAAAGTTGTGTAAAAAATATATATGTAGCGCTGGTATTTTAACCTGCTAATGTAAAAGCAATGTTAACCATTAAGCAATGTTATAATTTAGTATTTGGCACCACCTAGTGGCCAATACAGGAAATGGACTTTAATTTTTTTTTTTCTAGAGGATTAGAGCTATAACAGGAAGTGACTGTCTGTTTACATTTTACTATGACCTACCTATCCAGAATTCCAAGTGACCTACCCATGAACACTCAGCACTGAACTGAATGCTGGGTAGGCTATAAAAGGGCACGCGCGGCCATTTTCTCTCTCTTCTGGATGCATGGCCTGCCTGCAAGGACCTGTGGGGAGGTTTCCAGAGAGCGCGGCCTACAGCCACTGCGAATCGAAAAAATTAGAGACTCTGCCTTGTACCCGAGTGCTGGAAAGACTGTGTGACTGGATCGGGAAGGATCCAGAGACACCTGTCGGAGCCATCAGAGGGTCCCGGGTTCATCTTGCAGAGCAGAGCGGTGTAACGGCACCGGCTGGCGCGAAGCAAGACTGAGACCACCGGAGCGGAGCTGTTTTACTCTCCAGGCCTAGTTGGGTGAGTTTCTTAATGCACTTTTATACACCTAGACTTTTAACACAGTGGTGCTGGGACCTGTAGTCCCACGGAAGAGATCTTATTCAAAAGGATTAAGTTTAGGCAGGCCTCAAGCTTATCCTTCACTGTACTACTGACACTGTGTTATTCAAAGCCAATTGCACCGGAGGCAGTTACAGGTGTACTGCACTACAAGAATAGTTCTAATGCCGCGTACACACGGTCAGAATTTCCGATTGAAACAGTCCGATGGGAGCTTTTCAACGGATTTTCTGACGTGTGTATGTCCATCGGTCTTTTTCTGTTGGAATTTCCGACGGACTTTGGATTGAGAACCTGTTCTTAACTTTTCAGACGGAAAACCTTTCTATCGGATTTTCCGATCGTGTGTATGCAATTCCGACACGCATAATTCCGACGCATGCTCGGAAACAATTTTCCGCATGCTCTGAAACAATTAGACGCATGCTCAGAAGCATTAAACTTCCCTTTTATAGTGCAGTCGAACGTGTTGTATGCCGTGGTGTTATTGACCGTCGGAATTTGGTGTGACCGTGTGTAGGCAAGACAGTTTGAGTGAAATTCCGTCGGAGTTCCGACAGGAAAACCATCAGAGCTTTTTCCGACAAGAATTCCGACCGTGTGTACGCGGCATAACACTCACCTTACTTTAATCCTTGTTTGTTCAACTGTTGGATTACAATTTCTACAACACAAATAGCTAGCAGAAGACAGAAGACTAAGGACTGCATCTCTCATTGCAAGGCCTTGCATCTTATTAATGCTAAGAGGGACTGCATTATAAAGTAGGGGGAGCTCCCTGGTAATTGTGTTGTACATTATTGATTACTTTGCATTCTTGTGGTACCAAGGTGTGCTGGAAGTGGGAAAGTGCCCAGAGTTAAGACGTGTTCACTCTGAGCACTAGTCCCAATTGGAGACACGCTCTCAGGGATCATCTAAGACAAATTTATATGTACCAACTGTTATGAATACCTATTGTGCTGTTACATTATGTTTGTGTGTCAAGTCAGTGGGGGTTTAATAGCAGAGTACAGGCCCAAACAAATTCAGCAGCTCCTTCGGGGGTCAGTGCTACATATAATTAATAATAGCTGCTATCACTAACAAGTGTTCCCATACCTCCCAATATTTTGAGATGGGAATAAGGGACACCTACTAACAAACGTATGTAGGCATAGGGCACGCCCCCTGCCACACCCCCTTAAGGGAGAATAACCCCAAAAAAAGATTAATTAAATCCACAAGGACTTTTTTTTATCATTACTATTCCTTTATATTGGCTTTTAAAATGTACAAATGCAGCAATTTCGAAATTAATTGAAAGGTTTAGCACTGGGAAACACTTTTTGAAAGATAAAAAGGTTATATTATATACAACTATATAGATCAGACCAAAATGAGGGACAAATGAGGGGGAAAGAGGGACAGAGGGACATTGTTCCAAATCAGGGACAGTTGGGAGCTAAGTGTTCTCACTTTACTTAAAAGGTGCAAATAATTAATAAACAGGGCTGCGCTATAAATTTAAAAAACATTAATAATGATACAAGTGTAACTAAAAAAATGGTAATCAATAAACATATATTGCTGAAAGTTGGTGGTGCTCCCACATTACATTACATTGCGCGTTACATTAAAGAGATTGTAAAGTCATGTTTTTTTATTTTTTTTAATAAAAAACATGTTATACTTACCTGCTCTGTGCAGTGGTTTTGCACAGAGCAGCCCTGATCCTCCTCTTCTCTGGTCCCCCACCAGCGCTCCTGGCTCCTCCTTCCTGCTGGGTGCCCCCACAGCAAGCTGCACCCGAACAGGCGTGCTCCAGAGCAACAGCTCTGTGTGTCTATTCACACATGGAGCCGCAGCACGGCCCCACCCCCTCCGTCTTCTGATTGTCTCACTGGTCAATGGCTCCTGGCAAAAGGCAATCAGGAGTGTGAGTGCCCTTCGCCGCTTACCGGAGCCGTCGGCAGTGGCGGAGGCGATCCGGTCTTTCTTAGGGAAGATGGCCCACATCCGTCTCCATGACACTGCAGGGCGGAAGCAACGTTAAAACGTCACTTCCGCTCATAGCTCTTAAAGGGCCATTTTTTTTTTCATTTTTTTAAATGACCATATTTTTTTTTTTATTGCATTTTAGTGTAAATATGAGATCTGAGATCTTTTTGACCCCAGATCTCATATTTAAGAGGTCCTGTCATGCTTTTTTTCTATTACAATGGATGTTTACATCCCTTTTAATAGGAATAAAAGTGACACCATTTTTTTTTCTTTAAACAGTGTAAAAATAAAAGGTAAAATAAATAAGAAAATATATATTTTTTTTAAACGCACCCCGTCCCGCCGAGCTCGCGTGCAGAAGCGAACGCATACATGAGTAGCATCCGCATAAAAAACGGTGTTCAAACCACACATGTGAGGTATTGTCGTGATCGGTAGAGCGAGAGCAATAATTCTAGCCCTAGACCTCCTCTGTAACGCAAAAATTGCAACCTCTAGAATTTTTTAAATGTTGCCTATGGAGATTTTTAAGGGTAAAAGTTTGTCGCCATTCCACGAGCGGGTGCAATTTTGAAGCGTGACATGATGGGTATCAATTTACTCGGCGTAACAATATCTTTCACAATATAAAAAAAAAATTGGGCTAACTTTACTGTTGTCTTATTTTTTAATTAAAAAAAGTGTGCTTGTAAGACCGCTGCGCAAATACGGTGTGACAGAAAGTATTGCAACAACCACCATTTTATTCTCTAGGGTGTTAGAAAAAAAAATGTATAATGTTTGGGGGTTCTAAGTAATTTTCTAGCAAAAAAAAATGTTTTTAACTTGTAAACAACACATCTAAAAACGAGGCCCAGTCCTTAAGTGGTTAAAGTAGAACAATGCCATTTTATAACATTTTACTTTGGATAGAGTAAGGGAGGGTTACGTTACCAGGGTATAGATACGTACTAAAGTCAGGTACAAAACGGCATCAGTTCGATGTGCCTTTCATCTGCTGCATTAAATTTTCCTGGCTGCCAGTCCTCAACGTTTGCTTCTTCAAAAGAGATGGAACAGCACATCTTGAATCCCCAGTCTGCTTTGAAGTCTATGCCTTGGAGAGACCTTGCTGATGCAGTATAACTATCTTATGTTTTGTTGCTGTGCTCAGTCTTACCATGGTATATGACCTGTGATATGTCTGTCACACTGTCATCCACAATCTTACCTTAGTAGCAGAGTTTGGCTGTTCCTTACCCAGTTTTAGGCCTCCTACACAGCTATTTTAGTTAATGACAGTGTTACAATCGTTTGACAATCATTACCACCTGCTTGGGGTCTGGTGCCTGTTCCGCAGTTCCTATAGACTTTCCAGGCTCAGGGCCCTTTTCCATGCCACTTCATAGTTCCCAGAACAGAGGAAAATCTCTCCCCAGTTTTACACTATGCAACAGAATTGGGGACACAGCCACTTTGTGGCAAAAAGGTTCCCAGCTGTTTTGAAAAAGTTCACTATTGCTGTGTGGTACTTATTACAGTCACCATGCATGCACACCACACCTGCCTGGTGCTGGGCCAATTGTTCAGGATCCACAAATTACAGACTACGGTAATAAAGCTTTCAGGCACACTTTTCCCCCTTACCTTCACCACAGATCTTGGCATGTCTGGATCTGCCTCTAAGCCCGGGAAAGCACACAAGGGCATGTATCAGACAAAACCACACTCCTTAGGCTCAGGAGTCAGGGGGCATGTGACAGCAATGTAACTCCACTCATGGCATTGCTAACACTGGGGATGCCCATGGGTTCCCCTGAGACTTCCCAACTGGGACCACTCCACAGGACATGGCCCTCCAACCACTCAGGCCATCCTCTCAGTGCTTCCCTTTTGTAGTTTTACTGGCTGCGACACCAGTTTTGAACTATTTCTTACACTGGGTGGTCTTTTGGGTGTTCGGAATCTCAAAGCTGTAGAGGACTTTAATGGCAGAGTAGTTTTCCACCAGCTCAACAAATTGACTAGCTGACTTTGGATCAGCTTGACTCACCCACCTTCATAGGTCTGGAGGTAGAGTAGAGAAATTCATCCATAAAGACTCTCTCCATGATTTGAGGGCCTGGAAGCACGTCAGGCTGCAAGCAATGTTTTACTAGGTAATTATGTCATACATTTTGGAGCAAGGAGATCCATCTGCCTTGTAACCATGTACCTCACTAAGGTTGTGACCTGCAAGATCTCAGCTTTTAATTTGTCATAGGCTAGAGCATTATCAGAGGTCATGCCGACATAAGTCTTTTGGGAGTCTCCCACGAACAGTGGTACAACAACGTTGCAGTAAATATGTGCAATTTGCTTCCTAAGGAATCAAAATTCGGATGAAATTTAGGTTATTCGGAGATTCGGATGCAGAATTTCAGAATCACAATAGTAACGAATTTCAACTAATCTGAAATAAATTATTATAACAAAATTAATTATCCTAACTCAAATTAGAAAATTAATTAGAAATGGAAACATATTGCAATAAATACAGAAAGATATAAAAGTGAAATAAGATGGTGATTCTTACTTAGGCTGCTTTATAGAATGGAGTAGAACATAATATAATAAAACAGAATAGAATAGAAAAACACAGAATAGAATAGAAAATAATAAAATAAAACAGAATAGAACAGAAAATAATAGAATTGAATAGAAAATAAATGATAAAAATAGAATAAAATAGAAATAATATAGACTTATTCCAGAATTCGAATAAAATAGAAAAACTATAGCCACCTTTTGGAATTCTAATTTCAAATTTTGAATAGAATAAAATAGAAAGAATATAGCTGTCTTCTAAAATTTGAATTTTAAATAGAAATAAAATAAAATGAATATAGGCCCCTTCCAAAATTCAAATTTCAAATCAATTAGAAAACAACGAATATATGAAACGAATCCCCAAAATGAATCATTCACAGAAAGATATAAAAGTGAAATAAGATGGTGATTCTTACTTAGGCTGCTTTATAGAATAGAGTAGAAAATAATAAAATAAAACAGAATAGAACAGAAAATAATAGAATTGAATAGAAAATAATAGAATTGAATAGAAAATAAATGATAAAAATAGAATAAAATAGAAAGAATATAGCCGTCTTCCAGAATTCGAATAAAATAGAAAAACTATAGCCAACTTTTGGAATTTGAATTTCAAATTTTGAATAGAATAAAATAGAAAGAATACAGCTGTCTTCTAAAATTTGAATTTCAAATAGAATAAAATAAAATGAATATAGCCCCCTTCCAAAATTCAAATTTCAAATCAATTAGAAAACAACGAATATATGAAACGAATCCCCAAAATGAATCATTCATTTCTAACATAATGAATATGACAAAACAATTTTATTAACTTAACAAACTAATCTGAAATTAAAAATGTTTCCATTCTGCACATCTCTACTGCCCGGCATTCCGTAGACCAGGCCTGCTCTTCTGCGGTCCCTTCAGAAGTACATAAGAAGACCTTACCCAATATTTTGGGATGTCATCCTTTGTAGGTGGTGGCTTTTTGTGGCTGAAATGGTCTCATCATGACAAAAGCCTACAATTCAGGCTAGCACCTGCTGCAGCACTTCAGGTAAGGCCTGTTGATCTCTCTCTGCTGCCTGGGCCCAAGCAGTCGCTTGAGCTTCAGTGCTCGCCAGCTGGGCAGCCAACAGTCTATTGGTTTCTTGTTGATGGGAAGCCAACAGTCTATTATTTTTTTGCTGGTGTGCCGAGCTCTTTTGAAAAGTCTGTTGCTGCGCTGCATTACTTTAACAAGTCCTCCATAATGCATATTCAAAATTGTACACCGAAGTGTACTGTGCCTTTAAGTTGTATAGGCGCAGCCTGCTGTCAACAAGATCACAGACGTTCTTGAGACTATTGTCCCCAGATACCCTCAGCGGTTTTACAGATTCAGCAGAACGTCACACTGTTCCTTTAAATTACTGCTCACACAAACTTTTCACACTTCTTATCTCAATGCAACTTTAACATCGGGTACATACAGTAACCTGCAAACCTTTCGGCGAGGATCAGTAGAGCGATTGCCCACATTCTAGCACCATCTGTGTGTGTGTCAGCTTCGAGCGAAGAGCTTGCAGTAAGGTTATCCAAATTCCAGAGTGTTTAAGGGGCTACTTGCCCACCTTCATTCATCAGCAACGCAGAAAAAAAACAGGACCAAAACAAAGAGGTTCCCTTTTGCTGGGGTAACAATCACAAATCAAAAATACAACAAAAGTTATTTAGCCTCCTGGCTAGTAGTGAAACCATACTGGGTCTGGTCAGACCTGCTCAACAACACTGATCATCCCAGGGAAAAGACAAATTATATGCAAAGCGGGTAACAAAGTGTGGCCAGTGCTTAACACTCTGTTTACTGCTACAGACCTTTCACTGCCTGCAGTTAAAGTAGTAGTAAGCCACGGCATAAAAAAAAAAAAAAAACAGCAAAGCAATGGCATAATGTGCTAGTATGCATTGCATACTAGCACGTTATGAAATACCTTATAACAAAGCCCTCAAGTGGTGTGCTGTCACTGCTGACAGGGCTTCCATCTTCCCCTGATCTTCCTTCCAGGTTTGAGGGCTCTGGCTGTATGAGTGACCGCAGAGCTCCCAACTGTCCCTGATTCCAAGGGACTGTCCCTGAATTGAAGAAATGTCCCTCTTTCCCCCTCATTTGTCCCTCATTTTGGTCTGATCCATATACTTGTATATAAAATGCACTTTTTATTTTTCAAGAAGTGTTTCCAGGTGCTAAACCTTTCATCCAAATTCTAAATTGCTGAATTTGTAAATTTTAAAAGATATATATATAAATATAAAGGAATAGCAGTGGTATAAAAAGCCCTTGTGGATTTAATTAACCTTTTTTTTTGTTAATTCTCCTTTAACCATTTGGCGACCGGTGCTATAGCCGAAAGACAGCTACAGCGCGGTCAGCTTATTCTGGGAGGACGTCCCGCCCCCTGGGGCACGCTCCTGGAAATATCCGTGACTGCCAGGTCCGGAAGACCCGGCGCATCACGGATCATGGTAAATTGCTTCTGGTAGTGGGCGTTTACCACGTGATCACTCCATCAAATGATGGAGTGATCACTTGTAAACAAACCGGCGTCATGTCATGATGCTGGTTCCTCCCTCCCCTTTCTGTACCGATCTGTACAGTGCGAGGGAGGAGATCGCTTGTAGCAGCGCTGTGGGCTGGATCTGTAGTGCCCACAGCACTGCTCAGTGCCAATACTCTGCAGTACTCTGCAATACTCTGCAATAATCTGCAATACTCTGCCAATACTCTGCCAGTACTCTGCAATACTCTACAATACACTGCCAATACTCTGCAATACCCGCCAATACTCTGCCAATACTCGCCAATAAATTTTGTCAGAAACAAAGAATGTTTTTTTTTACCAAATTTTTTGTCTTTTTTGATTTATAGTGCAAAAAATAAAAAACCCAGCGGTGATTAAATACCACCAAAAGAAAGCTCTATTTGTGTGAAAAAAAGGACAAAAATTTCATATGGGTACAGTGTTGCATGACTGAGTAATGGTCATTCAAAGTGTGAGAGCACCGAAAGCTGAAAATTGGTCTGGTTAGGAAGGGGGTTTAAGTGCCCAGTTATATAATGCCAATATATAATAGCCTTGTGCTACTCAATTATACATTTTTTCTGCAAAAATCGCAACTTTTCTGTTAAATCGCATCCTGCGATTTTTTTGCAATTCAGTTGTTTGTGCATATTTATATATGTATAATTTTTCCTAGTCAAGCAGACTAGCTCCACTTATGCTTCACTATCTGCACCTTTAATGCATTGTGCACTTTCAGTCACTGTTTAATTTATTTTCTGCACTATCATCACATTCCGCAATTTGTGATATCTACTTTTTTTCGCCAATATCCACACTGTATCGTATAGCCAGTGTTATTTTTTATATACTAGCACCTCACAGTTTTATTATATATACCAACACTTCACGGTTATATATATATATATATATATATTTATTTTTTGCAGTATGTACTTTATTATTTATCTACACCAGGCATGTCCAAAGTCCGGCCCGCGGGCCAATCGCGGCCCGCGTTCCGGTTTTGAACGGCCCGCCTGTTTATCTGGACATGTATATCTTTTGTGGCCCCCAACGATCTCCCAGCGCCGGGGCCACAAAAGATATATATGTCCGGATGCCTTGGAGGGGACAGGGAGGAGGCGGGACAAGAGCCGTGCACACAGGAGTATTTCCTGTTTACACGGCAGCCTCTATAATAGGAAGTCCCGTCTCCAGCACTGCCATTGGACGGCTGTTCTGTCCATCAAAGGAGGCGGGACCTTGTATTAAAGAGGCCGCAGAGAAAACAGGAGTTTCTCCTGTATGTTATCTTTTGGCGCTCGTCCCGCCCCCTCCCTGTACCCTCCGAGGCGGCAGATGGAGGGGCATAATTCAGGCTGCACTGCACAATGGTGAGTCTGCATTCCTGACAATGATGGGGGCTGTGTATTCCTGACAATGATGGGGGCTGTGTATTCCTGACAATGATGGGGGCTGTGTATTCCTGACAATGATGGGGGGGGTGCTGCATTCCTGACATTCCTGACAATGATGGGGGGCTGCAGTCCTGACATTCCTGACAATGATGGGGGGCTGCAGTCCTGACATTCCTGACAATGATGGGGGGCTGCATTCCTGACATTCCTGACAATGATGGGGGGCTGCATTCCTGACATTCCTGACAATGATGGGGGGCTGCATTCCTGACATTCCTGACAATGATGGGGGGCTGCATTCCTGACAATGATGGGGGGCTGCATTCCTGAATCCTGACATTCCTGACAATGATGGGGGCTGCATTCCTGACATTCCTGACAATGATGGGGGGCTGCATTCCTGACATTCCTGACAATGATGGGGGGCTGCATTCCTGACATTCCTGACAATGATGGGGGGCTGCATTCCTGACATTCCTGACAATGATGGGGGCTGCATTCCTGACATTCCTGACAATGATGGGGGGCTGCATTCCTGACATTCCTGACAATGATGGGGGCTGCATTCCTGACATTCCTGACAATGATGGGGGGCTGCATTCCTGACATTCCTGACAATGATGGGGGGCTGCATTCCTGACATTCCTGACAATGATGGGGGGCTGCATTCCTGACATTCCTGACAATGATGGGGGGCTGCATTCCTGACATTCCTGACAATGATGGGGGCTGCATTCCTGACATTCCTGACAATGATGGGGGGCTGCATTCCTGACATTCCTGACAATGATGGGGGGCTGCATTCCTGACATTCCTGACAATGATGGGGGCTGCATTTCTGACATTTCTGGCAATGGTGGTGCTGCAGATGGGCACTGACCCTTATTTTGCTTCATATTTCTTTATTTAAAATTGTATTTTTTTCCTAAATCTTCCCTCTTAAAGTGAAGGTGCGTGTTATACGCCAATAAATACGGTATATCCAAATAACACGCCTGAGATCATCTCTTTACTCACACACAGCCACAAAGGCAAGAGAATTCTTGTTGGGCAGTGTGTCAGTACTCGAACGAACACACAGACTGAATTTTAATGGTTCAAACAATGTCAGGAAAAAAGGTCGGCCCTCACGCATGTTCGCTTCATCAAATCTGGCCCTCTTTGAAAAAAGTTTGGACACCTCTGATCTACACCATATGTTCACTTAATATATATTTTTTATATATTTTATTTATCTAATATTATATTAAATTTTATGTCTCATTTTTACAATGTTTTATTAGCTATTATATGTATGTGCTATTAGTCATTTGTGACACTCTCGCACTTTTACATATTTATCTATTTACCATCACTATTATCAGTATATTTATTGTTCTCAGTACAGTCTGTTTACCACTAGGAATCATTCATCTCATATCCAGAATTTTGGATGTAACTGGTTAACGAGACAATACTATTGTCCATTACCAGTATACACACTAGGGGTTCACGTCTTTGCCCCAATACTGTCAACTAGAGTGGAGACTGCAAGCCAGGCCTTCTCGTCCGCATCAGTTCCTGACCTCACAAATGCGCTTCTGGAAGAATGGTCACATTTTCCCATAGACACACTTCTAAACCATGTGGACAGCCTTCCCAGAAGAGTTGTAGCTGTTCTAGCTGCAAAGGGTGGGCCAACTCAATATTGAACCCTATGGACTAAGACGGGGATGCTATTAAAGGGGTTTTAAAGGCAGAAGGTTTTTTATCTTAATGCGTTTTATGCATTAAGATAAAAAACCTTCTGTGTGCAGCAGCCGCCCCAGCACCCCCTAATACTTACCTGAGTCCCATCTCTATCCAGCAATGTCCACGAGTGCCGGTACTCTCCCTCTTGATTGGCTGAAATACAGCGCCATTGGCTACCACTGCTGTCAATCATAGTCAGTTAGCCAATCAGGAGAGAGGGGGGTGGGGCCAAACCGGGGCTCCGTGTCTGAATGGACACAGGGAGCTGTGGCTCGGCTCGGGTGCCCCCATAGCAAGCACTGGACAGGAGGGAGGGGCCAGGAGAGCTAAAGAAGGACCCGAGGAGAGGTTGATCTGGGCTGCTTTGTGCAAAACCACTGCACAGAGCAGGTAAGTATAACATGCTTGTGATTTTTTTTTTTTATATAACAAAAAAACAACACAAGACTTTACCAATACTTTTGGTAATATAGTATGTGTGTGTGTGTATATATATATATATATATGCTGCATAGTCTCGATTGAGATCGAGGCTTGGTTGGCGCATGCGCAGTACGGACAAATTACGGCGTTCGCGCATGCGCACGAGCGCTGTGGGGGTGACGGTGACGTCATCCAGGCGGCAGATTTAAATGCCTGTCAGATTCAAGCAAATTTTTGACACTGTTGCTGTGCTTTACCGAGGTAAGAGGCTTGATGCCTAATCCCCTATTGACTTTTCACTGAATTCAATGTATGTTTATGCATTGGGAATGTGATTATATTTGAATTAATTATTTAATTTTTAAATGGATTTTAATTAATTATTTAATTATTTTTCTATGGGTGTTGTTGCAGCCTGTCCGAATTTGTGATTATGGATGTTTCGCCGATCCCTTGTGGCCAGCCCTTACGCCACAGGTAGGAGGGAATTTTTGTTCCTTTTCTGCCTGTTTGGGTTGGTTGGGGTGTAGCATTTTAAATGGAATTTTTTCTCCTTATTATTTATTTTTAGCCCTTCTGTACCGGATCTTCATCCATCAGCACACAAAGACAATACACAATCTGGGTCAAGACATGACCATTCAAGGTCCAGTTCTGGACGTCCTAAGTCCTCCTCCAGACACCGCTCTGAGAAATCAAGGTCGGGGTCTTGGCACTATTCCCACCACCATTCTGGTCGTTCGGAAGGAAGATCATGTTTGGGTTGTAGAACAAAAGTGCCAGAAGACAAATCGCTATGCGATGTATGTTTTTCCCGAGCTGCAAAGGAAAGGGATGTTAATGACCAGCAAGTGAAGGCCTTGGTCAGGAAGGTTGTTCGGGAGTCTTTGAACAAACCAGAGTCCGCTCATGCAGCTATTCCTCCCTCTAAACCAACTTCAGTGGTTGAGGTAGAAGACCTTGAAACTCCAGGTCCTTTTCGTGACAACTTCTCTTTCAGCGGATCTTCGGACAGCGAAGCTAAAGTGGAGGATTCCAGTGCAGGATTTGACTTTTCCCAGGTCCCTCATCTGGTGAGGGCAGTGAAGGATGCACTGAGGTGGGAGGAGCCGGTGGAAGCACCCTCTAAACAGAGGAAATACTTTAAGCATCTTAAAAAAGAGCGCTCAAATTTTCCCTTCCTGGGTGAACTGGGAGAAATTATCTCGGACGAGTGGAGCAAAGTGGAGAGAAAGAATTCTCTTATCTCTAAAGTGGCCAGAATGTATCCATTTAAAGGTGGGGAAGTTAAGCACCTGGAGTCTGCTCCTCTTATTGATGCAGCCTTGATGAGGCTGGTAAGACACATCATGCTCCCACTGGAAGACACCGTCTCTTTCAAAGATGGTCTTGAAAGAAAAATTGATACAGATTTGAAGCGTATCTACATCACGGCTGGGATGGCCTGCAAGCCAGCATTGGCCTTGACAGCTTTATTCAAAGCAATGGAGTGTTGGACGGATGATATGGGTGCAACCTTGGGAAGTATGTCCGAAGAAGCCCTCAAGAGCTCTCCAATACATGAGATGAAGATGGCATCAGCATTTCTGGGTGAGGCCTCCCTGGATATAATCCGTCTGGTGGCACGTGTTATGCTGTCTTCCGTTACAGCCAAACGAGCCTTATGGCTACGCCCTTGGGTGGCGGATGCGGCCTCTAAACAGGCATGGTGCAAAATTCCCTTTGAGGGTTCTTCTCTCTTTGGGAATAAGCTCGATTCAGCCATCACCCGTGCTACTGGTGGGAAGTCCGGGTTCTTACCCCAGGATCGCCGTCTTTTTGGCCAGAAGAGAGTCCAGTCCAGGTCAGACACGGAACGTGCTAGGGATGCACGCTGTTACAGACCGGGTCGGGAATTTAGGAAGAACTGGAGGAGAAACCAGCCTTCTGGCCAGAAGCCTTCAAAATCTACATCTTCTGGGGGTCGCGAAGCTGCAAAGTCTTTTTGATATAGTGCCTGTCCAGGCGGAGCAAGTAGGGGCTCGTTTACTACGCTTCTGCCACGTCTGGGCAGCCTCGATACAAGACTACTGGGCCATAAAGACAGTTTCTCTAGGACATGCCTGGGTGTTCAGCAATCCACCCATACATCGATACGTTCCCACAAGTCTTCCTTTGTCGGAAAAGAAGAGAGAGGTTCTGTTGACCTACACGGACTCACTTATCACCCAAGGTGCCACCATTCCAGTACCGTCCGAGGAAGAGTTTCAAGGGATTTACTCCCCCCTCTTTATGGTTCTCAAAAAGAGCGGTTCCTGGAGGCCGGTTATCGACCTGACTTACTTGAACTCCTTTATAAAAAAGGAAAAATTCAAGATGGAGACATTGTTGACCATTCACCAGACAATTCAACCAGGCGATTGGCTAGTGTCAATAGACCTAAAAGATGCGTACTTCCATGTACCAATAGCGAAGGACTTCCAAAAATATCTCCGATTCTCGTGGGTCAAAAACACCTCCAGTTCATATGTCTCCCTTTCAAGCTTACACCATCGCCGCGGGTGTTTTCCAAGCTCTTACTGGCGGTGGTCGCCTTGATCAGAGTCCGAGGTATTCGGTTACATCACTACCTCGACGACCTACTCCTACTGTCTCAAGACAGAGAACAATTACTGTTACACCGGGAGCAAGTCATATCTACCCTGACAGAATTCGGCTGGCTATTAAACCGGGAAAAGAGTCATCTGGAGCAAACCCAGTCTCTAGTTTTCCTAGGGGCACAGTTCGACACAGTGAAGAGCACTATCTCTCTTCCTCTAGAGAAGATCCCGGTAGTTTGGGACAGGATTCATCTGGCAATGTCAGCTCCCCTTCTCAGGACCTCCCAGTGCCTCAGGATAATAGGCACCATGGTGGCAACAGCCCCCAAGGTAAAATGGGCGCAATGGAGGATGCGGGCCTTTCAGAAAGGCTTCCTCCAACAATGGAATCCAGGGTTACAAGATCACTTGATCCGGATAACTCCCTCCATGCGGGAGAGTCTCCCCTGGTGGCTGCAACGGAGGAATCTTCTCAACTGCCATGCGATAGCTCCAGTCTCCTGGATAACGGTAACAACAGATGCCAGCAGCAGAGGCTGGGGCGCTCTGTGTCTGTCGGAGGTAGCTCAGGGCAGGTGGGATTTTCCATCTCAGGGGGTGGTCTCGAACGTATTGGAGATTCGAGCTGCCTTCCAGGCCCTTCGGGCTTTTCTCCATCTGACATCGGGAGCCTCAGTCCTCATGAGATTGGACAATACGACAGCAGTGTCGTACATCAAAAGACAAGGGGGCACTCGCAGTCTCTCCCTTCTGAAGGAAGTGAGTCCAATTATGTCCTGGGCTCAGGCGAACTTGAAGGACCTGACGGCAGTGTATCTTCCTGGAGTCCAAAATGTCCAGGCGGATTTTCTGTCAAGAACCTCCTTAGACAACAACGAGTGGTCTCTCCACTCGGAAGTCTTCGACTGGATCCTGTCATTGGGAATGACTCCGGAGGTGGACCTGTTTGCATCTACTTGCAATGCCAAGATGAGGAATTATTATACCAGGTATCACTGTCCCCAAGCCATGGGAGTAGATGCTCTCACGGATCAGTGGAGTATCCACAAGGCCTATGCCTTTCCTCCAGTTCCGATCATTCTTCGGTTCCTTTCGAGACTCAGACAGGAGACGGCAGGAATAGTGGCAATCATCCCATACTGGCCCAACAGGCCATGGTTTCCTCTCCTGTTGCAGTTGAGTTACCGGGACCCAGTTCCGCTTCCCTCCAGATCGGATCTTCTACTACAGGGAACATCCCTTCATCCATGCCCGTCCCATCTCCATCTGATGGTCTGGTGGTTGAGAGGAAGAGGCTGGAAGCATTAGGTTGCCCAAGTTCAGCAATTGCTACCCTGCTGAATGCTAGGAGGCAGGGTACGAATAAAGTTTACCAGAGAATTTGGTCTAAATTTATGGACTATGTCTCCTCTTCCCGAGGGTTCCTGTAATAATCCAGAAATAAAGGATGTGTTAGGTTTTCTCCAGACGGGACTGGATCTGCCTTTGTCTGTAAGTTCCCTGTGAGTCCAAGTTTCGGCAATATCTGCTTTTACTTGTATTTCCTGGGCAAGGAATCCCCTTACTAGACAATTTTTCACAGGAGCATCAAGACTTAGGCCCCAGAGAGAACCAAGGTTCTCTAAATGGGATCTTCCTCTTGTTCTGGATTCCTTATCAGAAGATTTCTTTCAACGAATGGATGAACTATCCATGAAGGACATTTCCCTTAAAACAGCCTTTCTAGTAGCCATAACATCGGCTAAAAGAGTGTCGGAAATCAGTGCTTTAGGTTCTAAAGAGCCTTTTTCTTACCTTCTTTCCTGATCGGGTAGTCTTGGTTCCGATGTTAGGATCAAATCCTAAAGTAACATCAGTGTTTCATGAGAACCAGGAGATTGTTCTCCCAACCTTTCAATCAGATGATTCTTAAACTGCCCATCCTTTGGATGTTGGTGAAGTTTTGAAAAACTACTTAGAAGCTACTGCACCTTTCAGAAGATCAGATCATCTTTTTGTCTACTTTTATGGAAAGAACAGGGGACTGCGTGCTTCCTCTAGAACCATTGCAAGTTGGATTGTCCAGGCTATCCAAAGGGCATATGCGGCTAAAGGACTGGCTCCTCCGGAGATCGTGACTGCTCATTCTACCAGGAGTATGTCAACGTCATGGGCGGCCTCCCGACACATATCGGCGGAGGTGATCTGCAAAGCAGCCTCTTGGTCGTCAATAAATACTTTCATGAGGCACTATTGTGTTGAGCCAGTGGCTCTTTCCTCTGTTAATTTTGGTTTAAATGTTTTATCTGTTTGAACGGTGCCAATTAAACCTTTTTTTTGTTGAACCAGCAATTTGTGCCCACCCGAGTTTGTATGGCTAGCTTGTTCCCATACGTAGGCTGCCATGGAGTCCGTCAGGAAAACTGAAAATTTATATCAAATACTTACCGTAATTTTCCTTTCCTGATGGACTCCATGGCAGCAGGAGTCTCCCTCCCATTTGCTGGAGTAGGCTAAGTTATAGAACACGGTATCTGACTAGGAGCAAAGATTTATGGGAGTGGGGTCCTATGAGGTATGAGAGGCGGGATAAACCCATACGTAGGCTGCCATGGAGTCCATCAGGAAAGGAAAATTACGGTAAGTATTTGATATAAATTTTTCAGTTTTGATCCCCTGGTGGTTTTGTACGTTTGCCCACTGACGAAGAAATGATCAGTCTATATTTTTTATGGTAGGTTTATTTTAACAGTGAGAGACAGAATAACAACAAAAAAAATCCTGAAAAACACATTTAAAAAAAGTTATAAATGAATTAGCATTTTAATGAGTGAAATAAGTATTTGATCTATCAATCAGCAAGATTTCTGGCTCCTATGTGTCTTCTATACAGGCAACAAGCTGGGATTAGGAGCACTCTCTCTTAAAAGGGCTGGAATAGGCTACAAGACCACTGCCAATCAGCTTGGTGAGAGGGTAACAACAGTTGGTGCGATTATTCGCAAATGGAAGAAACTGTCAATCTGTCTGGGGGCTCCATGCAAGATCTCACCTCATGGAGTTTCAATGATGAGAACGGTGAGGAATCAGCCCAGAACTACACGGGAGTATCTTGTCAATGATCTCAAGGCAGCTGGGACCATAGTCCCAAGAAAACAATTGGTAACATACTACGCCGCAAAGGACTGAAATTCTGCAGTGCCGCAAGGTCCCCCTCCTCAAGAGAGTACAGGCCCGTCTGAAGTTTGCTAATGAACATAAGAATGATCCAGAAGAGAACTGGGTGAAAGTGTTGTGGTCAGAGGAGACCGAAATCAAGCTCTCTGGCATCAACTCAAATTGCCATGTTTGGAGGAGGAGGAATTCTGCCTATGACCCCAAGAACACCATCAAATATGAAGGTGGAAACAATAAGCTTTGGGGGTGTTTTTCTGCTAAGGAGACAGGACAACTTTACTGCATCAAAGGGACGATGGACAGGGCCATGTACTGTCAAATCTTGGGTGAGAACCTCCTTTCCTTCAGCCAGGGCATTAAAAATGGGTCATGGATGGGTCTTCCAGCATGACAATGACCTAAAACACACAGCCAAGGCAACAAAGGAGTGGCTCAAGAAGAGGCACATTAAGGTCCTGGAGTGGCTTATCCAATTGTCCAAATCATTTGGTGGAGGGGATTATGGTGTGGGGTTGTTTTACAGGGGTTGGGCTTGGCCCCTTAGTTCCAGTGAAGGGAACTCTAATGCCGCGTACACACGACCGGACTTTTCTACAGCAAAGGTCCGACGGAACGAATCCGCCGGACAATTCGATCGTGTGTGGGCTTCATCGGACCTTTGCTGTCCAAAAATCAGACAGAGTTTAGAAATAGAACATGTTTCAAATTTTTCCGCCGGACCCAGTTCCTATCGAGAAATCCGCTCGTCTGTATGCTAGTCCGACGGACGAAAACCGACCATAGGGCAGCTATTGGCTACTGGCTATGAACTTCCTTATTCTAGTCCGGTCGTACGTTATCACGTTCGATTCCGTCGGACTTTGGTGTGATTGTGTGTGTCCAAGTCCGTTCGTTCGGAAAGTCCGTCGGAAGTCCGCCAAAAGTCCGTTGGAAAAAAACGTCGGACCTAGTCTTCCGGAAAGTCCGGTCGTGTGTACGTGGCATTAAGGTGTCAGCATACCAAGACATTTTGGACAATTCCATGCTCTCAACTTTGTGGGAACAGTTTGGGGATGGCCCTTCCTGTTCCAACATGACTGCGCACCAGTGCACAAAGAAAAGTCCATAAAGACATGGATGAGCGAGTTTGGGGTGAAGTAACTTAACTGGCCTGCACAGAGTCCCGACCTCAACCCAATAGAACACTTTGGGATGAATTGGAGTGGAGACTTCGAGCCAGGCCTTCTCGTCCACACCAGTGCCTGACCTCACAAATGCGCTTCTGGAAGAATGGTCAATCATACCCATAGACGCATTTCTAAACCTTGTGGACAGCCCAGAGGAGTTGAAGCTGTTATAGCTGCAAAGGGTGGACCAACCCAATATTAAACTATATGGCCTAAGACTGGGATGCCACTAAGGCCCCTTTCACACTGAAGCGTTTTTCAGGAGCTACAGCGCAAAAAATAGCGCCTGTATAGCTCCTGAAAAAAGCGGGTCCTTTAACTCCAGTGTGAACACTGGAGTGGTGCGCTAGCAGGACGGTAAAAAAAAAGTCCTGCTAGCAGCATATTTGGAGCGGTGTATTCACCGCTCCTACCCATTGAAATCAATGGGACACTGTGGGGATACCGCGGCAATACGGCCGGCAAAGCGCCGCTTTGTGGGGGGTTTTAACGCTTTTTCATCCGCTAGCGGGGGTTAAAACCACCCCGCTAGCGGCCGAATACCGAGGCTAAAACAACGGTAAAGCAGCGCTAAATATAGCGCTGCTTTACCGCCGCCCCCGTGTGAAGCCGGCCTAAAGTTTATGTGCGTGTAAAGGCAGGCATTCCAATACTTTTGATAATATTGTGTGTGTGTGTGTGTGTGTGTGTGTGTGTGTTCAGATTAGCCTGAAAACCATTTGAGCAAACCTCATGGTCAGCTTATACATAACCTTCCCTATAGCTTCTATCACACATTCCTCATTGAGATTACACTCTATTAGGATTTTGCTCTCACCCACACCAATCTAGATAATCCTAGAAATCCATCTCCACAAAAAGCCGCTTTTATTTTAAGACGACTGCAGGCTAAATGGAAAACTCCAGGTGAAAACAGAAAATTCTAGCAAAATATGTACATTTAAATGTAAGTGATCTATAATAGACTTTAGTTCTTGAAGTAAAGGATGATGTGGACAATCTCCTAGATTGTAAACTCTAATGAGCAGGGCCCTCCGATTCCTCCTGTATGGAATTGTATTGTAACTGCACTGTCTACCCTCATGTTGTAAAGCACTGCACAAACTGTTGGCGCTAGATAAATCCTGTAAAATAATAATAATAATAATGTGCCATCATTCTCAGTGTGATCGCGAGCCAGTGGCATACCTAGAATATCCACGTGCTGACTGCAATACGCATACACTGCCTTGAAAAAGCATTCATACCCCTTGACATTTCCCAAATTTTGTCTTTTGTTACAACCAAAAACGTAAATGTATTTTGTTGGGATAGACCAACACAAAGTGGCACATAATTATGAAGTGGAAGGAAAATGATAAATGCTTTTCAAAATGTTTTACAAATAAATATCTGAAAAGTGTAGCGTGCATTTGTATTCAGCCCCCTTTACTCTGATACTCCTAACTTAAATCTAGTGGAACCAATTGCCTTCAGAAGTCACCTAATTAGTAAATAAAGTCCACCTGTGTGTAATTTAATCTCAGTATAAATACAGCTGTTCTGTGAAGCCCTCAGAGGTTTGTTAGAGAACCTTAGTGAACACACAGCATCATGAAGGCCAAGGAACACACCAGACAGGTCAGGGATAAGATATCCCAAGCTTTGAACATCTCACGGAGCACCGTTCAATCCATCATCCGAAAATGGAAAGAGTATGGCACAACTGCAAACCTACCAAGACATGGCCGTCCACCTAAACAGACAGGCCAGGCAAGAAGAGCATTAATCAGAGAAGCAGCCAAGAGGCCCATGGTAACTCTGGAGGAGCTGCAGAGATCCACAGCTCAGGTGGGAGAATCTGTCCACAGGACAACTATAAGTCATTGAAGAGTGTAGAAATATCTAATATTCTACTATTCTTGTATCTCAGGGGCGTTTTTGGATGAATAGCAGTCTTTGTGTAAATATGTCAGTGTCCTCTCTCCTAGAGGGTGTGTAAAGGAGAAGTGTGGGTCTTTATCCAAGGCCGCATCTCCACCTTTTCTTTTAGGAATCATTCAATACTTCAAGAAGAATTGTTTTATTGTTCAGAAAGATAAGCCAAGACAAGATAATGACATCTGGTAACATATGGTATGGTGATGGCTTCAGAAGGAAGAAGAGATATCAGATGTTACATTCTCCAAAGTGTAGGGTTCCTTCCCTCTCTTCCACCTTTCTTTTCCCAACTACCATTCAACCCTCATCGATTCTAATGCCCCATACACACGGTCGAAAATTCCGACCACAAAATCTGTCGGATTTTTTCCGACGGATTTTGTCCGACACTGGTGTTGCATACACACGGTCGGACAAAGTTGTCGGAAAATCCGATCATCCTGAACGTGGTGACGTTTGTTGCCTACAACGGGACTACGTAGAGGCTAGTAGCCAATAGCTTTGGTCTTGTAATGTGATCTGAGTATGCGTGGCACTTTGTCCGTCGGAATTCGCTACACACGATCGGAAAAAGTCCGATAAGACTTGGTTGTCAGAAAATTTGAGAGCAGGAGATAAAACTTTGTCCGTCGGAAAATCCGACGGAAAAAGTCCGATGGAGCCTACACATTTCCGACAACTTTGTCCGATAGGACATTTTCCGTCGGAAAATCCGACTGTGTGTACGGGGCATTATACTGTTTCATAATGTTATGTCAGCATTTCCTAGAATAACACCCATTCTTATATGGCTTCAGACTAAAGTTAAAGCGGTTCTGTACACACTATTTTTTTATTTTATTTTTTTCTTGTCATGTTAAAATAATTTTTAGTCTTATAATTAACTCACATTTTTGGTGTCTGTCCGTTATCAGTGTCCGTTTTTCTGAAAATTCTGCACTTTAAAAATTTAAACCAGCAGCAATGTCATTTTGCTTGTGGGCATTTGAAACCCACAAGCATTCACTTCATTGTTACCTTTCGTTATGGGAACCAGCATGCCTCACGGTCGCCGAAAACTCACGAGATTTCGGCCGGAGGCCCGCAAATCTCGCGAGATTTCGGCCGGAGGTCCGCACTGACTCCTGGGATGAATGACACCACATCCCAGGAGACAGTGCGGCATGACGAGGATGCCCGCATAGACCCCACCCACCCCCGAAGAGACAGAGAAAAGACCGGCAGCAATTACAAATAAAAAAAAAAAAAAAACGTCCATTTAGTACTCTTTGCCTGATTTGGAAGGCAAAGAGATTTACTAAATAAAAAGTGTGCAGAACCGCTTTAAGTAACATAACTCCACCCATTGTCCTGACATAGTGACTCAGAATAGAAGTACGTACATAGCAAAACGACTTCTCTCTGCCCTCTGTCCTTTAACCTTCAGAGACTAACACTAATTACATTATAACATTCATGTTTTTCATATATTTTTTTAGAAACTTTTATCACTTAAAATATTAATTAACTCAAAATCTTCTAACAGTCGTGCACTTCACAAATCTGGCATTTATGAAAGAGTTGCAAGAAGAAAGCCATAAGAAGTCCCGTTTGCAGTTTGTGAGAATCCACAGAGGCGGCTCTAGACTTTGTGAGGCCTTAGGCCCCTTTCACATGGACGGCCCGTTCAGATCCGCCTGTCAGTTTTGACGGCGGATCTGAACGGGCGCTCCATGTTACTCTATGGAGCGTCGGATGTCAGCGGAGACATGTCCGCTGACATCCGATCCGGTCCGATCCGCCAAAAGCAGACGTATGGCCACACGTCCAGATCCGTCGCTGGTGGATCGGATCGGGTGAGATCAGGTGAAAACGGACATACTGTCGGTTTTCATCCGATCTCTCTATAGAGATCAGCGGCGCTCGCAAGCCCCTCCCCGCTCAGTGAGCAGAGGCGGCTCTAGACTTTGTGAGGCCTTAGGCAAAACTTAGACATGAGGCCCCACTCACTCCCATAACGGGAAAAATAATTCAAGCAATAAAAAAATAACTGTATGTCCCCCCACAGTGCTGCCGGCTTCCCTCCTCTTCTCTCCCGCTGACTGCTGTGGGAGATCTTCAGGAAAAGGGGCTGGTAAATATGTCATTTATCAGCCCCTTCCTTTTCTAAATGAACACAGTGAGTGTGTGACTGTGTTTACTTCGGTTTATGAATGGAGAGGAGCCGCTGTCTCCTGTTCATTCATCTGCAGTGCAGCGGAGGCTGCAGAGAAAGGGGTTTGGGAATGTGTTTCCTCAGTCCCTTTCTCGGTCTAAAAAGTGAGACTTCAGGGGTCTGTTTAGACCCCTGATATCTCACCAAAGAAGCCAAATAACTCTCACCAAAAAACATATTTTATTTAAAAAAAAAAAAAAAAAATATGTAAAATAAAACCATTTAAAAAAAAAAATCAGACTAAAATTTCTAATCAGACTAAAAAGCCATGCCCAATATGTAGCATGATTGAGCCATGGTCACTATATGCCACAGGTCACCATCTCCCTAGTAGGGGCCCCAGTGCATTACTTTGCCCATAGTGCTATTATTATGGCACTGTAGAATGGTGTGTAGGATAAGTGGAGGGTATGACAGTGGGTAGTATGTACAATAGAGGGGTGCGGAGTGTATGTGGGAGGTAGTATGTACATGAGAGGGGTGCATTGCATCCCTCCTGGGTTCAGCAGCGGCCGGCAGCTTCGCCTCCACCTCTATAATCTGTCTGCAGGCGGTGCTGCCTGGAGGGCACAGAGGGGGTGCTGGAGAGAGCCGAGAATGGCAGAGGGAAGAAGCTTCTGGTCGGCGCAGTGCTGATGATATAGCAGCGATGCAGCTGCATACTAGAAGTGACCCTCGCTCATCCAGGGGGACATTCCCTCCCACTACTACACACACTTCAGGCAAATTATGCGGCCACGAGGCCCCCGGGAGTGCGAGGCCTAAGGTGACCGCCTAATTTGCCTAATTAGAGAGCCGCCTCTGAGAATCCATGTGGGGGACACAGCAAACATGTGGAAGAAGATGCTCTGGTCAGATGAGACCAAATTTAAACTTTTTGGCCTAAAAGCAAAGCGCTATGTGTGGCGGAAAACTAACACTGCACATTACTTTGAACACACTAGCCCCACTGTGAAACATGGCGATGGCAGCATCATGTTGTGGGGAGGATTTTCTTTAACCACTTAAGGACCGCCTCCTGTACATATACGTCGGCACTTTGATGAGGGATATCTCGTTAACGGCAGCAGCTGCTGCCACAACCGAGATATCCATCTTTACAGGAGGCGGTTCTGTTTACGATAATGGTGGTCTCTGCGGCAGGTTCGCCGCGAGATCACCGTCATCGGGAGAGTTGACCACCCCCTCTCCCGCCGTTCACCGGAGCCATCGGTAGCGGCGGAGGCGATCGGGTCCTGCAGTGTGATGGGTATGGAGACGAGTGAGGCTAAGATGGCCCCCACTCGTCTCTATACCATAGGAGGGCCGCCCATACGTCTTAAAAGGAACATTTTTTTCAATATCATTTTTTTCAAATTACTTTTTTTTTTAATTGCATTTAAGTCCAAATATGAGATCTGAGGACTTTTTGACCCCAGATCTCATATTTAAGAGGACCTGTCATGCTTTTTTCTATTACAAGGGATGTTTACATTCCTTGTAATAGGAATAAAAGTGATCCATTTTATTTATTTTTTTAAAACGGTGTAAAAATGAATAAATTCAAGTAAAATAAATCCTTTTTTCTTTTTAAAACACCCCATCCCGACGAGAAGCAATCTTAGAAGAAAATCTGAGTCTGCAAACTACCTGAAACTGGGGCGGAGGTTCACCTTCCAGCAGAACAACGACCCTAACATACAGCCAGAGCTACAATGGAATGGTTTAGATCAAAGCATATTCATGTGTTAGAATGGCCCAGTTGAAGTCCAGACCTAAATCCAATTGAGAATCAGTGGCAAGACTTGAAAATTGCTGTTCACAGAAGCTCTCCATCCAATCTGACAGCTTGAGCTATTTTGCAAAGAAGAATGGGCAAAAATTTCACTCTCTAGATGTGCAAAGCTGGTAGAGACATCCCCAAAGAGACTTGCGGCTGTAATTGGAGCGAAAAGGTGGTAATACAAAAGTATTGACACAGAGGGGCTAAATACAAATACACACCACACTTTTCACATATTTGTAAAAAAAAATGAAAATGATTTATCATTTTCCTTCCACTTCACAATTATGTGCCACTTTGTGTGGATACATCACATAAAATCCCAATAAAATACATTTACGTTTTTGGTTGTAATATGACAAAATTTGAAGGGGTATGAATACTTTTTCAAGGCACTGTATATACGTTGCTGCTTGAAAGTGGTTTACCTGGGGTTATGGCTGAAGTTATCAGCCATAACCTAGGTATTTTTTTTTTTTTCAGCCAGCAATGTGCTCTCTCATGAAAGTGATTTTTTTTTTTTAATGTGTATACACAAAAGGTTTTGTCTTTTTATTTTAAACTGAATGGGTTGTTTTACAAGGTGAGGGTTTACATATACTTTAACCACCTCCTGCCCGTCATATAGCAGTGTTAATTTAGTCGACTAAAAACGACTAAAATATTTTTAGTCGACTAAATAAATACTATTTTAATCAACTAAAACAATTGAGATGTAATCTAAAATGTACTGGAGATTTTAGTCGACTAAATACGACTAAAACAATTGCAGAAGACTAAAATGGTACTAAAACTAAAATGCCATTTTAGTCCTAAAACTAAAATCGAAATTTGCTGCCAAAATTAACACTGCCGTATAGACAAATGACGGCGGGCGGGGGCTCTCTTGTTCTGGGACAACATCATATGACATCTCCCCAGTCTCACTACACAGCGCAGGGATCACGGGTGCACCGTTTCCCCAGAACGCGCCGCAACCCCGATTTTGGATCAGCTGTGTCCAATCACAGCTGATCACATGTAAACAAGGAAATGCTGGTTAGCGGCTTTCCTCGCCTCACATGGACAGAGCCGATCAGTGGCATCTCCACACAAGGGAGACTATACAGATAATCAGGACACTGATCATTAGTGCCCTGATTATCAGTGCAGCCCCATTAGTGCCCAGCAGTGATGCCAGTCAGTGCCATCGGTGATGCCAGTCAGTGCCACATATTAGTGCCATCTCATCAGTGAAGGAGAAAAATTATTTACAAAATAATTTTTTTTAGCAAAAAATAAAAAACCCAGCAGCAATTAAATACCACCAAAAGAAAAAACTATTTGTGTGAAAAAAATTATAAACATTTCATTTGAGTACAGCGTTGCATGACCGTGCAATTGTCATTCAAAAATGTGACAGCGCTGAAAGCTGAAAATTGGCCTGGGCAGGAAGGGGGTAAAAGTGCCCAGTATTGAAGCAGTTAATAAGGAACTATTGCTTTTGATCTGCCACTTTGATGAACTGCATATTGTGGAGGTACGCTCTATCCTTTCCTAGACTGATTATCCTATTGAAGTAGGCTGGATTATAATACAGTCAGTCAATGGGCCCTTTATTGCTAGGAAAATTTCTAGCATTTACCGGAAATTGCTCATGTAATGAAACTGTAAATATGCACAATGTACAACTTTTTATTCAATGCTTTGTACATGAACAAACAAAAAGATCATGTGCATCTTTGGGGGAAATCTGATGTACTGTATATCAGGGCATGTAAAAACTATTGCAACTTTTTTCGGACGCATCTCTGTATAAGTGTTAGGTAGTGTACAGAGTTTTCGCAGCTGTGCAGTCTGAATAGTCACAGCTGTGCTGTACAAACATTTCTGGCTGCATTGTATACTCCCAGAAACGCGTTATAATCACCACCAAATAACAGTTGGCTGAAAGAGCTTCCCACACCATAGCAAAACAATCAATAGTCTACATTTCCATTGCCACTCACCCCACATTTCATGAAACACATATTTAAATTACTCAGTCTTTACTTTTTTAAATTAATTTTAATTTTCAGAGCTAGCAATATTAACATTTACAATAAAAACAAAATTTAATTCACCACTTTTTAGGTTAAAACACCAAAACAGCTCAAAAAAACAATTAAATCCACAAAATATTAAATAGTTAAAAAACAGCAAAATCACATTACCAAAACCTTCAAGTTTAATAAATATAAATTCATTTTTTTTAATTTAAAATGGCTCTACAGAAAGATCACATTAATTCATTTTTTTAAAGGTTAAACAATATATATATATATAAAAAAAAAAGACAAATAAATAGTTTGCCATAGACACACTCATGAATTAAGCATAAGCTTTAAAAGAACAGCTGTACACCTTCTATAGTGGTGGGACAAAAGAATATAAAAAGGAATTTGAAATAAAATAAATTAAAAAGCATGCACATTTCATTTGCAGAACATATGTATATACTGCAAGCTGAACAAATGTTCATATAAATACAGCTTATGGACACCAGGAAGAACAAAGTACCTTATGAAGCCACTAAAGAAAGACCTATTATTTCATTCATAAACTATTTAAAAAGCCCTCCTGATGAATATGTAACAGTTTCAGATTACCCGTCCTGAATATATTTAAAAGTAGAGCTGAAAGGGAAAAAAACGGAAACGCCACACTCCAGAGCTACAGTGGAATAGAAAAAAAAAAAAAAGCTTCCATTCCCACCTTGGTTTATATATTTATATATATATATATATATATATATATATATATATATATATATATATATATATATATATATATATATATATATATATATAAAACGAAGGTCCATAATATAACACACGTACATCTTGGAAAAAAAATTATTTTGGGATCCCAACAACAGCCAATCACATGATCTCTGCAGAAGCCGAGAGCGGATTTCACATTGGCAGATCCTCACCTTCAGTGGAAATCATATGACCAAGTGCCCCTAGGCATTCCTTTTTGTGGCTTGCTGCTGTGGGGCCTGAAGCAGCAAGTTCCTCAGGACATGTTATGCCCCGTACACACGAGCAGATTTTCCGTCGGAAAAAACTTTGGATGGTTTTTCCGTTGTTATTCCGCTCAAGATTGGCTTCCATACACACGGGCACACAAAAGTTCTCTGAACTTTCGACCACCAAGAACGCAGTGACGTACAACACTACGATGAGCCGAGAAAATTAAGTTCAATGCTTCAGAGCATGCGTCAAATTGTTTCCGAGCATGCGTAGGAATTTTGCACTTTGGAATTTCCGATCGGAATTTTTTCCGACCGAAAAAAAAAATAAATAAAAAAAAATCGAGAACCTGCTCTCAATCTTTTGCTGGCAGGAATTCCGCCAGCGAAAGTCCGATGGAGCATACACACGGTCGCATTTTCCGACCAAAAGCTCTCATCGGTCTTTTGCTAGTGGAATTTCCGATCGTGTGTACGGGGCATAAGTGTTTTAAGATTTCCTTTAGCATATTTCAACTTAGAACCTGGGTGGTGGTGGCCAGGAAAGCAAGGTTGTGAAATTTCACTTCAAAAGGTGAAGTCAGTACTGAAGTTGCCACTGACGACTACATTTTAAAGGGGCATATTCCAGAGCGGTCATTCTTATCACCATCTGACCTGGAAACCTGAACCGCAGCTCCTAATGTCCTTCCTATGAGGCTGAACAAAAGAATTCTAAAATGTGACTATATAATTACAGTTTTTTGCACTACACAAATATCTCAGTTACTGTAGTGGGTGATTTCTACATCCCCTTCTTTTAAATAGGTTATAGTTCCTGAAATATATATTTTAGGTCTTGTGGTTATTTTAATAGATCAGTGGGGATAATGAAGCCCCTTTACGCAAAACAGATATTAGCTTTCAAAAGTCAACTACTCTCTACCAAAAAAATAAAAAAAAGTTTCAGATGGATTTGCTGGAATGTCAATTGTTCTTTTAACTACCATATTAGGCAAAAGGTGGCTTGGATCAGCATTTGGCAATGTTCTTGTGGGCTACGGATCAGAAATTTACACAAGTGTAGAGAACAAAAAAAAAAAATAAGAAAGAATTCTTCCATTACAATGCCACCATTATCCCCAATATTTTAGTTTAGGTAAGCTCTTTAAACTTGTCAGCATTTATTGGATGGTATTAAAAGCTGCTTTACTCAAATCGGCTTGTTTTAAGGGTTACCGAGCCCTTCAATTATATAAGCAAGTCATTTACAGAACTGTCTGATGGATAAAAGGTTGCTTTAGCCCTTGAGTTTTTGTTGACCCTATGCTATAAAATGATTGTATGGAAGGATTATTGGTTTAGAATATCTAATAAGAACGTTAACAACCAATGGTTTAATATGTTTTTTAAAGAATAAAAAAAAAAAAAAAAAAAAAGGCTTAAATAAAAAGCAATGTCCAATAAAAAAAAAAAAACAGTATAAATAAAAAAGGCATAACTTTGTTTTTTTTAATTTTAGTGTTGGATAGAGTGGAGGGGAATTAGAACTTCTCTGGTTTTTAATGCAGTCGGTGGCTCACTTAGCGAGATTCACCCTCTATTTGTTCTATTTACTGTTATCCCTGTAAAAGCAAATCTCAAATTTTGAGTTATCAGGATTCCTTCACTTTGGGGGGGTTCTTTTTACCTCCTGTTTTAGCTATGGGTCAGGAAGTGAAGGGAAATCTCTCAAGTAGGAAACACATGGTAAATTATATATATATATATATATATATATATATATATATATATATTCAGCAGATCGCTGGTGCCATGCAGGTCTCCTGCAGACCTGTCAGTGTATCTGCTTGCTCGTACTTCATCCAAGAAAGCCAATACATGCTGACAGGATGAATGCATGAACTACAAGCCGGCAGCCACAAAGGCTGCCAGACCTTGTAGTTTTCCATTCACAGAGTGCTATGAATGAGCGACACGGCTGGGTGGGCAGAGCCACATTTTCTTTTTTAATTTTGATAGCCAGTGGGTGGAGAAGATCCCTCACTAGCTGTCACAAAGGGGGGGGGGCTGGAGGTGAGGGGACCGGTGCATTTGTAAAATTGTTACACCCCAAATATGGGTGTGACAGAAAGATGAACTTATCCTTTAAAGGGGAAACATTTTTTTTTTACGTTTTTGTACATTTTTTACCTGGCAAGAAAATTCAGATGGTCATCTACTGGTAATCTGTGGAATTTTACAAGCCATTCGTTAACTTGTAATAAAAAGATGTTTTTTTTAAGCTATATTCTGCTCTCACATTGTATCTGCACAGCAAGTACCATATTTATCGGCGTATAACACGCACTTTTTTCCCCTTAAAATCAGGTGGGTGCGTGTTATACGTCGATCCCCACCGATCTCCGCTAGCTGTGAGCGCAGCGATCGCCGCCGAGCTACACATAGCGAGTGTACTCGGCTCTTTTCGGCTCTTCTCTGCTCCGCTCACAGTCACGCCCAGTCCCACCATTGGACCTGTGTTATGTCCATCATAGGGCAGGACTGGGTGTGACTGTGAGTGGACCCGAGAAGAGCCAAGTACATGTGCATCTCGGCTCCGCCCAGTCCCTGCTATCTCGGCGGCATTCGCTCCGTTCCGGTGTCCTGTCGTATACTGTCCTCGGCGGCGCCAATTTTAAATGGCGATAAACACTGAGGGACAAGGCTGCACTGGCAAGGCACTGACAAGGCTGCATTGATGGGCATTTAAATGTAAGTTTTTTTTTTTTCCTTAAACTTCCATCCTAAAAGTTTTTTTCCTTAAAATTCCCTCCTAAACTTGGGGTGCGTGTTATATGCCGATAAATACGGTAGTTCTGTACAGTCCAACGGAATACATACAATAAGGAAAAAAATAAATAAATAAAAAAATAAGAAGAGGCAGATGATAGTTCTGATGTCACAAAAAAATACATTTTTATCCTAGGGTGAAACTTCTCTTTAAGACTACATTTTTTCTGTAAAAGGGGAAACTTAAATAAATGTTATTTTTTAAAGTCAATTTGCTATAACTGTATTTTTGTCATTGTATAATGGATACTTGGGACCTCTATAATTTAAAGAAACTGCAATCCTCTGGCACATCCATGGTTAGCACTATGAACTTTTGTAACACCACTCCAACAGGCAATTGTCCTCTGAATACTGCGCTAACAGTCATGGAACACAACTGCCCTCCCACGCTACTGTTTGGGAAAGGATCTATGAAATTTATCTGAATAAGCAAAGCTTACAATGCAAACTGGTGGGAGTATTCTAGGGAGGAAAATTCCTCATCTGCAAATCCGCCTACCTCCAAATTTTAATCCCATGAGTGATCGAGGGACATTTTTTTTTTTTTAAACTACTTTGGGATTCATTTATTTGGGTTTAATTTCTTTTCTGAAGAGTGGGACAGGACTTTGTTAGGCTGTGCTGCTTTGCTTTTCTCTGCTTTATATACATTTATTTGCATGTATAATTGTAAATTGCAAAAGAAATTTAAAAAACAAACTGCTTTCAGGCAAAATTGATACTGCAAGACAAGGCAATGAAAAATCCCAAAGTTCTAAAGCAGAATATAATACCAGTTTTGTTACCTTAAGAATAATGTTAAATTATTAAACCTGCATTAGTTAAAAAAAAATAAAAAAAAAAAAAAAACACATAGTTCTGCTGACCATGTTAAATGCATGCCCTAAACTTAGCAAGCCTGTAAGTTGTCCTGTATTCTACTTCGTAAACCCGCCCCCCCCCCCCTTTCCCGCTTTAGGTTGGCTCCAATGCCTTGCAGACTCCCTTGGAGCTACCCTTGCCATGCGCACGTACATATGCTGCCTGTTTATATAGGCACATGCACAGCCCTGAATCTGCACACTCCCAATGCAAGCCCCGAAGGCCCTTTACAAAAATGCTGCCCTAAATAAGCAAGGCCACAGTGTCTCCAACTTCCGTGAGAGAACCAGAGCTGTATGAAGCCTGAGCCCTTATCTGAAACAACCATGCTGAAACAGGTTAAAATTGAAACACCACCATCCATACTCAGAAGAAGGAATGAACAGGTATTTATAGGACATCTCTCACGAGTCCATCCTTGCAATGCTGATTAAAGATCGAATAAAAGCCCTGAAAATGAAAATAAATTAACTCTTTCTTAGCTAAAATTTGGATAACTGATGCATCCATTCTGTCAAGCAAAAAAGTGATCCAAGTTTGATCAAGACCTGTGCAAACTGTTGACGCAGTATTCAAGATACTTTAAGACCAACTCCAGGGACACTGCAAGGGTTAAATGCTTGTCAAGTCTATGGCTGGAGGAATAGGGTGTAAAACTTGCCTTATTCCATCCTCCGGTAGGCTTCCTCTATCCATGCAACTGGTCTTCTCTAAGGCTAATTGGCCTGTGGTCCCCTTCTTACCTCCTAACATACAATGCAAGACTAACAGCCCTGTGTTGAATATGAAGGTGCTATAGGACATTCCATAGCATCAGGTGGGAGAGGAGAGGGCTGAAGTGTGTTGTAGTGAGGAATAGCCTAAAGCTTGCCGTGAATGAATTGGATCTCGCTTGGTTCAGCAGGGACTGGCCAAGATTTGATCCATCTATGGTAGGCCGGTTGTACTGAAGTTGATCCGAATCGACTCAAGTACAACCATCCCATCATATTTTTTGCATGCGATCACTGCCTCCACTAAAACCATAGCAGTGATCATTCTGTTCTGCTGGTTGGGAAGGCTCCCTGCCAGCAGAACACAATGGCGCTGCGTGAGGGATTCCCACAACACTGAATGAGTTAGTGGGGGAACCAAGCAATTTTCTTTCCTTTCACCCGTGGTGGAAGGAAAAAAAAAAATGTTTAATCTATGGCCTATCTAAGCAATATAATCCCTTCCTCTACCCCCTAGCGTTAACAAGCTTTAAACCCCCCCCCCTTGAAGTGGGAGGGGGAGGGGGGGTTCCGGGCACTGCAAGGGTAAAAATTTCAATTCGGGCTCTTGGAAAATAAATTTGTATAAAATGAAGGGGGGGGGGGGGGGGGGGGGAGAGAATGTCCCTACTGCAAAGGTTATTTTTTTTATTAACCCAGAGTCAGGCTTTCAGGAGCCTGTAAAAACCAACAAAAAGTCTAATAAATAAAATTTACAGATCGTAATCTTTTGCTGCCCTGCCTTCAAATTTTATCTTTTTTTTCCCCAGAAACGTTAAATCTTGTAATCCCTGGCTACTGCGTGTCATAGTACTTTCAGGTCCCATGACATCTTCCTTTTAATGCTTTTGCATAGAGCAAGACTTAATAGTTAAATATAACGAAATATTATGATGCAACAAAATGAAACACAACCTGAGTATTAAAAAAAAAAAAATTAAATTAAAAAAAATTAAAAGAACTGCACATAACCGGCCATAAGTACACACTTAAATTATATACACACACATATATTAATATATACACCAAAGAAGTCTCTAGAAAGCCTCTGTTGCACGTCCAAATTGGACAACAGACGTTAACATGCTTATCCAATAAGATGGTGCAAAGAGCAATAATGATATCTGCTGAAACCCATAAACAGTCGGCATTCCTTCCACCATCCTACTGAATATTTCTGTGCATTGATGAACTTCAACATGAACAGATCAGAAAGATAAAGTGCATGAGTTGCTCAACAACAGAGGTGGCTATTTTGTGAAAGAAGCCAAAACTCCACATTGGTTCAGCCAGTCTCAAGGAATCCATGATATGGCTGACTTATGTGGGGGTGTCATTGGCTTCACTAAAACAAAATGGAGTCCACTGTGGATGTTAGGACACACAATGACTTTCTTCACATTGCATGGAGATGGATGCACTTCACACCTGTCCAATAGAGTCATCTGTAGAATTTAAGCTGTAATAAATAATTCGGCAGATGCACAATACCAAAACACACAGCGTTAACAATATGGATCCCACCATCTGTTGTTCAAGTGGCCTCTTTGATGTTTTCTTCTACGTAAACTGCGCCAAAACAGCTGCAAGACTGGGATCAAGCATGGAGGCAAGCTGTAAGGGCGTTCGCCCCTCTCGGTCACGATGCTGCAGGTTGGATCTTGAGGCGAGGTAGACAACGACAGGAAGGTGGCCTTCACGAAGAGCCAGGTGGATAGGGAGAGATCCCGAGACATCAGGCACGTTAAGATCTGCGCCGTACTGAACCAGGATCTGCAATGTGTCGAGGAAGCCTGTGCGAGCTGCATCGTGTGCCGGCGTTATTCCATGCGAGTCTTGAATGTTTGCCGTGGCTCCTTGTTTCAGCAATTCTGATGCTACGGACGTACTACCGAACATCATCACCTGTAGACAAATGGATATAAAGAAATGTATTCCAGACATGAACCAATCACAGGATCACCTAAAAAGAGGACTGCTCCTTATATCGTAGTCCACCTGCCCCTCCCAGTCTCACACACACACACACACACACACACTTGTCCCAGATCCAGCAAGTGATCACCAATGATGATACACAGCTACTTGTCAAAATATCTTTCTTTGGAAAGCGCATCAGGCCATAGATGAGATTTGCACTCGATTCCAACCATCAACACCGTTAATTCTGGTGGAGCTATTGTGTTCTTTACCCTAAAGGAGTGTTATCTACATTAATGGACAATTAGATGTCTTATCGACGGCAGCGCCATTAGATTTTTAATTTTTTTTGGCACAATTCAGCACAGAGCGCAGGGGTTTTAGATATATGTATATATGTTTTCCTGGAACCCAAGTCCTTTTTGGAATAGCTCTTACGACACTATAACTTCCTACTGACGCAGCTGGTTTGGCTCTGCCCAATTTGTATTTTTACTACCCGACCTCCCTTTTAGTTACCACACTGATGGTTTGCTTTCCTGATGGGAACCCTGCTTTAGATTTGGAGGCAACGATAGTCAGTAACTCAACTGTTGAAAATGACAATTAAGTGCCGGTTCACACCAGCGCGCTCTGCGCGATCGCATGCGATTCACACTGCACTGCAAATCACATGCGATGTCCGTGCGATGCGATGTGATATCGCATCCGGACCAGAATAGCACAGGACCATTTTTTGGTCCGCACCAGATTCATGTCTGAACTGTCAGTTCACAGTGTGATAAGCAAGCTGAAATGGGGGCGTCGTTAATGTATTGACACTCCCAGCAGTTCGCATATGACAGTGTGAACTGCTGTGCGAGTCGGGTGCAATGTGGAAACCCAAAGTGGGTTCACACATCGCAAGTGTGAACCAAGCCTAAATCTTGGCTAAAAGTAGTTAACAGTACTTTGTTAACATTAGTTAAAAAATGATAATGTGTAAACCTAAACAAAAATGCATTTGGCACAAACAATTATAGCGTTCCTGTTATATAATTTTTTTTTTTTAAACCTTGACACCATTTCTGTGTGGATGTAAATAAAAAAACTACAATCTCCTGCTCACCTGCAACGCAGTCCTCCCGAAGTGGTTGAGGCAGTCGGGATGTATCCTCTCCTGATGCAGCAGTCTCTTCACCTCCTCAATGTCCCCCTGAGCTGACGCCTTTGTCAGGAGGTCTCCAGCACTCGTCTCTTGAAGCAACATTGGGGGTTTACAGATGAACACCTTTAGGGAAAAGACACAGTAAATGTATGCTGTTTGTATGGAGTAGGAGAGACACATACCAGAATAATGCACTCAGATAACCCGATTAAATGTTTTAAAGTTTGCAACGTAGTAAAAAAAAAAAAAAAAAAATTAATATATATATATATATATATATATATATATGTGTGTATGTGTGTATGTGTGTATGTGTGTATGTGTGTATGTATATATATATATATATATATATATATATATATATTATTATTATATATATATATATATATATATATATATATATATATTATTATTATTATTATTAATTCCACTTAAATTTTCATTTCATCAATTATCTAAATTATGTATATCATGCTAGTGCTTCAAAAAAATAAATAAATTCTCAGTGATTTCAAAGAATTTACTATTAACCACCTCAATACTGGGCACTTTCACCCCCTTCCCACTCAGGCCAATTTTCAGCTTTCAGTTCTGTTGCATTTTAAATGAATACTGCGCGGTCATGCAAAACTGTATTCAAATACATTTTTTTAACATTTTCACACAAATAGAGCTTTCTTTTGGTGGTATATAATCACCGTTGGCCTTTTTATTTATTTTTTATTTTTTTAAGCAAAAAACGAAAAAAGACCGAACATGTTGAAACAAAAACTTTGTCAGAAAATTTAGTAAATAAGTCATTTTTTTTCATTTCACTGATGTGCGCTGATGAGGCTGCACTGATAGCCAGCACAGATTGGCATCACTGATGGGCACTGTTGGGGCTGCATTGTAATCAGGGAACTGATGATCAGTGCCCTGATTACCTATACAAGTCTCCCCTGTGAGAAGATGCCACTGATCGGCTCTCCTCTCCTTTACACAGTGTGAGGGGAGGAGCGCCAATAAACGGCATCTCCTTGTTTTAATGCGATCGGCTGCAATTGGCTCTTTACTAAGATCGGGGACATGGTGCGCCCACGATCGACGGTGCATATGAAGGCGTCCCAGAATGAGTGCCACCCTGCTCCACTGTCATTTGTCTATACAGTAGGCAGTTAAGGTACCCTTAAAATGGATTTAAAGTGGTTGTAAACGCACACAAAAAAAAAGAAGGGGAATAGAGCCGAGTGGGGCCGAGCTTGTCCTCACTCAGCTTCCTGCCTAGCCATCGGCCGCACTAGATCGGTTCCAGTAGGCTCGGAATGCAACAGAAGGGGGGGGGGGGGCATCTCTCACGCCGCCTATAAAAGGGATCCCGTGGCGAATCCACCACTGGGATCACTTATCTAAAAGTCTACCGCCTGAAGAAGGAAAAAAAAAAAAAGATACTAAGGATACTGGATATCAATGTTAATTTTGGCAGCAAATTTCTATTTAGTTTTAGTCTTAGTACTAAAATGGCATTTTAGTTTTAGTCTTCTGCAGTTGTTTTAGTCGATTTAGTCGACTAAATCTCCAGTACATTTTAGTTGTCTAAAATTGAATAGGGTGTAATTAAATTGTAATGCATTAGTTAACATTTCTCTACAATTTCCAAACTCATATACTGCTGGAGTGAAAAAAAATCGAATATGTTGTTATTTATTATGGTATTGAGGTATGAACATGCACTACAGACCAGTGTTAATTTTGAAGTCAAATTTCAATTTAGTTTTAGTCTTTTGACTAAAATGGCATTTTAGTTTTAGCCGTATTTTAGTCATCTCAGTTGTTTTAGTTTTAGTCGTATTTTAGTCGACCAAAATAATATTCATTTAGTAGACCAAAATGTTTTAGTCGACGAAATTAACACTGCTGGGGCTGTGGCATACTGGGGGTATTAAACTGTAAAGTAATGACGTACATTTAAAGTTAGGTGGTTGGCAAGTGGTTAAACCCGCAGTGATGGCGAGACTCTTCTCCGGGGAGGAAGTACACATCTATTGAGGTAAGATTTTCAGTTACAGAGCACAAGTTCCAGGAGCAGTCAGCTAATGCAACATTTACAGAAAACCAGATGCAAAGAGGCTTTGATTCAAGTAAATCTGCTGTAAACAGACGTTGTGGTTTTGTGACCAGAGTGCGGAGGGGGGAATACCCTGTCATTTCCTGGTGTCTAACACCTTATGATTTACCTTGAAACGGCGACAAGAAGTGTTTCTATAGTATAAATGTAAAATCTTATATTCATTTCCACAATGTATTTCAATTATTTCTATCCTACGCCTAATAATCTGAACAATCTTGAAGTTTGTAAAATAACTTTATGAAGATCCCCACACATTTCCTTCCTTGAATTCTGTCACATGTAGTCACTGTGACCTGTCGGTAGGTACTGCCGTGTCACACATTTCACAGAGAGTCTTCCTTCTGTACTACAGAGGTGCTGAGAGAAGGAGTTTTAGGAGGTCAGTACAGGAATCACTGTTTTCAGGCAGCAAGGTACCATGGGATATGTAGTCCTTAGAAAGTGAGGAGAAGCTGCAAAGCATGCAGGGAATCCAGGAAGTTGTGGAAAAAGATGGGCAGCAGACAGGCAGCACTCAACATGAAGGTGATTATTCAAGCAAGCTTATATTGGATTGTCAAAAATATCTATGGTTTGTATTGTTATTAAAATTCTTATAGAACAAAAGGATTCCATAGAATTCCTTTAACCAGGTTTACCCCCCTTCATGACCAGGCCATTTTTTGCGATAAGGCACTACGTTACTTTATCTGACAATTGCGCAGTCGTTTGACACTGTACCCAAACAAAATTGATGTATTTTTTTCCCCCCAAAAAATAGAGCTTTTTTTATTTATTTTGGTGGTGTTTGATCACCTCTGTGGTTATTTTTTTGCGCTATAAACAAAAAAAATTTGCAACAATTTTGAAAAAATAAAATAAAAAAGCACAAACAATATTTTTTAATTTCTGCTATAAAACATACCCAATAAAAATATGTAAAAAAAAAAATCGAATTTCTTCATCAATTTAGGCCAATATGTTATTCTGCTCCATGTTTTTGGTAAAAAAAAAAAATTTGCATATATTGCTTGGTTTGCAATAGAGCTGCACAATAAGGGCTCTTTCACACGGGGCAGATCAGTGCAGATCTGCCCCGTGGATATCCGCTTGCTCATCGGGGATCGCCGGAGCGATCTCCGCTGAGCAGGAAGATGACAGGTCCGTCTCTGCACTCTGTGCAGGGACGGACCTGTCACAGCGCCGCTCTCCCCTATGGGGGATCGGGTGACGAAGGACCGTAGAGTCCGTCGTCATCCATCCGCTCTGCAGACGGATGGAAAAAATAGGGGTTTTCCTCCATCTGCAGAAACGGACCATAGCGGCACAGACGAGATCGGGTGTCAGCGGATGCTCATCCGCTGACACCCGCCATACCATAGGGATACATGTATGTCCTTTTTTCATCCGAAAACGGATGAATGAAAAACTGACATACGGACCGTCCGTGTGAAAGAGCCCTTAATCGTTAAAGAATCAGATCGCGATTCTTCCCCCTTCTCTTGCCAAGCTTATGACATCGCTTAGACGGAGATAAGGAGAAACAAAGGTAACACTTCTCCTTTCAGATCAAAGGGATGAACTTCGGTCTGTAAATGAGGGCAGTTTAACCACTTAAAGACTAAACCTTTTCCTGACACTTGTTGTTCACAAGTTAAAATCTGTATTTTTTTTTTTTAATAGAAAATTACTTAGAACCCCAAACATTATGCTTTTTTTTTAATTTATTTTTTAGCAGAGACCCTAGAGAATAAAATGGCAGGTGTTGCAACATTTTATGTCACACTGTATTTGCACAGCCGTCTTTCAAACGCAATTGTTTTGGAAAAAACACACATTTAATTAATTAATAAAAAACTAAAGTTAGCCCATTTTTTGGTATAATGTGAAAGATGTTACGCTGAGAGAATCGTGATCTTTATTTCAAGCAAAATAAATTGAGATTCTCATTTTGGCCAGAATCGTACAGCTCTAGTTTGCGCAAAAGTTATTGCGTCTACAAAACTATGGAACAGGTTTATGGCATTTTTGTTTTTATTAGTAATGGTGGCTATTATTGATTTTTAGCGGGGCTGCGACATTGCGGCGGACAAATCGACAACACCAAGTGACACTTTTTGGGGAAAAAAATGAATACAGAGGTGACAAGGTGAAATCCAATAAATAGTGACTGTCGTGATCCACCACCGTTAGTAGAATGCGCTTACCAGAGGGCAAGCTCAAATAAGCCCATATGTTGATATCAGGATAAATCGCAACCAGATGAACCCCAAATACGATCTCCTTCATAGGGTCAACCAGGGACGGATAGTCGAATACCAGTCTTCCTTGGGACCAATGGTAGTATGAGCAGTCTCCAGTAATACCGAACCAGTAATCTAGATTCTGTGATCTTCGTCCTCCAGTCATGTGACAAGGGGATAGAGACTGTTGGAGAATGGCAGCCTTCCCTCACTGTACAGCAGAGCTCTCTATTGCCACCTGGAGGGCGGAGAAACCCGAATCCTCTCTTCAGCTTTCTCCAGTTCTCCTGTCACCGGGGCTGTGCTGCTTCTCAATCCAGCGCGTGACCCGTGCGGAAGGGGGGGGGGCGGCGGGCGTATGGCGGTTGACTCGCGCTTGACTGGCGGTTGACACGCGCTTGACTCGCGCTTCCTCTGATTGGCGGAGCAAGGAACAATTACCACTTCTAATTGTCCCCTATAGCATAGCAAAATCTTCACTTTTTGGGTTAATTTTCACTTTAAAATGAAACTTACATAAGTGGGATTACCCGAGCAAACAAAGTGGCTATGAATTTTAAATTTCCTAACTTCAAATAAGTTATTGAAGTGAAAGCCCTCTTGTTGCACATGAGAGTAAAACACTCTCTCAGTTTTTTACTGATTTAAAATGAGATGCATTGTTGTCTATGGAACAATGCACACCGCAGAGTAATGCTGGCCATACACTATACAAAAAAATCTGCCATTTTGGAAAAACGAACGTTCGGCCGCGAGCGCAAACGATGGTGCCATCATGTAATGGCCGATAAATCGTTCAGTGAACATAAATTAAAAAAAATGTAGGTTCGTTTTTTACATATACCTAGGGCAGGCAGGTCGGACGGGAAAACACATTAACCTTTCAATTTATCGTTCGTTCGGCAGAAAATTTGCAAACTTGTCCTTCGTTTTTCGGCTCAAAAACGTCCAAACGATTATCGATTTTGTGTCCATTAACTGGCCGAAAAATCTAACGAACGGTCTATGACCGAATTTTCGGCCGATTTTTCGTATAGTGTATGGCCAGCTTAAGGAGCGATGAGTATAGTATTACGCAATAATGTTGCACAGAGCAGTCCCTTATCTCCACTTTGATGTCCCCCCCCCCTACTGGCGCTGGCGGCACCCATGCGGGCGCGCTCCTGAGCCGAGCTTAACCACTTGAGCTCTGGAAGATTTCACCCCCTTCAAAGGGCAGGCCAATTTTTTGCTATTTAGCACTGCACTACTTTAACTGGTAATTGCGCGGTCATGCAACAATGTTTCACAGATGTAGAGCTTTCTTTTGGTGGTATTTGATCACCGCTGGGTTTTTAATTTTTTGGGATATAAAATGGAAAATAAAAAATAAATAAAAATAAATAAAATAAAAAACAATACTGAAAATTGTGAAAAAAAATTATTTTACTTTCTGCTGCAAAACACATCCAATAAAAAAAAATAAAAAATTAATTTTTGCAAAAATGTATTCTGCTACATGTCTTTGATAAAGAAAAAAATCTCAATAAGTGTATGTTGATTGGTTTGCATAAAAGCTAAAGCGTCTACAAACTATGGTATATATACTGGAATTTTTTTTATGTTAGTAATGGCAGGGATCCGCGACCTATAATGGGACTGGGATAGTGCGGCAGCCAATCTGACAATGGGGGGGGGGGGGGGGCACTAACTGCCAGTGACATTAATAGTGTGATCCGTGATAATGCTATACACTGTTACTGTACTAAGGACACTGGCTGGGAAGTGGTCAACATCTAGAGCAATCAAAGGGTTAAATGTGTGCCTAACTATGTGTAATAGTGTTCTGCTTTTTACTACAGATTTTACTACAGACTTTGTTTCTTATCTCTGCTTTGCAGAGATAAGAAATGGGGAGATTGTTCCCTCTGTACAGACCACAGTGGCTCTGGGTGACCCAGCAAAGCCAGCAAGTGAGGGGAAAAGCGATCTGCCGACATGCACGGCGCTGGATTGAAAGGGGTTTTGGGTAAGGGGGGGGCTGCTGACACCTAAACATTTTTTTACCTTAAATGCATTCCTTGCATTAATGTAAAAAATGTTTAGAACTTTACAACCCCTTTAAGCACAAAATCATGTGCCTGTATGTGATTTTTTCTTAGAGCCCCTCTGTGATTGGACACAGCAAGGGCCATTTAGCAGGCCTGGCAGACGCAATGTCCTCTGGGAACCGCTGATTGTTCTAAAGAGAGGCAGAACGGCGGCCTGCCCATGTAAACAAGGCAGATCGCTGTTCTGCCTGAGGGTGAATGGAGATCTTGTGTTTCTCCTAAGCAGAAACATGGATCTCTGTTTTACGTTAGTCAAAGCACATGCCCTACAGTTAGAAAGGGCCCCCTAGGGACACACTTAACCCTTTGATCGCCCCTGGTGTTAACCCCTGCCAGTGTCATTAGTACAGTAACAGTGCATTTTTTTTTAGCACTGATCACTGTAATAATGTCACTGGTCCCCAAAAAGTGTCAGTAAGGTGTTTGATTTGTCGCAGTTCCGCTAAATATTGCTGATCGCTGCCATTACTAGTATAAAAAATTAATAAATAAAATAGATAAAAATTCCATAAAAATATCCCATAGTTTGTAGACGCTAGAACTTTTGCGCAAACTAATCAATATACGCTTATTGGGATTTTTTTTACCAAAAATATGTAGCAGAATACATATTGGGCTAAATTGTGAAGAAATTGGATTTTGTTTTATTGGGTGCGTTATATAGCAGAAATTAAACAATTTTATTTGGGTACAGTATTGCATGAATGAGCAATTTTCAGTTAAAGCAAGGCAGGACAGTATCGCAAAAAATGGCCTGGTCTGAAAGAGAGTAAAACCTTCTGGAGCTGAAGTGGTTAATTAAAAAGGAAAAAATTTTTTTATAAATATAAAAATACATTATAAAACACCTTTTTTTTTTTTTAATACAAGTGATCATATATCTTCTGTCCTCAGCTGCATAAGAAGCTCAGAGAGCTGGGGGAGGAGAAACAGCAGAACGCTGACCTTCCCAGTGAATGGCTGTGTGGTGTGGTGGTGGGGGGGGGGGGGGGGGGGGGGGAGTCAGCAAAGGTTTGATTATTGGAGGGGAGCACCCTTAGTTTCCAGCACAACTAGAGAACTGACCAGGGCTTAGTGTTGTCAGTTTTTAAATAGGAAAGCAGAGGGACTGGCAGGAACACCAGGGATTTCACACAAAAGAAAGCAATACAAAGAGAACAGGAGATTCTCTCATACAAATACATGGTACAGCGGGCACAAAAACCTCAGATAAGCCTTAATGTGCCAATGCAAGTCATTTTCAATATTTTAAATCTGCAGGTTTTATTAAATTCCTGGTCACTGGTTTAAAAAAAAAAAAAAATCCTGATGATACGGCCATAAATGTTTAGAGATTTCCTGCTCTGCTCCCCGTCAACCAGTGTCACACCTGAGTATTGACTCCGTCACGTGGATTTCCGTCACGTGGATGTCACGTGGACACATGATGACATGTAAACACACATTCCATAGCCTGTCCTCAAATGAGTTCTACAAAAAGAACAGAATACCCAACCAGCCTTTTATGCTGGGTCACCAAGGATGTAGGGACGTCACTGAAGGAGGACTACACCACCCACCACTTCCTCCTATACAATAGGATTAACGGATGACCCAACCCAATGATTCATCCAGGACACCTTAACAACCAGCATTTCCCTTTTTCTTCAGCTGACAACACAACCATAATACATACAAGACATTAGTGGGCGATTCCTTTAACTTCTTAGTACTACAACACCTTTGAGTAACTAAAAGCCAGGTGTCATCCACCCGCTGGCTTGTATCAAATTTTTCGGGCAAATTTTAGGCATTTTGCCAAGGCACCCCTGAGGAAACCTGAAGGCAACCTGGTTGAAAAAGTCTAGTCTATGGCATCAGTTTGAGATCATTCATTATTCATTGATAGGTGCCTTTGACCTGTAGTAGACCTCCTTCTGACTTGCTTTTAGGGGGTTTAGCATTCCTATAGACTTGTATACAAATGCAAACCCACAAAAGCCGAAGCTGCCCTTCTCAAGCTTTTTACATCAGAGGAACCCTTGAAGTCTTGGGGAACCCCTGCTAAAACCAGAACATTGGGGGGGGGGGGTCAATGAGAATATAGCCCCTTACATTGGTGACCAGTGGAAGGAATGCCCCCCCTAAGGCTGCATTCACACCTGAGCATTTTGTCGCCTGAAGCCTGAAGCTCCAAAACGCTGGAGGGGAAAAATACATTATTCTCTATGGAGATGGTTCACTAGAAAACGCCTGAAGCCCTACGCCCGAAGCTCAGAAAAGTTCCGGACCCTTTTTTGTCGCTCGAATCGGGCAGATTTGGGCATTTTTCTTCTTTTTACATTGGTGACCTTTTGCTCTGTACAAAATCGTGACAAAACGCAGTGAATCGCAGTAAAAAAACGCTGCAAAAACCGCCACAATTCGCACGATTTTCTGCCTGAAAACGCTACGCTCAGGTGTGAATGCAGCCTTACAGTGATGGTCAGAATAGCACCCTTACAGACTGCTGAAATGATTACTGGTGTCATACACCTCATTCTGCCAAGTGGCGATGGACCCGGAAAGGGTTGCACTGATACTTTTTTTTTTTTTTTTTTTTTAATCGACAGGTACGAGCACCGATACTTTCGGCCAAACACTAGCTGATACCGAACACTGAAACTTTGCAGTGCAATTGGAGCCCATACAAAATGAATTGGCTTAAATCGCACTGCAAAGAAATCGCACGTGGTTTCCCCACCGCTCCTGTGTGAACCCCGGCTTGTCATAGTGATTTCAGTCTGGGTTCCCACAGAAGCAGTGCAGGAAACGACATGCGATTCTGACAGGAATTGAATCGTATTCCTGTTCAAATCGCAAAGCAATTCTTTGCAGTGCGATTTGCGCCCATTCATTTTATATGGGCGAAAATCACACTGCAGCGTATCGGTTTCGGGTTTTGGAGCATTTCCATGAGTAAGAGTACTTCTGAAAATACTCGGTATCAGTACATTCCTACCCAGAGCAGTAAGGAACCATTTCACGAAAAATAGATTACAGGGCCTTTAACCACTTCAGCCCCGGACCAATTGGCAGCCAAGGGACCAGGCCCCTTTTTGCGATTCGGCACTGCGTTGCTTTAACTGACAATTGCGCGGTCGTGCGACGTGGCTCCCAAACAAAATTGGCGTCCTTTTTTTTCTCACAAATAGAGCTTTCTTTTGGTGGTATTTGATCTCCCCTGCGGTTTTTATTTTTTGCGCTATAAACAAACAGAGCGACAATTTTGAAAAAAAAAGCAATATTTTTGGCTTTTTGCTATAATAAATATCCCCCAAAAATATATAAAAAACTTTTTTTTTCCTCAGTTTAGGCCGATACGTATTCTTCTACATATTTTTGTTAAAAGAAAAAAAGAAATTAGCGATTATTGATTGGTTTGCGCAAAAGTTATAGCGTTTACAAAATAGGGGATAGTTTTATAGCATTTTTTATTAATATTTTTTTTTTTACTAGTAATGGCGGCAATCAGCGATTTTTATTGTGACTGCGACATTATGGCAGACACATCGGACATTTTTGACACATTTTTGGGACCATTGTCATTTATACAGCAATCAGTGCTATTTAAATGCATTGATTCCTGTATAAATGACACTGGCAGTGAAAGAGTTAACCACTAGGGGGAGGGGAGGGGTTATGGGCTGTGACGTGTTGTGTTTTTTTACATTAGGGGGCGGGGCTGACGTCTGACGTCATTGATCGGCTTTCCCGATGACAGGCAGAGTAGGAAGCGTGGGGAGAGGTTTGTTTACATAGACCTCTCCCGTTCTTCAGCTCTGTGACCCGATCGCGGGACATCAGCGGTGCGCGCGCGACCCACGGCCAGGCAATTAAAGGGCCACGTACCTGTACGTGGTTTTGCCTGGCCGTGCCATTCTGCTGACGTATATATGCAGGAGGCGGTTGGGAAGCGGTTAAAGCGATATTAAATGCAAAAGCAAATTTTTGTTATATTGCAGCTTACCAATTCTTAGATGTGATGGCTGCATTGGTTTCATTTTTTAGGCTTTCTCCTACTTTCAAACCAATCTTGTAAATTAACAAGTAATTCAGTACACAAACAGTGGAGTGACAATAAATGGAATCAGTAGTAATAAGTCCGTAGATCAGCGGAGGGATGGATAAATCAGCTGGGATGTGTACACGACTACACGTGGACCACGCAAAATTTAGCCGCTCCTTGCCAATGGGTATGGGGAATCCCTCATAAGTCTCGGTTCACGCTAATGTGATGCGGGAAGGGCACAAGATTTGCTGTGTTTCCATGCATTGCACTTTAAGCACTCGCACAGCATCCATGCGATCTGCTACGGGTGTCAATGTTATCTTAACTGGTCCCCAACTGGCGCACGCCGATGGATGTCGGTAGAATGGCACGGCTGCACAAATGGGCGTACCTATACGTTCCTTTGAATTTGCCACCATGTCATTGCGTGCGCACCGCCGGGAGCTCCGCGAGTAAGATCGTGGGTCCCGCAGACTCGATGTCCGCGGGGGATACCCGCGATCGTCTCACGGAGATGAACGGGGAGATGCTAATGTAAACAAGCATCTCCCGTTCTGCCTAGTGACAATGTCACTGATCACCGCTCCCTGTGATCAGGAGCGTGATCAGTGATGTGTCACACGTCCCCCACAGTTAGAATCACTCCATAGGGCACACTTAACCCCTTCAGCGCCACCTAGTGGTTAACCCCTTCACTGCCAGTCACATTTTTACACAGTAATCAATGCAATTTTAAATCGCACTGATCGCTGTATAAATGTGAATGGTCCCAAAATCGCGCCAAAAGTGTCCGATCTGTCCAGCCATAATGTCACAGTCACGATAAAAAAAATAAAAATAAAATCGCTGATCACCGCCATTACTAGTAAAAAAAAAAAAAATATTAATAAAAATGCCATAAAACTATCCCCCATTTTGTAGACGTTATAACGTTTGTGCAAACCAAACCAATCAATAAACGCTTATTGCCTTTACCAAAAATATGTAGACTATGTATCGGCCTAAACTGAGGGATAGATATATATATATATATATATATATATATATATATATATATATATATATATATATATATATATATATATATTTTGGGGATATTTATTATACCAAAAAGCAAAACAAATACTGCTTTTTTTTTTTTTTTAATTCTTTATTTGAAATATAACAAGATAACAACCATATATAAACTGCGATACAGAAGGCATTTTTCACATATCAGTTTCTGTTCCCACATCCAACTTTTGTGATCGCATACATGTAAACTTACATCTACTTATAACTTGGGTCCAGGTTTCCCTGTTGCCTATCCAGCGATCGAGGAGGCTCAGTGGCTTCCTGCGACTCCTCGATTACAGTCTGGTTAAATGGAAAAATCGTCCTGCCACAATGTCTGCCCGCGGGTGGGCAATCAATGTTTAGTTCTGTTTTTTGTTTTTAGTTTTTCTCCCAGTCCCCCCTTCCCTCTTCCCCCCGAATAGGAGGAATGGAAGGGGGGGGCAGGAGGGGGGAGGGTTTTTTTTTAAAAAAAATTTAGCTTTTTTTTGTTAATAGCGCAAAAAATAGAAACCGCAGAGGTGATTAAATACCACCAAAAGAAGGTTCTATTTATGCGGAAAAAAAAGGATGTCAATTTTGTTTGGTAACCACGTCACACGACCGCGCAATTGTCAGTTAAAGCGGCGCAGTGCCAAATCACAAAAAGTGCTCTGGTCTTTGGCCAGCCACATGGTCCGGGGCTTAAGTGGTTAACAACACCCCGAAAGAAACCGCAGCGCGATTGCCAAAAATCGCATTGAACGGGTGTGCACGGCACATTGCCCCCATGTGATGCGATTGAAGGTGCGGAAGAAAAATAAAAGGGTTCTGCACCAGTTTGGTGTGAACGCGATGCGATTTCAGCCAAACTACAAGGTGACGCAGATGGACAGCAATTAAAAGCGGAGCTCCACCCTAAAGTGGAATTTCCGCTTATCGGATTCCTCCCCCCCTCCGGTGCCACAATTGGCACCTTTCAGGGGGGAGGGGGTGCAGATACCTGTATAATACAGGTATCTGCACCCACTTCCGGACGAGATATCCGGAGCTGCCCCTATCCGCAGATGCCCCGTTGTGTCTTGGGAAACACAGTTCCCAGGACACAATGGGGACCAATAGAGACGCGCAGTGCGACTCGCGCATGCGCAGTAGGGAACCGGGCAGTGAAGCCATTGCGTCTTCACTTCCTGATTCCCTGACAGAGGATGGCGGCGGGGGCAGCCAAGAGACGAGCGATCACTCGTCACATTCTGCTGACACCGCTGGAACCTGGAACAGGTGAGTGTCCATTTATTAAAAGTCAGAAGCTGCAGTATTTGTAGCTGCTGACTTTTAATATTTTTGGTGTGGGTGCAGCTCTGCTTTAAGAGGCAGTTGTCACCCTATAGCAGGGAACAAGGACCTTTAATGGCAGGATCTCTGTATATTGGGAGGTCCGTACCTCTGGACACACCCAGGGCTGGGATGTAAACAATGCAGGATCCTGTACACCGCACCCCCTGACACGCCGATCCCAGTTGCGAAGCTCTGCAGGCCTCCATGTAAAAAGATGAAAAAGTAATTGCTGATTTTTTTTTTTTTGTCTCTGTAAAGGTCTGTGAATTTTATCAATTTTTGCTAAAAAGCAGACTTCGCCTGCGACATTTTTCAGCTAATCCCCCACTATTAGACTGATTGTTTTTTTCTTGTCTCTTCTTAGATGGCCCATACACGGCTATCAGTGGGGCTCAGATCAGGAAAGGTGGAGCTGCTGACAGAAGTAAACAAACAGCTTTCCCTCATTACTGCCAAAGGAGGATGAAACAGGACCGACGATTTGTTGCCACAAGCAACGGCTGCCTCTGTGAGAATGAAACAAGACATATGATTGGTTGCTACTGGAAACGGCTGCGCATTACAGGCCCCCCCCTCCTTCCCCGTGTGTATACACCACACAGCCATTGTTGGGACAGGTGACAGGTCCCTTGTCAGCTCCCGCTCACCTCCTCGTTTTATCGCCTCAGCCGCCCAGTGACCAGCCCCTGACAGTCCGCGAGCTCTCCGACCAACGTCCGCCGATGTCTCACAGCGACCAACCCGGTACACGGCGCTCTCCTAAGCCAGCCGCTGACGTCACGCCCCCACGTGGTACGGGTGTGTGTTTTTTTAAAAATGCAACTGTGTATCCTCGTTCTACGGGGAACGCCCATAGGCCCCGCTCTGTTCGACACGCCCACCTGCGGGATAATGGCCAATGGCGGCACCCCGAGGTAGAGGGGCTCGCCGTTGCTAGGAGGCAACGCGCATTACGGACAAAGCTATGGGTGGCAAGGCTCGGCGCCTATTGGTTTGGCAAGAGCCAATCACGGGAAAGAGTGGGACGTGGGCGGCGCTGGTGGTGTATTTTAAACGCGGAGGGTTTGACGTTAGAGCCAGAGTGTCTGAGGTGAAGAGTTCAGGAGAGGTTTGCGGGTCGCCGCTCACCTCTGCATAACCTCAGCCCTAACTATGCGTGTGTCCAATATACTGAGCCCCAACGTTTCTATACACCGTACACACAGACACCTCACCTCAATCTTCCTATACACAAAGACATTTACCTCACCCCCAACGTTCCTATACACCGAACACAAAGACATTTACCTCACCCAACGTTCCTATATACTGTACACAGACATTTACCTCACCCAACGTTCCTATACACTGTACACAGACATTTACCTCACCCCAACGTCCCTATACACCGTACACAGAGACATTTACCTCACCCCAACGTTCCTATACACCGTACACAGAGACATTTACCTCACCCCAACATTCCTATACACCGTACACAAAGACATTTACCTCACCCCAACGTTCCTATACACAGAGACATTTACCTCACCCCAACGTTCCTATACACCGTACACAAAGACATTTACCTCACCCCAGAGACATTTACCTCACCCCAACGTTCCTATACACCGTACACCGTACACAAAGACATTTACCTCACCCCAACATCCCTATACACCGTACACAAAGACATTTACCTCACCCCAACATCCCTATACACCGTACACAAAGACATTTACCTCACCCCAACGTTCCTATACACCGTACACAAAGACATTTACCTCACCCCAACATCCCTATACACCGTACACAAAGACATTTACCTCACCCCAACATCCCTATACACCGTACACAAAGACATTTACCTCACCCCAACATCCCTATACACCGTACACAAAGACATTTACCTCACCCAACGTTCCTATACACAGAGACATTTACCTCACCCCAACGTTCCTATACACCGTACACAAAGACATTTACCTCACCCCAGAGACATTTACCTCACCCCAACGTTCCTATACACCGTACACAAAGACATTTACCTCACCCCAACATCCCTATACACCGTACACAAAGACATTTACCTCACCCAACGTTCCTATACACAGAGACATTTACCTCACCCCAACGTTCCTATACACCGTACACAAAGACATTTACCTCACCCCAACGTTCCTATACACCGTACACAAAGACATTTACCTCACCCCAACGTTCCTATACACTGTACACACATACACTTACCTCACCCCAATGTTTCTATACACCGTACATAAACATTTACCTCACCCAACGTTCCTATACACCGTACACACAGACATTTACCTCACCCCAATGTCCCTATACACCGTATAGTTATAGCTCCTTGTAAATGGGATAATGAGGGAATAACACACACCTGCCAATGGAACAGCTGAGCAGCCAATTGTCCCATTCCTTTTGGTCCCTTAAAAAGTGGGAGGCACATATACAAACTGTTGTAATTCCTACACCGTTCACCTGATTTGGATGTAAATACCCTCAAATTAAAGCTGAAAGTCTGCAGTTAAAGCACATCTTGTTAGTTTCATTTAAAATCCATTGTGGTGGTGTATAGAGCCAAAAAGATTAAAATTGTGTTGATGTCCCAATATTTATGGATCTGACTGTACCTCTTATAGAGGTAATACTCAAGGAGGGTGCCTGCACAGAGACTGGAGCAGCAGCAGGGACGGCCTGCGACACACGTACCGGAGCAGCCACAGTGGGAGATTCCAGGTGAGCCGTGCGACTCAGGAGCGTTTGTAAGGCCATGGCAAACTGATCCAAGCTGCAAACCTGCTCATCCAATCTGGAAAAAATATTACCAACAAGTGGATTGACTGTATCTTCTGAATTCATGGCCTTCGCCTACTGTCAGAAACCATGAATCAGACTGAGACAGAAGTACAGTTAAATCACACTTGTTTAACCACTTAAGGACCAAGCCTCTTTTTGTGTTGTTTAAAACCATTATTTTTTTTTGATAGAAAATCAGTTAGAACCCCCAAACATTCTACAAAAACATTTTCTTACACCCTAGAGAATAAAATCGTGGTCGTTGCAATACTTTCTTTCACACCGTATTTGCGCAGTGGTCTTACAAGCGCACTTTTTTTGGAAAAAATACACTTTTTTTGGAAAAAATACACTTTTTTGAATGAAAAAAAAAATAAATAAACAGTAAAGTTAGCCCACTTTTTTTTTTTTTTATATATTGTGAAAAATAATGTTACGCCGAGTAAATTGATACCCAACATATCACGCTTCAAAATTGCACCCACTCATGGAATGGCGACAAACTTTTACCCTTAAAAATCTCCATAGGCGACGTTTAAAATTTTTTACAGGTTGCATGTTTTAAGTTACAGAGGAGTTCTAGGGCTAGAATTATTGCTCTCACTCTACCGATCGCAGCGATACCTCACATGTGTGGTTTGAACACAGTTTTCATATGCGTTCGCATGTGCATGCAAGCTTGGCGGGATGGGGCGCATTTAAAAAAAAAATTTTACCTTTTATTTTTACACGTTTTTTAAACATCCGTTGTAGTAGAAAAAAAGTGTGACAACAGGACCTCTTAAATATGAGATCTGGGGTAAGAGACCTCAGATCTCATATTTAGACTTAAATGCAATAAAAAAAAAAAAAAAAAAAAGTGTCATTTAAAAAAAAAAAAAAAAAAAAAAATGTAAAAATAAAATGGCCCTTTAAGAACTGTGAGCGGAAGTGACGTTTTGACGTTGTTTCCGCCCTGCATTGTTATGGTGAGTGGCCATCTTCCCCTCACTAGTCTCCATGCCCAGCCAGGGTGAAGATCCAATTGCCTCCACCGCTGCCAACGGATCCGGTAAGCGGCAGAGGGCACAATATCAACGATCAAAGTAAGGACCTATATCGCCGTGCGGCGGTCCGGAAGTGGTTAATAATAAAAAAAGGTAAACAGAGTAAAACATAGTCAAAACATAGCCAGAGTTCAGGAACCGGCACGGATAGTCAGACAAGCCAAAAACGTCAGGGAGCCAGACAACAGCGTAGTAGAACAGCAAGCAGGATCTGGAGCCAGAAGGAATGTCAGGCAAGCAAGTCTTTAACAGGAACACAGGCACGCGTCTCTAGAGATGTGACCAAGGCGAAGGCAGAGATCATCTGCACTGGACAGCTTAAGTAGGCAGGACAGACAAGCAGGATCATCAACAGGTGAGTCAGTGTGGAGAGATAGGACCTGGCAATTAGCCAACAGCTGGGCGGCTAGCTCAGAGAAGGAAGGGCTGGGCGCAGCCCTGACACATCATCTGTAAATGGAGGAAGTTTGGAACCACCAGGAGCAGTGGCAGCCAGGTTATTAGGGGCTCACAGGCGCTGTCCCCCCTATCCAATGCGTCCAGCTCTCTAATCTACATGCAGGGCACCGGTGTATGGATTCCAATGAGGGGGTGTTTTTTAACTTCTTGAGTCCGCGCTATAGCCGAATGATGTCTACAGCGCGGATCTACATTTCCGGGACTACGTCCATTGACGTCGTCCCGTGCATGAGCGGCCTGCACGCCCCCTGAAGGGCGCGCGCAGCGCGCTCTTTGATCAGCGAGTCTGAGAGACTCGCTGGATCACCAGCTGCCACTGCCTGGAGTAAGGGGTCTTTCTTGGAGATCCCAGGGCCCCTGAGCGATCCTCGCCCCTTACCACGTGATCAGCTGTCAGCCACTGACAGCTCATCACTCCCTAGCTTGGACAGGAGAGATCGGAGTGTCATCTTGTAAGGTAAGGAGGCCTTCTGCCTTCCTGTTCTTCCGGGGGGCCCAATTTTTGAGCACCAGCTGCCATTGACCAGGACTCTTCCTAGAGCGGGCCACCCGTTTCCAGTTGCTGACCCGGCCTGTCTTGGCCTCTCTCTGAACTCCACCTGTACCGACCTTGGCTTGTCCCCTGATCTCCGCTTCTCTCTGCTCCTTTGGCTCCTACTTTACTGTTCGGTTCCAGACCTGGCTTCTTTCCAGACCACGCTCCTGCTAGTACCCAATCTACTTTATCCTGTCTATAATGTGTATGATCCAGCCTGCCTGACTCTGCCTGCCGTTGCCAGTACCAGCTGGTACTGGGTCTGGTAGAGGGCATTATGACCATGACCTGTTTCTCCTAAAAATTGAGCCCTTAGGAACTGACTATAGAGCTAAAAAACAGCTATTACTGACTGCAAGCCGTATTGACTGTACTCACGCACACCATTGGGCCCCAACCTTAGCCAGCTGAAGAGTCAAGACTAAAGACTGCCCTTTTACAGTTACCTAGTGTCTTTCCACCAATTTGTGCAACGTCAGAAGTAGACATGTGCAGTTCATTTAGTTCCGAATTGAAATTCGGACATATTTTTGGTTTTCGGAAGTTCGGATGCATCCAAATTTCCAAATTACTATAGTACTGAATTTAAACAAATCTGAAATAACAAAAAATATAAAAAAAATAACTGGATGAAATTCGGATCGATTCGAATAGTTTTCAAAACAATTTTGAAAAGTTTTCAAAATTTGAATAGGTTTCAAATTCGAAAAGTTTTGGAATTCGATTTGATTTCCAATTTACAAAGAGAATAAAATAGGATAGAAAATAAAGGAATAGAAAAAATATAATAGAATATAAAAGAATATAACAGAAAAATAATAGAATAGCATAAAATACAAAGAATATAACCTGAAATTCGAATTTCAAATAGAATAAAAATAAATTAGAATACATAAGAATATAATAGAATAGAAAAAAAATAGAATAGAAAATAGAATTAAAACAAAAAATAGAATAGAAAGAATATAACCATTTCCCAAAATTCAAATAGAATCAATTCAAATTTGAATCAAATAGAAAATAGATTAGAATAAAAAATAACAGAATAGTATAGAAAAAACTGAATAGAATAAAAGGAATAAAACCATCTTTCAATATTTGAATAGAAAAGCATAGAACAGAATAGAATACAAAAGAACAAATAAAAAAAATAGAATTAAAAAAACAAATAGAAAAGAAAGAATATAACCATTTCCAAACATTTTAATAGAATCAATTTGAATAGAATAGAAAAGAAAAGAATAGATTAGAATAGGAAAATGGTTATATTCTTTCTATTCTATTGTTTTTTCTATACTAGTCTTATTTTCTATTCTATTCAAATTCGAATTGGTTCTATTTTAAATTTGGGAAATGGTTATATTCTTTCTATTCTACTGTTTTTTTAATTCTACTCTTTTCTATTCTATTTTTTTATATTTGAATTTCAGAAGATAGTTATATTCTATTTTATTCTATTCGATTTGTTTCTATTCTATTTTATTTTCTATTTTGTTCTGTTTTACTCATTTATTTTCTGTTATATTCCTTTCTATTGTATTTTTTTTTTCTATTCTATTCCTTTATTTTCTATTCTATTTTATTCTCTTTGAAAATTGGAAAATAAAATTGAAAACTATTCTACTAACTTTTTGAATTCAAAATTTGAAAACGATTCGAAATTGATTCAAAAACTATTCAAATCGATTCCAATTCAGAGAATTCTAAATCGATTAAAATACGAATAAAACGAAACAAATTCTGAAAATGAATTAAAACGGATTAAACAAATTTATCTAAACAAAATTTATGTAATTAACGAAACAAAACAACATTTTCTGCACATGTCCAGTCAGAAGCGTCTTACCTGGGCTAAGGAGAAAAAGGACTGGTCTGTTGCTCAGTGGTCCAAAGTCCTCTTTTCGGATGAAAGTAAATTTTGCATTTCATTTGGAAATCAAGGTTCCATAGTCTGGAGGAAGATTGGAGAGGCACAGAATCCAAGTTGCATGAGGTCCAGTGAGAAGGTAAGCGCAGCCCTCTACCAGGAAATTGTAGAGCACTTCATGCTTTCCTCTGCTGACCAGCTTTAGGGAGATGCTGATTTCATTTTCCAGCAGAACTTGGCACCTGCCCACACTGGCAAACTCACCAATACCTGGTTTAACGATCATGGTATCACTGTGTTTGATTGGCCAAAAAATTTTCCTGACCTAAACCCCATAGAGGATCTGTGGGGTATTGTCAAGAGGAAGATCCATGCATAACACCTCAGCAGTGCCCCAGGCTGATCGCCTCCATGCTACACCACATTGATGCAGTAATTCATGCTAAAGGAGCCCCAAGTGCATACTATACTGTACATGGACATACTTTTCAGTAAGCCAACATTTCTGTATTCAAAATCCTTTTTTTTTCTATTGGTCTTATGTAATATTCTAATTTTCTGAGATACTGAATTTTGGGTTTTCATTAGCTGTAAGCCATAATCATCAAAAGAAATGCTTGAAATATATCACTTTGTAATGAATATATATGCGTTTTACTTTTTGAATTGAATTACAAATGAATTAAATTAACTTTTTCACAGTTTACTGGGAAAACAAGAACATAAATAACAATAAAATGCAGCGCTTATTCTAGTAGAAACAGAATCCACCAGGTGAGTAAAAGGTGAAATAAATTGGATATTTAAATGTAAATACAGTCCATAATTTCATTAGCCCTAAAGTTCATTAAGAGTCCAGTGATGATATTCCAAAGAAAGGGTGTCAAAATGAAGAACCACCACCTATAGGAAGGACACCCACTGACCCCTACCACAAGCGTTGGACTACCCAAATAAAAGTAGTCAAAAAAGCATTAATTACAATGGTAGGCTTCAAGCCATCAAGCTCCTGAGATTTCTTAGTAGCTATAGTCTTTCAGCCTTGGCTACAGGGCCCTGGAAGTCCTGCCCAATCAGACAAAGACACTTAACCCGAAACTATTACTGTATAGTTGTGTGAAAAAGTATTTGCCCCCTTTCTGATTTTTAATTTTTTTTTCATATTTGTCACACTTAAATGACTCAGATCAAACAAATTTTATTATTACACAAAGATAACCCAAGTAAATACAAAATGCAGTTTTAAATGATGGTTTCATTTATTAAGGCAAAAAAAAACTGTCCAAACCTGCCTAGCTTTATGTAAAAAAGTTATTGCCCCCTAAACCTAATAACTGGTTGTGCCACCCTTGGCGGCAACAACTGCAATCAAGCATTTGCGATAACTGGCAATGAGTCTTTCACATTGATGTGGAGCAATTTTGGCCCACTCTTCTTTGCAGAATTGTTTTAATTCAGCCACATTGGAGGGTTTTCCAGCATGAACAGCCTGTGTAAGGTCATGATACAGCATCTCAATTGGATTGAAGTCCAGGCTTTGACTAGGCCACTCCAAAACCACATTTTGCTTTGTTTGAACCATTTGGAGGTGGACTTGCTGTTGTGTTTTGGATCATTGTCCTGCTGCATAACCCAAGAACACTTGAGCTTGTGGTCACGAACTGATAGCCGGACATTCTCCTTTAGGATTTTCTTGTAGAGCTCAGAACTCATGGTCCCATCAATTATGGTAAGTTGTCCAGGTCCTGATGCTGCAAAGCAGCCCCAAACCCTCACACTACCACCACCATGTCTGGCTGTTGGTATGATGTTCTTGTTATGAATTGCTGTATTCGTTTTATGCCAGCTGTAACGGAACGCACATCTTCCAAAAAGTAACATTTTTGTCTCATCAGTCCACAGAATATTTGCCTAAAAGTCTTTGGGATAATCAAGATGTTTTTTGGTAAATGTGAGATGAGCGTTTGTGTTCTTTTTGGTCAGCAGTGGCTTTGGCCTTGGAACTCTCGAATGGATGCCATTTTTGCCCAGTCTCTTTCTTGTTCTTTAATCATGTTCTGGGTTCTTTTATGACCTCTTGGATGAGTCGTCGTCATGGTCTTGGAGTCATTTTTGTATGCCAGCCACTCCTGGGAAGGTTCACCATTGTTCGAAGTTATCTCCATTTGTGGATATTGGCTCTCCCCGTGGTCCACTGGAGTTCCAAAGCCTTAGAAATGTCTTTGAAACCCTTCCTAGATCGATACATGTACATTACTTTGTTTCTAATCTTTTCTTGATTTCTTTTTAGATTGTGGCATGATGTGTGGCTTTTTGTGATCTGTAAGCGTGCTTTAGTATGTGTACAAATGAAACTTTGGGATCTGAGATACTTGAGGGCAGGCACTGATGTGATTGTACAATATTTAAATGTAAAGCGCTGTGTAAATTGACGGCACTACATAAGTACCTCTAATAAATAAAATAAAAAAATAAACATGCTGCCGACATTGACTGGACAATGCACCTGTGCCCTCCAGCTGCAGCTAACCGTCTGAGCCTCTGCTGCAGCTAAAACACCCAGTGTGCATGAGGCCATAACATGTTTTCTGACTGTCTTCTGAAAAATGTCTTCTGTCAGCAACCACATCTATAGATCGTCAACAGCCTCTGACCACCTCCTGGAATATATCTGCAGCCCCTTTGTCTTCTGTACTAGTATTCCATACACCTGGAATCAAAAACCCCCTTGATTGCAGACAGGTGATAGGTAGATCCCATTAGACATGTGCAATTCGTTTCGTTTTTTTTTGTCGTTATTTTCGTTCGTTCCTTTTCGTACGAATGAACGAATCGTAGGTATCCGAATAACGAATCGTTCGAATCCGATTAACGAATCATTCGAATCGAACAAATCCGAAAAACAACGAAAATCCGAAAAAAAACGAATGTACTAATGAAAATCCGAAAAACGAAAACGAACGAAAAAATTTTTACCTTTTTTTTTTGTGAATTGGTAATTTTCCGTGTCCCTTATAATGGTGCTGCTTAACGTGCTTCGAATGGATTGAACAAAAAAAATTCGTACATTCGTAACTTTTTTTTTCGATTCGTAAATTATTAAAATGTAATAATAGCATACACATTACATAAAATTATGAATTATGCTCCGATTACGAATCTACGAATGTACGAATACGTCCGAAAATTAAACTAACGAAAAAACGAATCAACGAAAAAATAACTCTTACGAATGTATGAATCTTTACGAATACGAACACCGACGACTTACGAATCGTTACGAATCAACGGAAACGAAAAAAAAACTATTTTTTTTTCGGAAATGAAAAAAACGAAACGAAAATAAACAAATTTTTTTGTTGTGCACATGTCTAGATCTTCCTTGATGACCCCCGGTACCCAGACAGGAGGTGGCATTTACTGGAACTGGCCCCTTGTATTTTCCTCCTGTCACAGCTGAGAGTCAGCTTCTCCTCTCTCTCCTGCCGACATTCAGCTGCTACAGGAAGAAAATAGAGATCGGTTCCAGTAAATGCCACCATTTCTCTGTCTAAAAAGTGAGACATCAGGGTTTGGTTCAGACCCCTGATATTTCACCAAATCCCCCCCAACAGGGCTGCTATTAAAAATAAAATTGTAAAAAAAAAGGCCAGGTTTATATTTCTACAGCGACATTTGTTGTATTATATTTTTCTACGTTTTCCTTACTATGTACTCTAGTTAGGCTTTGCTAGTTAATTTCTTTGAAGAAGAAAAAGAAAAAAAAAAAAAAAAGCACCAGATCCCAGTGATCTTTGATCTCTTTCATATTGTTCAGGTAGATTTCCACCTCTCTAAAGTTTGCCTACCCATGGCATAGGTGTGAACCCTTGGCAATGTCATGGACCCCCCCCTCCCCACACACAATACCATATAAATCTGCCACTGGTGTGCTAAAGACTCTAGGGCATGAATAACCTAGGAGGTCAGCACTTTGAGATATTGGTGTCCTACATGGTGGATGAACTAATAATGGTTCCCATCAGATCAATGGATCCCACCCTCAGTCTGCAATTACCCAACAGGCCATGTTTTTAGGATTTCCTTCACCTTGCACAGGGGATTTAAAATCAAAGTTAATGGCATGGTATTTTTTGACAGCTATTTTATCAAAGGAAAATTCCCAAAACATGGTCTGGTGCAGGCACTGTATCAGATCGCGTACCACTTCTAAAAAACAAAAGAATCGGAGTTACTTTGCTAAAGCTGGCAGCAAAACAGAGGACACCATTGGCATGATTTTAAAAAGGTAATCCTTTGATATCTGGTTACATCATGTATGTCAATCTTTGAAAACCTTGTCTCACCTTCCTTTTTACTTAGACACTGCTTATACATACAATAGGAACCTATGTCTTGGCAACTAAAAATCTGGCCAAAAGTGTATGTAGAAAAAAATAAATCACTCTTTGGCAAAACACAATATTCCCCTATACACCATTCTAGATATGTATTCAGGTATTTTCTCACCTGCTCAAACATGGAACTGAAACTTGAACTCTCGGGTTAAAGGGAACCTGTACTGAGACTCTATGTTGGCCTCCATTGCTGGCATCTTACTTTTCAAAAGATATCTACGTAGCTGAATCTTTAAATACCATTTGTGTCAAAAACCCCAGAAATGAATGGTGATGAGGAGATCAGACTTTACTGTGACTTCACTTGCTGCATGCCCTTCATTAAGGAGGACCTAAAAAAGTATTTGGACACCCAAGAAAAATGTTCACTCACCTCATGTACTGACCTTCCTTGCTGAGTTAAACTATATGAGAAGTATTCACATACAAAACACAGGAGATTAAGAATGCAACACATTGCTAAGACAAATATAATTTATTACTTAGGAGTTCAGATTTTTTGGTACACATTTTTCTTACATTTAGAGATTTAAAATAAATTTCCAGTCAAATGCCAACTATACCTAAACATGCTCCCACTCCCATTCTAAGCTTATTCTAACTACCCTGTGGAGGAAAATGTCTACTATTTCCTATTCTGAGGGCGCTCCAGTCTGGTCACATGATCAGCCTAGTGGCCAGCTTCAGTAAACAGAAGAGATCGCCGACAACGGCTGCAGTGCTTGGGGGGTGACGTCACCCATAGGCTTACTATGGGGCATGCGTTGTCAGCTGTCCCTCCTCTACAATGAAGCCGCTGCTGGGAGCCAATTGTGTGACTGGACCGGAGTTTCTTCAGAATAGGTACTGTACAGACATTTTTCCTCTGCAGGGTAGTTAGAATAGGCTTAGAATGGGGGTGGGAGCATGTTTAAGTATAGTTAGTATTTGACTGGTCTTCCACTTTAACCTTTGGTGGCAGCTAACAATCATAAAAAAAAAAAAAAAAAAAAAAAAAAAAAAAAAAAGGTAGACGCCCAATAGATGAATTACCTTTCCTCTTTTCCAGTGCTGCAGCCTACATCAGTCTCTTCGGCATTCATACATTTCAGATGCCGTGTTCCCTGCAGTGTGCTGTGGTTCGATCCTCATGGCTGTGCTCTGCAATGATGTAGGGGACAGAGGAAGGAACCACAGCGCAAGACGGGGGACAAAGGCATCTGACACTATTGAAATGTCAAATCCTGAAGACACTCATGAAGGCTGCAGCGCTGGAATGGAGAAAAACTAGGAGACATAAGCTATTGGGGGGAGAGGGGTATAGGGTCACTTCTAATTCAGGGCAACATCCTGTTAGCATTTTTTCTCTATCCTGATAGTTATATGTTCTTAACTGAGGCGTCAATTCACCACAACATAGGCAAAACAAAAATATATGAGTTGGCCTCTGGTGCATGCTTTTTTTCGGTTTGTGGAGATTTGCTAGGGTTCCATTCAATGCAACACGTTTTAAAAAGTTTAGCATGTAAATACTAGTGTGAAGAACATCAGCTTCTGGCAACATCTGCAATGCATCTGACAAGCTTTAAATGCTTTCACTAATAGAAATATTAGCTATAGGTTAAAGCGGAGTTCCACCCATTTAAAAGTCAGCAGCTACAAAAAGTGTAGCTGTTGACTTTTAATAATCAGACACTCACCTGTCCAACGGTCCAGCGATGCAGGTGCAGGAAGCCTCTCTCCTCCCCCCCCCTTTTCCTCCTCTCCGCGGCACCAGCATTCTAACTGTGGGCTTCACAGCCAGGTGCGCATTGCGCATGAGCGAGCCGCGAATGGAAGGGCAATCTTCTGGGACCTGTAAAGTGTCCCAAAAGATTGGAGGGAGGGGGCATAGGTGATCTTCCTTCTAGCGCTGAGGCGCTAGGGGAGTAACCGAGAGCTGGGTGCCTGTAAAAACAGGGTACCTGCGCCCCCCCCCCCCAAAAAAAAAATGACATGCCAAATGTGACATGTCAGGGGGTCACCAGCACTCTGCTTTAAAGCCCATCTCCAGAGAAAGAAAAATTGCTCCCTTGCAATGGGGCTGCCCCCCCTGTACTGGAAGGGTCATATGATTGTTTGGGTATTGGGAGCCACAGAAAGCACCCAATCCTGTGATCCCTCTTCTCTACTCCCCTACCCTGGCAGTTAACTGTTCCTCAGCATGCTTATGTCCAGTCCAAGGCTATGGGCTCTCCATTGGTCTTGATGACATCAGATGACCTGTGACTGCTGGAGCGTAGGGGAGACGTGTCTTTACAGTCTGTAGGGAGCCTGTGGGAGATGAGGATCAGGTAAGTGCTTTTTGCAGCCCCCTTGACCTAAATGAGCATTTAACCCCTTGCAATGCATGGGGAGCCCCACTGCAAAGGTGGCTTTTTCCTTCACTGGAGTTCAGCTTGAAGGGAAACCAGAACTGATACATAGAGAATAACATTTGTGACATTCTTCTAAAGATGACTTCCTGATTGTCCCTGGCTTTAATACTTTCAAACGCACTAATCTGGAAAAAGCATGCAGAAAAGTCAACAAGAACACTCCATCTGGCAGTGGCTCAGAAAGTACTGAAGCAATTGGACCAGCATGACAACCAGGGCGGTACATTTTAAAGAGGGGGAGATCATTAGTGAAAGCCTGATATAATAATCTCCTGCAATCAGTACATATAAGTGAATGCCTAAAACAAAAATAAATAAATAAAAAAAATCAGCTTTTGAAATAAAAACATCTGTCTTTTCAGAGCCTCCGCATTCCGGAAGCTCACCATAAAACAGTCATGGCAAGTCCGCCACCAAAGTCATTCAATAAATGGTGCATAGATAAGAATACACAAAATGACAGACCCAAAACACAAACTTAACTTGTAGATGAACACAGATACTGCAAAATGGAAAACCAAAACATTATTTCCCCTCAGACCAAAAGAATCATGAAAAAATAGAAAAGTACAATATTGCAGCTTTCACAAGATATTGGAAAATGACTACAGTACATGATAAAATAGGTGTAGAAGTATCATGAAATTGTTTAATCTACAAAATATGTCATAAAAAGAATACATGGTGAAGTATTTGGAATATTATTTTAAAGGGACTAAGTAATTAATATTTAAAACCTGCTCTATTTTTTATATTATAAAAGGGAACAGCCAAGTAACAAACACATGAGGATGACGATGATGATACCACATCTTATAATCCATATGATAACCCGAAGCACATTGCTTTTTACTAAAGGGCAAACATTTACTTAGAATAGTTAAGGCCACTATAGACAGCTCAAATTTTTTGGCCATTTCTTGCCAAAATCTGAGCCATCTATAGGGGTCCTGCAAGCACCACCTGGCTCGTAAAGTTGCTTTGGCCATTTCTTGCCAAAATCTGAGCCATCTATGGGGGCTCTGCAAGCACCACCCGACTCTAAAAAGTAAATTTGAAAATTGACTAAACCAGGTGGAAAATTATCAATTTTGAAAATGTGACTTTGTGGAGAAAACTGTTTGATTAGCTTTAGATTATGTTCTTACCTTATTCCGTCTTCCACCCAAATTGACTAAACCAGGTGGAAAATTATCAGCCGATCAGCAACTATATTCTAACAGATGCAGTGACTGTTCAGCAGTGCCATTGTATTGGAATTGGCACTAGTGGACATTCTTCCACCAATGCCGTTAGTGTGAATGTGGGAATCGATTGATTTTGCCCTTGTTTAACCCACAGGCTGAACAACAGATTATTGAGCAGCGTATGGTGGTATAACTTAGAATAGTTGATGTACGAGTTCATGTCAAATACAGGGTCCCCTTATTAGGTTACATTTTTTCCCCATAAAAATAACTGCCTAATATTACTTAAAAAACACCAGTTAAAAATAAAAAAATAAAAAAACACTAAACTATAGCTGGCCATACACTGATCAAAACAAAATGTGTCTGGTTGAGCAAGGACTGGCTACATTAGGATCAGTGTGTGGCCCACTTGACAGACATGTTGGAAAATTTTCCCTGAACAGAGCCGGTGTTTCATACGATTAGGCGACCTGCAGGATCAGAAGTGACGTGCCGTTGCCGCCATCTTGCTACACCCTGCACTCGGCCACAGTAAGGATACAGTGCGAAGACGGCAAGCAGACATCTTGTTACACCCACCAGAGTCTTGCATTTCACACTTATTTTTAACAGTAAACTGAGCTTATATAGTGAAATTCAGTATTTAATAATCCGTCTGACAGTTTACATGTTGAATTTTAAAAATCAACATCAAAACAGTCTGAGTGATTTCAAAATACTGAATTTCACTATATAAGCTGGAGTTTACTGTTAAAAAGAAGTGTAAAAAATGCAAGACTCTGGTGGGTGTAACAAGATGTCCGCTTGCCACCTTCTCACTGTATCCTTACTGTGGACAAGTGTGGGGTGTAGCAAGATGGCAGCGACAGAACGTCACTTCTGTTACAAATTCTGACGGGTTGCCTAATCTGATGAAACAAATCAGCTGCAGCCGCTGATCCACTGTCAGAATACAATGTCCAGGCAGGGGGATTCCCCCATCTATCTCACTCTTTGTGGAGAAAACATTTTATTTTTTTTCTCCATGTATGATTAGCTTTAGATTATGTTCTTACCTTATTCCGTCTTCCACCCATAATGCCTAGGCAAGGATGACGTCACACTCCTTCCAGCAAGATCTCAGGGAATGCAGAGCAGCCCAAATCTTGCTAATAGATGTTCTTGCACTGGAGTTATGGGAAACATCTCATTCCCCAAGATGTTCATTGGAAGGGTTGTGATACCATGCCCAACTCCAAAGACAAAAGGTAAAGTAAGTATATAATCTAACTTTTTGTCTTTACAGTACACTACACACTTTTCAAGTAATATTAAAGCGGAGCTACACTGCCCCTGTTGTTTTTTTTTTTCAATGGTGATTAATAAAGAAATTCATTTGTAATTGAGTAACTCACCTGTCCTGTTTCTATCACTTGTTCCTTTCGTTTTTTTATCTCCTAAAAAGACTTTATAAAAATTTTCGGTTTGTTCTCCATCTTGCCTGTGGGCATTTGAAACCTCCAGGCATTCTCTTCCTGGATTTCATTGACGCCCATTCATTGAAATCTCGCGCATGCGCAGTACAAACAGCATAGGAGCGCCGTCAGCAGCTCCTGTTGCCATCACAACGGCGGCGAAAGTCCCGCCCCTTTGTGATAGCAGAGACCGAACGTGACTATCGTGATGACGTCACGTTCGGTTTCAAATCTCGCGTTATCTCGGGCCAGGCCGTCACACTGACTCCTGGGAGCTATGACACAAGCTCCCAGGAGACAGTGCGGGCTAGGGGATATTACGAAATAGCCGTAATATCCCCGCCCATACCCGAGGGACGGAGAACCGGAAGCGATGGATGGCAAGAAAACAACAAAAGGCAAGTAAAAAAAAAAACTACCGTTTCGGATCGAGGAAGGTGAGTATTATTTTTTAGATCTAGGTCTTAAAAATGGGTGGGAGCTCCGCTTTAAGCAGAAATATTTTGTACATGGGGAGGGGACCTGAATCCAAAAAGCAGACCCTGCATTTCAGCTTTAGTAATCACAGTGCAGGTACGAGCGGTCTGTGGCCTGCTAATATTACAGAGAATACACAGCAACTATTCTAAAGTTTTATACAATCCCTTTGCATTCAGGCTTTTGTTAAATTAAGCCGTCTAGGCTCTCTTATGACAAAAATGTGGGCAGCCAAAGCTGCAGAGGTCTCAATGCATCTGCTGTAGCCAAAGAACCCTTGTCCTGTATTTTTTGTAGCCTTAGCTAAAAGACTAATGCCCCATACACACGGTCGGATTTTCCCACGGAAAATGTCCTATCAGACCATGTTGTCGGAAATTCCGACCGTGTGTGGGCTCCATCTGACTTTTTCCGTCGGAATTTCCAATGGAAATAAGTTTGAGATCCTGCTCTCAAATTTTCCGACAACAATGTCCGATCCGACATTTTCCGATCGTGTGTAGAGAATTCCGACGGACAAAGTGCCACACAGGCTCAGATCAAATTAGGAGACCAAACCTATTGGCTAATAGCCTCTACATTAGTTCCGTCATACGCAACGAACGTCACCACGTTCAGAATGATCAGATTTTCCGACAACTTTGTCCGACCGTGTGTATGCAACACCAGTGTCGGACAAAATCCGTCGGATCCGACCGTGTGTATGGGGCATAAGAAAACTGGCCCAGGGATTTAACAAGAGTGACAGACAATCATAGGAGATTATTGGTGAAAATTTATATCTGAAAGTCATATTAAATGAAAAATATTCATGTTTGACTACAGAAAACTTCAAATTTCCTTTTTCAGTGAACGGTATCCCCGGTATAAAGGGTACACTGCATGGACATGCCCTGCAGAGGGCAGTAGTCATCTACGGTCTGAGGGGTAGGTGGGATGAGGGTGGAAACCTGCTTATGTACAATGACATGACAGATGTAAAAGAATCATTTCATCATAGCACAGGAAATGCTAGATCACGTGAAATATCAGAGAAGTTCTGCATCATAGAACAGGGTTAGGAAGTGTACATCTGCAGGCGTACAGCCAAAAAAAAGTCAGTGGTAGAAATAAAATATTTATAAAAGTAGTTTCCTTAAAATGGCAGAATAACATTATTGCCATTTTTTTTCTTTATCACAAATATATATTTTTAGTTTAAGTAGAAATGTCATTTGATGTTAACAGCTCTTTGAGTTCTTCCTCAAAAAGGATTCTTGAGTGCATCAGTTTGTGCGTAGCTGGTAATCTGTAAGAAAAAAAAAAAAAAAACACAACATGAAATCTAAATGAATGGGAAAAATAGTGTTGGCTGATGCAATCTAATTGCCAGGCTATTCAAACTGAATATCGAGATACGGTGCACTCCGAGCGGTGTTTAAACTTTTCTTTTCTTAATGCTGCATTGACATAAAATGGATGGCGCTGTGATCAAATTGCAGGCAGTAACATGTCATCAGCACATCGGCCTCTTTTTTAAAAAAAAAAATGTATTCATCAACAAAGTAAAAAGTGAAATTTAGGAGCTCTATACCAGCTCCTTTTTTATGCAGCAATGACTGGACTGTATGGATGAGGTAGAGAGGAGGGGTGGTGACAACATGATCTCCATTTCAGCCAATCAGAGAACACCTTATGTTAAGTGAAAAAAATACAAGGCATTCTGTAAATGGTGGCCGAGTGAGCATTTCCCTGGTGTCAATGTGCACTGGGGAAGCCTCTTGGAATTATTATATTATACACGATTTATATAGCGCCAACAGTTTACAATGTATAGGGGGGACAACACAATTACAGTACAATACAAAAGGTACCTGGACGATCGTGGCCATCACTGTAGTAGCACTGACCACTACAGTGATTGGCAGCTTCCCCAGTGAACCCTCAGATTTGAGATACACTAGATTACCAAAAGTATTGGGATGCCTGCCTTTACACCCACATGAACTTCAATGGCATCCCAGTCTAAAGCTGGCCATACACCTATAGATTATCTGCAGATTTGCTATGGTTTTTTTTTTTTTTTTTAATCAAAAAGGTTTTTATTAAACATTGAACATATCACGCCAGTTTCCTTTGTACAAAAATTTCCATTAGCTTTGTTCCATACATTTATAACAAATACAGTTTTCTCTGTAGCACTGCTTATTGGCATATATAGATTGATTGCATATACATATACAGTGTATTTTATGAACATTGCAAAAGTCTGGAGATTACCAGTTCCCTGGGACTCAGGCCGGGAGTATCCAGCCATTTAGACCATATCTTTTCGAACCTGCCTGGGCTTCCCCTGTGCTGATATATATGTTTCTCCATTATAAGTGTGTTTCCCATGTGTGCTATCCAGGAGGCTGTGGTCGGTGGCAGTGTTGACTTCCACCCCATTAAAATTAGCTTTCTAGCTTGGAACAACACTCTAGAAGCTGCTATTCTAGTTGGCTCCTCTGGGATTACATCCTCAAGGACCCCCAGCAAACAGCAGATTTGCTATGGTTGCTATGCTTAGATGGAAAAAGTGCAACAGATTTCTCCATGTATGCTAAACTGTGTGGATGGAGGAATCTTCCACTGGGCCAAGCTGGCTCTCAACCTAAACAATGCCTGCACCCAATCAGGTATTGTGAGAGCCAGCGGGGCCGGCGGAGCAAGATATGGAAGCTTGGGCCAGTGGGAGATTCTTCCATCCACATAGTTTAGCGTAGATGGAGGAATCTGTTCCACTTTTTCCATCTGACCATAGAATATCTGCAGATAAGGGGCACGTGAAGCCCACAGGCATTCTCTTCCAGGATTCTATGACGTGCGTCTCCCAGAATGCAACGGGCGTTCTATCTTAGATCTTGCGCAAGGGCAATAAGGTTTAAATTGGAGCGCCGTCAACAGCTTCGGTTGCCATCACAACGGGCGGCGTTATCGGAAGTCCTGCCCTGTTGTGATGGCAACTGTCGTAATGACGTCACTTCAGGGCGATAACTTGCGCCAGGCCGCTGTACAGACTCCTGGGAACAAGCAAAAAAGATCCCAGGAGACAGTGCGGAACAAAAGGAAGTGTCGACATAGCCGCAGCAACCCCGCCCATATCCGCGATCCCCAGAACCAGGAAATGGCCAAGATATGCATGAAAAAAAAAAGGTATGTCTAAAAAAAAAAAAGTCAGTTTTATATTTAAAAAAGCTAAATAATCGTCGGGAGCTATTGTTTATAAATCGGGTGGAGCTCCGCTTTAAAGCGGTTCTGCACTCTTTTTTTTTTTTTTTGGGCTATATGCCAAGGGCATATAGCTCAATTGGGGGACTTACCTGTTCCATGTTCCATCTCGATCGCCGCCGGTTTTCATCTTCATCTTCTTCTTGTCTGCTGGGGTCCATCTTGCCTGTGGGCATGTGAAACCCCACAGGCACTGTTGATGGCCCAGCATGCACCGCCGTTACTCGCGCGTGCGCAGTAACGGCACATCTGCCGACATCTCACGAGATTTCGGCAGATGTGGCCGAAATCTCGGGAGATTTCGGAAGATGTGGCCGAAATCTCGCGAGATTTCGGAAGATGTGGCCGAAATCTCGCGAGATTTCGGAAGATGTGGCCGAAATCTCGCGAGATTTCGGAAGATGCCCGCACTGACTCCTGGGATCAATGACACCAGATCCCAGGAGACAGTGCGGCGTGACGACGATCGACGCAGAGACCCCGCCCGCCGCCGCAGAGAGAGAAGACCGGAAGTCTTCAATTACAAGGTAAGTAAAAAAAAAAACATTTCATTTAGTACTCTTTGCCTGATTTGGAAGGCAAAGAGATTTACTAAATGAAATGGGTGCAGAACCGCTTTAAGGTTTGACCTCATATTATATGGTTTTGGTAAATCTGAAGGAAAAAAATCTACAGAAAAAAAAAAAAAAATTGTATATAGTGTGTGTAGCGCTCCCCTGGGTCTACTGGCAGCAGAAAGGGTACCTCCAGGTACAGGGGGCAAGCTTACATTCACCCCAGGGCCGAGTCCATGGCTACAATGGGGAGTTGTGGGAAAGAGGTTTAGGGGCGGTTTCAGATACACTTTTTAGCAGATCACTTAGACTCCTTGAATCCAGAGAACAAACAGCTTTCTCTTTAGAAGATCTTGAATACCTGGAAAAGTCTCTCCCACAGACTTAGCAGCCAGCAGCTAGTTACCTTGATTAGATTGTATCACAGCTTAACAGTACTGCAGAACTGCCGACCCGGCAGTGCTGTAAGGGTGGTTTAGATATAGGTGCGTCCTCCAAATGAGTCACCAGGCCCTTCTGAGAGACCAGCCTTTATCCTGGCTCTCTTCAGCAAGGGTCCTCCCCTAGATCTCCTTGGCTTGGCTTCCTCCACATAGGCAAGACAGCCTAAGGACCACCTCAGGATTAGTAGGCCCCAGACAGGCTTCTGGGCCTACTGCAGAAGATGCAGCAGCACAGCCACAGGCTAGGAGGGACCCGAGGTAAGAATGACTAAGAGCACATGGCATCTGTCCAATAAATACCCCTTCCCAGAACGCACAGCGGCCAGGAACCTCCTACTGGACTGTTTCCAGAAAAAGAGCATTCATTACAGCTCAACCTAGTTGTAATTCTCACACTGTCCTGTGGCACCAGTGACACCTACTGGCAACAGTGGGACATGCACAACACAGCCAAGTTTAGAACAGAACCAAATAAACTATGTACAATCAATCTGAGCCGTTTACAGCTCAGCCAAAAACTAAATTAACACTATAGCCCCAATTTTAGGAACAGGGGGCTACATGTGTATCCAGCTTTAGTCCGTAGGATTCAATATTGAGTTGGCCCACCCTTTGCAGCTATAACAGCTTCATCTCTTCTGGGAAGGCTGTCCACGAGGTTTAGGAGTGTGTCTATGGGAATGTTTGATCATTCTTCCAGAAGCGCATTTCTGAGCCCAGGCACTGATGTAGGACGAGAAGGCCTGGCTCACAGTCTCCGCTCTAATTAATCCCAAAGGTGTTCCATCGGGTTGAGGTTGGAACTCTGTGCAGGCCTGTCAAGTTCCTCCACCCCAAACTCGCTCATCCATGTCTTTATGGACCTTGCTTTATGCACTGGTCCAAATCATTTGGTGGAAAGGGGGGGGGGGGGGGGATTATGGTGTGGGGTTGATTTTCAGGGGTCTGGCTTGGCCTATTGGTTCCAGTGAAGGGAACTTCTACGGCATCAGCATACCAACATTTTGGACAATTTCATGCTCTCAACTTTGTGGGAACAGTTTGGGGATGGCCCCTTCTTGATCAAATATGACTGCGCACCAGTGCACAAAGCAAGGTCTATAAAGACATGGCTGAGCAAGTTTGGGGTGTAGGAACTTGACTGGCCTGCACAGAGTCCTGACCTTAACCTGATAGAATACCTTTGGGATGAATTGAAATAAGACTGCGAGTCAGGCCTTCTCATTCAATATCCGTGCCTGACCTCACCAAAAAAGGAACTTCTGGAAGAATGGTCAAACATTCCCATAGACACACTCCTAAACCTTGTGGACAGCCTTCCCAGAAGAGTTGAAGCTGTTATAGCTGCAAAGGGTGGGGCAACTCAATATTAAACCCTACGGACTAAGACTGGGATGCCATCAAAGTTCATGTAAAGGCAGGCGTCCCAATACTTTTATATATACAATATATAGTGTATGCATACTTATTATACATTGTACAAAGCTGGACCAATGTAATTATACAATAAAGATCATACCTAGAGTTCAGCTTTAAAAAGTGAGACTGTGCATTTAAATTGCAAAAGGCCACCCCCCTCACCCCAAGATCCTTTACCTTGCTGCCGAGTACTGTGGTATTCAGTCAGCACATGTGCCAAGCTGTTGGCATGAACTGCAATTATGCTCTATACCATTTCCCATTATTATCATTATACATCTGGAAGTATCTTTGCTCGGATGTTATACACAATTTAGCTAGGTCAGTCGAAATAACGACAGCAGGGAGTAAAGAAAACATTTTCTGTTTCACCTCCTGAATTCCTGCGAGTAGCTGGCCACAGCTGCCACACAAGTTGTTTTATAGTGGAAAAAGTACCCCGGTGATCCTGTAGTCTAATGTGGATTAGACACTTCCGTATAATCCAATCTCAAACCTCACTTTATTAGATGGTCCTTCAAAGAGTAGCATAATCACAAAGCTCTTCAATTATCATCCCCTCCCCGCTGCGTACCTGCAAAGTTTTCCATAGTTCAAGTACCAATTAACGCTCAACTAACACCCAGCATGACCCAGAACTTCCTGACCAAGCAGGTCACCCGTCATTAGACATACACCCCGGGCTCCTCTAAACCACACCATAATCACACTGGTGGTGTAATGAGTGGGCATTACGGCAGTACATAGTTCTACACCAGCCATTTTTAATACAAAAGGAACCCTTGAAATAATTTTCCGGTCGCAGGGAATTTGTATTTACCGCACATGGTACATTTAGTGTGGTGGCCAGTAGGAATAAGGCTCCTGGTTGAGTTCCTGAACCTATTCTCTGAGAAAAACCCCCCTGGATACATGTATATAATCTTACAGATACAACCGGCCCTTTGAGGGCAACCATAATGCTAATGTGGCCCACGATGAAACAGTTTGACACCCCTTCTCTAGCCACTTTCAGACCGGACCAATTTGCAGCCAAAGGACCAGGCCCCTTTTTGCGATTCGGCACTGCGTCGCTTTAACTGACAATTGCGCGATCGTGCGACGTGGCTCCCAAACAAAATTGACATCCTTTTTTTCCCACAAATAGAGCTTTCTTTTAGTGGTATTTGATCGCCCCTGCTGTTTTTATTTTTTGCGCTATAAACAAAAAAGAGCGACAATTTAAAAAAAAAAAATGCATTATTTTTTGCTATAATAAATATCCCCTAAAAATATAAAAAAAACTTTTTTTTTCCTCAGTTTAGGCCGATACGTATTCTTCTACATATTTTTGGTAAAAAAAAAAAATGCAATAAGCGATTATTGATCGGTTTGCGCAGAAGTTATAGCGTTTACAAGATAGGGGATAGTTTTATAGCATTTTTATTAATAATTTTTTTTTTTTATTAGTAATGGCGGCGATCTGCGATTTTTTTTGTGACTGCGACATTATGGCGGACACATCAGACATTTTTGACACATTTTTGGGACCATTGTCATTTATACAGCAATCAATGCTATTTAAATGCATTGATTCCTGTATAAATGACACTGGCAGTGAAGGGGTTAACCACAAGGGGGCAGTGTAGGGGTTAAGTATGCCTAGGGGTGTGTTTCTTACTGTGGGGGGGGCGTGGCTGTCAGCTAGTGAATGCTGATCTCTGCTCCAATCACAGGGAGCAGAGATTGGCGTCACTAGTTGCTAGGCAGAACGGGGAGATGCTGTTTATCTCGGCATCTCCCCGTTCAGCCTTCCCGTGAGACGATCGCGGGGGTCCCCGCGGCGATCGAGTCCGCGGGGACCGCGACCGGACTCACAGGGGTCCCGACCGCTCCCGGCGCGCTCCCGATGGCACGGACAGGCATTAAGGAGGGACTTATATATACGCCCTCCTGCCTGTACGTGCCATTCTGCCGGCGTATATCGTCGTGCGCCGGTCGGCAAGTGGCTAGAGGAGCCCTATGATTCAACGGAACCCGGGTTGAGATTAGCTGTTCTACACAATTCACCCACAATAAAGTTGATTGGTGACTCCACTACATTTGCAGGCAGGTAACAATGCCTTTAGGGACATATATTCTCACAAGTGGTGTAAATCTCACTCCTCCTGATGGCAGATGAAACAAGGAGAAAATGACTGACTGTGCGACTTTTTTCAAGTTCTTAACGTGGAACTAAATTGCATCAGCACCACAAACTGAAAACACTATACAAACTCACCCATCCATGTCTCAATGCTTTATCTTGTTGATAAATCACTTTGAACCCCTACCCCCAAGTGCAGACGATTCCGCATTTACTTCCTGGAATCCATCTGCCCATAGCTCAGGCATGCAGGCAGGAGGGCAACTCCTGGGATGTAGGACATTATTTTTGCCTAGGCCACAGACCCTCCCAAGAACCAGCCCACTTCTGGCATATGGGCTGAGGACTATCAAGAGGAGTACTGAGGCAGGGTGCTGTGATGTTTTTAGAAAGCTATACACAGTACCCTGCCAGCCCCTCCCAAGCAGCCATGACCTGCCTGCAATGCATACAGAAGCACAAAGGCCCAGTGATGACTGGATCTAAAATAGGGTATGCAATGAAAACAAACAGAGGTTTTATTTAAAAATGCCCTCAACATCATAGCTCCCAACTGTCCCCGATTTCGAGGGACTGTCCCTGATTTGGAGCAATGTCCCTCTGGCCCCCTTTCCTCTTCATTTGTCCCTCATTTTGGTCTGATCCACATAGTTGTATATAAAATGCACTTTTTATCTATCAAAAAGTGTTTCCCAGAGCTAAACCTTTTTCATCTGATTTCTACATTTCTGCATTTGTAAATTCCAAAAGCCAATATAAAGGAATAATAGTGGTAAAAAAAGCACTTGTGGGTTTAATCAATCTTGTTTTTTTGTACAATTCTCCTTTAAAAGGGGTGTGATAAGGGGTGTGTCCTATGCCTGCATACTTTTGCTGATAGGTGTCCCTCATTCCCATCTCAAAAAGTTGGGAGATATGCTCAATATGTTGATGACGGGAAAAAAGGAGGAACCAGGGAAGGCAGGCAAAGTATAGGCAGCTTATATCTCAACATAAATGAGTACTTATAGTTCATGTTAACATTAATACACAGTACTCACCTCCACTTTGTGTGATATATCTGACCCATGGAAGTGCCTGATACCCACTCTTCTCAATAATTTTCATATACCGAACCTTAAAAAAAAAAAAAAATAAATAATAATGTCAAAAACTTCACTGTGTAAATTTTCCGATAATTTTTCACCCGGCTAAAATAATTTTTTTCATTGACTATTCATGCCTACTTGCAGGGCCACACACGGTTCAAATTTTGAGCCATCTATTGCCGAGTTTAAAGAGACAGTAAACTCAGATGGGTTTATTTTTAATTTTTTCTTCCCTGCAAAGTAAAAGAATAATGTGCTAGTATGCATCACTTACTAGCACATTATGTGACACTTACCTGCAAAAGAAGCCCTCCTTGTCCCCGTTGCAGGGCGCATCCATCTTCGCCTTTCTTCCTTCTGGGGCCGTGTGACTGGCTGGAGCCACGTGACGTCACTACCACGCATGCGCATGGGAGCCGCCGGCCACAGCACAGGCTTCTGAAGAAATGGCACGGGCAGGCCGCTCCTTCAGAGCGCATGCGCCAATGACATCATCGGTCCAGTATACAGGAAATGTCTCCTAAGTGGCGCACGTTTAGGAGATATTTACAGTACCTATAGGTAAGCCTTGCTCTAGGCTTACCTATAGGTACAAAAATACAGGCAGGTTTACTTCCTCTTTAAGGGTGGAGATTCAGATGCTCACAAATACCTATTGCTGACTAGTTCTCTTTAAATCATACCTAAAGCCAAAACATAATAAATTGCAGCTTACCAGTTCTTTGATATGTTGCCTGCATTATTTCTTCCTTCCAGACTTTCCCCCCCCCCCCTTTATTTTCACCTGGTGATTCAGCTGGTAACACTTCCTACCTCTGGGAGGCTACATAGGGTTGCCACCTTTTCTGCAAGCCAATCTCGAACATTCTTGTACCCATAAAATATGCTTAGAATGCTGTGCCACAAATATGACTCTCACAGACATGCATAAACCTCAGCACAATATATAAAAAAATAAAACTATTCGAATACATAGGATTTGTGGACTGAATGAAAAAAAAAAAAAAACGATTCATCTATCCACACAAATTAGGTGGATGGAGGTATTCCCTCCCTCCTTAGGGAAAGGGGGCCAGAGGATCTGGGCATTTCTGATTAGTGCTCTGTGTAGCGAATCGACAGATCGCCTGACTCTGTGGAGGGGCAGGGGGGTGGGGGTTGTTAGTAGAGTGTTCCTTCTGCCCGGGACAGTTAGCCATAGTTTGGTGTGAATAAATGTGTCCAGGTTGCATGCAGTCTGAAGCCCGGACACATGGTTCAAAACCTGGACTGTCCGGGTGAATCCTGGACAGGTGGCAACCCTAAGGCTACACTCACTCTCTGTACTGTACAGTACTGTATGGTTGCCACCCATGCTGGACAATAAATGCTTGTTTTTGTTCATCTCCATTACACAGGGCTTTGTGGTTTACAGAAGGAAGATAACATTGTTTGTGCTCTGAGTTAATCACATACAATACCTGATCAACAGGTATTTTATATACTTTCTGAAAATGTTTTGAACCTGAAAAAAATTAAACAAAAAATGCAGCCAACACATCTAAAGACTGGCAAACTGCGATAAAATCATTTCTATTTGTGGGTTTATCCTTTAAGTATATAACTATATATACCTGAATTCCAGAAACTGTAAAATAGGGAATTTCAAACTTGACGCCGATTGGAGGTTTTCCTTCCATTTCTTCTCTCTCCACACTGGGCAGTCCAAAGTGTGCCCGCATTAAATACTCTTTACCACCCTACAGATGCAAAACAACAGAGTTTAATCGTAATCTTGTTTAGAATGAAAAAAAAAAAGGGAGAGTTGGTTCACTTACAGCTGAACTTCACCACCACATCAATCCCTCCCCCTGCCCCTTCCAAAATCCAGCATGTGCACAGATGCACCACAGGTCTCTGCCAGGTATCTGGGACTTGGCATAGACTGGTGATGCAGACTGTGTACATGCAGGGGGATTTATTGTGCATTGGCACAAATGCCACAGATTTCTGGTATATGGGCACCATAGCATTTGTACGTATGAGCAGAAAATTCCCTTGCATAGGCAGATGCACCACACAGTTGCAGAGAGTCGGCATATGCGAAGAATCTCGCAGCACATGTGTGCACTTTGTAACATATTGCCTCCTGGGATAGCTGCGACATAGCCATCCCAGGAGGCAGCGGGGCCTGGCCTTGGCCAGAAAGCAGGAAGTTACAGCACAAAAGGGTACAAAATTATAATAAATTATTTTCCCCATTTTTGTAATAAGTGAATTTCCACTTTAAGAATGGGTTCTTCAATTTTAACAATAAAAAGGTACCCCTAACAACGACTACCATAGAGAAAATGTATAGTAACAGATGTATGACGAAACATTACTGAGAATGTTTGCCCAATTTGTGACTGACTGAGGGGGCGGATGTGACAATGACTTGATACGATAGGACCATAACGGTTTATTTTATTTCTTTACCAATTCATAAATATACTGTTAATAATAAAGTTAATGCTATGACAAAATTTATTAAAGTTACATACTGACCAAATAGCTGGCACCAGAAGAGGACACACTGTTTAGCAGCCTCTTCCAGGACAGACATCTTAATCTTTTTACCCCCATGGAACCCTTGAAATAGTTTCCAGATCTCAAGGAAAAATGCCACATACATTTGGGGCCAGTTAGAAGAATGCTAGAATGCCCCCCCCCCCTCCACTTATAGTAGTGGTCTGAATGCCACCCTTACAGACAGCTAAAAATATCTCTGGCATGACTTTGCCAAGTGGCTTTGACTTTGGAACTATACAGGCACCATTAAATGGGAGGTCAGCTAGTGACCGCTTAAAGAGGAACTGCATTCTACTCACATAATTTGTAATAAAAACATCTTTGCCATTCTGAAGCTTCCCTCCAACCACTTTGCATATTAATTTTATATATACTGTGATTCTGTACTTGCCAAATATGCTGCAGAAATCTCCCTCCACTGAGTCTGGCTGCAATCATTTTAACTGTGGGCAGCTAAAGCTGCTGCCTGTTCACTTTATGGATTTACACAGACACACAGGAGGCACACCTCCAGGTCTGCAGCTCTCATTGGCCCTCTTATGACTCATCTAGCCCTCCCTTCCTGGCAAAATCACAAGAGTGAGAGAGAGCCATAATGACCAGACAAAAAACAGGAAGTGGGCTGTATTACTGGTAATACAGCCCACATTACTGGTATTTACTGGCAGAAAAAAGTATGTTTTACTATCCAAAGTTAAAACAACAAGGGCAGACGATTTAATAGATGAAAAAAAATAAAAAATAACTGAAGTTCTGCTTTAAGGCTGCTTTCACACTGGGCGGTTTGCAGGCGCTATTGCGCTAAAAATAGCGCTTGCAAACCGACCTGAAACAGCTGCTGCTGTGTCTCCAGTGTAAAAGCCCTGAGGGCTTTCACACTGGAGCGGTGCGCTAGCAGGACGGTAAAAAAAAGTCCTGCTAGCAGCATCTTTGGAGCGGTATAGGAGCAGTGTATTCACCGCTCCTACCCATTGAAATCAATGGGACACTGCGGGGATACCGCTGGCAAAGCGCCACTGCAGCGGCGCTTTTAACCCTTTTTTTCGGCCGCTAGCGGGGGTTAAAACCACCCCGCTAGCGGCCGCATACCGCAGGTAAAACGACGGTAAAGCAGCGCTAAATATAGCGCTGCTTTACCGCCGCCGCCCGCACGGCTCCGGTGTGAAACCAGCCTAAGGAACCCATAGAAACCTCTGGAGGAACCTTAGGATTCTATGGAAACTTGGTAGAGAATGGCCACTCCAACAGGTTGCTAGGAGTTCCTTGAGAAGTGTAAAATTTCTACCTCTCAAATAGGAAACCACTGGAACCAATGACCAGCCAGCTGATCAAAAAGACAAAAAAATAAATTTCCCCATCCACATATTCAAGATGGATAAAGGAATGTATTCCGACAGAGGGGACTCCTTTGCTGTCAGAATACACTGATCAGCACTGCAGCCAATTGGCTGCATGCACTGATCGAACACAAATATTACAACAGTCCCATTCAAGAGTAGTTGATCACTAGGTCAACTCTTCTCGAATGGGAATAGATGGATCGAAATTTGACCAGACCCTGCTCAGCTGGCTGAATTTCAATTCAAATTTCAATTTATGGCCAGCTTTAGCTATCTGTAAGGGGGAGATTATTTCCAATGACCACAGATGTAAGGACCATTTTCCCAGGGGCCATTATACTGGTGTATTGTGATCTGCACATATAATTATTAGTAGGGGTTCCCTGAGACAAGAATCAAGGCTTTAGTCTGTTTCCCACAATGCAGTGTGGATCTCTCAGGGGGTCCCTCTATTTAAAGGTCAGAGCTTTAATCACAGTGAAATGAAGGCCCCGCAGTGCTTGGGTATGCCCAAAGCAAATGAAAGGTCCCCTTTAAATATACAGAAAAATCCACAACATTTACTCACTGGAAAGGATTTGATTGTCCAGATAACCACATTTTTTTCTGGGACGTACTTTGCACTTCCAACGCTGGTTTTAAATTTTGGAGAATCTGCATCACTTGGAACTGGAACGGAGATCTCCACATTATTTGCTACAGACTGTTTCTTAAATTGACCTTTTGCCTAGTGTAAGAGAAACCAGAAAGTGAAACGTATGAGGGAGATTTCAAGGGAAAGTGTAAATAAGTCAAAATTCCTGTGACTAGGAAGAGTCACTATATATCTAGGGCTGCCACCAGGATTTTAATACTTGCATCCCGTTTCAAAAATATTTATATTTTTTATTTTTTTATTTCTTACAGTTTTTTTTAGCCCAAGGGGCTGGTTCCTAAACTATGTCAGTTATGTCATGTTATTTTGACCAGCAAAGGTAGAAACAAAGCTAAGTCAGCCTTCTGTCTGTGTCACCCTATGGTGGGAGGGACTCCATGTCACATACAGTATCTCACAAAATTGAGTACACCCCCTCATATTTTTGTAAATAAATATTTTATTATATATTTTCATGTGACAACACTGAAGAAATTACACTTTGCTACAAAGTAGTGAGAGTGTACAGCTTGTATAACAGTGTAAATTTGCAACCCCCTTAAAATAACTCAAACACACAACCATTAAAGCAGAGCTCCACCCAAAAGTGGGACTTTCTGCTCATTGTACTCCTTACCCCATCCGGTGGCACATTTGGCACCTTTCGGGGGGGGGGGGGGGGGGGGGACACCTGTCTTTCGCAGTTCCCCACTTCCGGGAGCCTCAGCCGTGGAGGATATTTGCATCACCATTCGGGCTCCCTCCTCCTTCCCCAGCCACCGGGCCAGTAGGAGAGAGGAACGGAGCTTTGCGCATGTGCAGTAGGGTTCCCGGCGTGAAGCCGCAAGGCTACACTGCCGGGTTCCCTTACTCGCAATGGAGGCGACAGCATCCGACAGCTGATGGAAACATCAGCTGCAGTGCCATCATCGCTAGACCACAGGACAGGTAAGTGTCCGATTATTAGTATGTGCAGCTGCTGGCTTTTAATTTTTGCAGCAGTGGGCGGACCTCCGCTTTGACGTCTAAACCGCTAGCAACAAAATTGAGTATACCCCTAAGTGAAAATGTCCAAATTGGGCCAAAGTGTCAATATTTTGTGTGGCCACCATTTTTTTTTTTTAGCACTGCCTTAACCCGCTTGGGCATGGAGTTCAACAGAGCTTTACAGGTTGCCACTGGAGTCCCCCTTCCACTCCTCAATGATGACATCACGGAGCTGGTGGATGTTGGAGATGTTGTGCTCCTCCACCTTCCGTTTGAGGATGCCCCACAGATGCTCAATAGGGTTTAGGTCTGGAGACATGCTTGGCCAGTCCATCACCTTTACCCTCAGCTTCTTTAACAAGGCAGTGGTCATCTTGAAGTTGTGTTTGGGGTCATTATGTTGGAATACTGCCCTGTGGCCCAGTCTCCGAAGGGAGGGGATCATGCTCTGCTTTAATATGTCACAGTACGTGTTGGCATTCATGGTTCACTCAATGAACTGTAGCTCCCCAGTGCCAGCAGCACTCGCGCAGCCCCAGACCATAACACTCCAACCACCATGCTTGACTATAGGCAAGACACACTTGTCTTTGTACTCCTCACCTGGTTGCCGCCACACACACACTTGACACCATCTGAACCAAATAAGTTTATCTTGGTATCATCAAACCACAGGACATGGTTCCAGTAATCCATGTCCTTAGTCTACAGCAAACTGTTTGCAGGTTTTCTTGTGCATCATCTTTAGAAGAGGCTTCCTTCTGGGACAACAGCCATGCAGACCAATTTGATGCAGTGTGCAGCGTATGGTCTGAGCACTGACAGGCTGATCCCCACCCCTTCAATCTCTGCAGTAATGCTGACAGCACTCATACGTCTATTTCCCAAAGACAACCTCTGGATATGATGCTGAGCACGTGCACTCAACTTCTTTGGTCGACCATGGCAAGGCTTGTTCTGAGTGGAACCTGTCCTGTTAAACCACTGTATGGTCTTGGCCACCGTGCTGCAGCTCAGTTTTAGGGTCTTGGCAATCTTCTTATAGCCTAGGCCAGTGATGGCGAACCTTGGCACCCCAGATGTTTTGGAACTACATTTCCCATGATGCTCACACACTCTACAGTGTAGGTGAGCATCATGGGAAATGTAGTTCCAAAACATCTGGGGTGCCAAGGTTCACCATCACTGGTCTAGGCCATATTTATGTAGAGCAACAGTTCTTTTTTTCAGATCCTCAGAGAGTTCTTTGCCATGAGGTGGCATGTTGAACTTCCAGTGACCAGTATGAGAGAGGGAGAGCGATAAAAGCAAATTTAACATGCCTGCTCCCCATTCACACCTGAGACCTTGTAACACTAACGAGTCACATAACACCGGGGAGGAAAAATGGCTAACTGGGCCCAAGTTGGACATTTTCACTTAGGGGTGTACTCACTTTTGTTGCCAGAGGTTTAGACATTAATGGCTGTGTGTTGAGTTATTTTGAAGGGACAGCAAATTTACACTGTTTTACAAACTGTACATTCACTACTTTACATTGTAGCAAAGTGTAATTTCTATAGTGTTGTCATATGAAAAGATATAATAAAATATTTACAAAAATGTGAGGGCTGTACTCACTTTTGTGAGATACTGTAGCTCCTCCTGGGTGGTGTCACCCTGTGGTAGGAGGGACCAGCCCCATGTCACATAGCTTATCTTGTCTGTGTCATGCTGTGGTCTGAGGGACAGACCCCATGTCACTTAACTCTTTCTGGGTGGTGTCACCCTGGGGTAGGGGGGACCAGCTACAAGTCACATAGCTTCTCCTGTCTGTCACCCTGTGGCGGGAGGGACAGACTCCATGTCCCATAGTTTCTTCTTTCTCTGTCACGCTGTGGAAGGAGGGACAAACTCCATGTCGCATAGCTCCTCCTGTGTTTTAGCCAGGGGCGGAATGGACAGACTCAATGTCACATAGCTCCTCTTGTCTGTGGCACCATGTAGTGGAAGGAATATCACCTAGCTGTCGAAAAGACAGACAAAAAAATAACCTTACCTTAACCATGATCTCCAATCGACTGTGAGTAAACTTCTCAATCACTGATTCGATCCATATTAACGGTTTCACCTACAAAATTTAAAATAAAATTTTATTCAATTGTCAGCTAAGATTCCCCATTACATATTTTATAGATTTCTATGGGATATATGTAACCAGACACTAATAGTACTGGCCGAGTTGGACACTAGCATACAAAATCAATTTTCACTGAGGCACTTATCATTTAGAATGGATTTGTCCATTATTTATTGCTAATCCTTTGTTGCATTATATCAGTTTCAATATCACTATTTAATTAATACGTTTTCCCATTAAGCAGAACCAGTCACCAATAAGCATTTGCAATAATTTAAATCTACATTCTTATTGTTATAGTAGTGCAGCCTTACCTGTTTGAAATTAAAGTAGAATTCCAGTCCAATTCTAAAACATATTTTAAACTAACCTGTAAATGAAAGATGCTTATATTCACCTATTCCGAGGGTGCTCCTGTCTGGTCATATGATCTTCCCAGCGGCTGGCATCAGTGAAGAGGAGAGATCGCCTACAAGGGCTGCAGAGCCTGGATTGCCTATAGGCTTACTATGGGACATCCGTTGTCGGCTGTCCCTCTTCTACACTGAAGCCGACGCTCGGAGCCACTCATGTGACCTGACCTGAGCACCCACAGAATAGGCAAGTATAGACATTTTTCGTTTACAAGGTAGTTAGAATTGGCGTAGAATGGGGTGGGAACGGGTGTAAGTATAGTTAGGTTTTTACTGGAATTCTGAAATTTTTTGTTGCTTGATAGTATTCTCTCCCTGTCAGATCAGAAGTGAATACCACAGCACATACAAGTAAACAATAGCTCACCCACAACTATATCATTTTTATCAAAAGGTCAAAAAGATTTTATTACGTTGAATTGAAGAGGATGCATTTTGGAACATTTTGTTGTAATCTAGGGGGTCTACTGTGCTGGGGTAGAGGTTTATGGGAAGTATTTAAACTAGGATTGTGTGGGGGGGGGGGGGTGAATTAGATTATAATGGGGCAGACAGGTCAGACAGGGGTCAGCTCCTATTGGTGGGTGGAATCAGGGCTGCTGTTAGTAATCACGGGGGCCCCATACAGCCTACCTAGAAATGCCCCCAGACATAGATTTATCAGTCACTTTCTCTGCAACCTCAGCTGCACAAATTAATAAACTGGAAGTGCTCTGAGGCTTCCTGCTCATTCACAAACTTAAGTATAGTAAATACAGTTTACTATGCGTCTGTGATGATTGGACCCAGGAGTGATGATTGGTACTGATCACTCACTGTGTTCATTCAGTAAAAGAAAGGGCCAGAAAATTACATATTTACCTGCCCCTTCCCCTGCTCTCCATCCTGAAATATTCATCTGTGTGCCTGCAGCAGTTGCTGGTGGGGTAGGAGAGGAGGGAAGCCAGCAGTGCTGCAAGGGTAAGGGGTACACAGGGGGCCCACACAGCAGAAGCAAGCGGCCCAAGTGCTAGAACCAATCCCCCTGCAGTGCAGCCAGAGAGAGAGAGAGGAAGAGAAGCTGGAGCACTGCAGGGGAGGCAGAAGAGGATCAGTGTCTGCAATAAGACAGTACAGCCAGCCCTTCTGCTCAGTGGGTGCCCGGGCCCCCATTCTGAACTGCTGGGGCCTGGGCCCAGTACAGGAGGGCTGGCTGTACTGCCTTATTAGCAGCCCTGGGTGGAATGGGGAAAGATGGGGAGGGCTATGGCAGATGATATGAAGGTTCCTATGTTACAAAAAAAGGCATCAGCTTATGTGGCTCTTGCTCCCTATTACAGCTCCAACTTTACATGTAATCCCTCTGCATTGCACTTTGATGCTCTGGAATGGCAGGTAAGCAAGCCCAGACCACGATCTACCAGTCCCCTGTCCGCTATCTACTGGTAGATCACGATCTACAGGTTGCTGACCAGGCTTGAAAAGCTCAATTTGTAAATGGATAGAAAACTACATTAGTAAGACCTCATCTGGAATATGCAGTTTAGTTTTGGGCACCAGTTCTCAAAAAGGATATCGGGGAACTGGAGAAAGTGCAGAGAAGGGCAACCAAACTGATAAGGAGGCATGGAGGAGCTCAACTATGAGGAAAGATTAGAGGAACTGAATTTATTCTCTCTTGAGAAGAGGAGATTAAGGGGGGGGGGGGGGGTTCTCAGTTGAGCTTTTAAAGCACACAAGAAAAAAAGAAAATCAAGCAAAAAAAAAGTTGTCATAGACAGATTATTTTTTAGCATAATGGTTAAATAAAAGCATTAAAAATGATGGCACTCTGTAAAGAAAATTTCCTTCCAAAGACAAACATACAAATCAAATCTAAAATAATAATCAATGTAGTACTGGTGTGTAATGAGAGGTTCAGTGTATATTTTGTAAGCTTATATAGTGATATTACATACTACACTAGATAGATACCTGTGTGTTTAGGCGATAAGACATCAGCTCAAAGTCTCCATCTGGTGGAATAAATGAGATTGTGCGATCGTTCTCAAAGCGTGACAGACGAACGCACTGATGGAACTTCACATCTTCTAGTTCAACAGTTTTGTTCTTATTGCCTATGATGGGAAGCAGACAAGGACAATCACACCTCTGTATATGGCAAATGCTTGAAAAAGGTTAAAAATGGTCTGGTTTTCACTGCTGGCTATGGGGGGGCGGCATTTCCCCCAGGGGTGCTCTAAGTATCACTATGGGTTTGTAGAAAGGAGCACTTGACTACAGCACCTCTTGATTTTTTTTTCTGTCTGCACATTGCCACGTGCCTTTTGGCTGAGACCGGGGCAATTTTTGTTACCAGGACACAAGGCCAAGCCATTGTGAACAACATTGGCACTTTTATTTTTTTTTATTCCAACCAGGAGTTCTGCCTGGTCATAGGTGCAGTGAGGCACCTGTGACAGGCTGAGAACCAAGACTGGTTGGACGTGTTAGGTAAAAATATTTCTCAGAGCCAATCAGTGGGCGCGTCTGGCCCTGCTGTGTAGTCTGGGAAGGGGTATTTAAGATGCTGAAGTCACGTGTTTCTAGGGTAGGAGGACAGTTTTCCCCTTCCTCTCCATTGTTGTACCTAGGATGCCCCTTTTGAGCTTCCCACTCCCCCCCCCCCCCCCCCCCATTTTTGTTTTTCTTCTTCGTTCTCTTGAAGCTTCATTTTGTAATGGTGCCTGCTTTGCACGTAATGCGCCCTATGCTAAATGACACATCTCTACTGAAGTCTGTAAGACATGATGGGCCAGGAGAACTGATCACCCATTGGTCACCAAATAACTGATCCAGATATCCTGACATGTCAGTGGTGTATAGCTTAGATTCTGAGTGATATTTTTTTTCTTGCACGCTTTTTGTACTCCAGATTAAGTTCTACTTTAAAGCAAACTTGTGCTTTGCCATGCCTTCTAGAGAGCGATACCATACAAAAAGGTGAGCAGTTTCTCTGACCTCTCTAGTAATCCTGTCAGTGGCATATTTGTGCAAGCAACAGGATCTCTAGTATGTTATGGACCCAAGGCAGGAGTATTGCCATTGGTTTATGGAAAAAAAAAGAAAGAAGAAGAGCATGATGAGGCAGTGATGGCTAACCTTGGCACCCCAGATGTTTTGGAACTACATTTTCCATGATGCTCATGCACTCTGCAGTGTAGTTAAGCATCATGGGAAATGTAGTTCCAAAACATCTGGGGTGCCAAGGTTCGCCATCACTGTGATAAGGAAACCCACATATCCACTCCATGCAGACAGTTCCCCTGGCTGTTACTCAGGACCCAAAGCTGCAAGGCCACTTTGCGATTGTCAAAGTGTTTACCTTGCATACCTATGTCGGAAGTGGATACCGGTCTACAGATCCTCCCCTCTAATGAGCAAAATTAGTATCAAGCTACATATTATTCACACTGATGGAAATATGTTAAAAAAAAAATAATAATCTCTCCCACCTCGAGTAACTGGTACTTACGTCCTGTTAATTCAAATAGGACCCGATCATTCAGCCCAAGCCTCAACTCAGGCATTCCAGAGAGGAAGACTTTCAGCTTGACACTGCCTACTATCTCGCTCAGAAGTACACTACCATTAGCGTTCACCTGAAATACACAATAATACAAGACACAGAAAATAAGCAATATATCTTTGTAACTATACAGTGATATACATAGAAGAGGTTCATGTCCAATGGTGCTTTTTGGTGGGAGTGTCGGGAGGGCCCTGCACCATGTACCACCACTTAGAGGGCTCTGGCCTTGCAGAGTAGTAGCAGAGTGCCAGGTGATGAATCCCTCCCCGTGTTCCAGCACCCAGTACTAAAAAGAGCCTGAAATGTCAAGTGGACTAATCTCTGTATGACAGAGGAAGTAAAGTTCCCACCCAACTGGGAGAAAGAGCACAGCGCGGGAACATGTGTTCAAGTAATTAAACGACTAACCACCAATGCTCTGGGGGTTGTTATTAAAGCCTGTCAATGGCCACCAATTCCTAGGGGATTTACTACTATTGCCTGCCACTGACCACCAATGCTAGGAGGGGGGGTATACCATCACTGTGTCCCATTGTCCACCAATGCTGGGGGTTTACCATTACCCCGTGTCACTGACCAGCAATGCCGGGGTGGGGAGGGGTTAACATTACTGACTGCCATTGACCACCAATTCTGGGGTGTTTACCATTACTGCCTGCCACTGACCACTAATTTTGGGGTGTTTACCATTCATAAAATTCAATTCAATGTAAAACTCATTAGCAAAGTTAGTTCAGCTTTATTTCAGCTCGGATTATGTAGCAACACAACAAGCACCAGTAAGGATGAAGGAAGCATTAGAATACTGTAAAACTTCTTTGTAGTAGGGAGTGAGACTATGGGGGAGAGTTACTAAAACCGGAGAACTCAGAATCTACTGCAGCCACGCATGGTAGTCAATCAGCTTCTAACTTCAGCTTGATCAATTAAGCTTTGACAATAAAACATGGGAGTCGATTGGTTTCTATGCAGAGCTGCACCAGATTTTGCATGTTCCAGTTTTATTAAATCAATCCCTATATTTGCAAGCTCAAATTAGGGGATTCCTGTTATCAAAACAGGTAACTAAAGACTGACCTGCTGCATGTAAAGAAATACAATGCAAACCAAAGCAGGTCAAATACACCCTCAGAATAGTCATCCACTCTACACCGTTATTGTAAATAGAAATGTGTTCCAGTGCAGTTCAAATTGACATGCAGTAAATCGGCGTGGAAAAGAGCGAGTTTATTTTACAGGCACTTACAAGCAGGTTAACAGACTCTATGACATCTATGAAGACCTCGTTTTTCTTGTACTTGAGACCCTCAGACCTCCAAGATACAGCATTTGTGACAGTGGTGGGCACACGAGACTTGGCCGTCTCCAGCTTGTTCCCTTGTTGTGTGATGTACCTGTATCAGGCAGAAAGGAGATAATGAACTGCTGGCAATCTGAAACACATGTAGGATTTTTACAGATCTCTGGGACCCCAGTAGAGATAATGCTACACTAGAATTCCCAGTTCCAACGGCCAGAGCCATTACAAAGCCAAATTATGGCATCACACTGGGTAGATGTGTTCTCTAGAATACGTAGAAATGACCATCTCAGGAGCTGCTCTTATATATATATATATATATATATATATATATATATACACACACACACACACATACCTAGGCTTTCTACTGGTGATTTGTTTTGTAGCTGCACACTCACTGACCCACCAATGGTGACAGACATAAACTGTAGGTGGGATGCAAGGTGTTCAGCGGCAGTAACTCAGACAGACAGGTGCAAAAGAGAACTTGTATAGAAATAATGCAACAGTTCACAACAACCTGGAGGGACCCTTGCCCAAACGGGTGCAATCACGATTTCCAATGATGTAAAAAGGGCAGGTAGACAGCATCTGTCAAGAAAGCAGAATACAGCCTTGCCGTCCAGTGCCTAAATGGCAAGATGTCCAAAGGAATTGTGACCCTTCGCTTTTCCTTCTTGCCAGGAAGCTTTCCCTACCGCTAGTACTGTCCCTAACAGGTGTGGTACCTATCCCTACTCTACTAACTTGCAGGAAGCTCTCCAAGCCTGGGAGCCAGAGCCTTGAATAGGCTCTGCCTGACCCAATATGGCTTGCCAGAGTCACATGGGATGGCAGCATCAAGCTGAGTGTTCCCCAGTGACTCAGGAAATCATAGAGGAATTGTGTTCCTCCTGACTTGACTTCCTCTCCAGCTGCCATGCTGCTGCGGAAGAGTGCCATCTGCAATGGAGAAAGTAGACTGCACTGGCCTACATACAGACTTCCTCTTTGTCAGTCTTCTTTTACAAACTGTATTGGCTCAATTATTCATGGAAGAGAAGGGTGGGGGTATATGATACCCAAAAAATTTGAAGCAGGGAAAAAAAATTCCTTCCCCTAGTAGTACCTTGAAGCATCTTTAACCTCTGCCACAGGCTGATGCAGATTTGGTAGGCCAGACGGCCAGCTACTCTTGTATATCTTCATCACCTTTCACAGGCTAGTAGTGTACCTTTAAACCAAGGCCAGCAATTTGTAGTTCTGTACCCTTAAGCTAACAGTGGCAATTGACTAAGCAGAAATCTTCTTCAGTTGCCCTTTTTAAGACAGTAAGCCCGAGAAGCATAGACTAGAACTCTGAGCATCCATATCCTCCCCAGGCAGGAAGGTTGGGAGGCAAAGGCCATTGGACTCACATCCTCCCCTAGAACCATGGGAGGCAAGGGACACTTCACACACACCCTTCTAGAAGGGCTCCCCAATATAAACTTCATTGACTGGCCAGAGTAAAGTAAAATATTTATAACCCAAAACATTGTAGGATCTCACTCTATGTACTGGGCAGCACTACCCAGAGTCAGGTAAAAGCAAGCAATGACCTTGGGCCTAGGAGAAACCTTATAACCTTAGATAATGTAAACAAGCAGAGTTTAGGCTGGCTACAGCTTAGCTGTCCAACACTAAATTTGGGCTAGAGACACTCCAGCTTATGGCATGGTCTCTGCAAATATGATAAATCTCTGGGAATTTCAGCTACAAGAGTCACACCTTAGTTGTGGCCTTTGAGAGGGGGGGAAGGGGGGGCACCAAAAATCTCACTACTGTTGTCTCCAGAAGCCACAAGAAACTTGAAGGTGTTTAGAACAGTTGGTTCCTACCCAAAATTGTAATGCTATGCAACTTACTCCTGCAGAATCTTGCTATCGGTGGTCTGTGGGAAGCCAAAGTCCATAAGCTCATCTAGCAGTTCATACACAATGACAAAGTTGTCCCGGATACTCTCCTCTTCCAGCTCCTTGAAGTACTCTGTGAACACCTAAATGTTGCATCAAGTCATAGGCATGAGAAGAGGTACACAAAATACAAGCTCTAGTTCCTTAGAATAATAGTGGATCTGTCCCGGTCACCCATACCGCCTACTTGACAGGTGCCCCTCCTTCCCTGAAAATATCGAAACAACATTTCCACTAAGAATAAACACTAAAATCCTTATTAGCAGACACAAACATAACATTGCTTACAAAATTCCAGCTAAATTTAAAAAAAAAAAAAAACTGTATTGCGTTACAGGAATGATGCCCTGTGCGTCTCTCCTTGCAGCAGCTGTAAGCCAGGGGGAGGGAGAGGCGGAGAAACTAGCTTTCAGCTGCTTCAGAGAGTCGCACAGAGCATTGTTCCTGTAATTGCCCCCCCCCCCCACCCCCCCCCGCCGCACCAATCATCCTTCCTGCCCTGCTCACATCCGATTCCCCCTGCTGCCTGGGCCCCTCTTGTGTGCCTGGACTCTGTATAGGAGGACCAGTGGTATCCCCTTATCAGAGGCCCTGTACCTACACACAGCCTAATTAGGATTGTTTGAAGGAAAAACCTGCTATGCTGCACTTACTAAACAGTTCCTCTAATTACCAGACTACAGTAGACATACTGGGCAACCTAGACAGTTCCATACTTTAATAAACAAGGTCCATGAGCATAACATGCCACTGTAGGAAATGTCCAAAAACTGAGAAATAAAGTATACTTCTAGCCCAAAATATTATAGTAGAATTAATTAGTATTTTAAACCTCCTCCATGTTTTTATGTACAAATTTGGGCATCCCGTTTTCTGTAGGTTGCATGCAGTTTTGCAGCCTGGCATATTTGGTATTTATTTTCTTGACACAGTCTCATTTGTTATATTTTACAATTTTGGGGTTCTCCTTACATTTCAAAATGTTCCCTATAAGATCCCAACTAAAAGTTGGTGTAAAATGTTGCCATGCAGTGGGCCCTGCCCCCACACTGCACAGGACAAACTTGCAAAGATGGACTCGGAGAGGCTGGTTTTGCACCTGGGAGGAAGCCTGCTGGAGCTCTAGGAATAAGGTAAAGTAGTACTGCTGGTTCATCACCCCCTAGACCAGGGATATGCAATTAGCGGACCTCCAGCTGTTGCAGAACTACAAGTCCCATGAGGCATTGCAAGACTCTGACAGCCACAAGCATGACACCCAGATGCAGAGGCATGATGGGACTTGCAGTTTTGCAACAGCTAGAGGTCCGCTAATTGCATATCCCTGGTCTAGGGGGTGATGAACCAACAGTATTACTTACCTTATTCCTAGAGCTCCAGCAGGCTTCCTCCCAGGTGCAAAACCAGCCTCTCCGAGTCCATCTTTGCAGGTTGCAAGTTTGTCCTGGGCACAATGTAGGACCCACCATATCCTGGGAGTGTTGGATAGCAGAGAGAACTATGGCTGTCTGGGAGCCAGGAATAAGGTAAGTATTTTTACTAATCCATGACACGCCTAGACAGGAAGGGGGGGGGGGAGAAATCACTGCATGGTTCCATTTAACAATCACACCATACTGAAGTTCTACAGATACTTTTCAGATGTCCAAGTTGACCACCTCCATCATTGGTGTTACTCGCACTTTGTTGCCACTTTCCAAGATTTGTCACATGTGGAAAGCCGCTTTACCTTGTTACAGCCAATCCATTCAAATGTACTGGTGTCATATTTATATATCCAATCTTATTATAAAGTGAGATAACTTACCTCTACCATTTTATAAAGGAAGGAGTACACAAGGGAGGCATTTGCATTCTTATTTGTTAAAGCAACCACTGAAAAAGTAAAGCGTTAAGGAGCAAAAGTATATATGTTGGTCTAAATATTCCTGTTACATTAAGATTATAAATCACAACTAAACTCCTGATGAAGATTTTTCAATAATCGAAATGCGTTGGAAGTTGCAGCTCATCAGTATTCTGCTAACAATACATTGATGCTTTATATGCACAATTTGTGAGGGTATTACATATGTATGTACAGAACCAGAGTTTTTTTTATTACTCACCTTTTATACTTGTTTGTACAATAAAAATGTGTCTTTTATATTCATTGTTATATTCTTTTATTGGCTAAAACAAAGTCCCAAGGGAGATGGATTCTTCCTTTGTTACATTAAGATTATACATAGGAGAAACCTTCTTTTCTTTATGGGGTTCAAATACAAATATCCAATTTCTTTCATTTATGTTCAATAGAACAGTCAGAGTCAGCTACAAAAAGAAAGTCCCCAGATGGTGGAGGATGCCCAGCACTGATAAATTCTAGATTTAGTTTGTGACAAAAGGGTATATATGTGATATTTGTATTTAAAAATAAAGGGGCGGAGAGCTGAAGTTACACTCAGTAGAGTTCAGTGAGGAGAGCTCCGATTGCCGATTGGAGGGAAGGGACACACCCCTCCTCCACACAGCACACAGTAACAGAGATGAGGCTGGCAAATCAGCTGGGAGGTCCCTCCCATGTCAATTTTTTCTTGGTGTCAGGAAAACTTGTTAGAAGTGATTCACGCTAATAGCAGAGGAAGGAAGCAGCAGACAGAAATGACACTTAGTGTTCTGAATTGAGACAAGTACACACTATAGAGGGATATGCTTTGTGCATACTACATGTCTGAGGTTTGCGACCACTTTAACAGCTTGCCGACCAGCGCACGCCGATTTACGTTGGCAGAATGGCGCTGGTGTGCAAAAGGGCATACAGGTACGTCCCCTTTAAGAAGCGGTGCTACGGGTGCGCGCGCGCGCCGCCACGGTCTCTGTGACCGAGACCGTGGGTCCCACAGACGCAATGTCCACCGGTTGCCCTTAATTGTGTCATGGAGAGGTAGAACAGGAAGATGCTTTTGTAAACAAAGCATTTCCCCATCCTGCCTAGTGACAGGACAGAGATCACTGCTCTCTGTCATCGAGAGCAGTGATCGCTGTCATGTGAGGTGTAGCCCCTCCCCCCACAGTTAGAATCACTCCCTAGGACACACTTAACCCCTTCACTGCTAGTGTCATTTAAACAGTAATCAATGCATTTTTATAGCACTGATCATAAATAAATGACAATGGTCCCAAAATAGTGTCAAAGGTGTCCGATCTGTCCGCCATAATGTCGCAGTCTCGATAAAAAAAAAATAAATAAAAAAAAAAAAAATAATAAAAAAATCGCAGATCGCCGCCATTACTAATAAAAAAAAAAAAAAATGTTTTAAATAAAAATGCCATAAAACTATCCCCTATTTTGTAGACGCTATAAATTTTGCGCAAACCAATCAATATACGCTTATTGCGTTTTTTTTTACCAAAATTATGTAGAATACATATCGGCCTAAACCGAGGAAAAACATTTTTTTTTTATATATATTTTGGGGATATTTATTATAGCAAAAAGTAAAAAAATATTGCGTTTTTTTTTCAAAATTGGCGCCGTTTTTTTGTTTATAGCCCAAAAATAAAAACTGCAGAGGTGATCAAATACCACCAAAAGAAAGCTCCATTTGTGGGAAAAAGAACAACATCAATTTTGTTTGGGTACAACGTCGCACGACCGCGCAATTGTCAGTTAAAGCGACACAGTGCTGAATCGCAAAAAGTGCTCTGGTCAGGAAGGGGTTAAAATCTTCCGGGGCTGGAGCGGTTAACCACTTGCCGACCAGCCGCCGCCACAGTTATACTGCAGCAGGTTGGCTCGGCTGCACACATTGCCCTAGGTGTACGTCGGGCTCATACACGGCAAACTGTGGACAAGCACGCTCTCCCATTGGCCAGCGGGGCAGTCAATCAGTGGGTCCGGCGAACTCGATGTCTGCGGCCACCCGCGATCGTTCCCCGCAGTGACAGAACAGGGAATCTGCCTGTGTAAACAAGGCAAATCTCCGTTCTGACAGTGGAGATCACACAGATCCTGTCTTTCTTTTATGCAGGAAGACGGATCTGTGTTGTCCCAGTGAGCCCATCCCCCCATACAGTTAGAACACACAGTGAGGGAACACAGTTAACCCCTTGATCGCCCCTGATGTTAACCCCTTCCCTGCCAGTGTCATTAGTACAATAACAGTGCATATCACTGGTACCCAAAAAATGTCAAAAATGTCCGTTAGGTGTCCGATCTGTCCGCCGCAATGTCGCAGTCCCGCTAAAAAAAAAAAAAAAAAAAAAAAAAAAAAATCACAGATCAACACCATTTCTAGTAAAAAATAAATAAATAATACAAATGCCATAAATCTATCCCCTATTTTGTAGACGCGGTAACTTTTGTGCAAACCTATCAATATAAGTTTATTGGGATTTTTTTTTACCAAAAATATGTAGCAGAATACAAATTGGCCTAAATTGGTTAGGTGAGTATTGATCACTTAACCACTTCAGCCCCAGAACATTTGGCTGGCCAAATACCAGAGCACTTTTTGCGATTCGGCACTGCGTCGCTTTAACTGACAATTGCGTGGTCGTGCGACGTGGCTCCCAAACAAAACAGATTTATATTTTTTGCTCTATAAACAAAAAAAGGGAGTGACAATTTTGAAAAACACACATTTGCATTGATTACTGTGTAAATGTGACTGGCAGTGAAGGGGTTAACACTAGGTGGCGCTGTAGGGGTTAAGTGTGTCCTAGGGAGTGATTCTAACTGTGGGGGGGGGGAGGGGCTACGGGTGACACATCACTGATCAACGCTCCCGATTACAGGGAGTGGTGATCAGTGACAGTGTCTAGGCAGAGCGGGGAAATGCTTGAGCCGATCGCGGGTATCCCCACGTACATCAGGTCCGCGGGACCTGCGATCCTACTCACGGAGCTCGCGGCAGGCGGGCACGCACGCGATGGCAAATTCAAAGGGACGTACAGGTACGCCCATTTGAGCAGCTGTGCCATTCTGTCGGGAACCGGTTAACCACTGAGTGCACACTAATCCGGCATGATCTGGATAAGATAAGAGGCAGACTCACAGTAGCTGAGGACAGGATTTCAGAGGTAGAAGATGCTTCCCATTCCCAGGGCACCCAATTATCTGAGTTACAAGACATGGTGAAAATGCTGCAAAATAGAGCTGATGATGTGTACAATTAGGCCCCTTTCACACTGGGGCGGTGCGGGCGTCGGCGGTAAAGCAGCGCTATATTTAGCGCTGCTTTACAGTCATTTTAGCAGCGGTGTTCGGCCGCTAGCGGGGCGGTTTTAACCCCCGCTAGCGGCCGAAAAAGGGTTAAAACCCCCCGCCTCTTTGCCGGCGGTATTGCCGCGGTGTCCCATTGATTTCAATGGGTAGGAGCGGTATAGGAGTGGTGAATACACCGCTCCAAAGATGCTGCTAGCAGGACTTTTTTTACCGTCCTGCTAGCGCACCGCTCCAATGTGAAAGCCCCCTGCTTTCACACTGGAGTGAAAGGACCCGCTTTTTTCAGGCGCTATTTTTAGCGCTGTAGCGCCTGAAAAACGCCCCAGTGTGAAAGGGGCCTTAAAGAGATGTCCTGAACGCTGCACACCAACAGCGGCATGTTGGTGTGCGGCATTTGGGACACCTCTTTTGCTGGACTTGAATGCACTGAGCCGGGACAAGTTCTTCCCTGCCAGCACCCACAAGCCACCGGATTGGGATGCAGGAGCCTGGAACAGCACCTCTAGTTTTCTGAAGCTGGTTGACAGTCGTGTAACAGTTGCTGCATATTTTATTTGATTTAATTGATTTTGACAGGCTGCACGCACCACCCGTGACTTCTGGTTATTACTTTGTACGGGCAAATGCATCTGTGAGCACGAACCCATACATCTCTAAATCACACACAAAAAAAAAAAAATAGGAGAAAGGTCAGATTTAGTAGCCCCCCTACCCTAAAAAAAATGCATCACATTCCCAGTGAAAAAGATTCTATACCACTGGTTTCCTTGCATAGGCTAGGGTGGTGTAGCTCAGCTTGATACTGGAAAAGTTGATGATCCAATGTGTAGAAGCCGGGGTGTAAGGAAGGCGTTTTTATTTTTTACTGGTAGTGTGTGTGCGTTTGGGAAAGGCTACTAAGGGCTACTAAATAGAAGGACCTTATATATTATTGCAAGGCCTTTTAACAAGCTGAGGGACACAAAGACACAAAGTAGGAATAATAAGGCAGCACCTGATATGGACTAAACAGACACCATGAAGGGAAGCCGGGTATTACATTTACATGAGGATACAATAAAGGTTGCTATGCTTGATCCATAGAAAGTGGATTTTCCCGTGAACGAGAAGTGGTGTCAAGTTCCCTTCTTCCTCCCTCTGGACCACCAACGGCATGAAGTGATCAATCTCCGTCATATCAAGGTCGCCTTTATAATTCCGGCAGATGAGGGGCTACAGAAAAGAAAAAAACAGGTCGGTGTGACCAAAGGCATACAGGGCATATATCTAAACACATCCCCAGGTCATAATGGAGTTCTAGTCTACGCTTCCATAACAGAATGAGGGCTCATGCATGAGACTGGTTATGGCAGCACACCACCTAGATCAGGGGTGTCAAACTCAATTTCATCGTGGGCCGCATCAGCATTACGATTGTCCTCAAAAGGGCTGGTTGTATCTGTAAGATTAGCTGTCCAGCGCATCCCCTTCCCTTAGATGTCAAGAGCCACCCCACCATCAGAAGTTGAGTCCCCTACTCTCCCTAACATCACAGTGCACCCCAGGTGCACCCCCCTTTCCTTATGTTGCTACTGGGCTGGATGCATTGCTTGAAAGCAGAAAGTAAGGGTCTGGTTGAGGGCTGGAGCGCTCTTGCAGCTGCAGGAGAGGTGCGAGGGCCACATGAAATGGCCTGGAGGGCCGGATTGGGCCTGCGGGCCTTGTGTTTGACACCTGTGACCTATGTAGTGGCAATAACCCTGAGGGGCGGCCTTGACTTTTTTGGGCTTACCAGTTACCTTCTCGTAGCTCGTCGGTTGTTGTCTAGGGGTTCCCAGGGTTAGTACCCAGTAACTTCAGATGCTGACACACAAAAGTCCTTTTTAAAAATGTTATTTTGCAGGGATAACATCCAACAGTAACACAGTCTCTGGTGGGAATAGAGGGCACGGGTGATAAAACTCAGGCACTTTGAACTGCTGACATCCACTGAATGTCTCTTAGTTAGCCCAGAGAGTAGCCACTCGTAACTGGGTGCCTTACTGCTGGATAAACCTTTTTAGCAGCCAACATGTGATCCGGAAACTTTGCAAAGTCTCTGCCACAGACTAGGTTGTAACTGAAGATAAGTAGGAACCTTTCCCACAGTACCTGGATCTCTCAGCCTTCTTGGCAATTCTGTGGGAAGTGTGGATTCTCTAGTGTCCATACAACTCAGCTCCCAGGCTCTTACTGAGCAGCCAGCTTCTTGGCTCTCCTCCGAAGAGTCCTCCCCTGGTAACTTGTACGAGTTGCTGTGTCTCTCCAATGCCGAGAGCACACCGGGACACATCTGAATCCTCCTTCAGTTACTGGTCCTCGAACTAGCCAGTTCTGAGGCTGGGAACAGACGGATCCCCACCCCAGACCATGAGGGCCTCTGAGACTGGTCAGGGTGACCATGCTTGCGGGTGACGGCAGACACTCCTTGGTCCGGGACTCCTCACTGGGCTGGTCTGGACCGGAACCAGGAATAAAAAAAAAAAAAAAAAAAGAAGGAGTAAGCCGAACCCTGAACACGTGACTTCAACATCTTAAATACCCCTTCTAGGCAGCACTAGGCAGCGGGGCCAGGCGTGCCCACTGATTGGCTCCGGGAAAGATTGGTACCTAACACGTCTAACCAGGCTTGGTTCTCAGCCTGTCACAGGTGCCTCACTGCACCTATGACCACTTTGACCAGGCAGAACTTCAGTACAGCCCAGCCAAACTGATGCCAAAGTAAAAGACCTGTACAATTAACCCTCAGAACTCTGTTATAGTTCTGGAAAACTAAATTTACATATGTATAGCGCACACTTAGTCAAGTGTCGGCACTACACCTAGATCAACTTAGTTTGGGTATGGCCAGGTGTTACTGATCAGCCACAGACAGGAATCCAGGACAAATCAATGATGAGCTGACACTGCTATGGCTGTTCGCATATAATTACACATGAATTGATTACCTGCGGATTTGCACACCTGGGCCCAACAGTTGGGTCCAGGGCGCACATCCATCCCTAACCGCAGGTAATCGCTTTATGTCTGATTATAAGTGTCAACCAAAGCCCGCTCCTAATCAGAAACACCACTGCAGAAGTATGCTGATCTGGGTAGAAAGCCCTAATCGGTTATGTAAAAGGAGCCCCAAAGGCCTCTGATTTCCTTGCCAGTTTTCAACCCTTGCATTATGGCACATGTGCCAGCACACCACATAACATTAATGCTAACCGCATGAAAATTCAGGCATAAAGAGACCTCCAAAAGTCTATTGTATGTGGCAGTTCTTGCTGTTTTCCCCCCACAATACGATACCTCCCAACTCTTTGAGATGAGAATGAGGGACACCTATCAGCAAAAGTATGCAGACATAGGACACTCCCCTTTGCCACGCCCCCTTAAAAGGAGAATTGTACAAAAAGTAAAAGATTGGTTAAACACACAAGTGCTTTTTTACCACTACTATTCCTTTATATTGGCTATATACATCTATAAAGATCAGATCGAAATGAGGGACAAATGAGGAGGAAAGAGGGACAGAAGGACATTGCTCCAAATCAGGGACAGTTGGGAGCTATGCAATACTTTCAAATTCCGTGGCACAAGATTGAGGCCTGAACAGCGTAAAGATAGTCATTTCGCATTTTTACTGCTAGCCTCAGACTACACATCCCATCATGCATTGAACTGGCATTGTTCAAAGAGCATGCCTGCCTGATATTTTGATTACAAAAAGACATTAGAAATTTTTTAGTAGCATTGTTGTAAAATAGATTAATACAGAACAGTAAGGAATAATCAGAGCGCAATGCAGAATAAAGTTGTGTGCAATATTGCATGCATGCCCTTTGCACACGAGAATGTGCTATTTTCTAGCAGGTGCCATTCATTCTTAACAGCACCCCAAACACATCAGCAAAGTCGCACCACAATGCATGGTAACTCATTGCTGTGTGTTGCAATGTGATGCAATTTTGCATTTTTTTTGTGCAGTGGTTGCAAATAAGGCAGACCATTGAAATATATGTGATAATCGGAACTGCTTACGCTTTTGTGGGCTGCCGCAAATGATTGGCTCACTGATACCTACTCTACCGTTATAGGCTACATGTTCTGCTTATTAATATGCTATTTATACTGTTGGATGTTTTTACATTCTCGGCAGCTAAGTTCCTGCTGCCTAACATCTTTTGGCCATTTAAAAATATTTTCTTACGCTGTGTATTGTACCTAAAAACGTATTAAAAGTGAAATCAATGCGATAATCAGCTTGTCAGATTTAGGCCTCATGCACACGAGACGCTGTTAAAACGCGCGTTCAGAGGCAGTTGGCCGCTTTTTTCAACTGCCCCTGAATGCATGCAATGTTATCCTATGTGTCCATGTACACAGTCTCGTTTTTTCCCATTTTTATGCAGTTGCGTCTAACCTCGTTTTTCCAGAAGCAAAAAAATGGGTTCAGACACTTTGCTTTTCCACGTTTCAGACGCAAAACGCGGCTGCCGCGTTTACGTTTATAAGCGTTTTTAAAAAAGGAACCCAATTTTTTGGACCAGAAAACTCAGAAAAATGATGGTAAACCATAAAAAAAAAATACTAAAAAAATTGGTTTCAAAATGTCGTAATTACTTTAGTTCATAGAGCATATATACTCACTGACGCAATGCCATAAAAAAAAAAACAAAAAAAAAAACCTCTAGTTTTTTTAGGTAGCTTAGACAATGAGGAATGCCTCCACTTCTTTGCCCCAACCCTTCATCCAATTTCTAATCTAATCAGTGACTCCACCTAGTCTGACCAAAGCATAGCAATGTCTTTCCTGACAGACTCCATGGCAGCCTACGTGTGGGTTAACCCCGCCTCCTCTCCAATGCTATAGGACCCCATTCAAATAAAAGAGAGCTCACCGCTAGGTACTGTGTTCCTTTTTTGTCCTCCTCCAATGGACCTACATCACGTTTGTTCCTGTTGGCGTCCGGTCGGAGTATTCAGGATCGAGCATTCCAGTCATGCGGTGCAGCAAGGAGCCCAGGTATGAGTGGGCGAATAGCTGGTCATTGGCACTGGATACCCCAGTAGCGGGGGAAGGTGGTCTCGTATCCCTGCAGATGGACGCTGCAACGGCTGGCAAGGTCTGAAGTTTCCTATATGTTTAAATCTCCATGGCAGTCGTTTCTTTGTTATATTTGTTTGTGGTTCCCCCCGGTTCTCCCTGTACTATATGGTACCCTCCGGTACCTCCGTTTATCCCTCATGGCGCCTGGAACGCTCCTGCGTTCCAGGCCGCCACGGTGCTTCCGGGTCGCGGCCGCTGCCGTCGTTCTGCGCATGCGCGAGGCCTCCGCGAAAGCGAGGCTTGGTTCGCGCATGCGCGGAGGGTCGGTGGGTCCGGCGGCCGCGCATGCGCCGTTTGGCTGTCCCCCACGGCGCAGGCGCGCAGTGGGGAGAGCGGTGACGTCACTCAGGCGGGGGATTCAAAGGTTGGCCATCTCCTGTTGGTGTGGGTATTCCCATAGACAGTGAGTGGCGGCCTTTCCCCGCCTGGTCTGCATATGTCCTGGTACCTCCCCTTAAAGGGGAAAGTTGTTAAAAATAATAAATAAATAAGAAAAAAAAAAAAAAAAAATTAATAATAAATAAATAAATAAAAAAAAAAAAAAAAAAAAGTAATGAAAAGAAATATATATTTTTATGGTTATTTAAAGAAAAAAAAAAAAAAATTATAATATATATATGTGTGTGTGTGTATGTGCACACATTGGTTGAAAATGATTAATTTTATAGAGAATTGTCTATTTTCTATAGATATGTGCTATTACCATGCTGCATGCTGCAATTCTACAGAGATATTTAAAATATCTATAAAAAAAAAAAAAAAAAAGAGGGGGTACATGATATACTCTATGTATATCATTTTACAATCTTTACTTTTTTGTTCGGCATGAGTGTCTTTTCTGGGTCATCTGCAGACCATTCGTATTTATATTGACGTCTTGTCCAGAGGTTATGGACAGATCACTGCTTTCATGCGGCCAGCCCTCACGCACAGGGTATGTGCAGGTGAGGGGAGGGATCGAGGTTTTCAGTCTCAAGCGGTTGAGATTGTGCCCATGTCATTCTCCTCCCCCCCCCCCCCCCCCCGTCTTTTTCAGCCCTTTCAGATCGGACCCACAAGTTGTGGTCCAGATTGACAGGGACCTTGCCATGCCACAACATTTACAAGGGGAGATGTTTCATTCCTCCTCCAACAAGGAGACGTTCCATTCCTCCTTTAGACAGAGGAGACGCTCCATTCCTCCTCCAGTAAGGAGATGTTCCATTCCTCCTGTAAACAGAGGAGACGTTCCCATTCCTCCTCCAATAAGGAGATGTTCCATTCTTCCTTTAAACAGAGGAGACGTTCCATTCCTCCTCCAATAAGGAGATGTTCCATTCCTCCTTTAGACAGAGGAGAGGTTCCATTCCTCCTCCAACAAGGAGACGTTCCATTCCTCCTTTAGACAGAGGAGACGCTCCATTCCTCCGCCAGTAAGGAGATGTTCTATTCCTCCTGTAAACAGAGGAGACGTTCCCATTCCTCCTCCAATAAGGAGATGTTCCATTCCTCCTTTAAACAGAGGAGACGTTCCATTCCTCCTCCAATAAGGAGATGTTCCATTCCTCCTTTAAACAGAGGAGACGTTCCATTCCTCCTCCAACAAGGAGATGTTCCATTCCTCCTTTAAAACAGAGGAGACGTTCCATTCCTCCTCCAACAAGGAGATGTTCCATTCCTCCTTTAAACAGAGGAGACGTTCCATTCCTCCTCCAACAAGGAGATGTTCCATTCCTCCTTTAAACAGAGGAGACGTTCCATTCCTCCTCCAACAAGGAGATGTTCCATTCCTCCTTTAAGCAGAGGAGACGATACCATTCCTCCGCCGATAAGGAGATGTTCCATTCCTCCTGTAAACAGAGGAGACGTTCCATTCCTCCTCCGATAAGGAGATGTTCCATTCCTCCTTTAGATAGAGGAGACGGTCCCATTCCTCCTCCAACAAGGAGATGTTCCATTCCTCCTTAAGCAGAGGAGACGATACCATTCCTCCTCCGATAAGGAGATGTTGCATTCCTCCTTTAGACAGAGGAGATGTTACCATTCCTCCTCCAACAAGGAGATGTTCCATTCCTCCTTCAGGCAGAGGAGACGTTCCCATTCCTCCTCCGATAAGGAGATGTTGCATTCCTCCTTTAGACAGGGGAGATGTTACCATTCCTCCTCCAACAAGGAGATGGTCCATTCCTCCTTCAGGCAGAGGAGATGTTCCCATTCCTCCTCCGATAAGGAGATGTTGCATTCCTCCTTTAGACAGGGGAGATGTTACCATTCCTCCTCCAACAAGGAGATGGTCCATTCCTCCTTAGGCAGAGGAGACGATACCATTCCTCCTCCAACAAGGAGATGTCCAATTCTCCTTTAAACAGCATTCATCCTCTAGTCACCGCACCCACCGCCATGACAGCCGCTCGGATCGCAGAGCCTGCCGGAGATGTGGGACTTGAGTCCAGGAAGGCAAGTCCGTATGTGGCCCATGTTATGCCCGGGCGGATGGGGCTGAATATAGGAGATGGATAACATGAATGTGGAGTCTCTTGTAAAATGGGTGATGCTTTAATCCCTAAAGATAATGGGGTATATCCCACACATGGAGCCTGTTTTTGTTTGGTATCTTCACAGGATTCGGACTCTTCCCAGTCCTACGCTGCTTCTCTGGATTCCTCGGTTAGCAAATAGGATGGTGACAAATATGTCAGAGGCCTTGTCATTCTCTGGTTCCTCCAAGAGTCAAATCGGGTATGGAAGCCCCTATCTGGGTATACCATTCCACCTCCTGGCTAAGCAAAGTAGTTCTTTAAGCATCCGGGGAGAAGAAAACTCCTTCTCTCTTTTTGCTCATTACGGAGTTAAATGATGACGAGTGAGCAGGATGGACAAGAAAATTTCTATGTCAAGCAAGGACATCCAGACTGTATTCTTTCAAGGAAGGAGAGGTGAAGTGTCTGGGAAACTTTCCCCTCATTGATACGGCTTGGTGCGTCTGGCGAAACAGGTTACGCTTACTTTAGAGGATACGGTGGCCTGGACAGACGTGAGAGAAAATATTTCAAGACTTCAAGATAAACGTACGGGTTTTCCGATATGGCTTGTAAACCTGCCCTGGCTCTAGCAGCCATGTCTAGAGATATGGAAACTTGGACAGAGTACAGAGTCTCGTTACTCAGAGGAGTTCTCCGAAGATTCAGCAGCTAAGGAGCTGGCGTCAATCCGATTCTCCTGTTGGTTTGATCTAAATGGTCCTCGGCCGCGGTCCAACGGGCCTTATAGTTACGCCTTCCCAGGATGAAAAATACCAGGGGGTATATTTCCCCTCTTCTTGGTACAATAAGAGAACAGTTTATGGTGTAGGATCAGGCGTATGGCTAATCTCAATCAACCTAAAGATGCTTACCTCCATGTTCAGGTGGCGAAGGAGTTTCTCAAAATACCTCCGGCTCCATCTGCAGTTCTTTAAAAAAAAAAAAAAAAAAAGCCACCTAGAACCAGTCCGGCTGATGTTCTGTTGGGTCCAACCTGTTACAGTGGAAAGCACCATCTCTCTTCCAGTGGGGAAGGTTACAGTCATCCAGGAGGGAATTCGTGGTCTTAAACCTCTTCACGGCAGGGGGGGCCTCACAGTACCAGAATCCATCGGTTCAATGGTCTCCACGACCCCTATGGCCAAGCAGTCCATGCAGAAGTTTTACCCTGTCCCGTCAGGTTATGCAAGTAATGGATGTCAAGGGGCAACAGTCAACCTATTCACATGTCATCAACAACGAGAAACAGCTTCTTTTGGTGGCTTCAGCACGGAAGCGGCTTAGATTGCCACTCCATTGTCCCATATCATGGGTTAGGGTCATGACCTATGCCAAACATTACTGGTTGGGGAACCCACTGCACATCGGATCTTGTTCAACGGTACGAGTCTTTTCAGCCCGGGCTAGTACGTCCTGGAACTTCTGGCAGACTGTGTGCCTTTTTAGTCCTTCTATCCGCGAAAGGGAGAGTCGGCTTATCAGGTGTTCATCGCAATGTTGTCCATTCTCATGTGAAGAATCATAGAGGTTCTCGAAGCACCACATTATTCCGGGAGGTCGAACCCATCGTGTCTTGGGTCAGCAGCATACTTCCTCAGAGTCCAGAACATCCGAGTGGATTTCCTAAGTCACTAAAGTGGGGTCTCGTAGTGTGCAATCTTTCATGAAGATTATGTCTCTGGGAGTCAATCCCCAGGTAGATCTATTCTCTTCCCGGGTAGCGTCAAGAAGGTGAGGTGTTACACTCAGGGAGCAGTCCGGCATCCTTGTCCGTCTCGGATGTACTCCTAGGGGGATTTCCACTCTCTTGAGCGCTATGGGGACAAGCACAAATTAGGTCAACAGAAAAAGGTGAGCCGAGTCTATTGTGTTCTCTTTCTTCAGGTAGATATTCAGCCCTTTACTCAGCCCTCAAGAAGACCAAGATTCCTCATTTCACTTTCCCTTGTCCTCAACTCACTGTCTGGGTTCAGTAAGACGGGGTCCTCCCCCGATCGCTATTTTAAAGGCCTTTTCAACTAAATTCTCTTTCTTGTGGCCATTACCCTCACCAGGGGAGTCTTAGAAGTGTGTTAGAAGTGTGTCCCAAAAATTACGGGGAACCTCTTCTGTCCTTCTTTCCAATCCGGATGGTCCTTACTCCTATGTTCAGCTCAAGTCCAGAAATTACCTCAAGGTTCTATTAGGGCCGGGAGATCGTCCTACCTACATTTAGGTCCAAGAGTCCGCTAAAAGTTGATTCTCTGGATATAAGCGAAATTCGGAAGATATACCTGCAAGCTATTTTCCAGCTTCGAATAAGAACAACTGCAGCCTGGATCATCTAGTTCGTCCTTCAGCCTTTTTAACTGGAAGCAGTGATGGCATGTTTGGCCAGAGATATAGTGGCTTCCTGGGCAGCAGCCCAGCACGTGGCTCCAGACGTGATTTGCAAAGCGGCCTCAGGGGCCTCTATTGAAACTTTATCGTCATTATGCTGAGCCCGCTTCGCTATCTTCTATGAAGCTTTAGTAATGGATCCTGTCGGTTGGCAGGTCAAATTAAAATTTATTGCTGTTCAGCATACCCACCCGTGTGGATTGGCTAGTTATTTCCCACACGTAGGCTGCCATGGAGTCTGTCAGGAAAAAGGAAAATTTATTATCAAATACTTACCGTAATTTTCCTTTCCTGATGGACTCCATGGCAGACGGAGTTCCCACCCATCAGTTATTGAGTCGGCTAGTTACGGAACACAGTACCTAGCGGTGAGCTCTCTTTTATTTGAATGGGGTCCTATAGCATTGGAGAGGAGGCGGGGTTAAACCCACACGTAGGCTGCCATGGAGTCCATCAGGAAAGGAAAATTACGGTAAGTATTTGATAATAAATTTTCCTTTTTTTTTCACAAAGAAAAACCTGCATACCAATGTCTAGTCAACCCCAACCCCCCACCATGTTTGTGAAATATCCAACAGACATTCGCTGTGCCATCAACGGATGGGTCCAATATCGACGAGCTCTGACTCTGGACCTCTCACGCAATTTGCGACGACGTTGCTGCCTCATCAAGAGCAACATCAGGAGCATTTCCTGACATATATTCAATATGGGATCCATTTCCAGAAAAAAAACAAAACACAAAATGAGAGGCAAATGCAAGTGTACAACTGCTCTCTCTGCTGCTCACTCTTATCAAAATGGCAGAAATAGTTAATAATACATGCTTTCTGAGCTTGGGGAGGGTCTATATGATGTTATCTTTACAAACGCTTATAGACGCAAATGTGGTAAAGCGCCGTATTAAAAAGCGGCAAAACGCACGTTTTAAAACACAGGTTTCTGCTTTTTAAAACATGCGTTCAGCAGAGTATCTGCGTCTTGTGTGCATGGGGCCTGTTCATAGCTTTCAGTGAGGAAAAAAATATTTGATCCCCGGCTGATTTTGTACATTTGCCCACTGACAAAGAAATGATCAGTCTATAATTTTAATGGTAGGTTTATTTAAAAGTGAGAGACAGAATAACAGCAAAAATATCCAGAAAAATTAATTTAAAAAAAAGTTTTAAAAATTGATTTGCATTTTAAAATTAGTGAAATAAGTGTTTGACCCCTTCGCAAAACATGACTTAGTACTTGGTGGCAAAACCCTTGTTGGCAATCACAGAGGTCAGACATTTCTTGTAGTTGGCCACCAGGTTTGCACACATCTCAGGAGGGACTTTGTCCCACTCCTCTTTGCAGATCCTCTCCAAGTCATTAAGACTTTCGAGGCTGACGTTTGGCAACTCAAACCCTCCACATATTTTCTATGGGATTAAGGCTTGGAGACTGGCTAGGCCACTCCAAGATCGTAATGCGCTTCTTCTTGAGCCACTCCTTTGTTTCCTTGGCCATGAGTTTAGGGTCATTGTCATGCTGGAAGACCCATCCACAACCTATTTTCATTTGCCCTGGCTGAGGGAAGGAGGTTCTCACCCAAGAGTTGACGACACATGGTTCTGTCCATCGTCCCTTTGATGCGGTGAAGTTGTCCTGCCCCCTTAGCAGAAAAACACCACCAAAGCATAATGTTTCCACCTCCATGTTTGATGGTGGGGGATGTGTTCTTGGGGTCATAGGCAGCATAGCTCCTCCTCCAAAACACAGCGAGTTGAGTTGATGGCAAAGAGCTCGATTTTGGTCTCATCTGACCACAACACTTTCACCCAGTTCTCCTCTGAATCATTCAGATGTTCATTAGCAAACTTCAGACGTGCCGTACATGTGCTTTCTTGAGCAGGGGGACCTTGCTGGCATTGCAGGATTTCAGTCCTTCACAGCATAGGTGTGTTAACAATTATTTTCTTGGTGATTATGGTCCCAGCTGCCTTGAGATCATTGACAAGATTCTCCTGTGTAGTTCTGGGCTGATTCCTCACCGTTCTCATGATCATTGAAACTCCATGAGGTGAAATCTTGCATGGAGCCCCAGACAGAGGGAGATTGACAGTTATTTTGTGTTTCTTCCATTTGCAAATAATTGCACCAACTGTTGTCACCCTCTCACCAAGCTGCTTGGCGATGGTCTTGTAGCCAATTCCAGTCTTGTGTAGGTCTAGGACATCCTTGGACAGCTCTTTGGTCTTGACCATGGTGGTGAGATTGGAATCTGATTGATTGCTTGCTTTTGTGGACAGGTGTCTTTTATATAGGTAACACGCTGAGATTAGGAGCACTCCCTTTAAGGCCCCTTTTACATGTGCGGACCGTATGTCCATTTTTCATTCATCCGTTTTCGAATGAAAAACGGACATACATGCACCCCTATGGGATAGCGGGTGTCTGCGGATGAGCATCCACTGACACCCACTATCGTCCGCCTCCGCTATTGTCCGATTCTGCAGACGGGAGGAAAACCCTATTTTTCCATCCATCTGCAGAGCGGATCGGATGAACACAGACAGACGGTCCGTGTTCATCCGATCCCCTATAGGGGAGAGCGGAGATCTGACAGGGTGGTCCCTGCACAGTGTGTAGGGACCGCCCTGTCATCAGCCGGCTTAGCGGGGATCAGCGGATCAATACGGATCCGTCCTGTGTGAAAGGGGCCTTAGGGCTCTTTCACACGGACGGTCCGTATGTCCGTTTTTCATCCATCCGTTTTCGGATGAAAAACAGACATACATGTATCCCTATGGGATATCGGGTGTCAGCGGATGAGCATCCGCTGACACCCGATCTCGTCCGTGCCCGCTATGCTCCGTTTCTGCAGACGGAGGAAAACCCTATTTTTCTACGGTCCGTCGTCACCCGATCCCCCATGAGTCCGTCGTCATCCGATCCGCTCTGCAGACGGATGGAAAAATAGGGTTTTCCTCCGTCTGCAGAAACGGAGCATAGCGGGCACGGACGAGATCGGGTGTCAGCGGATGCTCATCCGCTGACACCCGATATCCCATAGGGGAGAGCGGCGCTGTGACAGGTCCGTCCCTGCGCTGTGTGCTGAGACAGACCTGTCATCTTCCTGCTCAGCGGAGATCGCTCCGGCGATCCCCGCTGAGCAAGCGGATATCCACAGGGCGGATCAGCACTGATCCGCCCCGTGTGAAAGAGCCCTTAGAGAGTGCTCCTAATCTCAGCTCGTTAACTTGTATTGAAGACACTTGGGAGCCAGAAATCTTGCAGATTAAGGCTGGGTTCACACCATTGCAAATTGGATGCGTTTTTCCGCATCCAATTCGCAATAGCAGGAGATTTTGACCGCCTCCCACATATCTCCGTAGTGGGTCTGGTGCACAAAACTGCTGTGCGTCTTATGGTTCGTTTCAGGTCCGCATTCAGCCAAAAACGCGGGCTAAAAATGGGACCTGGAATGGTGAACCAGGACACATCGAACCCCTGTTGTGAGACACAATTGAACCCAGCCTAAAAGGCGATCAATTACTTATTTCACTCATTTAAATGCAGATCAATTTATAACTTTTTTGAAATGCGTTTTTCTGGATATTTTTGTTGTTATTCTGTCTTTCACTGTTAAAATAAACCTACCATGAAAATTATACACTGATCATTTCTTTGTCAGTGGGCAAATGTACAAAAACAGGGAATCAAATAAATACTTTTTTCCTTTACTGGTATGTAATTTTATTTCCTTCAACCAAGGAAAAAAAAACAAAAAACGATCGATTGCCACATCAACACAGTCAGTGTAGATGGAAGAATCCCTCCCACTGCATTATTGTATTCGGACAGCAGGAGCTTTCCCAGCCATCAGAATACAATGATCACTGCTGGTGGCTACAGATGCTGGCAGTGATTGTACAAAAATAAATATATAAAATTAATATATATATATATATATATATATATATATATATATATATATATATATATATATATATATATATATATTATGACAGAATGGTTGTACTGAAGTCGATCAATAGATCGACTTCAGTACTACCAGTGTGTCGATAAAGGGACCAAAAATTGTCCGGTTTCTGCTGAACCAGCTGAATTTCAATCTGTCTATGGCTGGCTTTATGCACATGCCAAAGCAGCTGGGAGTGTGTGCAAAACAGCCCACTGCTACTGGTGTATGCCATATGTCAGTGGCAGCAAGATGGTTAAAGGGATTCTACTGATCTGTAATCCCTACACTTATACTACTTGTAATCTATCCCTGTAATCCAATTTTCATGAAATAATTTCTTACTGCATTTTTATGCCTCCTTGTATTGTCCTCCATGATCACTTGAGCCTCTCCTTTTCCCCCTCACATTTGATTGTTTGGAAGAAGCAGTGCATGTTAGTTGCAGTCACATGCTCTACTCTATGTACACAATACATCCCATAGTCATCCATTAGTCCATCTCAGGAGTGAACAAGTGAGGGTGGCTACACTTCTACATACAGTACAGTGGGATCATGGAGAATGAACGTAGCCACCCTCTAACAGGAAGTCAGCCGCTAAAAAAGGGAACCAGGAGATTGAGGCTGAGAGCCATAGAAGGGGCTTTTTGTGAGAATACATACTTCAATACAATATTTTTCTACTGTCACTTTAAACTTTGTGGATTCTTGCAAGGAAATGGACTTTACCACAGATGACACAATCTGCCATTTACACCACAACGTAGATGTTTCCGCTCAGCCAGTAACAGGTCCTCAGAAAATCATAGTATGAAGTGAGTTTAGGGCCAGATTTATATAGGACTACCTTTTCTCATCCCCCCTCTTACCCCAACCTCATAGTCTAATGCCGCGTACACACCATCGGAATTTCCCTCAGAAAAATCTTGGATGGTTTTTCCGACAGAATTCCGCTCAAGCTTGGCTTGCATACACACGGTCACACAAAAGTTCTCTGAACTTTCGACCGTCAAGAACGCGGTGACGTACAACAATACGACGAGCCGAGAAAATTAAATTCAATGCTTCCGAGCATGCGTATGAGAGAAGACCTAATGCAATAGGCTACGTACACCTAGGCATGTTATTTGGACTATAGTGCCTTCCTGCAAAGGGCAAAATGCACTAAAAACCCCATAGGGGGTGAACCAAGGGTACTGAGTAGCCGTGTTTCAAACCTTGCCTATGTTTCCATTTAAACCGGTGTCATGACTGCAGCTCCAGATTTCCTGTTTCAGGGGGTCTCCTTTCTCTTGTAGCATTTCATGGAGCCACCCTTGCATGCAGGGACTAGAGATGTGTCTCTTTACACTGTGTGCATCAAAAGAAACACACAGCCCCATGACCTAGGCTGGCAGTCCCCTTGCTCCTCCCTCTTCCAACCTAACAGATTGACGGCGGACTGCACTGTCCACTGTTAAAACCGTCCATACATGGATCACAATTTTGGTATGGCCTGGTCATGAAGGGGGGTAAACCTACCAGAGGTCAAGTGGTTATAGGCTTACCCATAGGTAAAATGCACACATGGGAGTTTACTCCTGCTTTAACCACTATAGACCCGCGCTATAGCCAAATGACGGCTACAGCGCAGATCTGATGTGCCGGGACGACGTCTATTGACGTCGTCCCAGCAACGAGCTGCCTGCACGCCCCCTGAAGGGCGCACGCGGCGCGCTCTGTGATCCGCGAGTCTGTGAGACTTGCTGGATCACAGATCCGAGTAAGGGGTCGATCCCGACCCCTTGCCACGTGATCAGCTGTCAGCCAATGACAGCTGATCATGTGATATTAACCGAGCAGGTAATCTGCTTTTTTTCCTGCTCGCGCTGATAGCGCGAGGAGAAAAAAAAAAAGCCGATCACCGGCGGCAGTGAGAGGGACATCAGTCCCTCTCACTGCAATGTGCCCAGGGTGCCCACATTTGCAAATAAAAGTGCCCCCAGTGCCATCTGTCAGTGCCCCCAGTGCCAGTGCTGCACATCAGTGTCCCCTACCAGTGCTCATCAGTGTCCCCTACCAGTGCTCCTCAGTGTCCCCTACCAGTGCTCCTCAGTGTCCCCTACCAGTGCCCATCAGTGCCACCTATCAGTGCCCATCAGTGCCCATCAGTGCCACCTATCAGTGCCCATTAGTGCCATCCATCCGTGCCACCCATCCGTGCCACCCATCCGTGCCATCTTTGCTGTGCCCATCAGTACCGACTTATCTGTCCCCACCAGTGCCGCCTATCAGTGCCCACCAGTGCCGCCTCATCAGCGCATATCAATGAAGCAAAAAAATTACCTGTTTGCTAAATTTTATAACAAACTATTAAACATGATTTTATTTTTATTTTTTAATTTTCCATTTTTTTTATTTGTTTAGCAAAAAAAAAAAACCCAGCTGTGATTAAATACCACCAAAAGAAAGCTCTATTTGTGGGGAAAAAAATGGTAAAAATGTCATTTGGGTACAGTGTTGTATGACCGCGCAATTGTCATTCCAAGTGCGTCAGCGCCAAAAGCTGAAAATTGGTCTGGTCACGAGGGGGGTTTAAGTGCAAAGTAATCAGGTGGTTAAAGCCATATTAATCCCAAAACAAAAAATGGAATATATTGCAGCTTACCAATTACTAGATGTGGTGGCTGCATTAGTTTTCTTTTTTTAGCTTTCACCTGGTGATCTGGCCAATACTATACCTCCTATATTAGAGTGCCTCCATTTTGGACAAAGGAGCACAGAAGGCAGATTAGGACAGCAGCATTGTCAGTTTGGTGGGGTTGGGTGGGCGGTCACTGTACAAGCAGGTTTAGAAACATGTAGTCACAGCAACAATTTTTTTTTTGTTTTGCTCTTGGGATAAAGGTTTTACATGAATTAAATAAAAGCTGATCATTGTAAAAAAAAAAAAAAAAAAAAACCCTGCCAGCGATAAATGGTTTGTCTCAACACTCTTAACTTATACATTTGCAGGAGAGCTTGTTCTGTTGAAAAACAACAGACTTTCTGGTTGGATCACCTAGTGAAAATTAAGGAAAGAAAGCCTGAAAACAAATGCAGCCATCATATGAAAGAATTGGTAAGCTGCAATATAATAAAATGTTCGTTCTGAACTCCTGTGACCTGTTTTCAACAGACAGCAGGCTGAAACCTGCTGTTGGCTGATGTCATAGAGTCGGTCCAGACTCGGGCAAGATCACGACAATAAAAGTCAGGATCCACCCACATGCCTGGACCGGCACCTGTCTCAGCCTCTCAGCGAGCCGCAGAAAGCCTGAGTCGGCCACCCACAGAGGCCCCTCTGCAGAGCGCCAGCCGAATGCCACCCATGGGGGCCCCCTCTGCATAGCACCAGCCGAAATGACACCCACAGAGGCCCCTCTGCAGAGCGCCAGCCGAAATGCCACCCATGGGGGCCCCTCTGCATAGCACCAGCCGAAATGACACCCACAGAGGCCCCTCTGCAGAGCGCCAGCCGAAATGCCACCCATGGGGGCCCCTCTGCATAGCACCAGCCGAAATGACACCCACAGAGGCCCCTCTGCAGAGTGCCAGCCGAAATGCCACCCATGGGGGCCCCTCTGCATAGCACCAGCCGAAATGACACCCACAGAGGCCCCTCTGCAGAGCGCCAGCCGAAATGCCACCCATGGGGGCCCCTCTGCATAGCGCCAGCTGAAATGCCACCAACCGAATGCCACCCATGAGGGCCGCTCTGCAAAGCACGCAGGTTGTGGCGCACTAGTGCAGGATTTAAGGGGGGTTAAAGCAGGCACCTGACAAAAGCTCTCTGAAGAGCGATCTGCATTCAGATTTATATTCAGAGAGCATTTGACAGGTGCCTACTTTAACCCCTTAAAGCCCACACTAGCATGTGACAACTATGTACATTGCAGAGGGTGTCCCCCCCCATTAACTTTACTGCGTGGCGTTCAGCTGGTTCTATGCAGAGCGGCCCGCAAATGCTCTCTGAAGAGTGATCTGAATGTGGATCACTCTTCAGAAAGCAAAGCACATGTGAACGAGCCCTTATGCACAAAATAAAAGAAAACGTTTTGCCTTTCTATTGGTTCTGCTTAAAAAAAAAAAAAAAAGTTTTCGCAGAGTTTGAATGCTAAGTGTATGTAAAGAAGGGAATGGCTTCACCAGCAAACTGTCACCAGTCATTTAAACATTGTGACACTTCCTCTGTCACACACTCAGCTGTACTTACTACACAGTGATCCCCTACCTACAAGGGGCACATTGTGATCTCTCCCAGCAAGCTCCTGAAGGGGATGATGGGAGTGGTAGTCTCAGTGAAGGGTGCCCCTCCCCCAGCCCCCAGCACTCACCTTCCCCTTGAGATCCAGGACAAACACAGCAGAGGCAGACATGGTGCTCAGGGAGGGCTGTCAGTGCAGGCTGTGGCTGTGGCTGTGGCTGCTGGTGATGGTGATGGTGACTTGTAGGAAGTGAGTTGGGGATCCTGTGCAGTCAGATCATGTATGGCTGAGATCTTCCTCTGCCTCCTCTGCCTCCTCTTCCGATCTTCCTCCTTCCTGCACCTGTGTGACGTCAGCAGGCCAGGTACAGCCAGGTAGAGCAGGAGAGCTCCTCCCCTTCCCTCTGCACACAGAGCTGCCCTGCATTGTGACACCCAGGGACAGGGGGAGGGGAGGGGCTCAGGGTGACAGTTCTGGTTATTCTGCTTTTCCTGTCTATCAGGAGGCTTTGTGATGTGAGGATCCCACACACATGTACTGACTTATGACACGCACTATACAGGGCTGGCTGTATGACACGGAGTCTAAAAGTTTGCAACAGTAACCATCTCAATACAGTTCATTTTTACCCCCTTCCTGCCCAGGCCATTTTTTAGCTTTCAGCACTGTCACACTTTGAATGACACCTCTGCGGTTTTTATCTTTTGCGCTATAAACAAAAGTAGAGCAAAACAAGTTTGAAAAAAAAAAAAACAATATTTTTTTACTTTTTGCTATATCAAATTTTTTTTTTTAACTACCTGAGATCCGCGCTATAGCCGAATGATGGCTACAGCGCGGATCTAATGTGCCGGGACGACGTCTATTGACGTCGTCCGGCCACGAGCTGCCTGCGTGCCCCCTGAAGGGCGCGCGCGGCACGCTCTGTGATCAGCGAGTCTGTGAGTCTCCGAGTAAGGGGTCGATCCCGACCCCTTACCACGTGATCAGCTGTCAGCCAATGACAGCTGATCATGTGACAATAACAGAGCCGGTAATCGGACAGCGCGAGGAGAAAAAAAAAAGCCGATCACCGGCGGCAGTGAGAGGGACATTAGTCCCTCTCACTGCAATGTGCCCAGCAATGTGCCCAATACATGGTGCCCACTATTGCCTAATTAAAGTGCCGCCTACCAGTGCCCACAGTGCCATCTGTCAGTGCCCACAGTACCATCTGTCAGTGCCCACAGTGCCATCTGTCAGTGCCCACAGTGCCAGTGCTGCACATCAGTGTCACCTACCAGTGCTCATCAGTGTCCCCTACCAGTGTCCATCAGTGCCACCTATCAGTGCCCATCAGTGCCATCCATCAGTGCCACCCATTAGTGCCATCTATCAGTGCCCATCAGTGTCATCCATCAGTGCCCATCGGTGCCACCCATCCATGCCACCCATCCGTGCCCATCAGTGCCATCTTTGCTGTCCCATCAGTACCGACTTATCTGTCCCCACCAGTGCAGCCTATCAGTGCCCACCAGTGCAGTCTATCAGTGCCCACCAGTGCAGCCTATCAGTGCCAACCAGTGCAGCCTATCAGTGCCCACCTGTGCCGCCTCATCAGCGCATATCAATGAAGCAGAAAAATTACCTGTTTGCAAAATTTTATAACAAACTATTAAACATGATTTTTATTTTTTTTAATTTTCCATCTTTTTTTGTTTGTTTAGCAAAAAATAAAAACCCCAGCTGTGATTAAATACCACCAAAAGAAAGCTCTATTTGTGGGAAAAAAATGATAAAAATTTCATTTGGGTACAGTGTTGTATGACCGCGCAATTGTCATTCAAAGTACTTCAGCGCCAAAAGCTGAAAATTGGTCTGGTCACGAGGGGGGTTTAAGTGCAAAGTAATCAGGTGGTTATACAAATGTTTTCCTCAGTTTAGGCCGATAAGTATTTTTCTACATATTTTTGGTAAAAAAATTGCAATAAGCGTATATTGATTGGTTTGCGCAAAAGTTATAGTGCCTACAAAATAGGGGATAGATTTATTGCATTTTTATTGTGACTGCGATATTGCGGCGAACATATCGGACACTTTTCACACATTTTTGGGACCATTCACATTTATACAGCGATCCGTGCAATGAAACAGCATTGATTACTGTATAAATGGGACTGGCAGGGAAGGGGTTAACCACTAGGGGGCGCTGGAGGGGTTAACATGTTCCCTGGGAGTGATTCTAACTGTAAGGGGAGGGGATTGACAAGTGGAGGAGACCGATCGTTTTTTCTCTGTATTGAGAACACACCATCGGTCTCCTCTCCTCTGAGAGGACCATGGATCTGTGTGTTTACATACACAGATCCAGGGTCCTGCTGTTACCGGGCAATGCGCGGGTGACTGGCGGACATCGCGGCCGCCAGACATGCGCACCGAGTCCCCAGTAACACGGCGGGCGCGCCCTCTCGCCACGAGAGCTGCGCCGCCTGGCCGTCAATAGACAGCCGGCGGTCAGCAAGCAGTTAAACAATGTTAACATATTCATATATAAAATATTATGGCTCATTTAAATGTAGCGCCATAACCCCTGGGAGGCGGCTATGAATCTTCTGGGCTTACCAATTACCTCCTTGTAGCTCGTCGTTCGTTGTCTAGGGGTTCCCAGGGTTAGTACCCAGTAATTTCAGAAGCTGACACTCAGATGTCCTCTTGAGGATTTTTATTTGCAAAAATAACAGTCAAATATAACACAGTCTCTCAGTTGGGAATAGAGGGTATGGGTGATAAAGCTCAGGTACTTCAGAACTGCTGACATCAATTGAATGTCTCTCCAGGTACATCTAGGAATGTCTCTCACTCGCAACTGGGCGCTTCACTGCTGGATAAACCCCTGACTGTAGATTTAGCAGCCAACAAGTGATTCAAAGATTTGCAAAGTCTCTGCCACAGACTAGGTTGTAACTGAAGGATGAGTTAGGAACTTTTCCTACAGTACCTGGATCTTCCAGCCGCTTCGGCGATACCGTAAGAAATGTGGATTCACTAGTGTCCATACAATCTCAGCTCCCAGGCTCTTACCGAGCAGCCAGCTTCTTGGCCCTCCTCCGAAGAGTCCTCCCCTGGTCGCTTGTACGAGTTGCTGTGCCTCTCCAATCCTGAGAGAACACCGGGACACCTCAGAATCCTCCTTTAGCTACTGGGCCTTGAATTAGCCAGTTCCGAGGCTCGGGAATGGACGGATCCCCACCCCAGACCATGAGGGCCTCTGGGGCTCACCCCAGACCAATTTTCAGCTTAGAGTGCTGTCGCATTTTGAATGACAATTACGCGGTCATGCAACAATTGCACAGTACAGAAAGTAACAATATTTTTATCATTTGTTTCCCACAAATAGAGCTTTATTTTGGTGGTATTTGATCACCACTGGGTTTTTTATTTTTTGCGATACAAATAAAAATAAAATAAAGATTTTGGAAAAAATAAAAGTTTTTCTTTGTTTCTGTTACAAAACCTTGTAATAAGTATGTTTTCTCCTTCACTGATGGGCACTGATGAGTGCTATTTCCCGAGTAACAGGGCAGCAAACCCAGCTTGCTTCCCCAGGATAGTAAAGCCCGAAGGACAAGAGCCTAATGCCGCGTACACACAATCGGAAATTGCGCCAGCAAAAGTCCGATGAGAGCTTTTGGTCGTAAAATGTGACGTGTGTATGCTTCATCAGACTTTTGCTGGCGGAATTCCAGCCAGCAAAAGATTGAGAGCAGGTTCTCAATTTTTCCTTCAGAAAAAGGTCCGATCGGTGAAGTGGGTGGATGGGAGGATGTGCGGGGACGTGCTGACGTAGCGTCCGCACGGAGGGAGGAGTCTGAGCTCGAGGGCCGAGGAGAGCTGGCGTACAGCCGGGGAGGACGTGGGAGCGGACCGCTCCGGGTGAGAGAAGCCGCGGACGCTCGCACGGCCCCCCGGGCCAAGTTAAGCAGGATGCATGGACCCTCCCTGAGAACAACTTGGCCGGTGAAGCGGCGACCCTGACCGGGGTCGCTGGCATTGGCCCCCCCACCTCGCCTCTCCTCCGCCAACCCACCATCTCCTACACAGCGGGACGGGACCCCACGAAGCCTCAGTGAAGGCACGGCGAACCAGCGGGAGAAGCGCCGTTTGTGAGTATGCTATGTAACCACCTGAAGTTCTTCTTTCTGCGGAGGTAAGAACATAGCAACTCTGGATATATGGGGAAGCCTGTTTTTCTTGTGTCAGGATGCCATTAGCTCTGGGAAAGTAACACAGGATAAGGGGAGCCCCACCGCACAGAGAAAACTAATACAGCTGGCAGATCCAGGTGTGTAAATCTTGACGTATAGCTCCGGCTCCCCCCTTCTCCACCCTGCCTCAGCAAATGCAGCAAATGCAGCATGCCCCTTGGTCATTTCGTGCATACACAGCAGTGTAAAAATTCCTTACCGGCCTGCGTATCCAAATTGCATCAGTCAGACTGGGGTGGGCATTGATCCCCAGAGCGGACAATCTATGCAATAAGGTGGTTCGGCTTTCTTTCCCTTAAACGCAGTCTGGACATAATTGGAGATCTAAAGTTTTTGTTTGAAGTATCATATATTCACAGGGGTGTATAACGGTTTTAAAACCCATGATTAAGGGAAGATTATGGACATCATAGTCCCCAGTGGTGGAAAATTATATGAAACGAAAACTTACTGATCCTGCCTCACAGACACTACACATATTAAAAGCCGCACTGGGGACTGTAAGTGTGGCGCTGATTGGTTCCTATGAAGTTCTATTTCTCTTATATTAAAAGCTGCACCATTGAAGGAAAGTAGGATTCTGATCGGTGCCCAGGAAGATTGATTGTTACACACTGAAAGTAGTACTATGGAATGAAAGTGAGACTTTGATTGGTGTTTATGAAGATATACTACCATATACCAAATGTTGCACTATGGAATGAAAGTAGGACTCTGATGGGTATCTACGAAAACCTACTGACCATTGTGGCCTAGCCTGACGACAGATGGCTGATTAGGACCGTTACCTCAGATGGTGCATGTCTGATCTAAACCCCAGGTTTTTTTTTTTTTTTTCCTTTTTTTTTAAATATGAAACTATGGTTAAAACATAAAAGCACATGTCTGTATGTTGCCCACGTCATTAAAATCAGAGACCCTCTGTAACAAACTGTAAATACCTAGTGATTCTACCAGCAGAGCTATTTAGTAGGACACTGAAAAGGCGTAAACTACTTACTGAGGAAGATAACTAGCAGGAAGGGCAAACAAACCCCCCTATTTAAACATAACAGCTCCAGCTATTGCGTAAGTGTCGTGTGCCCCACCCAAAGACCCTTCAGACGGAAAAGGTCCCCCCCAGTCCTCTGCAAACACGACTATAAACACTAGAAGGATACCCAGAAGGAAGCCCCGGGCCCTGAAGATTAGGGGGACATAAGTAACAAACAATACCCCCAAGAAGCTCGGACAGGACTCCGAGAGACGGATAAAGTAAGGTCCCCATTAAAAAGTAGGAGGTGGAAAAGGGCCCAGGAGGCCCAGGTTTGCAACAAGACTGGGGAAGAGAATCAGACCCACTAAGAAGGCCAACATGAGTAAAGACTCTTCCAAACAGCCTAAGAAAGCAACCACCAAAGGCAGTAAAGGGGAGACAAGCACAATTAAACACTATTTAAGACAGGGTGCAAGCCCAAAAACATCGGGAAAAGAAGCCCGGGCCGGAGTCTCCCCGGGGAGCAGAGGCGGGGCGGAAAGAGAATTTAACGATTCCAGAGCGGACCTCACAATGGAGACTGAGATTGAGCCTAGTAGGGGGGAGGATCAACAATCAGGAACCCACATCCCAATAAACATGAAATGGAGGCGATGCTATTACGCCTGGAAAATGTAATCAAACTGGAAATTAACACCTTACGGGAGGATATGGGCCATCTGTTGTCCAGGGTTGAAGCGGTGGAGGGGAGAGCGGACTCTATAGAGCTGGAAATCGCGAAGCTGAAAACCCAATTAAAAGGCGCCTACCTCACTCAGAGAGATACCCTCTACAAGATAGAGGACCAAGAAAATAGGGACAGGAGGCAAAATCTGAGGCTGCGCGCCGTCCCGGAACAAAGAGGGGAAGACCTAGAAAGAAAACTATGGGAAATCTTGGGCCCCATAAGTGGCAAGGACTCAGATCATTTTCCCCACATAGAAAGGATACACCGAGTAGGAAGACCCGAAAGGGGGGGCATAGAGCGGCCCCGGGACATAATTGTTAGATTCAGCTACTTTAAAGAAAAAGAGGACCTATGGGCTAAAATAAAAAATAAGTCTCCTATACCGCATGGGGAAACTGAAATTCAAGTATACGCAGACCTATCGGCCAGAACCCTCGAAAGACGGAGACACCAGAAACCCCTGCTGGAAATATTGAAAAGGGAAAACATAAGATATAACTGGGGTTTCCCCTCATGTCTAATAGGGCTAAAAGAGGGGTGCACGGCCAGGCTGAGGTATCCAGAAGAAGTGCAGGGATTCTGTACAAAACTAGGGATCTCAGTCCCGAATTTGCAGGGCTGGATTGAAATGGAGGGCCTGGGGGACCCTGGGGGGGGAGGCGGGGGAGGGGAGAGGGGCGAATGCCCATATGTAGCTATAAAAGAATTCTGCTCAAATCGGCCCTGCCCCCTCCTCCCTCTGCGCCCCAAGTTTGGGCCGCGGAGGGGGAGGGGAGGGCTTAATATATACTCCACCTCACCAGGAATCCGGGGTCTAAGGGAAGCCACAAAGGATGGCCCCCAAGGACCCGGGGACCCCAGTTGGGGCAAGAGAGGGGGGGAGGGGGGGGAGGAGGGGTGGGAGAGGGAGGGGTGGAAGGGAGGGGAGGGGATGGGAGAAAGGGGGAGGGAGGATGGGGGGGGGGAAGGGGGAGGGAAACCACGTCCGCTGTGGGGCTGTTATCACCATCAATACTTCAGAGGGAAAAAAAAAAAAAAGAAAAACAAAATCCCAAAAAATAAATGAGGGACATAGAAATCAAATTTTTATCATATAATGTGAAAGGCTTAAACTCTCCCGGCAAGCGATCTAAAATTCTGGAGGAAGTAGAAAGATATGGCGCAGGTATAGTGTTCTTGCAAGAGACTCACCTGGCACATTCCTCAAATATTAGACTTTTTTCTCCAGCTCTCCCAAATTGGTTTTATGGAGATACTATCTCGAGCAGGGCAAGAGGAGTGGCTATTGGGATTGCGAGGGACATTGACTTCACGGTGGAGGAGAGAATGACGGACCCTGAGGGGAGGTACCTGTTTCTTAGGGGTTCCCTCCTAGGGGTAGAACTTACACTGGCCAATGTTTATGCCCCCAACGCCAAACCTATCTTATTCCTCGAAGCAATTCTGCGTAAGCTAAGGGCCTTCAGGAAAGGATATTTGATCCTGATGGGGGACCTCAATTTCGTGATGGACCCCGTGAAGGACAGTACGTCTGGTGGCACGGGGAGGGGCAACATACAATTGAAGCGGATTAAAAAAAAACTATCGGAGGACCAACTGTTGGATGTGTGGAGGATCCAGCACCCGCAGTTGAGAGACTACTCGTTCTTCTCCCCTGTCCACCAGATGTATTCTCGCCTGGACTATTTCTTAATAGACCATGGTATATTGGAAAGGGCCAAAGAAACCGATATTGGAATAGCTTCCCTCTCGGACCACGCGCCGGTATCCATGAGGCTAAGGTTCCCCGAACACAAACAACCCTCTAGCGGATGGAAACTTAACCCAGAATTGCTACATGACAAAGAAATTAGGGACTATATCAAAAAGGAGCTAGAATGGTTCTTTCAAATTAACGACAACGGAGAGGTCTCAGAGGCACAATTGTGGGACGCTCATAAAGCGTTCATTAGGGGGCTCCTGATAGCTAAAGCCTCATGGAAAAAAAAGGAGAGGGTGGGAAAAACGCAGGCTCTAATGGCCGAGATTAAAACCCTGGAGCAAAAGCACAAATCTGGGGGTGCACTTAGCCAGAGCATATACATAGAGCTTACAGATAAGAGAGAGGAATTGAAAGATTTAGCTGAACAGGAAGTTAGACAGAAGTTCAATAAACTGGCCAGGGAACAATATATATGGGGCAACAAGCCAGGGAAATATTTAGCAAGGAAATTACAAAAAAAGAAAACCAGAAATTTTATTGAAAAAATTCAAACAAGAAACGGGGAGATGAAGTTTACCTCTAGTGAAATAGCCTCTACATTCAGAGAATATTACAAAGAACTTTACGAGGTGAAAACCAAGGGAAACAACGACAGCATTGGAAATAGCCAGAAAACCTCCGAGTTCCTAGGGAGGGCAGGGCTAATGGCTCTAGGGGGGAGGAGAGAGATGAGCTTGAGAGGCCAATAACTGAGGAGGAGATCTTAGCAGCCATCAACAACTCTCCAACAGGGAAGAGCCCGGGCCCGGACGGCTTCACGGCCTCATATTATAAAACGTACAAAGAGATTCTTATACCGAGATTGCTGCGATATATGAATGGACTAGGGATAGACTATGATATGAGCGAAGAGGCCCTAAAAGCCACGATCACTCTTTTGAGGAAAGATGGGAAGGATGGATCGGTGTGCTCGAACTACAGACCCATCTCCTTATTAAATTTCGACACAAAACTATACGCAAAGATACTGGCGGATCGAATAAAGGGGCACTTGGGCACACTGATCCATCCGGACCAGGTCGGGTTTGTCCCGGGCAGAGAGGGGAGGGATAATGGGATTCGGACATTGCTAGCCATACAGAGGATGGGAGATTCGAGAACCCCCAGTCTACTTCTCTCGATAGACGCTGAAAAAGCGTTCGACAGAGTAGACTGGGGGTTCATGTTCAACACGCTACAGAAGATGGGTTTTGGACCCAGAATTATTCAAAAAATCAAAACCCTATATAATCATCCGAAAACTAACATCAAGGTCAATGGAACGACCTCCGCGGAGTTCGAACTGTTTAATGGTACCAGGCAGGGCTGTCCACTCTCCCCTCTCCTTTTTATTCTATCTCTGGAACCGTTGTTAGCCACAATTCGCGGAAACCCAGAGGTGGAAGGCTGTAAAGTCGGCAGCGAAGAGCACAAACTTGCGGCCTTCGCGGACGACGTCCTCTTTTACATAAGCTCACCCCAGAAGTCAGTCCCTACACTGCTTAAAAACTTAAAGGAATATGGGGAATTAACAAACTTCAGAATCAATGCCTCAAAAACATTTATTCTTAATATCAACCTCAACAAAATAGAGAAACAGAACCTACAAAAAACAGTTAGTTTCGTCTGGAAAAAAAGGATAAAATACTTAGGAATAGAACTGGCTAACAACCCAAGGAAATTATATAAAATAAACTATATCCCGCTCTTAGAAGATATAAAAAAAAAATGCCAAGAGCTGAAGGGAAAAATATTATCCTGGACAGGCAGGATCAATTCGGTAAAAATGACGATCTTACCAGTCATCACATACAAATTTCAGATGCTCCCCCTCCCGCTCCCAAAACAGTACCTCGGTAAATTAAGAGCTATTATAATGAATTTCATATGGAATTACAAAAAACATAGAATATCCCTTCAAGTTCTAAAACAAGACAAAAGTCAGGGTGGTCTCGCGGTCCCAGACATAGAAAGTTACTACCACGCTATAGCACTACTGAGAATCGCAGAATGGGGTAAAATAGGCAACACTAAAAGATGGGTTAGTTTGGAAGAAGCACTGAGTGAAGTTAGGCTGGGGAGGATTGTGTGGAATCCCCCGAAAAGCCGGACACTAGGAGAAAAAACACACATAATCACTATCACGACTTTAAAAATTTGGGACAAAATCTATAAAATATTCAACAAAAAATATAATTCGCCACTTATAGCACTTAAAGAAAATCCTTTTTTCCCGCCAGGGTTAAAGGAAATAGGAGGGGATTGGATTAGAAAGGACTGCACGAGATTAGGGGAAGTTATCAGTAAGGGGAAGGTTATGACACTGCACGAGTTACAGAACAAGGAGGCTTTTTCCATAGATGGATGGCGGCATCGTCAGCTAACCCACTTTGTGGGCTCGCTCCCTAGCCCATTAAGGGAGGCTAAGGACCTAACAAAATTAGAGAAAATTTTTTCTGCAGAATGTTCTAAAAAAAGAATATCTAGAATCTATAAATTGCTATTAGAAAGAGATAGACCAGAGATGCCACCATACTTTATCAAATGGGAAAGCGAACTAGGAACACAACTAGAAATAGGCACAAGTAAGAAAATTTTAAAATTAGCACATGGGTCAGCAGTAGATGCGAAAACTGCAGAAACAAATTATAAGTGCATGGCTAGGTGGTATAGAACCCCGGATAGGGTCAGCAATTACCAGGTGGATACACCCGCAAACTGCTGGAGGGGATGTGACCAAAGGGGTACAATGGGTCATTTATGGTGGGAGTGTGCTAAAATTAAAAAATTCTGGGAGACCATCCTAAAATTCATAAAAGAAATAACAACGATTGAGGTAAAAAATGACCCTTGGGTGGTACTGATGCATGCCACATCGAAGGAAATCAAGCAATATAAAGGCTCATTGATCCCCCATCTGCTTAATGCGGCTAAAAAGGTAATCCCAAGGAGGTGGAAGGACAAGGAAAGCCCTCCCGTTTGGGAATGGGTTGACGCAGTGGAATCTACTTACATGATGGAATGTGTGTTGCACATCGGGGAGGAGGACAGAGAGGCCACGAGGGCCAAATGGGAGAGCTGGAGAAAATTCAAGAGGTCCTGGAGCTATAGGGAGGCTTTGCGAGTGCAGCCGTGACAACCGACGACCCCTGGGGGGGGAAGCCGGAAGGAGATCTAGCCGCGGAAAGGCAGACGTAAAGGGCAGGTGAAGACACTTGGGAAAAAGGGCCATTACACAACAACAAAACAGCGGACGGGGAAGGGGAGGGTGGGGGTACGGGGGGGACAGGAGGGAGGGGGGGGGAGGGGGAACCTGGGGGGGGTAAACCGGAACCGAGATGGAACGGGATTCAGGATAGAGGAAGTGGAAGGGTAGTGGAGGCTCGTTGGGATTTCAGATGTATGTGTGTTTTCTTAGTTTTGTAAATCTTATGGATGCCCGATCCAGGACCCCTATCCCCCCCCCCAACTCTAGGGGGGGAAAAAAAAAAAAAAAAAAGGGGGAGAATTAAACAATCCACTTATGATGCCAAGACAAATAGAGGGATGGAGATGCGGGCACAGCTGACATTCACCCACGAATACTCTGTCTGAAGTGGAAAAAAAAATAAAAAAAAGAAAAAAAAAAGAAAAAAGAAAAAAAAAAAATAAAGAAAAAGGTCTGATCGGAAATTCCGATCGTCTGTACCAATTCCGATGCACAAAATTCCTAAGCATGCTCGGAAACAATTCAACGCATGTTCGGAAGCATTGAACTTAATTTTCTCGGCTCGTCATAGTGTTGTACGTCACTGCGTTCTTGACAGTTCAGCGAACTTTTGTGTGACCGTGTGTATGCAAGCCAAGCTTGAGCGTAATTCTGTCGGAAAAAACATCCAAGATTTTTCCTACGGAAAATCCGCTTGTGTGTACGGGGCATAAGTCTTTTTGACACCAGAAGAGCCGAGACGCTTCCGTTAGGGGCCCAGCTAAAGCATGAGCTGAGCATGGATGTGTATGAATGGCATGAGGGCTGTGAGTATGGATGGGGCTAAGTATGGATGGATTGATGAGGCAGTAATGGGCACAGAGCAGCTCTGTGGGCACTACAGATCCAGCCCACAGTGCTGCTGCACCCAATCTCTCCCACTCTCCTCTAACACTGTACAGATCAGTACAGAGAGGGGAGAGATGAACCGGGCATGCGCTGGCTTGTTTACAAGTGATCGCTCCATAATTTGATGGATCGATCGCGTGGTAAAGGGCTGCTGCCATTGGCCCTATACCATGATCCGTGATGCTCACAGATATTCTCGGGTGCGCGCACAATTTTGGAGGGACGTTATAGTATGCCCTCCCAGAGTTTTCCGACCGCCCTGTAGCCGTTGTTCGGCTATGGGTGGTCGGCAAGTGGTTAAAGTGGAGTTCCACACAAAAATTGAACTTCCGCTTTTCCGGTCCCCCCCCCCCCCCCATTCGGTGTCAAATTTGGCACCTTTCAGGGGGAGGGGGAAGCAGATACCTGTCTAATACAAGTATTTTTCTCCCACTTCCGGGCATAGATACCTGAGCCACCCGCAGTTATCTACGCCACTCCCCCCCTGCTTTATTCTGGGAGACACACGGGTCCCAGAAAACAGCAGGGACCAGAGGGATAGAGCAGCGCGAGTCGTGCATGCGCAGTAGGGAACCAGGAAGTGAAGCCAAAAGTCCTGCTAGCAGCATCTTTGGAGCGGTATAGGAGCCGTGTATTCACCGATCCTATACCGCTCCTACCCATTGATTTCAATGGGACACCGTGGTAATACCACAGCAATACCGCTGCAAAGCGCCGATACGGCGGCGCTTTGCAGGGGATTTTAACCCTTTTTCGGCCGCTCGCGGGTGGGGGGGAAACCGGCCCGCGAGCGGCCGAATACCGCGGCTAAAACGACGGTAAAGCAGCGCTAAATATAGCGCTGCTTTACCATCACCGTGGCTCCCGCTCCAGTGTGAAAGGGGCCTAACTTTCACAAAGACCAAATAATATACACAGATGTGGGTTATTTTTACCAAAGATATGTAGCTAATTTGCTAAATTTTATTAGAGAAATGAAGAAAAATGCACTTGTTGTCGGTTTCCTGGCTTTAAGAAGGGTGGATATGACCTCCTGGGAACAGCCTAACCACTCAAACCTCCTCCTCTCATCATCCATATTCGATGATCCAGATTCGATGATCTGCAGGTTTGGATGAGCTAGTTTCCCCTGTGTCAGAAGTTGAGGGAAAGGAGGAATCCTGATAGGGGGACTCAAACTGAGGTGCATGGCTAGCGGAAACCATGGTCTCTTCGGCCAGTATGGTAAGACTACCAGTACTTGTACTGGTTCTCTTAAAAGCCTGAGGAGAATCTTCAAAATGAGTGGGTGAGGAGGAAAGGCATATGCCGTTGTGAAGCTCCAAGGGCATGAAATCGAATCCACCCCCTCTGCCTGTGGATGTGGAAGGCGAGAGAATAATCTCATGAGCCTGGCATTCTCCAGTGTAGCAAAAAGATCCACCTGCAGGGTTTCCCACAGTTTGGCAATCTGGTGGAATATATAAGGATGAAGTGTCCACTCGTTGCTGTTCCCATTTTTTCTTGACAAGGTGTCTGCCTCGGTGTTCATTCTGGGAGATACATTGCTCTGAGATCTACTAGGTTCGCTCTGCCCAGATCAATATTGGCTCCACTTCCCTTAGAAGCGTTCTGCTGTGGGTGCCTCCTTGTCTCTGTAGATGTGAGACTGCTGCCCTGTTGTCTTGGTGCAGAAGCACCCTCCGTCCCTTGACCTGAGGTGTTAATGAGGTTAAGGCTAGGAATGCTGCTCTCATCTCTAGGGTGCTGGATACTAGGCCACTGGTGGGAAAAAAACATCTTCCCTGTATCCTGAATTCTTCGCACCCTTATCCACTTGCATCAGACGTAATTATGGTCCATGAGTGGGAACCCAAATGATGGGATTTGGAGAGATTCTCTGGATTTGTCAGCCAGTGGAGGCTCCTGCAGATTAGTGTTGTCAATAGAATTGTCTGAGAGAGTTGTCGTCTCCTCCACTGTGCTAGGAATCTTGTCTGAAAGTGTTTTAGATGCCAATGAGACCTCAGAACTTGAGGCATACACGAGGACATCATGCCTATGAGGCTTAGGCACTGTGAAGCCATTAGATGAGACTTCTGCATGATCTTGAACATCCTTTGAACGATGCCCCTCATCTTCGGTTGAGGTAATGATACCATGCCCTGGCATGTATTTAACATTGTCCCTAAATAATTCAACCATCCTAGTTCTGATAGTGACTGCAGAAGTATGTCCCTGTGTGCTATAAGCTGATTCGTGTTGTTTGACAGCAGGAGAATATCGTCCAGATAGTGGTAAATCCTTAGTCCCCTCTCTCTCAGAGGGGCTAGGACCGAGATCAATAGCTTTATGAATACCCAAGTGGAGGTGAACAGGCCAAACGGCATTTTGGGCCTTTGTATATGGCCAGGCTGTGTAAAAGTCTCACACATGTGGTATTGCCATACTCAGGAGGAATAGTAAAATGTGTTTTAGGGTGTCATTTGTGGTATGCATATGCTGTGTGTGAAAAATAACCTGTTAATATGACAGTTTTGTGGGAAAAGAAAAAAAATCTTCATATTGCAAATAATTGTGGGAAAAAATTACAACTTCAAAAAACTCACTATGCCTCTTACTAAATACGTTGGAATGTTTACTTTCCAAAAAGGGCACATTTGGGGTGTATTTGTACTTTCCTGGCTTGTTAGGGGCTCAAGAAATTAGATAAGCTGTCAGTGCAGGTGTGATCAATTTTCAATAATTGGCACCATAGATTGTAGACACTATAACTTTCACAAAGACCAAATAATATACACAGATGTGGGTTATTTTTTACCAAAGATATGTAGCTAATTTGCTAAATTTTATAACAGAAACGAAGAAAAATTAAAAAAAAAAATTCAGTATTTTTTAATTTATAGGACAAAAAAAAATTAAAACCCAGAAGTGATCAAATTCCACCAAAATAAAGCTCTATTTGTGTGGAAAAAAAGGACAAAAATGTCATATGGGTACAATGTTACATGACTGAGTAATTGTCATTTAAAATGTGAGAGCACCGAAAGCTGAACATTGGTCTGGATAGGAAGGGGGTTTAAGTGCCCAGTGGGCAAGTGGTAATACTAGAGGTCTTATCCAGTCATCCATTTGCACCCATAGAAGAAACCTCAATCTGGAATCTAACGTTAAAGACGGCATTCCTTTTGGCCATCATGTCTGGCAGAAGAATTTGGGAGATCCACTCTTTAGGAATAGGTGACGAACACATCTCTTTCTTCTCGGACAGAGTAGAGCTTCGCCCTCTCCGAGGGTTTACACCTAAAGTTACCACGCCAGCAGTGTTGCCCACCTACCAGATTAAAATTTACTGACACAACACCCCAAATTTACTGGCATAGCCAAGTTTTTACTGGCATCTCCAAAAGTTACAAAATTACAGTTTTAAGTGCAAATTAGTATTTAGGCTACAAACAAATACAATATGCAACTAGCAATATGATTTAAGGTAGATAAGGCAAAAAACATATTTCTTATTTTATTTTTGATTAAGTAAGTAGCTCCGGGACAGGACTCAGGAGGGCAAGAAATTATAATGGGTGGCACACACACACATAAAATTGACTCTCACAGTGTCAGGGTTGAGTTCACCTGCTAGTGGCTCCGGGGTTCACGCAGTTCCAGTGTCCACCAGTAGGTGTCTCTGTCTCCCAGAAGCCAGCAGGTTCTGATCGGCTCCAGCTGCCAGGTGGATATTTAAGGCTGCTCCTCCCTTCCCCCAGGGCGTCACTATCCTGTCTGATTGCCTCCTTGCTACCAGATTGTGCCCGATACCGATCCTGAACCTTCCTGTGTCCTGATCCGTCCTGCACCCCTCTGCCTTGCTCCCTGCTCTTGTACCCAGTTGTGTTTCCCGTCCTTGCATCCCTGTTACCTTTGTCCCTTATGTTGTAGATATTGTATATAGATAGTAGTTAGGTTCATTAGTTATATTTGTTCTTGTTTGCTGGAGTGGTTTATGTTTTCACTGGTTGCTGTGTAAGTTTATTGGTGCGTCTTCACTGTAAATAAATATCACTTTAATGAGGTTTGCTCTCAGTTTCCTTGTGTACTTACGTGTCTTGTCTCTTTAGCCACCGATTCCTGACACAGTGACACTGACAGCAGTGTGCAGCAGCACAGATGATGATGAGACCTCACTGACACAACACGTCCCATCGTGAGTCACAGCGACAATCTCTTTCCAAGCCAAGTGGTCCCTCCAGTCCACACAGCACTGACGATCCCGGTGCCAGCCTGCCTTGCTCCCATATTGCAGACCCGCACATGAGGCTCTGGCCACTCTGCTTGGCTCCATTGCACCATGACATCACGCGACATGCTCAGGCACCGCCTCCACCAGAGCTGCCTGATCACACTGTAGCAGGCACTTGGATGGTCTCAGCTGGCTCCAGACCAAGCCGAGCATCACAGCCTTATTTTTTACTGGCAACCTTTTACTGACAGGATAAAATTGCCTGTTTTTTACTGGCTGCAAGTAAAAATACTGATGGTTGGCAACACTGCACGCCAGCACATCTGATGGAGCCATGGGCGTTGCCAGTTTTTACTGACTCAGAGTCGGATTCCTGTCATGAGCTGGATATATTCAGAGTCCTCAAGGCCTACTTGGAAGCTACTGCAAAATTCAGGAACTCCGAGAGACTGTTTATCATCCCAGGGCAGAAACAGAGGGAAGGAAGCTTTCCTCTGAGCAGTTGCAGTGTCATGGGCAGAGAGGGCAAACGTTTCTTTGGAAACCGTCTGCAGGGCCGCCACTTGGTCTTCTCGGCACACGTCTCAAACACTATACCGTATTGACCCAGGGGCTTTACAACGGTAGAGTTTGAAAGAAGAGCAGTTCAGGTCGCTATATCTGTGTCTAATTAAAATTTCTTTGTTAGCATTAAAACCCACCCGTGTGAGTTAGATATTTATCACACGTATGCTGCCATGGAGGCACCAGGAAACCGAAAAATTGCATCATACTTACCGGAATTTCCCTTTCCTGGTGCCTATCTATGGCAGCATACGCTCCCACCCATGGTATTTTATATATAACTTTGTGTAAATTTTTATTTATTTTTTGTCATTTTTCAATCACTTACGACAAAAAAAAATGTAATATACAATGTGCTCAACAAGCCTCTCAGCAAATTCCCTGGGGTGTCTACTTTACAAACTTTGGTCATTTGGGGGGTTTGTACTGCCCTGCCATTTTAGCACCTCAAGAAATGAGAGGCAGTCAAACTAAAAGCTGCGTAAATTCCAGAAAATGTACCCTAGTTTTTAGAAGCTATAACTTTTGCGCAAACCAATAAATATACACTTATTTAATTTTTTACCTGAGACATGTGGCTGAATGCTTTTTGGCCTAAATGTATGACTAAAATTTAGTTTATTGTATTTTTGTTTTGTTTTTATAACAAAAAGTAGAAAATATCTTTATTTTTTTTCAAACTTTTCGGGTTTTCTTTTCGTTTATATCGCAAAAAATAAAAACCACAGCGGTGATCAAATACCACCAAAAGAAAGCTCCATTTGTGGAAAAAAAAAAAGAACGCAAATTTAGTTTGGGTACAGCATTCCATGACCGTGCAATTACCAGTTAAAGCAGTGCAGTGCCAAATTGTAAAAAGTGCTCTGGTCAGGAAGGGGGTAAAACCTTCCAAGGCTGAACTGGTGAATCAGTGGTCAATAAACACATATTAAAAAAACAAAAAAAACAAACACACTTGCAGAGAGAGGGGTCTATACTGGGGAAGGGGGCGACTGCCCCAAGGGGCCTATACTGGTGTGTGTGTGTGTACTGTGTGTGTGTGGTGGGGGGGGGGGGGGCTTCTGTACTGTGGAATGGGTGTCTATATTGAGGGGGTCTTTACTGGTCTGATGTGTGTGTGTGGGGGGAGGGGGGGTCACTTTACTGATGTTTTTTGTGGGGGATATCAGTATGTACTGGAACAGGGGTGTTTGTACCTAGGGACCTGTGCTGGGGGGCTGTGTGTGTGTGTGTGTGGGGGGGGGGGTTTAGTCTGTACTGGAAAGGGTTGTCTGTATGGAGGGGTTTGTGCCAGGGATGGGTGTCAGATGTCTACTGGTGTGCTGTGTGGGGATGTCGGTCTTTACTTGCAAAGGGGTGTTTGTACTGGCGTGCTGCATGTGGGGTCGGTATGTACTGAAGTGTCTGTACCAGAGAGGGGAGTCTGTAATAGGGGGTAATTGTCCCCAGGGGTCTATTCTGGTGTGGGGGGGGGGGGGGGGGTTGGTCTTTACTGTGAAAAGGGGTGATCAGGCTCTGTGTGGAAGGGGGTCAGTCTGTACTGGGGAGGGGGTGCTATACTGAGGGATCTGTACATAGGGGTCTGTGCTCATGTGCTGTGTGTGGGGGTTGGTCTGTACTTCTGGGCGAATGGTTTTATGGATGTTAGGGGATATCTGTACTATGGAGGATATGGGCTTGGGGAAAGGGGGGGGGGGACTGTGGCATGTGTGCTGTGCATGGGGGGAGTAGGCTCATGTTTTATTAATTATGCCCCTTTAAGCCACTCCCACTCACTGTATTATTACTTAACCACTTGCCGACCGCCCCCTGTATATATACGTCGGCAGAATGGCACGTACAGGCAGAACCACGTACCTGTACGTGCCATTCTTCCGGCGGGTGGGGGGTCCGATCGGACCCCCCCCGGCCGGCGGGGACGGTCGGGATCGCTTCAGGAGCGATCCGGGATGAGGGGACGGCCAGTGGTTTCTGGCCACCCCCTCGCGATCGCTCCTGGCCAATCAGATGCTTCCTCTGTCTGTGTCAATCAAAACACAGGCAGAGGAAGTGATGTCACGCTCGGTGCGCCGGTCTATGTGACCGGAACGCCGAGCTGTGAACGTCTAAAGGTTAGTGCACCAACAGTACACTGACACCAGTACACATAGGCACACAAAACACCCCCCTGTCACCCCCAGATCACCCCCCAGATCACCCCCTCCCCCCCCAGTCACAGTGTCACTAATTGCAGTGATCATTTTTTTACTGATCACTGCATTTAGTGTCAGTGTGACTGTAATAACTGTCAGTGCAGTTAGTTTTAGGTCCAAGGTAGCCCCCTACCCCCCCCTAATAAAGGTTTAACCCCTTGATTGCCCCCCAGGTAACCCTTTCACCCCCTTTTGCCAGTGTCACTAAGCGATCGTTTTTCTGATCGCTGTATTAGTGTCACTGCTGTCGCTAGGTAACCATTTTTTTTTTTTAGGTAACCGCCATGTTTATATAGGTTCATAAATAGTTTTATAGGTCAGGTACCCCCATATTACAACCTAAATAAAGGTTTTTAACCCCTTGATTGCCCCTAGAGTTAACCCTTTCACCAGTGATCACTGTATAACTGTCACTGGTGACGCTGGTTAGCCAGTTAGTTATTTCGTTATTTAGGTTCCCCGTCAGGTTTTTATATAGCGTCAGGTACCCCCATATATTACCTAATAAAGGTTTTAACCCCCTGATTGCCCCTAGTTAACCCTTTCACCCCCTTTTGCCAGTGTCACTAAGCGATCGTTTTTCTGATCGCTGCATTAGTGTCGCTAGGTAACCATTTTTTTTTTTTAGGTAACCGCCATGTTTATATAGGTTCATAAATAGGTTTATAGGTCAGGTACCCCATATTACAACCTAAATAAAGGTTTTAACCCCCTGATTGCCCCTAGAGTTAACCCTTTCACCAGTGATCACTGTATAACTGTCACTGGTGACGCTGGTTAGCCAGTTAGTTATTTCGTTATTTAGGTTCCCCGTCAGGTTTTTATATAGCGTCAGGTACCCCCATATATTACCTAATAAAGGTTTTAACCCCCTGATTGCCCCTAGTTAACCCTTTCACCCCCTTTTGCCAGTGTCACTAAGCGATCGTTTTTCTGATCGCTGCATTAGTGTCGCTAGGTAACCAGTTTTTTTTTGTATTACTGTTACGGGTGACGCTGGTTAGTTAGCTTTATTTTTTATACTGTCAGGGCACCCGCCATTTATTACCCAATAACGGTTTAACCCCCTGATCGCCCGGCGGGTGATATCAATTAGGTTTTAGGGTCAAATAAGGTCTGCGTCGCCCCAGGTTAGTGCCAGTACCGCAAACACCCACGCGCAAAGCATACACCTCCCTTAGTGGTACAGTATCTGAACAGATCAATATCTGATCTGATCAGATCTATACTAGCGTCCCAGCAGTTTAGGGTTCCAAAAAAAAACGCATTGTTAGCGGGATCAGCCCAGATACCTGCTAGCACCTGCGTTTTCCCCCTCCGCCCAGCCCAGCCCACCCAAGTGCAGTATCGATCGATCACTGTCACTTACAAAACACTAAGCACACATAACTGCAGCGTTCGCAGAGTCAGGCCTGATCCCTGCGATCGCTAACATTTTTTTTGTGGTAGCGTTTTGATTCAGTCGCTTCAGTCAGGAGCTTTTTTACCTGTGAATCTCAGAAAAATAAAAAAAATAAAAATAGTTGTCGTTTTATTGTTCTCTCTCTCACTCTATTCTCTCTCTATTGTTGCTCTTTTTTTACTCCATTCTATTCTGCAATGTTTTATTATGTTTTATCATGTTTTATCATGCTTGCTTTTCAGGTATGTAATTTTGTTTACTGTGTTTTAGTGTTAAGCATTTTTTTTTGTTTTCAGGTGCGCCATTCAGTTGCAACGCGGATTTATTTATCTTGACAGCAACAGCGTTTGCTCCCACGATACATAAAGCCGCGACTCCAACGCTGTAGGAGGTGATTTCACCACCACAGTTAAAAAAAAGAGCATATATGCCGAAGCATGGGGGCAGCAGGAGCGATTGGCTCCTAATGCCACGTACATACGGTCGAAATTCCGACCGTGTGTACACGGCATAACTTTTGCGGGAGGATGCCCCCATGCATCGGCATATATAAATGGTGCATGTATGCCCATCATTAGAAGTGGGTGGATGAAGGGAGGTATTCTAATGGTGGGCATACCCACCAATCAATCTCTTTTTTTCGTTCAGCCAAGAGGCTGCATGAAAAAAAAAAGATTACAATATATGTCCAGTATGTTGCTGGACTTTGAATGGTTATACCAGAATGATGCCTGCAGGTTTAGGTATCATCTTGGTATCATTCTTTTCAGCCAGTGATCGGCTTTCATGTAAAAGCAATTCTAGCGGGTAATTAGCCTCTAGACTGCTTTTACAAGCAGTGGGAGGGAATGTCCCCCCTCCCGGATATAAACCGCGCCATTGGGAAATTGGGAAAGCATTTTATCACACCAATCTTGGTGTGGTCAGATGCTTTGAGGGCAGAGGAAAGATCTAGGGTCTAATAGACCCCAATTTTTTCAAAAAAAGAGTACCTGTCACTGCCTATTGCTATCATAGGGGATATTTACATTCCCTGAGATAACAATAAAAATCATAACAAAGAAAAAAAATGGAAGGAACAGTTTAAAAATAAAATAAAAAAGCTAAATAAATAAAAAAAAAACCAAAAAAAAAAAAAAAAAGCACCCCTGCCCCCCCTTCTCTTGCGCAAAGGCGTACACAAGCGTTGGTCTGGCGTCATATGTAAACAGCAATTGCACCATGCATGTGAGGTATCACCGCGAAGGTCAGATCGAGGGCAGTAATTTTAGCAGTAGACCTCCTCCGTGAATCTAATGTGGTATCATGTAAAGGCTTTTAAAGGCTTTTAAAAATGTATGTAGTTTGTCGCCACTGCGTGTTTGTGCGCAATTTTAAAGCATGTCGTGTTTGGTATCCATGTACTCGGCCTAAGATCATATTTTTTTATTTCATCAAAAATTTGAGCAATATAGTGTGTTTTAGTGCATTAAAATAAAAAAAAAGTGTATTTTTTCCACAAAAAATGCGTTTGAAAAATCGCTGCGCAAATACTGTGTGGAAAAAAAAAAAATGCAACACCCACCATTTTAATCTGTAGGGCCTTTGCTTTAACATTATATATAGTGTTTGGGGGTTCAACGTAATTTTCTTGCAAAAAAAAAAATATGTTTTCATGTAAACAAAAAGTGTTAGAAAGGGCTTTGTCTACAAGTGGTTAGAAGAGTGGGTGACGTGTGACATAGGCTTCTAAATGTTGTGCATAAAATGCCAGGACAGTTCAAACCCCCCCAAATGACCCCATTTTGGAAAGTAGACACCCCAAGCTATTTGATGAGAGCAATGTTGAGCCCATTAAATATTTTTTTTTTTTGTCCCAAGAGATTGAATAATGAAAAAAAAAAAATATATATATTTTTTTTACAAAAAGTTGTCACTAAATGATATATTGCTCAAACATGTCATGGGCATATGTGGAAATACACCCCAAAATACATTCTGTTGCTTCTCCTGAGTACGGGGATACCACATGTGTGGGACTTTTTGGGAGCCTAGCTGCGTACGGAACCCCAAAAACCAATCACCGCCTTCAGGCTTTCTAAGGGTGTAATTTTTTTATTTCACTTCTCACTGCCAATCACAGTTTCGGAGGCCATGGAATGCCCAGATGGCATAAAACCCCCCAAAATGACCCCATTTTGGAAAGTAGACACCCCAAGCTATTTGCTGAGAGGTATGGTGAGTATTTTGCAGATCTCGCTTTTTGTCACAAAGTTTTGAAAATTGAAAAAAAGAAAAAAAAAATTTTTTTTCTTTTACTTTCTTCATTTTCAAAAACAAATGAGAGCTGTAAAATACTCACCATGCCTCTCAACAAATAGCTTGGGGTGTCTACTTTCCAAAATGGGTCATTTGGGGGGGTTTTGTGCTATTTTGGCATTTTATGGCCTTCGAAACGGTGATAGGTAGTGAGGAGTGAAATCAAAAATTTGCACCCTTAGAAATCCTGAAGGCGGTGCTTGGGTTTCGGGGCCCCGTACGCGGCTAGGCTCCCAAAAAGTCCCACACATGTGGTATCCCCATACTCAGGAGAAGCAGCAAAATGTATTTTGGGGTGCAATTCCACATATAACTATGGCATGTGTGAGCAATATATCATTTAGTGACAACTTTTTGAAAAAAAAAAAAATCTTTTTTATTTTTGTCTTTATTCAATCACTTGGGACTAAAAAAAAAAATATTCAATGGGCTCAACATGCCTCTCAGCAAATAGCTTGGGGTGTCTACTTTCCAAAATGGGGTCATTTGGGGGGGTTTTGTACTTCTCTGCCATTTTAGCACCTCAAGAAATGAAATAGGCAGTCATAAATTAAAAGCGGTGTAAATTCCAGAAAATGTACTCTAGTTTGTAGACGCTATAACTTTTGCGCAAACCAATAAATATACGCTTATTGGCATTTTTTTTTACTAAAGACATGTGGCTGAATACATTTTGGCCCAAATGTTTGACTAAAATTGAGTTTATTAGATTTTTTTTATAACAAAAAGTAGAAAATCTCTTTTTTTTTCAAAATTTTCGCTCTTTTTCCGTTTATATCGCAAAAAATAAAAATCACAGAGGCAATCAAATACCATCAAAAGAAAGCTCTATTTGTGGGAAGAAAAGGACGCAAATTTCGTTTGGTTACAAAATTGCATGACCGCGCAATTACCAGTTAAAGTAGTGCAGTGCGAAATTGAAAAAAGACCTCTGGTCCTTTGGCTGCCAAATGGTCCGGGGCTGAAGTGGTTAAAATCCTTGGTGAAGGATTGGGAGGGGTTCAAATTTTTTTTTATCAAACCCGGGTTTCCAGATGTCGTAGGTACACCATTGCTGGACACACGCATGTAAATGTCAGTAAACAGGTCCTGCAGCTGCTGGCACTGCCGATCAGTGGCAACATGTGATGCAGTCACTGTTCACCTGACAATTTTTCAGAATAGAATTGCACAGTCGATAAAGGCCCGTTCACAACTGACACACTAAAACTGTCTGCTCAGCATGCAGACTGGCCTTCATTGTGTGCCAGCAGTAGGGGGGGCAGTGCCATGTGGTGTTACTTTACTGAAATGTCAAAGAGAGACTTCGTCCATTTCTATGCACTGCAGTGAAAATGGACGAGGACTTCAGAGTCATGAGTTTTGCTGCGTTGTGAAAAAATGCACCATTGTGTTTTCCCGCAATGCACTGTAATCAAACTCAAGGTTTGCGATGGATGCAGATCAGGTGCAGAAAAATGCCAGTCTCTGGTATCGTGAATACGTTCCAAAATCAACTTTTGTCAAGCCGAGTGATGCTCGAATTTTGGCTAATTCAGCACGAACTGGCTGAAATTCAAGCTTCTTAGGGGACATTAAATAGAAAATACATTTTGGCTGGAGGTCTCTTTGGTGGGTTATACTTTAGCTGGCACTGAACGCTGTACAGGCAGGATGTGTATAAATAGTACACTATCAGCCTTTGTACCAGTACAGGCCGTATTATGTCACCAGCACGACGATCGGGACGTCGCTGTCCAACAGTCACATCTGGCTGGTAGTCAGTCACAGGACAAGTCTACACAAGAAACCAGAGCGACCTTGTTTACAGGCAGCTGTGATGTCACAGCGGAGTATGCGGTTTACAATGAAAGTAAGTGAACAGCACAGGCTCAGTATTACTTGAATACTGTATAATCTCTAACCCACTGCGCTGTCAAATTAAAGTACCAATATCAACTGAAAATTAAACAGCCCTTAAAAAGGCATAGTCAACCTTTTGGAAATATGTGTTTTTATTATTTTGCCTTCAAGCCTGTAGAGCATTGCAACCATAATTTGTGCATTACGGGTGCAATGCACAGGCCCTTGAATTGCTTTCTCCCAGTCCCTGGTCTATATAGAGGAGTGGACCTTCTGTTATGAGCTGGAGGAAGCACTGGGCAGTGAGGTCATCAGCCTGCTGCCGGTGTCCTGTCGAATACTGTCCCCCATCAGATAGTGTCCGCCGTGTACTGCGCACGCGCAGTACGGATGACAAGCAGATTCTGAAAATATTCGAAGATGAACGGCGCCTGCGCCGTTAGTCCAGGTTCAAGCCCCACCATCCAAGTGGACGTAAAGTTAGTATAAAAAAAAAAGAGCAGAGCGAAGCGAAGCTGTGCCCGAAGCGTGGCGAGCGAAGCGAAGCTGTGCCCGAAGCGTGGCGAGCGAAGCGAAGCTGTGCCCGAAGCGTGGCGAGCGAAGCGAGGCCGTGCCCGAAGCGTGGCGAGCGAAGCGAGCCCGCGAGGTGCCCTCTATGTGCAGCCATATGTCCACTTGGATGGTGGGGCTTGCACCTGGACTCATGGCGCAGGCGTCGTTCATCTTCGGAGATTTTCAGAATCTCCTTGTCCTCCGTACTGCACAAGCTCTGCGCCTGCCCAGTACTGGGCAGACACTATCCGATGGCCGGACAGTTTTTGACAGAACACCGGCTGCAAGTCCCTTGAGGCGATTCAGTTCGCATTTGCAGCGCTGTACAAATCATTCATTCATTCATACTGCAGTGGCAGATGGTAATTGAAGTCTTCCCATTCAGATCCCTTGCGAGCCTGCATAAATGTGGTAATTTCACACGCAAATAGAATACTGCAGGGAGAAGCATACTAAAATTTGAATAAGCCTATATACACTCACCGGCCACTTTATTGGGTACATCTGTTCAATTGCTTGGTAACACAAATTGCTAATCAGCCAATCACATGGCAGCAACTCAATGCATTTAGGCATCTACACATGGTGACGCCGACATGCTGAAGAGGATCAGAATGGGGAAGAAAGGGAATTGAAAAGACTTTGAATGTGGCATGGTTGTTTTAGGTGCCAGACGGGCTGGTCTGAGTGTTTCAAAAACTGCTGAGCTACTGGGATTTTCATGCACAGCCATCTCTAGGATTTACAGAGAATGATCCGAAAAAGAGAAAATATCCAATGAGTGGCAGTTGTGTGTATGAAAAGGTCTTGGTAATGTCAGAGGAGAATGGGCAGACCAGCAAAAGTCCGATGTGAGCTTTTGGTCGGAAATTCCGACCGTGTATATGCTCCATCTGACTTTTGCTGGCGGAATTTCCGCTGTGATAGATAGAAGAACCAGCAAAGAGCGGAGTCTTGGAAGCCAAGGGAGTGGAGATTGAGGAGAAACAGATGGTCAACAGGATCAAAGGCCAAAGAAAGGTTTAGTATAAGAGTAAGGAGTAGTGTCCATTCGTTTTAGCAGTTCGTTAGTAGGGCAGTTTCTGTTGAGTGCTGTGAGCGAAAGTCAGACTGTAGAGGAAGAAGGATGTGGTCAGTGAGGTAAGAACTCAAACCCTTGTAGACTAAGCCTTCTAAAAGTTTAGTCGTAAATGGAAGCAAGGAGATGGGTCTTAAGTTTTTCAGACTGGTGGGCTCCAGTCAACAGAAAATATGTTAACCAGAGGAATATACACAGAACAAGCAGCCAATACAAAAAAAAAAAAAACTTTATTGTTTGAACATATAACCATACATTTTAGAGGGCAAATTTGTACAAACTGTAAAGATGCCATTACATTTGGTATCAGTAAACTTTGCGGACTGTAACATATTTATACATACAAAAACCACACGCTCATGCAATTATTAATATATAAAAAAAAAACAAGAACATTTAAAATGGACAATCCAGTTAAAGTTACATATAAATATATCTTTGATTTGAAAACTTGGTTGGTGCCAAGCTATAAGGGGGAGGGGGGGGGGGCTTAGTGCCAGGGTGTGGGTAAAAAGATGACTGCCATTGCACTGCATCATGGGAGGAGAGTTTAGCACTTATACAAGGTACATGACCAAGTTGGTTTACACATCTAGAGTGAGGGGGAGATTTACTATGACTGGTGCAGCTCTCCATAGTAACCAATCAGCTTCTAGGTTTAATTGCCAAAGCTTAATTGAAGAAGCTGAAGTTAGAAGCTGATTGGTTACTATGCAGAGCTGCCCCAGATTTTGTGCGCGCCAGTTTTAATACATCTCCTATATGTTAACAGGCTTTGGGCTTGTGTTTCTGATGATTCCCATGGATTGGAAAACCCAATAGATGCGAACAAACACCTGTTGACAGAGGGCCTAACACTCCTCACACCAGAAACAACATATATTTGGTATAGCTCAACAATAAAACTTTATAGAACATAGCCACTATAATGGGCACACATGGTAACAGATGAGTAACGCGCATATAGGCCCCAATTTATCACACTGCAATGGCACTTGGGAGGTGTTATCCAATACTAAAGCATGCTAAAATGACATACAGTATTGCCTGAGAGGTCACTTTAGCGTGCCTTAGCACACTTTAAGATTAGGGTTGCCACCTCGTCCCTTTAAAACCGAACACATATTAATGACACAGGTTCTGTGGCCGATTAAGGTGGTAATTAAACTCACTTGGTGCCTTATCTGTATTAAAAGGGTTCCAAACCCTCATAGTTTTTCATCTTAATGCATTCTATGCATTAAGGTGAAAAACCTTCTCTAGTGCTGCAGCCCTCCCAGTTTTACTTACCTGAACGCGGTCATCCTGGCTGGGAACGAGCACACTAGCTCTAGCTGATGTCTTGTGTCCTGATTGGATGGATTGATAGCAGCGCAGCCATTGGCTCCTGCTGCTGTCAATTAAATCCAATGACACGGCGCCGAGTCCTGCATTCTGTGTGAATGGACACAGATGCAGGACTCGGGAGCTCGCCCGCACGGGTGTCCACCTTAGGAGAGCCTTCTCCAAACGTGGACACTCAATGCAGGGAGGAGCTACCAGCGGCGCTGAGGGACCCCAGAAGAGGAGGATCGGGGCCACTCTATGCAAAACGAATTGCACTGTGGAGGTAAGTATGACATGTTTGTTATTTAAAAAATAAATAAAATAATGAGGGTTTACAACCCCTTTAAATTAGCCGCAGAACCTGTGTAATTAATGTGTTTGGGTTTAAAGGGATGAGTTGGCAACCCTATTTAAGATACCCCAAGTGCTGCTTTAAGCTTGATTAATTAGGGCACCAATTTGTATACATACTCCCACTGAAAAACACAACTTTTTACTGTCAAAGATTGTCTTTTACGCCCTTAAACGCAACGGCATTTGTCAGGCTTTGCCTGTAAAAGGCTAGACTGTCTTGATCCTTTACAAGCAAACTAAAAGGGGAGTCCCTGTAGCCACACATCCATATTGTCTCTAGGATCAGTGTAAAAGTGGCAACTTTTGTTGGAAGTACACATAGCCTTTGACGACTAGTTTGCGGATTAGTTGACACTTTGCTGCAAGCCTTTTTTCAGTGACTCTGCATCAAAGCCAGGGACAGTCAGGCAACTAGCATTATCAACGTGGATCAGACATGGCAACCTGTATAGTCCAGTCTGAGATGGGTAATATCTAGATAGCTTTGAACAAGAGAGTGCTAAGGCTGCTTTAACCCTGCTAAAGCTTGTGCAAAGCTACAGCCAACACTCATTAAAGATTTGCGTTTGGCACTACCAGGCTTGAGTAAAAAGGGCGCTTCTAAATGGAATGCCAGGCAAACTGCTAAATACACTGCCGCCCTACACTTCTATGAATGGTTTTACCTGCCTAAGGATTTGTAATTTTGTTCAGCCGGTCTTGGGTTTTACACAAGATGCAGAAAGGAAGGTCAGACAGACTTTTGCAATACACAAGACCGGCTGAATAGAATTACCAATATTTTGGCAAGTAAAGATAGATTGCGCTTTATACTAGCTACATGCAAACCAAGACTCACATATACCTATATGTTTAGAGCTCCTATGGGCCCGACACCTAGAGGCGGGAACCAAAAAAGGTACAGGCCCGACACCTAGAGGAGGGAACCAAAAGGGTACAGGCCTGACACCTAGAGGAGGGAACCAAAAGGGTACAGGCCTGACACCTAGAGGAGGGAACCAAAAGGTAACCAATGGGACATCTTCACTAATGTGTGACTCCCATCTACTTTTATACCAGTAGGGTGCGATTATTTGGCATCAAGCTTGGAAACACCAATTCTGCAGAAGCTGGTTATCACCTTACACATATTAAGATTTGATATATAAACACAGCTTTGATCATCTACACTACTCTTTAAAATGGCCAGGCCTTTTAAACCCATCAGCGACGTCAGTGAGTTTTCCCTAAGGCCCCTTTCACACTGGGGCGTTTTTCAGGAGCTACAGCGCTAAAAGCAGCGTCTGTATAGCTCCTGAAAAAAGCGGGTTCTTTCACTCCAGTGTGTAAGCCGTATGGCTTTCACACTGGACCGGTGCGCTAGCAGGACGGTAAAAAAAGTCCTGCTGGCAGCATATTCGGAGCGGTGAAGGAGCGGTGTATTCACCGCTCCTACCCATTGAAATCAATGGGACACCGCGGGGAAACCACCCCGCTAGCAGCCGCATACCGCGGCTAAATCGACGGTAAAGCAGCGCTAAATATAGCGCTGCTTTACCGTCGCCGCCTGCACCGCCCCAGTGTGAAACCGGCCTAAAAGGACACATGTACAAGGAGAACTACGAGGGCAACTATTGATGACTTGCTAAGGCCGGCCATAGACTGTTTAAATCTCGGCCGGTTCAGCAGGAACCAGCCAAGATTCGAACCCTGTATGGGCAAGGCTGAATCTACCAAGTTAATTGATCGATCAAGTTGGCTACAACCAGCCTGCCAGATTTTACTTGCAATTATCGCTAGCAGCTACTATAGCCACTAGAAATAGTCACTGTCTTCTCCCAGCAGGGGTGGCTTCCCCTGCTGGGAGAATACAATACCTTGGCAGGTGGGATTCTCCTGCCAGCACTGTGTATTCATTGGGGAATCGTGCAAATTTCTTTCCTACAACCCACGGTTGCAGAAAATAAATTTGCACCAGCTATGGCTTGCCTAAGAATACTAGTTGCTTGGTCGTCTCTGGTTCAGCAGGGTCACGGACCTGGGGCAGGCATGCAGATTAGAATGTCAACATGAAATCGGAACTCCCGATCTGCATACCTGTTCCGAGTCACTGAGAAGGCATTGAAGCCGCTGGTTCAGCAAGACAGCTAGGCAATCAGATTTTCAAAAAAAAGGTCTGCAAAGACAGCTTTCATTGCTGTCTCAGCATAGGTTTCCTTTAAAGCAAATCTTTGGTGATCAACTCATGAAAACTGTTCCAAAGCAGCGGGAACTAACCAATCAAACTCTAGCATTCATTCTCCAAACCCTAGTAGGAAAATAACTGCTGAACTCTGGACAACAAACAGATTTAACTTGGAGGCCTAAAGGGTACAGTACATATCTGGCTTTGGAATCAGGGATTGTCAGATGGGTATTACAAAAAGGGATTGAACGCTGAAGGTCATTTGTCGGTCTGGCCTTTGTTCGTCTTGTTCAAAAGTTTTTGCAGGTTGGGCGACATGAAAAAGGGTCTTTCGGTCGAGCCGTCGTTGCGCTCCAGATCTTCCACTGCGCAGGAGGGAATTGGAACAAGTGAGCAGCATGGCATAATCAGGTTAGAAAGAAAAAGGGAAAGAGGTTTTGACAGAGATACAAAGAGCGCTAGGTTCAATGGAAACGTAGGTCATGCAAGAGTTAAAACAAGGCACTGGGTGTCTGTAGAATACATATATAATGTGTTTTATATGCATATGAAGCAAGGTAGACAGGTTAACCCTTAATTTTCAAGAGGTTTCAGAAGACCTCCGACATATATAAGGCCACAGTCCGTTGCACACCGATGGGTGTGCGCCCATCTCAAAGTGCCCTGTTCTCAAAACACAGCTCTCTCTTCTGCTAGGTACAGCAGAGGGATTAGTAGTCAAAGAAGATATAGATGTTACTGGAACCCGTGTCGTTTTCAGTACTCAAGGGAAAGTCTGGTCACCCTCGGACCCATCAGCTTTGGCTTTCGCTGGGTTTTAGCAGTTCTGCATCTTTTTTGAGCAGAATTTGGCTGAGTTCCGGGGACATGTAGTATGGCCGCTCCAGGGAGCCATCGTTCCTCTCCAAGTCTTCACCTTGTTGTGTGTAGCACCATCATCAAGTATTGGCAAAATAGAGAAAGAGAGAAAAAAAAGAAGAGACACGGGGAAGGGTAGCAGACAGGTTGGAGTGACGATTGATGCGGAGTGATGAACCATGCGGACAGGGTAAGGACGAGCAGGAAATGAAGAAAAAAAAAAAAGCAAGGAAGAAGGTAAAGGAGAGTGGGGCAAGGTCAAATAAGACCAGCAATATGAGGGTTGCAAAGTTCAAGGCAGACCAGTTAAAGGGGGTGGGTGGGTGGAAGGCAAGCCAGGAAAGTAAAGGGCATGGCAGGAAAAGGCAAGGTGGACCAATGAGATGGTGGACAGCAAGCAGGGTGAAGGACAATGATGGAAGAATCAAAAGGGAGTGTGGGCACAGCAGGGGAGGTAGAGAATACCAAGCAGGAGTTTGGGATTAGATAGAAGTGGAAAAAATGGAAGAAAGAAAACATGATTAGTACAGGGCAGGATAAGTCCTCCCACTCCGAGACAACCCATTCCTTCAATTATGCCTCTCCATGTAGCACTTAACGTGGTAGACCTTCTCTTGCCAAGTATGTACAGTCCTGCATGTGCACAGGTAACCGAACATACATCCATTGATGCACACTCAGCAGAAGACACTTATCCACTCTTGTGTGCTATACACCCCCTGTGACTGAAGGTCATCAATAGCCAAGGGGCCCACAACCAAAATGGGTGGCCATTTTCAAGTGCAACATGGAGGAGTCTAGTAACTTGGGGGCAGGGCTGTCCATGGAGTTCACCCAATTAAGCGGTAGACAGAAAAGTGTTAGACTGCAAGCTTATAGGTCCCCATTTTCCACATACACCCCCTTTTAGGTTTTAGAAGAGAAGCACACAGACCAGAATACTTACAGAAACACAAGAACAGCGTGTCCACGCACATGCCATACACACTAAAGAATCCGTGAGCGATCAGATAAGAGCCAACAATCACCGTCTGTAGTGGGAGAGACAGGTATCTCATTACCAAGCATTTAATATTTAAAAATAATTGATCATTTCCATCTACAATTTCTACCCAAGGCATCTGATTACCTATTGTTCTGCACCTTTCAATTTAAAAATAAATATATACATAAAATGTGCGGCTTTATCATTTTTGAGTAAGGTTAAGGCCCATTTCACACTTGTTGCGACTTCAAAGTCGCACGATTTTGCCGCAATTTCAAGGAATGCCTGTGTAAGTGGCATCAAAATCGGACCAAAGTAGTGCAGGGACTACTTTGAAGTCGTACTAATAAGAATGGCTGTCATTGGAAATCATGGGGAACGACTTGTCATGCTACTTTGCAGTCCCAAATCATGGGACAAGTCGTATAAGTGTGAAAGGAGCCTTACAGAGCATTACAGTTCAATGATATGCCTGTATCACTATCAAAGATGAAATTCAGACAAACTGCTAAATGATTGATATCGATATCAATGCATGGTTTTACCTGCAAAAGGGATTTGTATTTCTGTCCCATCATTCTTAAAATGTACATTACTGAACAGCAGATCCCAATTGGTGATCTACTGTAGTTAAACAAAACAGCTTGGTAACCTCTCTGTCCAATCCTATAATTGGACAGTAAAGGCACAGCAGCTCAGTTTTGAGTCTTTCCTCCGCTCACTCTGATCTCTCCTACTGGCAGAATGTTCCTTGCCTGCCCTTGAGAACTACAGCACAAATGAATAGCCTCTTGTGCTGCCCCTCCCAGTAAAAGATGCTCATACCAAAGTGCATTAAAAAAAAGTGCAAAACATACACAGACTTGAAAAAGTATTCATACTCCTTGAAATTTTCCACATTTTGTCATGTTACAACCAAAAACTTAAATGTATTTTATTGGGAATTTATGTGATAGACCAACACAAAGTGGCACATAATTGTGAAGTGAAAGGAAGACAATAAATGTTTTTCAAATTTTTTACAAATAAATAAGTGAAAAGTGTGGGGTGCATTTGTATTCAGCCCCCCTGAGTCAATACTTTGTAGAACCACCTTTCACTGAAATTACAGCTGCAAGTTTTTTGGGGATGTCTCTATCAGCTTTGCACATCTAGAGAGTGAAATTTTTTGCCCATTTTTCATTGCAAAATAGCTCAAGCTCTGTCAGATTAAATGGAGAGCGTCTGTGAACAGCAATTTTCAAGTCTTGCCACAGATTCACAATTGGATTTAGGTTTGGACTTTGACTGTTCCATTCTAACACATGAATATGCTTTGATCTAAACCATTCCATTGTAGCTCTGGCTGTATGTTTAGGGTTGTTGTCCTGCTGGAAGGTGAACCTCCGTCCCAGTCACGAGTCTTTTGCACACTCTAAAGCCCCATACACACGGTCGGACAATCCGCGGACCAGGTCGGTCGGATCCTGTCCGTTATACTTTGTCTGATGTTGGTTTTGCGTACACACGGTCGGACAAAGTTGTCGGAAAATCCGATCATTCTGAACGTGGTGACGTTTGTTGCCTACGACGGGACTACGTAGAGGCTAGTAGCCAATAGCTTTGGTCTTGTAATGTGATGTGAGCATGCGTAGCACTTTGTCCGGTCGGACAACCGTACACACGATCGAATTTGGTGTGATCGGACCGTGTTGTCGGCAAATCTTTCCAGCAGGAGATAAGACTTTGTCCGTCGGACAATCCGACGTACACTGTCCGATGGTGCATACACACGGTCTGATTTTTCAACAACATTGTCCGATCGGACAGAATCCATGAAAAAGTCCGACCGTGTGTATGGGGCTTAACAGGTTTTCTTCTAATGCCCCGTACACACGGTCGGAAACTCCGACCACAAAATCTGTCTGATTTTTTTCCGACACTGGTGTTGCATACACACGGTCGGACAAAGCTGTCAGAAAATCCGATCATTCTGAACCTTGTTGACGTTCGTTGTGTACGACGGGACTACGTAGAGGCTAGTAGCCAATAGCTTTGGTCTTGTAATGTGATCTGAGCATGCGTGGCACTTTGTCCGTCGGAATTCGCTACACACGATCGGAAAAAGTCCAATAGGACTTTGTTGTCGGAAAATTTGAGAGCAGGATCTCAAACTTTTTCCGTCGGAAATTTCGACGGAAAAAGTCAGATGGAGCCCACACACGGTCGGAATTTCCGACAACATGGTCCGTCGGAAAATCCGACTGTGTGTACGGGGCATAAGACTGCCCTGTATTTGGCTCCATCCATCTTCCAATCAACTATGACCGGCTTCCCTGTCCCTGCTGAAGAAAAGCATCCCCACAATATGATGTTGCCACCACCATGTTTCACAGTGGGTATGGTGTGTTCAGGGTGATGTGCAGTTAGTTTTTCTCCACACATAGCATTTTGCTTTTAGGCAAAAAGTTCAATTTTGGTCTCGCCTGACCAGAGCACCTTCTGCCACATGTTTTTTGGTCTCGCCTGACCAGAGCACCTTCTGCCAGGGGGGAGGGGGGTGCAGATACCTGTCTAAGACAGGTATCTGCACCCACTTCCGGGCATAAACTCCCACGGGAGTTTACGTCACCTCCTGTCCCGGCGCGCTGTCTGCCGGGACACACACGTGACCCGGCAGACGGCGCTGAAGATTCTCATTGCGCCGCGCGACTCGCGCATGCGCAGTAGGGAATCGGGAAGTGAAGCCACTTCCTGATTCCCTCACCGAGAATGGCGCCGGCTACAGCAGGGAGCCGAGCGATCGATCGGCCTCTGCTGCCGACACCGCTGGACCCTGGAACAGGTAAGTGTCCATTTTTTAAAAGTCAGCAGCTGCAGTATTTGTAGCTGCTGGCTTTTAAATTTTTTTTTTTCAGTACAGTCCCGCTTTAAGGCCAGATTTGTGGAGTGCACGACTTAAAGCCCATACACACGATACGAAAGTATCGTGTGTATGGGCTTTAAGTCGTGCAAAGTAAAATTTCGTCGGACGAACGATCTGCAGATTTTTGGATCATTAATATGGTGCTTTCGACAGCCGATTCCAGTTTTTCGTCCGATAAAAGCTGGATGTATAGGCTATAACATTTTTGTTATACGTGAACTCTACGTCAGATTTTCTTTTAATTAGTATGGTTTTCTTACGAAAAAATTTGTAAGAAAAAAAATTCGGAAGAGCAAGACTACGCATGCTCAGAAAAAAAAGAATACATACAAAACTATTCAACATATTACGTCACTTCTAAAGTTAGTCTGTCGTACGAGAATTTTCATATGGCGAGTAACCTCTTCACTTTCAACATGAGACTAGCGTGCAACAAAAAACAGACGAACGGACGTCCGAAAATCTGATTGTGTGTACGAGAGACTTTATAGCTGTCCTGTGGACAGATTTTCCCACCTGAGCTGTGGATCTCTGCAGCTCCTCCAGAGTTACCATGGGCCTCTTGGCTGCTTCTCCGATTAATGCTCTCCTTACCCTGCCTGTCAGTTTAGGTAGACGGCCATGTCTTGGTAGATTTGCAGTTGTGTCTTGTTCCTAGCCAGTAATGAAGCCATTAAATCAGCATGACAGCTGAGAAAATAGCATTTTCAAAAGGAGAGATTGGCAATGTAGGTCTACTGATTCCCCTGAATGTCATTAATTTGAAGTAGATCACAGGAATATATTGTAATTGACCCTGCAGGGACAAATGCTGACTAATCTACAGCAAAGCTTCTTTATTCAGTGGAAATGCTGTGTCTCTAAAAATTTTTATATGGGAGGTGTATTTATAAAGTTATGGATATACAGTGAGTTCCTACTGTTCCTAATTGTAATTTGGGCATAATCAATGGAGCTCAAATAAACCAATAAAGGCATATTCCAAATCCTGTCTAGATATGGACACTGGTGGTGCTTCTAAAACACATTACACCAGGGCTCGACAAACCCCAGGCGCCAGGTGGCCATTGCGACCAGAAGTTTCGACCTGGTGTCTGGGCTGACGTCTGAATGCTCCCCACACCTGGCACACCTGGAAAGCGCCCCCCCCCCCAATATGTATCCGGGGCTCCGCTTGCCCATCTGTGGGCCTGGGAATGGCATAGAAGGTGCTGTAGAGGGGGCAGGCGGAGAGCTGACACACATCCACCCCCCCCTTCTTGTTGACCCAGAAGTGACGTCATTTCCAGGTCCCCATTGACAGTTTCCCCACCATCAAGGCAGGGAAAGAATGTAATCTAGTGTGATGTGCACTGCATTACATTCAGTGGAGCACAGGGGAGACATGCAGCGTCTTTTAGACCCTGGATGTCTCAAAAGAGAACTTGTCACCAAAAAAAAAAAAAAAACATAAAGTAAAAAAAAAAAAAACACATCACATAGGGGACTTTTTGTCCCCCTATGTGATGGAAAAAGACTATTTACGATTTTTTTTTTCCGTACGAAAACCGTACCAATTAAACGAAAATCGGACCTAGAGTTCATGTACGACAAATTTTATAGCCTGTACATCCAGCCTTTAGCGAACGAAAAAAACGGAATCGGCTGTCGAAAGCACTATAAAAAGGAGTTAAGAAAACAACTATTTTTTATTCAATCTCTCTGTAGAGTGAAGATTCTGAATAAACAGCGGCGCTAAACATAAATCACCAAATTAATAAGTGACTATAAAAATTAACTAATTAGTATCACCTCTAAGTGCTCAGTGAAAAATGCAATGATATAAACTGTGCTTGAAAACAAATAAATATATGAAAATATATAACACAAATAAGTGCACTAAATGATGCAAACCAGTGTGACACTGGTTTTGCAAAACACAATACGTGAAAGCATATAAAAGTCCGTGTAATGTTCCATATGCACAAAATAATGCAAAAAAATTATTATTTTTGTGAATATTCTTCCTTGAATCTTCCACCACACCACAGTGATCCGGATGTGCTTCCACTCCCCCAAAAGAAAGAAATATATTTTCATATATTTATTTGTTTTCAAGCACAGTTTATATCATTGCATTTTTCACTGAGCACTTAGAGGTGATACCAATTAGTTAATTTTTATAGTCACTTATTAATTTGGTGATTTATGTTTAGCGCCGCTGTTTATTCATAATCTTCACTCTACAGAGAGATTGAGTTTAAACTTACACACTTGCAAACCTTCACAAAGTGGCAGCTTTAGTTTAATAGGTAGGTTGTCCTGAGCGCAGTGGATAGGCATCCGAATAGGGGCGGTTGTTTTGGATTCCTATATATTTTGTGAACTATTTTTTATTGTAAAAAATTAAAGTTACACCCAAGCACATAAAAGCCCCCCCCCCCCCACTCCAACATATGCACATGTACAAAAACGTAAATGCACGCGATGCCTGAAAACATCGATTGCAATACACACATTACATATCACTGCGCATGCCGGAATGAGAGCAATAATTCTAGCACCAAACCTCCTTCATAATGCTAAACTTATGAATTCTAGGGGGCTTTTAAAGTGTCGCTTATGGAAAATATAGGGTACTGATGTTTAAGGTTTGACAGAGGTTTGGGTATCTATTTACTCGGTGCAACCTCGGTTTTTATATTTTATCCAAAAAACTGGGCCATTTATTGCATTTTCGTGCCCCCTAAAATCAACTTTTAACCACTTTCAGACCGGACCAATTTGCAGCCAAAGGACCAGGCCCCTTTTTGCGATTCGGCACTGCGCCGCTTTAACTGACAATTGCGCGGTCGTGCGACGTGGCTCCCAAACAAAATTGACGTCCCTTTTTTCCCCACAAATAGAGCTTTCTTTTGGTGGTATTTGATCGCCCCTGCGGTTTTTATTTTTTGTTCAAAAAAAAAAAAATACCAAAAATTTAAAAAAAAAAAAAAAAAAAAAAAAAGCATTATTTTTTATTTTTTGCTATAATGAATATCCCCCAAAAATATATAAAAAAACATTTTTTTTCCTCAGTTCAGGCCGATACGTATTCTACATATTTTGGGTAAAAAAAAAAAAAAAAAAAAAAAAAAATCGCAATAAGCGATTATTGATTGGTTTGCGCAGAAGTTATAGCGTTTACAAGATAGGGATAGTTTTATAGCATTTTTATTAATAATTTTTTTTTATTAGTAATGGCGGCGATCAGCGATTTTTATTGTGACTGCTTCATTATGGCGGACACATCGGACATTTTTGGGACCATTGTCATTTATACAGCAATCAATGCTATTTAAATGCATTGATTCCTGTATAAATGACACTGGCAGTGAAGGGGGTTAACCACAAGGGGGCAGTGTAGGGGTTAAGTATGCCTAGGGGTGCGTTTCTTACTGTGGGGGGGCGTGGCTGTCAGCTAGTGAATGCTGATATCTGCCCCAATCACAGGGAGCAGAGATCAGCGTCACTAGTTGCTAGGCAGAACGGGGAGATGCTGTCTATTTCCGCATCTCCCCGTTCTGCCTTCCCGTGAGACGATCGCGGGTGTCCCCGCGGTGATCGAGTCCACGGGACCCGCGACCGGCCTCACGGGGGTCCTGGCGCGCTCCCGATGGCACGGACGGCATTAAGGATGGACTTATATATACGCCCTCCTGCCTGTCCGTGCCATTCTGCTGACGTATATCGTTGTGCGCCTGTCGGGAACCGGTTAAGGTGTTTTATTTATTGAAATTTTTTGCTTCCTAGACCATCTATGTAGGAATATCGTGTGACATTAAAAATCAGAGCTACCACTATTCATTCTCTAGGGTGCCTGCCTTCAGAAAAGCTATAAATGTTTGGGGGTTTTATGTAATCTTCTTCACCTTAGGGAACATGTTACATCTGTAATGCCCCGTACACACGATCGGAAATTCCGCCAGCAAAAGTCCGATGAGAGCTTTTGGTCGGAAAATGGGATCGTGTGTATGCTCCATCGGACTTTAGCTGGCGGAATTTCGACCAGCAAAAGATTGAGAGCATGTTCTCAAATTTTACGGACGGAAAAAGTTCCGATCGGCAATTCCGATCGTCTGTACAAATTCCGACGCGCAAAATTCCTACGCATGCTCGGAAACAATTTGACGCATGCTCGGAAGCATTGGACTTAATTTTCTCGGCTCGTCTTAGTTTTGTACGTCACCGCGTTCTTGACGATCAAAAGTTTAGAGAACTTTTGTGTGACCGTGTGTATGCAAGCCAAGCTTGAGCGGAATTCCGTCTGAAAAACCATCCAAGTTTTTTCCGACTGAAAATCCGCTCGTGTGTACGGGGCATAAGGTTTGTTAGTTAAAAATACTGGCTCCAAACTTTTTTAGCTGGCTCCTAAATTCAAAAGCAAATTTGTCAAACCCTGCATTACATTACATAGCTTGTAGCGATCGCGGTGTTCCATCATTTAAAACACAACTACCGTTTTTCTGTGCAAAAATAGATTGTGTTGACTAGTTTAGATTCCATACGGCACTCACCAAGATAGGCACCCAGTAGTAATTAAGAACGGGAGCCGTGTCTTGCACAATCCGGATTCTTTGAGTGAAGAAAAAGAAGGCAAGGATCCCTGAAAGGAAAAAAAATTGAAAATGACTGAAATATTTGTGAATGGATGAACAGAAAATGGAGGTTAACGGACCTTCAAAGCATGCGATTGTGATGTATGTGTCGGCAAAAGGTAAATTATATCTGAGTAGAAGGGCCTGCGTTGATGGGGTTTGAGGTTGTGTAGATGGGTAATCCATTGTTTTTCGATAGAACAGACCTTATCGGTGAAAAGGGAGATTCAACAGGAAGCAAAGCCTGCTGATGTAATGAGAAAATACATCCGCCTCCACATACTCAGAATTACAAACTGTGCATTAAAAAAAAATGACACTTTAAACAATATGGACCTGTAGCACCTAAAGTTTGTTCTGATTGAAACGGTTTTCCCTATACACATTAATTGGAATGCAGAAGCGGGTTGATGCAGCTTAGGTGCTTAAAAGTAGGAGGACAAATAGAAAAAAGAAGGCGCACCGACCTTGTGCATTATCCTTTAATGTATTTTTATAAAAAAAGTTAATTAAAAACTACACAAACATGTGGAAGAAAACTGCAAGATAAAAAGCCTTCAAATGATGGCCATCGGTCTCACGACAAGACTCCAGATGATAGTGGAAAAGATTATAAGGGCCACTGCTGGCTGACGCGTTTCGAAGGAATACCTTCTTCCTCAGAGCCCAGCAGTGATATCTCCTTCAGGTTCTATATCTATCTATCTATCTATATATATATATATATATATATATATATATATATACATATATATACATATATATATACACACATATATATATATATATATACACAGTGGTGTGAAAAAGTGTTTGCCCCCTTCCTCATTTCCTGTTCCTTTGCATGTTTGTCACACTTAAGTGTTTCGGAACATCAAACCAATTTAAACAATAGTCAAGGACAACACAAGTAAACACAAAATGCAATTTGTAAATGAAGGTGTTTATTATTAAAGGTGAAAAAAAATCCAAACCATCATGGCCCTGTGTGAAAAAAGTGATTGCCCCCTAAACCTAATAACTGGTTGGGCCACCCTTAGCAGCAACAACTGCAACCAAGCGTTTGCGATAACGTGCAATGAGGCTTTTACCGCGTCCTGGAGGAATTTTGGCCCACTCATCTTTGCAGAATTGTCCTAATTCAGTTACATTAGAGGGTTTTCGAGCATGAACGGCCTTTTTAAAGGTCATACCACAACATCTCAATAGGATTCAGGTCAGGACTTTGGCTAGGCCACTCCAAAGTCTTCATTTTGTTTTTCTTCAGCCATTCGGTGGTGGACTTGCTGGTGTGTTTAGGATCATTGTCCTGCTGCAGAACCCAAGTTCGTTTCAGCTTGAGTACACGAACAGATGGTCGGACATTCTCCTTCAGGATCTCTTGGTAGACAGCAGAATTCATAGTTCCTTTTATCACGGCAAGTCTTCCAGGTCCTGAAGCAGCAAAACAGCCCCAGACCATCACACTACCACCACCATATTTTACTGTTGGTATAATGTTCTTTTTCTGAAATGCAGTGTTCCTTCTACGCCAGATATACTTGGACACACACCTTCCAAAGAGTTCCACTTTTGTCTCATCGGTCCACAGAATGTTGTCCCAAAAGTCTTGGGGATCATCAAGATGTGTTGTGGAGAAATTGAGACGAGCTTTGATGTTCTTTTTGCTCAGCAGTGGTTTTCTCCTTGGAACTCTGCCATGCAGGCCATTTTTGCCCAGTCTTTTCCTGATGGTGGAGGCATGAACGCTGACCTTAACTGAGGCAAGTGAGGCCTGCAGTTCCTTGGACGTTGTTGTGGGGTCTTTTGTGACCTCTTGGATGAGTCGTCGCTGCGCTCTTGGGGTAATTTTGGGCGGCCGGCCACTCCTGGGAAGGTTCACCACTGTTCCATGTCTTCGCCATTTGTGGATAATGGCTCTCACTGTGGTTCGCTGGATTCCCAAAGCTTTGGAAATGGCTTTATAACCCTTCCCAGACTGATAGATCTCAATTACTTTCTTTCTCAATTGTTCCTGAATTTCTTTGGGTCTCGGCATGATGTGTAGCTTTTAAGGATCTTCTGGTGGACCTTACTGTGTCAAGCAGCTCCTATTTAAGTGATGCCTTGATTGTGAACAGGTGTGGCAATAATCAGGCCTGGGTGTGGCTAGAGAAATTGAACTCAGGTGTGGACAACCACAGTTATAGTATGTTTTAACAAGGGGGGCAATCACTTTTTCACACAGGGCCATGATGGTTTGGATTTTTTTTCCCCTTTAATAATAAACACCTTTATTTACAAATTGCATTTTGTGTTTACTTGTGTTGTCCTTGACTATTGTTTAAATTGGTTTGATGTTCCGAAACACTTAAGTGTGACAAACATGCAAAGGAACAGGAAATGAGGAAGGGGGCAAACACTTTTTCACACCACTGTATATATATATATATACACACACATACACACGAATGAGAGAGTGTGCACCAATGAGGCACCTCCCAGACGGATCCCTGAGCCTCATTGGTGCACACTCTCTCGTGTGTGTGTGTGTGTGTGTGTGTGTGTGTGTGTGTGTGTGTGTGTGTATATATATATATACACATATACACATACACACACACACACACAAGAACCTGAAGGAGATATCACTGCTGGGCTCTGGGAAAGAAGGTATTCCTTCGAAACGCGTCAGCCAGCAGTGGCCCTTATAATCTTCTCCACTATCATCTGGAGTCTTGTCGTGAGACCGATGGCCATCATCTGAAGGCTTTTTATATTGCAGTTTTCTTCCACATGTTTGAGTAGTTTTTAATTAACATTTTTAAATAAAATATATTAAAAGGATAATGCAAACGCTTGGTGCGCCTTCTTTTTTCTATTTCTCCTTTGACTGCTAGGATATCCCTATCCTTGAGGGCAGCAAGGCCTGAGACGTTGTCCATTACGAACTCTAGCCCACCTGGTTGGCCCCCTAGTGTGCAGGAGTATTCGTTTTCTGCGATTAAAAGTAGGTCAGAAGGTCAACTACAGGCCAGATGCACCCATCAATGTGACTGATGTCAGATGCAACTGGAATAGTCCTAAAAGCAAACTGTAAGGCTACATTCACACCTCTGCGTTTTGAATCGCGGGCAGATATGCCACAAATCTCTCTGCGATTTCAAAGCGCCAAGGTGTGAATGACAAATTCACAGATCAATCGCGCTGCAATTGCAGCAATCCGCATCGAATGAAGCTGGTCGACCCCAAAAAAATTCAGGAGCTACTTTTGGGTGACATGCTTCACGCGATCCGGGTTTGGCGCAATTTATCGCGGAACAATGATGGCAGAACCTCACTGCTATTTTAAGTGCCATTCAAATGAATGGCATCTCAAATGTGCGTTTTGCGATTTGTCATGCACACCTCGGCACCTTGAAACCGTGGGCAGAATCGCAGCAAGTCTGCCCACGATTCAAAACGTTGAGGTGTGAATGCAGCCTAAACTCTTCTGTCACATACCGCCAAACCCAATGTCATTTTTTTTTTCTACAATTATGTTTGATAGCTTCACCTTCTGAATGTTGGTCTATTGTGTGAACAATGGTGAGATGACCCCATAGCAAGAGAGGACTTCTAAATTAACACAATACATTGTATGCTGCCTTACTGAATAAGCCTCGAGTCATTATAAATTTTAATATTTCAGATGCACCGAGCCATGCAACACCACATAAGTGCAAACACAACATTATTTTCTAAGGTAGGCTATAGATTATGCAATTTTCTTTCAGGTGGAAGCAAAGAAAATTGCTCGATTTCCCCATCAACACTGAATGTGGAATCCCTCCTGCTACGCTATTGTGTTCTGCCAGCAGAGAGTGTGGGGAGCCTTCTCCACCAGAAGAAGAAATTTGGAGTTGCCGGCGGCATTAATTGATCAGGAAAAACCCAACAGGCTAGTTGTACACAAGTCGATCGACTTAGGTACAGCGAGGGTGCCCATATGTTATTCAAATTTGGCTGGTCCCTACTGAACCAGCAGAATTTCAATCCATGTATGGACAGCTTAATGTATTCATGTTACACCTAAACTAAAGCTGGCCATACACGGATCGAATTCCGAAAGAACTTTCTTTCGAAAATCTTATCTAAGAATTTTCGTGCGTATTTCGCACCATTAGTGGGCTTCAGCAACGGCAGATTTTCGTGCGGCCATCGAATTTTCAAAATCCGACATGTTGGAATTTTTTTTAAAACTAACCATTTTCGAACCAATGATGGGAGAATCGTGCGAGAAATGTAAACTAAAAAGAAATGCACATGTGCAAGAAAAGAAAACTCCCGGAAAGAAAAGAAGATTCCCAGACACGAAAATTCTTTTCTGTAGGAACAGGTGAAATTGAAGGTTTGGTTGGTCGAATTTTCGAAATCAATGGTGGCACCATCGAATCACAAAACGAACAAATTTTCTGATTTTCAAAAGAAAGTTCTTTCGAAATTCGACCCGTGTATGGCCAGCTTAAAGCCTAGTACACACGGGCTGAATGTCGGGCGACATCTGGCTTCTGTTGGACCGGCTACCATACACACGGGCCAAATAACGGCTGTTTTTTATTGAACCAGCCAACATTCTGCCCATAGAAGAGAAAAGTACAACAAGGCCAAACTTGGGGAGAAATCAATAGATATCCAACAACCAACCAGGATAACTACTCCTGGCAAGTAAATTTGTGAGGAGCAACCCTGCCTAAACTCCAGGGTGCTACATTATATTTTCTGGAGACTCCAATGGTGAGATCTCCTCACCTGAAATCTCAGCTACATCCAATTGCTCTGTGCATAACAAACCTAAGTCATTATGTCATGGGATTCCAATGGTTTCTCCAAAGGACACCTTTACTATGGCCTTGTGGAAAGGACAGAGAAAATGACGGGAGGGAAATCAGGATTTCTTTCAGAGTGCTTGAGAAATATAAGATAGCAGCCAATACAAATTCTAAATGGGTTTGGCCTTCAAATATAAAATTATACATTTCTACTTACCAACACAGCCAACTACCAGCAATTTTCCCAGGAACAGAAGGAAGTCTGTAACTTTATCAAGGACCGCAACACTGGAAAGAGAGAGAATGATAAGTGCTACATAGAGAGGGTTGAAATAAATATAGGATACGGTCCACCCACCAGAGGGGAGAGAGATGAAAAAATAATAAAATAAAAAAAAAAACATAATTAAAAAAAATAAAAATAAAAATAAAGAAGGAAAGGAAAGAAGTGAGTCTCCTATTGCAAACAGATACCCTTTTTACCCTGAAAATAAGACCTAGCGCGATTGTCGGTGATGGCTGCAATATAAAGCCCTACCCCCCAAATAAGCCCTAGTTAAAGTCCTTGTAGGTCTTATTTTCAGGGTAGGGTTTTTTTTTCGGGGAAACAGGGTAGGGCTTATTTGGTGGGTAGGGCTTATATTGCAGCCATCACCTACAATCACGCTAGGTCTTATTTTCGGCGAAACAGGGTAGTTTCTTAGGTTGTTACTTGTAACTGATTAGCTGCTCTGGGTAACACATATTCATTGTATTCAGGTTTTCATTACATGAGGCCACAGACAAGAATATTACAGAAGTCAGCCTTGAGTGCAAGTCATATTTATATGGTCAAATTCAACAAGGAACCAATCAAGCACTGACTATCTGGATATTGAACACATCTGTGTTTTATCATTTCCTGATGGATGGTTTTCAATATCTAATAAAGCAACCCACAAACTTACCGGATGATGTTTCTCATTAGCAGGAAGAAGGCATTCTTCGCAGATGTGCAGAAGTTGGTTCCGTATATGGCTATCTATAAGAGGTAAGACATTTAATTCTCACAGGGTTGTGGCTAAACACTTCTGTGACCTGTCATAAAAGATAGAGGTGGGCTGCCAATACTGATCTCCTGAAAATACTAGCTGCTTGGCTGTCTCCCATGCTTTTGGAGTAGCTGATCTAGAGTCAAAATATGTACAAATCCTTGCGAGCAACTACAGGTGCATCTCAAAATTACAATATCATCAAAAAGTTAGGGAGCCATGTCATCTGCTGGTGTTGGTCCACTGTGTTGTACCAAGTCCATAGTCAGCGCAGCCCTCTACAAGGAAATTCTAGAGCATGGCTCCCCAAATTATCATGGACTGTGGAAACTATACGTTTCAGTTCTAAGGATACCCATTGTTCTGAGGAGGGCAACAAGACCTTTGACATTCCAAACTCTATCCAAAGGGTTGGCTACACCAGGGCTTGACAAATTTGCTTGGAATCTAGGAGCCAGCTAAAAAAGTTAGGAGCCAGGTTTTCTTTTTATTGGAGAAAACATGGAGACGAGTGAGGGGAAGATGGCCCCCCGTCTGTCTCCAAGTCATTGCAGGGCAGAAGCGACTTCAAATCGTCACTTCTGCCCATAGCTCTTAAAAAGGGACATTTTATTATTTTTTTCAAATGGCAAATTTTTCAAAAAGAACAGTGAAAAAATTAAAAGTTGAAATAAATGAGAAAAAAATCAATTATTTTAAACGCGCCCGTCCCACGAGCTTGTTTGCAGAAGCAAACGCACACGCGAGTAGCGCCCGCATATGAAAGCGGTGTTCAAACCACACATGCGAGGTATCGATGTGATCGGTAGAGCGAGAACAATAATTCTAGCCCTAGACCTCCTCTGTAACTGAAAACATGCAACCTGTAAAAATTTTTAAACGACACCTATGGAGATTTTAAAGGGTAAAAGTTTGTCACAATTCCACGAGCGGCACAATTTTGAAGCGCAACATGTTTGGTATCAATTTACTCGCCGTAACATTATCTTTCACAATATAAAAAAAAAAATTGGGCAAACTTTACTGTTGTGTTATTTTTTTATTAAAAAAAGTATTTTTTCTGAAAAAAAAGTGCGCTTGTAAGTCCGCTGCGCAAATACGGTGTGACAGAAAGTATTGCAACGACCGCCATTTTATTCTCTAGGGTGTTAGAAAAAAATATTGGGGGGGTGCACTATGGAGACAGGATACCCCCAGCTGTGCTGCCCCAGGTCGCTAATTCTAGTCGCCAATGCGACCTGGCGACCGGGATTTGTAGAGCACTGGGCTACACCACCTAGTCATAGACGAAGCCCCTAAGCGCAGGAGAGATTGTGCTGTGTAATATGGTCAGGAAGCAGTAAAAAGGAGGCTGCTGGAAAAGTAAAATGTATTCCCTCTTATTTTATCATCAGGTATGCTTTTGTATACACGTGACCCTGTGCTAATGGAACCCTCCTCACAATGCTCAACGCTTGGCTGTTATGTTGATTCAAAAGTTCTGAATTTTCTTGGGCAAAGACAGCCTGGGGACTGGTATTTTCAGAAGGTGGTCAACAAAGGCAGCCTCTATTTTTCCAAGTGCCACTTTCTAACTTTAGGTGGTCTGGAGTTCCAGAGTGGCGGTAGCTATGTTTTATATCAGTCACAGTAACAGTTTTCCTGGTTTCACAGAGCCAAGATGAGGTCTAGACATAATGACATAAGAGCAGTGGCAATACAAAGTGAGTTTAAAAGAAAAAGTTTGAAGGTTTACAAATAAAATGTTAAAAAACATCTCTTCTGGGGCCCCCACCAGCGTACCTGGCTTCACCTCTTCAGAAAGTGCCCCCACAGAAAGCTGCTTCCTATGGGGGCACTAATGCTGGTTCAATCCTGAACTGTGCTGCCTGCATTTATAGATACAAACAGTGTGGCCCCGCCACTTCACAGAATTTGACTGACAGAAGTAGGAGGAGCCAATGGAGCCCATCAATCTTCTCTGTGCGAAGGGAGAGAGCCGCTGCTCTCAAGCACAGAGCTAGATTGAGATCGGTATCAGGTAAGTATATGGGGGGGGGGACGCGACTGGGGAGATCCTGGTTACAGAAGTTTGTTTTACTTAATACAGAGAATGAGTTAAAGGAAAAAAAAAAAAAACTGAAGAAGCTTTTAGAACCACTTTAAGCCCACACCCTTCTCATCCTCACCATGATGTAGGCATTCCTGTTCAGGAACTTTATGAACTTCTCCAGACACCAGAAACAGCACTTCAGGCAACACAGGAGGAAACGAGCACACTTATTATCTGCCCCTGGAAAAAAAAAAAAAACGTGACATGATTAAATATCATTGGAAACAATATCATTTAAAGTGAAAGCATATTAAGTGTCTATTATGTCTGATTTTTTTTTGTTTGTTTGTTTTTTTTTTTAAGTGTTTGTTAACCTAAAAAAAAAATTATATAAATGCTCCTGTTCCTTTAAAGCAGGTTATACAGCACAGTGCTTGTGCTGTGTAATTTGGTCCCCTGTATCACCTGAAATACCTGGCTGATCCTGCCCTCCCCCCTGTAAACTGACCACGGTTGATAATGGCTGCTGAGCCCCGACACAATGGTCAGTTTACGTGCCTCTCATCTGCTCTCTCCTCCGTGTTCTCCCCCCTCCCCTCCCTGCCTGTCAGCTCATGTCAGTGCCCGCCCCTTCCGCCCTTGCTGCTCAAATTACTGTACATTTTTACATCATCCTCTCTGTTAATTTATGTAAAGTGCTCCTGAGTCTGTGTCTTATAAAAATAATGTAGTATATACTTGTTTACATAACGCTGAACGGTGTCAGCGGGGGATCCTCCGCCCAGCCCACTGTAGCTGGCAGGCCGAGAGAGGAGAGAGCTGGCGGGTCATGTGAGCCGTTCAGCGCTCTGTAAACAGTTATATACTGCATTATTTTTTATAAGGCACAGACACAGGAGGGCTTTACATAAATAAACAGAGAGGATACTGTGATTTTCCATTGGTTGGTTAACAACCACTTTAACCTTAAAGACATTTTTGATAACCCTTTGTTTTCTCTTGCCTTTTCCATATTGTTTAAATCCTACTTAAATGTAGGAATTTTCAGATAGCCATTGGTTGCCCATAGGGGTGCAACGGATCAAAAAACTCACGGATCGGATCGATCCTCGGAACAGAGTCACGGATCGGATAATTTTTCGGATCAGCAAATAATAATTGAATTTGCACAAACCTGTGAAAATTCCGCCACCATATAGTCCCCACTGTAATATCCACGTCATCTCCCCCACTGTAATATCCACGTCATCTCCCCCACTGCAATATCCACATCCTCTCCCCCACTGTAATATTGGCAGGGTATCGCCGAGTATTGGCAGGGTATCGCCGAGTATTGGCAGGGTATCGCAGAGTATTGGCAGGGTATCGCAGAGTATTGGCAGGGTATCGCAGAGTAATGCAGAGTATCGGCTGGGTAATGCAGAGTATCGCAGAGTAATGCAGAGTATCGCAGAGTATTGGCTGGGTAATGCAGAGTATATGCTGGGTAATGCAGAGTATTGGCTGGGTAATGCAGAGTATTGGCTGGGTAATGCAGAGTATTGGCTGGGTAATGCAGAGTATTGGCTGGGTAATGCAGAGTATTGGCTGGGTAATGCAGAGTATTGGCTGGGTAATGCAGAGTATTGGCTGGGTGTAATGCAGGGTATTGGCTGGGTAATGCAGGGTATTGGCTGGGTAATGCAGGGTATTGGCTGGGTAATGCAGGGTATTGGCTGGGTAATGCAGGGTATTGGCTGGGTAATGCAGGGTATTGGCTGGGTAATGCAGGGTATTGGCTGGGTAATGCAGGGTATTGGCTGGGTAATGCAGGGTATTGGCTGGGTAATGCAGGGTATTGGCTGGGTAATGCAGGGTATTGGCTGGGTAATGCAGGGTATTGGCTGGGTAATGCAGGGTATTGGCTGGGTAATGCAGAGTTTGTTTACAAGTGATCGCTCCGTCATTTGACGGAGCGATCACATTGTAAACAGTGGCCGGGTGTACCAAGAGGGCCGCCGCTCCGAAGCTAGGCCGAAGCCGCAGCCTTTCCTAAGGCCGCCGGGTGTACCAAGATGGCCGCCGACGCTCCGGAGCTAGGCCGAAGCCGCGGCCTTTCCTAAGGCCGCGGAGCGCTCCGCGGATCGCGGGGTGTGCCGATCCGAACATGGTGACCCGTTCGGATCACGGATCGGCGACGATCCGTTGCACCCCTAGTTGCCGAGGAGAGTAGCCACTACAAATCATCCAACCTTGCTCAACAATTGCTATGATAAAATAGGAGCCACACAGGTATTGCATTGCTTTTATAGAGGATGTGAAGATGAACAGTAAGTGTCGGTTCACACTGGGGCGACTTAGGTGCCAGACAAGCCACGCTCCATTCAGTGCAATTCAGTGAACTTAGAAAAGGTTCCTGCACTACTTGGGGGCGCCTTTGGAGCGGCTTGCATTGACTTCAATTAAAGAAGTAGTTTGCAATCCGCACTAAAGTCGCACTGTGCAGGGTGTCTTCAGAGTCGGGCAACTTTGAAGCAGCCCCAATGTAAACTGAGCGTAGAAGCAGAACCACTGTGTGGCCCTGCAGAGCAGGAAAGGGACTCTATTAGCGGCAGATGTCTTATCTCAACAGTTGCTTTAAGTGGAACTTTAGTCAGAAAATTAAGTCCTGCTTCATCAAATCAGGCTGGCCCTTTTTGCAGGTATACAGTAGCTATGTAAAACATTAAAAATACAAGCCTATGAGGTTTACAAATCGAGTAAGGTGCTTTCCCAACCAGCGGTTTGAATGGAAGAAAATGACTAAAATCTCCATCTGAATACGCAATGTGGATGGGGGAATCCCTCCCGCTGTGTCATTGTATTCTGACAGCAGGGAGATTTCCCCACTGTCAGAATACACTCATCAGCACTGCCAGCTATAGCCGGCAGCAATGCTTATGAGAATCTTTTCCAACAGGCTGGTTGTACACAAGTCAATTAATACATCAGCTTGTGTACAACCAGCGTGCCCATACATGGATCAAAATGTATCCGGTCCCTACAAAATCAGCCAAATTTCAATCCATATATACGGCTGGAATTTACAGTGATAGCGTCTTTTCTTGTCCCCCTGATGTTCTCTCCTTTCTCCCTTGGCAGCAGCAGTGCTATGAGATTGAACACTATAAAGCTTCCATCAGCCTTCCTCTCTAGCTGAACCAAGACATACAATCAATGCTGGAAATGCACACAGTTTAATTGCAGAAAATAAAAAAATTTTTAGGTTATGGAGAGGGGGAGAGTTTTCAATAAGGAAGTGACTGCTCTGGGCTTCAGAAAAATGTTAACAGAAAAGTCAGTGCTACTACCCATACACCACATAGATAGCAGAGCTCCCAGGTGCTCGATCCACAGTCACTGGCTGAGTATAGTAATGTAAAAAAAATGACCCGCACTCCAGTTGTTGCTCTTAAAATTTCTTCATTTTATTGAATAGCCACAGTGAAAAAAAACGCAGATTAATTCAGTCTACGCGTTTCAGCCTTTAAGGCCTTCGTCATAACCACCAGCAAAATGGCAGGCTCCAGCGAGAAGCAACAGGAACAATGCTGGAGGCAATTTACAGCGCACACTAATTTTGGTAGCATAATTATTAATGCGAAATGTATGCTCTTTTGTTAAATGGTTTTCAACTTATTATGGTAAAGTTCTGCTTTAAAAATTGTACATTTGGTTGCCAGCGAGGCATCATTAAAGAGGAAGTAAACCCTCTTAACAAAAAACGAAAAAAAAAAAAAAAAAACCTGCAAGACAAAGGCATAATTAGCTAGTATGCATAGCATACTAGCTAATTATGCATCACTTACCTGAGATCGAAGCCTCGGCATCGGTCCTCTTCTCCCCCTCCGACCGCCGACATGTTCTCCCCGAAGTGACTTCCGGGTATCGCGGCTCCGGCGCTGTGACTTTCCGGAGCCGCGATGACGTCACGCGCATGCGCACGAAAGCAGCATATAACAACTGAAGCATCGGCATATAGCGCCGTTGCTTCAGTTGTCGCTAGTGCGCATGTGCCGCATGATGTCGGCACATGCAAATACAGGTATATCTCCTAAACCGTGCAGGTTTAGGAGATATCCCTGTTAGCTACAGGTAAGCCTTAATATAGGCTTACCTGTAAGCTAAAGTTGTAAAAGAGGGTTTACTTCCTCTTTAACAGCTCATGAGAAGAAGGGATAGTCACAATAGTACAGGTATAGAGAAAATAAATAAAAATTGATTTAGTCTATATTTTTGATTTTGGGTTTAGATACTCTTATGCCGCGTACACACGAAGGGACTATCCCGCGGGATTATCCTCTGGACTGAAGTCCAGAGGATAATCCCCTCGTGTGTGGGCGCCGGCGGACTTTTTGGCGCCAAAGTCCGGCGGACCAAAGTTTTAAGTTTTTGTTTTAAAATTATCCGCTGGACTTGGCAGTCCAGCGGACAATCCCGCCGTTAGTAGGCTAGTCCGCGGGACTTTTGAAAATGAACGGACTTGCCCACACACGGAGCAGTCCGTTCATTTAGAACGTAACTTCAGGTTACGTAGCTAGCGTAGGCAGTAAATGCCGCCGCGCTAGCTCCGTGACCTGGCATGGATTTAAAGGGACTCCCTACGCCGACAAACGGCGTGGGGGTTCACCCCAAATCCATGTCAGACCCTTATCCGAGCACACAGCCTGGCCGGCCAGGACAGGGGTGGGGACGAACGACCCCAAAGCACCTTGTCCCCATGTTGATGAGGACAAGGGCCTCTTCCCGACAACCCTGGCCGTTGGTTGTCGGGGTCTGCGGGCGGGGGCTTATCGGAATCTGGGAGCCCCCTTTTATAAGGGGGCCCTGAGATCCCGGCCCCCCACCCTATGTGAATGAGTATGGGGTACGATGTACCCCTACCCATTCACCTAAGGTGTAAAATGTAAAGTAAAAAAACACCCACACTTTTGAAAAAATAGTTTATTGCACTGCTACGGGGGTCTTCTTCTGTCTTGGGGGTCTTCTCGCCATTTACCAAGCTCTTTTACCGAAAAGGAAAGGGGGGGGACTTATGGACTTTTTAGGCACTGTAGACGTTAATATTTAATATCAAAAATTTATTCGTTCAGAAAGAACAACATGCATAATACACCACGTACATCTAAAAACACATACATTTGAGTTCAAACAAAAAAAGGAAGAGAAAACATAAATACAATACAGAGTCGCAAATGCAACCTAAAGGTCATAAGCCTATGGGATACCGCATTAATCACTCAATACCAGTCTGAACTTATTGCATTAGACCAGGAAATCCTTCTATTACAATCTGGCAATGAAAGTCTACAAACTCATGCCCAATTTACTAAACGCTGGCAGGAAGTCAAAGACTTCGTTACTCGAATAACTAAGGATATAATATATAAAAAACAAAACAAATTGGCTAAAGACAGACTGGCATTTATGGAAGGCTATGCGTATCGCTGGCAAACCCAATCTCAGACTAGAAATCCTCGCAACAGCTTCCGCATGCCTAGAAACAATACCAATGCACACTCAACTACTGATGATGACACTGAATCTGACTCTACACTCTCTTCTTTTCCAGAGTTCAACCAAAGGAGAGGCAACTACAATACGCAACACGGATCGTCGGGTGCACGTAAGCGGGATCTTGGTGGTGGGCCACGTACACCTTACAAAAAACGTCCGCCAATAGTAGACACTACTCTTACTTTGCACAAACCTATACACGCCAATGTTCAGTCACACAGTGGTGGGGGCCAACCCCAAGGCCAAATCCAAGGCAAATACCTAGGAGCCACCGCGCTTCATGCTATCCAACTTTTGAGCACTCAAAATCAATCTATACCCCAAACTTTACCATTGACCACTCCCACTGTAGAGACTCTACATCGTCCTGTTCTCCCTCTTTCTAGAACAAACTCTACTGAGGGTTTGTCCACAATCACCACCACTACTAATTCTCTTTCTACCCCTTCCCAACTCTCTATGTTTACACGTCAAAGTACTCTTGACGCACATATCTCACAGGCCAACCAAGCGGTAAATTTTCAATTGCCCCTGAACACACCGCCAACAACTTAGCGAATAATTGCACCATTATTAATCTCACCCCGTATGTGCTCTCAGACACCGAATTAGAAGTCTTAAGCCTAGGCTTGAGTTTCTGCCCTTCTTCAAATTTAGATAAATATGAAGCCATCAAAGATCTATACCTCTTTTCCCGTAATCTTACATATAAATATATGTTCGATAAAGACAGAGCTAGATCCCTCCAAGATAAAAATATCTCGGAAAAAGTAAAAAACTTTACCATGGAAGAGTTCAGAGCTCTTCGCAATCTTATTCTATTATTGGATGAAAGCGAGTCCGGTGTGCCATCGACCGACACACCTGACATCACCACATTGCCTACTAGCTCTACAGCACCAACCCGTCCCAAATTCAAACCGAAATCTCAAAGGTTTCCAGATCTCACAACGAACTCTTCACTATGGGCCTTTCTGGTGGGCACAGTCAATGACCTCAAATCACTTGTCAATAAAAACACTGACGATAATTTAACACCCTCTCAGTTACTAGCTATTCAACGCCTTCAATCCTACCCCGACATAGAAATTAAACCAGCAGACAAAGGAGGAAACATTGTCCTCATGACAAAAACATTCTATGAGAATATGGCACATGACATTCTCAAAAACAGAGAGTGGTATGTGCCCATTCAACTTGATCAAATTGAAGGCTTTAGGACCCAGTATCTTTCGGTCATTGGCTCTGCCCACCAGAGGGGCCTTATAGACTCAGATACATACAAGTATCTGAATGTACCCAATCCCAGATTAGCAACTTTTTACGTGCTCCCGAAGATACACAAACACCCTACCCGACCCCCGGGTAGGCCTATTGTGTCGGGAATTGGAGCCCTTACGGAAAATGCAAGCCGCTTTATTGATACTGTACTGATGCCACATGTCCTTTCACTTCCCTCATATACCAGGGACACCCTGGATCTTCTGAAAAACATTGAAGGAATGGTCGTGCCTCCTGATGCCCTCCTCGTGACGATAGATGTTGAAGCACTTTACTCCAGCATTCCTCACGAGCAGGGCATCAGGACAGCTAGAACCTTCCTTTATGAAGAAGATCACCATCACTGGGAATTCTGTGAGTTCATATTAGAATTATTGAGATTTGTCTTGACCAAAAACTGTTTCACCTTTAACGAGTCCCACTTCCTCCAGGTGCAGGGCGTGGCCATGGGCACTTGTTGTGCCCCGGCCTACGCCAACCTGTACCTGGGGGGGTGGGAACGGAATATCTTCTCCGACGAGAATCTGTCGCTCTATACCAGCCTAGCACTCTGCTGGCTGCGCTATATTGACGACATTTTTCTCGTCTGGGCGGGGTCCCCAAATAGTCTACAAACTTTTATGGAAATTCTCAACCAAAACTCCTTTAACCTCAAATTTACCTATTCCGTGAGTCCCAACAAAATCACTTTTCTTGATTTAACCATTTTTAGAGACCAGACAGGGTGTCTGGCGACAACATTATATAGAAAAGAAACGGCTGGCAACACTCTGCTCCATGCAGAAAGTGCCCACCCACAAACCCTGATTCGTAGTATCCCCTATGCCCAATACCTTAGACTGAGACGAAATTGTACACACACTGACGAGTTTAGAATACAGGCAAATCTCCTCCGAGATCGCCTTAAAGAGAGAGGATACAGTAAATCCCTCCTTAGAAAATCCTTCAACAAAGCACTGAGACAATCCAGAAACTCACTTCTTTACAAAATTAAAACTCCAAAAACCTCCGAGACCGTCCGTTATATAACCAGGTACTCCAAACAGCACAGTGAACTACGGGAAATTTTGGCCAAACATTGGCCTCTACTTCTCGAAGATCCTATCTTGAGAAAATACATTAGCCCCAGCCCTACCATCACATTCAGAAAATCACGATCTTTGCGTGACAAATTGACATCGAGTCACTACAGTACCACTAGACATCTCAGCACAGGCGACATTGGCATCTCCAGATGTGGACGATGCGCATATTGCCCATGGGTACAGCCAGGGAAGAGCTTTGCCCTCCCCAACGGGGAAACTTTTATTCCCCGCTTCTATGCGGACTGTGATACCCAAGGTGTAATATATCTAATGACATGCAGATGTAATGCATTTTATGTCGGAAAAACTATCCGTCAATTCCGGGCACGAATTAAAGACCACATCTATTACTCATCGGGGGGAAAAATGATAACCTCCGTGAGCAGACACCTAGATCTATATCACAAATTTGACACCACAGCTGTTTCCTTCATAGCCCTGGCAGTAGTCCCAAGGGACCCGCGAGGGGGCAACTGGGATAAGGAAATTTTGAAAAAAGAGACTCTCTGGATAGAACGCCTAGATGCTACCCGTTCCCCGGGTATCAATGAAGCACAATCATACAAACCCTTCCTCTAAAAAACGTTTCACAGTTATATCCCCTGTCCCTCTAGCTCTGTCTAAGAACATTCCATCTGACTAGATATTTGCTTCTACTCTGATCAAGTTAAACATTTGCTCTACAGTACATTTCTTCTATTCCAAGCAGTTCCCTCAATTATGTCCTATAATTCCCTCTTTGTTCCTAGGCAGCCTTATTGCAAATAGACTGTCCATTATCGTTTTATACATTAATATTTTGCTCTGAATTTTTCAGAATTATAATATGAGTTGGTTACCGATTTCCCATTGTTACATATTGTTACTTTTTATTTAAAAGTGTTACGGAGTTTATTTCAAATCTGCCGACTGTGACCCCTGGGCCCTAACTATTCACACCTTCGGGCGCTGCGCTGCGAGGATTTTGGGCCTATCCGGCGCTCAGTGCGGCCGCACAGCGTCACTTTAGCCACCCAGTGACGAAGAGCAAGGAGTAATGGGGGAATCCTTCCCCCAGTCACTCCCTTTGCCTGAACGTGCTGCGCGCGCCGCCGCCTACGTCTCAGCCTCATCACGCAGGCGCGGGACGGGGCGTCGGCGCATGCGCAGTACGCTCCCTTGCGGCCGATCCGGATGACGTCAAGCCGGCGACGCCGGATGTTGATGACGGATGGGGCGTATATTTAAGCACATGAGCTTGTGCTTCCTGTCAGCGTCCCCTGCTCCTCACTACAGACCTGTTGCTGGTAGGCTTGTCCCTGCTATCGTCCCGGGATGGTAAGCTACATACTTGCCGTTTGGCTATACTATTTTTCCAGTTTAGATTATTGCCCTCTGCTTATCTTGAGCCTTCCCTAATGTATATGGCCCTATTTTACAGGTCCATCACGGCACCACTCTCTAAGTGTAAAGCCCTTTCTACTCGATTACCAAATGGATGGTCCTCGTCTTTTTGGCTGGCTTAAACATAATACCTTTATATAAACTATCTAAGTGCCGATGCATATATACCCCCCACTTTTAGGGACTTTGCTTGCTTCCTTCTGATTATACAGGTGAGTCAATACTCCCAACCTTATTATTCTTTGATAAGTCTCCCTACCAAACTTGGCTACCCTGTGTTGTACGGACAGGGGTCCTATTAACCTTATATCCCATTACTACTCAGGTCCGTATCCGGGCTATACATGGTTCAACCCTACCCCATTTCCATCTTCATCAGGTCTCTTGGCTGGTGAGGAGACAACAGGGACTGTACTTATATATTTTTACCCTCTCTTCCCCTTTTGAGGAAAACCAAACGATTGTAGTAAGTACAATATACATTTTTTTTTTTTTTTTTTTTATATTCAAATGACAGTTAAAATGATATTCTATACGTCCCCACTGGGGGCCTGGATGTTCGGCTTATATTTTTGCTGCGCACTGCCTGATGGTGATGATGGGAACGTGATGGTCACACTCGGCAGATACTTTAGACCAATATATAATGTTATATACAATATAGAACATGTTATCTAGGAAGTATGAACGATATGCATATACTTACTGTGTTCTCTGGATTCCATGTCTATTTGTTAGTTACTGCAATCTCAGGCTCCAGACGAAGCGTTAAACGAAACAACGCGAAACATGTAGAGCTTTCGTCAATATTTACCAACGTCGCACTGCACCTTTGCCTCCAAGTGGATACCTCACCATATTGGGACTCAATCTGTCTTCATCGCCGATTTTTGTTCTGCGGTATCCCATAGGCTTATGACCTTTAGGTTGCATTTGCGACTCTGTATTGTATTTATGTTTTCTCTTCCTTTTTTTGTTTGAACTCAAATGTATGTGTTTTTAGATGTACGTGGTGTATTATGCATGTTGTTCTTTCTGAACGAATAAATTTTTGATATTAAATATTAACGTCTACAGTGCCTAAAAAGTCCATAAGTCCCCCCCCTTTCCTTTTCTATATTACATTAAGGACGTGGCACATGAGTACCCATTCAGTATCTGCAGTACCACACTGCATTGATACCTATTCTCTTTTCTTCAAAGCTCTTTTACCGAGCAGAGAAGTCCGGCTACCTTCTTCGTCGCCGCCGCCGTCGTCTGGGGGTCTCGATCCGCCTTGGGGGGTCTTCCGGGGTCTCTTCTGTTCTTGCGGCGGTCGTCGTTTTCCGCGCCGCCTTCTTCTTGTTCTTGTTCTTCTTCTTCTTCCGATGTTGACCCGATGCTCTCTGCGCTGGGACTTATATAGGGACATGGGGACAGGGTCACATGCTCATGTCACATGGTGACCCAGCACCCTTGCGATGTCACAGTCCCGGAGGATGCTGGGACTGTGACATCGCAAGGGGGCGGGGTCACCATGTGACCCTGTCCCCATGTCCCTATATAAGTCCCAGCGCAGCGCGGCTCAGCCATTCCGGCCGGAGAGAGCATCGGGTCAACATCGGAAGAAGAAGAAGAACAAGAAGAAGAAGGCGGCAAGAACAAGAACAGAAGAGACCCCGGAAGACCCCCGAAGGCGGATCGAGACCCCCAGACGACGGCGGCAGCGACGAAGAAGGTAGCCGGACTTCTCCGCTCGGTAAAAGAGCTTGGTAAATGGCGGAGGAGTCCGGCGAGAAGACCCCTAAGACGGAAGAAGACCCCCGGAGCAGTGCAATAAACTATTTTTTCAAAAGTGTGGGTGTTTTTTTACTTTACATTTTACACCTTAGGTGAATGGGTAGGGGTACATCGTACCCCATACTCATTCACATAGGGTGGGGGGCCGGGATCTGAGGGCCCCCTTATAAAAGGGGGCTCCCAGATTCCGATAAGCCCCCGCCCGCAGACCCCGACAACCAACGGCCAGGGTTGTCGGGAAGAGGCCCTTGTCCTCATCAACATGGGGACAAGGTGCTTTGGGGTGGGGGGGCCGCACGGCCCCCCTTTCCCCAGGGCACCCCCCATGTTGAAGGCACGCGGCCTGGTACGGCTCAGGAGGGGGGGGGGGGCGCTCGTTCGTCCCCACCCCTTTCCTGGCCGGCCAGGCTGTGTGCTCGGATAAGGGTCTGACATGGATTTGGGGGGAACCCCCGCGCCGTTTTTCGGCGTAGGGAGTCCCTTTAAATCCATGCCAGGTCACGGAGCTAGCGCGGCGGCATTTACTGCCTACGCTAGCTACGTAACCTGAAGTCACGTGCTAAATGAACGGACTTGCCGATGAGCGGCAAGTCCGTTCATTTCAAAAGTCCCGCGGACTTTGGCCGGCGGATTATCCGCCGGAGAAGTCCGTGCGTGTGTGGGCAAGTCACACGCTCGGAAAGTCCGGCGGAGCCAGCTGGAAAGTCCGCACGGCATAATGCCGCGTACACACGATCGGACATTCTGACAACAAAACCGTGGATTTTTTTTCCAAAGGATGTTGGCTCAATCTTGTCTTGCATACACACAGTCACACAAATGTTGTTGGAAATTCCAAACGTGAGAACGTGGCGACGTACAAGATATCCCACGAGCCAAGAAAAAGGAAGTTCAATAGCCAGTGCGGCTCCTTCTGCTTGATTCAGAGCATGCGTGACGGACTTGTGTACACATGATCGGACTTTCCGAAAACAAGTGAAGTTGGCGGAAAATTTGAGAACCTGCTCTTAAAACATTTGTGGCCGGAAATTCCGACAGCAAATGTTTGATGGAGCATACACACGGTCAGACTTTGACAACAAGCTCACATCAAACATTTTACGTCGGAAAGTCCGACCGTGTGTATGCAGCACTAGAAGTCCAATAGAAGTTTTAAAAAATATTATTAAGTAGACTGCATGAATGTTGTGCCAAAAGCTGAAAAAGAATAGTAATTATTCATTAACTTGCTCCCCAGGCTCAGGGCAAACTCCTCTTCAGCCGCAAAGAGAATTGCTGTTCCCAGTGTGGAATCAGCGGACTCTCTACAGCAACTGACACTCCCCCTCCCTACTGAGTGGCAGCTAAAGCCCAGCCAATCAGAAGAGCACTGTGTCATGTGCTCATGTGTGTAGCCTCACCTTTCAGCTTGTGGTCAAGATACTCCAGCATTATCCTGATGAGCTGCACAATGGCTAATATAAGAGAACCAAACGCCAGTGATCCAGTGTGATACCTGAAGAAAAAATAAAAAACATTTTATAGCTTCATGTAAAAGGGAAATTTTAAATAAACTTATGTGTACATATTAAAAAAACAAAAAAAAAAAAAAATAAAAAAAAAATGCATTAATGTTAAAATTTAAGTACCAGGATGCAGTTAAAATGCAAGCAGAACTAAACCCTCCTAATATTTTGCATCCAAGGAAGCTGCCATCTCATCTTCTCTTTGATCTGCACTTGCCATGGTGCTACACATGTGGTCAGTTATGACAACAGCTATTTGAGGGCTTGACAGTTCGGCTGAGAACCCAAGCAACTCTTGACAGCCCTGAATATAACCATTTTGGGAAAACCGTTTAGTTCCCCTTAAAGGGTAAGTTCATCTTTACAAAAAAGGTGCATATGCAGGCAAGGCACACCTGTAGATAAAAAACAAAAAACTATGCAGCTTTGACTAAAGTTGGATAATGCACTTGCTATAGGTGTAGGCCATTTACACACATCCCAAAGCCTGGCTGATAAAAAATCCCACAGATGGCATCATCCTGTCTTGCTTTGTTGCTAGGGTGTTGCCAAGACACTACCAGGTGTTTCTGCTCAACCCCACCCTCACAGGAGTAAACTCTCAAACCCTATAACAAGTGATCCTGATCCACCATCCCCTCCGTCGCAGCACCGCTGCGCTCAGAACTACTGCGACAGGAAGAGTATGCACATGTGAGGGGGTTTGAATTGGCTGGGAGGGTCTTAGCAACATCCTAGTAACAAGCCAGGATGTGATGATGCCATTTCAGAGAGTTAGTCAGGCTTTTGGAGCCTATTCCTATAGCAAGAACATATATCTTTGGTTAAAGCTGTACAAATTTGGTTTTATTAACCGGCACCCCTTACCCACATTGGCAGTTTTTTTTTTTTAGAAAAGGTGAATTAACCTTTTAAATGCGGATCTAATGTTAGCTATACTCCCCTCCAGTGATGCCCACGAGCATCAAATTCAACATATTCGCCCAATCTTCAATGTTTGGCATCTTCAGCCATCTTGGTTGGGCAGCCCAAGATAATGCAACTCCTGCACATGCAATGTTCATTCATCTTGGAACCAAGGCATGCCAAGAATGTATGCTGACCTACACATGCACTGAAAAGCCTTCTTATGCCGCGTACACACGAGCGGATTTTCCGTTGAAAAAAATCTTGGATGGTTTTTCCGACGGAATTCCACTCAAGCTTGTCTTGCATACACACGGTCACACAAAAGTTCGCTGAACTTTCGACTGTCAAGAAAGCGGTGATGTACAACACTACGTCGAGCCGAGAAAATTAAGTTCAATGCTTCCGAGCATGCAAATTGTTTCCGAGCATGCATAGGAATTTTGCGCGTCGGAATTGGTACAGACGATCGGAATTTCCTATCAAAACTTTTTCCGACCGAAAAATTGAGAACCTGCTCTCATCTTTTGCTGGCGGGAATTCGGCCAGCAAAAGTCCGATGGAGCATACACACGGTCGCATTTTCCGACCAAAATCTCTCATCTGTCTTTTGCTGGCCAAATTTCCCGATCGTGTGTATGCGGCATTACTAGCAATATCTCTTCTATGCAACGTTTTCCTTTACAGCGGAAATAAACCCAGCAATTTCACCATTTATCAAAAACAGTTAAATCCAAGGCATGCCTTTAGTGATAACGGTTACAGTTACTAGTGTTCTTATGTAAGCTCCCAATCGAACTGTCGAACCATCAAATGACTGGTTTCGTAACTGAACGCATGTGCAGCACCATGGCAACTGCAGACCAAACAGAGGCTAGGATGGCAGCTTCCTTGACTGTAAAGGAGGGTTTAGTTCCGATTTAAACCCTCCCATCCTTTTCAGCTAATGAAGCGACCATATTAGCCTCTGTTTCGTCTGCAGTTGCCATGGTGCTGCACATTCGTTCAGTTACGAAACCAGTCATTTGATGGTTTGACAGTTTGTTTGAGAGCACAACCAATGTGACAGTTGGCATTTCCAGCATTCCAGGAATGTAACTTTTTTTGAAACCATTAAATCAGTGAGTTTAGTTTCACTTTAAAAAGAGAAAATTCCCCTAGGTGGACTTTTAAAGGCACTGACAGTCAGTGCCCTAAAAGTCCACCTAGGGCAGGGGTGTCCCATCTTTCCAAACACTTGCACCAATACAATTTTAGTTTCACTTTAAAAGCAGAACTATACTAACCTGGAATCAAGCGATGCGCCATCCCCGGAACTCAGAGTAGGTCGATGACATCTTCAGGCAGTCAGCCTCAGGGTCTCCATCGTTGGCTGCTGTCATTAGCCGTGCCGAGAGGATGTCACTCCGCATGTGCAGGGGCTCCATCAGATTTGGCATTGCCGAATGTGTACAGTGAACTGCACTTGTGCAGCTTACTGTACAGGGGCGGACAGGCAGGTAAGTAGCTTTAATGCAAAGGAGACAAAGCAGGTCTCTTCTGCATTAAATCCAGGTCCAAACCAGTGTAAATATATTTATTTACAGTCACTGCACCGTATGCACTGCAACTGCAAAGGATTTTGAAGAACTTAGAAGGCATGTGCTCCTAATACTTGCTTGATTCAATATCTTCAATGACAGGAGCTTTTGAATAATTTTTTATTCTGCACTACACTCGCATAATAAAATGGAGATCACAACTGCTATAAGCAGGCATCCCCTACACCAGTGATGGCGAACCTTGGCACCCCAGATGTTTGAAACTACATTTCCCATGATGCTCATGCAATCTGCAGCGTAGTTGAGCATCATGGGAAGTGTAGTTCCAAAAAATCTGGGGTGCCAAGGTTCGCCATCACTGCCATACACAGTTAGTTATGGTGCAGAGAGTTCACTTCCAGAAAAGGGCTGATAAACAAGGAAAGCACCAGGATCCTTCTACTTGTATATTGTTTTCTCCAATTGGCTGTCTGAAATAACATGGCATGGTGGGGGGATGTTTAGGACTGAGCTAACCCTTTGTAGGGTCTGTCTACTTTTAGCAGGTTGTGATCTCCACAGTGCGGTGCAGTCTATAAATCACCACTTAGTACGAAGACCCTGAATCAAAGAAATGTGTAGAGCAGATGCCTTCCTTGTTTTCGACCCCTGCAGTCACTGATGAGCTAAAACAGGGTAGCATATAAACAGCCTTGGCCTGCGATGACAGCCATTGGAGCACAAAAGGGGGGGGGGGGGGTAGTGTTTCAACTTGCTTAACATCCCTGGAGATATTGATGATGGGGTTAATAAGCTTAATGCACCAAGCTATAAAGGATGGTTATTTTCCATGACTCATTTTTCAGGAATGACAGCCAACAGCAGTTAAAAATACCAGCGGTATGGCTGAAAATAAGAATTATGGCTAACACATGCTTTACAGATTCATTGATTAGATCAGGGTTTATCAATATTTTTATCTTGGGAGGAAATGGCATTAAATATAAATCAATGTTAAAATGTACCCATTTAATGTGAAACGTGTGCTTGTTTTCTTCTGCACAGATGTTCAATTCTTGGTCGAACTTTAGATAAGCAGTGTACAGGGGGGGGGGGGGGGCAGCAGAGCAGCGCCTCACGAGGTCTGGAGGGCACAGTACATATTACGACATCAGTTTCCTTCATATGCAAGAGCAAGGCAAGGAAGCAGGAGTCAGTCCTCTTGTGGCAAGCTGTTCCCCGCTGGTTCCTCCTCTCCTGTCCATCCCAGGTGAGGTCAAATTCAAGGACCTGGGATGAACGGGGGGAGGCTAACAGGGAACAGCTCGCCATAACCAGCACTATTACAGCCGCTTCCCTGCATAGCTCTGCTTGTGTAGGCAGTGGAGATGCATTCTGCCCATCAGCTGCCTGAGATTGATCATGGCTGAAACCCTGGGATTAGATAATACAGTTCTTTCACATAATGTAGTTATGCATTTTTTGATTTAATTTAACATGGCTTTTAATATGTGCATTACTAGATAGAAGTTCTGACACTTTGTTGTTTTAAAACTTGTATAAGTCAAACCAAGCAAATATGATGCAGCAATTACAACAGGACTTGTGTACTCCCTGTTAAACCATTTATTTTTCGGGGGGTTATGTTGCCACCCACAGGAGGATTGAACACAGGCAACAAAAAATAAATAAAAGAGGAGGAGGAGGAGGCTGGCCCAGAAACCAGAAGGAATAGTGGGAAACCAGATCCTTGATAGTGTCCAGACCTAGCTGATAGGACAAATCCTCTTCCTAAGGAGAAATTCTTGAAGAAGAAAGAAGAAGAAAGAAGAAAGAAGAAAGAAGAAAGAAGAAAGAAGAAAGAAGAAAGAAGAAAGAAGAAAGAAGAAAGAAGAAAGAAGATGGAAAACCTGAGGCTCCCACCTAATGAAATAGGCTTATCATTCTCCCTTGGAAAAAGGAAATCCTAAACTTTTTTTTAGCATTGTAGGAATCACAAATTCTGAGATTTCCCCTGTCCCTTAGAACCTGGTCTTTACCAGCCATGCGGTTACAGCCAGTGACCATTCAGCAGATCTTGGGGCTTGGGAAGAGACTTTTTAGTCTGTAGATCATGATGAACAAACAGGCAGTGCCTTCCATGAGTCTAGTGTAGCACCTTCGGCTGAGCCAGAAGGTTTATATTCAGTGCCCTGTACCTCTGAAATAGGTACTTGAACACCTCCAGGTGAAGGAACGACTCTCCTGGGTCCAGATGCTGCTGGCTAAGGTAGTCTTCCTGCCAACTGTCAATACCTGGAAAAGTACACAGCTGACAAGACTGGGACTTGGAAGTGCCACCAAGAACAGGAGGTTTGTTTGCGTGACAAAACATCTGGTTCCTCCCAGATGATTGAAGAACACCCCTGCCTTGGCATTGACCGACAATCTGGATTGGATGACCTTCCAGCAGAATGGTACCATGCTGCACAGACAGCCAAATTGACCAAATCGCCAGGATATTGATCAGACAAGACTTCTCTGCTTACCAAGTCCACTGCACCAACAAGCTCTGGACCTGGAATTGTCTTCAAGCCTACTTTTTACCACAATGGAGTCTGGAAAAGCTCCCTCCACAGAACCGTTTCTGAAAGGTTGCTTCCAGGCTATCCCCGCAATATCCAGTCCAGCCAGGTCTAGACATGGTACTCCAAAAGTCAAGCTGAAGACAACCACGTGGGATAACTGTAAACAAAAAGAACTTCAGCAGCGTTAGAGTCTTGATTTGAAAAGAAAAAAAGTGCTAGCTAAAGTTAGGATGGTCTTTATCACAGCAGAGCTGAAGAAAATTCCATCCATTGTCCTAGGACACTAGGAAAAACAGACATGCTGGTAGTGTGAGGGGGTTTTCTCTTTCTTGCATGCCAGTATCTAATCATTCTGTAGGTGGCAATATAACACAAACATTAAAAGACTTCCCATGTCCCTTAATGGACTGAAAGAAATAGAATGTAAAGCAGAACTCCGGTCAAAATGTTTTTTCCACGTCCTTGTAGCTAATCTCCTGCCTTCGCCAACTTTGCCATCCATGTTCTTCTGAGCTCTTTAGTTCCTCTGTAATAGACTGCTGAACTTGCTGAAAAAACGTTATTGCCTGGTGACATCCTGTTTGTAAGACCGCTGGCTGCTATCCCTCTCCTGAGCTCAGCCAGCGGTCTGACACGCCCCCCTTGTAGTCCTCTAAAAAGGAGCAGGAAGGAAGCAGAGATTTAGTGGGCGGATGGGGTCTCACAGCCCCCGGTCTGTGCCTCCTATTGAGGAGGTGTCCTCCTCCTCCTCCCTGCGAGCAATCCGCCGCTCCACTGTCCTGGCCACACTGGTGGTCCCTGGCATTCCGCACTGGTGGTCCCTGGCATTCCGCACTGGTTTGCATTTATATTAAAATGCTTTGTATTTATAAGGCTGTAACCTATCATACCGTGTGTTATGTATGGCTTGCTGGCTGCAGAACGAGAGGGGGGAGATTTATGTTGAAGTGGGCGAGTTCACATTTACATGTACAAGCCTAGTGTACCTCCCACATTCACTCCCATCCCAAGGATTCATGGGAAATGTAGTCTGATCACAGTTAGAAAGAAGAGGATATGATGCAATCGCTGTTCCAACACCTCCTACCTGCCAGAAAAGATGATGCATTTTTTGAATCACAAAGCTGATTTCCTGAAAATTCAATCACAAATCTCTCTTAAACGGTAAGAAATTTCACAAATGTAAAAGGGGGGTGACCAACTGCGCGAACCAATAAGGGTAAAAATCAATATATAAAAAGCAATATATAAAACTATAAGTTAGCAACTGCCGCAGCCACCATCAAAGTGTTCACACACCAACGTACAGTATAAATAAATATAAGAAGATATATCTAAAATGGGGCGCTAACCATAAAAATATGATTAAGTTAATAAGATAAAAATGAGACACTCAAATTGCAAAACAATGAGATAAATAAAATTAATATAAAATATATGTGGCGCTTGCTGGTGGGAAGGATGCCAATCCTGCGGGAGGGCTCCAAAGGATGGTTTCCAAGACGCTTTTTTGGAAACCATCCTTTGGAGCCCTCCCGCAGGATTTGCATCCTTCCCACCAGCAAGCGCCACATATATTTTATATTAATTTTATTTATCTCATTGTTTTGCAATTTGAGTGTCTCATTTTCACAAATGTAGTGTTTTGTGTGAGGGGTGTACTAATGCTTTCTGCTTTGAAGTACAGTTAGCAAAAATAACCAAAATCTAGTTTTATATTAAAGCTCAACTCCAGACAATTTTTGTGGACAAAGGGGGGGAATTTAGTTTGAATGTCGTCTGTGTCCCTGAGAGATATCTAGATATCCCCCTGATTTAGCAGTTCTTACCTGAGAGCTCTGCCCAATGAAGAGAAAATAGGAAATGCTGGCATGTCATCTGGCTTTTTGAAGGCCCAGTAGTAGGAGGCAAATGCCCCAGCTAGAGTCACTTGACCTAGAGCGATGACAAAGTTGGCCAACCAGAGAAACATAAAGGCGTTGTAAATCTGGAAAACGATCAGGTACTTGTGGTAATAGGTTTCTCCTCCATAGAAAGCAAACTGGCATCTAGCATCTGGGCACAAGCGGGTAACATTGGTGGTGTTGAAGGTCTAAGAAAAAAAAAAAAAAGAGAATAGTATCAGTTCCCCTTTTTGAGGTAAAACATCCACCAAAATACCTATTTTGTATTATTGCACACAGGTGTCACCTTGAGATATTCAAGACTGGGTAGCAAGTTATCCCCATCAACCAGAACACTGTCCATCTTCTAAGATTAGGCAATGGACTGTCAATGGGCAAGGAAGGGAAGCATGGGGGAGATTTACAGAGTCACACGGATTGGCCTTGTAAATTTTCCAAACTGTACAACATCATACACAAGTACTATTGGAAATTCTGTGCAAATAAATGGCTATTTTGCAATTCCATTAAATTTAGTATGTGCCACAGTAGTGCAAAAAATGTATTGCATTCCCTTCCAACCTCCACGACAGGTTCAAGGAAAGGGTCCAGGGTGCTAGCAGGTAAAAGCAAACTTAAGCAGGTCATAGATGGTGCGATTTCCTTTCCCACGACCATGGATTGCAGTAAAGAAAATTGCTCAATTCCCCCATCAACACAATCAGTGTTGATGGGCGAATTCCTCCCAGGGAGCTTGTGTTCTCCCAGCAGGGAAGAACAGGGGGGGGGGGGGCATCCATGCCGGGAGAACACCGTGCTTGCTAGTGGCTATAACTGACAGTAATCACATGCCGAAAACCCGCCATACTGGTTGTACGATTGACTTGGGTACAATCAGCTTACCCATAGATGGATCGAATCTCAGCCAGTCCCTGCTGAACTGGCCAAGATGCCAAACATCTAAGGCCAGATCAACCACTTAAGGACCAGGCCTATCTTTCAAACTTGTTGTTTACAAGTTAAAAATCTTTTTTTTTTTTTGCTAGAAAATAGCTTAGAACCCCCAAACATTATATATATTTATTTCAAAACACCCTAGAGAATAAAATGGCGGTCGTTGCAATACTTTATGTCACACCGTATTTGCGCAGCGGTCTTCCAAAAGAATTTTTTTGGAAAAACACACTTTTTTTTTTCTTATTCAAAAAACAGTAAAGTTTGCCCAATTTTTTTTTTTATATTGTGAAAAAATAAAAAAAAGGAAGGAAGGAGAAAGCGCCTTTTTTTTTTTAAAGAAAATACCAGGGTTATGGCAGCTATCTGCTGCCATAACAATGGTATTCTATGTCAAAGTACCGACGTATAACGACGGCGGGCGGTCAGAAAGTGGTTAAAGTGGATGTAAACCCGATTCATGAAATTTGAGCTGGGCACATACATCTGCAGTGTTTTCTTTTCCCTCTCTCCAAAGCCCTAAGTCAGATAGCTTTCTCCTGCTCCCTTCTCCTGTTATCAGCCTGATAACTTCTGACAAGTTCTGACACGTGATAAAACCAGCCTGAAATTTGTGTCAGGGAGGGTACTAAAAATAGATTAGCAGGTAGCTGGTCAATTCACAGCACAGCTCTGCAAATCTCCGCCTATGTGAAGAGGGGGCGTGTGTCTTTCCTTCCAATCAGCTGTCTCAAAGTATATGGCAAGACTCCCCTCCCCCTGCTGGAAAAGGAAGAGACAATTCTAACAGGATATGCACTTTCTAAACAGTATATAAAAAGGTGATACAAATGTAAAATTATGTAGGGAGATTGGTTTCATCTCTGTGTATCTGAGGCTGTTCACTTCTCTGGGTATCTGGGTATATGTGAGGGTTTACATCCACTTTAGGACAGCAATTAAAAGTCACCCTGGTGAGCATTAGTTTCAGTGATTATACCCACAAGCAAAAAACGGATGATTAGCAGTTAGCAGCTATACCCCCTCATGTCCCACCCCCCCCCCCCCCCCCAAGAAGCTCATTATAAAAGATTTATAGGCTTAGATCCTATTTCATAATTGGAAAGTAAATAAATCCCTTCACTTGTCCCTGAGAGCTCCACTTATTTGTGTCACTGTCTTAAAAGGGCAAAAGGTTAAAATGTCAGGGGAACTTTAAAGCGGAGTTCCACCCATATAAAAAAAAAGTCAGCAGCTACAAAAAGTGCAGCTGCTGACTTTTATTAATCACACACTCACCTGTCCCAGGGTCCGGCGATGTGGGCGTACGAAGCCTGACTCCTCTCTGCGGCGCCAGCATTGTCACGGTGGGCACCCGGCTGTGGCTTCACAGCCGGGCACGCACTGCGCAAACCACAATGTGGCTGGCCGCGCAATCATCTGGGACCTGTGACGTGTCCCAGATGATCGCTGAGAGGGAGGGTGGGAGAGGCGAACTTGCTTCCGGCGCCGATGTGCCCCGGGAGGAAGTGGGAGCTGGATCCCTCTAAAAAGAGGGTATCCGCTCCCCCCCTCCAAAAAAAAAAATGACCGGCCAAATGTGGCATGTCAGGAGGTCACCTTCACTTAAAGCGGAAGTTCCATTTTTGGGTGGAACTCCGCTTTAATAATAATTTTTTTTTTTTTAAAGGAAATTCTTTATCTTATGACTTAAAGGTTATTATTCAAGTCAAAACAAAAAAGGAAGAGGAAGTAGAAAGCAGCAGGATTTAGCTCCCACATCTGAGGCTTCCAGACAGATAATCTTCTGACTAAAATAGATGAAGCTCAGACCTTAACTGACATCTGAACATCAGATCTTCCCCATCCACAGGGTCAACATTTACATTTACTCCAATGGCTTTCAATAAACCGGCTTCAATACAAGAGAAAACAGAAGACCCCTTATCAAGCATTATAAAAGTACACATCTATTGCACAAATGAAGTTGAACTGTTAAAGTAAATGTGTCCCTTTGCTGTGGTTTAGCTTTGCCTTGCTGAGAGATGGAATAGATAAATATCCCCCAGTCTGGTTTTAGATTAACCACTTCATGCCCACACTATAGCCCAAAGAGTGCTACAGCGCGGCTCTCATGTTCTGGGAAGGTCTCCTTTGGATACAGCTGATCACAGATTGCGGTAAAGGGCCAATCACATTGGCCCTTTACCATGTGATCAGCTGTGTCCAATCACAGCTGATCAAATGTAAGGAAACTTGCCGGTTATCTGCATTTCTTTCCTCATGCACTGTCACAGCGTTGGGAGAGGAGAGCCAGTAACCGGCAAGTAGAACAGGGGGTATGTACACAGATAATCAGGGCACTGATCATTAATGCATTAATGATTATTAACCACTTCCCGACCGGCTACTGCATATATACGTCAGCAGAATGGCACGGGCAGGCAAAATCACGTTCCTGTACGTGATCGTGCATTTGCCTGCCCGTGGGTCGGGAGCGCGCCGCCAGCGGCGCGCTCGCGACCTGGTCGGGATCTCCGTGACCACCCGATCGCCGCTGGTATCCCGCATCGGGTTACGGAGCTGAAAAACGGGGAGAGGTCTATGTAAACAAACCTTTCCCCGCGCTTCCTACACTGACTGTCAGTGATCGGCTTTTCCCTGTCATCGGGAAACCGATCAATGACCGAAAAAATTGTAAAAAAGAAAAAAACATTTTTCAAACATTTTTGGTCTTTTTTTCCATTTGTTTAGCAAAAAATAAAAATCCAGTGGTGATTGAATACTACCAAAAGAAAGCTAAAAAATAAAATGATAAAAATTTAATTTTTGTAGTTTTGCATGACTGTGCAATTGTCATTCAAAATTGCGACAGCGCTGAAAGCTGAAAACTGGCCTGGGCAGATAGGGGGTGAAAGTGCCTTGTGTGGAAGTGGTTAATGATCCTGGATCACCTCTGGCAAACAAGCACCGTATAAGCACTGCATAAACCTATATGCATGTTCTTACCTAGAGGGCAGAGGTGGCGTTCTTCTAGTGACATCCTTATGCCCCGTACACACGGTCGGATATTCAGATGGAAAAAGTCCGATCGGATTATGTTGTCGGAAAATCCGATCATGTGTGGGCTCTAGCGGACTTTTGGAAAAAAATTGGAGAGCAGGATCTAAAATTTTCCGACAACAAAATCCGATCGGACTTTTTCTGATCGCATGTAGAGAATTCCGACGGACAAAGTGCCACGCATGCTCAGAAGAAATTTGGAGACGAAAGCTATTGGCTACTGCCCTGTACGTAGTCCCATTGTACGTCACCTCATTCAGAATGATCAGTTTTTCCGACAACTTTGTGTGTGCGCAACACCAGTTTCGGACAAAATCTTTCGGAAATTATCCGACGGATTTGGTGATCGGAATATCCGACCGTGTGTACGGGGGCTTAGCGCTGACCTCTTATGGAATGCAACAGAAATCAGTTGTTCATTCTAGCCGACTTCCCACCTCACAGAGCTTGGCCAGAGGGGATGGTTGATCATGGGTTGGGGAGAACTTCAGACATTTGGATGTTCTTTGATCCAGCCATAGACCACAAGATCAGGGGACATATTTGCGGATTACAAGCAACTTTAGTTGTATCAACCTCCCATCTCCCTGCATCTGTACTGGTAGAATTAGGTTAGCTTTTTTTTTTTCAATGAATAGTAATTTAGTAAGATATTTCACACTTTGGCAACGGTTCAAGTGCAGGAATCAATGTTCAATTTATAATTGTCTATTTTAAAAAGTCACCACTATCACCAATCCAACTGCTCCATCAGAGAGAAGGAGCCAAGCTCCCTCACGTGTATTGCTAGGGACTCACCCCCCAGCCAAAGTCATTCAGATGGCATTGCCCAGCATCAGCTCTCTCTGGTAAAGTAGCAGGCAGGGGCTTTTACAGATTGCTGGGGGATGGACTTACCTCTGGGTCACATGTTTTGGTGGCATAATCACACTGAGTTTCATTAAAGATCTTGTATACGGCCTCATTATAGGTCCATGCAGTGTAATGTGAAGTGGTGTCATCAGCTTAAAAAGTGAGTCTATTACTTTCAAAAAAAAAATAAAAATAAAAAAAACACCACACAAAAAAATAAAAAAAAAAACACAAAACACTCTCAAAACAAATAATACAGTGGTGTGAAAAAGTGTTTGCCCCCTTCCTCATTTCCTGTTCCTTTGCATGAAAATAATCGGTGTTTTTCGGCTAAAAGTCACAATTTAGGTCCATGCAGTGTAATGTGAAGTGGTGTCATCAGCTTAAAAAGTGAGTCTATTACTTTAAAAAAAAAAAAAAACACCACACAAAAAAAATAAATAAAAAAAAAAAAAAACACCACACAAAAAAAATAAAAAAAAAAACACAAACACTCTCAAAACAAATAATATAATTAAAATGTGAGCACCTAGGAGGTGCCTATACATACCTTGTAACTGCTTCATGATTATCCTGGAAGACCTTAGAAGTCAAATATGGAAAGCCCTCCTCTCCGCTTTAGAGCTGGCCGTGTGTCCTGCACCACCCTCAGGAAGGTCACCCATCCCTGAGAATGGCCAGTAGGTGCATGAAAGCAGATGCTGGGCACAGAAAAGGCCAGCCTTCAACATGACTATTAAAAGCTGGAATCTGTATATTTAGAGGGCCTTGTGCACCATGGATGCTCCAGAAGAGGTTTTCCATGTACCGTATATACTCGAGTATAGGCCGACCCGAATACAAGCCGATGCACCTAATTTTACCACAAAAAAAAAAATGGAAAAACGTAATGAATCCAGGTTAAGCCTAGGGTGAGAAATGCACAGCTACTGTAAGTGGAAAAGAGGGTCAACAATGCCCATTTGCAGCCTCACTGCGCCCATTTGCAGCCATAGGTCCCCCAAACTTCAAACTTAGTAAAGGGTTCCTAGATGCCCCCTAGCTGCAGCCAAAATCTGGGGTCTCTGGACCCAAAGGGTCCTGAAATGACATTGCTGCAGATGGACACAGTTGACCGACCTTGGGGCCTTGTAACTTGGGGCCACTTGGTGCTAGGAACCCCAAATTTGGTATGCAAACTCAGTCGAACTAGCACTACAAAAGATGGGGTTCCCATTACCAAGTGGCCCCGAGATACGAGGCCCCAAAGTCGGTTCGGAAAATGTCAAGCACTTTTCTGCAGCAGAGAATGACATTTTCCGAACCGACTTTGGGGCCCCCGTATCTCGGAGCCACTTAGTGCTAGGTACACCACTAGGCGTGCACACCAAATTTGGGGTTCCTAGCACCAAGAGGCCCTGAGATACGGGGCCCCAAAGTCGGGTCGGAAAATTTCATTTTCTGCTGCAGAAAAGTGCTTGACTCGAGTATAAGCCGAGGGGGGCATTTTCAGCACACAAAAAAATGTGCTGAAAAACTCGGCTTATACTCGAGTATATATGGTATATACAGGCATCTTATCTAGTTAGAAGCTTTTAGGAAGTGAAAGGTTTACTTTACAGTCTTTTTACAGCTTAAGGACTAGTAAACTAGGGGTTTAGGATCAATATGTGCTTTTCTTTTATTACTCCATAAAATCCAACGTGAATGCATAGAAAGCATTTAGGAAACGTATTTTAGATGCCTGTGTACATCCTTCTCCACAGACGTGAATGTGATTTCCCTAGTGAAATTATTATGCTTTCAAGAACTCTATTTATATAGCATAGATAGGGATTGAAACCTTCAAACAGAGCACCACGTCCTAATTAGAAATAAAAATATTCTGTATTTATAACTCTATTTATATGTGCAGATTGTAATTATACAAGTAAAAGGGGATGGGGGAAGGAGGGACTTCATATATGCAGGCTTCCTGCTCATTAGAGCTGCATGGTGATTGTGCTTTACTGTTCCTCCCTCAAGTCAGAGTTTCCCCATTAATACCGCTTTCACAATACAAAATCCTCAATCGCGGTACATTTGCTGAATGCAGCGAGGGCTTCCATGCCTTGTAGAAACAACTCGTCACTCCTCCCATTTCTCTATGGCTGTCTAAAATGAATCACATTGAACAGATGGATTGCCTTACAGCTTTTTTTCTACCATAGGAAAGGAAAGGGTTCGTGACACATGGTATTCATGGTCAATCTTTTTCTATTCTACTGTTAATACAGAAAGGTTTCTTCACAGTAAAAGCTGTGGAATAGACTCCCTCCAGAGGTGATTCTGGCAAGCTCAGTAGATTGCTTTAAAAAAAAAAAGGCCTGGATTCTTTTCCTAAATGCACATAATATAACTGGGTACTGACATTTATAGGTAAAGATGAACCAGAGAAAATCCGATTGCCTCTCGGGGGATCAGGAAGGAATTTTTTTTCCCTGCTGGAACAATTTAGAGTATGCTTTGCTGGGGTTTTTTGCCTTCCTCTGGATCAACTGTGGTGAAGTATTGTTACATAGTTACATAGTTAGGTTGAAAAAAGACACAAGTCCATCCACATAAAATAATAAAAATAAAAAAATAAAATAAATATACAATCCCATATACATAGTTAGGTTGAAAAAAGACACAAGTCCATCCAGTCCAACCACAAATAAAATAAAAAATATATGAAGATCATACAATGCCATATACCCAATTCTTTACCCACAAAAAAAAAAAAGTTGATGCTGTTTTTTTTTTCCTTGCACATGATTGGGTATTCTTTGCATTGTGAAGCTTTACCATATTTACACGCAGAGCATGCTCCAATCTGCTAAAGCATTGGAATACATGAAAAACACTGCATACATTTTTAGCGCCGCTATTTAATCTCAGTCTCTACCTATAGAAAAGATTCAGTTTAAATTCGCTTACATATACCTTTTTTAAAGTGGCAGCTACAGTTTAGAAGTTAGGTTGTCCTGAGCGCAGTGGATAGGCTTCTGATATAAAGTCAGTTCCGGTCAGTTTCTGCATCGGAAACTGACTGCATGGTGTGAACTAGAGACGTTGGAATACATGGAAAAACACTGTGCATGCATTTTTAGGGCCAGTTGATACCACAAAAATGCACTCCGGATACATTCCAGATCAGTTTTTGCTTACAGTTCACACCACATGCAGTTCCAGTGCGTTTTTGATACAATTTGCTAGGCTCCAGTACAGTTCTGTGCAGAAAAAAAATGCAGCTCGCTCGAGAGCCATTGGAATACATGAAAAACACTGCATACATTTTTAGTGCAGCAAAAAGAGCACAGAACTGCATCTGGTGTGAACTAGCACAAAGTGGTTGTAAACCCTTACAAACCACTTTGACCTACAGGTAAACCTAGATTAAGGCTTACCTGTAGGTCCAATAAATATCTCCTAAACCTACATGCCTTGCAGGGTGTCTTTACTTCCTCTTTAAAGAAACGTGTATACCAAATATAGGGGTGTCTGGAGACCAGGTGTTGGGTTGTCGGGCAGGATCTCAAGGGAGCTTACACTGGATGTCACTTGTATCAACAGGAATGCTGCATACAGAGATGCAAAATAATCTTCCTTTAAAATAGCCAGCAATAACAAATTCTACTTCGACTGCTTTGGTGGAGAAGGGCTGTGACAGCACCAGAGATGTGGTTGTGGAGCCTGATCTCTTTCCTGGTGAGGCATGTGAAATATTCAATAATGGATGTGACCAGTTATGGTGAAGAGTGGGATGTGATGACGGTGCGGGATGAGGAAGGATACACTGCAGTGATGGCCCAATAGGCAATACAGAGACACACTAGCAGGAAGGTGAAAAGCGGGAAAAGCAGGGAACACATCACATGACCGACCGCCCTAAGGAGAGAGAAGGAGAAGAATCAGGATACAATTTCTGGACACAACACACACACACCTTCTAATGCCCACATTGATGTCTAGTTTTTTGTTACCACTATGCATTTATAAAGCACTGACACTTTTCTGCATCCCTCCACAGTGAACACAACCAGTTGCATTGTTTTCTGCTCCCATAGAAGACATACAATCTTCAGCTTATAAAGTAATGACAGTTAGGAATTGCCAGCTCCTATCTCGCCACAGTTACTCAGCTGTTGATGATATCCTGCTGGTCAGTCCTGCCTACTTAAGCCATTCAGCCCAGTGGATCTCTGCCTTCGCCCTTGGTCAACATCACAGAGCCTATCTCCTGTGTTCCTGTTATAAGACTTGCTTTGCTGACATCCCTTCTGGCTCCAGATCCTGCTTGCTGTTCCACTACATTGATCCCTGACTTCTGGCTTGGCTGACCATCCGTTCTGGTTACTGAACTTTGGCTATGTTCTGACTACGTTTGTTCTTTTTACTTTTATTATTAAACAAGTGTGATTTAACAGTACTTTTGTCTCGGTCTGATTTCTTGGTTTCTGGACAATAAGAAGTTTATAGGACTGAAAGAAAACCCAAACAAACAGTCAGGTACAACCGATTTCTAGTTTTCTTAAAATGTACAACACCACCACACAGAGCAGGAAAAGCACCATTCCTGGCCTGAGGCATGTGAAATGGGCCACAACAACCACCCCTGCTCACCTGCTGGCTTCTTTAATGAGTGCAATGGCAATCATAATCCTTTTCCTGAGAAAGATGAGGATCAGAATAATAACCACCTCCATGATGCATAGAATAATCACTGTACAGAAGAGAAGTGCAAAATTAGAGATGTTCCAGCATACACACAGAAACAGCACCAGCTACATGGACCTGCATAGTGCCACCGCTACAATTTTCTGTGCACATGGGACCCATCCCTCCCATCTCTGTAGCCCACCCCCCCCCCCACCCCAGAGTCCTCTTACCACCAAAATAATCTGTACCCGCAGTATGTCAGCGCCTCCTATTAACATAGACTGTACTAAACACAGTGCCAGCCCCCCACCCACCTAACCAGTATCCACACAGTTCCAGCCCCTCCTACCACCAACTCAAACAGAATCCACACATTGCCAGCCTGCCCCCCCCCCAGCACCAGCCTAACCCGTACCCACACAGTGCCAGCCCGCCCCCCCCCCCCCCAGCCTAACCCGTACCCACACAGTGCCCGCCCCTCCCATCTCCACCATACCTGTACACAGTGCCAGCACCTCAACCACCATCAGAACCTGTACCCACACAATTCCAGCCCATTCTACCACCAATGTATTACACTGCATCAGAACCTCCGAACACTACTATTGCTTGTACATAAACAACCAGCTCTTTTCAACATCCAGCGCCTCCCACTTATTTCCATTACATAGCCTGTAGACTCACTGAATGCCAGCCATGTCTGCCTCAGGTGTAAGTAGACCCGGAAATCAGTCTGAAACCCAATGTCCTTCAGGCTCACATCCGATCCAGCTGTATCCTTCAACCGAGCATACTCCATGTAGCAGTGGAATATTCCTGCAGAAGACAAAAATCAGCAGATTCTCCATAACTGGTTCAACTACATTTACAGGGTACAAAACACAACTCGGGCACAAGGAATCCACAGCACAATCAGTTCCAATTCAACTTTACAGCCAGTGTTTGCATCACAGTGCTTCAGTGCAGTATAGAACTACCATACTCACGCTCCCTACTGAATGGAGAGCACTAGCTCTGACTCAGGAAGGGACATATTGGTCCTCTGCAGAGAGGCCGCTGCTTCTACACATAAAGCAAGGGTCTCTCTGCCGTATGGGTGGTGTGATTTGATCAAGCTGGAATGTTATGGAGTTTCATGGGGTGTTGGTGACACATCTCTTGTTCTGGTCTCCAGCCGTTGGTCACTGCAGCACCCACACTTTTCAGACACACCGGCTGGAACCGTGTGTACTCAAAGAAAGTAATGTCACCAGCATCTCCAAAAACAGGCCCAAAACTTTAGCAGCAATCACATAATTACAGCAGAAAGCTTTCTGCTGTAATTATGTGATCGCTGATTAAAGTTTGACCCATTTTTGGAGATCCTGGTGCGCTGGTGACATTACTTTCTGTGACTACACACGGTTCCAGCCGGTGTCTCTGAAAATTAGGTGGGTGCTGCAGTGACCAAAACAAGGGATGTGTCACCAACACACCATGAAACTCCATAACATTCCAGCTTGATCAAATCACACCACCCAAAGGATAGTGACATTTTGGAGCCACGCAGGACCCTTACATGCTTGATGAAGTACTCCTGCGTGGCTCCAAACCTTTGTTATCCTTTGCAGTGATGTGATCACTCAATGAAGCGTTGGACCCGATTTTTGAGTTTACTGGTGTGCTGGTGACACGAACCTCGTTCTGACTTGTTTTAATTTGTCGCAGGAAGCAAATGTATTTAGCCAAAACGTATTTCGGAAGTGTATTTATCCAGTTTTAACTTAGAGCTTAGTTAGGCCATTTTACATACTCACCATATCCCATGACTGCAATCAGGAGGACAATCATCACCCATATCATAATCCCAGCCAGAAACCTCAGCAAGACCACGAATAGCAAACTGATCAACATGGCAATGATAAGACCTCTGCAGAGGAAACAAAGAAATGGGTAGTGGTTGTGGGCATCCATTTATATGGTAAAGGCAAAAAAAATACACACATTATAACATATATTTTCTCTCTCTTTGGTAGTCCGGTAACTATTGCACATTACATTTTTAGTATTCCTATATCCAGCCGGAAGGTGGTTGTTCCCTCTCTACTCCTCACCTTTCCCACCTCCGCCCCATTCCAGCCCCCCCCCCTTGCCCCGTTCCAGCTCCCCACCCCCGCCCCGTTCCAGCCCCCCCCCCCCTTGCCCCGTTCCAGCTCCCCACCCCCGCCCCGTTCCAGCTCCCCACCCCCGCCCCAGCTCCCCACCTCGCCCCGTTCCAGCTCCCCACCCCAGCTCCGTTCCAGCTCCCCACCCCAGCTCTCCGCCCCCTCCCCGTTCCAGCTCTCCACCCCCGCCCCGTTCCAGCTCCCCACCCCCGCCCCATTCCAGCTCCCCACCCCCCCCCCACCCAGCCCCCACCCCCGCCCCCGCCCCGTTCCAGCTCCCCACCCCCGCCCCACCCCCGCCCCCCAGCCCCCGCCCTCCGCCCCGTTCCAGCTCTCCGCCCCAGCAACCCACCCCCGCCCCGTTCCAGCTCCCCGCCCCGTTCCAGCTCTCCGCCCCCGCCCCGTTCCAGCTCTTCGCCCCCGCCCCGTTCCAGCTCCCCACCCCAGCTCCCCACCCCGCCCCGTTCCAGCTCCCCACCCCCGCCCCAGCTCTCCGCCCCCGCCCTGTTCCAGCTCTCCGCCCCAGCTCTCCACCCCCGCCCCGTTCCACCCCCGCCCCGTTCCAGCTCCCCGCCCCGTTCCAGCTCCCCCCGCCCCGATCCAGCTCCCCCCCCCGCCCCCAGCTCTCCACCCCCGCCCCGTTCCAGCTCTCCACCCCCGCCCCGTTCCAGCTCTCCACCCCCGCCCCGTTCCAGCTCTCCACCCCCGCCCCGTTCCAGCTCTCCACCTCCACTCCTCACCTTTCCCCCTCTTCGATTTCCCTCCCCACCTTGTTCCATTTCTTCTCCTCCACTCCTTGTCATTCTCTCCCTATTCCTATTCCATTTCTTGTTTCATTCCTCCTACTCTACTCCTTTCTCATTCCGATCTGTTTCATGTCTTGCCCTCCAGCCATCCCCTCATATCTCTCGGTTCCATTTCTCCTCCTCCACCCCTCTCCCCATCGCTTCCTTTCCCCTCCTCCTTCCTTCTCTGTTCCATTTCTCCCTCTCTAATCTACCCCCTTTCTTTCTCCAGACTGCTTCCTATAGAGAGAGTCAGAGACAAACTGTCTGAAAGGAAGTAACTTCTTCTATCCTTTTGTAAAATGCATAGTGTTTTTTTTAATTCTTTGCAGTGGATGCAGTTTGTATTTGTTTATTTTTAAAAAAAAAAAAAAAAAAAAAATAGGACCTCCAGAAAAGGTAAAACCTCCACTCACTCCCATCCTCCTTCCTGTATTCCTCAGCAGCTCTGTTCCTCTTTGGGTAATACTTGGCATTTCTAAGTATGGGTGAGCATGTGACTTCTCTCCTTCCTCCCAGGATGCAGTACCTGGGCCTAAAGCTGGCCATACAGGCTCTTTATTGCAGAAGAGACCTGCTATGTCTTTTCTGCAATAAACAAACTTACCTGCCTGTTTGCAATCTGCTTTAGAACGTACACTGAACTGCACATGTACAGCTCAATGTATATTTTCGGCACTGAAATGAACGCCCATCCGCATTTGAGGGAGTTACGCCCTTCCCCTGTTGGCCAGTCAGAGACCTGAAAAACTGACTGGACAGTGAAAGGAGAAGCAGCAGACTGATGAGCTTATCTCTCTGCTCTCCTTTTGTCAGTATGTTCTTGTTAGCAAATGAGCACTGCAGCAAACCCAAATAGCTTCTTGTGCGGTTTCTCCCTCTCCCCGTCTTGAGCTCTGTTGTACAGGAGGTTGCAAACCGCTCAGATTCAGGTACTTACACCGCTTACAGCAAAATATAATGATGCCATAATACAGATTTCCATATCTAAGCATTTATTTATCCGCCCGATTCATCCTTACAGTAAACCTGGAAGAATTATGTAGGCTGCCATTGCTGAATTCTCCCTTTCAAAATGCTACTTGCATTTTTCATACTTGGAGTAACTATCTCAAAAGTAGTATGCCGATCCGGTATTCTGACTTCTCTTGGTGCATTATTGTTTCAGATTATTGAATTGCAAAGCATGGCAACAGCTCCATATTGTCTCGTTGCAGATTTTGTGGAAGCCTCCTATAGCGCAAATATTAGGCAATATAAAAATGTAGGATACATGCCAAAGTTAAATGTTGAGGATTAAATGTTCACTTCATCCAGGAGTAGTTACAAGCCATATTGCACATATAGTATAGCGACATTGACTTGTACTATTCCATAAATAAGCCTGTATCATGATTTAGGTGTACTATTCCATAATTAGGTACCGTATTTATCGGCGTATAACACACACCGGCGTATAACACGCACCCTGATTTTAAGAGGGAAGTTTCAGGAAAAAAACTTTCCACAGCCCCCTGCACAGCACACGGACCCCCATGCACAGCACACGGACCCCCCTGCACAGCATCCATGCACAGTACAAGCCTCCTGGGACAGCGCTGCCAGCATACCTTTAGGGGTTGAGAAGCTCCTCCTGTGTCACGGTCATTGTAGATGGGGGGCTTCTGTGTCTCATCTAAAGCCGCTCTCTCGTGAACCCGGTCATGCGACTCTCCTCTGCTGTTTTTATTGAGGGTCACATGCCCACTCTCCTCATCCAATCAAAAGCTACAATCGAGGAGGAGGCGGAGCAGGAGGAGAACGGTCATGTGAACATCAATGAGCAGAGGAGAGTCACATGACTGGGTACATGAGAGATCTCAATTGAGAAGCCGCCTCCTCCAATCACAATCTACAATCGAGGAGGAGGCGGACTGGGAGGAGGAGAGCAGCACGAAGAGCGGCCGGCTTCTGCTTACAGGTACCGGCATCGGGGGTGACGCGGGGGGGATACGATGTGTGGGAGGGGCTGGCATTTTCTGAACCAGGGCCAGGAAGGGTGGGGCGGCCGGCCCGACACCCTCCCAATGAGGTGGACCACCCGATATATGCCCCCGCCCGATCGGTAAGAAAAAAAAAAATATATACATATCGGCGTATAAAACACGCAGGCACGATTTTCCCTCTGTTTTCAGGGAAAAGGTGCGTGTTATACGCCGATAAATACGGTATATATCCTGAGAAGGTAAAAGTGTTCTTACATGATTATCCAGTACCAGGACACAGTGTAATCTTCAAAGATCTTCATAGCCACCTGCCGGGCCTCCAGCACCACGTTGGCTTTCCTGTACAGAACAGACCATCAATTATGAACACACAATGTAATATAGGTAAAGATCAGGGTTGTATTGCGACATCAAAATACACACACGATTATACAATCTCCGTCCATTTTGTCATGCAGTTATATTTAGTATAAAGTAATGTTGGAATGCATTATTGAAGACATGATGCTGCTTTATATTCACGGCTACCATTTAAACTCTATAAACAGAGAAATATTTTTACATTTACTGAACTATAAATGAGTCAAACGCCTCTCAACATTCCCGTCAGCCCTGCCCTTTATAGATCTTGTGCCAAATTTAGCCACAATGTTCAGAAGTGGGGCTCAAAATCAGAAGACAAATTTGTACATTTTTAGGCTTGGTGCCACCCCATCTGCTGCTACTTCTCGTGTCCAGAGCCACCAAAGTTCAATATATTTTTAAAATCCCAACTCCAGCAATTTTTTTTACTTACACCATCTATCTGTCACTTGCCATTGCTCCACTCTAATAATTAACACCAGTCTGCCATACATGAATCAACTTGTTTTGAGCAATAACAGTGCAGAGCAAAGCCTAACAAAGATTCATAAATCTGTAGCACTAACCCTGAAAATTGTAAAGAAGACAGGAGATGTTCTATTTTTTTGAGCCTATAACCCATTCATAGAGAAGTCATACGCAAGCAGAAAAGGAGAAACTGTAGTGTTCTTGAGGACTAATGAAAGATTTACATGTGCAGAAAGCAATGTGAGGAGACAAAAGACGAGTGCCAGGACAGAACGGCTGCCGGGGTGATTAGACCATTAGGGCTGGTTGTCTCTGTACTCACTTGGCTCCTTCCACCAGGTCAGACACATTGCGCTGTTTTTGGCCTTTTCCATCATCAAATGTTGTTTCATTGCCAACAGTAATCACTCCTTTCTTAATATTAATAGCTGGGAAGCACCTTCTGGTGACTGCAGAACCAAACATAATATATTATACTTCGTGCATGCTACATCAACTTTAAACTGCAGTCTCATTCTTAGAACATTCATAAAAAAAAAAAAAAAAAAGGTAAAAAAGTGTTCTTACCAGGAGGAGCTATGTGACATGGAGTCTGTCCCTCCCACCACAGGGTGACACCACCCAGGAGGAGCTATGCGATGCGGAATCGTCCTCCCAACCGCAGGGTGACACCATCCAGGAGGAGCTATGTGACATGAAGTCTGTCCCTTCCACCACAGGGTGTCACCACCCAGGAGGAGCTATGTGGCATGGAGTATGTCCTACCCACCACAGGGTGACACCGTGCAGGAGGAGCTATGAGGCAAGAAGTCTGTCCCTTCAACCGCAGGGTGACACCACCCAGGAGGAGCTATGTGGCATGGAGTATGTCCTTCCCACCCCAGGGTGACACCATGCAGGAGGAGCTATGTGACATGGAGTCTGTCCCTCCCACCACAGGGTGACACCACCCAGGAGGAGCTATATGGCATGGAGTATGTCCCTCCAACCAGAGGGTGGCACAGTATTGGAATTAACAGTAGTCCTCCCATCCACCATAAAAAAATAAATAAATAAATAAAATCAACAAATAACCACTTTTTTAAATTTTATTTTAGTATTAAAAAAAAAGTGATTCCCAATGGGCTGCCAAGCTATAGGTGACTGTACTTTCTATGTTTCTCTTTAAGTGGATATCAAGGCAAACATATCAATAAATCTCTGCAATACATATACATTTCCCCATGTTATCTCCTAAAAAAAAATGCTGTACATAAAGAAAGATACCCATTGATCTGCCATAAGTCCAGTGTGCACTGAAATCGCAGGCTATGTTGTAAGACATGGGTGCTCAACCTGTGGCCCTCCAGCTGTTGCAGAACTACAAGTCTCATCATGCCTCTCCCTTTGGGAGTCACGCTTGTAACGGTCAGTGGCTTGCAATGCATTATGGGATTTGCCCAACAGCTGGAGGACCACAGGTTGAGCACCCATGTTGTAAGATAGGTCTGTTTCATCTTCTGCTGGACCACAGAAACAACACTCCCTTATATTACAGAGGCGAAAAAAGAAGAAGTCATGCCCTGCAGTCCAGCCTAGGATAGACAAGAAGGGCTGACAGCTCCGCCTGAGATTTCAGTACAGCAAAGACACCAATTTGAAAGCTCAAACAGGAAACCTCCAAAGCTTGTGATCAGTACTCACATGGTTTGCTTGGAGTGATCATGGCCGGACAATCTTGATCTCTCAGCACCTCCACTGGGCTCTGAAACATCATACAAATGTAGAACAGAAACGCATTACCTTTTCAGCAACACAAAATCATACACAGCAACTTCCAACAGGGAGAAAAGGCTGAAACTGATTTTTTTTATAGTTTGATAGGGTTGTAGTGTGTGTATTGTAATCAAACAATTGAATTTTATTGCACTGCATTAACGCACATTCATTCTTGCATTTCGTAACCACATGTTAAAGAGGAACGGCGTTAATGCAGCCCATTCATTTTGAATCAGCTTGCAGCACACATTAATGAGCCAAATTTTCATTCAAAATGACTGCCAGTGAAACCAGCTTGTAGCAACGCACCACTGCGAAGGAAGCTTGGCGTATGGAAGGGTTAGCAGATTGAAAATTTTAGAGACTGCTGGTAGGCAATGTTGGGTTGCTCATCACTAGTTTGTGATATCATTGAAATAAAATGCTTCAAAATATAAGTGTTCCAAATTTTGCATAAAAAGAAAAAATAATGCTTTTATCAATGCATCTGTGCCAAGGAAAACTGGAAATCTTGTTATGCCGCGTACACACGGTCGGAATTCTCGTCGGAAAAAGCTCTGATGGTTTTCCCGTCGGAATTCCGACGGAATTTCGCTCAAACTGTCTTGCCTACACCCGGTCACACCAAATTCCGACGGTCAATAACACCACGCCTTAAAAAAAAAAAAAAAAAACATTCGACTGCACTATAAAAAGGGAAGTTTAATGCTTCGAATTGTTTCCGAGCATGTGTCGGAATTTTGCGTGTCGGAATTGCATACTTCCGTCGGAAAAATTAAGAACAGGTTCTCAATCCAAAGTCCGTCGGAAATTCCGACAGAAAAAGACCGATGGGCATAAACACGGTCGGAAAATCCGATGGAAACAGTCCGATGGGAGCTTTTCATCGGAAATTCCGACCGCGTGTACGCGGCATTAGGGAGTGCAGGGGCAGATGTCTCTCTTAGGACCACCTAATGAAATTTGCCCAGCAGGAGGACATAAACATGCAAAGATTTTTTATAAAAAATAGATGGGCAATTCGGAACTAATATTCAGTAACAAATATACATCAAAGCCGCGCTCCAATCAATTAGTATAAAAACTGACAGGCTGGTATACGGTCATTACCATATATGACACGATGGTTATGACTGATAGACTAAAAATAATGAGATAACAGTCTCTAGTGGACACAGATGATGTTTGCAGCTGAACAATGATGAGTGCACCTTTCACCACATATTCTTCCACCGCATGCTCAACACTCCCCCCTAGGGGTTTAAACTTAAAAAAAACAAAAAGGTCATCAGGCCTCTATCCACGTCCTGTGGGTTGATCAATCCGGATGTCTTTACAAAAACCTCTAAAATCCAGGGACATAGGGAAAAAGACTCCACATAGTCTAATACTGTTTGTGGAGTCTCTTTGCCCATATCCCTGGATTTTGGAGGTTTTTGTAAAGACATCCGCATCGATCAACCCGCAGGACGTGGATAGAGGCCTGATAACCTTTTGGTTTTGGCGAGTTTAAACCCCTAGGGGGGAGTGTTGAGCATGCGGTGGAAGAATATGTGGTGAAAGGTGCACTCATCATTGTTCAGCTGCAAACATCATCTGTGTCCATTAGAGACTGTTATCTTATTATTTTTAGTCTATCAGTCATAATCATTGACAGGCTGGTATATGGTCATTACCATATACAACACAGTTTTTATACTAATTGATTGAAGCGCCGCTTTGATGTATATTTGTTACTGAATATTATTTCCGAATTGCCCATCTATTTTTTATAAGTATGATCATTTTTTATCCATATTTATATTTGGTTGATTCAACCACCTGTGTTGAGGAACTTGTTACTCCATAGCGCTGATATAGGAAGAGTGGGATAGGGCGAGATTTTTTTCTTCCTTTTTTTAACATGCAAAGATTTTTCATGATCCTTGTTCTTGTGTTGCACTATTTTGGTTCCATGTCAAAAAGCAACACAATGTAAACGCAATCATACAACACTGAGCTCAAAAGACCGGTCACCTGAGATCCATACCCACCTTAAAGCTGAACTCCAAGAAAGCCAAGTCCTCCCATGTACTGGGGCTGTGCCCGCACTGCAAGGGTGAATGACCCGTTTAGACCCTTTTCACACTGAAGCGTTTTGAAGGCGCTATAGCATTAAAAAATAGCGCATGCAAACCGCCCTAAAACAGCTGCTCCATTCACTCCAGTGTGAAAGCCCGAGGCCGAGGCAGGGCGTCAGAAAAAGTCTTACCAGCAGCTTCTTTGGAGCGTTGAACTCACCGCTCCTCCACCGCTGCTCCCCAATGAAATCAATGGGGCACTCTGCGACACCGCCGACAAAACGCTGCTCCGGCAGCATTTTGCGGGTGGATTTAACCACTTTTCGGCCCGCCCCGCTAGCGGCCGAATAGTGCTGCTAAAACGACTGTAAAGCGATGCTAAAAATAGCGCCGATTTACCGCCAACGCGGGTAGCGGCACAGTGTGAAAGGGGTCTTAGATATAAGAGACTTGGTAAAGCAGCTTTACTTACCTGATTCTCCGCTCCAATAGGTTCCTCTGCATTGTTAGACCAGTCCCTGCAGTCTCTTCTCCCCTAATGTCCGGCAGTCTAAGATCCCTTGACAGCATCTAGGCCAACAAAGGGACCACAGCACTGCACTGAACACAAGGATGCTGAGAAAGTCCACCACCAGGGCATTAGAGGAGTGCCCTATGCCAGGGGAGCGGAGGGATCAGGTATAGAAAATTCTTTTCTAGTCCCTAGCATAAACAAGTCATTAACCCTTGCAGTGCAGGTGCCGCCCCTCTGCAAGGTAGGATTTGTAGGCTTACTGGAGTACAACTTTTAAGCTGAACGCTGGGCTGGCTGAAATAAAAAAACAAAAAAAAATAAAAAAATACACCCCTTTGCAATGCTGCACCCCACACTGAAAGGATTACATGCTCATTATGTCTATGGGTGTCAGAATATGGAGAAATACTTAAGTTATGTCATACTCCAGTACCAGTGGTGGCTGGTGCTAGTATTCGGGGGGGGGGGGCAAACACACCCCCCTGTGGGAGACGGATGGGGGCAATCACCCCCCCCCCCCTTCACCCCCACCCCTCCCCAGTGATCCTCATTAGAAGTCTCTTGCCACCCTCCCATTGTTGATCGCCCAGCCATCCGTCCAAGTCATCACACTGATAACCGATACATTGGAATCACATCCCTAGGACATCATCCTTTCCTACAAACAATCCATCCCATTGCAGGATCAGAGTCATGTATGGAGATGGGGGGGGGGGGGGGGGGGGAAATCAGAGGAGCTCTCCATTACTCCTCTCCCCCCGGGAATCAGGTGCAGTGACCTTGATCATCACCAATGACAGTCCGCTCACTCCCCATGTCCCTGCACACCATCCACAAACACCAACCCACCAGCCGCCACTGCTGGGGTTGCTGTCGGGCTTCCCTTGCATCTCCTCCTCTGGATCACAGCAGCAGTGCGTCTCCTCCCTCCTTCTTCTAGGCCAATAGGATCTCTTCTCCTTTCCGCCAAATCGGAAAACGGAACTCAGGACCCGCTTCCTGATTCGCCGGGAGAAGAATCAGTGTGACAATAGCAAATATATTCCCCTCCGAGCACACCCTTTTTTGAAGCCTATTAGAGCCTCAGGTGTTTAAAAAAAAAAAAAAAGAAGAAAACCCCAACCCATTAGAATCCAAGCCCCGCATGCAGATTAGGGGGCCAGACGCATAGATAGGGGGGTGGCGCCCCTGCGCCCTGCATTATGGTCCGCAACCGATTTCAACCACAGCTGCAGTTGCACACTCCTTCACATACAATAGAGCAGAGGTCCCCAACCCCTGGGCCTTGGACCGGCACCGATCCATGGACGGTTAGGAACCGGGCCGCACAGCAGGAATTTACATGGGAACGGAGAGCTGCCAGAGCACTTTACCTCTTCGACAGCTGTCCATTCCCAGCAGAAGTATGGGGCACTGTGGTACACGGTTCAGCACAAGCACAGCTATCCAACACCCCCCGCCACCAGTTTGTGGAAAAATGGTCTTCCACAAAAAGGGGACCTGGTATCAAAAAGGTTGGGGACCGCTGCACTAGAGGGTTGATAGCCCTGCATTTGAGGATGCCGAGGGACCTCCACTGGACCAAAGCTTCAGGGAGAAGAGGACAGCGTTGCAGCATGCTGGAACAGGGAGTCCTGCTTCTCCGCCTCTAGATATAAACGTGCATTGAACTCTTGCAGTAAGGGGGACCCTACTGCAAAGGGTTTTTTGTTTAGACCACAGTTCAGCTTTAAAGTGACCTGATCTCACAAAAATAAACCAAACCCATCCTGTAAAAGAATAGGTTTCATGCTTGGCTTGTCCTGTAGTGACGTAGCAGCTGGTGGGAGAAGCCAAGACACCCAGCAAGAGGACATGCTAGCTGCAAAACCTAAAAATGTCAGATAGCTGCGGTAGATGACACTACTTTAGGGAATACAGTGGTGTCTTCTCTTCATTCCAGCCTGCTGTGAAAGCAGAAGACTGATCAAGTCATCTCTCTGCTCTCTTCTCCCACCAGCATGTTCCTTGCCAGTACATTTTCATGAAGCACACCTGATTGGCTCCCAGTGCTACACCTCCCTCTCCTAGTAGAACTGCTGTATAGGAGATTGCAAGAGGCGGATACCAAGTCATGTCCTGTTTCGGCACTTTTACAAAGCGACTCATTTGTGTATTATATTTTCATGGGCTTCAGCTTTATAAATGGAGTCACCTTGGAGAAGTCGTTGAAGCCATATCTGCAGAACTTCTTGTAGTAGTCAAAGTTTTGCTGGGTTGTTGCAACGGTGAGGTACGTGAGAAATTGGTTCGGACATTCCTCCACACAGATCTGTCAAAAGAACCAAAATCCAAGTCATTCTCCATGAAGTCACTCAGGGTATAGGCCAATATACCGTATATACCTACATGTATAGATGGAGCTGGATTGAACAGAGTTTAATCTCCATGATTAAAAAATATTTTCAAAATTACAAGATAGACATGTCTATTCTTACTTAAATCTTACATGTAAAGTATTTCTTATAGATCTGTGCAAGATTCCAATGTGAAATGTTGCCTTTGTGCAGGATCTCCTGTAATAAAGACCGATCACTGCTGCTCTCTCATTGTGCAGGGTGACTGGTCTGGTCTCCTCCCCCTCCTGTAGTTTTCTATGGGCAGTCTTTAGTGGGTGGAGCCTGCTGGGCTCCTCCCACAGCGCTGTTCAGGTTATGTACAGCACAGCAGTGATCATATTACCTTGTGAAAGTAGCGGTAACATTTAATTTCAAATTGCTACCAATGAAAAACATGAAGGACACACACTAATACATTAAATTCTATTCTATATTATAATATATATATTATATATACACACACACAAACACTGTATATACTCGCGTATAAGCCGACCCGAATATAAGCTGAGGCACCTAATTTTACCACAAACAACTGGGAAAACTTATTGACTCAAGTACAAGCCTAGGGTGAGAAATGCGCAGCTACTGTAAGTGGAAAAGAGGGTCAACAATGCCCATTTGCAGCCATAGGTTCCCGAAACGTCAAACTTGGTAGTTAAGGGTTCCTAAATGCCAACTAGCTGCAGCCAAAATTTGGGTCTCTGGTCCCGAAATGACATTGCTGCAGATGGACACAGTTGACCAACTTTGGGGCCCCGTATCTCGGGGTCACTTGGTGCTAGGAACCCCATCTTTGGATATGTTGTAGTGCTAGCTCCACTGTGTTTGAATACCAAATTTGGGGTTCTAGCACCAAATGTCCCCAAAGTCGGGTCGGAAAATGTCATTTTCTGCTGCAGAAAAGTGCTTGACTCGAGTATAAGCCGAGGGGGGCACTTTCAGCACAAAAAAAAATGTGCGGAAAAAACTCGGCTTATACTCTTATATATATATTCCACAGTGTCTGCTCCCCTGTTAACATTAAGGCCCCTTTCACACCGGGATGCTTTGCAGGCGCTCCAGCGACTGCAAAGCGCCCTGAAACAGTCGCTGCTGTGTCTCCAGTGTGAAAGTCTGAGGTCAAAAAAGTCCTGCAAGCCGCATCTTTGGAGCGCTGTAGGAGCGGTGTATTTACCGCTCCTAAAGCACCCCTTCCCATTGAAAACAATGGGGAAGCACCGCAAACCCGCCTGCAAAGCGCCACTACAACTGCGCTTTGCGGGCGGTTTTAGCCCTTTTTTGGCCGCTAGCGGGGGGTTAAAACTGCCCCGCTAGCGGCTGAATACGCCGCTAAAACGACAGTAAAGTGCCGCTAAATATAGTGCCGCTTTACCGCCAGCGCCCACAACGCTTCAGTGTGAAAGTAGCCTAAGTGTTGGGATATTCAGGCAGATGCGGTTACTGTGGCTATTTACAATAGCCCTCAGTGGAGATTTCTCAGTCCACACAGTTTAGGGTGGATGGATTAATATAGATTTATCTCGCTCAGCCTGCAGGCTGAAGGAAAAAAAATAAAATAAAGTGTATGGAGAGCTTTAGCTTTGCTGCTCTTCTTGCTCTGACTGCAGCTACCCGTGGAGTATCTTGTTTTTACATAAGCAGGAAAAGAGGCAGGTTTCGATCAGATATAACCAGCATGTTTATGTTCTAGCTGAATAGATATAGGAAAACTTCAGACAAGCAGACCACATGCCAAGTCAGTCATGTGAGCACATTAACCGTAACCACGCGTGACGCCGCAGGCTTTCCGTTACACTAGGGCTGCAACTAACGATTATTTTCATAAAATCGATTAAATCGGATACTAACCTTAAAAAAAAAAGTGTGGTTTATAATTTAATATGTAAAGTTTAAAAAAAAGGCAATTTATTCTTAAATATCTCTACGCAGTGGTAAATATAAATAACCAACTATATGGTTAGGGAGCAAAATCTCGAATCCACTCTGAGAATGACCGACAGAAGAGATATACTGTATATACAATTAGGAGGTTGAATCTGGTAAATATCATCATCAGGCTCCGAGAGCACATTTTTTGTTTAGACCTCTTTCCCACTGGGGCACATATAATTTGCCCCGCTCCCACGTAATGTGTTTTTTTTTTTTTTTAAACAAACATGTTATACTTACCTGCTCTGTGTAATGGCTTTGCACAGAATAGCCCGATTCTTCTCTCCTGGGGTCCCCCATCGACGCTTCTGGCTCCTCCTGCCTTTAGAGTGCCCCAATAGCAAGCTGCAAATTATAGTATAGAGTGCCCACTATAGCAAGGTAAAAAAAACTTCTGCCGTTAGACCCACTCACTTCCTGTCCAGGACTACATGTCCCATGAGGCATTGCTCCTCACACATTCACATTTTCTAAGGCACTTACTGACATGTATGGATGGTGCACTGAGCTGTATGTGTGCTGCACTGTATTTTCTGATATGTAAACAAATAATGCATAGTGTCAACTAATCGGCCAACTAATCGGCTGGCCGATATTAATTTGATTATGAAAATAGTTGACTACTATTTTCATAATCGATTAGTTGTCGATCGATTCGTTGTTTCAGCCCTACCTTACACCCAGAGGTGTACTAAGTAGGGGGCGGGGGGTGTGGGCCGCCCCAGGTACCACACACTGGGGGGGGGGGGGGGGGTGTCAGGCCGGCACCCCCCTCCGCGATTGAAGCGGTGGCACTGCGCCGCTGGATTAGGCAGCAGCGCAAGTAACAGGCAGGGAGAGGCGAGCTATCGTGATGCAAGAGGGGTGTGCGGGGGGTGCAGCGTGACACCGTTGCACCTACCATCCCCTCCTCTCACGGTCGCGGGCTGTCTGCTTGTGCGATCCCGGATGTCACACAGGCAGAGCCGAGCAGCCGCCTCCCCCTCCTCTCTGTTTATGTGTAAACAGGGGGAGGGGGATCTGCTGAGCATGTGCCGCCGCGCTGATCTGAGGTACTGAATGGCGGCGGGGGGGAGACTCTGCACTGAACGGGGGCTAGACTAGACTGAAGAGGGGGGGCTACACTGAGGAGGGGGGGTCTGCACTGTAGAGGGGCTACACTGAACGGAGGCTACACTGAAGAGGGGGTCTGCGTAACATGCAGGGGGTCCCGAGATGCAGGGTGTTGTGTAATGTAAAGGGGTACAGTGGCTGTGTAATGTAAAGGGGTACAGAGTGCTATGTAATGTAAAGGGGTCCAGAAGGGCAGGGTGCTATGTAATGTAAGGGGGTCCAGAGGCGCAGGGGGATGTGTAATGTAAAGGGGCCCAGAGATGCAGGGTGCTGTGTAATGTAAATGGGTCCAGAGGTGCAGGGGAGATGTGTAATGTAAAGGGGCCCAGAGATGCAGAGGTATGCAGGGGGCACAGTGGGGTATTTTTACATTTTAATGGGAGGGGTGCCAGATATAGAATTCGCCCCGAGAGCCAAATGCTCTGATACGCCCCTGCTTACACCCACCCATCGTGCATGTGACTTACCTGCGGCGTTGGACACTGGAACTCCAGGAGCACAAGGGGGCTGGCGCACTTCATGATGTTGAAGTAAAACAAGAATGGCTTTTTTCTGTAGGTGTAATAAAATAGATCTGTTTACAAAATTGAAATTGACTTGACTAAATTGTATAAAAAAAAAAAATAAAAAAAAAATAAAAAAAACACAACACACAGCACAGTTTATTTTTTTTTCCAGCGATTCTGACTTATGTTCCCTCCCAGTCCTGACAGCTGACACTTCCCACTGTGTACTGGCAGGGCCTGGTGGGAGAGGAAAGCCGGCAGCCGTGTGGGGGAGGGGGGAAGATTGTCAGATGTGGGCAGGTCAGGGAGGATGATCGGTGCAGCAGGGCTAATTACAGGAACGATGCCCTGTGTAAGCGCGTCTCCCTCCAGCAACTGAATCCGGAGGCAGAGGGGGAGAAACTGGCTTTCAGCTGCTGCAGGGATAGCAGCACAGTGAACTTTTCCTGTAATTGGCCCCTTGTCTTGCTGCACTGATTCTCTCTCTCTCTCCCCCCCCCCCCCCTCGCCCTGTTTAATTGGCATGAGGTCCCCCCCAAATCCATACCCCCATCAAAGCATGCAGCCCAGGAAATATGGAGTGGGGCTTTGTTGGACGACCGCGAAAGCCACCCTGGCTTTAAATACATTTTGATGTGACATTTTACAAGCTGTAAGTTATTGTGCTAAATAGAAAGCTTTGTAGGTTGGCTACTTGGAGTTCCCATTGCTAAGGACAATCACTTTGTCTGTGGCTTAAAGGGGTTGTTAAGGCACTGCACACAAGCACTGCCAGTCCCACAGCTAGTATAACCTGTAGTATATACTGCATGCCGTTTTTTTAAATTCATCCTCTAAATACCTTATCAATTCTCCCCGTTCAGAGGTCACGTGACTGCCCGCCGCTCTCTCCCTCCGACAGGGGGGGCCAAATTACACAGCACAAGCACTGTGCTGTATAACATGCTTTAAGGGAACAGGACCCATTATTTTCTTTTTTGTTAGGGTAACAAACGCTTTCAAAAGAAATTGCGGTGTGGAACTATAAAGATTCAGAATTGTGGAGGAACGCTAGTTAACCAGCTGATTGTAATGGATTGACCACTTACTCATTAGGAGTTCCAACTTGACCGCAAAACTGCCCCTTGCTGTCAGTGGGGTATATAACCTTCCTCGGGTCTCCATATGTCCAGGCTGCAAAAATATGTTGAAACCGACCATTATTGAGGAAAAGCAAAATTCAGGTCATCAAATGTATATTAAAGTAAAACTATGGTACCATTAACTAAAATAAACCTATGTTGCATCACACAAAAAGGGAACCTCCGCTTTTCAGAAACCTCCCCCCCCCTTCCGGTGTCACATTTGGCACATTAGGGGGGGGGGTGCAGATACCTGTATAAATACAAGTATTTGCACCCACTTCTGAACATAGACTCCCGCAGGAGTCTAAGCCTCTTCCCGTTCCCCCGCGCTGTCTGCTGGGAAACACACGGGTCCCAGAGACAGCAGGGACCATTCAGATTGCGCAGCGCGACTCGCGTATGGAAACCGGGAAGTGATGCCGCAAGGCTTCACTTTCAGATTCCCTTACCGAAGATGGCGGCGGCAGCACCAGAGAGCCAAACGACTAATCGACTTCGGGTGCCAACATGGCATGCGCCCTGGACAGGTAAGTGTCCATATTTTAAAAGTCAGCAGCTGCAGCATTTGTAGCTGCTGACTTTAAAAAAAAAAAAAAAAAAAAAAAAACAACATGTCGGCGGAACTCCTCTTTAATACATCTGCACTTAGTTTTAGCCCCCCCCCCCCCTGCAAAATTGTAAAAAATAAAACTGTTCATCCTGCCAGTAAAGTTCAACTAATGCAGCTTCCTAGGATGGGGTGGTAACAATGCTATTGCAACTTTCAAAAAGGCATGCCGTGAATGGTAACTTTCACAGTTGCTTATACTCTCAACTGAATTGTCAAAGCATCAAATGGTTGGTGTCATAACCGATCACATGTGAAGCATCATGGCAACTGCAGATCAAACAGAGGCCAAGATGGCAGCTTCCTTGGCTGTAAAGGATAGGAGGGTTTAGTTCCACTTTAAAGTGGTATAAAGCTAAAACTATAAAATATTACCTTAAAGCAGAGTTCCACCCAGAAAAAAAAAAAAAAAGTCAGCAGCTACAAAAAATGAAGCTGCTGACTTTTAATAAATCGGACACACCTGTCCCACGGTCCAGCAATGAAGGAGAACGAAGCCTCGCTCCTCTCCACCTCCTCTCTGCGGCGCGGACATTCTGACTGTAGCTTCACAGCCAGGAACACATTGTGCAAGCCACAAGCTGCGATTGGCCAGGCAATCTTCTGGGACCTGTGACGTGTCCCAGAAGATTGCACGGAGGGAGGGGAGGAAGAGGAGAACTACCTTCCGGCACAGCACCAAATGATTTGGACCAGCGCACAAAGCCACAAAGACCTTTGGGATGAATTTGAGTGGAGACTGGGCACATTCAGATCTGTGCTGGTGTTTAGACTTTATCAGCTGTTTTACGTAACATATAGATTTAGGCCCCTTTCACACTTGTGCGACTTCAAAGTCGCGCAATTTTACCGCAATTCGCGGACGCGATTTTTGTCTTCCATTTCAAGGAATGCCTGGATAAGTGGCATCAAAATGGGACCAAAGTAGTGCAGGGACTACTTTGAAGTCGTACTAATATGAATGGCTGTCATTGGAAATCATGGGGAACGACTTGTCATGCTACTTTGCAGTCCCAAATCGTGGGACAAGTCGTATAAGTGTGAAAGGGGACTTAGAGAATAACTTATTACATTTAAAAAAAGTTGGTTAATCGCTGACACGCTTTACTTGCTCTTTGCAGCTCAGTTGATGCAAATCACACATCCTGTCTACAAACAACGTTTTCCTACCACATCACATTAAAGCTTGAATAGAATACTCACCGACAATTCCCACAGCCACATAGGCAATAATGGCGAGTACTATGAGAATACAGCATATGATGTCCGTACAACCTCTGCAACACAAAATATAAAAATTGCTAACAGTTACTGTACATCAATACAAAACTAGATCACCTGTCTTTCAGACATCGTTATTTCCCTCCACACTACAGCCTCTACATGGAGTGCTGCCAAGTGATGTGGTCTCACTTTTTTTTTTTACAAGTGATGGCGAGAGGAGGAGGAGGAGAAGGAGAAGGAGAAGGAGAAGGAGAAGGAAAGGAGAAGGAGAAGGAGAAGGAGAAGGAGAAGGAGAAGGAGAAGGAGAAGGAGAAGGAGAAGGAGAAGGAGAAGGAGAAGGAGAAATAGAAGGAGGAGGAGGAGAAGAAGAAGAAGAGTGCTTGTGCTGTGTAATCCGCCCCTCTCTAAACTTTAAAAACGTGGCTGATCCTGCCACTTCCTGCGTCTCCCCCTCTGCTCTGACCACGAAAATCAGGGCTGCCAAGTCCTGACCACCGTGGTCTGCATACGTCCCTCTGTCATCCGCAGTCCTGCTCTCCTCTATCCCCTCCATCCCCTCCTCCCTGCCTGTCAGCTCTGTGTCTGTGTCTCTGCTCCCCCCCCCCATCCCTGCCACTATAAGTGCAAATAAAATGTTGTTATTTATGTTTACTGCCAGCCCCTCTATCATAGTTAGGCATAGCACACTGTAGTAGTCTTTTATAAAAAAAATGAGGCTTGTAAATAACGATTTAGCGCGATCTTCAGGCTGGTCACATGACTCCCGGCCAGTTTCCAGGGCTGATGCAGGAGGGGGCTGAGTGGCCACATGACTTCCCCGACTGATGTCAGAGGGTGATCCCGGCCCCTCCTGCAGCAGCCATCTATCTGAGCTGTACAGTGGCCGCCAGTCACATGACTGGCCTGAATATCGCTCTAAAATCTGTATTTACAAGCCTAGGTTTTTATAAAAGACCCCCCACACAACAATAGACCCCCACCCCAGCAACAATCGATCCCCCACACAACAATAGACCCCACCCCTGGAACAATAGATCCCCCACACAATAATAGACCCCACCCCTGCCACAATAGATCCCCCACACAATGGACTTCGACCCCAGCAACAATGGACCCCCCACGATAAAATAACACCCCAGAAACAACAGATCTCTCCCTCAACAGTAGATCCCCCCAGCAACAATAGACCCCACAGCAACAATAGACCCCCCCCACACAAAAAATAACCAACAGCGACAACAGATCCCCCGGCAGTCAGCATCAATAGACCATCCAGCATACTCCAGCACTCCCTGCCATTACATACTTTCAGTGCTGGAGGTGCCGGAACTGCGTTTTCCCTGTCAAAAAAGCCCTGTTTGCATGTAGGACTGTGAATCAGGGACCTTGGATTCTGAGGGCAGGGACTGATGTGAATGTAGAAATATTATATATCTGTATAAAATTGATGGGGCTATGCAAGTACCTGTAATAAATAAATTAATGAATAAGTACAAACGACAACCTCAGGGACATTATTTCCTAACAGGCTTTTCTTCCTCTGTATGGTTTATGTTCCCAATACAAGTCTTCCAGCCCTTTTATTTCCGAGTATGAAATGCATCCTACCACATCTAATGGACGGTCTGTACCGCAGTACATTACAATCACCTGGGGATTCTCAGCAATTCACGGATAAGCCTTGTACTGGAAAATGGACAGGATTCTCAGAAGGGCTCGTGCAGAGCAGCAATTGTCCCGCCATTTTGAAAATAGGATCTCCAGGTTAAAAATAACTGTGGGTACATTACATGGGAAATATCCAAAATGGGGGGGGGGGGGGAATGAATAAATAATGAGATTAGAACCTCTCTGGAGGATTTGATTGATGTATGTGTCCCCACTTCGAAGATTAACTTCTAGCCGCCTACATAATGCAGCAACAAATAGGGTGGGCTTTAACCACTTAAGCCCCGGTCAATTTGCAGCCAAAGGACCAGGCCCCTTTTTGCGATTCAGCACTGCGTCGCTTTAACTGACAATTGCGCGGTCGTGCGACGTGGCTCCCAAACAAAATTGGCGTCCTTTTTTTCCCCACAAATAGAGCTTTCTTTTGGTGGTATTTGATCACCTCTGCGGTTTTAATTTTTTGCGCTATAAACAAAAATAGAGCGACAATTTTGAAAAAAAAATGCAATATTTTTTACTTTTTGCTATAATAAATAAAAAAAAAAAAATATAAAAAAAAAAAAATGTTTTCCTCAGTTTAGGCCGATACGTATTCTTCTACATATTTTTGGAAAAAAAATTAAAAATAAAATCGTAATTAGCGATTATTGATTGGTTTGCGCAAAAGTTATAGCGTTTACAAAATAGGGGATCGTTTCATAGCATTTTTATTAATATTTTTTTTTTTACTAGTAATGGCGATCAGCGATTTTTATTGTGACTGCGACATTATGGCGGACACATCGGACATTTTTGACACATTTTTGGGACCATTGTCATTTATACAGCAATCAGTGCTATTTAAATGCACTGATTCCTGTGTAAATGACACTGGCAGTGAAAGGAGTTAACTACTAGGGGGCGGGGGGTTAAGTGTGACGTGTGTGTTTTTTTTACTGTAGGGGGCGTGGCTTGACATTCGACATCACTGATGGTCTTTCCCGATGACAGGCAACAGACGATCAGTGTCAGTCTTACTAGGAAGCATGGGGAGAGGTTTGAGAGGTTTGTTTACACATACCTCTCCCTGATCTTCAGCTCTGTGACCCGATCGCGGGACACCGGCGATCACTGGATTTTTACTCCAAAAGCATTTTATTAAAATAAATAAAAAAAAATAAATAAAAAAATAGGATTTTTTTTTTTTTTAAATCATCGATTTATTGAACACAAATAACTGGAAAATATTCCAGTGAGGGGCACTTTTCATTTCCTACACTTTGTAGAGAATTACTCTTACTTCCTGTGGTGTTTAATGGACAGAAAGTGAAGGAAACAGATGGAGAAAAAACCCTGCATAGGGTGTTTTACCTTCCTCGTTTTTTTTAAAGAGGTTTTTAGCTGTAGATTAATTTTAAAGTGTCACTAAATGGCAAAAGGAAAATAAACTGTTAATGAATTATCCATTTTACTGAGAGGCTACCTCTCTATTGCTGAATTACCTGTTGTGTATTGGGCCTTTGAAAGATGGGTCATACTTCTTTGGTTCACCTGTAAAAAAAATAAAAAATACAAATTTATTAATAAATAAAAGTAAAGTAAAAACTAACAAGTAACAAAACAAGCAATACAACATGTGAGCTATTTTTTTTATTTCCAGCAAATCCTGCAACTCTGCTAAAAAGTCAGACTGTTCACTTGGTTTACTTTAGTCTGAGTATTCTGTAATTTACTGCAGCAAGAATCCAGGAACACCTTACCGGGCCAATTGGAGAGTTTCCTGAATCCCGATGTGCCGTAACCCCACCCCCGAGCTTCCTTTATCACTAACTACTTTGAAACTTCTAAGGCAAGTTGTGTTTTCAGTATGCAGCCAAAAGACTCAATTCTTCATCTTTACTGGGATGCCACTTTAAACCTGGTCTTCCTCAATTTATCAGACACTCAGTTCTTGAAGTAAGTTTCTAAAAACTTGTAGATTTGGAGGAGGGAGGATTAGAAATGCCACACTATCCTTCTTCCCAAAGAGCAGGAGGAGGTCAGAATGGGAACTGTCAATATGCCAGAAAGAGCATACACAAATATATCAATTAAAATTTACAACATAGATCATTAAAAAACTACAGATGATCTTTGCCATATGTATTTGTATTTAATTGGTGTGTGTATGTAGCTTCAGATTGGCGTAACAATTCAACACGTTTCGTGACACAATCTCACTTCTTCAGGATTCACGCCTTTTATACAGTATATGCCACCAAAATTTATCTATAGGAATTCTGGGGGATCAATCCATGCACTCAGGAGACAGTCACCCTCTAATATCTAAGATAGTGGGACCAAATCCAAGGAATATCAAATCAAAGAGGAGAAGGGGGGGGGGGGATGATCCCCGCTATCCACCAATGCCCAAGAAAAATCCCCCCCCCCCCGACTACATATTCCTCCGATTTCTGCTCGGAATTGGTCTATCTTCGATACTAGATGGCGACATCCCCGTCTCCCGATTATGCGAATTGAAACTCCATAATTTCTATAGATGAAGTTTGGTTGCATATTCTGTATAAAAACAAAAGGGTGTGGATCCTGAAGAAGTGAAATTGACGCGAAACGTGTTGATTTGTTATGCCAATCAGGAGTTACATACACGCAACAAATTAATACAAAATGCATATGGCAGCCAACTGTATTTATTTAATGATGTAATAAAGATGTTGGACTATATTTTACTGATAGATTATGGTTTGCTCTCTTTGTGGCATATTGATTTGTTAGGAGATTTACCCTCTCGATTTGTCCCGTTTACCATTATCATTGAAAGTAAAATAAAAACCCCAAATTTTAGGTTGTCCCCGGAACAGTAATAGAGGAGAAATTCTCCAACTGATGACCTGGGGCCCCCAAGGAATGCTCTTAATTTGCCAGGATTTCCTCTCACTCTGTTTGGCTATGGGTAAAGATGCACTGAAATTTGCGGAAACACATCAGCTGAAAATGGTGTTGTGCATTTTGCAGACGAGAAAAAGGGTGAAGATAACGGTGCCAAAAATGCATGCGATATTACTATGCTTATGGTTTGTTTTCAGATTTGTTCGCCGCAATCCTGCTAAAAATCGCAGATCGCAGCCATTACCAGTAAAAACAAACAATAAAAATGTTTAATTTTATTTACCGTATTTAATCGGCGTATAACACGCACCGGTTTCCCCTTAAAATCAGGGGAAAATCGTGGGTGCGTGTTATACGCCGATCCCGAGCACCGCCGACATTTACGAGCAGAGCCGAGTGTACTGTGTACTCGGCTCCGCTCGCAGTCACGCCCAGTCCTGCCTCCCTAGCCTTTACGTCCCACAATTGGCCCGGTGTTGTGTCCATCATAGGAGCCGGGCCAAGGGGCGGGACGGAGGTGTTACTGCGAGCGGAGCCCAAGTACACATTTGTCTCGGCTCAGTCTATGTTGGCGGTGGCGGTGGCGGGAGAAGCTGAAGATCGCGGCGGCAGGAGGAGCTGAAGATCTCAGCGGTGGCGGTGGTAAGTTTAAGCATAAACCATGTTGCAATTTTGGGGAAGGCTGCAGGGGGACAGTGCAAGGCTGCCTTAATGGGCATTTAAATGTAAGTTTTTTTCCTTAAACTTCCCCCCTAAACTTGGAGTGCTTGTTATAGGCCAGCGCGTGTTATACGCCGATAAACACGGTATTTTTTTTTAAAGTCCCTTGATCGATCCCCTATTTTGAAGATGCAATAACTTTTGCGCAAAACAAAAAATATACGCTTATTGGGATTTTTTTTTTTTACCAAATATGTAGAATACATATTGGCCTAAACTGATGAATAAATTAGCGGTGCCGTATCGCAAAAAGTGGCCTGGTCATTAAGGGGGTAAAGCTTTCTGGGGCTGAAGTGGTTAACTTCTCAAAAGTACAGCAAGCTGGATTTTTAACACCACAACGGAAGCACAAGGGACCAGTGTGGAGACATACATAGAATTCAAAGGGATACATTTTTTACTTGAGCTTTTCTTGCACAAAAAAAAAAAAAAAAAAAAAAAAAAAAAGTACCAATAATGGCCGACAATAAATGAATATTCATTTAAATTCAGGATATTAAAAAGTTGAACATAAATACAATTATATATAAAAAATATATATTTTTTAAAACTTTTTCAGTTAAGTGCATTCCACATTTTCGGTACCAAAATTTCCAGTTGGTGCACCTCTATCTATGGGACAGGAAGTGAAATCCCTGCAATGGGATAGAAGGCAAAAAAGAATTAATAAAATAAATACAAAAAAAAAAATAAAAACTGGCAGAGATTCTTCTATCCAAAACAAAAAGTTGTGTCTATAGTTCTACTTTAAGGGCCAGTTCACACCAGTCCAGTGTGTTTTTGTTCTACATCAAAAAACGCATGGGAAAATAGGTTATATGGTTTCCAATGGCATAATTCACACCAGTGTTTTCAGTTCCAGAAAAAAAATAAAGTAGTAGTAGAACATGCTGCATGTTTCCTGCACTGGCATGCAGTAAAATGCATCAAAAACGCATTGGACGCTAATATAGTAAAAAATAAAAAGGCACCTGGAAACACATCAAACACACATGCATGCAGAAACACATCCGGAAAGGATCTGGAGTGCGTTTTCGTGGCGTGAACCGGCCCTAAGAGATATTTTTCCTCATTTCCGGCTGATAATGGTTTCCCAGATAAGGATTCTACATGCCCCTTACTCTACTAGAACAATCATTTTTTGTCTGTATTGCGGTTGTAGGTTTCCCGACTTGTCAGCAGATCAGGAAGTGAGAGTAAAAATCTTATGGAGCCCCAACTAGCAGTAAAACCCTGGCAGAGGTTCTAATCCTTCCCCGCTATCAAAAACTAAAAAGAAAAATCATTTTGGCCGGACATACACGCTCACATGAGCTCCTTTCCATCCCAGATTTCTGATTGGAATTACTCCAAAAACGTCAGACTTGGGAAGGGGGGAGCCGTTTAAATCGTTTGCTGCAGAAAATAAAATGCGCCTCGCTCCAGGAGGACAACTTTCTACACGTTGTGGACAGCAAATCTGCGCAGCCTCGCCAAGTAATACATTCTATTTAGGTTCACTGGTGAAGAGAAGCCTAGTTTGGCAATGTAATGACAGCCTGTGGGTGGAAAAAATAATAGCTTCATTCCCTGTTCATGAGCCTATATTATGTGTACGATCCGCAGCCTGCGTGTTCGGGCCAAGTCACTTCTCCTTTGTGCTGCAGACGGTTGGCCATAATTAGAGAGCGAAGGAGGGAGAGAGCAGGAGGAGGAGAAGGATCCAGATGTTTGGCAGCAATGGAGCCGGATAGAGTTCTATCCAACACAGCAAGAGACCAAAGAGGGAGAGACATGTGTAGGACACAGAGACACAGGGACCAGAAGAGAAGAATACAGTCACCCCAGAAATATTGGGAGAATATATACAGGGAGATTCAGGAGTCCTGGAATGTGTGACGATACCCTCTGGTTAGTGGCACAGCTTCCAAAAGAAAAAAAAAAGAGAAAAAAGAAGAAAAAAGAAAGAGAAAGAGAAAAGAAGAGAAAGAAAGAGAAAAAGAGAAAAGAAAAGAGAGAAAGAGAAAGAAAGAGAGAAAGAGAGAAAGAAAGAAAGAAAGAAAGAAAGAAAGAAAGAAAGAAAGAAACCAAAAAAAAAGAGAAAGAAAAGAGAATAAGAATAAAAAGAAAAAAAAACAAGAGAAAGAGAAAGAAAGAGAAAGAGAAAGAGAGAGAAAATTGTCAGAGACGAAAAGCCCACATACAAGGCCTATTATAAAAGCTACATTTTAAGTTTCTGACTTCCCTGGCCCCCACCCCTTCCAGGGCCTTCCTTAATTTTGATTGGACCCTGGGCAAACATTTTCTTGGGCCCTCCCGAATCCACTTATGAACTATTTGCGGGCAGTGAGGGCTCAAGGGGCAGCTGCTTTGGGCCCCACAACAATGACTGGTCCTAGGGCAGCTGCCCCCTTTTGCCCTGTGTTAAAGTGGATGGATGTAAACCCACTCTCATCTTTTCTAAACGACTTCCATAGTGCTGATCTATAAGGATATACATGTAGGGTTGCCACCTCTAAAACTGAACACATATGAATTACACGGGTTCTGTGGCTGATTAAGGTGGTAATTAAACTCCCTTGTTGCCTTATCTGCATTAAATTTGCCTCAGAACCTGCGTAATTCATATGTGTTCGAGTTTAAAGGGATGAGGTGGCAGCTCTATATACATATCTCCCCTTTAGCTGTTTGGAGCCCTACAATACTCCAGATTCTGTGGTCAAGGGATTCGGTGGGTGGAGTCGTGATGTCCGTAGACTCCCCGCCCACCTCTACACTCCCCTTGGCCAGGCATCAATATTTCTTACACTGAACATCTGCTGCTCTTGTGGATTATGCCCCATGATCACTAACATCCAGTCAAAGCCCAGGAAAGTCACCACATGACTTCAGCATGCCCAATCATGCTGAGGTGTGGTGCAGCCAATCCTGGGAGAGCTGGAGAAGAAATGGGGGGGTGTGAAGTTCACAGAATGCCTCTCTCACACACTTGTGCATGAGATAAGGAAATCATACTGTCAGTATTTCTCTGTGTCAGTTTTTATCTTACTGAAGAAAGCCAAGAGGATTGCTCAGAGCTGGATTAACTACTCATGGCAAGACTGGGCACAGATGAAATGACATCCTCTGCTGTAACAGAGGAGTCTTAATTAAAAATATTTTTTTGGGTGTTTACATCCACTTTAAAAGCGGCCCTGAACCTTCCGTTAATTATATTGTTAACCACTTGCCTACCACGCCAATTCTGACACTTTTCTCCTACATGTAAAAATCACAATTTTTCAGTTTGAATGGTCTAAAAATCGCACTGCACCAAAAAGTAGAGCATGCACTATTTTTTGAAAACTCGCTGTAACCGGATTGCAGGGTGTGTCGGTACCCTGCGATCCGATGCAGGCAAAAGCACTGCTGCATTGTGACCTGCATTTGGGGTGGGGGTGTCGTTAACATTGACGCCCGCTGCAGGTCACAACTGCAGTACGGTGTGGGAAAAGTGCACAGAACGTGGGTTTCCCACGTTTCCCGCGTTCTGGTGTGAACCGGCTCTGCAGGAGGCAATCCTGTCACCTAATGACACAAAACACTTGACCAAGGCAACAAAAGGAGTGTCCCAAGAAGAAGCACATCAAGGTCCTGGAGTGGCCTGGCCAGTCTCCAAACCTTAAAGGGGTTGTAAAGGAGATGTTTTTTTTTTTTTTTTTAAATAACAAACCTGTTATACTTACCTCCACTGTGCAGCTCGTTTTGCACAGAGTGGCCCCGAACCTGGTCTTCTGGGGTCCCTCTGCAGCTGTCTCGCCCCCCCCCCCCCCCCCGCAAGTACTGCTCACCTTAATGCGAGCTTCCTCGTATGGTGTGGAGTACTTGCGGGCGCGCTCCCGGGCTATAGCCGCTCGCTGTATCACTCGGTGATTGACAGCAGCAAGAGCCAATGGCTGCGCTGCTTTCAATCCATCCACTCTAGCCAATCAAAGGCCAGGGTGAGCGGCGAAGAGTATGTTGAGGGCGGGCGCGGAATTGTCAGATGTGAAAAAACTTTTACCTTTACAACCCCTTTAGGCCGCATTCACACCTGAGCGTAGCGGAACGAGCGTTTTTACCAGCGTTTTACCGGCGTTTTGTCGCGCGAATACGGTCGTTTTTTTGCACATTTGCATACGGCGTAACAGGCGTTTTTCAACTTCGGCGTTTTTCTTGATAGCCAATAGGAAAAAGTATCATCACTGTCATCATTTGTTGCTATGTTCTATGGGTATACAAACGCCCAAATCTGCCCGATTCGCGCAACAAAAAAGGGTCCGGAACTTGTTTGAGCTTCAGGCGTTCGGCTTCAGGCGACATGGAGTGGAGATGTGAACCATCTCCATAGAGAATAATGTATTTTATCCCCTCGAACGTTTTGTAGCTTCAGGCGTAGGGCGGCTTAGGGCGACAAAACGCTCAGGTGTGAATGCAGCCTTAATCCCATAGAAAATATGTGAAGGGAGCTGAAGGTTGACTTACCAAACGTCAACCTCAAAATCTTAATGACTTGGAGAGGATCTGCAAAGAGGAGCCGCCACTCGCGGCATATCGCCATTGAGAGCGGCTTTCTCAGTGCAGCTGCACGCCGCTGTCTGCTGCGCATGCTCCGTAGACAGCGGTGCCTGTCTTTTGGCAAATATCTCCTAAACCGCGTAGGTTTAGGAGATATTTCTTTGACCTACAGGTAAGCCTTAATCTAGGCTTACCTGTAGGTCCAAGTTGTTTGTAAGGGTTTACAACCACTTTAAAAAAGGCAGTATCCGGAAAAGCTCATTTTTCTTTTGCACCAGGCGATTTTCCTGCAGTTCCCGCAAACATGCTACATTTTTAGATGTGCAGAGGTGCAATTAAGAATGGATCGCAGCTCTGCGCTTTTTTAAACAGTAGTGTGTTTGACTGAGGTTGGTCATGGGTATTACTGCGATTCCCACATGGGCAACCACATGGAAGAATGTGAATCAGTCACGCCAGGTGCATTAGGCTGCATTGAAGGAAGGGCTATATACTGGGGGAGTCGCGCACGAAATGCACATCTGAGCCCTGTACTCTGTACATTATGCGCATGTGGCAAGCAGTCATCTCCCATATGGGCAGCAGTGTCAGGAAATAAAAGGCATCTCTATACAACCAGTTAGGCCCCATTCACTCTTGTGCAACTTTTTATGCGACTTTGGACCCCAAAGTTGCATTACAAGTCACACCTCAGGTTTCCCAATGAGTACTGTTCATATCTGTGTGACGTAAAAGTCGCAGTAACTTTAAAGTAGCTCCTGTGCTACTTTGGTCCAACTTTCATGTGACTTGAATGCTATAGACTTCAATGTAAACCCTCGAAAAAAGGTTGCACTTGCATGATATACATGCAACTTGTGTGCTACTTTGTAGAGCAATACAATCACATTAGTCAAAGCCAGAGAGTCGCAACAAAGTTCTCCTCATCCAACGTCACATCAAAAGTCACAATGGAAATCGCACGATTTTAAAGATGTAGAAGTGGGAATGGACCCTTAATGGGGGGAGAACCCACCTAGCCCACTTTAACGACTTGCCTACTGGGCACTTTCACCCCCTTCCTGCCCAGGCTAATTTTTATTTATTAATAATAATATTATTATTATTATATATAGGATTTATATAGTGCCAACAGTTTGCACAGTGCTTTACAACATGAGGGCAGACAGTACAGTTACAATACAATTCAATACAGGAGGGATCAGAGGGCTCTGCTCATTAGAGCTTACAATCTAGAAGGGAAGGTCAAGTGGAAAAAAAAAGGTAATGGCTGTGGGGGATGATCAGATGGAGAAAATGAAAATACAGTTGTTAGGTGTGGGTAGGATAGGCTTCTCTGAAGAGGAGGGTTTTCAGGGATCGTCTAAAAGCTAATATAGAGTAGGAGATAAATCTGACATATTGGGGTAGGGAATTCCAGAGGATGGGAGAGGCTCTGGAAAAGTCCTGGAGGCGAGCATGAGAGGAGGTGACGAGGGAGCTAGAGAGCAGGAGGTCTTGAGAGGAACGAAGAGAACGATTAGGTTGGTATGACAATTGTGCGGTCATGCAACACTGTACGCAAACTACATTTTTATCACAGATAGAGCTTTCTTTTGATAGTATTTAATCACCCCTGGGAGTTTTTTTTTTTTTTTACTTTTTGCAAAAGAAATGAAAAAAAACAAACACAGAAAATCTTGAAAGGCCGTAATTTTTCTATAGGACGGGCGGGATGTGGTTAAGAGGACAACATTGCGAGTTGACAAAGACACATGTGCAAGTCTCAGCAGATGTGTCTTTGTGGTACATGGACACTAATTACAGAGAAGTCGCTGTCCAGTTCTAGAGAGCTAAAGAAAAAACAACTTTTCCTTGGAAGATTTCCATGTAGAGTATTCTTTACTATACAGAACGAACAAGCAACTATAGATGACGCTCATAGTCCGAGCCCGGGGGCATATTCACAGAGCAGTGACAAGCCGAGACATTGCTGGGATTATAACCATACTATAGTCATTTACCCACCCACACAATCATTTACTGTTATTTAAGAAGAGCTCCACCCAAAGTGGGACAGAAAAGAGGAAAATGGGGGGGGGTCACAGACAAAAAAAAAAAGGTAAAACCACACAGACAGGGCTTCTAACCCTCTCACAATCCTAAACATCAAACAAGAAAATAACTAGGCTGAGGTTCTACTTGGAACTTTAAAAAACGATACCGCACTCATTCAAAAAATATATAACCCAGGGCTCGACAAACCCCAGGCGCCAGTTGGCAATGGCGACAAGAAATGTTGTGCTGCCGCCGGATTGCATGTCTGCTCTCCTCACCTTCTTGTTGACATGGAAGTGACGTGTGACATCACTTCTGGGTCCCCGTTGACAGTTTGCCCGGCCAAAGAATGTAATGCAGAGCGATGTGCATTACATTCAGTGGAGCACAAGGGAGAACCTGTTACAAAAAAAAAAAAAAAAAAAAAAACTAAAAGCAACACCTGAGCACATAAACCCATACCCACCAGCCCCCCCCCCCCCTAAAAAAAAATAATGAGGCCCCCACACATGTACAGATTGCAATACACCAGTTACATATGGCCGTGCACGCCGGAATGAGAGCAATAATTCTAGCATCAGACCTCCTTCATAATGCTAAACTGATGACCAATAGGGGGCTTTAAAGTGTCGCCTATGGAAAATGATGTCGCCATTTCACGGGTGCACACACATTCAAGTTTTGACATGGTGGGTATCTATTCAGTGCAACCCACGACACACAAAAAATTGGAACTACCACTATTTTATTCTCTAGGGTGTCTGCTTTCGGAAAATATAATATGTAATGTTCAGGCCTAAAATGTTTTTTTAAACGAGAGAGGAGAGAGAGAGAGAGAGAGAGAGAGAGAGAGAGGAGAGAGAGAGAGAGAGAGAGAGAGAGAGAGAGAGAGAGAGAGAGAGAGAGAGAGAGAGAGAGAGAGAGAGAGAGAGAGAGAGAGAGAGAGAGAGAGAGAGAGAGAGATCTCTATGAAAAATCTCCCATTGTTAATGGTCACTATTGTGTTTGGTTTTCTTGTTAAAGCAAGAATTCCAGAGATGGATAGTTGTACATGGCTGCATTGGTCCAGCTTGGATCAGTTTGATTATGCATATACTATACCTGGCCAATGCCCCTGGAAGCTGGAAATCACTGAAGCAGACACCACTATACCAATGATCTCCACTTGCTTCTGAGTTCTGTGCCAAGCGGACAACCTGATGCACTGAACACAGGGGGGTCGGCCGCTCGGCACAGACACCAGACAATGCTTTGCATTTTCTGAATGAATGCAGAACTTTCTCTGACTGGACGAGGTGGCGAGCATGACCTTACACGTTATCCAACCAGAGAAGGTTTTACATTCATTCAGTAAATGCAAAGCATTCTCTGAATGGTGTTCATGCCAAGCTGCTGACCTCCTGTGTTCACAATGCAGCAGGACCTGGAAGCAGTGTACTACAGAAGAGTAGTAGTGTCTTTACACTACAGCTTGTAGAACAGTGTAAATTTACGGTCCCCTCAAAATAGCTCAACACACAGCCATTCATGTCTAAACTGCTGGCAACAAAAGTGAGTACACCCCTAAGTGAAAATGTCCAAATATTAGAAAAAAAGTCCTGCAAGCCACTTCTTTGGGACGGTTTAGGAGCAGCGAATACAGTGCTCACAAAATGCCCTGCCCATTGAAATTAATAGATAGCACTGCCGAAGCGCCTGCAAAGCACTTTGCCAGCGCCGCAACACGGGCGATTTTAATCCTTTATTTGGCCACTAGCAGAGGTTAACAGTTCCCCCGCTAGCTTTACCGCTAATACGGCTGCTGCTGAGTGTGAAAGGGGTATAAGGCAGTACTGAAAAAACAATGGTGGCCACACAAAATATTGACTTTGCGCCCAATTTGGACATTTTCACTTAGGGGTGTACTCACTTTTGTTGCCAGTGGTTTAGACATTAATGGCTGTGTTGGGTTATGAGGGGACAGCAAATTTACACTGTTATACAAGCTGTACACTCACTACTTTACATTGTAGCAAAGTCTAAACTCTTCAGTGTTGTCACATGAAAAGATAGAATAAAATATTTACAAAAATGTGAGGGGTGTACTCACTTTTGTGAAATATATATATATATATAATATATATATATATATATAATATATATATATATATATATATATATATATATATATATATATATACACACACACACACACACACACACACACACACACACACATATACATAGTTTTTTTTGGTGCCGAAACCGATACTGAAAATGAAAAATACACTAGGCCGAAAACCAATACCAAAACGGCACAAATACCGAAAGTGACTGTTTTAAAAAAATATTTTTATACAGGAGATGGTCAGAGACTGGGGACATAATACAGGAGATCAATACAGCCTCACCAGTGCCCATCATATGCAGCCTCACCAGTGCATATAAACGTACACATATAAAAACACACACACACATATACAGTGGTGTGAAAAAGTGTTTGCCCCCTTCCTCATTTCCTGTTCCTTTGCATGTTTGTCACACTTAAGTGTTTCGGAACATCAAACCAATTTAAACAATAGTCAAGGACAACACAAGTAAACACAAAAAATGCAATTTGTAAATGAAGGTGTTTATTATTAAAGGTGAAAAAAAAATCCAAACCATCATGGCCCTGTGTGAAAAAGTGATTGCCCCCTAAACCTAATAACTGGTTGGGCCACCCTTAGCAGCAACAACTGCAACCAAGCGTTTGCGATAACATGCAATGAGGCTTTTACAGCGTCCTGGAGGAATTTTGGCCCACTCATCTTTGCAGAATTGTCCTAATTCAGTTACATTAGAGGGTTTTCGAGCATGAACGGCCTTTTTAAGGTCATACCACAACATCTCAATAGGATTCAGGTCAGGACTTTGGCTAGGCCACTCCAAAGTCTTCATTTTGTTTTTCTTCAGCCATTCGGTGGTGGACTTGCTGGTGTGTTTAGGATCATTGTCCTGCTGCAGAACCCAAGTTCGTTTCAGCTTGAGTACACGAACAGATGGTCGGACATTCTCCTTCAGGATCTCTTGGTAGACAGCAGAATTCATAGTTCCTTTTATCACGGCAAGTCTTCCAGGTCCTGAAGCAGCAAAACAGCCCCAGACCATCACACTACCACCACCATATTTTACTGTTGGTATAATGTTCTTTTTCTGAAATGCAGTGTTCCTTCTACGCCAGATATACTTGGACACACACCTTCCAAAGAGTTCCACTTTTGTCTCATCGGTCCACAGAATGTTGTCCCAAAAGTCTTGGGGATCATCAAGATGTGTTGTGGAGAAATTGAGACAAGCTTTGATGTTCTTTTTGCTCAGCAGTGGTTTTCTCCTTGGAACTCTGCCATGCAGGCCATTTTTTGCCCAGTCTTTTCCTGATGGTGGAGGCATGAACGCTGACCTTAACTGAGGCAAGTGAGGCCTGCAGTTCCTTGGACGTTGTTGTGGGGTCTTTTGTGACCTCTCGGATGAGTCGTCGCTGCGCTCTTGGGGTAATTTTGGGCGGCCGGCCACTCCTGGGAAGGTTCACCACTGTTCCATGTCTTCGCCATTTGTGGATAATGGCTCTCACTGTGGTTCGCTGGATTCCCAAAGCTTTGGAAATGGCTTTATAACCCTTTCCAGACTGATAGATCTCAATTACTTTCTTTCTCAATTGTTCCTGAATTTCTTGGGTCTCGGCATGATGTGTAGCTTTTAAGGATCTTCTGGTGGACCTTACTGTGTCAAGCAGCTCCTATTTAAGTGATGCCTTGATTGTGAACAGGTGTGGCAATAATCAGGCCTGGGGGGGGGGGGGGGGGCAGGGCAAGGGCGGGGCGGGACCAGGGGGCGGCGGGCAGGGGGGCGGCAGGCAGGGCCAGGGGGGGCAAATTGGCGGCAGGGGGGCGCGGGCAGGGGCGGGGCAAGGCGGCGGGGGGCGGCGGCGGCAATCTATGGGGGGGGCAACCAGGGGGGGCGGGGGGGCTATGGGGCAGGGGGCAGGCGGGGGGGCAAGGCAGGGCTGGCAGGGGCATGGGGGGCGGCAATGGCGGGCAAGGGGGGGGGGAGGACGGGGGCAGGCGCGGGCAGGGGGGCGGCGGGCAGGCGGGGCAGGGGCCGGGGGGGGGGGGGGGGGGCCGGGGCGGGGGGGCGGGCGGGGGGGCGGGCAGGGGCGGGGGCAGGCCGGCCAGGGCATTGGGGAGGGGGGCTGGCAGGCAGGGGGCGGCGGCAAGGGCGCGGCAGGCAGGGCGGCGGGGCAGGGCGGGGGGGGCAATCAGGCGGGGGGGGCGCGGCGGCGGGCAGGGGGCGGGCAGGGGCGGGGGGGGTGTGGCTAGAGAAATTGAACTCAGGTGTGGACAACCACAGTTATAGTATGTTTTAACAAGGGGGGCAATCACTTTTTCACACACAGGGCCATGATGGTTTGGATTTTTTTCACCTTTAATAATAAACACCTTCATTTACAAATTGCATTTTGTGTTTACTTGTGTTGTCCTTGACTATTGTTTAAATTGGTTTGATGTTCCGAAACACTTAAGTGTGACAAACATGCAAAGGAACAGGAAATGAGGAAGGGGGCAAACACTTTTTCACACCACTGTAGATCGCCTTTTTAAAAATTGGCAGCTGCAGCTCTTTACCTTCAATCTCCATGCTGGGTACTGCACTGTAGGGGGAGGCAGAGAGCACAGCATACACTGTGCTAGACATCTCTCCCTTGCTTTCACTTTCACAGTAAACAGCATGACCGAGCTCCTGCACAGCTGATTTACACATCGGCTGAGGATCCATATGCAGCCACCGCTCACGGAGAGGAGGACGTTACACGGAGACCCCACGGGCGGCTGCAGCATGGGCGAGGAGGGAGGGGAGGAGGAGAGAGTAAGGAAGGGCACTCCAGAACGACACCCCCGTGATGGGGGCGGCACCAAGGGCAGGGCCCCACCCCATTTTCATGGTGTCTAGAGCTACACGATTCTGCCTAAAATGAGAATCACGATTTTTTTTTTTTTTGCTTAGAATAAAGATCACAATTTTTTTTTTTTTAATTCATTGAAGTGTATTTTTTTATATATTTTACACACACACACAATATATATATATATATATATATATATATATATATATATATATATATATATATATATATATATATATATATATATATATATATATATATATATATATATGTTTCAGCACAAGTCCAGCTGGGTTGCACTGGGTTCTCCTTGACCGCAGGTGTCGCTGTCACCGCCGGCAAGAGTAGAAACACAGTCTAGCTGGATGCATTGAATGCCACTTACTGCTCAGAACCAGCCCAGTGGGTGTGTTTCTCCCGCTGTGAATTCTGGGGGGTGGTATTTAAGGTACCGACACCATACTAGAGGTATGTCTGTTTTGTTCTGGTGGTCCTCCTGACCCAGCCCCATGGCCCTCCTGGCCTGGGGTGCGGAACTATGCATCCTGTGTCTCAGGGCTGGCAGGCCCGAGGCGACGCAACCGAGGGGATAGGCCCGAAGCGAATTTCGGAGCCTAATGATCCAGGCATGGTCCGGTGCCGTCTCATCTAAAAGGGAGAGGCCCAGCAACTGTAGAACCCCAGGGGAGGACTCTTTCAGGAGAAGACCATGCGCAAGGCTGGTTTATCTGAAGGAGCCTGGAGACTTGGTTGAAGGACGCAACCTGGATCAACACTCATACGGTATCCCTGGATCAGCTGAGAGAAACTGGTACAGCAGGTCAGTTCTTTAAATTCATCTAAATCCCTTAGTAAAGTGTAACTTACAAGTCTGTGGCAGAGACTTTGCCGAGCATCCCACCGGCTGCTGGGCCTAGTGAGAGAGGCCTATCCGGGGGTTGTTGGATCCAGTTTGTGGAACAGTTTTATCCTCTGGATTCTATTAAAACCTTCACCATGCAATTTAAGTGCCTGAACTCACCCCTAACCCTGTGCCCACCAATGCAGCCTGCCTGTGCCCAATGCAAGCTGCGTGTGCCCACCAATGCAGCCTGTGCCCACCATCCACCCCGTGTCCACCATGGAGCCCGTGCCCACCATCCACCTTGCAGCCCGTGTCCACCTGGCAGCCCGTGCCTACCTGTGCAGGGGAGGAGAGGAACAGGAGAGCCACCCCGGATGTTCACAGTGCAGGGAACACAGTGATATTAGCTTTCATTTCAATTTGTGTGTTCCCGCCGTTCAAAGTTTTATACAGCCCCGCCCCCTGGCCGGGGAACTTTGATTGACAGATCACCCGTCACCGGGATTGGACGCGTGATCTGTCTATCAAAGTCCAGGGACCAGGGGGCGGGGCTGTATCGGACAGCGAGCGCCGTTGAACACTCCAATGTGAAACGAAAGCCATTATCGCTGTGTTCTCTGCGCTGTGAACACCTGGGCGGCTCTCTCTTCCCCTCTGCGATCTCTGGGAGAAGGACTCCCATTCCGCCCAGGCTGCCGGCGGTGCGAGCAGGCGCGTACATACATACATACATACATACATACATACATACATATATACATACATACATACATATATATATATATATATAAATAAATAAATGTTTGGGGGTTCGGAGTCATTTTCTAGCAAAAAATATGGATTTTATCTTTGTAAGAAACAAGTGTCAGAAAAAGTGGTTAAACTTCCCTCCTACAGACTGAAGTTCATTCCTTTGTTCTAAGAAGGAAAAGTTACAATGTTTCTAGTTATCTACCAGCACCAATGTTGTGATAAACTTGGCAGGCTGCCCGTTTTTTTTTTTTTCTTCTTTTGATAGCTGAGTGAGCAGAGAACTTGTTACATGAATGAATCTGGAAATTCTGTATAGAGATCGTGAGGGGGGGGGGGGGGGTATTAAAAGAGATCACAATTTTTTTAACGAATAATCGTGCAGCTCTACTGGTGTCACAGGACAAGTCCATACATCATCCATGCTCTTCGCGTTAACCAATGTAGGGAGTTGCATTACTTTTGAATGATTAACGCTGTAACCGCAGTCTGTGACTCACTGATGAGGTTGTTTGTTGGGAGCTGAGAGATCCCAAGAGACAGGGACTCCGATATCAACATTCTCAGGCACCAGCCACACCTAACCACGCAAGCCGGCCTGATCTCTACCTAGTATAGCACTTTCTTCTGAACTCTACTCCAGACAAGGTAATGGCCCAGGTTCATCAGGTCACCACTGAAAGAGCCAAAATGGGACTATCACATTATGCATTTGAAGGCGTGGAAGCAAAAATGCTAGAATTTCTTACTACGCAATTTTTTATTTATGGAGCTTCATCAAAATGATAAATGTGCTTCTCTGCTCTGTCTTCAGAGAACAGGCAACACTCCAACATTCCTGCCCTTCAAAAGGTGTATAAAGCAGAATTGTCGAAACTTTTATGCCACGGACACACGACCGGACTTTGCAGATGAGGCCCGCTGGACTTTCAAACAAACGGACTTGGCCACACACGATCACTCCAAAAGTCAGGCGGATTCGAACGTGATGACGTAGAATAAGGAAGTTCATAGCCAGTAGCCAATAGCTGCCCTAGCGTCGGTTTTAGTCCGTCGGACTAGCACACAGATGACCAGATTTTTCGACCGGACTCGAGTCCGTTGGAAAGATTTGAAGCAAGTTTTATTTCTAGGTCCGCAGGGCTTTTGGGAAGAAAAAAAAAAAAGTCTGCTGGAGCCACACACACACACACACACACACACACACACAATCGAATTATCCGACAAATTCCAGTCTGCCGGACCAAGTCCACCGAAAAGTCCGGTCGTGTGTACGCGGCATTAGAGGTCATGCCACACAAATCTTATTCATGAAGTGGACTAACGGGCTTCTCTGCTTCATCTTTATATGTCTGTGCATAATAATATCCGGTGTCTTTTTGGAAAAATGGGCAACCCAAGCCTGCTGGAAAGATTTATAGTTGGCAGGACAAAATCTTTCACCCGCTTTTCTCAACTTTTTTTTTATCACAGAGGCCTCATGTGGACTGAACACCTACTAAAGCAGGTATAGGCATCCTTAGAAAGATGGGAGGAGATCTACTTGAACAACACTGATGAAGGCAAAGATCACCGGGCACAGTGTCTAGTTTTCTAGGGCCGGTTCACATCAGAAAGCAATGCCAGAAAGGCATGTTCCATGTGTGCTCCCTGCACCGTGTTCAAAAAACGCACTGCCTTTGTGATCTACTGCGGGTGATTATATATTGTTAACCCCAAACGTAGATCACAAACTCAGAGGACATAAAAGTATTACAAGAGAGTGCAGGGATCAGGAGGGCGTTGCACGCAGAATGCAGGGATCAGGAGGGCGTTGCGCGCAGAATGCAGGGATCAGGAGGGCGTTGCGCACAGAATGCAGGGATTGGGGGGGTGATGTGAAGGGTGGTAGAGGACGCTGCTATGGGGGTGGCCCTGCCTATAACAGTGTCAACTGCCCCTTTCACATCAACCACCCCCCTCCCACACACAAACACACACACACAGTAGTGTCCTCCCTCCTCCCCTTCCAAAGCATCCTACCTGTGCATACGAGACCGAGGGGCAGCACAGTTCTGTATAGGGGGTGGGAGCAGGAGTGACTTTTTATATTAACAAGCTGGTGATTGGTTGCTTAGGATCTGCCTCTTGCTCCCTGCTGTTCATGGATAACAGCGTCGGAGGAGGCTGTAAAGGAGGTATAGTGGAGAGGGGGAGGATGGAGCGCCGACGACAGCTAGTGATGAGCGAGTATGGGGGGTCACAGATGGAGTGACACTGAGGGTGGGCGAGAGAGAGAGTGGGGGCTGAAGGGGAGAAACACTGTGATGTGTTTTTTGGACAGTTTTTTTCTCAGTCCAGGAGTAACAGTGTGTGCTTGTAAGATGCGGCAGCCGGCTCCATAGAGCAGAAGAGACTCTGGTGTAGAGGAGAAAAGAGAGAGAGCAGCGCCGCTCTAAGAGTAGTGGGTCTGATTACAGTGGGAACTGTATGTAAAAATAAAAAGAAAGTATGTACTCACACTTTGTTTAAAAATATCAGGCACGTAGCGGTATCTTTATTTTGTCTGAAGTCCTCGGCCGTCCTCCGGTGTCATGGCTATGGCGGGGAAACGCACGGTCCCTTGCGTCTCGTGGTTCCGAGGTGAGTGCGTCCCAGGATAGGCACGTCAGCAGGATTGATGACGTTGGTAGGCGTGGTTGGAAGCGCTCGCGTTCGGAGCATGCGTGCTCCTTCATCAGGCGGTGTAAAGGAGGTATATATGGCTGTCTCAGAATACATAGTATACTGTATACTTCATCTCAGCATCCTGCTTTGTAGTGTCACATAATGGCGAGGTTTTACTGCTCCTTCTCACAGTTCAAAACCGACCATACACTCTTGAATTTTGTTCCTGATGAACCTGACAAAATTTGCTCTGGGGGGATCCAATCGGCCACTTCCCACCCAACATCCCTCGATAAAAAAGAAAAAATGTTGGCAAACAATGCCTGCATCCAACCAGTTCCAATACCCAGCTTGGGTATTAGATCAGCTGGCACTGTCAGGACACAATAGCCGCAGCCATCCATCCACATCATGTAGCGTGGATGGAGGAATCTGTTAGATCTACTGTATATGTGTATGGCCAGCTCACGTCTATGAACCAATCAACCCACGCCTAGTAGTATAGATATTTATATATTTTTAAGCATTAAATTAGCTTTAACCAGATAAGACCTTGGGTGTGTCCCATAACGGGTAAAAACAAGAACATAGCCTTGAGCCTGTGTGTGTTTTGTTCAGCAGGCTGATGACTACGAAGTTTTGGTTTCACACTGGGGCACTGAGTCGCCAGACTCTGAAGCCGCCCTGTACAGCACTGCTTGAAAATTACTTCTTCAATAGAAGTCAATGCAAGCTACTCCGAAGTCGCCACCAAAGTAGTGCAGGAACCTTTTCCTAAGTCGGAGCAACTTGAGACGCTCCAATTAGAACGGTTCCATTGCACTGAATGGAACGCAACTTGTCGGGCGACTAAGGCCCCTTTCACACTGCCGCGATTTCAGGGAATGCCAAGCGTGAAAGGGGCCTAAGTTGCCTGACTAGTCACCCCAGTATGAACCGTAAAGCCATAAAGCCAGATGCACACTGGGTGTTTGGCTCTGGTGTTTAGGTGCGAGTGGACGGAGCTGGATGGTGCACCATGCATTACTTCCGTGTAGGCAAGCATGAGCCCAGGGATAAAAGCTGGTCCCCATGGGCATACGGTCCCAAGCGCAAGTATCACACTGAGCATTATCCAGCCTTTCAGACTTTTACAAACAAATGGGCCAAAATCTCTTTACAAATATGTAATTCTTTACACCCAACCCTGTGCTGACAGCATCAATATTTTAAGGACAGAGCCTGGTGGTTTTAAAAACTGTATGTCTGCTTTTTCTAGAGGCTAATCTACAAATTTCTATATCGAATATAACATTATATGGGAGATCAAGCTAGCACCCCCCCACCCCCCATTTTAAAAAGCCTTTCTGCTACAATAATCATTGCCACCATTTTTTTCTATCGTTTGTTGCATCTCAGTGCTGCAGATCTCCTGCAGCCTTCTGGTCTACATACTCTAGAATTTGCTGAATAGAATTTCTCAGGGCGTTTCCTCTCGGTGACAACAATGGAGCACCTTAGTGTAATGTATATTAAACTGACCAAACAGGATTCAATCCCCCCCGTTTAACCAATGGGTTGAAAAAGAAAATATGAGTAGATTCCCCCATCCACACATTTAATGTGGATGGGGGAATCCTCCCCACTGTGCTGTTGTATTCTGCAGGAGGGGAAGGCTCCCCACCATTAGAATATAATGATCAGTGTTGCTGGCTACAGCTGGTGGCACGGATTGTTCGGGAATAACGTGACAAGCTTAGTACACAGTCCATATTCCCATCGCACACATTCCTGGAAGGAGCTCTAAAAGTACCGGGCACAGCTGGCGTTCGCTACAAGATACTGGAATATGCACGATAATATAGATATTCGCCAGCACACCAAGGATCTTCAATTTCGCCCAAACGGCTTTTAATCAAAGGGAGATAACACCACAAAATAATGTAGTGAAAGTTGCAACGTTTCATAGTCACGCGGGACCCCTTTGTCAGGCATGTCATCACATGCCTGACGAAGGGGTCCTGCATGACACCGAAACTTTGCACTACATTATTTTGTTGGGTGATAAAAAACGTTTGGATGAAATTGAAAATCCTTGGTGTGCTGGCGAATATCTATATTAACCTGACAAGCTGGCTGTACGTAAGGCAGCCCATAGGGGATTCGATTTTCTTTCATCAGGGGTGGAAGTAAGGAAAATTGTTCAATTCCCCCCCCCATCAACACATTCAGTGTTGGAGGAATGCCTCCTGCTGTGCTTTTGTGTCCCGCTCGAGAGATTGATGACTTGGGGACAATCAGCCTGCCCATACATGGATCGAAATTTAGTCACTACTAAACCGGCCGATATTCAATCCATGTATGGCCATCTTTAGTATATCCATTTTTACTCTTTATTGGATGAGCCTGAGACTGTAGAACATTTGGGAGACGGACACTGAGGCCTGAGGCTGATGAAGGAAGCGTGGCTTGCTTCGGAAACGTTTTCCCATTGGCTCTCACGGCGGATGGACTGACAGATCCTCTCCACACTCCTGCTGGAGATACACACTTTGGATGGAAATCCGAACACCGGACGGGTCATCCCGGCTATACAGGGCAGCTTGACGCCGGCTCCCTCTGGAAGGATCTCAGGCTGATCTCACTCCCTCTATACCATTTTAACTGGGCAGCTGAAGCTGCTGCCTGTTCACTTCCTGGATTCACACAGAGGCACACCTCCAGCTCTGCAGCTCTCATTGGCCCTCTTATGACTCATCCCCCCTCACTTCCTGCCAAACTCTCACAAGAGTTAGAGAGAGAGAGAGAGAGAGAGAGAGAGAGAGAGAGAGAGAGAGAGAGAGAGAGAGAGAGAGAGAGAGAGAGAGAGAGAGAGAGAGAGAGCTGTGCATGATGTCATAAGCCTAGGCCTTTTACCAGACAAGAAACAGGAAGTGGGCTGTATGAGGTATTTACTGGCAAAAAAAAAAGTTTTACTACCCAAAGTTAAAACAACAAGGGCAGAAGGTTTAATAGATGTAAAGCTGGAAAAAAAATAAAAAACAATCACTAAAAAAGGTCCACTTTAATTATATCCTATGTCCACAAGATTGGCACAGAGATAGCGCTGTAGTATATTGTGTAACTACTTACATGATTCTTGTTTAGGTGGTGAAGATCCGTACCCCCCCGCTAACCCCCTGTGGGACCAGTCTAAAAGCACAGCGCATCTTGTACATGCACAGTGGGACACCGACTGTGAAACAGCAGGAAGTCACAGCCAGCTTCCCACAGTAAAGATGGTGGTGCTGGAGATCCAAAGACTGGTGAAGAACTGGAGACTTATGGCACGTACATGCGAACGGAAATTCGGCCAGCAAAAGACTGATGAGCACTTTTGGTCCGAAAATGCAACCGTGTGTATGCTCCATCAGACTTTTGCTGGCCGAATTCCAGCCAGCAAAAGATTGAGAGCATGTTCTCAATTTTTCGGTCGGAAAAAGTTCCGATCGGAAATTCCGATTGTCTGTAGCAATTCCGACGCGCAAAATTCCTACGAATGCTCGGAAAAAAATTTGACGCATGCTCGGAAACAATTTGACGCATGCTCGGAAGCATTGAACTTAATTTTCTCGGCTCGTCGTAGTGTTGTACGTCACCGCATTCTTGATGGTCGAAAGTTCAGCAAACTTTTGTGTGACCGTGTGCATGCAAGACAAGCTTGAGCGGAATTTCGTCGGAAAAACCATCCAAGATTTTTCTGACGGAAAATCCGCTCGTGTGTACGGGGCAAAAGACAGGAAGTGCCTGGCGAAGAACTGGCCCAGGTGTAGACACCACTGAGCTCCTGGTCTATTAAAAAGTCAGCAGCTACCGTATTTGTACCTGAATTTAGTTTTCTAACAATGGCTGTAGTTCCTCTTTTGGCCCCAGTTCACACTATGCGGTGCATGGAAGCGCATGCGATTTTGAACAGGAATTCTTTATGGCTCAAGTCGCACTGAATTTGCACCAAAAACATGCAGGATACTTTTTTTTTGTACACACCCATGCAATCTGAATCTGCAAATCGCACTGCATTTTGTGAATCGATTTTGGGGTGCCTTTAAGTGAACACACACCCCCATCAATTCACATCAACGGGGTGCGATTTGTATGCGGTGTGGAATTTGCACAGAACGAAATCCGCACCACATCAGTGTAAACCGGGGCTGAAGGTAACACCACTCAAAATAGCAACTGTGAAATATACTAGACTTTTGCAGACACACATATGAATGACAGTCGGCACCCAACTGAACAATAACTGACAGATTCGTCACTCGCTCTTCACTTTCCATACAGCATTCCTGACATTTCCTTGCCAGAGCCCCAGCGACACACCCAGCTACTCTGCGACCAGCCGTCATAGAAGAGGGGGACAAAGCTGCCCTTTAAAAAAAAGCCATATCTATTAATAAATAGAACTCTTCTGACTCATAGCAAAAGTGCTCATATCTCCCCCATCTCTATAGGACATGAGTGGGACAGAGCAATCTACAATGGCTTCTAATGTTCAGTCTACTCTACAAATGGTGCCAAAAAAAGTTGGTGGATGTCCCGGAGAAGACACCAAACAGCCACAATTCTCTCACAGTTGGCAGTCCCACAACATATGGACAGCAGGCGATGTCACCGATATATTCAGTGCAAGCTGATTGGGCCATTAGTAGCAAGGAAAACACTTCTCATAGGAGGAGGAACTCATTCAGGCCTCCCATTTACACCCAAATCCTACAATAGGAATGCCCGCTAGCTGGTTGGCTTGGGCACCTGCATGTGGTCGCCTTTCCGCTCTGCCCCCTAGAGTCAGGGATAGGCCTGTGCAGGGCTTTATTTTCCCCGAGAGAATAGGTGCAGGTACTCCCCCTTTCCAAGTCAACCCTGGTCTCTGCCCCCTACCTACCTCCGAGAACTATGCCCTGGTTCCATGACCCCGTACTGAGAATTGTTTTGTCGTGCCAAGTCATTTGTATGGAATGTGTTAATGATAAATATAAAAGTAGTAAAATAGATCCCCTTAAGCCAGCGACAATAGGTCCCCCAGCAACAATAGACTCCTGGGGGCAACAATAGATCCCCCAGCAACAATAGACTCCTGGGAGCGACGATAGATTCTCCAGTAACAATAGACTCCTGGGAGCGACGATAGATCCGCCAGCAACAATAGACTCCTGGGAGCGACAATAGATCCCCCAGTAACAATAGACTCCTGGGAGCGACAATAGATCCTCCAGTAACAATAGACTCCTGGGAGCGACAATAGATCCGCCAGCAACAATAGACTCCTGGGAGCGACAATAGATCCCCCAGTAACAATAGACTCCTGGGAGCGACAATAGATCCTCCAGTAACAATAGACTCCTGGGAGCGACGATAGATCCCCCAGCAACAATAGACTCCTGGGAGCGACAATAGATCCCCCAGCAACAATAGACTCCTGGGAGCGACAATAGATCCCCCAGTAACAATAGACTCCTGGGAGCGACAATAGATCCCCCAGCAACAATAGACTCCTGGGAGCGACAATAGATCCCCCAGCAACAATAGACTCCTGGGAGCGACAATAGATCCCCCAGCAACAATAGACTCCTGGGAGCGACAATAGATCCCCCAGCAACAATACACTCCTGGGAGCGACAATAGATCCCCCAGTAACAATAGACTCCTGGGAGCGACAATAGATCCCCCAGCAACAATAGACTCCTGGGAGCGACAATAGATCCCCCAGTAACAATAGACTCCTGGGAGCGACAATAGATCCCCCAGCAACAATAGACTCCTGGGAGCGACAATAGATCCCCCAGTAACAATAGACTCCTGGGAGCGACAATAGATCCCCCAGCAACAATAGACTCCTGGGAGCGACAATAGATCCCCCAGTAACAATACACTCCTGGGAGCGACAATAGATCCCCCAGTAACAATACACTCCTGGGAGCGACAATAGATCCCCCAGTAACAATACACTCCTGGGAGCGACAATAGATCCCCCAGTAACAATACACTCCTGGGAGCGACAATAGATCCCCCAGTAACAATACATCCCCCAGCAACAATAGACTCCTGGGAGCGACAATAGGTCCCCCAGAAGCCAAAAGTAGACCCTTCACTCAACAGTAGATCTCTTCCAGCAGTAACTGACCCCCCCCCACCGCAAGAACAGATCAACCACCAGCAACGATGGATCCCCCATCAGCAGCAATAATCCCCCCCCCCCCCAGAAGCCAGCATCAAAAGACCCTCCAGCACACCCCAGCACCCTTTGCCATTACATACATTCAGTCCTGGAGGCGCCAGAACTGCGTCCCCCCAAGTTCCTGCTGGAAAAAATAAAAAATAAAGCACTGAGCATGTGTCAGGAGTGCTCATGCATTCACTCCAAGGGGAGCTGGGCTGGAGATAAAGGAGGCCGTCCTCGTCATTTCAGTCTCTAATCAGGTACATAACAGTCACTGAATTAAAGAGGAACTGCAGTTTGCTCACATAATTTGTAATAAAAAAAAACATCTTTGCCATTCTGAAGCTTCCCTCCAACCACTTTGCATATTATTTTATATATACTGTGATTCTGTACTTGCCAAATATGCTGCAGAAATCTCCCTCCACTGAGTCTGGCTGCATCCATTTTAACTGTGGGCAGCTGAAGCTGCTTCCTGTTCACTTCCTGAATTTACACAGACACACCTCCACAGCTCTCATTGGCCCTCTTAGGACTCACCACCCTCTCCCTTCCTGGCAAACTCTCATTAAAGTGAGAGAGAGCTGTGCATGATGTCATAAGTCTAGGCTAATCACCAGACAAGAAACAGGAAGTGGGCTGTATAAGGTATTTACTGGCAGAAAAAAAATGTTTTACTATCCAAAGTTAAAACAAGGGCAGAAGATTTACAAGGGTTGTAAACCCTCATGGTTTTTCACCTTAATGCATTCTATGCATTAAAAGGTGAAAAACCTTCTGTGGTGCTGCAGTTTTACTTACCTAACCCCGTTTATTCTCCGGCCGGGAATGAGCACACCAGCTCTACCTGGTTGGATAGATTGATAGCAGCAAAGCCATTGGCTCCCGCTGCTGTCAATCCAATGACGCGGCGCCGTGGGGCGGGGCCTGAGTCCTGCCTTCTGTGTGAATGGACACAGATGCAGGACTCGGGAGCGCACCCGCACGGGTGTCCACTAAGGAGAGCGTTTCTCCAACGTGGGCACTCGATTCAGGGGAGGAGCTACCAGCACCGCTAAGGGACCCCAGAAGAGGAGAATCGGGGCCACTCTGTGCAAAACAAACTGCACAGTGGAGGCAAGTATGATATGTTTGGTTTTTTTTTTTAAACGAGGAATAGATGGAAAGATGAAAAAAATTGCGGTTCCACTTTAAAGTGGTTGTATACCCATTTGAAAAAAAAAATTTGGGGCTATCTACCTGCAAGATAAAGTCATAATGAGCTAGTATGACTAGCATACTAGCTCATTATGCATCACTTACCTTAGATCGGGGCCCCCGACGCCGTGTTCTTATCCCCCTCGGCCGCATCCATAGCTAAACAGATACCCTTCCGGGTATCGCCGCTCCGGCCAATCACAGAGCCGATGCGGCGCTGCGATTGGCCAGAGCGGCGAGGACGTTGCTCCGCGCATGCGCGCGGGACACTTCAACTGCGGCTCATCGCAGTTGAAGATGGGGATTAACCCTCTAAATGCACACGTTCTTTTAAAATATCTCCTAAACCGTGTAGGTTTAGGAGATATTTCTTGTACCTACAGGTAAGCCTTAATCTAGGCTTACCTGTAGGTGCAAGTTAATTTTTAGGGTATACAACCACTTTAATGCAAGGTATTTTTGGCCTATATGAGCAGCCTAAAGTTTACAATGGTACCCATGAATTACCCGACTCCCCCACCTGAAGCTTCTAATATGTTTTTTTTTGCCTTACACCCACACAAAGTTTTCAAGTCAGCCAAAATCGGTTTACTGCTCTGCCACACAGCTGCATGTTAAAATCAGGCTTGCGATGCTTCCTCCGCAGATAGGCAGGCCTTAGGCCTACTGAAAGCTCAGGATTGGCATCCCTAGTAAGGGCGAGTAGTAGGTAGGGCGGCAGCAGCATGGTTTGTTGAGCTATAAGCTTAGAACACATGGCATTACTTACTTTGTTATGTGTCAATAGGGTGGATAGATCACTACAGACACGTGTTATTTGCAGACTACACGGTATGCAAAATAGCACAGACCCATTCAGACTCAAGCCCCATACACACGGTCGGATTTTCACATGGATTCTGTCCGATCGGACAATGTTGTCGAAAAATCAGACCGTGTGTATGCCCCATCGGACAGTGTACGTCGGATTGTCCGACGGACAAAGTCCTATCTCCTGCTGGATAGATTTTTCGACAACAAGGTCCGATCACACCAAATCCGATTGTGTGTATGGTAGTCCGACGGATAAAGTGCTACGCATGCTCAGGTCACATTACAAGACCAAAGCTATTGGCTACTAGCCTCTACGTAGTCAACAAACGTCACCACGTTCAGAATGATCGGATTTTCCGACAACTTTGTCCGACCGTGTGTACGCAAAACCAACATCGGACAAAGTACGACGGACATGGTCCTCGGATAATCCGCGCGTGTGTATGGGGCTTAACAAGTAGCTAAATGCATTTAGGTGCAGCGTGTACCCATTCATTGTGCATTGCACCCCAGTATGCCTTGCCTGCGCATAATAAAGCCCATGCATTGCATCACATTATAAAACCAAGATGTGACCCATCTGTATGAAAGCTGCAGGTCCATTAAAATCTGCACTATGGAGTATTACTAGTCCAAAGAAAAATGACTGACCCGCCTTATCGTTATACATCAAACACCGCACATTAAAGCGCCCCCACAGTCAGAATAGGCGCTCACCATGCAGGTTTGGGTTGTATTTAGCCGGTAGGCTGGCGTTGCCTTTTAATAAAAGGTGCAAAAGAGAAAACTGAATTGCTGAGACAACATGTCTCCCCAGAGTGAGTCAATTCATGAGAGAGGGCCAACCAGCCTGCTACAAAAGGGCTATGAATAGGATAAATACACACCTGTACAGGGCGTGTCAACACCGCATTTACATTCTACTTTGCAGAAAAGCACAGCCATGGATGGCCACATGTATTCATACATTATAAACTACAATCGATAGAATTTACCTGTCTGCTAAGGTGCTGTGTGTTCCTTGGCACCAAAAAGTGCGTGCGTTGCACTGGAAATCCCCAGTGGTTCCACTAGCACAAGCTATTGCACGAATTGACCATACGATGTTGGCTGAAAAGATATTTCATACCTCACATGACACAATTCCTGTTTTTGACGCAAAATGGAACCCCTGGATTGTTCCAAGACTCCAAGAATGACCAAGCTGTTCTACTAATTTTACTCATTTTTCCTCCCTCCTTTATTTTCCTTTTTACTCCTTTTTCCTTATTATTTCTTTCGCTTTCTTTATTGTTTATACATATCCTTCAACAAGGTCATATCCCACCGGTAATTATCCACTGTAGACCTACTGTTCCGGAGAAGTCTCCGGTGTACTTTTCTCTTACATAATCTTGGATATATTACACAGTTGATGTTGCTACGCTGTAATTTAATATACCATTTGATATGACTATGACACTGGTTAATGTGTTTAATATCTATGTTTGTATATTCTGTTTTCTTTAATAAAACGTTTTGAAAAAAAAAAAAGTGCGTGCGTTGCGCTGGCTTGGCGTTTTGGGTACCACCCAAAATTATTAGCGCTGCGCTTCATTCCATGTTTTATAAACACGTGTTTCCCATGCATTACTGCAATGCATGTATAGGAATAGGCCCTAAAGCAATCTCTACTTAGCCCACCAGTTGCGCTGCTGAATTGTGCTGCATGAAGACGTATTCCAAGTGTAAATCTCATTAATTCCAATGTGTCAGATTAAAATCGATATGTTGCAGTGTAGCGTGAAAATTTAGCCCATATGCAGCTACACATTTGCACCATATACGCTGCAACATATATGCATTGCGGTTAATGGAACTTCACCCAAAAGGGGAAGGTCCACTTCTCTTAAAAAAAAAAACGGACCTTCACACTCTTCCTCACGTTCCTTCCATTCCACCCTTCTTCTCTCCTGCAGAAGTATCTGGCTTTTTTATACACACACACACACACACACACACACACACTTGTGTGTGTATTCCAGCCTGGACTGGAGGGGACATCATGACGTCACTCTGGCCCTCCAAAGCCATAGAGTCAAAGCATATTAAAGAGGAGGTCCACCTGAAATTTTTTTTTTTTTTTTAAAAGTCAGCAGCTACAAATACTGCAGCTGCTGACTTTTAATAAATAGACACTTACCTGTTCCAGGTTCCAGCGGTGTCAGCAGAAGATGACGAGCGATCGCTCGTCTCTCGGCTGCCCCCGCCGCCATCCTCTGTCAGGGAATCAGGAAGTGAAGCTTGCGGCTTCACTGCCCGGTTCCCTACTGCGCATGCACGAGTCGCGCTGCGCGTCATTATTGGTCCCCGTTGTGTCCTGGGAACTGTGTTTCCCAAGACAAAACGGGGCATCTTTGGATATGGGCGGGGCAGCTCCGGCTATCTCGGCCCGGAAGTGGGTGCAGATACCTGTATTATACAGGTATCTGCACCCCCCTCCCCCTGAAAGGTGCCAATTGTGGCACCAGAGGGGGGGGGGGGGAATCCGATAAGCGGAAGTTCCACTTTAGGGTGGAGCTCCGCTTTAATTCTTTGAACGCCTATGGGAGCAGCCGGCCGCACTGTCTGATCGTTTCTCCAGCAAACCAGTGAAAAACGGTTGTTCAACCCCCCCCCCCCCCCCTCCCTTGCTCAGGAGCCACTGGGACAGGTTTCATGAGAAAGCTGGCCGCAAAAAAACAATACCGGGTTATGGCTGATATCTTTAGCCATGGTCTCAGTAAACCACAACGTGTGTATAATATATATATATATATATATATATACACACACACACACACACACACACACACACACACACACACACATATACACATACATACACACACACAGTGATTGGCCCTGCATCACATGGGCTTGATTCTCAGTCCTGTGAAAGCTCTAGACTAGAGCAACTCTCGAGCCGATGAAGAGCCGTCTTCCTTGACTTCCAGTAGCTGTATTTGCAGAAAATGAGAGTATGCGCTACTAAGGAAATGGGGTGAGGGTTTAAAAGGAACATGGATTACGCGCTGGGAGTCATCTGAACTGTGCTCTCTCTATTCCCTCCTACACCAAGGCATCGTCATTAATAATAACCAAAAACAGGAAAGAAACGTCCCATTAGTTATGGAAGAGCAGCAGTTTTTATGATCTTGATTCATATATCAACAGGAGTTGCAGGAAAGACCAAGTAGTCAAGTCTGACCAATTTTATAGAATTATTATTTTTTTTTTTTTTTTTTAAAGCTCTACTGTATATACATTTGAAAAAAGATCTTGGTTTGTCCCAAGCATGTTTGGGTCCACTTATGGTTGACCGGCTCACTAGCTTTGCTGCAAGTCTATTCAAAGCCTCAACCACTCTTTCGGTAAAATAATACTTTCTAAAATTACTTTGGAACTTTCCTCCTACTAATTTGAGATAATGTCCCCAGGTTCTCGATCGCTGCATTATATTGGAAATCCTGCTCTCCTGAACCTTATTCACAGTCTTAAATTCTGAACACGAGACCCTACAAATAGACATAAGTGCCCCCTCGGCCCCACAGAAATGGTGGTTCGGAAGGCCTCACTGCTATGTTAGGTTCCAGTTGGAATGCAAATAATTCTTAGCATTGTTCTACTTTACTGGTTTATACAAAGTGAGCTGTAATGAAGGCTGACTGATCTTTTAACCAGATGTGAAGATCAAACAAACGTTTCCCTGGGCGAGTCGCCTAGTAATCACAGTCATTGGCTGCAAGTTTACTCTCACCCCTTTCCCGACCTTCTTTTGGAAAGGCATTTACTAGGCCGTTGTGTTCCATGATCATATCTTGCGTTCAACTTTCCATAACTAACCGATTGAACATTTGGAACCACGAACTAGAAAGAATTCCCATTTCAGGACAATCTAAACCCTAATGCCGCGTACACGCGGTCGGAATATCCGATGGAAACAGTCCGATGGGAGCTTTTCATCGGATTTTCCGACCGTGTGTATGCCCATCGGTCTTTTTCTGTCGGAATTTCCGACGGACTTTGGATTGAGAACCTGTCCTTAATTTTTTAAACCTTTCTATCGGTTTTTTTCCGATCGTGTGTATGCAATTCTGACACGCAAAAATCCGACGCATGCTCAAAAGTATTAAACTTCCCTTTAATAGTGCCGTCGAACGTGTTTTATGCCGCTGTGTTATTGACCGTCGGAATTTGGTGTGACCGTGAGTAGGCAAGACAGTTTGAGCGAAATTCCGTCGGAATTCCGGCGAAAAAACCACCAGAGCTTTTTCCAACGAGAATTCCGACCGTGTGTACGCGGCATTAGGCCGGCCATACACTGAATTAAATTTGGCTGATTCGGCAGGAAATTAGCAGATTTCGGTCCATCTATGGGCAGGCTGGTTGTACTGAAGTCGATCTACCGACTATTCGATTCTGACAGCAGGGAAACCTCCTGCTATCACAATACAAGATCTCATTGGGAGGGATTACCCCATCAATCCTGGTACACACTACGTTTAGTTTTTTTTGGTTCAACCCAGCAGGCTCACCGAAAAAAAAAAAAAAAAACGACAGATCACTCTACTACACAAGCAATGTTAGTGCATCGATCTCCCCCGCTGTGCTATTGTGTTCTGATAGGGGGGACCGCCCCCCAGTCAGTGATCACAGCCATTGGCTGCAAGTGCTGATCGGCTGCTGGTTTACAAGCATGCTTGTTTGACAGAAGGCGGTTGTAGTTGGCTTCTGTTGGAGAGGCAGCAGTACACATGGGATGAAAGTGGGCTGGTTTGTACTTTAACGGCTGATTTTAGCAAAAAGTCGGCCCGTATGCACCTGGCATTAGGCGTTGTTCACACTGGCACGATTTCAGATTTCTCAGCAACTTGAGTCACCCAAAATCAAATGGCATTGGAAATCACATTGTTTGCAATGGTGACCATTCACATCAGTGGGGCTCGGCAAGGTGCGATTTGGGGATTTTGGTAAAGGTTCCTGTGCTATTTAGGTACAATTCCAGCATGATTTTTTTTCCCATAGAATATGCAAACCACTTCAAAAGTAGCATAAGTTGCATCCAAGTCTCACTTCATAAATCAAACAAAGTCAGACCAAAATCAATCGCAGAAGTGTGAACCTAGCTTCGGCTCGTTCACAAGTGCAGCAGACACAGATTTGATCCCACTAACCATTAGGTAATCGAACAAACGTTCCCAAGGCCCGGTTTACACTATGAACCGCACAGGAACCACACCACATGCCTGTTTTATTCACGTGCGATTCAGTGCGGTGCAATATGAGCCCATTCAAAAATGGGACTGCAATGCGCCAAAGACATGCATGCAGCAATTTTGCAATGGCACTGCAATCGGATCGCATTGGGTATTTTGTACCACGCAATCTGGTGCCGGTGTTGTGTCCAATACTGTCCCCCATCGGATAGTGTCCGCCCTGTACTGCGCTTACGGAGGACAAGGAGATGCCGAAAATCTCAGAAGATGAACGTCCAGGTTCAAGCCCCACCATCCAAGTGGACATAGAGTTAGAATAAAAAATAGTCGAGGGAAGCGAGCCCACGAGGGGAACTGTACTAAATGCTCCTGTATGTCCACTTGGATGGTGGGGCTTATCTTCAGAGATTTTCGAAGTCTCCTTGTCATCCGAACTGCGCAAGCGCTGTGCTTGCGCAGTACGGGGCGGACACTATGCGATGGGGGGGGGGCAGTTTTTGGCAGAACTCGGGCAAATGCTCTGCGATTGTGACCCGCGCTTGGGGTGTTGTTAAGATTGCACTGACACCCGCTGTAAATTTGAGGATCTGGCGAGAGAAATGTGCATGGATTGTGGAGTTACCTGCACAGCATTAGTGTGAACCTAGCCTTAAAAATAAAAATGTCAAAACAAAAAAAAAAATAAAATTCTACTAGCATATGCCAGCTTTTGGCCACCAGCAGTCTGAGGCTAGTGTGGCTCCCTGAAGGAAATCAGCACAGGAAGTCTCCAGTTATAGGAGGTATGTGCTGCCTCCATTAATCCCTGTATTCCAACATTCTCTAAAAAAACGCTCATTCACAGCATGGAGGGAAATGTCTCTACTGATCTGGGCCATAATCATTACACCCCACAGATTGTATGCAAGTGTTTTGCCAGCCATAGACTGATCAAAATTTCAATCCGTTTATCCACTTCAGCCCCGGAAGGTTTTACCCCCTTCCTGACCAGAGCACTTTTTGCGATTTCGGCACTGCGTCATTTTAGCTGACAATTGCGCGGTTGTGCGACGTTGCACCCAAACAAAATGAACATCCTTCTTTTCCCCACAAATAGAGCTTTCCTTTGGTGATATTTGATCACCTCTGCGGTTTTTATTTTTTGCGCTATAATTTTGAAAAAAAAAAAGCAATATTTTTTTACTTTTTGCTATAATAAATATCCCCCAAAATATATATAAATAAAAAAAAGAAATTTTCTTCTCAGTTTAAGCTGATATATATTCTTCTATATATTTTTGGTAAAAAATGTATATATTTATATATATAATATAAATATATATATAGCAATAAGCGTATATTGATTGGTTTGCGCAAAAGTTATAGCATCTACAAAATAGGGGATAGATTTATAGCATTTTTATTATTCATTTATTTATTTTTATTAGGAATGGCAGCGATCTGCGTTTTTTTTTTTTTTTTTTTTTACCGTGACTGCGACATTATAGGTGACACATCGAACACTTTTGACACCATTTTGGGACCATTGTCATTTATACAGCGATCAGTGCTATAAAAATGCACTGATTACTGTGTAAATGACACTGGCAGGGAAGGGGTTAAACACTAGGGGGCGATCAAGGGGTTAAGTGTGTCTAAGGGAGGTGTTCTAACTGTGGAGGGGGATGGGCTACCACTGCTCCCGAACACAGGGAGCAGTGATCTCTGTCACGTCACTAGGCAGAACAGGGAAATGCCTTGTTTACAAAGGCATCTTTCCCGTTCTTCTGCTCCGTGACACAATCGCGGGCCCCCAGCAGACATCGAGTCCACGGGACCTGTGGGTACGGTCATGGAGTATGCGGCTGACAAGGCCGACATCTTTCCCAGAGTATCTTCCGGGTCCGCGGGCGCCGGGATTGGCTGAAGCTGCAATGACGTCACTCCCGTGCATGCCCGCCGGAGCTGCCACCGTTCACGGCACAGGGCTCTGAAAGGAACGGCACCCGTGGCCGTTCCTTGAAAGCGCATGCGCCAGTGATGTCACTGGTTGCATGCAATGTAAATATCTCTAAGGCCCCTTTCACACTTGTGCGACTTGTCCTGCAACTTGGGACTGCAAAGTCACATGAAATGTCGTACCCCATGATTTTAAATGAGTACCATTCATATCTGTGCAACTTCAAGTCGCTGCAATTTCAAAGTAGTCCCTGTACTTCTTCGGCCAGACTTTGATGCAACTTGAGGCAATGCCTGTGCAATTGTGAGGTCTGTGGACCTCAAGTCGCATCAAAGTCAGACCAAAGTAGTGCAGGGACTACTTTGAAGTCGCACAGAGCAGTGTTTCTCAACTCCGGTCCTCGAGGCGCCCCGGACAGGTCATGTTTTCAGGCTTTCCATTATTTTGCACAGGTGATTTGATCGGTTTCACTGCCTTAGTAATTACAACAGCCGTGTCATCTGAGGGAAATCCTGAAAACATGACCTGTTTGAGGACCGGGGGTTGAGAAACACTGGCACTGAAAGAGGTGGGTTAGAGCCCCCCTAAAATATATTTCTTGTTTTGGGTTGTTACTCTATTTAATATAGTGTTGCTCTGAAGTTAGAAGTAAGAGATGTTTCTATAGAGAAGACGGAAGTCTTGGTTTAGTTTTGTCCCAACCACAAATCTAACGCCTGGATCAAAGTGATGTGATAGCCTGTGTGTGAACATTGACAGGCGAGAAATGCTATGAATAAACTATGTACATGGGGGAGGAGTTTGGCAGGGCTTGGATTGGTGATATCCCATTGGTGGGATAGATCTTGAATGTATATTATAAAAATATGCTGTACCAGGAACAATAAAAAATAAATAAATCGCAATAAGCGATTATTGATTGGTTTGCGCAAAAAAAGCGTTTATAAAATAGGGGATAGTTTTATGGCATTTTTATTAACCACTTGCCGACCGCCCCATGTAGATATACGTCGGCAGAATGGCACGTACAGGCAGAACCACGTACCTGTACGTGCCATTCTTTAGGCGGTTGGGGGGTCCGATCGGACCCCCTCCGCCGGCGGGGACGGTCGGCATCGCTTCAGGAGCGATCCGGGACGAGGGGACGGCCAGTGGTTTCTGGCCACCCCCTCGCGATCGCTCCTGGCCAATGAGAAACTTCCCCTTCCTGTCTATTGTATAGACAGGAAGGCGGAAGTGATGTCACGCTCGGTGCGCCGGTCTATGTGACCGGAGACGCCGAGCGGCGAACATGTTAAGGTCAGTGCACAACACTACACTGACACCAGTACAGTTAGGCACACAAAACACCCCCCTGTCACCCCTGATCACCCCCCAGATCACCCCCTCCCCCCCCCAGTCACAGTGTCACTAATTGCAGTGATCATTTATTTACTGATCACTGCATTTAGTGTCAGTGTGACTGTAATAACTGTCAGGGCAGTTAGTTTTAGGTCCTAGGTAGCCCCCTACCCCCCCTAATAAAGGTTTAACCCCCTGATTGCCCCTAGTTAACCCCTTCACCCCCTTTTGCCAGTGTCACTAAGCGATCGTTTTTCTGATCGCTGCATTGTGTCGCTAGGTAACCATTTTTTTTTTATTTTAACCGCCATGTTTTATATAGGTTCATAAATAGTTTTATAGGTCAGGTACCCCCATATTACAACCTAAATAAAGGTTTTAACCCCCTGATTGCCCCTAGAGTTAACCCTTTCACCAGTAATCACCGTATAACTGTCACTGGTGACGCTGGTTAGCCAGTTAGTTATTTCGTTATTTAGGTTCCCCGTCAGGTTTTTATATAGCGTCAGGTACCCCCATATATTACCTAATAAAGGTTTAACCCCCTGATTGCCCCTAGTTAACCCTTTCACCCCCTTTTGCCAGTGTCACTAAGCGATCGTTTTTCTGATCGCTGCATTAGTGTCGCTAGGTAACCAGTTTTTTTTTTAGGTTAACCGCCATGTTTATATAGGTTCATAAATAGGTTTATAGGTCAGGTACCCCCATATTACAACCTAAATAAAGGTTTTAACCCCTGATTGCCCCTAGAGTTAACCCTTTCACCAGTGATCACCGTATAAAATGTCACTGGTGACGCTGGTTAGCCAGTTAGTTATTTCGTTATTTAGGTTCCCCGTCAGGTTTTTATATAGCGTCAGGTACCCCCATATATTACCTAATAAAGGTTTAACCCCCTGATTGCCCCTAGTTAACCCTTTCACCCCCTTTTGCCAGTGTCACTAAGCGATCGTTTTTCTGATCCCTGCATTAGTGTCGCTAGGTAACCAGTTTTTTTTTTGTATTACTGTTACGGGTGACGCTGGTTAGTTAGCTTGTTTTTTATACTGTCAGGGCACCCGCCATTTATTACCCAATAACGGTTTAACCCCCTGATCGCCCGGCGGGTGATATCAATTAGGTTTTAGGGTCAAATAAGGTCTGCGTCGCCCCAGGTTAGTGCCAGTACCGCAAACACCCACGCGCAAAGCATACACCTCCCTTAGTGGTATAGTATCTGAACAGATCAATATCTGATCTGATCAGATCTATACTAGCGTCCCAGCAGTTTAGGGTTCCAAAAAAACGCATTGTTAGCGGGATCAGCCCAGATACCTGCTAGCACCTGCGTTTTCCCCCTCCGCCCAGCCCAGCCCACCCAAGTGCAGTATCGATCGATCACTGTCACTTACAAAACACTAAGCACACATAACTGCAGTGTTCGCAGAGTCAGGCCTGATCCCTGCGATCGCTAACATTTTTTTTGTGGTAGCGTTTTGATTCAGTCGCTAACAGTCAGGAGCTTTTTTACCTGTGAATCTCAAAAAAATAAAAAAAACAAAAATAGTTGTCGTTTTATTGTTCTCTCTCTCTCTCTATTGTTGCTCTTTTTTTACTCCATTCTATTCTGCAATGTTTTATTATGTTTTATCATGTTTTATCATGCTTGCTTTTCAGGTATGTAATTTTGTTTACTGTGTTTTAGTGTTAAGCATTTTTTTGTTTTCAGGTGCGCCATTCAGTTGCAGCGCGGATTTATTTATCTTGACAGCAACAGCGTTTGCTCCCACGATACATAAAGCCGCGACTCCAACGCTGTAGGAGGTGATTTCACCACCACAGTTAAAAAAAAGAGCATATATGCCGAAGCATGGGGGCAGCAGGGGGCGGGGAGGAGCGATTGGCTCCTAATGCCACGTACATACGGTCGAAATTCCGACCGTGTGTACACGGCATAACTTTTGCGGGAGGATGCCCCCATGCATCGGCATATATAAATGGTGCATGTATGCCCATCATTAGAAGTGGGTGGATGAAGGGAGGTATTCTAATGGTGGGCATACCCACCAATCAATCTCTTTTTTTCGTTCAGCCAAGAGGCTGCATGAAAAAAAAAAGATTACAATATATGTCCAGTATGTTGCTGGACTTTGAATGGTTATACCAGAATGATGCCTGCAGGTTTAGGTATCATCTTGGTATCATTCTTTTCAGCCAGTGATCGGCTTTCATGTAAAAGCAATTCTAGCGGGTAATTAGCCTCTAGACTGCTTTTACAAGCAGTAGGAGGGAATGTCCCCCCTCCGGATATAAACCGCGCCATTGGGAAATTGGGAAAGCGTTTTATCACACCGATCTTGGTGTGGTCAGATGCTTTGAGGGCAGAGGAAAGATCTAGGGTCTAATAGACCCCAATTTTTTCAAAAAAAGAGTACCTGTCACTGCCTATTGCTATCATAGGGGATATTTACATTCCCTGAGATAACAATAAAAATCATAACAAAGAAAAAAAATGGAAGGAACAGTTTAAAAATAGAATAAAAAAGCTAAATAAATAAAAAAAAAAAACTAAAAAAAAAAAAAAAAAGCACCCCTGCCCCCCCTTCTCTTGCGCAAAGGCGTACACAAGCGTTGGTCTGGCGTCATATGTAAACAGCAATTGCAGCATGCATGTGAGGTATCACCGCGAAGGTCAGATCGAGGGCAGTAATTTTAGCAGTAGACCTCCTCCGTGAATCTAATGTGGTATCATGTAAAGGCTTTTAAAGGCTTTTAAAAATGTATGTAGTTTGTCGCCACTGCGTGTTTGTGCGCAATTTTAAAGCATGTCGTGTTTGGTATCCATGTACTCGGCCTAAGATCATATTTTTTATTTCATCAAAAATTTGAGCAATATAGTGTGTTTTAGTGCATTAAAATAAAAAAAAGTGTATTTTTTCCACAAAAAATGCGTTTGAAAAATCGCTGCGCAAATACTGTGTGGAAAAAAAAAAAATGCAACACCCACCATTTTAATCTGTAGGGCCTTTGCTTTAACAATATATATAGTGTTTGGGGGTTCAACGTAATTTTCTTGCAAAAAAAAAATATGTTTTCATGTAAACAAAAAGTGTCAGAAAGGGCTTTGTCTTCAAGTGGTTAGAAGAGTGGGGTGACGTGTGACATAGGCTTCTAAATGTTGTGCATAAAATGCCAGGACAGTTCAAACCCCCCCCAAATGACCCCATTTTGGAAAGTAGACACCCCAAGCTATTTGCTGAGAGCAATGTTGAGCCCATTAAATATTTTTTTTTTTTGTCCCAAGAGATTGAATAATGAAAAAAAAAAAATATATATATTTTTTTTACAAAAAGTTGTCACTAAATGATATATTGCTCAAACATGTCATGGGCATATGTGGAAATACACCCCAAAATACATTCTGTTGCTTCTCCTGAGTACGGGGATACCACATGTGTGGGACTTTTTGGGAGCCTAGCTGCGTACGGAACCCCAAAAACCAAGCACCGCCTTCAGGCTTTCTAAGGGAGTAATTTTTTTATTTCACTTCTCACTGCCAATCACAGTTTCGGAGGCCATGGAATGCCCAGATGGCATAAAACCCCCCAAAATGACCCCATTTTGGAAAGTAGACACCCAAGCTATTTGCTGAGAGGTATTGTGAGTATTTTGCAGATGTCGCTTTTTGTCACAAAGTTTTGAAAATTGAAAAAAGAAAAAAAAAATTTTTTTTCTTTACTTTCTTCATTTTCAAAAACAAATGAGAGCTGTAAAATACTCACCATGCCTCTCAACAAATAGCTTGGGGTGTCTACTTTCCAAAATGGGGTCATTTGGGGGGGTTTTGTGCTATTTTGGCATTTTATGGCCTTCGAAACTGTGATAGGTAGTGAGGAGTGAAATCAAAAATTTGCACCCTTAGAAATCCTGAAGGCGGTGCTTGGGTTTCGGGGCCCCGTACGCGGCTAGGCTCCCAAAAAGTCCCACACATGTGGTATCCCCATACTCAGGAGAAGCAGCAAAATGTATTTTGGGGTGCAATTCCACATATAACTATGGCATGTGTGAGCAATATATCATTTAGTGACAACTTTTTGAAGAAAAAAAAAATTATTTTTTATTTTTGTCTTTATTCAATCACTTGGGACTAAAAAAAAAAATATATTCAATGGGCTCAACATGCCTCTCAGCAAATAGCTTGGGGTGTCTACTTTCCAAAATGGGGTCATTTGGGGGGGTTTTGTACTTCTCTGCCATTTTAGCACCTCAAGAAATGAAATAGGCAGTCATAAATTAAAAGCGGTGTAAATTCCAGAAAATGTACTCTAGTTTGTAGACGCTATAACTTTTGCGCAAACCAATAAATATACGCTTATTGGCATTTTTTTTACTAAAGACATGTGGCTGAATACATTTTGGCCCAAATGTTTGACTAAAATTGAGTTTATTAGATTTTTTTTTATAACAAAAAGTAGAAAATCTCTTTTTTTTTCAAAATTTTCGCTCTTTTTCCGTTTATATCGCAAAAAATAAAAATCACAGAGGCAATCAAATACCATCAAAAGAAAGCTCTATTTGTGGGAAGAAAAGGACGCAAATTTCGTTTCGTTACAAAATTGCATGACCGCACAATTACCAGTTAAAGTAGTGCAGTGCGAAATTGAAAAAAGACCTCTGGTCCTTAAGCTGACAATTGGTCCGGGGCTGAAGTGGTTAATATATATATATTTTTTTTTTTTCACTGATCAGCAATTTTTATCGTGACTGCGACATTATGGCGGACACATCAGACATGTTTGACACATTTTTGGGACCATTGTCATTTATACAGCAATCAGTGCTATACAAATGCACCGATTCCTGTGTAAATAACACTGGCAGTGAAGGGGGTTAACCACTAGGGGGCAGTGTAGGGGTTAAGTGTGTCCTGGGGAGTTTTTCTAACTGTGGGGGGGGGGGGGCGTGGCTACGTGTGGCACATCACTGATCACCGCTCCCGATCACAGGGAGCAGAGATCAGCGACACTGTCACTAGGCAGAACGGGGAGATGCTTGTTTACATTAGCATCTCCCCTTTCTTGCTCTCCGTGAGACGATCGTAATAAAAAAAAAAAAACACACTATATTTTTTACTTTTTGCCATAATAAATATCCCATAGGCCGATAAAAAAAAATGTAGAAGAATATATATCGGCCTATGGGATATTTATTATGGCAAAAAGTAAAAAATATAGTGTTTTTTTATTTTTTTTATTAATTGAATTTTTTATTTTTTTGGCAAAACAAAAAAAAAAAAATGTAGAAGAATATATGTTTTACCAAAAAAAAAAAATGAATAAATAAAAAAATAAAATCGCAATAAGCGTAAATTGATTGGTTTGCGCAAAAGTTATAGCTTCTACAAAATAGGGGATAGATTAATGGCATAATTATTTTTTCTTTTACTAGTAATGGCGACGATCTGCGATTTTTATCGTGACTGACATTACGGCGGACACATCGGACACTTTTGACACCATTTTGGGACCATTCACATTTATACAGCGATCAGTGCTATAAAAATGCACCGATTACTGTATAAAATGACACTGGCAGGGAAGGGGTTAACACTAGGGGGTTGATCAAGGGGTTAAATGTGTTACCTAGGGAGTGATTCTAAGGTGGGGGGGGGGGGACTCACAGGGAGGAGATCGACAGAGATCACACACACGGTCCTGCTCGGTTATCGGGCAATCGTCGGTGCCCGGCGGACATTGCGGCCTCCAAGCATGCGCATCAGCTCACGCGCGCCCCCTAGATGACCGGGAAGCCGAGGACGACATGCGACACCCGCCCAGGATGGGAGATCCCTCCTGCGGATGTTATTTGATGATGGCTGGGATGGGAAGTGGTTAATACTCAGACACTCACCTGTCCTGTGGTCCAGCGATGAAGGGCCCGCGAAGCCCCGCTCCTCTCTGCGGCGCCAGCATGCTTACTGTGGGCGCCTGGCTGTCGCGCTGTGATTGGATGGGCAATCTTCTGGGACCCGTGACGAGTCTCAGAAGATTGCAGGGAGGGGGGACAGGTGATTTTCCTTCCGGCGCCAGGGGAGGAAGTGGGAGCTGGGTGCCAGCTCCCCCCCAAATAAATGGCCAAATGTGGCATATCAGGGGGTCACCAGCACCAGCACCAGCGAAAGTTCCATTACTGGGTGGAACTCCACTTTAAACAAATCTGTGACACTCCGGATGAGATCTCGCAGTGCCCGCATTGTACATGAAAGGACACAGATTATCATATCACTGCAGGTTCACACATGGATTGTAGATTAGAGGATTATCTGGATGGAGGTTATCTGAATGTACACAATACAATGTGGGATCATCTTATTCTCATACAACACCTTTATTTACTCTCTGATAAGATCCAGATTGTAGGGCAGACAATAAGGCCTGAGATACACAACTTTCCACAGGATGCCCATTGTGACACAAGCCTAAAGCACACCAGAAACCATCACATTTTTTTCGTTCATCCAGCGGGTTGAACGAAAAATAAAAATAAAAGACCGGATTTCCCCAACCGCACATTCGAGGTGGATGGGGCGATCAGCTCTATTATGTTCTGATGGTGGGGAGACTTCCAAGCTGTCAGAACACACAAATCAGTGTTGCAGGCTATAGCCGGAGGTGCAGATCCAACGGGCCAGTTGTGTCAATCGGTAGATTCTGTACAACCACTGTGCCCACACATGGATCAACATTCCTCCAGGACCTGCTGAACTTCAATCCACAGATGATCTGTTTTTTTTTTTTTATCTTAATGCATTGAGAGACCCTGAGAGAACAAAAAACGTCCCTGGTACTGTCTATGAGCAGTGATCCCCTCAGCATATAAACACAGTCCCTGGTACTGTCTATGGGCAGTGATCGCTTAAATTTAAAAAAACAGTCCCCATCTATGAGGGTGATACCCTGAGATTATAGCGACAGTCCCTGGTACCGTCCATGGGCATTGATCCCTTCAGTTTAGAAACAGTCCCTGGTACTGTCTATAAGCAGTGACCCCCTCAGCGTATAAACACAGTCCCTGGTACTGTCTATGAGCAGTGATCCCCTCAGCGTATAGACGCAGTCCCTGGTACTGTCTATGAGCAGTGATCCAGAGGGCAAAGACGCAGTCCCTGGTACTGTCTATGAGCTGTGACCCCCTCAGCGTATAGACACAGTCCCTGGTACGGTCTATGAGCAGTGATCCCCTCAGCATATAAAAACACAGTCCCTGGTACTGTCTATGAGCAGTGATCCCTTCAGCGTATAGACACAGTCCCTGGTACTGTCTATAAGCAGTGATCCCGAGGGCAAAGACGCAGTCCCTGGTACCGTCCATCTCTTGAGTTTAGAAACAGTCCCTGGTACTGTCTATGAGCAGTGATCCCCTCAGCGTATAGACGCAGTCCCTAGTACTGTCTATAAGCAGTGATCCCTTCAGCGTATAGACACAGTCCCTGGTACTGTCTATAAGCAGTGATCCCGAGGGCAAAGACGCAGTCCCTGGTACCGTCCATCTCTTGAGTTTAGAAACAGTCCCTGGTACTGTCTATGAGCAGTGATCCCCTCAGCGTATAGACGCAGTCCCTGGTACTGTCTATAAGCAGTGATCCCCTCAGCGTATAGACGCAGTCCCTAGTACTGTCTATAAGCAGTGATCCCCTCAGCGTATAGACGCAGTCCCTAGTACTGTCTATAAGCAGTGATCCCCTTAGTGTATAGACGCAGTCCCTGGTACTGTCTATGGGCAGTGATCCCCTGAGGGCAAAGACACAGTACCTGGTACGGTCTATGGGCAGTGAAACCTTAATTTTAGAAACAGTCCCTGGTACCATCTATGAGGGTAATACACTGGAGTATAGCAACAGTCCCTGGTACCGTCCATGGGCATTGATCCCTTGAGTTTAGAAACAGTCCCTGGTACTGTCTATAGGCAGTGATCCCCTGAGGGTTTACAGGCAAGGAATGTGCGCAGTGCAGATAATACAGACAGTCACAGAAGTGTCCCCATGTCCCGTGCACAATTATATATATATATACACACACACACACACACACACACACACATACACATACACATACACATACATACATACATACATACATACATACATACATACATACATACATACATACATATAGATACACACACACAGCTCCTAGGACTCTGGCAGTGCCCAGCTTGGCACACACTGATTTGCTGAGTGTGATGAGCGCAGAGCCCAGGAGAGGCATACAATCCAGGACTGGCAGCCTTCTATAGAGCCCCATAAGACGGTGCAGAGTGCAGTATTATGATCCATCCCATGCCAACACCTACCCAGACCCCCTCCCAGTCTATGCCCACCCTGCACAGTGATCACATAGAGGGGGGCAGACTTACCGTGCTTGCCATAGTAATTCTCCTGATCCCCCATGCTGCTGAAAGTCTCTCCTCCTCCTCCTCCCCAGTGCCCACTCCTCTCTCCCTTATTACACCCCCTCCTCCTCCTCCTCCTCCTCCTCTCTCCCCCACCCAGGTCAGCTGCTCCCAGGCACCCAATGACTCCTCTCCCAAACTGGTCTAACTGGTGTCAGGTTGTCCACAGGCGGGGGAGGAGATCCTGAGCATGGAGGAGGATGGAGAGAGAAGTGGGGGGTGCAGAGCAGGGGGTGCAGCTGTGCCCAGTGTGGACAGTGCCAGGGACTCAGCAATCCTGACAACTGCACCAAAATAAAGGGGGGCACTGCCCCGATCTGCATAGGGATCCCGGGTCAGGCATTAACCCTTTTACGCACATATAAAAGTATAACTAAAAGTAAAACTTTATTTTTTCTTCCAGTTTTGGACAGAGTGGAGAGGGATAAGAGCCCCTGTCAGGTTATTACTGCTGTCTGTGTCCCTGCTAAGGAGATTCATCATCTCCATTTCTTCTGTTTACCAATATCACCGAGAGTGAAAGAAAATCTTCTGGCGACAACTCAAAATTAAAAAAAATTTGGATTGTCACCGGAACAGGAATAGAGTGGAAATCTTCCAATGGGGGACATTAGTTCTGGTGACAACCTGGGATTCCCTGGCTTTCCCCCTCACTTCCTGTTTTGGCTATGGGACAGGAAGTAAAGAGAAATCTCCCCAATGGGACACAAATGGCCAAAAAACACTCATCACTCCGCTTTTGGATGGCTCTTCAGACGACATCAGACCGGTGGTGAAGAGGCGTTGTGTCGCCTACTCACCACCTGCTTTAACCCCTTGAGGCCTCACGCACACTGGGCATTAAAACTGCTGCTTTTAGGGGCGCCTGACATTTTTTTTTCTGCCTTTAACCACTTGCCGATCGCATTGCAGGGGGTCCCCGAGTTACGAACTCGTTAGGGACTGTCCGCCTGTTCTTAAATCGGAAATGTTCGTAAGTCGGCCGCGCATGCGCAGACCGACAATTACAGACATTTCCGATGTTCCGTCGAATGCCATTCTGCGCATGCGCGGGAAATTACGGACATTTCCGATGTTTGCCGTCATTTTCCGAGGCTCCGTCTGGCCGCGCATGCTGCAGAACGGCCGAGAGTCCGCAGAAAATGGCAGAGGGTCCCCGCAGCGCCCGGTTCGTAAGTAGGGGATGTTCGTAGGTCGGGCGTTCGTAAGTCGGGGACCCCCTGTATAGCTGAATGACGGCTACAGCACAGACCACTAGTTCAGGGAGGCCACCATATGACAGCCTCCCGTGATCGCACCCGATACTGGGCACTGCTGATCACAGATCAGGATAAAGAGCCAACCAGCGGCTCCTTACCACGTGATCAGCTGTGTCCAATCACAGCTGATCACGGATGTAAATAGAAGCCGGTTATCACCATGCTTTTCCTCATGCCGACAGCGTGAGGAGAAGAGAGCCGATAACCTGCCTCTCTAAATGGGGCATGTACACAGTGTCCTGATTACCAGTGCAGTCCCTACAGTGCCCACCAGTGCTGCCAATCAGTGCCCACCAGTGCTGCCAATCAGTGCCCACCAGTGCTGCCAATCTACGCCCAGCTGTGCCCACCAGTGCTGCCAATCCGTGCCCACCAGTGCTGCCAATCCGTGCCCACCAGTGCTGCCAATCAGTGCCCACCAGTGCTGCCAATCTACGCCCAGCTGTGCCCACCAGTGCTGCCAATCAGTGCCCACCAGTTCTGCCAATCAGTGCCCACCAGTGCTGCCAATCAGTGCTCACCAGTGCCGCCTACCAGTGCCCATCAGTGCAACCTCATCAGTGCCCACCAGTGAAGGACAAAAATTACCTGTTTGCAAAATTTTATAACAAACTATTAAAAGGTTTTTGGTTTGTTTTTCACATTTTCGGTCTTTGTTTATTTAGCAAAAATTAAAAACCCCAGTGGTGATTAAATACCACCAAAAGAAAGCTCTATCTGTGTGAAAAAAATATAAAAATGTAGTTTGGGTACAGCGTTGTATGACCGCGCAACTGGCATTGAAAGCGTGACAGTGCTAAAAGCTGAAAATTGGTCTGGGCAGGAAGGGGGTAAAAGTGCCCAGTAGGCAAGTGGTTAAGGTCCACCCTACAGCAGTTTTACAGCTACAGGGCGGCACCTCTGTGCCGGATCCTGTATATATACAGTATCTCACAAAAGTGAGTACACCCCTCACATTTTTGTAAATATTTTATAGTATCTTTTCATGTGACAACACTGAAGAAATGACACTTTGCTACAATGTAAAGTAGTGAGTGTACAGCTTGTATAACAGTGTAAATTTGTTGTCCCCTCAAAATAACTCAACACACAGCCATTGATGTATAAACAAAAACTGGCAACAAAAGTGAGCTACTGTAGGTGATCCGGGTAGGGGACGCGCATGCGCGCTGCCGGCGGGTCACTCCTGCTGTGTTTACACACAGCGAGAGCCAATCGGCGGGTACCGCCGGCTCAATGTACACCGGCACCCACCCCCGTAGCCCTGCCACGTTCGCCTCCTTTTTCTCCCTCTGGCTGCACTGCAGGGGGATTGGTATCTGTGCCACCACCCCCCTGCTGTCCAAGCCACCTTGTGTACCCTCCCCCCAGCAGTGCTGCTGGCTTCCCTTCTCTCCTGCACAGGGGGATGTTTCAGGATAGAGAGTGGGGGGGTGGGTTAAATTTGTCCTGTTTACCAGCCCCTTCCTTTCCCGAATGAACACAGTGAGGGATTTGTCCCGATCACTCACTGTGTTCATTCATCACTGATGCATAGTAAATTGTGTTTACTATGCTTCACTTTGTGAATGAACAGGAAACCTCAGAACACTTCCCATTCATTCTGTCCAGTGCAGGTGAGGCTGCAGAGAAAGGGACTGGGGAAGCTCTGTCCTCAATCCCTTTCTCTGTATCAAATGGGAGACATCAGGGGTCTGTTTAGACTCCTGATATTTCACCAAAGCCCCCCCAACGAGGCTGTTACATTTTTTTTTAAAAAGGAGGGGGGGACCCAGTCAGGTAGGCTATATGGGGCCCTGTTATTTTCTAACAGCAGCCCTGGTGCCAGCTGCTACAGAGTTAAGGGGACCCATCAGAGATTTTTTAAGGGTGCCCCATATTTCATGGTTACACCTCTGGTTGTGACAATTAGCCCAGGTTTACACTGACTGCGGGAATGAAATCTCACAATTTAATTCCTTCATGTCAGTCCCAACTTCGGGGGTGATTTCAGAGAGATCTGTGCGGGTTTCTACACAGATGTCAATGGAAATTGCACCCCTAAATCACCAAAAGTAGTACAGAAACTAGTTTTGGGAATCGGTGCTGCGCTGCAAATTGCCAACAATTTTACATGCGATTTGACATGTCAATGCCAAATTGCATAAATGTAAACCAGGGCTAAAGGGAGTATGACAGACCGCTGCAGAGAGACCACTGCTTTCACTGCTCTGAACTTTGGGCTGCTGCTGAAACTCAACTAAAGAAAAGCAAAGTTCGGAGATTGGGGGGGATTGGAGTGGCATAAACACATGGTTAAGCCACGTTTTTACCACCACCCCCTCCCCACCCGCTCCCCCTTATGCTACAAAAGGTAGAAGATGGGCCTGCTAAACATGAGCCGTTGGGGCTGCGCCACAACTGGGCAATACACATGGCTCAGTGGTGCGGGCTCTCATTAAAAACGGGCATTGAGGGGGCAACATAACACCTTCTGAAAAGCAATCCACCATAGATCGCAAATCAGAGTGTCTAAACAAGCCCCTAGACATCTAAATATGTGTATTTTTTCAGCATCTTCAATTTGGCTAATTAGTTTGGCATGAAACCTACACTGGGCTATAAGCCCTTGTTCACATTGTCATGCAATTTGACAGGTCAAATCGCACGACAAATCGCACCACATTGTTGGCAATCGCACTGCTCAAACCGGTGCGGCGCGGTCTTTGCGGTGCCGCACCGATTTGAAAAAGTAGTTCCTGCACTAGTTTTGGCGATTTCTGGTATCACTTGCGTAGATATTTGTGCATGAAGCCGCACAGATGTCTTCAAAGTCACACCTGAAGTCGCACTGACATGCAGCTTTGAAATTGTGCAATTTCAGACGAAGTCGCACAATTTCAAAGCTGCATTCAATGTGAACAAGGGGTAAAGCTCCTGAACAGGGATATGGTGATAGGTAATTAGGAAAGTGCTCTTTTCAGAGGCTGTGAAGAACAAAGAGCGAGAATAGAGTGGAGGAAGTATTGCGTCTCTGGAATCCTGTTCAGCCTGGGTACACATTCCAGGAATCTGCGCGGAGGAGTGGAATACTGCCAGGAAAGGCCAGCAGATTAATAACACAACACTTATTGGAAAAAAAATCGAATCCTGACAGCAGCTGCCCACAGCCTCACAATGGAATATATTGTCACCACGCGGCTGCTGCCAACTATCCCGCACAGACTGTATTAAAGGGCCCGTCCATCCTGAGCTATTATTTTGGTGGGCGCAGATCTCAAATTGAATTGTCAATACTGTCTGAAAGAAGCTTGGGCCTGTATAAAGGATGCATATATGGAAAAAATAACTTGCGTAGCAGTTTGCCTCGTGTGCATTTTGTTCTGTGCGAATTGGGCATAAAAAAACAAAAAACAAATGCTATTAGACTATTTTCTGTGCTGGTCGAATATTTTTTATTGATTTAAAATGGAAAATACTGTATTTGGCCACTAGATGGCTGTGATACTTGGCACCATCTAGTGGCCAAATACAGTATTTTATATTTTAACCACTTCAATACAGGGCACTTTCGCACCTTCCTGCCCAGGCCAATTTTCAGCGCTGTCGCTTTTTAAATGACGATTGTGCGGTCATGCTGCGCTGTACACAAACTAAATTTTTATCATTTTGTTCCCACAAATAGAGCTTTCTTTTGGTGGTATTTGATCACCTCTGCGGTTTTAATTTTTTGCTAAACGAATAAAAAAAGACCTTAAATTTTGAAAAAAAAAAATTTTTTCATTGCTTTTGTCTTACAAAATTTTGTAAATAAGTAAGTTTTCTCCTTCAGTGATGGGCACTGATAAGCGGCACTGATAAGGTGGCAACGATGAGGTGGCACTGATGGGCACTGATAGGCGGCACTAATATGTGGCACTGATGGGCACTCAGTCTGATGGGCACTGATAGGCGACACTGATGGGCACTGAAAGGCTGCACTGATGGGTACTTATGGGTGGCACTGATAGACAGCACTGCTGAGCATTGATGGGCACTGATGACTGACACTGGATTTCACTGATAGGCATCACTGGCACTGGCAGGCATTTTTCAATGGCACTGATTGTCAGCTGCCTGGGCACTGATTGGCATTTCCTGGTGGTCTAGGGTGGCATACCTGGTGGTCCAGTGTGGAGGCCATCCCCGGTGGTCCTGGCGGCATCCGAGGGGGGGTTGCGCTGATAAACAATCAGCACAGACCCCCCCCCCCATCAGGAGAGCAGCCGATCGGCTCTCCTCTACTTGCGTCTGTCAGACTCGAGTGAGCAAAAGCCGATCAACAGCTCTTCCTGTTTACACTGTGATCAGCCGTGATTGGACACAGCTGATCACGTGGTAAAGAGTCTCTGTCAGAGGCTCTTTACCGAGATCAGTGTGTCAGACTGACACACCGCAACAACGATCGCCGCGATGTGCGCAGCGGCTTGATATCCTGGCGACGTCATATGGCGTCCGGTCAGGATATCGCAAACCACTTTGCTGACCTCATATTGCTATATGGCAGGCGGCAAGTGGTTTAATCAACGAAAAACTCGTCCTGCACAGGAAATAACATAACATTCAATTTTTTTTATAAATACACCCTTAATTGTATGTATAGGCAACTTTTTTTTCTTAAAGTGGAACTTTAGTCAGAAAATTAATTCCTGCTAGATGACTTCAGGCTGGCCCCTTTTGCAGCTATAGCTATGTAAAACATTAAAAATAAGTGCCTATGCTGTATACAATCCAGTAATACACTCTCACCCTGCTCTGCACATGCTCAGTTGATCTCCATTTTTAGGCACTCATGTAGAGGCCAATCTGCTGACATCCTTAAAGCGGAATTAAGCCCCCCCTATCCTTTACAGCCAAGGAAGCTGCTTCTGTTTGATCTGCAACTGCCATGGTGCTGCACATGTGATCAGTTATGACACCAGACATTTGATGGTTTGACAGTTTGGTTGAGGACACAAGCATGACAGTTTGCAATCCTGACATTCTAGGAATGGAACTATTTTTTGAAACTTTTAAATCGATGGGTTTAGTTTCGCTTTATGATTTGCTGCTGCTCAGGGGCTCTGGGCTTCAGCAAAATGGCAGCCTCCAGCAAAAAGAAACAAGAGCAATGCTGGAGGCAATTTACAACACTCAATCATTTTGGTAGCATTATTATTAATGTGGAATGTATGTTCCTTGCTAAAGAACATTATTTTTTATCAAGTTGTTATAGGGTAAAGTTCCAATTTAAGTTTTGGGTGGAGTAGGAAAGGGTTAAAAGCCCTGTCACTTTACTTCTTGCTGTCTGTGTCCCAGTGGAGAGACTTCTCACTTCCTGTTTTGGAGGAAGGAGAGGAATTCCCCCTAAAAAGTGAGGGAAATTTCCTCACGGGCAACTGTCACTGGAAGAAGCGTTCCCATTGGAAGAATTTCCCTCACCTACTATTCTGGTGACGGCAGCCTACGCGTTTCGTTCTGTACACATGTGCTCTCCACCAGCACCAGATCTTTACGCTTACACTGGGAGATTTTTTAAGTAATGTTCGTATGTAAATTCTCATTACATTCGATGACCTGACGAATGTCTTTTGAAAGCAGTGGTAACCCGTAATGCAGGGCACAAGGGGCGCCGCCCCCATATCCATGCATCCGGCCCTCTAATCTACGTGCGGGGCGCCGGACGCATGCATTCCAATGGGGGTTTATTTTTTTAGCACGTGATTAGAGCCAGAGGAATATTCACTATTGTCTTCCTGATTCTCCTCTCGGCCAATGAGGGAACAGGTCCTGAGATCCGTCACCCGATTGGCTGAACGGAGAAGCGATCCTATTGGCCGCCTATGAGGAGGAGGGCGGAGACGCGCGGTGGAAGCCACCAAGATGCCGAGGAGGAGTCGCAGGGGAAGCCGCGCTGCCCGATAGATGAGGTAAGTGCGGGGCTGGTGACCGACCAAACGACCGACCGACCGGGGAGGGGTGAGGGGCAAACAATGCACATGGCAAATATATACCACCAGCTGCCACTATTTGAAAGTACTTCAACATTTTGTTTACTTTTAGGGCACTTTCACACTGGGGCGGGCGTCGGCGGTAAAGCGCCGCTATTTCGATTTCAGCCATACAGATAGTATGGCTGAATTTGCATCGCATTCGCACCAAACTCACACAGGACCCTTTTTTTGGTCCGCAGCAGAATCGGATCGCATGGGTGCTCGACATTACAGGAAGATTACCCCCTGCGGTGTAGCCCATCCCTTGTTTCAAAGTCGCATTAAAGTAGGACTCAAATCGCCAGCTAATCGCCAGGAAGTCGCAGTAGTAGAGCCTAAGGGCCGGTTCACACCAGAATCGCACAGGAACGCGTTCCAATGTGTGATTCCTGTGTGTGCCCCTGCAGTGCAATTTGGCAGCCCATCCGTTAAAAAAATGGCTGCAAATCACACCAGAGCACACAAAAATTAGCGCATGTTTCTATTCAGCTTTATCGATTGGCTCAACACCCAATTTTTATTGCCTTTTAGTCCTAATCAGTTACCTACGGACTCCTCATTCCAATACGATTAGCGTTTTTCTGGGAAAAGACAACCCCACATTATTCATGTATCAGCTGACGTTTACCCCCCAATACCCTTGCAGAGAGCTCTGCGACACACCTATCAAGCGACTTTGGACACCAACTCCTTTTACTTTCCCCATTGTAGGGTTAAGCCTAGTACACACTATGCTGGGTGACATCTGCCGGTTCAATAAAAACGTCATTTGTTCCGTGTGTATGGCAGCCAGTCCGTTTGGCCTGATTCTGTCAGACGAGGATGATGCAAAACCAGCAGCCCACCGGCTCCTGATCAGTGCTCTCAGCCAATGGCAGAGAGCGCAGATCAGAGTGTTCTGGTGGGTTGGGGGTGTCAGTTGTGTCCCGCTGTCAGAACACCAAACTTAGAAGGGGAGATCGCTGTACTAACGGTGGCATGGATGTGGCCCTTTGACTGCTTTTATCTGGCCCTTTGGGCACTCTTTTATCCACCAATACCCAAAAATAGGGCATAATTTCCCCTACTAACACCAATGAAGGGGCAAAATTTCTCCCAAAGACAATGGGGGCAATTTCTCCCAATAACACCAACAATTGGGCACAATTCCTCCCAATGACACCAACAATGGGGAACAATTTCTCCAAATGACACCTATAATGGGGCACAATTTCTCCAAATGACACCAACAATGAAGCACAGTTCCTGCCAATGACACCAACAATGGGGCACAATTTCTCCCAATGACACCAACAATGGGGAACAATTTCTCCAAATGACACCTACAATGGGGCACAATTTCTCCAAATGACACCAACAATGAAGCACAGTTCCTGCCAATGACACCAACAATGGGGCACAATTTCTCCCAATGACCCCAACAATGGGGCAAAATTCCTCCCAATGACATCAACAATGGGGCACAATTTCTCCAAATGACACCCACAATGGGGCACAATTTCTCCCAATGACACCAACAATGAGGCACAATTCCTGCGAATGACACCAACAATGGGGCACAATTTCTCCAAATGACACCAACAACGGGCCACAATTTCTCCAAATGACACCAACAATGGGACCCGATGCCACTAAAGATGGGGCACAATTCCTCCCACTGACACCAAAGATAGCGGCATTGTTTTTTCCACCGTCGGGACCTTTTCTACTCCCAATGGCCACAGTCCGACCCCTCCCTTAAAGTCTCAAGGACAATAAACTGGCTCTTTGTTCAGAAGGTTTGGAGACCACTGCTTTAGGACTACCTAAGGTCTGGGGAGGACATTATGTTGCCTAGTCTGCTGTCTATATTGGTGCATTCTGGGCACTGTTCTGCCAGAAAAACAACCTCCTGGAAGATACGTGCATATTAGCCTCAGGGGTACCTGCAATCCTCAAGCACCCTGCTACAGGTAAGCCTTGCATTATTGTAGGGGAATGTGGCGGCTGGGAATAAGTATATAAGTGTGCCTTATGCCGCGTACACACGAAGGGACTATCCCACGGGATTATCCGCTGGACTCAAGTCCACCGGACAATCCCCTCGTGTGTTGGCGCCGGCGGACTTTTTGGCGCCAAAAGTCCGGCGGACTAGGTTTCAAGTTTTGTTTTAAAATTGTCCGCTGGACTTGGCAGTCCGGCGGACAATCCCGCCGTTAGTAGGCTAGTTCGCCGGACTTTTGAAATGAACGGACTTGCCGCTCATCGGAAAGTCCGTTCATTTAGCACGTGACTGCAGGTAGACGGAGCTAGCGAAGGCAGTGAATGCCGCGGCGCTAGCCCCGTCACCTAGCATGGATTTAAAGGGACTCCCCACGCCGAAAAAACGACCCCGCCCCCTTGTGATGTTACAGTCCCGGAGGATGCTGGGACTGTGACATCACAGGGGGCGGGGTCACCATGTGACATGAGCATGTGACCCTGTCCCCTTGTCCCTATATAAGTCCCAGCACAGCGCGGCTCTGGCATTCCGGCCAGAGACATCGACGGGTCAACATCGGAAGAAGAAGAAGGCGGCGCCGGCGGCGCGGAAAACGACGACCGCGGCAAGAACAGAAGAGACCCCGGAAGACCCCCGAAGGCGGATCGAGACCCCCAGACGACGGCGTCGACGACGAAGAAGGTAGCCGGCCTCCTCCGCTCGGTAAAAGAGCTTGGTAAATGGCGGAGGAGTGCGGCGAGAAGACCCCCCAAGACGGAAGAAGACCCCCGGAGCAGTGCAATAAAATATTTTTTCAAAATTGTGTGTTTTTTTTACTTTACATTTTACACATAAGGTGAATGGGTAGGGGTACATCGTACCCCATACTCATTCACATAGGGTGGGGGGCCGGGATCTGAGGGCCCCCTTATAAAAGGGGGCTCCCAGATTCCGATAAGCCCCCGCCCGCAGACCCCGACAACCAACGGCCAGGGTTGTCGGGAAGAGGCCCTTGTCCTCATCAACAAGGGGACAAGGTGCTTTGGGGTGGGGGGGCCGCACGGCCCCCCTTTCCCCAGGGCACCCCCCATGTTGAGGGCACGCGGCCTGGTATGGCTCAGGAGGGGGGGGGCGGCGCTCGCTCGTCCCCACCCCTTTCCTGGCCTGCCGGGCTGCGTGCTCGGATAAGGGTCTGAGATGGATTTGGGGGGGACCCCCACGCCGTTTTTTTTCGGCGTGGGGAGTCCCTTTAAATCCATGCCAGGTGACGGGGCTAGCGCGGCGGCATTCACTGCCTTCGCTAGCTCCGTCTACCTGCAGTTACGTTCTAAATGAACGGACTGCTCCGTGTGTGGGCAAGTCCGTTCATTTTCAAAAGTCCCGCGGACTTTGTCCAGCGGATTGTCCACCGGAGAAGTCCGGGCGTGTGTGGGCAAGTCACACGCTCGGAAGTCCGGGCGTGTGTGGGGAAGTCCCGGCGGACAATCCGCCGGATTAGGTCCGGCGGACAAAGTCCGAACGTGTGTACGCGGCATTACAGTCCGCAGTGCAACTGTGAGAAAGCAACACACATTATTGTAACTATAAACTGTTTATTGCATAAAAAAGAAAATTACAAAATGTTGTCTTGTCTGCTCCCATAAAGCCACGGCTTCACAGTTAGCCCCACCCATATGCATATGAATATATATACAGTATCTCACAAAAGTGAGTACACCCCTCACATTTTTGTAAATAATATACCTTTTCATGTGACAACACTGAAGAAATATCACTTTACTACAATGTAAAGTAGTGAGTGTACAGTTTGTGCAACAGTGTAAATTTGCTGTCCCCTCAAAATAACTCAACACACAGCCATTATTGTCTAAACCACTGGCAACAAAAGTGAGTACACCCTAAGTGAAAATGTCCAAATTGGGCCCAAAGTGTCCATATTTTGTGTGGCCACCATTATTTTCCAGCACTGCCCTAACCCTCTTGGGTATGGACTTCACAGGTTGCCACTGGAGTCCTCTTCCATTCCTCCATGATGACATCACAGAGCTGGTGGATGTTAGAGACCTTGTGATCCTCCACCTTCCGTTTCAAGATGCCCCACAGATGCTCAATAGGGTTTAGGTCTGGAGACATGCTTAGCCGGTCCGTCACCTTTACCCTCAGTGGTCGTCTTGGAGGTGTGTTTGGGGTCGTTATCATGTTGGAATACTGCCCTCCGGCCCAGTCTCCGAAGGGAGGGGATCATTCTCTGCTTCAGTATGTCACAGTACATGTTGGCATTTATGGTTCCCTCAATGAACTGTAGCTCCCCAGTGCCGGTGTTCTGTCAAAATGTGTCCGGCTATCATATAGTCTCCGGGGTGTACTGCACAGGCGCAGCGCTTGCGCAGTAGGGAGGACAAAGGCATTTGGAAATTTTCGGACGATGAACGGCGCGTCGATGTCGAGTCGAGGTGCAAGCCCCACCATGCAAGTGGACATAGGGGTGCACAAAGTTAGAGGGCCCCTCACGGGTTCGCTTCGCTCGCCACGCTTCGGGCATGGCCTCGCTGCGCTCGGCTCTTTTTTATTTTAACTCTATGTCCACTTGGATGGTGGGGCTTGAACCTGGACTCAGGGCGCAGGCGCTGTTCATCTTTGGCTATTTTCGGAATGTGCTTGAATGTGCATGCGCAGTACACAACGGACAGTATGTGATAGGGGACACAATCCGACAGGACACCGGCAGCACTCATGCAGCCCCAGACCATGACACTCCCACCCAGGGGCGGACTGACCATTCGGCCACTCGGGCACTTCCCGAGGGCCCCGGGCCACTAGGGGGCCCCATCAGGGTTGCCAGCCTCAGTAAAACCAGGGAGAGTATGTAAAAATCTGTGTTTTTTTTTTACATCTGTTTCTGAAATATCCCTTACCGACATTCTTTTGGTCTAAAAATCCAGAGATTATAGCTGCCCCACCTCTCCAGTACCTTCTCAGCCAATAGAAACATGTCTGTGTATACTGTGTGTACATGTATGTGTATACTGTGTGATTGTATACTGTGTGTGTATACTGTGTATAATCCATAATCTCTTGGGCCCCATGAGTTGTCAGTCCGCCCCTGCTCCCACCACCATGCTTGACTGTAGACAAGACACACTTGTCTTTGTACTCCTCACCTGGTTGCTGCCACACACGCTTGACACCATCTGAACCAAATACATTTATCTTGGTCTCATCAGACCACAGGACATGGTTCCAGTAATCCATGTCCTTAGTCTGCTTGTCTTCAGCAAACTGCAGGCTTGATGCAGTGTGTGGCGTATGGTCTGAGCACTGACAGGCTGACCCCCCACAGCCCTTCAACCTCTGCAGCAATGCTGGCAGCACTCATACGTCTATTTCCCAAAGACAACCTCTGGATATGACTCTGAGCACGTGCACTCAACTTCTTTGGTCGACCATGGCGAGGCCTGTTCTGAGTGGAACCTGTCCACTTAAACCGCTGCATGGTCTTGGCCACCGTGCTGCAGCTCAGTTTGAGGGTCTTGGCAATCTTCTTATAGCCTAGACCATCTTTATGTAGAGCCACAATTCTTTTTTTCAGATCCTCAGAGAGTTCTTTGCCATGAGGTGCCATGTTGAACTTCCAGTGACCAGTATGAGAGAGTGAGAGCAATAACACCAAATTTAACACACCTGCTCCCCATTCACACCTGAGACCTTGTAACACTAACAAGTCACATGACTCCGGGGAGGGAAAATGCCTAATTGGGCCCAATTTGGACTTTTTCCCTTAGGGGTGTACTCACTTTTGTTGCCAGCGGTTTATACATTAATGACTGTGTGAGTTATTTTGAGGGGACAGCAAGTTTACACTGTTATACAAGCTGTACACTCACTACTTTACATTGTAGCAAAGTGTAATTTCTTCAGTGTTGTCACATGAAAAGATATTATAAATTATTTACAAAAATGTACTTACTTACTTTTGTGAGATACTCTATATACTGTAAACAGAGATCAGTCATAACATTGTAAGCGCTGACAGGTAAAGTGAATAACATTAGTTATCTTGTGACAATGGCATCTGAAAGTGGGTGGGATATATTAGACAGTAAGAGAACATGTTATCCCTGAAGTTGAAGTGTTGAAAGCAGAAACAAAGGGTAAGCGTAAGGATTCAAGTGACTTTGACAAGGGTCAAATTATAGTGGCTAGACGACTGGAGCAACTCCAAAACTGCAGCTCTTGTGGGATGTTTCTGGTCGTCGGTAGACAGGACCGACAAAGCATTGTGCAAGGAAGGAGAACTGGGGAACTGGTGACAGGGTCCTGGGTGGTCAAGGCTTGTGGGGAGGGAAGGCTGGTCCATGTAGTCCTATCCAAAAGAAGAGTCTCAAATTGCTGAAAAAGTTACTGCTGGTTCTGATAGAAAGGGGTCAGAGCACACAGCATGGGGCTGTGTAGCTGCAGTCAATGGGCCGTGAGCATCAGAACTGGACCACAGAACAATGGAAGAAGGTGGCCTGGTCTGAAGAATTCAAGAATGGTTTGAGGAACACAAATTCTCCAGAACTTAAAAGGATCTGCTTCTGTTGGCTTGGCGCCACAGCATACCTTTAGAGCAGGGGTAGGCAACCATTGCCCATAAGGCACTGCAAGGCTGGCAGTTACAATTACTCCCAGAGGCATGATGGGACTTTTAGTTCTGCAACAGCTGAAGGGCCCCAGGTTGCCAACCCCTGCTTTAGAGTTTGGAGGTCTGGCGGAGTCCATGCCTCGATTGGGTTATGGTGGGTAGTCATAAGGTTATGGCTGATTGGTGTGTGTGTATATATATATATATATATATTTATTTAGATAATATACAGTATATAAATACCTGTTTTTATTTAAAGCGGAGTTCCACTTAAAAATGGAACTCCAGCTTTAACCACTCCTCACCCCCTTACATGCCACATTTGGCATGTAATTTTTTTTGGGGGGGAGTGGGGGCTTCATTAGGAGGGGGACTTCCTGTCCCACTTCCTCCTTCCGCCCAGTAACCGCCTAGGCGACTCCTCCCTCTAGGCGATCTCCTGGGACACGTGACAGGTCCCAGGAGATCGCCTATCCACTCCGGGAGCGCAGCGCGGCTCGCGCATGCGCCGTGCGTGCCCGGCCGTGAAGAGGAAAGCTGTCACGGCCGGGTGCCCAGAGTGGAAATGGCGGCGCCGATGAAGAGGAGGGGGAGAGGAGCGACACTCCGTTCGGCCGCATCGCTGGACCGTGGAACAGGTAAGTGTCATTTTTTTTAAAAGTCAGCAACTACACTTTTTGTAGCTGCTGACTTTTAAAATGCCTGGAACTCCCCTTTAACCAGCCCTAAACATCCCCATTTCTCACCCAGACGGAAATGAAGTAGCATTCTTTGATACTCATGCCCAGGGCCGTTTGAAGGAGCAAAATGGACATGGAGTCCCCCCCAACCCCCTGCAAGCTACCATATTTTTATTACTAAATGGGTCTTGATAACTGCCCCCCCCCTTACTACCCCCCTGTGTTCTTTTTAACCCCCCTTCCTACCACGTACCGTGCGGCAGGAGATTCAGTTTTCTGTTCCCGGCCGGCTGAACTGAAAGGAAAGTGTGTGCACTTCCTGTCAGTCCGGCCAGGAACAGGAAACTGAATCTCCTGTACTGCGCGGACTGCAGGAGGAAGGAAGAGGAGCTTGGCCATGCTACAGGCTGCCTGCAGCTTATAGGAAGCGGCGGCCAGCGGCGTGGGTGGGGCCCCAGACCAACTTGGGGCCCCAAGCAATTGCTTGTTTTGCCTGTCCTGTCGCAATGGGCCTGCTCATGCCACCCATTTCAGGAGGCTTTGGGGTAATCCCCAGCACATCATCAGAGGGTCACCTGCAAGAACCAGGGAGAGACGGCCGGCTCCCGATGTTGTAAAGAAAGGAGGATGATGGAGCAGGATGGGGTATACAGCAGCAGAGTGGCGGATTACTACAGAAAAACGATCGATTTGATGTGCATGTTAGAAATTTCTAGGAAAAACACAGCAAACAAGGTAAGAGGGGATTGAAAAAAAAAATAATTACATGTGGAGGAGGTTCTCTAATCCAGGGGTCTCAAACTGGCAGCCCTCCAGCTGTTGCAAAACTACAAGTCCCATCATGCCCTTGCCTCTGGAAGTCATGCTTATACCTGTCAGCCTTGCAATGCCTCATGGGACTTGTAGTTACGCAACAGCTGGAGGGTCGCCAGTTTGAGACCCCTGCGTCTAATCTAACATCAGCGGTAACGCATCAACATTGCCTTAAAGCAGAAGTGGTCAAGTCCTCATCTTCTGTTCACATCTGATCTCTATAATTGGAGGTCCGCGGTTACAACTCATCACTCACAATTCTATATTAAACTTGTTCTATTTATTTTACGTCCCGGAATTCTCAGAGTACGGCCTGCATGGCTACTTGTCTAGTCACCGGCTGGTAACTGTATGTGATAATATGGATGGCTCCGATAAAAAAAAAAAATTCAGTCCGAAGAAAAATACGTTCTTAATGCCAGTAATAACCAGATTTCCCTTTGCAGGATTGCCGACTACCAGGTCCATGATCGATTGCAGTATATAAGGTTATCCTTGATCTTGCTTATCTATAGATTTATAGAAGCAGATATGAAACCTTGACTGAATGGCATACAGTTTGATAAAGCACCGTTGATCATAAACAATTACCGTATTTTTTTTTCTTCAATAAACTGTTAACATTTTCATGGGATTTTGTTGTCGGAATGTCCGATCGTGTGTACAGGGCATTAGGGGGACAATGTAGGAGCACAACTGGGAGACAGCTGTCACCCCATAACAGGAAGTGCATTGACAAGGACCATCATGGCAGGACCAATAGGGAATATTTTAACTAAAACTGCAGATTTAAAGTGACATTACACCCAGGGCACTACTGGGGCACTACTGGGCACAGCAGAAATAGGAGCAGCAAATTCCATGTCAGGGGTGTTTGGTGCAGGTCCATCCACATTCCTCTGATGGTCTGTAGACTAAGGTGACCAGATTTTTTAAATTAAATTCAAGGAGATGTTCCTTTGCATGTTTGTCACACTTAAGTGTTTCGGAACATCAAACCAATTTAAACAATAGTCAAGGACAACACAAGTAAACACAAAATGCAATTTGTAAATGAAGGTGTTTATTATTAAAGGTGAAAAAAAATCCAAACCATCATGGCCCTGTGTGAAAAAGTGATTGCCCCCTAAACCTAATAACTGGTTGGGCCACCCTTAGCAGCAACAACTGCAACCAAGCGTTTGCGATAACGTGCAATGAGGCTTTTACAGCGTCCTGGAGGAATTTTGGCCCACTCATCTTTGCAGAATTGTCCTAATTCAGTTACATTAGAGGGTTTTCGAGCATGAACGGCCTTTTTAAGGTCATACCACAACATCTCAATAGGATTCAGGTCAGGACTTTGGCTAGGCCACTCCAAAGTCTTCAATTTGTTTTTCTTCAGCCATTCGGTGGTGGACTTGCTGGTGTGTTTAGGATCATTGTCCTGCTGCAGAACCCAAGTTCGTTTCAGCTTGAGTACACGAACAGATGGTCGGACATTCTCCTTCAGGATCTCTTGGTAGACAGCAGAATTCATAGTTCCTTTTATCACGGCAAGTCTTCCAGGTCCTGAAGCAGCAAAACAGCCCCAGACCATCACACTACCACCACCATATTTTACTGTTGGTATAATGTTCTTTTTCTGAAATGCAGTGTTCCTTCTACGCCAGATATACTTGGACACACACCTTCCAAAGAGTTCCACTTTTGTCTCATCGGTCCACAGAATGTTGTCCCAAAAGTCTTGGGGATCATCAAGATGTGTTGTGGAGAAATTGAGACGAGCTTTGATGTTCTTTTTGCTCAGCAGTGGTTTTCTCCTTGGAACTCTGCCATGCAGGCCATTTTTGCCCAGTCTTTTCCTGATGGTGGAGGCATGAACGCTGACCTTAACTGAGGCAAGTGAGGCCTGCAGTTCCTTGGACGTTGTTGTGGGGTCTTTTGTGACCTCTTGGATGAGTCGTCGCTGCGCTCTTGGGGTAATTTTGGGTGGCCGGCCACTCCTGGGAAGGAGTGGCCGCTGTTCCATGTCTTCGCCATTTGTGGATAATGGCTCTCACTGTGGTTCGCTGGATTCCCAAAGCTTTGGAAATGGCTTTATAACCCTTTCCAGACTGATAGATTTCAATTACTTTCTTTCTCAATTGTTCCTGAATTTCTTTGGGTCTCGGCATGATGTGTAGCTTTTAAGGATCTTCTGGTGGACCTTACTGTGTCAAGCAGCTCCTATTTAAGTGATGCCTTGATTGTGAACAGGTGTGGCAATAATCAGGCCTGGGTGTGGCTAGAGAAATTGAACTAAGGTGTGGACAACCACAGTTATAGTATGTTTTAACAAGGGGGGCAATCACTTTTTCACACAGGGCCATGATGGTTTGGATTTTTTTTCACCTTTAATAATAAACACCTTCATTTACAAATTGCATTTTGTGTTTACTTGTGTTGTCCTTGACTATTGTTTAAATTGGTTTGATGTTCCGAAACACTTAAGTGTGACAAACATGCAAAGGAACAGGAAATGAGGAAGGGGGCAAACACTTTTTCACACCACTGTATATGTATATATTTTGGCAAATGGCTGCCCTCTGAAGTTGGAACCTCTCCTTCAATATCGGATGGGGCTTGTTCTCCAAACGTTGGCCTTGTTGTGTCGGATTTTGCTGAGGAGATTCCTCACGACTGCCTGTTTGACTCTTATGCTGTATAGCAGCCATTCTCAACCAGGGTTCTGTGGAACCCTGGGGTTCCTCCAGAGGTCGCTAGGGGTTCTTTGAGCTGTGGCTGATGAACCACCCATTTGATGATGTCTACAGAGTTCAAGGTTCAGCACCACTTAGCAAAGCCAGCATCATGACACCAAATATCTTTTTAGCTGTCTTTAAAGGGGAGTTACAGGCCTTTTAAAAGTCAGCAGCTACAAAAAGTGTAGTTGCTGACTTTTAATAAACAGACACTTACCTGTTCCACGGTCCAGCGATGCGGCCGAACGGGGTGTCGCTCCTCTCCCCCTCCTCTTCGCCGGCGCCTCCATTGCCACTCAGCACCCGGCCGTGACAGCTTTCGTCTTCATGTCCGGGCACGCACGGCGCATGCGCGAGTCGCGCTGCGCTCCCGGAGTGGATAGGCGATCTCCTGGGACCTGTCACGTGTCCCAGGAGATCCCCTAGCGGGAGGAGCCGCCTTAGACCAAAGAAGGAGTCGCCTAGGCGGTTCCTGGGCGGAAGGAGGAAGTGGGACAGGAAGTCCCCCTCCTAATGAAGCCCCCACCCCTCCCCCAAAAAAATTACATGCCAAAAGTGGCATGTAAGGGGGTGAGGAGTGCTTAAAGCGGAAGTTCAATTTGTGGGTGGAACTCCGCTTTAAGGGTGGCATTCTGAACACCACTTTGAGGGGGACATTCTTCCTATTGACCACCAATGTAAGGAGCATTGTTCCTATTGAGCCCTGATGATTTGATTTTAGGAAGGGTTCCTCGAGACATGAAAATTATTTTTGGGTGTACAAGTGTACTTCGGCTGGACTCGGCTCTGCTCACAGTCAGGGGCAGGACTGCGAGGGGAGCAAAGACTAGCCGAAGTACATTCGGCTTTCTGCATGTCATCGGCGCTCGCTCGTTTCCTTAAAATCAGCGGGGGAACTACGGGGATCGGCGTATAACACGCACCCACGATTTTCCCCTGATTTTAAGGGGAAAAAAGTGTGTGTTATACACCGATAAATACGGTACCTTGGATCCAGGTATCTATATATCTTTGTTTCACTACTTTGAGCGCTACACTATTTTTATTGTTTAATCTGTAAGACTTGTTGCCAAAAAGATTGGATATTTCCCAAAAGATATGAAATATTGTACCGAACTGGTTTCCGCATCTCCAACAAGAGAAACATTCGGAGAGATATTTACTTAGACAGAGGGAGTCCGGTACCACTGCAACAGAATTTTGTATGTGGTCCCTAATGCCGCATACACACGATCGGAATTCTCGTTGGAAAAAGCACTGATGGTTTTCCCAACGGAATTCCGCTCAAACTGTCTTGCCTACACACTGTCACACCAAATTCCGACCGTCAAGAACACGGTGACGTACAACACTACGACGAGCCGAGAAAAAATGAAGTTTAATGCTTCCGAGCATGCGTCAAATTGTTTTCCGAGCATGCGTAGGAATTTTGCGTGTCGGAATTGCTACAGGCGATCGGAGTTTCCGATAGAAACCTTTTCCGTCGGAAAAATTGAGAACATGCTCTCAAATTTTTGCTTCGGCCAGCAAAATTCCGATGGAGCCTACACACGGTCACATTTTCTAATGAAAAGCTCTCATCTGTCTTTTGCTGGCCAAAATTCCGATCGTGTGTACGCGGCATTAGTATTTACTGCACAAGAAGGATTTGTGAGCAAAGAAAACTATGCGTGGCTTTTGATCGCTGGTAAATGTAATGTTCAGGTCCTTTTCCCATTTAGATAAATATGGAGGATCTTGCTGAGAAAACAAGTCAAGCAGGATATGATATGAGGAAGAAAGTGATTTAGGAACAGGGCCTTCACCGAGGCAGAGAGCTTCAAATGCGGTGAGGTGCCTGTCAAAGCGCTCTGATTTAGACATGCGCACTGACAAAAAATTGGTTCATTTTAGTTTCTTTTCGTTTCATTCGTTTTTTTGCTTTTTTCAGAAATTCGGAAATTCGGAAAATCGAAAATTCGGAAATTTGGAAATTTGGAAATTTTGGGAATTTTCACATTTCTATTTTTCGGATTTCCAAATTTCTGAATTTCGAATTTTCGAATTTCCGAATTTAGAATTTCCGAATTTAGAATTTAGAATTTTCGGATTTACGAATTATCGGATTTACGAATTATCGGATTTACGAATTATCGAATTTCCGAATTATCGAATTATCGGATTTCCGAATTTCGAGTTTCCGAGTTTTCGGATTTCCGAATTATCGAATTATCAAATTAGCGAATTTCCGAATTTCGAATTTTCTGATTTGCAAATTATCGAATTTCCGAATTTTGGATTTTCGGTTTTTCGGAATTCCGAATTTTCGGATTTTCGGTATTCGGGAAATCAAAAATTAGAAAATCCCAAAATTTGAAAATCTGAAAAAAAGAAAGAAAATCAGATTAATTGATAACTAACTATTAAATTAACGAGTACGAATTTATCCGAAGTTACGAATTATCTGAAATAATGAATGCCGCATCTAAACAAATGGAACGGAACAAATTAATAATAAATAATTAATAATAAATAATTAACAATAAATAATTAATAATAATAAAAAGGTTTTATTATTATTATTGTTATTTATTATTATTAGATCGTTACGTTCCATTTGGTTAGATGCGGCATTCGTTATTTCAGATAATTCGTAACTTCAGATAAATTCGAACTCGTTACGTTCACTAACAGACAAATTTGAAAGGGAATTCCAATACCTATAATTTAATAGTTAGTCATTATTTAGAATTAAACAGATTTTCTTTCTTTTTTTCTGATTTTAGAATTTTCAAATTTTAGAATTTCCGAATTCCGAAAATTCTGAATTCCGGAAAATCCGAAATTCGGAATTCCGGAAAATCCGAAATTCGGAAATTCGAAAATTCGGAAATCCGAAAATTCAAAATTGTGAAATTCGTAATTTCGGAAATTCGTAATTTCGCTAATTTTGAAATTCGGAAATTTTGGAAATTGAAAAATTCGGAAATTCGGAATTAACGAATTTGTCAAAATTAGGAATTAACGAATTGCACATTTATAAAAAGTAAGACAACAGCAGTAGTCTCCATATAGCCAGTGCTGAGCTGGTGAGGGAGCTAAAAAGATCAGAAAGTTGAGCTCAGCCCGAAGGGCGTAAGAACATAGATGCTCGGACAATACTTGAATCCGTTTGAATTCGAAAAAGATCCTGTCTGCAATGCCCAGGGCAAAGTCTGGGTGGCCTATAATGGGTGACATTGGTGAAGGGAAACTGGTTATGCCTGCTAACTTAAATACCTTTTAAGATCTAATAGCGTTGATTCTATTAGCGTGTGAGATTGATGAAGACGAGGGAGGTGGGTGCCTGCCAAGGGGAAACCAGCTAAGGGAAATGGTACCAAGTCTTGTTCTAAGGAGACCCAAGTTTGTGGGACCAGTCAATCACTCTAGTCATATGTACTGCAGTGCAGTATAAGGCAGGATCTGAGAGGCCTAATCCTCCTGCTATCTTTGGTCTCTGTAGAAGGGTCCTCAGTAGACAAGACGACTTCCCTTGCCAAACATATTTCACGAAGGCAGATCGGATCGTCCGAAAAAACTTTTGTGGTATTTTGATGGGTAAAGCCTGCAGAAGGTATAGGAGTCTTGGCATGATGTTCATTTTAAGGATATTGCACCTACCGAACCAGGAGATAGCTAAAGGTTTCAATTTCTCTAAATCAGATGTAAGGGTAGATAATAAAGGCTGGAAATTCAATTTAAAAATATAAAGTGAGCCAATGAGGAGAGGGGGGGGCGTGGCTGAGTCCGTCATACTTTGTCTGATGTTGGTTTTGCGTACACACGGTCGGACAAAGTTGTCGGAAAATCCGATCATTCTGAACGTGGTGACGTTTGTTGCCTACGACGGGACTACGTAGAGGCTAGTAGCCAATAGCTTTGGTCTTGTAATGTGATCTGAGCATGCGTAGCACTTTGTCCGGTCGGACTACCATACACACGATCGGATTTGGTGTGATCGGACCGTGTTGTCGGAAAATCTATCCAGCAGGAGATAGGACTTTGTCCGTCGGACAATACGATGTACACTGTCCGATGGTGCCTACACACGGTCTGATTTTTCAACAACATTGTCCGATCGGACAGAATCCATGCGAAAATCCGACCGTGTGTATGGGGCTTAAGAGACACGGAAAATTACGAATCGAAAAAAAAAAAATTACGAATGTACGAATTTTTTCATTCAATCCATTCGAAGCACGTTAAGCAGTGCCATTGTAAGAGACACGGAAAATTACCAATTCAACAAAAAAAAAAAAAGTTATGAATGTACGAATTTTTTTGTTCATTTTGATTTTCGTTGTTCCTGTTTTCGTTTTTCGGATTTTCTTCTTTCGTAGTTTCGTTGTTTCTAATTTGGTTATTTCGGATTTTTGGTGTTTTTCGTATTCGTTCCATTCGAACATTCGTTAAAATTTTTAGCGAATCGTTCATTTAACAAATTTTAACGGAAAATGAAAAAAAAAGAAACGAATTGCACATGTCTACTGTCTGCTGTGCCTCCTGTTTTCATTCCTCCAGAGTTGTGTCTCATTAATACAGGAGGTGCGTTACTGGTCAGATCAGGTGAATACAAAGGGGGGAAAAGCCAAAGAAAAGAAAACTAATGCAGCCACCACTATGATTGGTAAGATGCAATATATTCCATTTTTGGTTTTGGCTTTAATACTGCTTTAAGTGAATGTTATCCTGAATGAGACTATGGGGCTTTTATATCTTGGACAGTCTTTGTCATCCTTTGTTGATGGTTTGTATTTAATCAGCACAGGTACAGAATAGTAGAAATATTCAGTTTACATGCAAAAGGAAGCGGCTTTCTTTCTACTTTTGAACGTAATCTTTCAACATCTGTTTCCTACATAATGCCCCAGATGTGTCATGGTGCTGAGAACAATGACAGGCTATCTCTGTAGGAGGGTTATTTATCTGGAAGGGAAGCAGGAATGGTGACGCACCCACAAACTCCTATACCACTGCATATCCCAAGAGATGATTAAAGACGCTTAAAATAAACCTGTCATGTAGTGAGGTATATAAAAGTGTTACTAAACCCATAACAGTAAAAATCAGTCTGTATATGCAGTAAAGCATGCTTGTTATACTCACTGTGGAACCTAAGGAGTTATTCCTGCGCATTGTGTTAAAAGGCTTTTTGATCCTGTCTTCTCTGATCCTCCGCTTCTTCCACTGTTCCCAATCCATCAACAGAGCCCTGAGGGCACTCTGCACATGCTCAGTTTGATGTGTATTGCTAGAGAGATTATTTTTTTATTTTTTTTGGGGAGGGTGCATGTGATCAGCACAGGGCCAATCAGCACTGTCCAGACAGAGGGTCAGGGGTCAAGCAACCTCATAAGACAGTTGGAGGAGAATGAAAACTCCTCCTGCAAGCTTTACCCAGACACTGATAGAAGTCACAACACTGCTATATACTGCTGATGAGAAAAGGTATTTAGCAGTTTATCTTTACTAGAATAATTGTATTTTCATGTTCTGTGTACTGTGGGAGACCAGATACAGTGAATGCAGGGTCCTGGGTTTAGTAACACTTTAAATGCTGGTCCATCAATATGCCTGATATGTTTTTTACCTATTTTATTTTTTTCTTCTAAGCAGTCCGCACCCCCCAGGGGCACTGAGGATGCAAATAACAACCTTGAGTCAAGCAGAGCTCTGGCACCAGAAAACTCACTGACTTGTATTGAGCTGGTTGCTGGCAGAGCTCTGACTTGTAGCTGAAAATCAATATTTGCATAATCAGCACATTTATTTACTTCCCCCAGCAGGTGAGAGCCGACACCAAGCAAAGAGTGAATCCTGTACAGAGATACTAAAAGGTATTCTGGTATACATACAAAAACAAAAGTTCTCAGCTACCTACAAGAATGCCAATACATATGCAAACGGGTCAGTACATATTTTTAAGAAGCAGCAAATGAGCTTTAAAACAAGCCCTTACTGACCACTGTAGATGCAGGCACTGTGGAGCAATTCATCCTCAATAATCACACCAGAAGCAACAAAGTCATTCAGTGGTTTTCTGAGCAGCACAGCTTCCTTCCCCTGCCCACCTTCCCTTACCCTTTCCAGTAGCTCAGCTCGATTTGCTCTACCCTCCAAGCTCAGACTTGGCAGCTCAACTCACTCTGCTTCCCCGACCAGCAGTGACTCAGTAACTATGCTCATCTGCTTCCCCAACCAGCAGTGACTCAGTAACTATGCTTACTCTGCTTCCCCGACCAGCAGTGACTCAGTAACTATGCTTACTCTGCTTCCCCAACCAGCAGTGACTCAGTAACTATGCTTACTCTGCTTCCCCGACCAGCAGTGACTCAGTAACTATGCTCATCTGCTTCCCCGACCAGCAGTGACTCAGTAACTATGCTCATCTGCTTCCCCGACCAGCAGTGACTCAGTAACTATGCTCATCTGCTTCCCCAACCAGCAGTGACTCAGTAACTATGCTCACTCTGCTTCCCCAACCAGCAGTGACTCAGTAACTATGCTTACTCTGCTTCCCCAACCAGCAGTGACTCAGTAACTATGCTCATCTGCTTCCCCGACCAGCAGTGACTCAGTAACTATGCTCATCTGCTTCCCCAAGCAGCAGTGACTCAGTAACTACACTCATCTGCTTCCCCAACCAGCAGCGACTCAGTAACTATGCTCACTCTGCTTCCCCAACCAGCAGTGACTCAGTAACTACACTCAACCTGCTTCCCCGACCAGCAGTGACTCAGTAACTACACTCATCTGCTTCCCCAACCAGCAGTGACTCAGTAACTACACTCATCTGCTTCCCCAACCAGAAGTGACTCAGTAACTACACTCAACCTGCTTCCCCAACCAGCAGTGACTCAGTAACTACGCTCATCTGCTTCCCCAACCAGCAGTGACTCAGTAACTATGCTCACTCTGTAACTACGCTCATCTGCTTCCCCAACCAGCAGTGACTCAGTAACTATGCTCACTCTGCTTCCCCAACCAGCAGTGACTCAGTAACTACACTAATCTGCTTCCCCAACCAGCAGTGACTCAGTAACTACGCTCACTCTGCTTCCCCAACCAACAGTGACTCAGTAACTACGCTCATCTGCTTTCTCAACCAGCAGTTACTCAGTAACTACTCTCATCTGCTTCCCCAACCAGCTCAGCTCACTCTGCCCCCTCCTCCCAGCAGTGGCTCAGCTTCTCCAGCCCCCCTCCCAGCGGTGAATTGACATCTCAGCCCCCCCCACCCCACTTCCTAGCTCACTCTGCCCCCCCTCCAAGAGCTCCACCTTGGTGCTGCTGCTGCTGTGAACTTTCAGGATGAACGGCTCCTCAGTGCCTGCAGCTACAGGGTTCAGTTGGGACTTTGCTTTTGTCTCATTTGCTTCATGTCCCAGAGAAACAGCTTCATATTTACTGTATATGCTTGCATCAATGTCATTGGCTCATAAGCTCTGAAGACAGGGCACGATCGCGCCGTTTCTAAAGGGCCGGTGCCGTGACCGGCTGCTCCCACGCGCATGCGCGGGAGTGACGTCACATGACTCCGGCCACTCACAGAGCTTCCCACGGCCCCTAAAGGAAGAGGACACCAGCGGGGACATCGGGACATCTAGGGTTGCCACCTTTTCTTCAAGCCAAACCTGCACACTTTAGCTGCCAGGGACATCTTTGGGTGCTCCAAGGAGTGTAGTAATGTGGTGCACATAGCGTGCCGCAGCGAATGGTGGGTGTGGCCAGATTACTCTTCCTGACATCATCACCCTGACCTCCAGTGATGCCAAACCTGCCACCAGACGGCCGCTGCATCTCTCGGATGGCAACAGATTTGTGTGTGACTATCTTGGTTACTTGGGGAGCCACAGCCTGGTCTGAATAATGTGTCCGGGTTTCAGTCCGCCTGAAACCTGGACACACGATTCGAAACCCGGACTGTCCTGGTGAATCCCGTACAGGTGGCAACCCTAGGGATATCGCGGGCTACATTTTCAGGTAAGTTTGCTGGTAAGTGATGTATACCAACCCATTATGCTTTTACTTTGCAGGGGAAAAAAGAGGACGTAAAATCCATGCGGGTTTACTCTTTAATTTTCTGTCCTCTTGACAATCTACCTACAATATTCTTAACACTACAGGAAATGTTAAAATAGAATGTGACTGACTGGACTTATTTACAGAGAACACATGGCTGTAGCCATGTCACGGAAATTCCAATAAACTGTCTCCTAATCTAATCTTATTCAGCATGCTGTTTATTTATTCAAGAAGCAACCAGAAGTTGTCATCTGCAGACTGTCCACTGTGTGGCAGCAGAGCACCCTGGCTAGCAGGCATTTCTCATAACAAAGATGACTTCATACACTAAAATACCTGTGTCTGCTGCACTGCCTGGACTGCATTGCAAGCCAAGACTCAGAAGCTCTGGAAGCAGTAAATGTACACACTGAAAGGTGCAATGCAGAGAAAGATCTAGGCAGAATGGGGGCCCAGACAACGGCCCAGCCCCCCTCATTGCTTCGCTTTGCCCCCCTCATCGGTTCAACTGATATTGATAAGCACTGCAGTAGATACAAAGAATCTCCCCGTCTGCACTGCCTGTTCTGGCATGACTTCAACAAACACATACATCCCAACATTTTGAGATGGGAATGAGGGACACTTACTAGCAAACATATGTAGGTATGGGACACGCCCCCTGCCACACCCCCTTAAACTGTTCAGATACGCGCTATAGCTGAATGACGGCTACAGAGCGGATCTGCTTTGCCGGGAAGCCATCTATTGACGTCCTCCCCTTTCAAAGCTGACCATGCCCCCCTGAAGGGGGTGCGCGGCGCGTGCTGCGATCACCCGAGTCAATGAGCCTCGGGTGATCACAGATCCGAGTAAGGGGCTGATTCCAGCCCCTTACCACATGATCAGCTGTCAGCCAATGACAGCTGATCATGTGATGTAAACAGAGGCTGGGTAAAGCCGATCGCCGGCTTCTGTTTGCAGGGACATCGGTCCCGAAGAGGAAGAGCCTCCTTGCATGCTCATGATACGTTTGCATGGGTTTTCTCATTCTATACTTCAATGTAGCCGCTTGAAAAACACTTTAAAAAAAGGAAAAACACATGGAAATGCAGATGCACAACGCCTTCACCCAAATGAATTCTGGTGTGTGTGTGCATGATTATGGAAGGAGATGTCAGACTGTAAACTGTATAGGGAGGCAATGGACTGATGTGAACGGTCCTTGTACTTTGTAAGTCAGTGTGGAATCTGTCATTGCTATGTAAATTTTAAAAAAAACTAAATAAAATAAACCCAACTCTAGAAATCACTCCTGACGGGCAGATATTTTGTGGATGTGCTTTCAGTAAAGCAGGTCTCTGTGAAAGCGGTCACATGCTAGTGATATGATGGATCAGTTTCTTGGGAGCGTACAGTATAACCTTGCAGATTCTACACAGCTCCTAACCGGCAGTCCTGTACCCTTGTATGGGAGCATTATGTAAAGGCATGAATGTTCACATGCACAGGTAATGGTGTTACAGGAAATGATGGTAGCAATGATCATCCCTGTTGTGTTGGAAATTGTAAATAGAAAGCGCACCACAGTTTAATCAGACCCCAACAGATAGCTGACATGACGGACTGAAAAGGTAAAAGATTGGACCAATAAAACTATGTAAATACCATACCTGGCTGATGCCCCTGGAAGCTTCCAGGTTCCACGCCGAGCAGCTGCTCCCCTTTATTGTGAACACAGGAGGTCAACCACTCGGCACAGGTGCCATTTAGAGACTGCTTTGCATCTTCTGAATGAATGCAAAGTGTTCTCGGGTTGGATAAGGTGCAGAGGCTGGACAGTGACATCACACTGTCCACCTCGTCCAATCAGGGAATGCTTTGCATTCATTCAGAAAATGGTACCTGTGCCAAGAGGCCGACCTCCTGTATTCACAATGCATCAGGCCAACCTCTCAGCAAGAAACCTGGAAGTAAGTGGAGATCACCGGAGCAGCAGTATCTACAACAGTGATTTACAGCTTCCAGGGGCATCAGGCAGTTATGGTATACACACAGTTATGTGGGTCCAGGCTGGACCAATGTATCTGTATAAAATATCCACACCTGAAATTGTTCTTTTAATAATCCATCAACGTAATTAGAAATGTGTTGCTGATGGGTGATTAAAGGCATCTTCAACCTCAACCATTCATAAAGGGGAACAACCCAGATTCAAATCATCATGAACCCAACAGTTCTTCTTGTGGTACCAGTTGGGTTAGTGCTTGTGGTAGACATTTCATAGCTTCCCCAAGTCAATCCTTTAGTTCTAATAAATGCTGGAGAGATACCACACCATTTATATCCACACAGGTTCATTTTTTTTTTTTTTTTTTTTTTTTTTTTTAAATAACAAACATGTCACGTGTCTTACCTCCACTGTGCAGCTCGTTTTGCACAGAGTGGCCCCGATCCTCCTGTTCTGGGGTCCCACGGTGGCTCTCTCGGCTCCTCCCCGTAATAGCTAACCCCCTCAGGAAGCTCTCTCCCGAGGGGGGTTACCTTGCGGGCGCACTCCCGTCTCATACACTCTGCGTCCATAGACACAGGGTGTATGTCTCGGTCCCGCCCCCCCCCCCCGGCAGCCATGTCATTGGATTTGATTGACAGCAGCGGGAGCCAATGGCTGCGCTGCTATCAATCTATCCAATCAACGCCAAGACTCCGTGGAGAAGAGGACTCCAGGGACGAGCCGAGTGGGTAAATGGGCTTGGGTAAGTAAAACGGGGGGCCCATAGGATGCATTAAGGTGAAAAAACATGAGGGTTTACAACCCCTTTAATCCAATCACCATAGAATGTGAAGATGTTGATGGGAGATGTAAAATTTGTAAAATTACCCTGTTCTAGTTACATAATCTCATCCCTGGTGTCACGGAGGCTTCATAGCTGTTAATCTTTGGATTTATCTGCCAGAAGGTATGAATTATAAAAACGTGGGGATAGCGATGTTAAAACTGCTTTAAATGTACAACACAGATGGTGTTGAAGATCCCCCCCACCCCTTGTGCAGCGATAGTTGTTCTAGTTTAACAAAGTTTCACACTACTTGCAAACCAGCTGTGCTCTCTGACACCAAGGATGACATTATGTAACTAGAATAGGGTGATTCCACAATTTGTAAGTGTCCCATCCTGTTTTTGAACAATTAACATCTGCATTCCATGGTTATGCCATGACCTGAATATTTGAGAGTCTTCAGACGTACAAGCAGAGAACATGAAAACATGAGTTTTACAGAATGGTGTTTTTTTTTTAACATACAGAAGCCGCAGCTATATTAAGGTCAATGTAACAATCAGCAGAAAATAAAACTCGCCGCGACGGTCACTGTGACCCACAACTATGCAGTCATGAGCATATGTTCCTCAAACTGTCCCTGCTGGTGTTCAGTGCTGTCTAGTTGCCTCTCCAAATTTTTTTTACTTCCTTGTAAAATATTTTTTTTTGCCCTTTAGACCTCACGCACACTGGACGTTTTTGGACATTTTTACAGCTGCTGTTTTTGGCTTCAGATGTTTTTTTCTACAGTTAATAAACCCCCCATCATGTTATCCTATGTGTCCATGGACACATAGGCTGTTATCAACTGTTTTTGGCTGGGGTGTTTTTTGGCTGTAAAAAACCCCCAAAACTAGTGGGTTCTGAGAGGAGTTTTTCAACTGTTTTCAGCTTTAATCAGCTTTAATCACTTCCCACCCAGCCAATGTACATAAACGGCCGGGTGGGCGCTCTCTCCTTCTGAGTGGACATTCAGAAACCTCCCTCAGAAGGAGGGGGAACCCGAACCTGATGCGCTCGTGTCACCCCGGACAAGAGCGCATCTCCGATCGGCATGAGGGCTCTGTGATTGGCCCTCCTGATCACATGACGGCCCTCCAGGTCACATGATGGCCGTGTCCAATCACAGCCGTCATGTGATGTAAACACAGAGCCGGTTGCTAGGCAATCGGCTCTCCTCTCCTCACACAGAAGTTGTTGGTGAGGAGAGGAGAGGGGGTCGCTGCAGCCGGCTGGTGATCAGTGAGTATGAGCTGTTTTTTTTACAGCTTTTTACTCACTGATCACCAACCTAGTGTCCCCACACAGTGTAAAACACACAATGTCCCCAAAACACATCCCCAAAACACACATCCCCAAAACACACGTCCCCAAAACACATGTCCCCAAATAATAAAAACACTTGTCCCGCACATATATCCCACTAAAATCACATGTCCCAATGATCACCTGCGCACATCTGTACATGATCATTTGCGTACATATGTCCGTGATCACACAAACCAATTATTATACACTCAATGGGAATTTTTTTTTTACCAAAAACATGTAGCAGAATACATTTTGGCTCAAATTTATGACAAAATTAGATTTTATTGTATTTCTTTTAAAATAGAAGGAAGAAAATATTGTTTTTTCAAATTTCCACTCTTTTTTCTCTTATATCGCAAAAAATAAAAGTCGTGAATAAATACCACCAAAAGAAAGCTCTATTTGTGAGAACAAAATGATAAAAATGTAATTTGGGCACAGCGTAGCATGACCGCGCAATCGTCAGTGAAAGTGCGAGAGCGCTGAAAGCTGAAAATTGGTCTGGGAAGGAAGGGGGCGAAAGTGCCCAGAAGTGGTTAAAAACGCTCTGACATCAAAAAACGCAGATAAGCAGTCAAAAACGCGGCTCACCAGCGTTTTTACAGTTTTTAATCCATTGAAGGTGTAGCGGGGTTCTACCCCTTTTAGGGGAAAAGACTACATCCCCCATAATCCCCCAGGCTCCCGGGCTGCTTGTTTCCGCCCGGGAGGCTGCTGGGAGAGGCTATAAAAAGGAAGAGCGGAGACCGCCTCTTCCTCTTGGGACACTTCCTTTTCTGAGGCCTGACAGGACTGGCCTGCCTCTGCTGACAGAGCGTGTGACGCGGAGACTGCAGCCAGCAGAGACACCTGTGCGGACCGGAGCTGAAGGCCTGAAGCCTGGGCCTTGCAGCCGATGGAGTGAGACTCTCACCCCTCAGAGTCCACAGCAGCGGAGCGGAGACTTCCCCTTACTGTCGGTCGGACGGAGCTGATGACCGGAGTTCAGGGCTGTGACTGAGGAGACCGGACGCCGCCATTGAAGAGACCAGAGCCACCATTGGAGGGACCGGAGCTGAGGACGGTACCCAAGGATTGGTGAGAGAGCCGAGAGGCTCATCCTGCATTGACACACACGTTTTATGCCTATTGAACTGCCTAGGCGCAATTTACCTCAGAGCAGCAATGTTACTTTTTGTGGATTACAAAGACACCATTTAAAGCTACATGTGCACCACCTCTACAGATTCATTGCCGGTGAAGAACACTGTACTAGTACAAGGACTGAGCTCTATTACTAGGGATCAGGCCTGGTCCATTAGGTAGGCGCAGATAGATTTATTGCACCTCAGGGGTGCATAGCAGACGGTCGCCACACTGGGCGCTCCGTTTCCCCACTGCCAGTTGTTACATATGTGTGTACATGTTAAAGTGCATATTGCAGGGACCTGCTAAAGTATTGTAAGTCATATGTTCAAACGCATGTTGCTATTTCTTTTCCTTACTAACAAAAGTAAAGCCAGTTATTCTTATTTCAGCAGTCTGCTTGTGAGTTCATACCAATTACACTTAGAGTATAAGCTAAGTTTTATGTGCATAGGGACGTACCCCTTTACTCACTGTGCCAGAGCGGGTAGAGCCAAATTGCCGGGGGTTGGTGGAGCTGTACTCAGGGACCCAAAACAAACCAGCGGCTCTCTTAACTGGGGGTAGCGCTACACGTGGGGGCTCGTCCGGGATGCAGATGCCCTGTCCCGAAGATCCCATGTCATGGTCGATGACTGGGAAGACTGGACCCAAGTGGCACCAGATGGAGTGCGAGCCCTCTGCCAGGGGGCTGAACTCCAAGCCAGAGGAGGATCCAGAGCTGAAGAGATAGGAGTTACCACAGTGGGAGTCCCAAAGTGTTACTGTGGGGTAACTCAACTGGCAGAGGAGTGCCTGCCGAAGCTGTCAAAGAAGGAGCTAAGGTGTGACCAATTGGAAGACCCCATGGGGAGATTGGTCCTGGAAGCCCTGGAAGACAAGAGTCCAGAGGGACTTCGCCTTCACCCTTCTAAAGAAGCTCGCCTACTGAGGAGAGAGTTGGACAAGTTACAGGTGCATCAGGGGGTAGTCTACCGAAGGGGCCCCTCTGATGGCCCAGAAGACAAGTGGCAGTTGTTTCTCCCAGAGAAGCATCGAGAGACTGTGCTGATTGCCCTACATGACCAGCATGGTCACTTGGGAGCAGAGAGAACCTTCCAACTTGTCAGAGACCGGTTTTACTGGCCCTGCATGAGGGCCGAAGTTGAGGAGTATTGCCATTCCTGTGCAAGATGCATTCAGAGAAAGACTTTACCCCATCAAGCTGCCCCAATGGGCCACCTACAGAGTGAAGGCCCAATGGATCTGGTATGCATTGATTTTCTCTGCCTTGAACCCGATTTGAGTGGATTGGGAAATGTTCTGGTGGTAACCGACCATTTCACCCTTTATGCTCAGGCTTTCCCAACCAAGGACCAGAAGGCCTCTACAGTAGCCAAGGTACTTTTGGAGAAGTACTTTGTTCACTATGGACTGCCACAGAGAATCCACTCAGACCAAGGAAGGGACTTTGAGAGTCGCCTGATCAGGAAGCTACTAGATTCTCTGGGAGTAGAGAAGACTAGAACTACACCATATCACCCTCAAGGTGATGCCCAGCCTGAAAGGTTCAACAGGACCCTGTTGAACATGTTGGGAACTTTGGAAACAGAGAAGAAGCAACATTGGAGTCAACACATATCAGCTCTGGTGCATGCCTACAATTGCACCACAAGTGATGTGACAGGTTTTTCCCCTTACCGACTTATGTTTGGGAGAGAAGCAAGATTGCCAGTGGATTTGGCCTTCGGCATTTCCTTAGACCATGCCTCTGCTGCCTCCCACAAAGGATATGTGGACAGACTGAGGCGCAGTCTGAAGATAGCTTATGAGAAAGCTCAAGCGGCCTCCAACCAGAGGGGGGCCCGAAATAAGAGGAACTTTGACCTGAAAGTTTTAGTACAGGACCTACAGCCTGGGGACCGTGTACTGTTACGGAATCTAGGGGTCCCTGGAAAACACAAGATTGCTGATAGATGGAGATCAGAGCCATATATCATCTGTAGGAAACTTCCAGGATTGCCTGTCTACAAGTTGAAGCCAGAAGGAAGAGTGGGGCCATTGAAGACCTGGCATAGGAATCACTTGCTCCCACTCACTGAAGCAGTCAGAATGCCTCCAGTAAGAGATGTACCTGAGTCTGTTTCCATTCTGGATACCCCCAGGCCTAACACTAGGTCTCAGACATCCCAAGTTAGGGGTGGACAGGACCCCCAACCAGAGGAAGAAAGAGGAGAACTTGAATGGCTATGGCCTTCCTCAACTCCAGGAAGTTCTGCCATAGATCTTCCACCTACTGAAGATGTGGAAGATAACACATTGAACCCAGAAGCCACAGAGTTTGTGCCATTCAGTGATGTGCCTGAGTGCTGGGAAGATATCCCTGGTCTCTACCCAGAACAAGAAGAAGATGTTCCAGAACCAGAGATGTTGCCAGAATGTGTTCCTGAAGAAGTTCCAAGAGAACAGAGAGCTCGCAGAGTTGTGAAGCCTCCCAAGAAGTTAACTTACCCCAAGATGGGAGAAAGTTCAGAGGACTCTGTTATCACAGCAAGGAGAAGTGCTGAAAGCCCTGGCCCTTCCGCTGTTCATTTAGTGGAGGGCAACCCCAGCTCACTCTCTGGCACAGTTAAGCAGGTCGCCCACACTGAAGTGACCTGTAGACAGGACAGCTCCCCATCTTATGCCAATTGGTGGGAGGCTCCTCTGTCCAAATTATGTGAAAATGTTGTTCCCGAGAAAGTTTGTAGTTTGAACACTGTCTTTGGGACCAAAGATTCAAAGTGGGGGGAGTGTGTAGCGGGGTTCTACCCCTTTTAGGGGAAAAGACTACATCCCCCATAATCCCCCAGGCTCCCGGGCTGCTTGTTTCCGCCCGGGAGGCTGCTGGGAGAGGCTATAAAAAGGAAGAGCGGAGACCGCCTCTTCCTCTTGGGACACTTCCTTTTCTGAGGCCTGACAGGACTGGCCTGCCTCTGCTGACAGAGCGTGTGACGCGGAGACTGCAGCCAGCAGAGACACCTGTGCGGACCGGAGCTGAAGGCCTGAAGCCTGGGCCTTGCAGCCGATGGAGTGAGACTCTCACCCCTCAGAGTCCACAGCAGCGGAGCGGAGACTTCCCCTTACTGTCGGTCGGACGGAGCTGATGACCGGAGTTCAGGGCTGTGACTGAGGAGACCGGACGCCGCCATTGAAGAGACCAGAGCCACCATTGGAGGGACCGGAGCTGAGGACGGTACCCAAGGATTGGTGAGAGAGCCGAGAGGCTCATCCTGCATTGACACACACGTTTTATGCCTATTGAACTGCCTAGGCGCAATTTACCTCAGAGCAGCAATGTTACTTTTTGTGGATTACAAAGACACCATTTAAAGCTACATGTGCACCACCTCTACAGATTCATTGCCGGTGAAGAACACTGTACTAGTACAAGGACTGAGCTCTATTACTAGGGATCAGGCCTGGTCCATTAGGTAGGCGCAGATAGATTTATTGCACCTCAGGGGTGCATAGCAGACGGTCGCCACACTGGGCGCTCCGTTTCCCCACTGCCAGTTGTTACATATGTGTGTACATGTTAAAGTGCATATTGCAGGGACCTGCTAAAGTATTGTAAGTCATATGTTCAAACGCATGTTGCTATTTCTTTTCCTTACTGACAAAAGTAAAGCCAGTTATTCTTATTTCAGCAGTCTGCTTGTGAGTTCATACCAATTACACTTAGAGTATAAGCTAAGTTTTATGTGCATAGGGACGTACCCCTTTACTAACTGTGCCAGAGCGGGTAGAGCCAAATTGCCGGGGGTTGGTGGAGCTGTACTCAGGGACCCAAAACAAACCAGCGGCTCTCTTAACTGGGGGTAGCGCTACAAAGGAAAAAACGCTAATGCGGAAAAACGCTAAAAACGCTATTGCAAAAATGTTAAAAAACTCACTGCAAAGCTACTGTCATTTTTATAACGTTATTTTAAGGTCCAGTGTGCATGAGGCCTAATGCCGCGTACACACGAGCGGACTTTTCGATGGACTAGGTCCGAAGGTCTTTCCGACTGACTTTTCGAATGAACGGACTTGGCCACACACAATGACAGTAAATTCTGACAGATTCGAACGTGGTGACGTACGACCGGACTAGAATAAGGAAGTTTGTAGCCAGTAGCCAATAGCTGCCCTAGCGTCGTTGTTTGTCCGTCGGACTAGCACACAGACGAGCAGATTTTTCCATAGGAACTGGGTCCAGCGGAGTTCTGGCAGGAAAATGTAAGACATGTTCTATTTCTAAAGTCTGTCGGATTTTTCGACAGCAAAAGTCTGATGGAGCCCACACACGATAGAATTGTCCGACGGATTAGTTTGCTGTCGAAAAGTCCTCTCGTGTGTACGCTGCATTACTCTTATTCTTTTCGATCTGTCATAAATTGGCCTTCCTCAATAGAATATACTATACTTACCTTTCTGTTGCTCCCTGGCAGATCTGTTCAGCCATCGGGAGCAAGGAAAATCATGTGTGAGATGTAGAAACATAGAAGAGTGACAGCAGAAAAAGACCACGTGGTCAATCGACTTGACTCGTCTTGACAAAAAAAACAATTTAAAAATCGACTAAGCTGAGTGGTGAATTAGCAGCCAAACAGTGACGGCCTTAGATACAGTCATTGTTCAGGGATTGCAGGTACAGTAGCTGCGGATGCTGCAGCAGCAAATATCTGAAACCAATAGTCAGCAGTAAAAATGTTCTACATCCATATTGTTGGCGGCCTTAAAGAGGTTTCTCCGTTTGTTAAAAAAAGAAAATTCAAAGGCAGCAGCTACAAATACTATAGCTACTGACTTTTAATAAAAAGCCTCATACCTGTCCAGGGATCCAGCACCGTCCTCACCCGGGCCAGTTCTTTACTGGTCTTTGGGTCCCCGGCACTGGCATGTATACTAAGGAAAGCTGATGGTGACTGCTTGCGGGTTTACTCCACCACTCTGTTTGAACGGTGCCTCCTGGGACTTGTGACATGTCTGAGAAGGTTGTGGTCAGGAAGTGGGGGGAACTTTCGCTGGACTCGCCGGACCAGTGGAAGTGGAAGCGGGTACAAAAATAGGTACCCGCTCCCCAAAAAAATAAATGTGCCGCAACTGGGAGAGGACGGGGGATTTGGGTATAAAGCAAGACTTCCCTTTTAGGTTGAAGTTACGCTTTAAGTTCCTGCAGTCTCCCCTGATATGTCATATCCCTCAGACCTTCACCATTTTTGTTGCCCATCTCTTGACTTTTCTTGCGTAAATAGATTTTTTGTAAGTGGAGTCTCCAGAAATGGAGACAGTATTTTAAGTAAAGTAAAGAACTATATAGGGGAATGAAAATCTCCTTCCTACCTCTGGTAAACCCTCTAGTGATAACTAAATATCTATATAGTGGAATCAGGACCTCCTTCCTTTTGCCTGTGATCCCTCTAGTGATAACTAAAGATCTACTGTGTATAGGGGAACGAGGGTCACTTTCCTCCTGTTGGTCTTCCCTGTAGTGATAACTAAGATCTACTGTATATGAGGGAACGAAGGGCACTTTACTCCTGCTGGTCTTCCCTCTAGTGACAACTAAAGATCTATAGAGGGGAATCTAGATCTTCTTCCTGCTGGTGATCCCTCTCATTATAACTAAACATCTATAGAGGGAAACCAGAACCTCCTCTCCCTTATTATAATCTTTCTAGTGATAAGTAAAGATCTAGATCAACTTTTCTCAACCTTTTTACCCCAGGGGAACCCTTAAAATAATTTTCAGGCCTTGGGGAACCCCTGATAAAACCCATTTATTGAGGGTCAGTTGGAACAATGCCCTTTACTTTGGTGGTCAGTGTAAGAATAGCCCCCTTACAGAGAGCTATAAAGATCATTGGTGTCATACCACTGGGTCCTCCAAGTGGCATTTGCTCAGAACTTTGTAGGCACCATCAAACAGGAGGTAAATAAGCCACAGCTCAAGGAACGCCTAGCCACCTCTGGAGGAACCCTAGGGTTCCACGGAACCCTGGTTGAGAATGGCTGATCTATATGATCCTTCCTCCTGTTGGTGATCCATTAGTGATAACAAAAGATTGATATAGGAGAACCAAGACCCATTTCCTGCTGTTGGTGATCCTCTAGTGATAACTAAAGAGCTATAAGGGGGAATCAGGATCTCCATCCTCCTGCTGGTGATCTCCCTGGTGATGCACCCCAGAATTCTATCGGATTTCCTTACTGCCAGGCCACACAGTTGGCTCATTTTGCAATAATTTAAAATGAGCACCCCCAAATCTTTTTCCTTTTTAGTTCTGGCCTATGAGTCACTAGAGTCATTGCGTATACAAAGCTATGGTCTCCCACATAACAACCCTGATTGAGCAACTTCTATTATATACTCCCCAAGGTATTTCCTTTGGCTTCCAGCACTGGATGGAGTGGTGGGAGAAGCGAAGGAAAGATAGGTTCATGCAGAGGGGTGCAGGATGGAGGCTGGGTTCACACTATTGCGAATTGGATGAGGGTTTGTGACCGGCTCTCTATGGAGCCAGTTCACACATCTCCACGGCGGCTCCGTTGTGAATTGCACAGGAGTCCTGTGCGTTTTTTGGTCCGTTTCAGGTCTGAATTTGGCCAAAAATTCGGGCTGAAATCAGACCTGAAGCGATGAATGGGATGCACCGGACTCCTGCTGTGAGCCGGAGCGTGCTGCAGTGTGAACCCAGTCTAAAGCAAACCTGCCTGAATGTACACAGTGACAGATTCAAGACCATTGTTTAAATTACAAAAAGTTGTGTTTGAAATGATAAACCTATGGTATGTACTGCATAGCATGGCTTTGCAAACAACGCTGAAATGTATCAACATTTTAGCAACTAAATAGAATATAATCAGTCATACATTTTCTTTGTACTTTTAGAAACATCCTGTCTGATATTGCCTCCTCTACTTCCTTATTCTCACGATCTTTATGTTGTCACCCTCCAGCTGTCAGGACAGAACTCCTCCAACTCTTGCTCTAATTGACTGCGGGGTCCTCCCACCCATAAGAGCTCATGCACACTTCAGCTGAAAGAATCTGCTTCTATAGATGTTTGAGCTTTTCTTTTTCTTTACTCCTAAATTCCCTTCTTCCTCTATGTTAGCCTAGCCCTATTATGTTATGTTATATTATATTATTATTATGTTATGCTATGTTAGCCTATATATGTTAGCAATACCTACTGTAGGCATTTTCAGGAGTTTAGTGGCGGTGGAGACAGATAAAATAAAACCTGATTGCTCAAAAATGTGCCTAAAATTGTGTAAATGCTGATAAATGCGTGTTTATGAGCATTCAGGCAGCAGAAAAAGACGGAACAGGGACAGGAGGGACAGCAGGGGAGGCAGTTACTGGGACCGATCCCCTGGAATTTCCTACTGCAGCAGCTATATGCCGGTGGGAGGGAGAGGAGGAGAAGCTGGCTTTCAGCTGCTGCAAAATAAAAGGGATCGTCAGGACAGGTTAAAAATCTGAATTCCCAGCAAGTGCCTAGGGATTAGGATTTTACTGCTCCCCCTATTCTGGCAACCTTAGGCGACTGCCTAAGCACCCTTATCTCGGCCCCCGCCCTGCCAATAGCAGTGTCCTCTGCCACTTCACATCATCACCTCCCATAGTAGTGTCCTCTGCCCCCCCAACCATAGCAGTGTCCTCTACCACCCTTCACATTACTACCCCCCCCCCCCCAAAGTAGTGTCCTCTGCCCCCCCAACCATAGCAGTGTTCTCTACCACCCTTCACATCACTACCCCCCCCAAATTAGTGTCCTCTGCTCCCCCAAACATAGCAGTGTGCTCTACCCCCCTTCACATCACTACCCCCCCCCGCACAGTAGTGTCCTCTGCCCCACCTTTCCCCCATAGCAGTCACCTCTGGAGCCACCGTAGCAGTGTCCTCTGCCCCCCTTCCCCTCATAGCAGTGTCCTCTGCCCCCCTTCCCCTCATAGCAGTGTACTCTGCCCCCCTTCCCCTCATAGCAGTGTCCTCTGCCCCCCCCTTCCCCTAATAGCAGTGTACTCTGCCCCCTCTTTCTCTCTTAGCAGTGTACTCTGCCCCCCTCAGCTGCTAAAAGAGGAAAATAAAAGGGATCGTCAGAAGACGGGTATTTTAAAAATCTGAATTCCCAGCAAGTGCCTGGGGATTAGGACTTTACTGCTCCCCCTATTCTGACACCCTTAGGCGGCTGCCTAAGCACCCTTCACATCATCACCTCCCATGACCCCCCTTCCCCTCATAGCAGTGTACTCTGCCCCCCTTCCCCTCATAGCAGTGTACTCTGCCCCCCTTCCCCTCATAGCAGTGTACTCTGCCCCCCTTCCCCTCATAGCAGTGTCCTCTTACCCCCCCCCCCCCCCCCTTCCCCTCATAGCAGTGTACTCTGCCCCCTTTAGCAGTGTACTCTGCCACCTCTCCTCATAACAGTGTTCTCTGCCCCCCCCCCACCCCCAATGCAAAGTCCTCTGCCACCCCCCCCCCCCCAATAGCAGTGTCCTTTGCCCCCTTCTCCTCCCCTATTAGCAGTGTCCTCAGCCTCCCCCCTTCCTCCCCCATAACAGTGTCCTCTGCTTCCTTAACATCACCCCCCACACAAGCCTATGCAGTGTCCTACCTGCACGTGTACACAGAAGACAGAGTGGAAGGCAGCACAGTTCTGAATGGAGGGCGGGAGCTGCCGGAGTGACTTTTCATATTAACAAGCTGGTGATTGGTTGCTAGGACCGCCCAGTGGAAAGTTAATTTGGCCAGCTCCTCCTCCCGCTCTCCATCCTGAGCTGTGCTGCCTCCCGCTCTCCGCTGTGTCATGAGGATGAGAGCAGTGGAGGATGCTGGGGTGGAGAAAGACCGGCACCTAAAAGGGGGAGTTTGGCAGCTCAGGAGCCTGTTCGCGCTCTACCTGTCACCTGCCGGCGATAGACAGGTAGACCGCGATCGATGGGTTGCCAGCCCCCCGCTGTATACTGCACATATAGAAATAAATAATGTTTTGCAATGTATTGTGGCCATTTGGGAGTTAAAAATTAGCTGGGGGGGGGGGGTGTGCATGGAAAAAAAGCTTGTAAAGGCTAACACTCAAAAATGCGCATAAGCACATAAAAGAAACGCGGGAAAACGTGCGTTTTTAACTCTGGTTTTCTCCTGCTAGCAGTTCTGCCATTTTTTTAGGTTAGCTAGTGTGCATGAGGCTTTACACTTAAAAATAGACTGGGCGTGAGAGCTAAATGGTTTACTTGAACTGCGTTCAGACATAATGGTGTCATGACAAAATGTATTCTGTATTACGAAACTCATGGGGTAACCACAAACTATTAGGCCTCATGCATATGTGTTAATGAGGCCATAGAATGTGAATTTTTGGGTGTTTTTCCACTACTAGAAGACAAAGCTGCATACCCCCCAACATTTTGAGATGGGAATGAGGGACACCTACTAGCAAGCATATGTAGGCATAGGACACGCCCCTACCACACCCCCTTAAAGGATAAATAACTAAAAAAAGGTTCATTAACCACTTTAGCCCCAGACCAATTGGCAGCCAAAGGACCAGGCCCCTTTTTGCGATTCGGCACTGCGTCGATTTAACTGACAATTGCGTGGTTGTGCGACGTGGCTCCCAAACAAAATTGGCGTCCTTTTTTTCCCATAAATAGAGCTTTCTTTTGGTGGTATTTGATCGCCCCTGCGGTTTTTATTTTTTGCACTATAAACAAAAATAGAGCGACAATTTTGAAAAAAAATGCAACATTTTTTGCTATAAGAAATATCCCCAAAGAACCTTAAACTCCCTCATAACAAAATACAACTACTCTAAGCACACTAAAGACATTACTCACCCACTTGTTGCAAATACCATCAAAATTTGGCATACTACTGCCACAAAATACGAACTAGCCACCATACCAGGCCCGTTAACCCCGTTAACCAATAACCCAGATTTCCCGCCAGGCCGGATACACACCTCGCTCCTGGCTCAGGAACAACCCCCCAAACTCCTGGCCACCCATTGCATGAATGGAAACAAGATTAAATCCCTAGAAACACTTAAAGCTGACTACGAGGATATTTTCTCAAATTACTGGTTCTATATACAGGTGAAAGACTTTCTCCTCAATAGCAAAAACCGATCTTCATACTTCCAAAGACTCACAGCCCTAGAAGATATATGCCTTAAAGGCTTACAAACACAACCTCTCTTGCATATAAATGGCTATCCCACTCACCTAATCAGGGTAGAAACAAACACAAAGAAAGGTGGGAGAATGAACTCGGGGTTGTAATTACCAACACACAGTGGGAAAAAGCGTGTATCTTTGCACACAGATGCTCACTCAGCACAAAGTACCAAGAAATTTCGTATAAACTCCTCACGCAATGGTACATAACACCGGTCAAGACCAAAAAATGGTCCCCTCAGGCCTCAGATGTGTGCTGGCAATGCAGCAATGATACAGGTACTCTTCTACATCTTTGGTGGGAATGCCCCCCAATCCTTGACTATTGGAACAAAATTACTAGGTGGATCAAGCACATCACAGATACAAAAATCATTTTGGACGCAGCTGCATGTCTATTGCATATTAATTCATTTTCAATCAGAAAATATCTAATACCTTTGCACTGGAAAACCACTCACACTCCTACGGTCAAGGATTGGTTGGACAGGATCAACTACATGTACAGAATCGAAGAATTACTAGCAATGAAAAAAGAGGACTGCTCTAGCTTCACCTCACTATGGCAACCCTGGTTAGTTTTCACTCTATCTAGCGAATACACAACTTTAACCTCTTAAGCACCATAAATAACATGCCGACGAACATTAATAACTACAAACCACGTACCATCTAATAACAACAAGAGTTGCTCCTGAATGGACCCCCAAATACACTTAGCACATTCACCTTCTCCCCCCCCCCCCTTTTTTTTTTTTTTTTTCTTTTGTCTTTTCCCCCCATTCTCTCCTCTCCCCCCGAACCTAACCCCCCACCCCCACTCAAACAATGATTGTTAAGTGAATCCTTCTACGTTAATTCGTACCGTACAATGCATAAAAGTTATGTTTTCTTCTGATATGTTCATTGTTGAGACTATTCACGACTCTATACTTGTCTGTGATTTGCACTACAAATTGTCATTTTGTTAAACTTAATGTATGCAATTTTTTCTGAATAAAAACCTTTTGATTGTGAAAAAAAGAAATATCCCCAAAAAATATATAAAAAAAATGTTTTTTTTTCTCAGTTTAGGCCGATACGTATTCTTCTACATATTTTTGGTAAAAAAAAACGCAATTAGCGATTATTGATTGGTTTGCACAAAAGTTATAGCGTTTACAAAGTAGGGGATAGTTTTATAGCATTTTTATTAATAATTTATTTATTTACTAGTAATGGCGGCGATCAGCGATTTTTATTGTGACTGCGACATTATGGCGGACACATCGGACATTTTTGGGACCATTGTCATTTATACAGCAATCAATGCTATTAAAATGCATTGATTCCTGTATAAATGACAGTTGTAGTGAAAGAGTTAACCACTAGGGGGAGGGGAGGGGTTATGGGCTGTGACGTGTGTGTTTTTTTACGGGGGCGGGGCTGACATCTGACGTCATTGATCGGCTTTCCCGATGACCGGGAACAGACCGGGAACAGCCAATCAATGACAGGCAGAGTAGGAAGCGCGGGGAGAGGTTTGTTTACACATACCTCTCCCCGTTCTTCAGCTCCGTGACCCGATCGCGGGACACCAGCGGCGATCGGGTCCGCTGGTCCCGCGGCCGGGGTCACGGAGCTCCCGACCGTGTCAGCGGCACGCGCGCGACCCACGGGCAGGCATTTAAAGGGGACGTACAGGTACGTGCTTTTGCCTGCCCGTGCCATTCGGCTGACGTATATAGTCAGTGGGCGGTCGGGAAGCGGTTAAAGGGCTTTATTTTTACCACTACTGATCCTTTAGATTGGCTTTTAAAATTTACAAATGCAGCAATTTAGAAATTGGAGGAAAGGTTCAGCTCTGACAAACACTTTTTGAAAGATAAATAGTGCATTTTATATACATCTATATAGATCAAAATGAGGAGGAAAGAGGGACAGAGGGACATTGTTCCAAATCAGGGACAGCTGGGAGCTATGCAGCTGCAGCATGCAGCCACCCCTAGTAATGAATAGTAATGGTTGTATGCTAGATATACATGGGTGTATGCCAATTGCAAAAAAGTGCGCATAGACGTAAATGTCTAAATGTGGCTTGCGTGCACCCAGCGATTTCGGCCCGTGCGCCCACTATTTACACTGTACAACAGCCTCATGCACGTTTGTGCATGAGACCTTAGGGCTATTCCATGCTTGCAATTTTACATATTGTTACTAGGATGAGGTATACGTAATAAGTGGTGTTTTAACCACTTCCGGACCGCCCACCGTGAATATATGTCGCTACTTTGACATTCTATACTGTTTTTATGGCAGCATATATTTAATGTTTGGGGGTTCTAAGTAATTTTCTTGTAAAAAATTTTGATTTTAACTTGTAAACAACAAGTGTCAGAAATAGGCCTGGTCCTTAACCACTTGCTTACTGGGCACTTAACCACCCTTCCTGCCCAGACCAATTTTCAGCTTTCGGTGCTCTCACACTTTGAATGACAATTACTCAGTCATGCAACACTGTACCCAAATGAATTTTTTGTCCTTTTTTTCCCACAAATAGAGCTTTCTTTTGGTGGTATTTGATCACCTCTGGGTTGTTGTTTTTTTGCGCTATAAATGAAAAAATACCGAAAATTTTGAAAAAAAAAACGCATTTTTCTTTGTTTTTGTGATACAATTTAGCAAATTATTAATTTTTCTTCATAAATTTTGGCCACAATTTATACTGCTACACATCTTTGGTAAAAATAGCCCAAATTAGTGGATATTATTTGGTCTTTGTGAAAGTTGGAGAGTCTACAAGCTGTGGTGCAAATTATACAAAATTGATCACATCTGATGTACTGGTGACCTATCTCAATTCTTGTGACCCGAACAAGCCAGGAAAGTACAAATACCCCCCAAATGACCCCTTTTTTGAAAGTTGACATTCCAAGGTATTTAGTAAGAGGCATGGTGAGGTTTTTGATGTTGTAATTTTTTCCCACAATTCTTTGCCAAATTAATCCCCCCCCCCCCACAAAATTGTCATTGTAATAGGTTATTTCTCTCACATGGCATGTGTATACCACAAATGACACCCCAAAATAAATTTTGCTACTCCTCCTGAGTATTACGATACCCCATGTGTGGGACTTTTCCACAGCCTGGCCACTTAGAGAAGCCCAACATGCAGGGAGCGCCATCACGTGTTCTAGGAGCATAAATTACACATCTAACTTGTTGACTACCTATTACACTTTTGAAGGCCCTGGAGCACCAGGTCAATGACACGTGACACTGACACGTGGCACTGATGACAGATGCCACTGACACGTGGCACTGATGACAGATGCCACTAATACAGGCACTGATGACACGTGACACTGATGACAGATGGCACTAATATGTGGCACTGATATCATGTGGCACTAATACGTGGCACTGATGAGAGATTGCACTAATACGTGGCACTGATGACAGATGGCACTAATACGTGGCACTGATGACACGTGACACTGATAACAGATGGCACTGATACGTGGCATTGATGACACGTGACACTGATAACAGATGGCACGTGACACTGACAGGTGGCACTGATGACAGATGGCACTGATACGTGGCATTGATGACACGTGACACTGATAACAGATGGCACGTGACACTGACAGGTGGCACTGATGACATATGGCACTAATATGTGGCACTGATAACAGATGGCACTAATATGTGGCACTGATGACACGTGACACTGATATGGCACTGATGACAGATGGCACTATGTGGCACTGATGACACGTGGCACTGATGACAGATGGCACTTATACATGGCACTGGGGACAAGTGGCACTGACAGGTGGCACTGGGGACAGGTTGCAGTGAGGACAGGTGGCAGTGGGGACAGGTGGCAGTGGGGACACTTTTTTTTTCGTTGTACTCACGGCGCCGCTGCAGCCGTTCATCTCTCCCTCCTCACACGCTGTCTCTGTGTGAGGAGGGAGAGCGGCGCTGAGAGATGATCTCATATGTTTACATATGAGATCATCTCTCATTGGATAAGCCATTGCGCTGTAAACGGCCACTGTGATTGGCCATTTACAGCGATGTGTGATTGTCTGTGTCCAAGGGATACGGCCAGCACAGAACTTCCCCGATGCACGCGCTCAGTAAACAGGAGGATGTCCAGGGAGGTCCTCCCGGCAAGGAGCGCCCGTGCTGTAGCCGTCTTTTGGCTATAGCCCGGGCGCAAAGAGGTTAAAGGGGTTGTAAAGGTTTGTGTTTTATTTTCTAAATAGGTTCCTTTAAGCTAGTGCATTGTTGGTTCACTTACTTTTTCCTTCGATTTCCCTTCTAATTGTTTTTTTTCTTTTCTTTGTCTGAATTTCTCACTTCCTGTTCCTCCTCAGTAAGCTGTTCTGGCTGACTAAACACCGCTCGGATGATGGTGTGAAGTTTACTGAGGAGAACCAGGAAGTGAGAAATTCAGACAAAGAAAAAAAACATTTAGAAGGGAAATCGAAGAAAAGGGTAAGTGAACCAACAATGCACTAGCTTAAAGGAACCTATTTAGAAAATAAAAAACAAACCTTTACAACCCCTTTAAGTGGTTTATTAGGTACACCTGTTCAATTGCTTGGTAACACAAATGGCTAATCAGCCAATCACATGGCAGCAAACCAATGCAAGTTCAAACCAAGCATCAGAATGGGGGAGAACGGGGATGTAAGTCACTTTGAACGTGGCAAGGTTGTTGGTGGCAGACGGGCTGGTTTGAGTATTTCAAAAACTGCTGATCTGGGATTTTCACGCACAACCATCTCTCGGGTTTACAGTGAATGGTCCGAAAAAATATCCAGTGAGTGGCAGTTGTCACTGTTATAGCAAAACGTACAAAATAGTGTGTTTTTTTCAAAATTGTCGCTCTTTTTTTGTTTATAGTGCAAAAAATAAAAAACGCAGAGATGATCAACTACCACCAAAATAAAGCTCTATTTGTGGGAAAAAAAGGACGTCAATTTTATTTGGGTGCAACGTCGCACGACCGCGCAATTGTCAGTTAAAACTACGCAGTGCCGAATCGCAAAAAATGGCCTGGTCATTCAGCAGGGGCTGAAGTGGTTAAATGCCACGGCCAGCCTGAATATTGTTGCTGACCATGTCCATCCCTTTATGACTACAGTGTACCCATCTTCTGATGGCTCCTTCCAGCAGGATAATGCACCATGTCACAAAGATCAAATCATCTCCCCACTGATTTCTTGAACATGACAATGAGATCACTGTACTCCAATGGCCTCCACACTCACCAGATCTCAATCCAATAGAGCACCTTTTGGAGAATCGCATCATGGATGCTATATAACCAAACGTCTGTGTACACCAGGCCATCAAACCTAGATCAGATGGTTGGACATCCCTTTCCAAAATGATAACCCCCACCACTCCCGCCCTTTACAGCTACTACAGCCTCCCGCTCTTCTGGAAGAACTATCTATAACAGGAAATAGTACGAGTTATCAGGGGAATTATTTTAACCACACAATCTTTTTATGTCATCTATGTTTCTAAAAAAAAAGTTATTTATGCAAAGATAACTGTCACATCAGTCTGGAAATATTTTTTCTCGTGTAATAGACAGTTAACTGCTGAAAATCTCATTATCCTATAATTAAGGCCCTATCCACACTTGCGAATGGGGCTAACTGCCATTACCCAGTGAATAGCTGCGGGCGCTCCATTCAAAGCAATGGGAGGCTGACAGTGCCTGTAGCTATTTGAGTCCATTCCTATGTAATCAGACACGCAGTGACTATCTGCAGATGATTGGCCCTGGATGCGGACAGATATACCTTAGGCCCCTTTCACACCATCGGACCGTTCAGATCCGCCTGTCAGTTTTGACGGGCGCTCCATGTTAGTCTATGGAGCGTCGGATGTCAGCGGAGACATGTCCGCTGACATCCGACCCGGTCCGATCCGCCAAAAGCAGACGTATGGCTCTACGTCCAGATCTGTCGCTGGCGGATCGTATCGGGTGAGATCTGATGAAAACGGACACGCTGTCCGTTTTCATCCGATCTCTCCATTGTGACCTGTGGCGCTCGCAAGCCCCTCCCCGCTTAGTGAGCAGAGAGGGACCTGTCATCCGCCGGTTCAGCGGAGATCAACGGAGAGATCTCCTGCTGAGTCGGCGGACAGAGGCGGACTCCGTGGAAGCGGAGTCCGCCTCGTGTGAAAGGGGCCTTAGACCTCGTACACTGCTGCTGCTAAACGGACGTTTATGGAGCAGTTGGGCATTTTTCTTAACTGCCCCTGACCTCTCCTCTATGTTATCTTATCTGTCCATGTACACAGGGTCGTTTACAGTCGTTTCTAGGCAGTTAAGTTTAGAGGCATTTTTGGAACGCAAATAAATGCGTTCAGAAGCTGAGTTTACAGGCATTTCAATCGCCAAACGTGCCTAAAGCGTTAACTTGTGTTTAGCCACGTTTCGTTTACAGGGGTTTTTCATTTTTGGCTATTTGGAAAAAAAAATAGGAGGAGGGGGCGGGCACTGACACGAGCTGACAGGCAGGGAGAGGGAGAGAACAGAGGAGAGAGCGGATGATAGAAGCACGTAAACTTACCATGGTGTCAGGGCTCAGCAGCCATGATAAACCGTGGTCAGTTTACAGGGGGGACGACAGAACCAGGCAGGATCAGCCAGGTATTTCAAGTGATACAGGGGACCAACAGGGGCTGTAGTAGCTCTAAAGGACAGGAGTGGTGGGGGTTATCATTTTGGAGAAGGATGCCCAACCATCTGATCTAGGTTTGATGGTCTGGTGTACACAGACAGTCTGGTGTACAAGCACTGTGCTGTATAACATGCTTTACAGGGGTGTGTGTGTGTGTGTGTGTGTGTGTGTGTATATGTGTGTATATATATATATATATATATATAGATATATCTATATCTATATCTATATATATATATATATATATATATATATATATATCTATATCTATATCTATATCTATAGATATATAGATATATCTATAGATATATATATATATATATCTATATATATATATATATATATATATATATATATATATATAGATATATATATATATATTTTTTTTTAATGCTTCTAAATGCAAACGTGGCTAAACGCATGTAAACGCAGCAAAACTGACGTTTTAAACATCAGCAGAGACCAGTATGGACACGCAGCGCGACTCGCGCATACGCAGTAGGGAACCAGGCTGTAAAGCCACAAGGCTTCACTTCCTGATTCCCTTATCGAAGATGCCGGCGCCTCCACCTGAGAGTCAAGGGACATATCAGCTTCGGGTGAGGACATCAAGTGCGCCCTGGACTGATAAGGGTCCTAATATTAAAAGTCAGCAGCTACAGTATTTGCAGCTGCTGACTTTATTTTTTGAACTAATAATGCATTTTTTTATAAATGGAAATACAGCAGATGAAAGAGGAAGAATAAGGAAGAATGAGGATTTGGTTCCAGAAAAGGGACAGTCCCTCAAAAAAAAGCAACAGTTGGGAGCTATGGGTAGTGATTGGCATCTTTGAGAGTTTTAGGTAATGAAAGGCAAAGAAACAGAATTAGAGCCTGCAAAGCGGTAAGTGCCACTGAACATAGTTAGAAAAAAGACACAAGTCCATCTAGTTCAACGATAAAGAAAAAAATTTAAGAAAAAATAGCATACAATCCCATATACCCAATCCTATACAAACAGTTGATCTGGAGCATAAATGATGGCACCATTCCTCCCGTTGACCACTGACCAGCAGCCCTCTCACTGACCACAAATACAAATAACAGAGCACTGTTCCTTCCAATGATCATTTATACCAATGATGGAGCACCATTCTTCTCACTGACCACTGAACACCAATGATGGAGCACCATTCTTCTCACTGACCACTGAACACCAATGATGGAGCACCATTCTTCTCACTGACCACTGAACACCAATGATGGAGCACCACTGCTTTCACTGACCACAGAACACCACTAATTGAACACCATTCCTCTCAATGGCCACTGTTACCAATAATGGAGCACCATTCCTCTCAATAACCACTGATACCAATAATGGAGCACCATTCCACCACTGACTACTGACACCAATGATGGGGCCCCATTCCTCCCACTGACTACTGACACCAATTGTGGAGCACCACTGCTTTCACTGACCACTGAACACCACTAATGGAACACCATTCCTCTCTATGACCCCTGATAACAATAATAGAGCACCATTCATTTCACTGACCACTGACACCAATGATGGTGCACCATTCCTACCACTGACCACTGACACCAATTGTGGAGCACCACTGCTTTCACTGACCACTGAACACCACTAATGGAACACCATTCCTCTCTATGACCCCTGATAACAATAATAGAGCACCATTCCTTTCACTGACCACTGACACCAATGATGGTGCACCATTCCTACCACTGACACCAATTGTGGAGCACCACTGCTTTCACTGACCACTGAACACCACTAATGGAACACCATTCCTCTCTATGACCCCTGATAACAATAATAGAGCACCATTCCTTTCACTGACCACTGGCACCAAGGATGGAGCAGACATTTATTACTTTCACTAGCTACTAACACTGGAGAATTGATTACCCTTACTGACTGATGACATAAGGCTATTTATTACTCCCACTGACTACCGACAGCCAGGCATTTAGTACTACCACTGATTCCCGGGCATCTATTAGTGCTACTAACTACTGGACATTTTTTACTACCACTGATGCCCAGGCATTTATTACTTCCACTGACGTCTAGGCATTTAATACTACTGCTGATGATCAGGCTTTTATAACTGCCACGGAATACTGTCACCTTGACATTTATTACTACAACTGATGCCTAGGGACAAGTTATAGGTAGCGATAGGCTTAATTTTTAGAGTAATAGAGAAGAGAAGTATAGGTAGTGATGGGCACCATTATTGAGGAGGGGAGGAGTTATAGGTAGTGAGAGTAATCACTATTGAGGAGGGGAGGGGTTATAGGTAGTGATAGGCACCATTATTGAGAAGGGGAGGAGTTATAGGTAGTGAGAGTAATCACTATTGAGGAGGGGGGGAGTTATAGGTAGTGATAGGCACCATTATTGAGGAGGGGAGGAGTTATAGGTAGTGATAGGTACCATTATTGAGGAGGGGAGGGGTTATAGGTAGTGATAGGCACCATTATTGAGGAGGGGAGGAGTTATAGGTAGTGAGAGTAATCACTATTGAGGAGGGGAGGAGTTATAGGTAGTGATAGGCACCATTATTGAGGAGGGGAGGAGTTATAGGTAGTGAGAGTAATCACTATAGAGGAGGGGGGGGGGTTATAGGTAGTGATAGGCACCATTATTGAGGAGGGGAGGAGTTAAAGGTAGTGAGAGTAATCACTATTGAGGAGGGTAGGAGTTATAGGTAGTGATAGCTACCATTATTGAGGAGGGGAGGGGTTATAGGTAGTGATAGGCACCATTATTGAGGAGGGGAGGAGTTATAAGTAGTGAGAGTAATCACTATTGAGGAGGGGAGGAGTTATAGGTAGTGATAGGCACCATTATTGAGGAGGGGAGGAGTTATAGGCAGTGACAGTAATCACTATTGAGGTAAGGGGAGGAGTGATACTGATAGAATACACTACTGTGATAAGGGGAGGAGGTATAGGTAGGGTTAGGAATCACTATTAGACCCCTTTCACAGGCGCTTTTCAGGCGCTTTCACGCAAAAAAAAAAAAAAAAAATGCATTCACACTGGGGCAGTGCGCAGGCAGGGAAAGCTCTTCTAAAGCCCTTGAAAAGCTCTTCAAAAGCGATAATCATTATTATTGATATAGAGGGAGGAGTTCTATGTATTGATAGCAATCACTATCGAGATAATGGGAGGGTTTTAAGGTAGCAATAAGCATGATTAGGACTCATTTGAAATGCTGCATTTGCTCTTCAAATCAAATTGCGTGTGGTTGAACTTCAAACGCAAAGTTCGAAAAGAAGGGGCTGCGATCATCTTGCTTTGCCTGCAGTTCAAATGTAAATAAAAAGAACATGTTGCGTCCAAACAAACGCAAAGCAGGTCTGAACTGCCATGTGCACCGCTCTATGGGATTTTGCTGACGTTCGTTCTCATACCTCCCAACATTTTGAGATGAAAATGAGGGACACCTACTACCAAACGTATGTAGGCATAGGACACGCCCCCCTGCCACACCCCCTTAAAGGAGAATTAACCCCCCAAAAAAAAGGTTAAATAAATCCACAAGGGCTTTTTTTTTAACACTACTACCTTTATATTGGCTTTTAAAATGTACAAATTCAGCAATTTAGAAATTAGATGAAAGGTTTAGCACTGGGAAACACTTTTTGAAAGATAAAAAGTGCATTTTATATACAACTATATAGATCAGACCAAAATAGGTGACAAATGAGGAGGAAAGAGGAACAGAGGGACATTGCTCCAAATCAGGGACAGCCCCTCGAAATCAGGGACAGTTGGGAGCTATGCGTTCCTAAGGCAGGAAAACAACGCCCGCCAACATAAGCTCTACCGTGTTATTAGGGGGGAGTTATAGGTAGAGGCAGCCATGATTGAAGAGTTAATGGCAGGAGTTGTGGGTAGTTATAGGCACCTGGTAATAGGAAGAGATACAGGGAGGGGGGGGGGGGGCAGGGTTAAAGGGAGATGCATAAAGTCCCAACACAATGGACTGCGCAATACAATACGTCGATTGTCGGAGTACGACCAGGAGTTTTATATTTACAGCTTATTTATATCCAGGCGGTATACAGTATATACTATGACAAAGACATCTTACCATATGCTCCATCTGGGGGGCTCTTCTCTGAGTCATCCTCCATGACGGTTGGCGAGGTTCCAGCTGTGGTTGGCCCCTTAGTGTCTGCTCCTGTTGCTCGGGTGGTGCTGCTATCCTGGTGCACTCATGCAGGGTCCCTATGCTGTTGTTGTGGCTGCCTCCCTTCTTTTCTCCATATATGAGATCACTGTCCTCCAGGCACTCAGCCCCCTCCTCCTCCTCCTCCTCCTCCTCCTATACAGATGATGAATTCCTCAGCCCCTCTCCACCACTCTCAGCATTTCTAGATGTCACACTTACTTCTGCAGAGCCCTAGCCCTGCCTGCCCACATCCTTCATAATGTGCTCACACCCTGCAGATTTCAGGCCAATAGCGAAAGAAGGGGGCGTGCGGTAAGTGGGTGCTGCCCTTATGGAATGCAATCCGCTACCTTTATGCAGTCAAAGTGGGGTCTTTCTTAAAGGGGCAAGATCTCTTAACACATGAAATTAAAGGGGTATCCCTCCTGGAGTCCAAATTTTTATTATTTTGAACAATTTTACAGTCAGTGAATTTCATTGTCATTATTGTGTTTGAATTAAGGTTTATTTTTTTTATTTTTATGTATGCTTTGTCTGATTTAAGTTCATTTTAGTCACATTCTATCTTTAACCCCTTGTCTACCAAGGTCGATTTACAACTGTCCTGGTATTCAAGTGGTTAAAACAACCTCAAAACCTGTTGTTTTTTTTTGACCGGTGATCAGCTTTCATGTAAGGCTCCATTCACACTTTGCATAGCGAGAACGCACGTTCCCACTTGCTTTTTTTTTTTGCGTGTTTCCGCACGTCGTGCATAGGGAAGCCCTTTTACTGGAATGGGCTGCACTATACTTGACAAAAGTGCCAAAGAAGCTCCACCAACATTTTCAGAGTGTTGCATGTTTTTCAATATGGATTTTGGCGCATTTGTAGAGCGTTTTCCAGACGACAAACTACGTGTCTGGTAATTGCATTTGGACTGGCATTAGAAATGAATGGCATCGTTAGTGTGGCGCGTGTTGCAGCGCGTTTTTCACTCATTCTCAAAATAAGCGCACATCTCCCAAGCGTATTGTCCAGGGGCGTTGCTAGGTCTGCAAAAGATCTGGGGCTAGAGCCCATAGCAGCGTAGTGAAGAAAGTCATACGCTTGGGCAGGCATACACATGTCAATACAGTAATATACGTGTGTGTTAGACATGTGCAATTCGTTTATTTCCAAATTCGTTTTTTAACGAAATTTGACAAATTCGTTAATTACGAATTTCCGAATTTTTCAATTTCCGAAATTTGCGAATTTCAAAATTTGAGAATTTCAAAATTTGAGAATTTCGCATTTTTGGATTTCCGAATTTTCGGAATTCGGAAATTCAAAAATTCAAAAATTCGAAAATCAGAAAAAAAAAGAAAGAAAATCGGTTTAATTCTAAATAATAACTAACTATTAAATTATAGGTATTGGAATTCCCTTTCAAATTTGTCTGTTAGTGAACGTAATGAGTACGAATTTATCCAAAGTTACGAATTATCTGAAATAACGAATGCCGCATCTAACCAAATGGAACGTAACGATCTAATAATAATAAATAACAATAATAATAATAAAACCTTTTTATTATTATTATTAATTATTTATTATTAATTATTTATTGTTAATTTGTTCCGTTTCATTTGTTTAGATGCGGCATTCGTTATTTCAGATAATTTGTAACTTCGGATAAATTCGTACTCGTTAATTTAATAGTTAGTTATTAATTAAACTGATTTTCTTTCTTTTTTTCACATTTTCACATTTTGGGATTTTCAAATCTTTGAATTCAACAGGAAGTCTGATTACAGCAGCAATAAAAAGGAGGCTGACAGCAACAGAAAGTACCTTTCTGAATGAAGTCATATTAAAGGTTGTGCTGCCAAATGTCCACCAATACAATCATTGTTCTGTCTATTAATACCCTAGGGAACGGCCAGAATAAGTAATCAAACAACTGTCATCTGTAGTCTATGAGCTGCTCAGTGGACGATTACTACAAGTCTCATCTGATTAAACCATCTAGGTGGTAAGGCATACTAGGACTTCTATCAGTAAGTCACCTACAGTACAGTATTTCTGCAATTTACCTGGACAATTAATTTCTAGAACCCGGCTAGGTCATTGTAGCTTGTTTATAAATGGTGACCAGAGATCAGGTTGATGTAAGGATATGTACACTTTAGAAGGATTACATTTCTGTTACATTTCTAGACGTTACTTGTGTCATGTCCTCATTAATAATTGACAAGGAAGAAAGGTAATAATGAGATCCTTTCAGCTAGTGTGAATCATACAATCTACAGAGATCATATCATTGTACTGTGCACCTTTTATAAATGCCCCATGGTTACCATGTAACTCTGGGTGCGTCCAACCTGCCGTAGGTACTCGTTAACATGTGTCCATCCATTGCCAGTGCAATGCCAGTTCTACAGGATCACAAATAACAACATTCTAGTATGTCATATGAGATGTAAAAAAAAAAAAGACATGGCAGGGTCTGCAAAGTTTGCCTCCCCCCAGCTTGCAATATGTTTCCACATAAGTACCCAGTGGCGGTGCGTGCATAGAGGGCGCAGGAGCGCCGCCCCCCCTCTCCTGCACCACTCTATCACCAATAGATAGATTCATGCATTGCATGAATCTATCTATTGTCACCGCTGCTGCCCCCTATTCAGGTGTCCGGCCCCTTGTCGGGCGCCGGGCATCTGAATTACAGCGGGGGGGGGGGGGGTGTTTCTGGAAGCGCCCTATTAGAGCTGTAAACCTCTAATAGGGGACCTGATTAGAGCGGTGTGCTCTAATAGGCTTCCATAAGTGTAAACAGTGGGCGCACTGCTGTGCGTTCGCTGATTACACAGTATTGTGTTAGAGAAGCGAATACATCGCTTCCCTAACACAGACCCGCCTCTCAGCCAATCAGGTTGCCGGGTTTGTTACCTGTCACCTGATTGGCTGAAGTCACAGGCGCTGTGATTGGACGCTAGGCGTCCAATCATAGCAGAAGAGAGGAGCGCGGGAGAAGATATGGGAAGATGAGGGGAAGATGAGGGGAAACCGCGCGCTGCACACCGAGACAAGGTAAGTGCAGAGGACAGGCAGGGGGCACAGTGGCAGCACTTGAGGGCCACAGTGGCAGCACTTGAGGGGCACAGTGGCAGCACTTGAGGGGCACAATGGCAGCACTTGAGGGGCACAGTGGCAGCACTTGGGGCACAGTGGCAGCACTTGGGGCACAGTGGCAGAACTTGGGGCACAGTGGCAGCACTTGGGGCACAGTGGCAGCACTTGGGGCACAGTGGCAGCGTTTGATGGGCACAGTGGCAGCGTTTGATGGGCACAGTGGCAGCGTTTGATGGCACAGTGAGGCTGTTTGTTTGCGCCCCCCCAAAAATTTTGAGCACCAGCCGCCACTGTAAGTACCCTGGTGTCATAAACCCTGAAAACTCTCCATACCTCTTACTAAATACCTTGGATTGTCCACTTTCCAAAAAGGGGTAATTTGGGTGGATATTTGTACTGTCCTGGCTTTTTAAAGCCTAAATAAATAAGATAGACCATCAGTACATCAGGACTGATCAATTTTCAAATATACAGTACAGTGAAAAAGTATTCCTACCCCTTGAGATTTTCCACATTTTGTCATGTTACAACCAAAAATGTAAATGTATTTTGTTGAGATTTTATGTGATAGACCAAAACAAAGTGGCACATAATTGTGAAGTGAAAGGAAAATGATAAATGGTTTTCAATTTTTTTTACAAATAAATATCTGAAAAGTGTGGCATGCATTTGTTATCAGTCCCCCCGGAGTCAATACTTTGTAGAACCAACTTTCGCTGCAATTACAGCTGCAAGTCTTTTTGGGGATGTCTACCAGCTTTGCACATCTAGAGAGTGACATTTTTGCCCATTCTTCTTTGCAAAATAGCTCAACCTCTGTCAGATTGGATGGAGTGCATCTGTGAACAGCAATTTTAAAGTCTTGCCACAGATTCTCAATTGGATTTAGGTCTGGACTTTGACTGGGCCATTTTAACACATGAATATGCTTTGATCTAAACCATTCCTTTGTAGCTCTGGCTGTATGTTTAAGGTCGTTGTCCTGCTGAAAGGTGAACCTCCAGCCCAATCTCAAGTCTTTTGCCCGGTATTTGGCTCCTTCCATCTTCCCATCAACTCTGACCAGCTTCCCTGTCCCTGCAGAAGAAAAGCATCCCCACAACATGATGCTGCCACCACCATGTTTCACGGTGGGGATGGTGTGTTCAGGGTGATGTGCAGTGTTTGTTTTCTGCCACACATAGCATTTTGCTTTTAAGCCAAAAAGTTCAATTTTGGTCTCATTTGACCAGAGCACCTTCTTCCACATGATTGTTGTGTCCCCTCACATGGCTTCTTGCAAACTGTGGAGTGCACAACTAATAGTTGTCGTGTGGAAAAATTCTCACACCTGAGCTGTGGATCTCCTCCAGAGTTACCATGGGCCTCTTGGCTGCTTCTCTGATTAATGCTCTCTTTGCCTGGCCTGTCAGTTTAGGTGGATGGCCATGTCTTGGTAGGTTTGCAGTTGTGCCATACTCTTTCCATTTTCAGATGACGGATTGAACAGTGCTCTGTGGGATGTTCAAAGCTTGGGATATTTTTTTATAACCTAACCCTGCTTTAAACTTCTCCACAACTTTATCCCTGACCTGTCTGAAGTGTTCCTTGGCCTTCATATTGATGTTTGTTTACTAAGGTTCTCTAACAAACCTCTGAGGGCTTCACAGAACAGCTGTATTTATACTGAGATTAATTTACACACAGGTGGACTCTATTTACTAATTAGGTGACTTCTGAAGGCAATTGGTTCCACTAGATTTTAGTTAGGGGTATTCGAGTAAAGGGGGCTGAATACAAATACACGCCACACTTTTCAGATATTTATTTGTAAATAATTAGAAAAACCATTTATCATTTTCCTTCCACTTCACAATTATGTGCCACTTTGTGTTGATCTATCACATAAAATTCCAATAAAATTAATTTGCCTTTTTGGTTGTAACATTTTGGTTGTAAAATGCGGAAAATTTCAAGGGGTATGAATACTTTTTCAAGGCACTGTATGTATGTATGTGTCTTTTTGTAGACTATAACTTTCGCACAGAATAAATAAATATACACCGATTTGTTATTGATTTTTTTTTTTTTTTTTACCAAAGAGATGTAGTAAATACATTCTGGCCCAAATTTATAAAAGATTATTTGCAAAATTTTATAACAGAAACTAAGAAAAAAAATTATTTTTTCAATATTTTTGTATTTTTTCTTTTATATAGCAAAAAATAACCCAGCATTGATTAAATACCACCAAAAGAAAGCTCCATCTGTCTCAAAATCGATAAAAAGTTCATTTAGGTACTGTGTTGCATGACTGAGTAATTGTCATTCAAAGTGTAACAGTGCTGAAATCTGAAAAATATATTTAGCTTGGTACTTTGCTAGCTGTGAATAATATGTACCAGAGATGAAAAACCACATCCTGACAAGATGGGCTCAGAGGCATGAACTGAAACTAGTCTTTCATCACCAGCGGAAAACAGGTCATGCACCCATAAGCTGACATGTGAATGAAATGTGTTCCTAGGTGAAACTACTGTAGAAGTTATAACCAGGGAAGACGAGCTGTTCTCTCCTCAAACAGGCTGACATCATGCCAGGTTTTGTTTAGGACCTCAAAACATGGAATATCCCTCTTTCTGCAGTACAATCCCCCTACATAGCAAGTTGTCCCCCCCACCCATGTCACATGGAATGTGTTGTTGGGTAAAGGGCAGCATACCAGTTGCTGCAGAAGGCAGGGCTAGGTGTGCACCGCCATTTTTTTCTTTTGCAGAAAACATCCTCCATTTTTTTCAGGGAATGTCTGTGTAGCACTACCCCTGCAGGGGCTGCAGATGACTGAGTTCCCCACTTTCAGCCAGGCAATAAGCATTTTCCACTTTCATCCAGACACAAGAACAGTCTTTGAGCATGTTTTTCTGTTGTTTATGTAGCACTAGGTAGGTGCTAGAAGAGAGTAAAATGTTTGGTCTTTCTGCTTACCAGGAAGATGGTCAGGTAAAACTTAGAATGATTTCTGCCTACCAGGGAGCAGGATCTATTGGTTAGGTCTGCTCATTGTACTCAGGTGCAGCTCAGCTTGCTCTGACTATCCCCCACTGGTCCAATAGGGAGGCAAATTGAACAGTGGAAGGGAATCTGACAAGTGAGTGCACAGGCTTTTGTTACAGCCCTCGCAATTGGCAGAGGAAAAGTGTTGCATTGCATGCTGGGATACTTTATAAAACCCAGAGTACATGTGCTCAGAGTTAGTTGAGCTGGGGAACAAAGTCCAGGAGGGAGAGAGACGGCTGCCCTCTCCTTTGTGGAGGAGGCCGTGCGGCCCAGGGTGGTAGATCCAAGTGCCTAGAGAGAGAGAAGCTGAACCCGGAGGTCCTGCAGAGCTGACTGGAAAGGAGACACCAAAAAGGATCTGTTTCTGTCTGTGAGTACAGATCTGTGTCTTTGGGGGCCTGTCGAGTAAGGGCCACCCCCTTCAGCTAGAAAGTCAGAGGACAGGTGTCAGAAAAAAGGGGATACTATAGAGTGTCCTGAAGATAAGATAGTGCATCAGTCTGCTGCTAGTGAGAGCAAGAAGACTTAACCCTTCCATACCTGTGGCTGTATGATTAAAATCAGTGTGACTGCTTCCTCAAGCAATCCGGTGAGGTCAAATGAGAGTTGTCCTTATCTACTGTGAATAGTTCCAGTTTGAGTATCCCACTCATCCAAGTTCCAAAAAAAAAAAAAACACAAATACCCTGGACTGGTCATTAAGTAACGAGCATTTGGGTGTAGGGGTGGAACAAGTGGGAACCCCTAGCAACCAAGCAGGAATCCTCAGCAACTAAGTGGGAGCCCTCAGTAACCAAGTGGGAGTCCCATAGCAACTAAGTGAAAACCGTGGCCATCCAGCTGCAGGTAATCAGAAAGAGGCCTAAGAAGTCAACACTCAGCAAGCCCTACCGGGACAGTGCTGCATTAGGGGTAATAACTTGGATGGGGAATAGGAATTACGGGATTCCCAACTAGACTGCAACAATAAACAGGGACAATCTTCCTCCCTATGTACACGATCCTGAAACTGTCCTCCTTCCTGGACACTGATGGTCTCTGCTTAATAAAAAAGCGCAAAAGCCCCTTAAGGACTAGGAACTCTCAGTCCTTTAGAAAGTAGCACAATATATTGTAGGCTGCATACCGGAGTATCTCCAACTCCACTGTAGACACTGATCCCAGCTCTACTGCCTGCAGGAACTACCAGCCCACCTGGCTGCTCCGAAGATCTCCCAGGGCAAAGGAAAGGAAAGATTAAGCACAACGCTGTCTTCCTGAAAGGCTTGCTAAAGGTGGCAGTCTCTCCCCTTGTGAATTTCTGGGTGTGCTGACACTGTCCTCTTTGCTCCCTGCTGCTCTTTAAGAAATATTCCTTTCAAAGCGCACTGCTGTCAGGATCCTCCCAAGCCAACCTGAGCTCCAGCCTGAGGCAGAGGCCCCCCAGACACAGAGGTCCCCCTCCCAGGCCACCGACAGTCTCCTCAGCACTCCATCTTCCATCGACTCCCCTGCTGACCTGACTCATCCATATTTAAGGGCTGGCTTAACCACCCTGCCAGGGCCACTGCCTGGGGATTGGCCAAGTTCCCTTAAAGTGTTACTAAACCCAGGACCCTGCATTCACTATATCTGGTCTCCCACAGTACACAGAACATGAAAATGCAATTATTTTAGTAAATATAAACTGCTAAATACTTTTTCTTATCAGCAGTATATAGCAGCCTTGTGACTTCTATCAGTGTCTGATTAAAGCTTTTAGGAGGAGTTTTCATTCTCCTCTGACTGCCCTATGAGGCTACATAACCCCTGACCCTCTGTCTGGACAGTGCTGATTGGCCCTGTGCTGATCACATGCACCCTACAAAAAAAAACTCAATAGCAATATACATCAAACTAAGCATGTGCAAAGTGCCCCCAATGCTCTGTACTACCAGGAGATGGATTGGGTACTGTGGAAGAATGGGAGGATTAGACATGTGCGATTCGTTTCGTACGAATTCGTAATTCGTACGAATTTTTCGAAATTCGTACGAATTTACGAATCTGTAGTACGAATTTTTTTTTTTACGAATTCCGTACAGAATACGAAATTCCGTTTACGAATTTCGTCGCCGAATGATTCGAATGAATTCGAATGAATTCGAATGAATTCGAATGGATTCGAATGAATTCGAATGACAAAGTGTCATTTTTGCAGGAAAAATTCCGTTTACGAATTTCAGCTCCAAATTATTCGAATCCAACTACCAATATCAAATTTCAACTAATTCAAACGAAATTATTATAGCAGATATAACGAATGAATTCGAATGCATTCGAATGAATTCGAATGACAAAGTGTCATTTTTGCAGAAAAAAAAGCTATTTAAAAAACAGTCATTCATTGATATAAAAAAAAAAAAAAAAAAAAAAAGCGTAGGGGTCCCCCCAAATTCAATAACCAGGCCCTTCAGGTCTGGTATGGATATTAAGGGGGACCCCAGCCAAAAAAAATTAAAAAAAAAAATGGCGTGGGGTCCCCCCCAAATATCCATACCAGACCCTTCAGGTCTGGGATGGATTTTAAGGGGAACCCCGGCCAAAAAAAAAAAAAAAATGGCGTGGGGGTCCCCCTCAAAATCCATACCAGACCCTTTATCCGAGCACGCAACCTGGCAGGCCGCAGGAAAGGAGGGGGGGACGAGAGCGGCCCCCCTCCCGCCTGAACCGTACCAGGCCACATGCCCTCAACATTGGGAGGGTGCTATGGGGTCCCCCCCAAAGCACCTTGTCCCCATGTTGATGAGGACAAGGGCCTCATCCCCACAACCGTGCCCGGTGGTTGTGGGGGTCTGCGGGCGGGGGGCTTATCGGAATCTGGAAGCCCCCTTTAACAAGGGGACCCCCAGATCCCGCCCCCCCCCCCCCTGTGTGAAATGGTAAGGGGGTACAAAAGTACCCCTACCATTTCACCAAAAAAGTGGCAAAAATGGTAAAAATGACAGGAGACGGTCTTTGACAATTCCTTTATTAAAATCTTCTTTCTTCTTTCTTCTGGTCTTCCTTCTTCATCTTCTCCTTCCGTCATCTTCTTCCATCTTCTTCTTCCTTCGATTCGCTTCTTCTTCCTCCGGTCTTCTCGTCCCTCTCGTCCGGCGTCGTCCTTCTCGTCCGGCATCGTCGTCTCTTCTCGCAGGCCGCTCCTCGCAATGGGAGGCTCCCGCTCTGTGAGGCTCCGCTCCGGGTGACAGGTCTTTTATAACGAAGGCACCTGGTGACCCCGCCCCCTCTGACGCACGGGGACGTCATGTGGAATTCCCTATGGCTTTCCCCATGACGTCAGAGGGGGGCGGGGTCACCAGGTGCCTTCGTTATACAAGACCTGTCACCCGGAGCGGAGCCTCACAGAGCGGGAGCCTCCCATTGCGAGGAGCGGCCTGCGAGAAGAGACGACGATGCCGGACGAGAAGGACGACGCCGGACGAGAAGGACGAGAAGACCGGAGGAAGAAGAAGCGAATCGAAGGAAGAAGAAGATGGAAGAAGATGCCGGAAGGAGAAGATGAAGAAAGGAAGACCAGAAGAAAGAAGAAAGAAGATTTTAATAAAGGAATTGTCAAAGACTGTCTCCTGTCATTTTTACAATTTTTGACACTTTTTTGGTGAAATGGTAGGGGTACTTTTGTACCCCCTTACCATTTCACACAGGGGGGGGGGGCGGGATCTGGGGGTCCCCTTGTTAAAGGGGGCTTCCAGATTCCGATAAGCCCCCCGCCCGCAGACCCCCACAACCACCGGCCAGGGTTGTGGGGATGAGGCCCTTGTCCTCATCAACATGGGGACAAGGTGCTTTGGGGGGGACCCCAAAGCACCCTCCCAATGTTGAGGGCATGTGGCCTGGTACGGTTCAGGCGGGAGGGGGGGGCGCTCTCGTCCCCCCCTCCTTTCCTGCGGCCTGCCAGGTTGCGTGCTCGGATAAGGGTCTGGTATGGATTTTGAGGGGGACCCTACGCCATTTTTTTTTTGGCTGGGGTCCCCCTTAATATCCATCCCAGACCTGAAGGGTCTGGTTATTGAATTTGGGGGGACCCCTACGCATTTTTTTATCAATGACTTCAATGAATGACTGTTCTCTGTATTACGGATCCAACAATTCATTTGCCGGCAAATAGCTGCGACTCGTGATTTTAAATAGTTTTTTTTTCCTGCAAAAATGACACATTGTACAGAGAGAGTTCTAAACACGGGAAACATGACCCCCTTCATAGACATACTATAGAGTATATAGTATATAGAAGGGGGCATGTTTCCTGTGTTTAGAACTCTCTCTGTACAATGTGTCATTTTTGCAGGAAAAAAAGACATTTAAAATCACTCGCGGCTAATTGCCGATTCCCGCAATACAGAGAACAATTCGAATGTTGTATTGTAACTAACAAATATCTAATTTCAACTAATATGAAAGAAATTATAATAGCGGATATAACGAATGCTTCGAATGATTCGAGATTCAGTATATCTAATATAGAGAACTGTCTCTGTACAATGTGTCATTTTTGCAGGAAAAAAAAACTATTTAAAATCACGAGTCGCAGCTATTTGCCGGCAAATGAATTGTTGGATCCGTAATACAGAGAACTGTCATTCATTGAAGTCATTGATAAAAAAATGCGTAGGGGTCCCCCCAAATTCAATAACCAGACCCTTCAGGTCTGGGATGGATATTAAGGGGGACCCCAGCCAAAAAAAAAAATGGCGTAGGGTCCCCCTCAAAATCCATACCAGACCCTTGAGGTCTGGGATGGATTTTAAGGGGAACCCTAGCCAAAAAAAATGGCGTGGGGTCCCCCATAAAATCCATACCAGACCCTTATCCGAGCACGCAACCTGGCAGGCCGCAGGAAAGGAGGGGGGGACGAGAGCGGCCCCCCCTCCCGCCTGAACCGTACCAGGCCACATGCCCTCAACATTGGGAGGATGCTTTGGGGTCCCCCCCAAAGCACCTTGTCCCCATGTTGATGAGGACAAGGGCCTCATCCCCACAACCGTGCCCGGTGGTTGTGGGGGTCTGCGGGCGGGGGGCTTATCGGAATCTGGAAGCCCCCTTTAACAAGGGGACCCCCAGATCCCGGCCCCCCCCTGTGTGAAATGGTAAGGGGGTACAAAAGTACCCCTACCATTTCACCAAAAAAGTGGCAAAAATTGTAAAAATGACAGGAGACAGTCTTTGACAATTCCTTTATTAAAATCTTCTTTCTTCTTTCTTCATCCTTCGGTTTTTTCATCTTCTCCTTCCGTCATCTTCTTCCATCTTCTTCTTCCTTCGATTCGCTTCTTCTTCCTCCGGTCTTCTCGTCCTTCTCGTCCGGCGTCGTCCTTCTCGTCCGGCATCGTCGTCTCTTCTCGCAGGCCGCTCCTCGCAATGGGAGGCTCCCGCTCTGTGAGGCTTCGCTCCGGGTGACAGGTCTTTTATAACGAAGGCACCTGGTGACCCCGCCCCCTCTGACGCACGGGGACGTCATGTGGAATTCCCTATGGCTTTCCCCATGACGTCAGAGGGGCGGCGGGGTCACCAGGTGCCTTCGTTATACAAGACCTGTCACCCGGAGCGGAGCCTCACAGAGCGGGAGCCTCCCATTGCGAGGAGCGGCCTGCGAGAAGAGACGCCGATGCCGGACGAGAAGGACGACGCCGGACGAGAAGGACGAGAAGACCGGAGGAAGAAGAAGCGAATCGAAGGAAGAAGAAGATGGAAGAAGATGACGGAAGGAGAAGATGAAGAAAGGAGAAGATGAAGAAAGGAAGACCAGAAGAAAGAAGATTTTAATAAAGGAATTGTCAAAGACCGTCTACTGTCATTTTTACCATTTTTGCCACTTTTTTGGTGAAATGGTAGGGGTACTTTTGTACCCCCTTACCATTTCACACAGGGGGGGGGGCGGGATCTGGGGGTCCCCTTGTTAAAGGGGGCTTCCAGATTCCGATAAGCCCCCCGCCCGCAGACCCCCACAACCACCGGGCACGGTTGTGGGGATGAGGCCCTTGTCCTCATCAACATGGGGACAAGGTGCTTTGGGGGGGACCCCAAAGCATCCTCCCAATGTTGAGGGCATGTGGCCTGGTACGGTTCAGGCGGGAGGGGGGGCCGCTCTCGTCCCCCCCTCCTTTCCTGCGGCCTGCCAGGTTGCGTGCTCGGATAAGGGTCTGGTATGGATTTTGAGGGGGACCCCACGCCATTTTTTTTTGGCTAGGGTTCCCCTTAAAATCCATCCCAGACCTCAAGGGTCTGATATGGATTTTGAGGGGGACCCTACGCCATTTTTTTTTAATTTTTTTTGCTGGGGTCCCCTTAATATCCATACCAGACCTGAAGGGCCTGGTTATTGAATTTGGGGGGACCCCTACGCATTTTTTTTATCAATGACTTCAATGAATGACAGTTCTCTGTATTACGGATCCAACAATTCATTTGCCGGCAAATAGCTGCGACTCGTGATTTTAAATAGTTTTTTTTTCCTGCAAAAATGACACTGCAGGAACAGTTCTCTATATTAGATATACTGAATCTCGAATCATTCGAAGCATTCGTTATATCCGCTATTATAATTTCTTTCATATTAGTTGAAATTAGATATTTGTTAGTTACAATACAACATTCGAATTGTTCTCTGTATTACGGGAATCGGCAATTAGCCGCGAGTGATTTTAAATGTCTTTTTTTCCTGCAAAAATGACACATTGTACAGAGACAGTTCTAAACACAGGAAACATGCCCCCTTCTATATACTATATACTCTATAGTATGTCTATGAAGGGGGTCATGTTTCCTGTGTTTAGAACTCTCTCTGTACAATGTGTCATTTTTGCAGGAAAAAAAGACATTTAAAATCACTCGCGGCTAATTGCCGATTCCCGTAATACAGAGAACAATTCGAATGTTGTATTGTAACTAACAAATATGTAATTTCAACTAATATGAAAGAAATTATAATAGCGGATATAACGAATGCTTCGAATGCTTCGAGATTCAGTATATCTAATATAGAGAACTGTCTCTGTACAATGTGTCATTTTTGCAGGAAAAAAAAACTATTTAAAATCACTCGCAGCTATTTGCCGGCAAATGAATTGTTGGATCCGTAATACAGAGAACTGTCATTCATTGAAGTCATTGATAAAAAAATGCGTAGGGGTCCCCCCAAATTCAATAACCAGGCCCTTCAGGTCTGGGATGGATATTAAGGGGGACCCCAGCCAAAAAAATAAAAAAAAATGGCGTAGGGTCCCCCTCAAAATCCATATCAGACCCTAGAGGTCTGGGATGGATTTTAAGGGGAACCCTAGCCAAAAAAAATGGCGTGGGGTCCCCCATAAAATCCATACCAGACCCTTATCCGAGCATGCAACCTGGCAGGCCGCAGGAAAGGAGGGGGGGACGAGAGCGGCCCCCCCTCCCGCCTGAACCGTACCAGGCCACATGCCCTCAACATTGGGAGGGTGCTTTGGGGGTCTGAGACCCCTAAAGCACCTTGTCCCCATGTTGATGAGGACAAGGGCCTCATCCCCACAACCGTGCCCGGTGGTTGTGGGGGTCTGCGGGCGGGGGGCTTATCGGAATCTGGAAGCCCCCTTTAACAAGGGGACCCCCAGATCCCGGCCCCCCCCTGTGTAAAATGGTAAGGGGGTACTTGTACCCCTACCATTTCACCAAAAAAGTGGCAAAAATGGTAAAAATGACAGGAGACGGTCTTTGACAATTCCTTTATTAAAATATTCTTTCTTCTTTCTTCATCCTTCCGCCATCTTCTTCCATCTTCTTCCATCTTCTTCTTCCTTCGATTCGCTTCTTCTTCCTCCGGTCTTCTCGTCCTTCTCGTCCGGCGTCGTCCTTCTCGTCCGGCATCGTCGTCTCTTCTCGCAGGCCGCTCCTCGCAATGGGAGGCTCCCGCTCTGTGAGGCTCCGCTCCGGGTGACAGGTCTTGTATAACGAAGGCACCTGGTGACCCCGCCCCCCCTCTGACATCATAGGGAAAGCCATAGGGAATTCCACATGACGTCCGCGTGCGTCAGAGGGGGCGGGGTCACCAGGTGCCTTCGTTATAAAAGACCTGTCACCCGGAGCGAAGCCTCACAGAGCGGGAGCCTCCCATTGCGAGGAGCGGCCTGCGAGAAGAGACGACGATGCCGGACGAGAAGGACGACGCCGACGAGAAGGACGAGAAGACCGGAGGAAGAAGAAGCGAATCGAAGGAAGAAGACGATGGAAGAAGATGACGGAAGGAGAAGATGAAGAAAGGAAGACCAGAAGAAAGAAGACTTTAATAAAGGAATTGTCAAAGACTGTCTCCTGTCATTTTTACCATTTTGTCACCTTTTTTGGTGAAATGGTAGGGGTACTTTTGTACCCCCTTACCAATTCACACAGGGGGGGGCCGGGATCTGGGGGTCCCCTTGTTAAAGGGGGCTTCCAGATTCCGATAAGCCCCCCGCCCGCAGACCCCCACAACCACCGGCCAGGGTTGTGGGGATGAGGCCCTTGTCCTCATCAACATGGGGACAAGGTGCTTTGGGGGGGACCCCAAAGCACCCTCCCAATGTTGAGGGCATGTGGCCTGGTACGGTTCAGGCGGGAGGGGGGGGCCGCTCTCGTCCCCCCCTCCTTTCCTGCGGCCTGCCAGGTTGCGTGCTCGGATAAAGGGTCTGGTATGGATTTTGAGGGGGACCCCACGCCATTTTTTTTTTTTTTTTTGGCCGGGGTTCCCCTTAAAATCCATCCCAGACCTGAAGGGTCTGGTATGGATATTTGGGGGGGACCCCACGCCCTTTTTTTTTTTTTTTTTGGCTGGGGTCCCCCTTAATATCCATACCAGACCTGAAGGGCCTGGTTATTGAATTTGGGGGGACCCCTACGCTTTTTTTTTTTCTGCAAAAATGACACTTTGTCATTCGAATTCATTCGTTATATCTGCTATAATAATTTCGTTCAAATTAGTTGAAATTCGATATTGGTAGTTGGATTTACTAACGATTCGTAACTATTCATAACGATTCGTAACTATTCATAACGATTCGTAACGATTCGTAACTTGAAATTGAAATTCGATATTTGTAGTTGGATTCGAATTGTTCTCTGTGTTTCGAGAACCAACAATTCATTAGCCGCGTTAACGATTCGTAACGATTCGTAACGATTCGTAACTTTACTAACGATTCGTAAAAAAAATTACGATTCGTCCGAATTTGGTATTTCGTACGAATTCGAACGGAATTTCGTACACGAATTACGAATTACGAATTTTTTTATATACGAAACGGGACGAAACGAAACGAAACGAATTTTTTGACAGTTCCCATGTCTAGGGAGGATTAGAGAAGACCGGATGGATCAAACAACATTTTTACACAATGCGCAAGATTAACCCCTTAGGATTCAAAGTGAGTATAACAAGCATGCTTTACTGCATATACAGACTGATTTTACTGTTGCAGGTATACATATCAACTCTCCTGGCTTCCACTCACTAACTTCTAGAAAACTTCTTCAAACTTCTAGGACCAGGGGGTAGCACCAGAGATCTGCCGTATGAGTCATCCAGCCGGACCTGCAGTAAACCATGAATTTAGACTCACAAGTTTAAGGCCCCTTTCACACTGGGGCGGTGCGGGGCGGCGACGGTAAAGCAGCGCTATATTTAGCGCTGCTTTACCTTCGTTTTACCCGCGGTATGCGGCCGCTAGCGGGGTGGTTTTAACCCCCGCTAGCGGCCGCAAAAGGGTTAAAAACCTCCGCAAACCGCCGCTGCAGCGGCGGTTTGCGGGCGGTATCCCGCGGTTTCCCATTGATTTCAATGGGAACGAGCGGTATAGGAGCGGTAAATACACCGCTCCTACACCGCTCCAAAGATGCTGCTACAGGACTTTTTTTACCGTCCTGCTAGCGCACCGCTCCAGTGTGAAAGCCCGCCGGCTTTCACACTGGAGTGAATGGGGCCGTTTTTTTCAGGCGGTGTACAGGCGCTATTTTTAGCGCTGTACCGCCTGAAAACCGCCCCAGTGTGAAAGGGGCCTAAGTGATTGTAAAGTCTTGGTTTTAAAAAAAAAAATAATAACAAACATGTTATTCTTACCTCCTCTGTGCAGAAGTCCTCCTCCTCTCAGGTCCCTCTTTGCTGCTCCTGGCCCCTCCCTCCTATCGCGTGCCCCCACAGTCAGCAGTTTCCTGTGGGTGCACCCGAACCGAGTCAGAGCTCTGTGTATCCATTCAGACACGGAGCCCGCCCCCTCTCTCCCCTGATTGGCTGACTAATTTTGATTGACAACCATGGGAGCCAATGGCGCCGCTGCTGTGTCTCAGCCAATCAGGAGGAGTGTCCCGAACGGCTTAGACATTCATGGACATCACTGGAGAGAGATGGGGCTCAGGTAAGTAATTAGGGGGGGTGCTGGGGAGGCTGCTACACAGTAGTCTCTGCATAAACCAATCATGTCTATTGCACCCTGCTGATTATCCCTGCACTATGCAGCACACTGCTGTATGTTACGAAAATGTACATAGAATACAGCAGAAAACATTTACGTTCACACTAAATTTCAAAAGAGCCAACTTTCCTAAACTGCACTCTTTGCTAGATGACATTAAGAACATGGAGGAAAAATGGGAGTGCTTTAAAAACATTAAAAGGTTTAAAAGAGCTAAAGAAAATCCTGGGTGGCTAAACTCCAAGGTAAAAATGCATATAAAAACAAAAGAAAAAGCCTTCAAAAAATACTAAAGCCCCATACACACGGTCGGATTTTCCGATGGATTCTGTCCTATCAGACAATGTTGTCGGAAATTCCGACCGTGTGTAGGCACCATTGGACAGTTTCCATCGGATTGTCCGACGGACAAAGTCCTATCTCCTGCTGGATAGATTTTTTGACAACAAAGTCCGATCACACCAAATCCGATCGTGTGTAGCGAATTCCGACAGACAAAGTGCTACGCATGCTCAGATCACATTACAAGACCAAAGCTATTGGCATCAATATTTAAAAAAGGGGCGAGATATATCTCTGGGAACTACAGACCAGTTAGCCTAACATCAATAGTGTGCAAGTTATTGGAGGGGATGATAAGGGACTATATACAAGATTTTAGTAATGAAAACTGTATCATTAGCAGTAATCAGCATGGATTCATAAGGATCGTTCTTGCAAGACCAATCTATTAACCTTCTATGAAGAAGTGAGCTGCCCGTGGAAGGCCCGTGGATGTGGTGTATCTGGATTTTGCAAAGGCATTTGATACAGTTTCCCACAAGTGTTTACTAGACATGGGAGCCGTCAAAAAAATAGTTTTGTTTCGTTTCGTTCCGTTTCGTATAAAAATAAATTCGTAATTCGTAATTCGTGTACGAAATTTAATTTGGATTCGTACGAAATACAAATTTCGTACAAATTTTTACGAATCGTTAATATCATTACGAATCGTTACGAATATCGACACTCTACAAATAATAACGAATTATCTGAAAACGTATTAACCACTTCAGCCCCGGACCAATTTGCAGCCAAAGGACCAGGCCCCTTTTTGCGATTCGGCACTGCGTCGCTTTAACTGACAATTGCGCGGTCGTGCGACCTGGCTCCCAAACAAAATTGGCGTCCTTTTTTTCCCACAAATAGAGCTTTCTTTTGGTGGTATTTGATCGCCCCTGCGGTTTTTATTTTTTGCGCTATAAACAAAAATAGAGCAACAATTTTTTTTACTTTTTGCTATAATAAATATAATAAATATGTAAAAAAAGAAAGTGCAGCGCAAAACATATAAAAAATGGAATATAAAAGTTCATATCCAATTAGCAATGTGTAGAGTGATGTGGATGAGAACACCCAGTGACTGTAGACTTTCAGTAAGTTTCACAGTGACAATCCTCCACCAAACGGAAAAGGTACTCTTACCAAATGTGATAATCAAAAACGCATGGACCCATTCGTGGGATGATGGTGCGATAACGATCCAACCAGGACGAAATCCAAAGGTGTTTGATGACCAGGACACCAGAACTATCCTGAGGATGCGGCTCCAACCAAGATGATCCACCATGAGATGATTATGCAGGTTTAATGCCCAAGAAAAAATAAAAGATGCAATCTCAGTGCAGACTGTATAAAAATCTTGTTTTATTTAAAGCGGTTCTGCACTCTTTTTTTTTTTTTTTAGGCTTTTTTAGGACTTACCTGTTCCATCTTCCATCTCGATCGCCGCCGGTTTTCATCTTCATCTTCTGCTTGTCTTCTTCTTGTCTGCTGGGGTCCATCTTGCCTGTGGGCATGTGAAACCCCACAGGCACTGTAGATGGCCCAGCATGCACCGCCGTTACTCGCCGTGCGCAGTAACGGCACATCTGCCGACATCTCACGAGGCGTGACCCCGCGGCTAGGCATCTAAAGGCGACGTATATATACGTGCCTTTGCCTAGCCGTGCCATTCTGTAGACGTATATCTACAGGAGGCGGTCGGGAAGCGGTTAACGTTACATAACACAAGTCTATTGTCTATTGTTCACCAATCACTCAGAGGATATACGAAATACGAAATTTCATTTACGAATACGAAATTTCGTATTTCGTACTTCCTCTGAGTGATTGGTGAACAATAGACAATAGACTTGTGTTATGTAACGTTAATACGTTTTCGGATAATTCATTATTATTCGTAGAGTGTCGATATTCGTTATACTGAATCTCGAATTCATTCGAATCATTCGTTATATCCGCTATAATTTCTTTCATATTAGTTGAAATTCGTCATTTGGTAGTTTGGATTCGGATAATTTGGATCCGAAATTCGTAAACGAAATTTAGTATTTCGTACAGAATTCGTATTCGTAAAAATTCATAATTCCGATTCGTACGAAACTAATCGCACATGTCTAGTGTTTACTCTACAAACTGAGGTCTGTCGGCATGGACCTTAGGGTAAGTACCTGGCAGTGGCGGCTGGTGGGGTATTTTTTTGGGGGAGGGGGCGGCAAACAAAACCCCCCCATCTGCCAGTCGGTCCGGCACTTACTACATCTAGGCATCGTACATCAGGCAGCGAGAAGCGGGCATTGGACATCAGGCATCGAGCAGCAGGCATTGGACATCAGGCAGCGGGTGGCGAGCATCAGGCAGTGGCTTCTCTGTCCCTTTCCTCCATCACGGCGGCTGTACGTCTCCTCCCCTCCTCCAAGGCGTCGAATAGGATCGCCTATCCTTTCAGACCCGCTTCCTGATTGGCTGGGAGGAGGACCAGTGTTAGAAAAGTGAATATTCATTCGCTATTCTAGCACGCCTGGATGGGCTGTGAGCACATTTACTGCGCTCCGAGCCACCCTTTTTTGAAGCCTATTAAAGCCTTTGGCTCTAATCAGTGCTTCAAAAAAACACCCACCCCGCATTGGAATTCATGGATGAGGGGGGGGGGGGGGCAGCAGCATGGATAGGGGGGGTGGCTCCCATGCTCCCTTAATGGACGGGCCGCCCCTGGTACCTGGATTGAAAACTGGCTACAGGGGCGAGTCCAAAGGGTGGTGATAAATGGGGAGTACTCGGAGTAGTCTGGTGTGGAAAGTGGGGTCCCCCAAGGATCTTTCCTGGGACCAATCCTGTTTACTTTATTCATAAACGATCTAGAGGATGAGATAAACAACTCAAACTCAGTATTTGCAGGCAATACCAAATTAAGCAGGGCAATACATTTTAGGCAGGATGTGGAAACCTTTCAAGAAGACTATAAAAATATTGGGGTGGGCAACTAAATGGCAAATGAGTTTAATGTGGAAAAATGTAAGGTTTGGGTGCCAAAAATATGAGCGCAAGTTACTGGCTAGGGGGGAGAACCTCTGGGGGAATCGAGGATGGAAAAGGACCTGGGGGTCCTAGTAGATGATAGGCTCAGCAATGGCATGCAATGCCATATTGGCATGCATTAAAAAGGGGATTGACTCCAGAGATTAAACGATAATTCTCCCGCTCTACAAGACTCTGATCCATCCGCATCTTGAATATGCCATCCAGTTCTGGGCACCAGTCCCCAGAAGGATGTGCTGGAACTGGAGAGAGCCCAGAGAAGGGCAACAAAGCTAATTAAGGGAATGGAGAGCCTCAGCTATGGGGAAAGACTAAAAGCATTGACCTTATTCTCTCTGGAGAGGAGACGCTTGAGAGGGGATATGATATCAATGTACAAATACAGTACTGGCGACCCTGGCATAAGGGAAAAAGCTATTTAGTGAAAGGGAATTTAAAAAGACATGCGGCCATTCACTAAAGTTGGAAGAGAAGTGGTTCAATTATAAACTGCATAGAGGGTTCTTTACTGTCAGAGCGGTAAGGATGTGGATTGCTTTTCCACAAGCAGTGGTATCAGCAGGGATCATTAATAGTTTAAAAAAACGATTAGATGGGCACCTTAACGACCACAACATACAGGGGTATATGATGTACTATTGCCATAAACACATACACACACACACACACACACATCATAGGTTGAACTGGATGGACTGATGTCTTTTTTCATTTTCACCAACTATGTAACTATATAACATCATAGTAAATATTTAAATCACTAACATTGTCCCCGCCGACAAGTATATCTGTTCCTAATGTCCTGTATACCATAATGGATGTTGCAAATGGCCATGCTTATTTGGGGACTGTGAGGACAAAGCAAGAGTCCACCACATTGAAATATCTGCATTGGAAAATCCATAGCGATACCAGAGACAGGGGAGCTAAGCCAGGGGGTTGCAACCATGAGTCCCACAACTTCTCAAACCTACAAGGAGTGCCTCTTTGTTGATAGAGATGATGTTCTTTTAGGAGTGTAGAATTGACATGCGAACACCACTCCTCCAGTGTAGGAGGGAGAACGGGACAGCCATTTAGATGCAATGCATTTATGTGCCAAGAATAGCAGTCATGAAAGAGGGACTCTAGGTGGAAAGACTTCCTTGAACCCCAATAAACATGTCAAAAGGTCATTTATCAAATTAACTTGAAATACCCTGGTAATTGTAAACAACCTAATCTAGACGCACTAGTAGATTGTGTACCATTTTACAAGCATTACATTGCAAGTTGTAGTTATTCTAGAGTACCACTAGGTGTCAGTACAAAGGTATTATATATTGCATAACCAAGTACAATGTAAGGCGATGGCTACACGATAAGGCTACTTTCACACTGGCAGCGCCCGGCTGTTAGCGCTAAAGCGCCTCTCGTTTGTGTGGTGCTAGCGGGACGTTTTTTTTTTTTAGGTCTCGTGACAACGGGACCTTAACCACTTCAACACAGGGCACTTCACCCCTTCCTGCCCAGGCCAATTTTCAGCACTGTACCTTTATAAATGACAATTGTGCAGTCATGCAACACTGTACCCAAACAACATTTTTATAATTTTGTTCCCACAAATAGAGCTTTCTTTTGGGGGTATTTGATCACCTTTGGGTTTTTTATTTTTTGCTAAACAAATAAAAAAAGACCGAAAAAAAGTGTTTCTTCTTTTCTGTTATAAAATGTTGTAAATAAGTATGTTTCTCCTTCACTGTACTCATGCTACACTGTACTTAAACTATTTTTTTTATCATTTTGTTTCCACAAATAGAGCTTTCTTTTGGTGGTATTTGATTACCTCTGCGATTTTTATTTTTTGCGCAACAAATAAAAAAAGACTGAAAATTAAAAAAAAAAAAAAATTAAGTTTTTCTTCATTTCTCTTAAATTTTTTTGTAAATAAGTATTTTCTTCTTCAATGACGGGCACTGATATGGCTGCACTGACGGGCACTGATAAGGCAGCACTGATGGGCACAGATGAGGTGGCACCAATGAGGGGGCACTGATAAGGGGCTCTGATAGGCGGCATTGGTGGGCACTGGTAGGTGGCACTGGTATGTGGCACTGATGGGCTCTCATAGGTGGCACTGATGGGCACTCATAGGCGGCACTGATGGGTACTTATGGGTGTCACTGATGGGTACTTATGGGTGGCACTGATAGGTGGCACTGATGGTCACTGATAGGTGGCACTGATGGCCACTGATGGGTGGCACTGATTACACTGGTGGGTGGCGTTGCTGGGCATCACTGATTTTATTAGTTCTATAATGGTGCCAGTCAGTGCCCATTTGTGCGCACTGATTGGCATATGTTGGGCATAAGTTGTCACATGTGGATGGCCATGGGGGATGTACCTGGCCATCCACATGTTAGGGGCTTCCCTGGTGGTCCTGGGCAGGCATCCGAGGGGGGGCTTCGCTGATAAACAGCGCAAACCCCCCCTATCAGGAGAGCCACCGATTGGCTCTCCTCTACTCGTGTCTGACAGACACGAGTGATCAACGGCTCTTCCTGTTTACATTGTGATCAGCCGTGATTGGACACGGCTGATCACGTGGTAAAGAGCCTCCGTCGGAGGCTCTTTACCGAGATCGGTGTAGCGGTGTGTCAGACTGACACACCGCACCACCGATCGCTGCGATGAGTGCCCCTACGGGCGCGGCAGCTGTTATCCTGATGGACGTCATTTGACTCCCAGTCAGGATAACTGAATCAAAAAAAAATTTACTATCCAAAGTTAAAACAATATGGCATTTAAAACAATAAGGACAGGTATTTAATAGATGGAAAGTTGAAAAAAATTATTGATGTTCCGCTTTAACCGCTTCCCGCCCGGCCTATAGCAGAATGACGGCCGGGAGGGAAGCGTTTAAAGCGGAACATCAATCATTTTTTCAACTTTCCATCTATTAAATACCTGTCCTTATTGTTTTAAATGCCATATTGTTTAAACTTTGGATAGTAAAAACATTTTTTTTTTCTGCCAGTAAATACCTTTTACAGCCCACTTCCTGTTTCTTGTCTGGTTTATTAGCATAGGGTTAGGACATCATGCACAGCTCTCTCTCTCTCTCACTCTCATGAGAGTTTGCCAGGAAGGGAGGGGGGTGAGTCATAAGAGGGACAATGAGAGCTGCAGGGTTGCAGAGCTGGAGGTGTGCCTCTGTGTAAATCCAGGAAGTTAACAGGCAGCAATTGCAGCTGCCCACAGTTAAAATGGTTGCAGCCAGACTCCGTGGAGGGAGATTTCTGTAGAATATTTGGCAAGTACAGAATCACAGTATATATAAAATAATATGCAAATTGGTTGGACGGAAGCTTCAGAATGGCAAAGATGTTTTTATTACAAATTTTGTGAACAGACTGCAGTTCCTCTTTAAGTTCGTGTGAAGGCGGCTTTACACAACTCTCAGCTGTTGCAATACTACAGAGGGCTTTGCTTATAAATGCTGAATAGGAAGCAAACTGGTCTTACATGGTTTTCTGTTTGGGGTATGAGGACATCTTGTGGCCTTTAATGATAATGCAAGTGTTTGAAAGTAATTTTCTATAACACATTCTCTGCCTTAAAGTGTAAGGCAGCCCATATGGCGTGTTGAAGGGGAAAGAATGATCTGATGCCCCTATCCCTAAATTTGAGGTGGATGTAGGAATCCTTCCCGCTGTGGTATTGTATTCTGACAGCGGGGAGCCTTCCCCCCGCTATCAGTGTTGATGGCTAAAGCCGGCTGCACTGATCGTTGGGGGAAAAACCTGACAGTCTGGTTGTACACAAGGCAATTGATAGGTCAACTTGTGTACAACCAACCTACCCATACATGGATCTAAATTCATCTGGTCCCGGCTGAATCGGCAAAATTTTCATCAATGTGTGATCGGCATAAGTTCATTGTTTGGGTTTACTTATCTGATGTGCCCTCTTCTTGTATGCTGAATATACAGTTGAAAGTGTTTGGTTATATCCATTTGATAAGTGTGGACACAGAAATCCTGTGAGCTGATAACTTCCTGTAATCTGTGCACTAGGAGGTGCTATGAAGATAAGGAGGGGAGGAGATGAGGAGAGGGCTGTGTTCTTTGTAATCTATCAGACATGATGTAGGCAGGGCTGACACCATATGCTTAGAAATCCAGAAAGGTAGGAGCACACTATAGGAAAGGTAGGAGCACAAAGTTATTTTTGTTTAAAAGCACAAAACATGAGGTAGTGTACATGTAATCCAGGAATGTATAAATACATTTTTACTTATTTTGCATTGACATATTTTTTGAAGCCCAACTCTGGGCACTATGGCTAAACTACACACAAAAATTAAACCCAGCACAAGAATAACCCTCAGCAATAATAACTCCACTGTTCCCAGCAATAGAAAAAAAAACTGAAGCAATAATAACCCCCACTGCCCCAGCAATAAAAAACACCAGCATCGATAATAACCCCCAGCCATAAAAACCCTAACAGCAATAGCAATCACCAACAGTAATAATAACCCCCAACAGCAATAATAACCCCCAGCAGCAATAACAACCCCCAACAGTAATAATAGCCTCCAGCAGGACAGACTGAATTTAATTAATTTTTAGGTTTTACTTTTTTTTTTTTTGCTGTGGACAAGCATATAAGTTCCTGGTACATAAAATAATTCACCTTCCATAATGCTTTTCTAAAGCTGAGTATACACTAGAAAAATTTTGTTTCACATTTTTCATTGTAAGAATGTTGGTTCGTTTTCCTAATCATTAGTGGAGTCAAATCAAGTTTGTTTTCAACTTTCAACAAATTTTTCTTGAATATATAAGTTTCTAACAGTGATTGTGGTTCTCATTTGGTAAAGTCCATTCAGTTCATCAAAATCGAATATGCAAAGGAAATCTTGAACTAGTGTAGCACCCTGATGTTTAGGCCGGGTATGCTATTAAATTTATTTGCCAAGTGATAGTTGTGTAGCGGTGACACCTTTTCTAGGTGTTCGCTATTGTAAATTTAGTTATTTTTGTTTCTCAGAACAGTAAACTGGTTCTGAGAGTTAATTGGATAGGGAAGCTTTGGCATCAGTTTGGCTGGGCTGTGTTGGGGTTCTGCCTGATCATGTGTGCGGTGAGACACACATGACAGGTTCAGAATCAGGCCTGGTTGGACGTTTTGGGTACCGGCATTCCTCCGAGCCAATCAGTGGGTGCGTTTGGCCCCGCTGAGGAGTCTGGGGAAGGGTACTTAAGATGCTGGAGTCACGTGTTTGGGGTTCGTTAGGCCAGAGCTGCCTGTTTCCTGGATCTGGACCGGGGTAGCCCCGCAAGGGTTTCCCGGCCAGGGGAGCGTGTGCCGCTCCGCAACATGTTTGGTTTGACAGGCCCAACAGACTCGCTTGGTCTGGGGCAAGGATCCATCTGTTCCAGAGTCTCGGAACTGTCTGGTCCGAGGCGCGGTGGCTGAGGTAGGATTCAGGGTGTCCGGGTGCGCTCTCAACTTGAGGGGCACCGCAGCTCGTGTAAGCGACCGGGGAAGCTGGCATCCTGAGAAGTGCCTGGTTGCTGGGTTGTCAAGGACACTAGAGAATCCACGCTTCCCCAATACTGACAAGGAGACGGATAATGTTCCAGGTACTGAGGAAAGGTTCCTGTTGTGTTTCTGAGTACCACTTTGAGTCAAGGTTAAAGACTGTGCAAATTTTGTTATTCAAGTGCTGACTGCCATAATCTCTGGCTAGAGATTTGTTCAGCTTGGAAGTGCCCAGCTGCACTGGCTGAGCGGCAGAGTGGCTACTCTCTGGGTTGGCAAATAGAGACTTTTGTATACGTAGCAGTTCAAGGTGCCTGAGTTTTCTTCATCCTTGCCCTCTGTTCCCATAGGAGACTGTGTCTGTTAGATGTTACCCCTGCAAACAAAAACCTTTCAAAAGGACTTTTATGGTGTCAGCGTGCAAAGTCGTTGGGTACTAATTCTGGGAACTCCTAGACCTGGAAGAACAAGCCAAGTGGAGGTAACCGGTAAGCCCAAAAGTCAAGGCCGCCCCATCGAGGGTTATGGTGGGGGCTCACAGTCCGGGATTTACAAGTTACCTCGCAGGGTCTAGGAACAGCGGGTGAAGAATTTTAAACTGCGCCATAAAGATCAGCGCCATTTTGGAGAGACTTTTTCACTGAGGTGCATAAGCATGGGAGGAGCCTGTACCGGAAAGCCCGCGAAAAAGTACAGAAGACAGCGCCCAGTGGGAGAAGTTTATGCTGATCTTTTTTCCCGCATGAGGCACCGCAGGAGAGTGTGTTGCGGAAGGAGAAGAGGTGTGGTTGATTTCTGGACTGAGAAAGAGAGACCGTTACCTTCTCGGAAAAATGCACCGGTTTCCCAATGTGCAGCAGATGCCTGGATAAGGGAGGCCTACGGCGAGGGGACGGCAAGTGTACAGATGCCTGGTACAGTAATCACGGACACGGGCATTCGTTTGCTGCCGAAGGGGCGGTTCATTTTGTGTAATATCGGGGATGTTGAGGCCCTCAGAGTACTGTGTGGAAGATGTGATGGGTTGGTCACAAACCTCGGCCTTTTGCAAGATGTCGGAGGTGCGGCGAGTATGCATTCAAGGTTGAACAGCCCACCGGACAACCCCGGGCCTTTCGACTTGACCGGGCCATGGGCATCTCCACCGAGGAGTTTATCGTGTATGCCCCGGTATCATCTTTTGGGGCTCGGATGGCCAGAGGAGATCCTGCCCCCCCTGAAGTCTTGGAGGCTGTTCCAGAGGTTGCGGACGTGACTCCGCAGGAGAGTGCTGTTGCTGCAGCGCCAGTTGCTCAGGTAAAGGAGCGACCCGGCACCCCTCGTCGCCGCAGGAGCAGGCCTGCTCCTTGCACCCCAAGACCGGATATCTGGGAGAAAGTATTCAAGTGCCGACGACACCGGGGAGCTGAAAGCCCTGCTGCGGGAAACTATCGGCCTGCTGGAGAGTCTTCGCCTGAGTCACAAGCTGAGTCCGATTCCGACCAGGGTGATCACTGGTACTTTGAACCGAAGTTACTGTGAGTAAAGAATTTAACTTTTTGAGAGCTCTTTAGCTTAAGTTTTCATCTATTGCCCATGCATAGACACTGCCCGATCATTACGGGGTCCCTTTAGGCCTCTGAGACACTAACAAGCGGGTGGCAACAGAGTATGGACTTGAGTTCCCTTATGTGCCTAGGGAAGTCATGGACATTGTAGAGGCGAATCGGAAGAAATGGTATGCGGAGGGTGTCTGGGACTACCTTAAGGTCCCTAAGCCACTGCGGAAGAAGTCTTTCTCCCAAGAAATGTTCGAGCGATTTCAGGGATGTTTGTTGCATTGGAGCTATGGTCGGCACATCTACTGTGATAAAATCGTGATCTGCAGACCTGATAAAGACAGTGCTGTTTATTATATCACCTCTTATGACACTGAACTGGGTAGGGATGTTGTTCTACCTGACCCGCGGTTCTACTGGTGAACTGTTCCTGAAATCAAGCCTTAAATATCTCTTCAGGAAAAGAAGAAGAATTTTTTTTTGGTGTCTTCAGCTGCAGTATGTTTTTTTCTCCTTTTTGCAAGTGTGACTGGACTGTGGGGTAGATAGACAGGGGTCGCTATTGGAAACGTGCTGTCCAAATCTACAGGCTCTTAGCCACAGCGCTCTGGTTACAAGGGAAAAAGACTTGCAGTTACAGCGTCTCTGACCACTAGGTGGCGTGAGTCGGGCAAAAAAAAAAAAAAAATGAAAAAGAGAGAAGAGAACAATAATGTGATAACTTTCTGTTGCAGTTATTAGGAATGCATAGAATTTACCGTTGAGGGAGAACGCTTCACCAAAGCAGAGGTGAAGCTTTGCTTCTCAAAACAGGATGTATAGTGTACAGTATTGTTTTGTATGCTGTGTTTCTTTTTCAGGATTACATCGGGATCGTCTGTCTGTCAATCTCATCGGAGATTGGGTGGGTTAGTCAGTCTTAGTGGTAAAATGTACAGTACTTTAATGTGTTATTGCAAAAATACAAAATGTTTAAATGTGTTTCCCTCCTTTTCCTTTCCCAACACCCACTGAAAGAAAAAAACTCAGGCATTGCATACAGGTTTTTGTTGTTAGTAAATAGGTTAGGATTTTTTCCCTGGTTGTTGCCTAGACGATGGGGACATCGTCTAAATGACTGGGGAGGGGGGGGGGGGGGGGTGTAGCGGTGACACCTTTTCTAGGTGTTCGCTATTGTAAATTTAGTTATTTTTTTTTGTTTCTCAGAACAGTAAACTGGTTCTGAGAGTTAATTGGATAGGGAAGCTTTGGCATCAGTTTGACTGGGCTGTGTTGGGGTTCTGCCTGATCATGTGTGCGGTGAGACACACATGACAGGTTCAGAATCAGGCCTGGTTGGAGGTTTTGAGTACCGGCATTCCTCGGAGCCAATCAGTGGGTGCGTTTGGCCCCGCTGAGGAGTCTGGGGAAGGGTACTTAAGATGCTGGAGTCACTGGTTTGTGGTTCGTTAGGCCAGAGCTGCCTGTTTCCTGGATCTGGACCGGGGTAGCCCCACAAGGGGTCCCGGTCAGGGAAGTGTGTGCCACCCGCAACATGTTTGGTTTGACAGGCCCCACAGACCCGCTTGGTCTGGGGGCAAGGATCCATCTGTTCCCGAGTCTCGGAACCGGCTGGTCCGAGGCACGGTGGCTGAGGGAGGATTCAAGGCGTCCGGGTGCGCTCTCAACTTGGAGAGGCACCGCAGCTCGTGTAAGCGACTGGGGGATGACTCTTCAGAGGGGGGCCAACAAGCTGGCATCCTGAGAAGTGCCTGGTTGCTGGGTTGTCAAGGACACTAGAGAATCCACGCTTCCCCAATACTGACAAGGAGACGGATAATGTTCCAGGTACTGAGGAAAGGTTCCTGTTGTGTTTCTGAGTACCACTTTGAGTCAAGGTTAAAGACTGTGCAAATTTTGTTGCTGACTGCCATAATCTCTGGCTAGACATTTGTTCAGCTTGGAAGTGCCTAGCTGCGTGTGGCTACTCTCTGGGTTGGCAAATAGAGACTTTTGTATACGTAGCAGTTCAAGGTGCCTGAGTTTTCTTCATCCTTGCCCTCTGTTCCCACATGTGACTGTGTCTGTTGGATATTACCCCTGCAAATAAACACCTTTCAAAAGGACTTTTATGGTGTCAGCGTGCAAAGTCGTTGGGTACTAACTCTGGGAACCCCTAGACCTGGAAGAACAAGCCAACAGGAGGTAACAGGTAAGCCCAAAAGTCAAGGCCGCCCCATCGAGGGTTATGGCCGCTACAGTTGCATTGGTCAATTGATAGGAGGTCAATTGATTTCGCCCTAAGTCTGGAATTGCTGCACTTTAATCTGCTGTCACTAGATGGCCGGGTATCTGGTGACATTAAATAAAACAAGGGCATTGCAAGGACAGATTAGGAATGAATAGGGTGTCTCAGCCAATGGGCAGGGATTTTCTTGGGTCCCTTAGCCTGCTGGGAGAGCCTATTTATTTGGGTGGAGTCAGGTGATCGGGGTTCTGTGCCACCTGGAAGTGTGTCGTACTGTGAATGAATAAATAGTGCGGCGCTCACAATGTTCAATAGTGATTATTAAACGTGTATGGTAAAATCATATATAATAATAAAATTTATATAACACTAAAAGAGAGTATCTAAAAATAGAATTATACTCTATATAAAACGTTGAATAAGTTAGGCTAGTGAAACCAACTATTACAAACAAAATGTGACTAAAATAAACTATCACCAAATAGTACTGTGTTTCATAATTTAGAAACAATGACTATTGTAATAAATATTAAAAGTCAATTATTATTAATACACCATAGTGACTTGAGTGAATAAAATATATCATAAAGTGACTTGTGCGGCTTGTCTGATGTACTCCGTCACCGATTGAGGGAAGGCTTACCAACTATCTTGGACTCAAGTAGGCTTACGCCATATGAGTCAGAATTGCTGTGTGGTATTTGCAATACACCGATGTGGGCAGTTATTCCAATGACTGGTGACCGACGACAAGACCATAAGTTGAATGGTTGATGGAAGCTCAAAATAGGATGGTAGGCAGGTATAGCATGTGGTTCATCCCCCAATGGTATTACCGAAAAGAGAAATGAGACCATATAGCGTAATACCGTCAAGTAAACAAAATTTAATAAATATAAAAATGGGTACTCACATGTACAAAGGCTAAAATAGGCATGTATAAAAGAATTGGCAGCAGTGGCATCAGCACAATAGTCTCCCAAGTGTGTCGTACTGCCCCGGGCTGCTAGGCCAGAAACCCGAGGCCTATCCTGGGGACATCTGACTGCTAGGCTATCTGAGAGCCTATCCAGAAGTAGTGCAGGGTTGAGGCTGCGGGCTTGTAGTCCAACCAGAAGTAACAGTTCCGCCAGCCAGGGAACCTGTCGTAGTCAGAGGTAGAGGGGAAGCTGTCACCACAAAGGGACCATCCACCTTGCTACCGGAGACCACAGTGAATGAGCTGAGGTCAGTACCAAAGCAGACTTCTCCCCAACTGGGGGCGGTGAAGAAGTGGGAAAGCATCAGCAAGTGCCAAGTCAGGGACCCAGCGGGACAGCAGAGGTAACGCTTGCAGAGTGCCAAACCAGGGACCTAACATGTCAGCAGGGGTGAAGCTTGAGGAGTATCTATGAGTGCCAAGCCAGGGACCCAGCAGTGAGGCGGGGGTGACACTTGAGGAAGATACTGAGTGCTACAGTGAAAGAGCTCAGGGGATCCAGTGGCTAGTGGCTCTGAAGTCTAGTGAGAGAGACTGGGAGCTTGTTGAGTGAGTGTGGGGTAAAAAGAACTGTTCGTGTAGCAGAAAGTTGAATACCTTTACCGTTAGTAACAGTTACAAGATTGTTGCCATAGGAGACAGCGGTCCTACCTATACAGAAGTGGTGTCCGGTTGGAGGCCTTCACCTGTATACCCTTTTCCCTTGAGAAGTCTCAGAGTCTGTCAATTAACACTGCATCTACCTAAGGGTGTCCTGGCCCTAATCCTTTCTCCCACAGTTCTGTTTGAGAGAAAATAAATCTCTTTGCGTTCAAAAAGTGTCTGGCGCTCACATGTTCATCTTGCATTACATCCACCATGCCTTGTAACCCACTCTACACTGAAGGATGATGCAGGGGAATCCCGACCGACTGACCCACCAGCCACCACTGGAAGATAGAGGGGGGACACGGAGGATGGTACACAGAGGAGATGGAGGGGGGGATGCACCCCCCAACATGTCAGTTTGGGGACAGCCCAGGGTAAGTGAGCCGGTGACTGGGGGTGGTTGGGTGGGTATGCCGCATGGTGTGGGCTGGAGGGCTGAAGCAATGGGGGGGGGGGGTCAGGTCCATCTGTCGCCCCCCTTGACCGATGGAGCACCATCTGCCACTGATACTAACCCCTGGAAATAATAACTCCAATTGTCCCCAGCAATAATTACCCCCTCCCCGAGAGCAATGATAACCCACACTACCTCCCAGCAGAAATAATATAAGAAGAGCAATAATAACCTTCAGCAGATATAATATAAAAAGAGCAATAATAACCTCCAGTAGAAATAATACAAAAAGAGCAAAATTAAAACCTCCAGCAGAAATAATATAAAAAGAGCAATAATAACCTCAAGCAGCAATTAGGTCAAAAAGCTCAGTTACTGACTGCTCTTACCAGGAGTGGGGATCGAACCCACGCGGATATTCATCCATTGGATCTTAAGTCCAACGCCTTAACCACTCGGCCATCCTGGTCACCTGCTTACATTTTGTGGCACTGATAACACCTGACAGTCCAAAATCAGGCTTCTGAGAGTGCAAGAACACCCCCCAGCACTTGAGATTCACCCCTGCAATCCTCTTTACCAACTGCTGACCCCTTCATCCATTGCCACCTTCTTCAAACACTGAAGATACTACTTCAGCCCCTGCTACATTGCATACTAGTTTTAGTAGAACCCTCACAGCCCCTTCAGACAATCCTCTTCGGTCTAGCCAGCACACCCACGCGTTGCAATCATCGGATAATGGAATCCTCTTGCAATGATCTTTTCGGAAATTAGAGACGCTTATGGCTAAGGAGATGATAGGCTTTTGGGATATTAAAATGCTCAATGAGTATCTTACATTGGAGAAAATACCCCGTGGCCTGACGATCAAAAAATTTCCCAAGTTTGAGCTACACGATGAACTTTGAAAAAAGAATGGAGGATGATCGTAAGTTCTAAAACAAAAGATTTGGAGCACCTACAAGTGAGATGTCCACAAAGCAAAAAGATTTAACAGAGTCACAAAGTGATATCAGTAAAGGTAAAAGATCGGATCACATTCAAGACCCTCTGCCTCATCCACAAATGCACACAAAGAAACGCTCCTCAATACCTATGTGAGAAAATAAAACACTACACACCCAATTGCAACCTCCGATTAACTAACCAAAACCGCCTCCTCATCCCCAAGTCCCGCTACAAATCAAAGGGATAACGAAGATTCGCAGTCCAAGGACCACGGCTATGGAACGCTCTACCCACGAACATCCGCATGGAAGAAAACCATCGGGCCTTCAGAAAAAAACTCAAGACCCACCTCTTCTAAGAAGCAGGACAACACAGGATGGACCAAGCGCTTTGAGGCGATTCAGTTTTGCAGCACTATACAAATCATTCATTCATATCAGATTTGCAGAATTTGACATCAGGCTGAATTTTAGGCTTGACAAATTGGAGAGGGATGTGATTGCCAGAAAGAAAGAAAACTTAATAGAGACTGCATTGATTATGGGAGTAATGCAGTTTACACTTGGAAGAGATCTGCTTTCTCTGGCCGCCCTCGCAGGAATTCTATTAAAAAATTGGTCCGTTTTTTTGACCTAGAAATATGATACCATGGCCGTCTCTGTTTCGGATTCTTCACCTGACATCACTGACCGACAAGATCCTAATCATCGGGTTACCAACTCACAATCTTTAAACCGGAATGCCAAAGGTTTCAACAAAAATAAGAAAAAGAAAACTACAAAAAAACAAGGAGAGGGGGAAAGAAACACCAGCAACGGCGATGGGGGTCGTTACCAGCTTCGGAATCGTCCCCACCATTAACTACCAACGTTATTAACCTGTCCCATAAGGTTTTAAATGATGTGGAGGTGGCCCTATAATCCAAGGGGCTTAATTTTTGCCCCATCAGAAAGTTTTTTGGCACAATACTGAACATCAACAAGTTCATCCTTACCTTGACTCTAAAGAAACATTATTTTGGGGATACTGTGGACGATGTTCAATTGTCTGGTGACAATTCGGTGGTGGGTGAGTCTATTTCTTCTCCCCAATTATTTGTTGAGACATGTGCATTGAATGATTTGGTTGAGCTATCCCATGAATCCAGTCCTTGCCCCATTGAACCAAATAAGCTAAAATCTGATTTTTATCCTGTAGGTTCATGAGACAAGGACATGGACCTCTTTCAAAAATTGGTTGAGGGGGACTTGACTCATCTAGCAAGTAAAACTTCTGTTAATTGTATGCAGGACAATCTTACAGTTCGTTTTTTTCACAGGAAAAGAAAAAGATATTGAGCATCCCACATTTTCTCCCAAAGATACATAAGGGATGTAATCCCTTGACTGGAAGACCAGTTGTGGCCGGTATTAATTCATTGAATTAAAGGCTTGGCCAGTGGGTAGACCACCAATTATAGCCTTTGGTGGTCGGCCTACCTGGGTACCTTAGAGAAACTAAACAGCTACCGTATTTATCGACGTATAACACGCACCGGCGTATAACACGCACCCCAAGTTTAGGAGGGCATTTTAAGGAAAAAAAGTTTTAGGAGGGAAGTTTAGGGGAAAAAAAAACTTACATTTAAGCGTCATTTGCAGCCTTGCCCAGCGTCATTTGCAGTTTGCCCAGCGCCATTTGCAGCCTTGCCCAGCGCCATTTGCAGTCTTGCCCAGTGTCATTTGCAGCCTTGCCCAGCCTCATTTGCAGCCTTGCCCAGTGTGATTTGCAGCCTTGCCCAGTGTGATTTGCAGCCTTGCCCAGTGTGTCTTGCAGCCTTGCCCAGTGTGATTTGCAGCTTGTCAGTGTCTTTTGCAGCTTGTCAGCGTCTTTTGCAGCTTGGCATGTTTAAATTTCCCGCCGGAGAAGAACGAGCGGGCGCCGCCATTAAGGACCGAGCGCCGCCGGAAAAGCCTGAGCCGTCTGTTCGGCTCCACTCACAGTCCCGCCTCCCTGCTGTTTCGGAAGTGAAAGCAGGGAGGCTGGACTGCGAGCGGAGCCGAACAGTCAGATCAGTCTTTTTCGGCGGCGCTCGTTTTTTTTCGGCGGCGCTCGGTTTTTTTTGACGGCGGTCACTATTTTCGGCGCTGTTTGATTTTTTTGTCACTTTTTTTGGGGGGATCGGCGTACAACACGCACCCACGACTTTCCCCCAATTTTAAGGGGGAAAAAGTGCGTGTTATACGCCGATAAATACTGTACTTATGAAGTTGAAGGACTTTGAAAGAAATTATCAGTTGAGATGGGTGACCTGTGATGTGTGAAGCCTCTACTCATCGATTCCACACTCCTTGGGTCTACAGGCAGTATCTTTCTTCTTAGCTAGATATAGTGGTTACTTCCTTGTAAATCAGGAGTTTATTTTGTTATGTTTAGAGAATTTACTCACTCATAATTACTTTATGTTTGACGGAGAATACTACTTGCAGAAATGCAGTGCCTCTATAGGAGCCAAGTTCTCTCCATCGTTCGCTAATCTCTATATGGGATGGTGGGAGAGACACCGCATTTATGCATCTGAAAGTCCCCGTAGCTTGGATACCCTTTTTTATTGTCACTACATTGATGACCTAATATTTGTTGTCTCAAAGGAGGTCAGTTGTCTAGAAGATTGGCTGTCATATCTGAACGACAATCATCTAAATTTAAGATTTACCGGATGTTGGGATTCCACATCCATAGACTTTTTGAATGTAAGACTGACAGGTGTGGGTAATAAGGTAGTAACTAGCCTTTTTAGGAAACCATCTGCTGGAAACACGATCTTGAGAGCGGACTCCAGCCATCCCAAACACACCTTGAAAGGCATTCCAGTGGGACAGTTCTTAAGATTGAAACGCATTTGTAGCGAGGAGACAGAGTACAATCGAGGGGTTCTAGCCATATTTCAATGTTTTGAGAACAGAGGTTATCCTAAATCAATTTTATATAGAACTATGAATATTGCAGAAAACACCCCGTGGGAAAACTTGTTAAAAGAGAGGAAACATTATAATAGAAAGAGCAATAGAGGAAGACACTCTTCCAGTCATGATATCCCGGTCTTCTCTACCCCTTTTAGTACAGAGTTCAGCAAAATACGGAATATTGTTTTAAAATATCTGCCGGTTTTGTATAATGATTCAGTCTATGCACAAATTTTGGTGAAAGGTATCATGACCGTATCTCGCAAAGCTCCTACTTTAGGGGCTAAGTTATCTCCCAGTCTTTTTGTCAGCAACAAGCCACTCCCCCATTGGTTACAGTTCAAGGGCACATTTCGATGTGGATCTAATGGATGTCTGTGCTGTCCCCATATTTCCAGGGGGGACGCCGTTTATGCCACTGCTATCGATAAACAGTCCAAAATCACTTCATTCATTAATTGTAACTCCACGTACCTGGTATACATTATTACATGTTATGCCCTGTACACATGATCAGACATTCCGACAACAAAATCCATCAGATTTTTTCCGACGGATGTTGGCTCAAACTTGTTTTGCACACACACGGTCGCACAAAGTTGTCGGAAATTCTGAATCGTCAGGAACTCGCTGACGTACAACACGTACGACGGGACTATAAAGAGGAAGTTCAATAGCCAGTAGCCAATAGCTTCCGTCTCGTAATTTATCCTGAGTATGCGTGGCACTTTGTGCGTTGGAATAGTCTACACACGATCGGAATTTACGCAATCGGATTTTGTTGTCAGAAAATTTTAGATCCAGATCTCAAGCTTTGTGTGTCGGAAATTCCGATGGAGCCTACACATGGTTGGAATTTCCGACAACGCGCTCCGATCACACATTTTCCGTCGGAAAGTCCGACCGTGTGTACAGGGCATAAGTCATGTCAAATACAATACATTGGCCGGATGACACGCAGGTTGCGTGATCGTCTTCATGACCATTTGTATGATATTGAAAAGAACCATAGTACCAATGTTGCCAAGCACTGGAATGACATACACAGTAAAAATGTATCGGATTTGATCATTCAGGTCAATGAAAAGATTGTTATGCCGGTTAGAGGGGGAGATAAGTTTAAGATCTTATGTAAATGAGAAGTGCATTGGATTTTTTATCATAATACTAGAAAGCCAGCTGGCTTAAATTTTGAATATGATGTTTCCCATTTTTATGAGTGAAACATTCCCTATGGGTGTCCAAACTAGTTATCTGTATGGGTATGAAACCAGCTAATTGTCTTTCTTTCTGATGTCTCACCCCTTTATAGTCATCTTTTGATGGGTATTGCTTGTCATTCTGCAGAGACTGTCCGAGGGGACTGTATGCATTTTTACAGGCTCTTATAAATGCCTTGTTTCCACTGAGCGGATCGGTTTGGTACGGTTTGGTACGGTACGCTATTTTCAGTGTTTCCATTATGAAAGCAGCCCATACAACCGAACCATACCGCACCATTTAGGGTCCTGCTTCAGATGTGGGGCCATAGAAAATGGAACGGTTCGGTTAGGGCGGAGCTACGATACATTCCACTGATTGGCGGACAGAAAAACGTCTGCCAATCAGTGTGAGGCCATGCTAGGCATTTTTTCTAAACCCCGTATGGACCCTGGTGGTCCGACTTGCAGTGGAAACGCTCACCTGAATAGGCCGGACCATTCTAACCCTTCCCAAACTGTACCGACCCGAACCGATCCGCTCAGGGGAAATGAGGCATTAGACTTCTTTGGGATGTTTATTTTCATTACTTACACAGAGCTGTCTCCTTTGTGATACAGCTTTTTATGAGGTTTTTTAGGGACAGGTTTCTGGGTTTGTTTTTATTTATTTGTAGATTCATGCTAATGTATATGTTGGGTTATATATACAGTAAAACCTTGGATTGCGAGCATAATTCGTTCCAGAAACATGCTTGTAATCCAAAGCACCTGTATATCAAAGTGAATTTCCCCATAAGAAATCATGGAAACTCAGGTAATTCGTTCCAAAACCATTTATTTATAGGTCTTTCAGTTTGTAGTTCATATAAAAAGATTATAGCCATGTGACCAGGTTGTATAACCATAAAATGTCCATCCACAAATGGCAGCCTCCACAAGGGGATTAGAAGAAAAATCCAGCAGGAGCTCCAGATTCTAAAAGAGAGGAGAGGAGCCTCTAAGTGTAGCAATATGGTTACATTTAATGAGGGTACAACATTTATCAACTCACATGGTTGATGATTAAAACAGGTACATCTAATACGCAGGCATCCGGGTAAAGCTGTCCAAATAGACCACCCTCCGCACCGCCGACTCTCACCGCTGTCAGTCTGCAATTGTGACCGGGAGAACTACCCTGAAAGCGAGGCTTGAACCGCTTGTGGAGAGCAGCATGGAAGGGATGACATCGATGGCGGTGCAGGGAAAGGTCTATGTGGACAGCTTTACCCCGGATGCCTGCATACTAAAGCCCCATACACACGCGCGGATTATCCGAGGACCAGGTCCGTCAGACCATGTCCGTCATACTTTGTCTGATGTTGGTTTTGCGTACACACGGTCGGACAAAGTTGTAGGAAAATCCGATCATTCTGAACGTGGTGACGTTTGTTGCCTACGACGGGACTATGTAGAGGCTAGTAGCCAATAGCTTTGGTCTTGTAATGTGATCTGAGCATGCGTAGCACTTTGTCCGGTCGGACTACCATACACACGATCGGATTTGGTGTGATCGGACCGTGTTGTCGAAAAATCTATCCAGCAGGAGATAGGACTTTGTCCGTCGGACAATACGACGTACACTGTCCGATGGTGCATACACACGGTCTGATTTTTCAACAACATTGTCCGATCGGACAGAATCCATGCGAAAATCCGACCGTGTGTATGGGGCTTTAGATGTGCCTGTTTTAATCATCAACCATGTGAGTTGCTAAATGTTGTACCTTCGTTAAATGTAACCATGATCCTACACTTAGAGGCGCCTCTCTTCTCGTTTAGGCTTCATGTACCCTGCTGCTGGTAAACAGACATTTAGGAGCAGTTGGCCCTTTTTCAGCTGCCCCTGAACTCTCCTCTATGTTATCTTATCAGTACATGTACACAGAGTCGTTTATAGTTGTGTCTAGGCAGTTGAGTTTAGAAGCATTTTTTGAAATGCAAAAAACTGGGTTAAGACGGATGTTCAGAGGCATTTGAAATGCCAAATGCCTGTAAGGCCCCATGTACACGGACGTTTTTACAACCTCCCCTGAATGATTTAACTTGACAGATAGTAACCCACGTTTAAACCGCCCCTTTTGCCGTGTTTACATGCCGTGTTTAGCTGCGTTTTGTCACGTTTTGCCGCATTTGCATTTAGAAGCGTCACAAAAAAAAAAAAATTTTTTTTTTTTAAATGGACAAAAACGAAAAATCGCCTATAAACGAAACGTGGCTAAACGCAGGTTACCGCGTTTTGCCGCATTTGGCATCTGAAACGTCGGAAACTTCGGCGTCTGAACCCATTTTTTTGCTTTAGAAGAAACGCTGTTAAACGCAACTGACTGTGTACATGGTCACATAGGATAACATTGAATGAGTTCAGGGGCAGTTGAAAAAAGCGTCCAATTGCCTCTGAACATACGTTTAGCAGCGTCCCATGTACATGGGGCCTAACAGCCTGAGAAAAAATGCTGTTTCGTTTACAGACGTTTTTCATTTTAACAATTCAGTTTTACAAACATTTCTAAATGCAAACGCGGCATGCAAACGTGGCTAAACTGACGTTTTTAGACATCGGTTTCTAGCTGTCAATAGGAATGAGCCCGATGTTCGAGCCGAACGTAACTTCGACTCGAACATCGGGTGTTCGCCTGTTCGCCTCAACATGGGCAGGGTGCTTTGGGGTAGTCTTGCCCGGTGGTTGTGGGGTCTGTGGGCGGGGGGCTTATCGGAATCTGGAAGCCCCCTTTAACATGGGGACCCCCAGATCCCGTCTGACGCATTTTCGCTGTGACAGCTCTTATATAACTGAAGGCGGGGCCACCCGATGATGTAACCGGGTGACCCTGCCCCCCTCTGACGCCACAGGGAAGCCATGGGGAAGTCCCTGTGGCGTCAGAGGGGGGCGGGTCACCCGGTTACATCACAGGGTGGCCCCGCCCTCAGTTATATAAGAGCTGTCACGGCGAAAATGCATCAGACGGGATCTGGGGGACCACAGACCCCACAACCACCGGGCAAGGCTACCCCAAAGCACCCTCCCCATGTTGAGGGCATGTGGCCTGGTATGGTTCGGGAGGGGGTAGGGCGGAGTGAACTTACTTCGTGGGACATTTTTATTTTTTTTTTTATTTTTTAATAAAAGCCTTGTCCCAAGCTGTGTCTTTTTTTACCATTTTGACCCTTTTTTTGTGAAATGGTAGGGGTACATTTGAACCCCGTTACCAATTCACACAGGGGGAGGCCGGAATCTGGGGGTCCCCATGTTAAAGAGGGCTTCCAGATTCTGATAAGCCCCCTGCCCGCAGACCCCCACAACCACCAAGCGAGGGTTGTGGGGATGAGTCCCTTGTCCCCATCAACATGGGGACAAGGTGCTTTGGGGGCTACCCCAAAGCACCCTCCCCATGTTGATGGCATGTGGCCTGGTACGGTTCAGGGGGGCTCTCTCGCCCCCCTCTTTTCCTGCAGCCTGTCAGGTTGCGTGCTCGGATAAAGGTCTGGTATGGATTTTGGGGGGGGGGCCCTACACCATTTTTTTTATTTTGGCACACGGTTCCTCTTAAAATCCATACCAGACCTGAAGAGTCCGGTATGGATTTTGAGGGGGACCCCTATGCCATTTTTTTAAAATGTTAAATTTGGCGTAGGGTTCCCCTTTTCCACATCAGATCCGATTTTAAGGGGACCCCCACACAATTTTTTTTTATTCTGGGTTCCCCTTAACATTCATACCAGACCCAAAGGGCCTGGTAATGGACGGGGGGGATCCCATGCTCTTTTTTTCAATTATCTATATCTATATTGCCGAGACCCATATAGCTCCTTGTCAGCGCTGAGGTGCTGACGTGTGGACGTGCTGTCAGCAGCTCCGTGAGAAGCTCCGGCTTCTGCAGGCCCCCTGCCTCCCCCCTTCTCCCGGATCTCAGCAGCCCTTTTCGGGCTTTCAAGGCCCCCCTCCCCTCCCTCCCACCCTCGGGGACCAGGTCGAGTCCCCCCTCAGCCCCTGACATCCGAACTAGCCATCCCCCACCGCCGCCGTCACCTGCCGCCTTCCACCCGCCTTTCCGGGCAGGCGGTCTTAGGAAACTCCCCGGCTTCGGCCTAGTCCGGCCGGCGCCGGATCTCCGGCCCTACCAGCGTCAGGTCCCCCCCATCAGGCACCCACGCGGCCGGACACCCCTCTCACCGGTCCCCCCCACCACACCAGCACCTCCATCATCACCCAAGGGAGCTGAGACCAGGCAGGCCTGAGGCTCCGGCCTGCTCCGGCGGCCATCTTGGTACACCCTCTCCACCCAGCCACCACAGGACATCCCCAGGACCTCCAGGACCCCCCAGCAGACACCACAGGCACTCCGTCCACTCCATCCACCTCAGGTCAGTCCCCCAGGTGGGGCAACATCCGCAGCCGCCATCGCCCGGCTCTAGCTTCATAGACAAGGAAGGAACCGGCTGCGGATGAGACTCATCCCACCTCATCCCACCCCCCTGCTTATCCTTTCCTCCTTTCTGCAGGCCGGCGTGCCCACCCCCTTCAGCACACCCCTACCCAGCAACCGGACTTCATCGCAGAAGCATCAGGCAACACAGCAAGCGCTTCAGGGACTATCTCCAAACAGGTAAGCTCTCGGGATCCCCCCCTTCCCCCCCCCACCAGTAGTTGATCCAGGGCACTTTGTCCGACCGCCTCTCGGGGTCAGGAAGGAATTTTTTCCCCCCACTGAGCAATTGGCCAGCACAGTTAGGGGTTTTTTCGCCTTCCTCTGGATCAACGAGAGGGCGGTAGGTTCAACAGGCCCCCATCTCCCCTACAGGAACTACTCGCTTCAATTAAGCAACACACCGCAGCTGTCACCTGCAGCATTCTTCTGGTCCAGGATTCCTTGCGACAAGCAGAGGCAGCCGGAACAGCCAGGAAACTACTACTAAACCAAACCAAGTCCTCACACACAGGGCACACGATCAACTTGCTGGCTTTAGTCTACGCGGCGGCAAGTCTGATACCTAGACTTATAACTGGACAAACCCGGATCAGGATCAGCATCCTCACACATAGGGCACCACACGATCAACTTGCTGGCTTTAGTCTACGCGGCGGCAAGTCTGATACTTAGACTGATAACAAGACAAACCCGGATCTGGATCATCAGCTCAGTCATCCCGGACCATCAACTTCATCCTCTGGCCATGTGCTACCTTAAATATTCAGCTGAAGTCCTCCACAGACTAAGAAATACCACCGCAACATTGCCAGCTCCCATTCAAAAAATTCTACGAAAAGAACATCTATTAAAGACTGACCTACAATCAACCTGCAAAAACAGGAAGATACCTACCCAACCACAACAATTAGCATGCGCCATGATCAACACCAGATCTGCAGCCAAACACAGACTAGAAGTACACGACTTCATCACCCAAAACAATATAGACTGCCTCTTCATTACGGAAAGCTGGCTAACACCCGACTGCAACACCATCCTCACCGAATTGGTGCCGGAGAACTACAGGATCCTAACGGAACATCGGATAGGAAAAAAAGGAGGAGGCCTAGCAGTGATTTTTAAATCGCACTTGGCACTCACCAAACCAATCTTACAGAACCCAGTGCCTTTTATGGAGACACTGACGCTACATCTTCAATCAACACCCCATGAAACCACCCACATTCTACTTTGCTACAGACCACCAGGACCTAAGACCAATCTGCTTACACCCCTCACAGAGTTTATCTCAATACACACACTGAAATCCAAAAACCTGCTGGTACTTGGAGACTTCAACCTCTGGGCAAACTCTACCCAAGACCCAATCGCGACCGCCTGCATCAGCCAACTGGAAGAACTGGGTCTCCAGCAACTGATAAAGACCCCCACACACGGGTCAGGACATACTCTGGACCTCATCTTCAACCAAAATCTGGACATCAACACAGTAGACAACATACCACTACCATGGACGGACCACCACGCCATCAAATTCAAAATCTTCACCAACACCACCCGCCAAAAACAGAAACCTGCAACAACAACTCATTGGACCAGATCGCAGAAAAAACTGCACTCCGACTCCTTCAAAACCATCTTATCAAACAAAATAGCAACTCTGAATTTAACCCACTCATCGGAGCAAACTCTCAGCTCCCTAAACAATGCATTACTACAATCAGCAGACTCAGTGGCTCCAAAACGCAGAACTCTCATCAAGAGGAAAAACGCAGGATGGTTCAATAGCTCGCTCACGCTACTCAAGCAAGAACGCAGAAGAGCCGAAAGAGCATGGAGAATAAATCCCACCAATGGAAATCACACAAAATACAAAGGACTCACACAGAATTATCAGAAGGCAATCTTCAAAGCAAAAAAAGACCATTTCTCAAATACCATCTCAGCGGCCTTAAATCGCCCCCGGGAACTTTTTAAAATAGTCGCTCAGTCGATGAACCCGGCATGCTTAGAGCCCCCCGCTAATGAAACCCAAGATTTCTGCAATGAATTATCAGATTTTTTCATCAATAAAATCGACAACATCAGGAAAACAATTGGTCAGAAAAAGACATCCGACGGCAGGCAGTCAGAGCAAAAAGTCGATATCGACACAAACATCCCACAACCACCAAAGTTTTCTCTGATCCCAATTACCACGGATACTACTAAAAACATCATCAAAAATCTCAGAGACAGCACATCCTCCATTGACATCATCCCCACAAAACTCCTGAAAGAATGCTCCGACATCCTGGCTCCCACCATAACGCACCTCATAAATCAATCGTTCAAAGAAGGGATTGTTCCAGGCGCCCTCAAACAAGGCATCATCAAACCCCTGCTAAAGAAACCCAACCTCGACCCACGGGACCCCAACCATCGCAGACCAATTACAAGCTTGAACAACATCTCCAAGATTATGGAGAAAGCGGTAGTACAACAGATACAACGCCACCTGGACACACACACACTCCTGGACCCGTTACAATCAGGATTCCGCCCAGGCCATGGGACAGAAACCGCACTCCTGAAGATATGGGACGATGCCCTCGAAGCAGCGGATGACGGAGATTCATGTCTCCTGGTACTATTGGATCTCAGTGCAGCGTTTGATACTGTGGACCACAATACTCTACTCATCCGCCTCACAGAAGTAGCAGGAGTCACTGGCTCAGATCTGCAATGGTTTGCATCCTTCCTAGGAAATCGCTCTCAGACAGTGAAACTAGGAGGTTTCACCTCTGAAACCCGGGCAATCTCCTGTGGAGTCCCTCAAGGTTCACCCTTGTCGCCAGTCCTCTTCAATATATACATTCGCCCACTCCTCAAAATCATCAGAAGATCAGACCTCTGCTTCCACTCATACGCCGACGACACTCAATTATATTTTCGTATCACCGGACAAAAAGACCATCATCAGCAATTAGGAAAATGCCTCACTATGATAGACGACTGGATGACTGCCAGCTCCCTCAAACTTAATGAATCAAAAACAGAACTTCTTATTCTACATGCAAATCATAACCCCCGAACCAAGATCCCTTGGACACCTCCTACCATCTTTGGACAGACCATCGCCCCAAGGACCAAGGCTAAGAGTCTCGGAGTCATTTTTGACTCAGAAATGTCAATGGATGCCCAAATAGGAGCAGTGGTCAGTGGTTCTCACCATCTGCTCCGCCTGCTACGCAGACTCCTCCCCTTCATTCCAAAAGAGGACAAAGCAGTGGTAGTTGGAACGATCATCAATTCTCGACTCGACTATGCTAACTCCCTCTACATAGGGTTACCCCAATATCAACTTGCGCGCTTACAACTTATCCAAAACACAGCGGCAAGGCTGATAACAGGAAAAAAACCCTGGGAATCCATCTCCCCTTCCCTGAGGAACCTACATTGGCTAAATGTAAGGAGTCGGGTCGCATTCAAGACCCTCTGCCTCACCCACAAATGCGCACATGGAAACGCCCCGCAATACCTTCGCGAGAAAATAAAACACTACATACCGAATCGCAGTCTTCGATCGGCTAATCAAAATCTTCTCCTCATTCCCAAATCCCGCTACAAATCAAAGGGGGAACGGAGATTCGCTGTCCAAGGTCCACGGCTATGGAACGCTCTACCAACCGACATTCGCATGGAAGAAAACCATCAGGCCTTCAGGAAGAAACTCAAGACCCACCTCTTCTAGAAGCTCGACAACCAAATGTCAATACAGCGCCTTGAGGCGATTCAGTTCGCATTGTAGCGCTATACAAGTTATTCATTCATTCATTCATTCAGACCCAACAATTCATTACAGTTTTAAATGACAATTTTTCCTTAGAAATGTAATTTTGCTGTGGTACTGTTCTAAACACGGGAAATATGCGCCACTTTACAGGCATACTATAGACACCACCCAGATAGGCACGATATTTAAAGGAATATTTCATTTTTATTGCTTCACTTTAAGCATTAAAAAAATCACTGCTCCCGAAAAAACGGGCGTTTAAAAAAAAGAAAAAAATTTGCATTGATACATGTCCCCGGGGGCAGCACCCAGGTCCCCAAACACCTGTTATGACAATAACTTGCATATAAGCCTTTAAAATTAGCACGTTTGATTATTCATGTTCATGTCCCATAGACTTTAACGGTGTTCGCGTGTTCTGATGATTTTTTTGCCTTTTTCGCGTGTTTTTTTTTTTTTTTTTATGTCATAATGTAGATAATACGATTTCCTTTCATTTGAGCCCAGTCTTGCCACATTGATTTACTCCAGCCCTGAGAAATCCTCTTTTATTGTTCAGTTAGAAATATCTTGACAAAGTGCTGAAAACTTTGTCAAAAATCCCTTGCTGTGAGTGACAGGTGGTTTACATATCTCATGCACTAGCCTGAGACAGGCACAGACCACAGATCCACAGATCAGAGTGAAAGAAAATGTATTCTCGAGTGAACAGCAAGAAGAATATAGGGGAGATGTATGTAGTCAAAGTTGGACAGAGTATAACATCCAGTGATCTGATGATAGTTATAGTGCAGTGTGTGTGTCTGAGGTCACCTAATCACAGATAACATTCCTTTCCATCACCCAGGATTTGTTATGTGGGGGAGGGGTGAATTTCTCACTTTTTATAATTACACAGGATGTGCCTGTCTCAGGCTAGTGCATAAGATATGTAAATCACCTGTCACTCACAGCAAGGGGGCGTTTTTGACAAAGTTTTTTGACAAAGTTTTCAGCCCTTTGTCAAGATATTTATAACTGAACAATAAAAGAGGATTTCTCAGGGCTGGAGTAAATCTGTGTGGCAAGACTGGGCTTAAATGAAAGGAAATCTTATTCTCTACATTATGACATCACAATCAAAAATGGGTTTACATCCACTTTAAGGGATTAAGTTATATTGGCAGATAGTATGTCTAAGTTTTTTTATTTATTTTTTTAATACACAAATAATAATAATAAAAAAAAAAACATAATAATATTATTCTTGATATCACTAGAAAAAAAAAGCCTTTGAAAATGTATTTGCAATAACTCCATCGGTATCACCAGCATTATTATCCCATTAAAGAAGAAGAGAATGTGCGCTGCATTTGGAGATTTCATAATTTGCCACATCACCAATGTTAATTCTCCATTACAAACGCTGTACTTTGGACTTATGTCCGATGGACTTGTGTACACACGATCGGAAAGTCAGACAAAACACATTTGTTGGCAGAAAATTTGAGAACATGCTAGCCAACATTTGTTGACGGAAAGTCCGACAACAATTGTCCTATGGAGCATACACACGGTTGGACTTTCCGCTAACAAGCTCACATCCAACATTTCTCGTCGGAAAATCCGATCGTGTGTACGCGGCATAAGTGTTTTTACAAGCATGTCTCTTTATTTACACATTTTCTACAATGTTGTGCAACACAAATTGGTTATATTTGGGGAATTTTGGTCTATATTAGGTTTACCCATTATTGTTTTTATGTCCTACTTCTTTGTTTTATTTTGTTTAGGATTTTTTTTTAATTCTTTTGAATCTGCATATATATGTGATGCTGCCTATGTACGATTTTCACACAAAATCAATTGGGATTTCTTGTCCAACCTGGTGGCAAACAAAGAGTCTCAGCTGTTATCACTCCCACCATCTGGACTCGTCCTTTCACGTGATTTTATGGGCGTCAACTTGCAAGACAATTAGGATTTTTCCCATTTCCTTTTGTCTATATATATCATTGTAGAATGTTTGTTATGTAGCTATGACTAAGCACCTGTATTAATGGTGTGAAACGCGTTAGCTTTTTTGTCCAATGTTTGTACGGACTATCGTTTAATAAAGGTATTCACTTTTGGAGTGCGGCCATCCGGACAATTGTTCTTTTGCCACTGATACTAACCACTGGAAATAATAACTCCCATTGTCCCCAGCAATAATTACCCCCTCCCCAGTAGCAATGATAACCCACACTATGACATAATATGAAAGGAGCAATAATAACCTTCAGCAGAAATAATATAAAAAGAGTAATAATAACCTCCAGCAGCAATTAGGTCAAAAGCACAGTTACTGACTGCTCTTACCAGGAGTGGGGATCAAACCCACGCGGATATTCATCCATTGGATCTTAAGTCCAACGCCTTAACCACTCGGCCATCCTGGTTACCCGCTTCCAGTTTTGGTGGCACTGATAACTCCTGACAGTCCAACATCTAGCTTCTGAGACAGTGCAAGTACACACCCCCAGCACTTGAGATTTACCCCTGCAATCCTCTTTCCCAACTGCTGACATCTTCATCTATTGCCACCTTCCTCCAACACTGCTCAACTCTGCATCCCCTTCAAGCCTATTCCAATGTTGCTCACACTACTTTCAGTTGTATGTTTAGAAAACCAAATGGGAGCATATAAGAGAGGGTAGTTGATGCTCAATTCATGGGTTGTTTCTGAGCACAGAGCGGTGACTGTCAGTCACCGCTCTGTGCTGTGCCCCTCCAGGGCAGCAGAGGGGGCAGGAGCTCCATGACTCAATGAGAGGATGATCTAGCTGCCAGTCAGGCATCTGGGTGGAATCCCAGCATTATTGTTGTGATACATCCAGACAATGAAGACCAAAAATAAGTGCACTCCTGTAAACCTACAAGAGAATTATGACCGAGAGAGCTTTTGCCATACTTCTCTCTTAAAGTAATTGTAAAGCTATATTGTAAACAACAAACTTGTTATGCCTACCTGCCATGTGCAATGGTTTTGCACAGAGCAGTCCTGATCCTCCTCTTCTGGAGTCCCCCACCGGCAACCCCCCCTCCCCCGAGTGCCTTCATAGCAACATAGCGAACAGCTTGCTATGGGGGCACTTGTGTGGGCTCACTTCCAAACCAACTCTGTGCGACGTGGCCCTCCTCCCCTGCTCTCTCCTCACTGGCTATGTTTGACAGCAGCAGGAGCCAATGGCAGAGAGATCTGTGCTCTCATGCACATCGCTGGATCAAGATCGGGCTTGGGTAAGTATGGGGGGGGGGGGGGACCTGGACAAGGAAGGCTTTTTACCTCAATGTGGAAAATGCTTTGAGGTAAAAATCCTTCAACCTTTAGAACCACTTCAAGTGAGCAGTACCGACTATACTATTTGGCTCTGACTTGAATATGAGTTTTATTTTAACCAACAGCAGCCAGATTCAGTTTGCAGCTCCTACTGGAAGCGATCCTGGAAAGGACTGCATGCCTCCGTTATTTGATTGAGTGCCATGCAGCCTTTCATTCAGAAATCTACAGAGGGTGGCACCAAGAAAATTATTGAAAAATGCATAATTTAACTTGTATTCCATTATTTCCTTATGATTTTGGCCATTGTTCCACTTTATGGGGATAACATTATCAGCAATGTGATATAAACAATTTGTTTCAACATAACTTCCAAACATTTTTGACATCCTATCAGTAGTGAAGCTGAAACCCATGCAGATATTCACGTCTTGGATCTGAAGTCCAACACCTTAACTGCTTAGCCATCCCAGTAACAACAGCGTATGTCCAAAGCTTTAACCCAGTGATGGTTAACCTTGGCACCCCAGATGTTTTGAAACTCCATTTCCCATGATGCTCAACTACACTGCAGAGTGCATGAGCATCATGGGAAATGTAGTTCCAAAACATCTGGGGTGCCAAGGTTCGCCATCACTGACTTAACCACTCAGGCATCCTGGTCACAACATTATCACATGAGGAGGAGCATTGTGACTCTGTCATTACCTGCTCAAAGATAGAGCAGATAGAGCCTGTGATGTGATATGACATTGAAGAATTATCTCATGAATAACTACCAGCAGCATCAACGCAGTAAACGTCCCTGACTTATCTAGTGAGTGACCTGGAACAATTGTGCATGGTGGGATTTTAGACTTTTTTCCTTCTTCTGCTTCTTCTGGGTCTGTGAGTTATTGGATAGTGAAACCAGGACCAGAACTCACAGAACTTTTTAACAAATCTTTATGATTTTGCCCATTGTTCCTCTGTAAGATTACCTTATCAGTAATGTGATTAAAAACTCTAAACAATTGTGCTGTCCTATAGTTCTACCAGGAGTGGGGATTGAACCCATGTGAATATTCATCTGTGGGATCTTAAGTCCAATGCTTTAACCACTCAGCCATCTTGGTCAAACAAATAGCAAAACAGGAGTAGCGCTGTGACAGTGAGGTATTACTGTTTATATCACTACCTGCACAGCAATAAATCAGTCAAATGAGAGTTCTATGGCATTAGAAACATTTCTGACTTGTTTCGCTGCATCCTTACCTAGTGTGTTGCAGACCAAAACCAAGCGTGCATGTTGGGAGTTTGGACTTTCTTCAGTGGCTGCATGCATCTTTTGAGTTTGGACCAGTATCAAAGCTCCCGGATCTTACTTGGTTAAATTTAAAATGTATGTCCGGCCAAAATAAAATGTATATTTGTTTAAGTCCAACTCCTTAACCGCTATGTCATCCTGGTCATGCTATCAGCCTTGCAGGAGGAGCAATGTGATAATAAAATACCAGTGCATTGTGATAGCAAAGTACCAGTGCACTGTGATAGTGAAGTACCAATGCACTGTAATAGTTAAGTACCGGTTCATTGCGATAGTGAAATACTGGTGCATTGTGATAGTGAAGTACCAGTGCACTGTGATAGTGACGTACCGGTGAATTGTGATAGTGAAGTACCAGTGCACTCTGATAGTGAAGTACCAGTGCATTGTCAAGTACCATTGTACTGTGATAGTGAGGTACAAGTGAATCGTAGGAGTGAAATACTAGTGCACTGTGATAGTGAAGTACCAGTGCACTGTGATAGTGAAGTACCAGTGCACTGTGATAGTGAAGTACCGGTGCATTGTGATAGTGAAGTACCGGTGCATTGTGATAGTGAAGTACCGGTGCACTGTGATAGTGATGTACCGGTGCACTGTGATAGTTGTTATACCTGAAGGGTTCCACATGTACTGTCACTTTAAGGCTGGCTCCACCCAGGAGTGATGACAAGGGTCAAGGGGCAGAGTAGCCATCTTAGAGCACATGTAAGGAAGCATAATAAGATGTACTGTCCTGAGATGCAGGTTGCAGTGTACAGTGAGTACTGAAATAAACATCCATTGTCCCAGACCAGAGTCTTGTGTCTCTCACAACTCAGAGGATATAACAGTGGCGACGAGGATGGGATTTACAAAGTGTCTATCAGTCTGAGAGAGAGACAGACAGTGTGGATTGTCACCTGGATAAAAGCAATCACAGATCCCAGCAAGACAATGGCATTAATCGGGACATTAAGTGAATTTGATGGAGAACAGACATCCTGGAGTTCCTGGGTTGAGAGACTGGAACAGTATTTCAGTGCAAATGCCATCCCAGATTACAGGCAAGTAGCAGTATTTCTGACAGTGGTTGGTGCCAAGACATATGACACTCTTAGAGATCTCCTTTCCCCTGTAAAACCAGCAACTAAGACATTGGCAGAGCTCCTGACACTGTTAGAGGATCACTTCCAGCCTAAACCACTAGAGATTGCAGAAAGATTTCGGTTTTATCAGAGGCAGCAGCAGCCAGGTGAAGAAATGAAAGCTTATGTGCTCGCCCTTCGCAGACTAGCCTCTACCTGTTCTTTTGGGGAGTACTTACCTACTGCACTGAGAGATAAGTTTGTCATGGGACTGAACAGTGAGTGTAGCCAAAAGAGACTGCTAACAGAGAAAGACCTTACCCTTACAAAGGCAATTGAAATAGCTTCAGTGATGGAAATGGCTGTGAAAGATACAGAGGAATTGAACCCCAAGGCCAGAAGGGAAGAGGTGAAACAGGAAGTTTTCAGAACAGCAGTCAGGCCCACAGTCGCAAACTGGAAAAATAAACCCCCACCAAGTCGGGAGTCAGCTTGCTACCGTTGTGGGAATACAGACCATGATCATAAAGTCTGCCGGTTTAAGGATCAGACCTGTCATAATTGTGGTAAAACAGGCCATCTGAAACGAGTTTGCCATAGCAAGAAGGTGCGAGATAAACAACCTCTGAACCCCAAGACAAAGACATATATGGTGGGAAGATATACATCTGAGTCAGAGGATGAGGAAGTGCTCCACAGGTTAGACATACATCATATGCATTCAGCACCCTCCGCAATGACTGTAGAGGTAACCATTGAGGGAAAGAAACTCAAGATGGATGTAGACACAGGAGCAGCAGTTTCAGTTATCACTCAGAAACAATGGAGACAACTTCAGACCCGAACAACTGTCCGCCCAACACCAATCAAACTACAGACATACTCAAAGCAGATACTCCACCCACTGGGTTACGCGAAAGTACACGTATTGTACAAGGGTCAGACAAAGAGACTGCCATTATATATCCTAGAAAATGGGGGACCCCCTCTCTTTGGGAGAGACTGGATTGCTCACTTTGGTATGCCAGACATCGCCATAAATCCCTGTAACACTGTTACAATTCCATTAGGAGATAATGAGAGATGGGTGGTGTCCCTGAAGCAGCGGTTCCCAAAGATCTTTGATGACCAGTTGGGGAAAATAAAGCATGACTGTGTGAGACTCAAGCTGAAACCCAACGCTCAGCCTAAGTTCTTCAAAGCTCGGACAGTACCTTTCGCACTCCGAGCAGGAGTGGAAGCAGAACTAAGTCGGCTGGAGGAACAAGGTGTCATCTCAAAGGTAGAGCACAGCGAGTGGGCATCACCGGTTGTACCAGTAAAGAAAGCGAATGGGGACTTACGCATTTGTGGCGATTTCCGCATGGCACTGAACTCCCAACTGGAAATAGACCAGTATCCTCTACCCAGAGTAGATGACATTTTTGCCTCTCTTGCAGGGGGTCAAAAGTTCACCAAGCTTGATCTCAAACAAGCATATTTACAGTTTGAGGTCCATCCTTCTTCCCGCAAGTTTCTGACCATCAACACCCACAAGGGGCTGTATGAGTACAATCGGATGGTGTTTGGTGTAGCCTCTGCCCCAGCCATTTGGCAACGAAAAATGGATGAGATTTTGGCGGACATTCCTTTCACGCAGTGCCTGCTAGATGACATGCTCATCACGGGACGGACGGACCAGGAACACAAGCGGAACGTGGAGCTTGTGTTGGCGAGACTCCAAGAGCAGGGTCTGAAAGTGAACTTGCCAAAATGCCAATTCATGGTGCCTAAATTGGAGTTTTGTGGCCACCTTGTGGATGCAGAGGGTATACACACCACGGAAGCCAAGGTTGATGCTTTAGTCAAAGCTCCTGCCCCAACCAACGTCCAGCAGCTGCGATCATACCTTGGCTTGCTGAACTATTACCACAAATTCCTGCCAGATCTGGCACACACCTTGTTTCCGTTGAACAAGCTTTTGGAGAAACACTCCAGATGGGACTGGTCAGCTGCATGCCAACGTGCTTTCGAAGTCTCTAAGCGGAAGCTGTTGGCGTCACGCATGCTCGTGCACTATGACCTCCAGAAGCCTCTCACCTTGGCTTGTGATGCCTCACCCTATGGTCTGGGGGCTGTACTATCTCACATCTTACCAGATGGGTCAGAAAAACCAGTGGCATTTGCCTCCAGGTCTTTGACAAAAGCAGAAAGCAATTACTCACACATTGACAAAGAGGCTCTTGCACTGATATGGGCAATTAAGAAGTTTCATCTTTACCTGTATGGTAGGGAATTCACCATACTGACAGACCATAAACCACTCCTTCAGATCTTTAGCCCTGACAAAGGCATCTCTCAGACTACTGCGGCCCGCCTCCAACGCTATGCCCTATTCTTGGGAGCATACAGCTACAAAATCCAGTATCGTGGTCATGATGCCAATGCTAATGCGGACGCAATGTCCCGACTGACAGGGAGGTCGATGGACTCTTCTCCACCGGTCAAGAGTTGTCGTTACACCAACCTGTCCTTCTTGTCTTCTGGGGAGATAGCAGCCCATACAGCCAAGGATACCTTTCTGAAAACAATACTCTCCTGGGTACGGTCCGGTTGGCCTGCAACCGTCACACAGGATTATGAACCTTATTTCCGTAGGCGTATGGAATTAACTGTGGCTGGCAACTGTGTTTTATGGGGAGACCGAGTGATCATTCCACAGACACTCCGGAGACACATTCTGGACTTGCTACATACTGGTCATCCCGGGGGCACACGTATGAAACAAAAGGCCCGAGGCTATGTGTGGTGGCCAAACCTAGACTCAGATATCACGACATATGTGAATGCTTGTGCTGGATGTGCACAAACGGCAAAAGACCCTCCTCGAGGGTGCGTCCAGCCCTGGACTTGGCCCACGGTTCCTTGGTTTCGCCTACACTTGGACTTTGCAGGCCCGATCAGAGGACATACCTTCTTGATCATAGTGGACGCCCATTCAAAGTGGCCTGAGGTAATTCCTGTTACTCAGCCAACGACTAAGGCAACGGTTTCCATACTGTTACATCTCGCTGCTACGTTTGGATACCCCAGAGAAATCGTCACAGACAACGGTGCACAATTCACCAGTCAGGAGTTTCAGCGTTTCCTGACTGCCCACAACATCAAGCACAAGTTGACCGCACCCTACCACCCGGCTACAAATGGTCAAGCAGAACGGTTTGTGCAGACTTTTAAACGCTATTTCAAAGCTACAGTGGCTGCAAGTAAACAACAGTCCCTGTCACCCCAGCAGCTGGACTCCTTCCTTTCTGCCTACAGAAACACACCACATGCAACCACCGGGAAAACTCCAGCAGAACTCCTTCTGGGTCGGCAGCCATGGACTGTTTTGGACATGCTCCGCCCTCAAACAGTCCAGGAACATGTACTGCAGTCCCAAGACAAGATGGTCAAACACCATGAGCTCCCCCGATTCACAGCCCAACAAACGGTATGGGCCCGATCTTATGGGGCTTCCAACACCCGTTGGCTTCCTGCTGTCATTGCAGAGACTTTGGGACCCAAGATGTATAGGGTCTGCCTGGAAGATGGTTCCATTTGCAGACGGCATGCGGACCAACTGCGTCCTCGGTTTCAACTGCCCGAATCCCTGACGCCGGCTGAACCACCAGTGTCGCAAGGAACTGCTCCCAGCGGATCAGAATGCACGGGGACTGATGATTGGGGGGACTCTGAACTTTTGCACTCGGCTCCAACAGAGCCCTCCAGCCCTGGTCCGGAGGTCTGTTCACCCACTGAGCTGGTGGATCCGTTCTTGGCCCCGCCGGGGCCGATTCCGGCCAGCCCTGTTCCCTCCGGTCCCGAGTCGCTGGGTGCCCGCCCTCAACGACACTGTCGCCCTCCTGACCGGTTTCAGCTTCAAGACCCGTTACGAGACTTTCGAAGGGGTCGCCGAAAGTGATCCGATGACATTGTATCCCCGCAACTGTCCCTGGTTCACATCTGGATGCAGGAATCTCCTGTGTTTGGAGGACTGTTATTGGACAGTTATTAGTTAATGTTTTGTGCCTTTTCTTGTTTTGTTGTAATTTGTTTTTTTTAGGGATGGATGGAAGGTGTTATACCTGAAGGGTTCCACATGTACTGTCACTTTAAGGCTGGCTCCACCCAGGAGTGATGACAAGGGTCAAGGGGCAGAGTAGCCATCTTAGAGCACATGTAAGGAAGCATAATAAGATGTACTGTCCTGAGATGCAGGTTGCAGTGTACAGTGAGTACTGAAATAAACATCCATTGTCCCAGACCAGAGTCTTGTGTCTCTCACAACTCAGAGGATATAACAATAGTGATGTACCGGTGCACTGTGATAGTGAAGTACCGGTGCACTGTGATAGTGAAGTACCGGTGCACTGTGATAGTGAAGTACCGGTGCACTGTGATAGTGATGTACCGGTGCACTGTGATAGTGATGTACCGGTGCACTGTTATAGTGATGTACCGGTGCACTGTGATAGTGAAGTACCGGTGCACTGTGATAGTGAAGTACCGGTGCACTGTGATAGTGAAGTACCGGTGCACTGTGATAGTGAAGTACCGGTGCACTGTGATAGTGAAGTACCGGTGCACTGTGATAGTGAAGTACTGGTGCACTGTGATAGTGAAGTACCGGTGAATTGTGATAGTGAAGGTGTGAAGGTACCAGTGCACTGTAATAATGAAGTACGTACCAGTGCACTGAGGCAGAAAGTTTGAGGCAACTATGGACTCTTCGTGGTAGAGCAAAGACTGAAATATTCTGATCGTAACCAGAAGAGATTGGAAAAGGATCTCACTGAACAAATTAAACATTTTACGATGGATGAATTTCGAGCCCTCAGGGACCTTATGCTTCTTTATGAAGAAAGTTCTGGTGATTCATCTGCTCCCCCTGATGAGCGCACATCTCGGGGTACCACTTGCACTATCACCGATCTACGCTCCAAACCTACTACTGACACATGTTTTAAACCTAAATCTCATCACTTCCCCGATCTACTAACCTGCCCCAATGTTTGGGGATTTCTGCAGCTCACCATTAGGGACCTTAAATCCCGACAATGGTCTATACCTGATACGAATCTGACTTCTAAACAAACTGAAGCCCTGAAATCACTTAGTTCCCGCAGGGATATTGTAATCAAGTCCTCTGATGAGGGTGGGGACATTGTCATCATGTCCCACCCTGAATATCAGAAGATGTGTTTGAATATTCTTAAAAACAACGAATGGTACTATCCTATCAGTATTGATCAAATTTCTCTATTTGCGGAGGAATTGTGATCCACACTTAGCCACTTTCTATGCACTTCCTAAAGTGCACAAGGATCTGTCTGATCCTCCAGGCAGACCCATTATTTCTGGTAATGAATCTCTGACGGAAAAAGCTAGCAGGTATGTGGACTCTGTATTAATGCTTCATGTGATTTGTTTACCGTCCTACATTCGGGACATCTCCTGCGACATATAGAGGGGACCCATGTTTCCCCCGGATGCTCTGCTTGTTGCTGTGGATATAGAGGCTTTGTACTCTAGTATCCCGCATGAGTGGGGCATCCGGGAGATTGGGTCCTTCCTGATGGAGCAGCTACCTGGCCACATCGCTTTGTTTTGAATATGCTTAGATTTATCCTGACTTAGGATTTATCCTGACTCATAACCACTTTACTGCGGATGTACTTACAAAGACAGGGAGTAGCGATGGGCACTTGCTGTGCTCCCTCCTACTCTAATCTATACTTGGGTGGCTGGGAAAGGTGGAGTTTTGCAAATGAGCAGTTTGAGTGTTAGCTGAATAAAGTATTGGTTTTGTTACATTGATGACCTGCTCATTATTTGGACAGGATCCAGAGATGAACTTTTTTCCTTTCTGGATATTTTTAATATCAATGACTTTAATCTGAAGTTTACCCATAGCATCAGCCCCACTCAAATTGCTTTTCTGGACCTTACCATCATGATTGATGATAAGGGTGAACTAGTTACTGATTTCAGATCTCTTACAAAGCAGACTCTTGGCCAGAGGATACTCTAAAACACACTTTTAACAAAGCCTGACTGAGGTCTCGTGACGATCTTTTGTACAAATCCTCTACTACCAGTTCGGATCAGCTTTGTCAGTGCGGAAAGGGTAGTATGCTCTGTGCATGATTTTGAACTGCGTTTCACGCCAGTTTTCTGAGACAGTGAGTTTGCGTATCTGTTGATATCCTTCCAGGATTTTTTCCGCTAGGTCGTCTTCACCAAATACCTCAGCCCACTTCTGGACCGGTTGGAGATGGTATTTATCCGACTGGTGAGTAGTCCCCGTTGGTCAGTACAGAGTCTATAAACGACTTTTGAAGGGGGTCGGTACCAACTTAGGTAGCTAACCAGTTGATGATAATAGAAGACGTGAGTTGCTGGGAGAGAAAACTCCCTAGCCAGGACTTGAAAAGGTTTGACTTGTAAGGAAGAGTGAGGTGATTTTGTTGAGTCCTTTAGCATGCCACTGTGCAAAAACATCATGAAGAGTAGATGGAAGGAACATTGGGTTTCCTTGGATTGGTAGGTGACGAGATATGCTCGAGGGGAGGCCCAGGAGTTTTCGCGTCTCCCTCCAAGCTATAATTGTGTCTCTGACAATCACATTAGATTTGAGATGGATTGGCAGCTTGTTGGGGTTAGAGTGAAGGATGGCTGACAGGTTGTGCGGGAGCACTGCTGCTTCTTCTAGGCCGGTGTTTGAGTACCTGGACTTGCCAGATAGCCAGTCAAGACCCTGTCTAAGTAAACATGCTAGATTATAAAAACGAATATTGGGCAAGCCCGCCCCCCCTTTGGACTTAGGGAGAGACATCTTTTGCAATTTGCAGTCAAATTCATTACCCGCTTTTCTGCCAATTTGCGAGTGTCTATGTCTCGTCATTGGCACTTATTGGCTGAAGATCCAACTCTTTCCAAGTATGTACGTCCGATCCCTGAATTGGTTTTTAAACGAGCTGTCTCCTTGCGGGATACTCTAACCTCTTGTCATTATGTGCAAACCTCAGATTCCTCTCCAAGATCAATGTAGGGAACATATCGCTGCGGGAGATGCAGTCGTTACCCCTGGGTCACAGAAGGCAAGGGTATCTGTTTACCTAATGGACAATGGCATCAGTCTCGATGTCATGCTGATTGTTCCACTAGGGGTGTCATCTATTTAATGCCATGTAAATGTCATGCTTTTTATATTGGTAAGACTATCCGCGAGTTGGCTTGAGAATCAGAGATCATGTATATTGTTCAGGATCTGGTAAAATGACCACTTCGGTTGCCAGGCATATAGGCCTACATCATAGGTTTGACAATTGATCAGTATCCTTTTTTGCACTCGAGGTTATCTCTCCCAATCCCAGAGGAGGTGATTGGGACAACATGATCTTGAGAGCTGAAACCCTGTGGATGGAAAGATTATCGGCTACCCAGTACTCTGGAATTAATGAGATGAATTCATAAAAACTGTTTTTATAGTTATGGATTCGTCTAAATTCGATTGATGTATAGGTGTCCATTATTCACTTTTGGTCCTCTTGTTTTCCTTTCACTTCTTTCCCTGGAGCGGTTATGGATGTTTCTTTGTCTCATCCTTTATCTCCTCTTCTTTTATTCGATCGCTGAAGTCATACCTGCCATTGCCATTGATGTTTCTTTCTGACTTGCGTTTTATGTGCTATGACTTGTTTCGTGATTTAATAAGTATCATTGACACTAGTGTACATGTTTCTATTTCAATTTAAATATTGTTTATTGTATGTATCTATGCAGTTATCTCCTTTTCAATACCTGTTTAATTTATCCCCCTTACAATGCATTACTGTGTTTGGAGCCCTCATGATTGTTTTTCCGATTCCTTCAACTGGGTGGGTCTCTGTTATCTTGGGCGAGTGTGTGATCATCTGTTCCTTGTGCTTCCTTACTCGTCCACCTGGTGGTGCTTGGGGTATTGGACGCCTATTGGGACAGGCAAACAGCAATTATCAGAGAGGTCTTCCCCCTCTCTGGTTCTATTTGCCATTTTTGCGGTACTGCGCATTCACGGTCCGAGATCGTATCCAGTGACGTCACTGTCCGTTAACCCAAACGGACCTGCCCACTGCATGGAAGGTACTGTGTCACACACACCTTCCCACAGGAGGGACTGCAGACAGGGCTAGGATCTCTCTCACTTCCCTCCCCCTTTCTCTTCCCCCTTCTCCCCTCTCCTCTTCCCCCTTCTCCCCCTCCCCTCTCCTCTCCTCTTCCCCCCTCTCTTCCCCTCCCTCCCCCTCCCTCTCCCCTCCACCACAACCCTGCACGCTTTATGTAGCTCACCCTGCACATATACTGTACAAAGAGCACTCTTCAACCCTGCACTCTGCACATAGCGCACACCTCAAACCTGCACTCTGTACATAGTACACCCCTCAACCCTGCACTCTGTACATAGCGCACCCCTCAACCCTGCACTCAGTACGTAGCAAGCCCTGCAACCGTGCACTCAATACATAGTGCATCTCGGAACCCTGCACTCAGTACATAGTGCACCCCGCAACCCTGCACCCAGTATGTAGTGCAAGCCTGCACTCTTTTTGTAGCGCACCCTGCACTACAAGAATGTAGTAAAAAAAAGCAGACTCCAAACACTCCTGATCTCTGCATTCTGTGCAATACAAACTCCTGACCCCTGCATTTTGTGCATTACACCCACCTGACCCCTGCATTCTGAGAATTACACCCTCCTGACCCCTGCATTCTGAGCATTACACCATCCTGACCCCTGCATTCTGTGCAATGCTGCATCCTGTGCTTTACACCCTCCAAACCCCTGCATTCTGTGCATTACACCCTCCTGTCCCCTGCGTTCTGTTCATTACACACTCTCGACCCCTGCATTCTGTGCATTACACACTCCAGACCCCTGTGTTCTGAGCATTACACACTCCTAACCCCTGTGTTCTGTGCATTACACACTCCTAACCCCATGCACTCTGTACATTACACCCTCCTGACCCCTGCATTCTGAGCATTACACCCTTCTAGCCCCTGCATTCTGAGCATTACACACTCCTAACCCCTGCATTCTGTGCATTATGTACTTCTGGACCATGCTCTCTGTGTGTCATGTGCTCCTAAACCCAGCACTGACTACAGCACTTTGAATGTTACATATTCCCGATCCTTGAACATGTTGCATTACACACACTGGACCACTGCAGCCTGTGTTATGTATCCTAAACCCAACACTGACTGCAACACACAGTGTGCATTAGATATCCCAGACCCCTGTGCCCTGCCTCACACTCTCCTGCACTATATACACAATACTGTACATTATATACTTCTCACCAAAGTGTTCATTGTCTCAACAGTTGCTGGTTGCTATGCAATCCCTGACTATTATAATGAAGTTCTTTCTTTAAGGTAGGCTCAGACAAAGCAATGAAAGCATATTATATACAAGGAAACCTGGGTTTTGTTTAACCCCGCTCTGTAAGCCCCTCCCACTTGTAAGATAGGCCACACCCACATTTTGCTGCAGCACGCACCGCAGGTTGTCTTTTGCCTCAAGTGTCCTTCATTGGGAAGTTCAAAAGTTGGGAAGTATGCTATTGCACAACATAACTGAACCAGAACTTGCAGCAGACTTGCAGAACGTTTGCAAAGAAAGTTGATCTGGAGTCATGCAATGCGGACTTGCTGCAATTGTGCAAACTTATGAAGCTTGGCCAGTCTAGCAATAGCTCAGCAAGTCATTTTCAAACTCGCAGCTCAATTGCTTGCTATCTGGGTAAGGACATTAGTGAGTACAGACTGGAGTGAGAGATCTCTGAGACTCCGTGCTGATCCTATCTCTAGTAGTGCTAGAGCAATGTTTCTCAAACTTTTTGTCTTGTGAAGCACCAAAAAGATCTAAAAATGTTCACGGCACAACGGAAAAGATTTAACAATTTTTGTGGTGACAAACTTATTTATTACATATATATTTAACTTTAAAGTGTAAGTTCACATTTACAGAAAAATCTGTAAGCTGAACTTACACAGGACCCCCTTCTCACACCCCCCCCCATCCCGCTAACCTGCAGCGCGGCGATCTCCTGTTCTGAGCCCTGCTATCGCCGCTTCACCGGATTGGGGTTTAGATATCCCCTCGGCATTTACTCTACTTCTTTCACGCTGAACAGGACGGGCTATGCAGGATATGATTAGTCGGTGCCGCCCGTGTGATGGCGCTGACCAATTAGAATGCTCCGAAACGTAGACGGGGACATTTTGGAGATTAAGCCGAGGGGATTTCTAAGCCCCGGTCCCGTGAGGCGGCGATAGCAGGGCTCGGAATGGGGGATCACCGTGCTGCAGGTCAGTGGGACGGGGGGGGGGTGGGGGGGGGTGGGTGAGGAGGGGGTCCTGTGTAGGTTAACCTTACAGATTTTTTTTTTTTTTTTTTTAAATTTTTTATTTATGTTAGGAACAGGGTCCACAGGGACCAATACAATACAAAATAACATACAATACAGTTTCTGAACATCTAGATTATATCACCTGTTGTTTCAACATCTACACATTTAACTGTTACATGACGGCATTAGATATTAAGTTATGAAGTAATGTTATGTTGATGTTCCATATATCCCATATGCGGCTTATAGTATTGTCTATTGTTAGTGAACCGTTATCCCGTGGGGCCTGTCCCCTACTCTTTTTTCTTTTTAAAACAGATGTTTATAGTTGTTCCCCTCCGTGTTCGGTCCTCCCACTACGGAGGGCCGAGACGGAGCGGAGTGAAGGAAGAGGAAGTTAGAAAGTAGGATAACAGAGGGAGAGGTAGAAGTGGAGGAGAGGTAGGGGGAGGGAGTTGGGGGGGGGGGGGGTGCAGGTATGGGTGTAGCCCGCGACCATGGGGCACTGTTTGCATTCTAGCGGGGCTCATCAGGAAACACATGCATATCTTTCAGGGATCCTTACGCTTAGTGCCTTACATATCTTATTATGAGCCTCTCAGGTCTCTACCTTCGTCTGAGTATATGAACATGGTCCATAGTTGCCATGTTTTGGTAAAGGTTTCCTGTCTCTTCTGTGCTGTGAGTATGAGGTCTTCCATGTTCCGTATGTCCTCCACCTTTTGGAGCCATAGGTCAATGGTCGGGGGATGAGGAGATTTCCAGCACAGCGGAATGCAGGCCTTGGCCGCATCTAGCAGGTGTCGTATCACTGACCTTTTATAAATTTTGTCCGGAGTTTCTGAGATATGCAAGAGGAAAAAAGCTGGGTCGTCTGTAATGACTCGTTCCGTTTGTTTTTGGATTGTTTCGCGTATCACTGTCCAGAAGTGTGTCAGTTTGGGGCAGGACCAGAATATGTGGAGCAAGGTTCCCTTTTCAGCTTGGCATCGCCAGCATCGGTCCGAAGTTGTTGGGAATATCTTGTGTAATAGTGCTGGGGTTCTGTACCATCTTGAGATAATTTTATAATTCGTTTCTTGTATCTTGGCGCAGATGGAGGATTTATGTGTATATCTGAGGGCTCGTTGTCTTTTAGTAGAGTCAAGTTGTATTCCCAATTCCTCCTCCCACTTAAGAAGCCCTGGGGGTGTGAAATCGTCTGATGGTGTGTTTATGAGGGCGTAGGTCAGTGAAAGTGTGTGTGTAAGGGTCCCCGTACCGTTGCAGGTCTCTTCTAGCGTTGTCAGTGTTAGGTCATTTTCTGTTGGGGGTGTAATGGAGCTTAGGAAATGGCCCAACTGGAGAGCTCTCATGAAGTCCAGTTGGAATGGCCCTGAAGGGTCTGAGAGTTCCATTGCTGTTTTCCATCGTCCATTTTCACTAAAGTGGGAGGCCTGGTGCTTGCCCAACCCCATAAGACTTCTGAATGGTTCGTCTCGTATACCTGGAGTGAAGAGGGGGTTGCCCAGTATCGGGTAGAGGGGCGAGTTCAGGGATGAGAGGGAAGTCTGATCTATGAGGCGAGCACATATGCGTGATGTATTTCCGATCAATGGGTGTTGTCTAACCTCTAGTGGCAGACTCGAGTAACACCAAGGGCTGCCGCGGAGGGGGATATCACTTTGTGCCTGCTCTATTTGGGTCCATAATTTGGTGTCCTGGTGGCGGCACCAATCAATCAGTCTTCCCAGGTGTATTGCCTGGTAGTAGGCACGGACATTGGGGAGGGCTAATCCTCCGTGTAGTTTGGGGAGGACCAGTAGTGTATGAGCTATTCTAGGTTTCTTCTTGGCCCAAACAAATTCTGAGAGTGCTGCTTGTACTTGCTTGAAATAGGAGGACGGGATATGTACGGGTAGTGCCTGCATTAAATAGAGAAATTTAGGTAGGATCATCATTTTCAGGATGTTACATCGGCCTAGCCAGGAGTGCAGTCCTGGCTGCCATGTTTTAAGTAGCTCTTTTACTCTTTTTAGGAGCGGGGGGAAGTTAAGGTCATATAGGGATGAGAGTTTTTGGGGTATATATGTACCCAGATATTTCAAAGCGGTATTCGTCCACTTTAATTTAATGCTAGCCTGGAGGTGTGGTAGTTGAGAGGGCGAAATGTTTATTCCCATTGCCTCTGATTTTGTAAAATTAATTTTCAAATTGGATAAGGTGTTGTATGTAGCGAATTAGCGTAGAAGATTAGGAAGCGAGACCGTTGGGTTAGAGAGTGAAAACATAAGGTCGTCAGCGTATGCGGACACTTTATGTTGGGTTTGATTTAACCCTATGCCCATGATATCAGGGTTTCGCCGTACGTGACATAAGAAGGGTTCAAGGGATAGTGCAAATAGGAGGGGTGAGAGTGGGCAGCCCTGACGTGTCCCGTTTGTTATGGAGAAGAGATCGGATAGCACTCCATTGGCTCTTACCCTTGCCTTTGGTGTCGTGTACACTGCCGAGATCCATTTCAGCATGTTGCTGCCTAGGCCTATGTGTCGCAGCGTAGCAAACATAAAAGCCCAGTTTACTCTATCAAATGCCTTCTCAGCATCTGTGCTGAGAAAGACACTTGGAGTTTTGGTGGTGGTGACGTGGTGAAGCAGGTTTAGGACTTTAATGGTGTTGTCCCTTGCCTCTCTAGCTGGGACGAAACCCACTTGGTCCAAGTGAATTAGCTGGGGTATGTGTAATTGCAGTCTAGTGGCTATTATTTTGGTAAGCAGCTTCAGATCAGTATTTAATAAGGATATTGGTCGGTAGCTTCCGCATTGGGTCGGGTCCTTCCCTTCTTTGGGAATTACTGCTATCTGTGCCTGTAGTGTTGTGTCATGGAGTCTGCTCCCTTTACCTAGGTCGTTAAAGAGGTTGGTCAGGTGGTTACCTAGTGATGGAAGAAGGGCCTTGTAATATTGGATCGTAAGACCATCCGGTCCTGGTGCTTTGTTTGGTTTGGTGTCTCCTATGGCTGTCTGTATGTCCGTCAGGGTTATAGGTTCCTCAAGAATAGCTCGTGTTTCAGTTGGTAAGTTGGGCATGGCTGAGTCAGCTATGTATTGCATTATATGTTCAGGTGAGGGTTTTTCCCCCCTCAGATTGTAAAGAGATTCATAGAATAGCTTAAATTCCTGGGATATTTGTTGGGGCAGGGATTTTTTTTGGCCTGTGGGGGAGTGTATGTGCGGAATGTACGATGCCGCGGCCTGTGATCTCAGTGCTTGCGCTAGTAATTTCCCACATTTGTTGCCGGACTCATACATCTTCCTGCGGGAGATTTGGAGTGCGGCCTTGGCTTTAAAATGCAGAAGGTCTTTCACCTGCATACGTACAGTGTCCAGTTCCGCTCCTAGAGCTCTGGTCGGTGTTTGTTTGTGTGCAGTCTCTAACTTGTTGAGTCTGTCAAGTAGGGCCGAAATTTGGGCAGTTCTCTGTTTTTTAGTCCTCGCGCCATGTTTAATTAGCACGCCACGTATCACCGCTTTGTGCGCCTCCCATACGAGTCCCTTGTCACAACCCTCAGTAGTATTAGTCTCAAAATATTGGGTAATTTCTTTGGAGATGTCTGCTAGAATTTCAGGGTCTTGGAGGAGGTATTCGTTAAGCCTCCATGGTTTTTTCTGTCTCGTATGTACGTCGTTTATTGTGTATTGCAGCATGACCGGGGCGTGATCCGACCAGGTAATAGAACCTATGGTCACATCTCGGACTGCTTGAAGTTGGCAGTGCGGGATCAGAAAAAGGTCTATACGGGAGTACACCTGGTGTGTGCGGGAGAAGAAGGTGTAGTCCCGTTCCCCCGAGTGGAGTAGTCGCCACACATCCACTAGTCTCGCTGTATGTAGTGCCGTGTGAATTGTTTCTCGCGAGTGTCTCGAGGTCGAGGATGTGCCCGATGAGGTGTCTTCCACGGGTAGCAGAGGTATGTTTAGGTCCCCTCCGAGAATGAGTTGGCCCTCTGAAAAATTGTGAAGAGACTCTAAGTGTTTCTTGATAAACGAATCTTGTTGGATGTTTGGGGCGTACAGGCTTGCAATCGTCACCCTTACATCTCCAATCATCCCTTTAAGGAACAAGTATCTCCCCCCCGGGTCTGCTCTCACGTCTATCAGCTTCCACGGGACTCTCGCTGCTATTTGGATGGAAACCCCTCTAGATTTATTTTCTGAGTAGGTTGCATGATAAACTGTTGGATAGAATCTATTTTTTAAAATTGGGTATTTGTTATCCTTAAAGTGTGTTTCCTGAAGCAGGACAATGTCGGCCTTCATGCGTTTCATGTCGTTTAATAACATCCGCCTTTTCTCTGGTATGTTCAGGCCCTTGGCGTTTAGGGTGACTACCTGTAGTGTGTCCATGGTCGCGGGGGGGTGGGGAGGAGGGGGGGGTGGGGGGGGTTAGGGTCTGGGTTGGGTGGATGGGTTAGAGGGGTTCCGGAAAAGAGATTAGAGGGATGGGGTGAAAACAGAAGTGTAGTTAGAAAAGATAGGATGTAATAGATTCCCGGGTTTAGGCCGGGTGAGGGTCGCCGTGCACTGTCTAGCAGTGACCGGTGTCTAATTCCTACAGCTAAATTGCTGTTCTAACGTCTGCCAGAGCCTGCTGGTAAGACGTCTGCCTATTTGTGGGAGTGTCTAGCTAGGGCCGATAGGAGGGTCCCTTGTTCCTCCCCGGGCCATGGACGATGAGTGTGTATGAGAGAGAGCATGAGTTCTATCTAGGTCACTGTATGGACAGTTATCCTAAAGACTTATTGGGGGATATCTTTGTTTGTAGACGGGCACAAAAAGAGAGAGAGGTATAAATACGAAGAAAGACGGAAAGCAAGAACCAAGAAAAAAAAAAACCAAACCAAAAACAGTAATGGCATTTCAGAACCTGTGATAGCCGCGGTTGTAGCCTGTACCGTAAACTGTACGTACTCACCCGCTGGCCCTAGCATTATAGTCAAGCAATCATGTAATCAACATTTCACAAGAAAAAATTCCCCCAGTATCTATGCATGTCCCCCCTCCCCGGTCCCCGCCGAAACGGTCCCCACTCTTCCACATGACTTCGTTTCAGGGCATGGCAGTGGAGCCTCGGGAGGTTCGGGGTCTCGCCATATGTATCAAGAAATACATCACCAGATCTCGTCCCTCCCCCACCCCCATCAAGCTGATCATATAGTAACCGTGGTCAAGCCCCCCAGAGTCTTAGATGAGCTTAAAGTTACCCGAGTCCCAGATCTCCACAGAGAGTCCGGTCCAGCTGCAGGCATCCGTGTCCATGTTAGTTTTTCTGGGAGTGGTGGATAATGGTAAGCACAAGGGGAGTTCCCCCACCTACTCCCTCACTCTTGGACATATCACCTGGGTGAAGTCTCCTAAGTGCCCCCTCCCGTAAGTTCCGGATCCCCGGCGGAGGGCACGCTATAATCACATCAGGGTGGGCAAGTGGAGGTCTTCCAGCCATGTATGTAGCCTTCCTGTCTTCCAATAGAAGGTCCTCTGGCAGATGGTGTTGGGGATGATTAACTGGGCTGTCAGTGGGCGTGTGTGAGTAATGTAATCGAGTGTGCAATTCACCCACCTTTCAGCCTGTGGTCTTCGGGTTCCCCCGTGGGCATCTCTTTCTGCGTAGATGGGGCTCCAGCTGTGTAGATGGGTCAGGTGTCGGTACCACGGTGTCGTTAGCGTTGGGGGGGGTGGGTGAGGTCATGGGATCTCGTTTAGCCTGGGAGTCTATTCCTCCTTTGCGTCGGTGGTGAAGTGACAATGGCCGGCGCCGTGCCAAGTAGGTGCACTGCTCTGGCGAGTCCGCCTCTCCTGGCGTGGCCGCCAGACATCTTCTCGTCCCTTGTAAAACACAGCGGGGGGGGGGCGGGGGGGGGGTCTAAAGGGGACACAACTCAGGGGAAAACAGCGGCCAGTCGGGAAGTTATCAGGACGCAGTCTAACACAGGCATGATCATGTAGCAATGGGTTTATGACTCACGTGTGCCATCAGTAAGGATCGCTTGGGATCTTCCCCCGGGTCTTTGGGGCCGTGATGGTTGGTTGCTTCTGCTGGGATACGGGCCCGTACGTCCAGTCGATCTTGCTATCTTCCCCAGCCAGTTCTGCACAGGGATCGACTCCGTTCCCAAGAAGGCAAATAGTTCCGGGAGATCCGCCGGTGTTCTGAGAGTGAATGATGAGCGGTCGTTGCGGAACGTTACTGCCAGGGGGTAACCCCATCTGTAAGTGCAGCCGGACCTCCTTGCTTTTTCCAGAATTGGCTTCAGCATAGCACGGCGATGGAGTGTGGCTCTGGAGAGGTCCGGCAGAATTTGTATGCGCGCCCCATCAAAATCTATTTCGCCCTGTTCCCAGGCTTTCCTCATCAGTGTTTCTTTCTGTGCATAGCGATGGAGGCGGCACAGGACATCTCGGGGTCTCGTCGGGTCGGTCGACTTGGGGCCCAGTGTACGATGTACCCGATCTATTTCCAGGGTCGTCTGAGTGTTGTCCAGGAGTCTGTGGAAGATCGCAGTCACGGACGCAGCCAGGTCCTCCGGTCCGGTGGCTTCTGGAAGGCCCCGCAGCCGCAGGTTGTTGCGGCGGCTACGGTCCTCCATTTCCTCTAGCTGGAGCTGCATCCCCTGCGCTTCTCTGGCATTAGAGTCTTGTGTGTCTTCCAGATGCCTCACTTTTGCTTCTAAAGTAGAGAGGAGTGTTTCGCTGGATGAAACCCGGTCCTCTATCCCCTGTAGTTCCTCCCGGACCTCCTGTATGTCTCTTGTGTGGGCATCTTCTATTCTTGTAATCAGTGCCTCAATGTCTGCTCTCGTGGGTAGCGCCTCTATGTCGGCTCGTGTGGGGAGAGCCCTCAGCATAGTACGGATGTCCTCATCCAGGCCGGTCTGGCTCTGTGAGGGGCCGGCCATGTCCGATTGGAATAGTGCCGGTGTACCGATGGGGGTTTCCAGTTCTGGAGTATGTGTGGTTGTTGGGGTGCTCTCAGTGTGGGTAATAGAGCTCGGTTCCGTGCGGGCTGCACGTGGTGGAGTTACAATGGCGCCAGGGCTCGGCCTCTGTGTCTGCCCAAAGAAATGGGGAATACCAGGCTGTGCAGTGGAATCTCGGGTCCCCCGAGTTGCCGATCTTGTCCCGTACTTGTTCCGGTTGCTCATGCCTCTCTCATGGCGTGTAAAGTCGGATTAAAAGTCCATGTATGCCGGTTCGGGCCAGGGAGCTCCTCCAGGACACTTCTTTACTCGGCCATTGCTAAGCCACGCCCCAACCTTACAGATTTTTCTGTAAAGGTGACCTTACCTTTTAAATTTAATGTGAAGAATGTGCCTGCTTTCGAGAGCAAAGTCGATAAACAGAACAAACAAATAGAGCGGTCTCTATAATTATAATATAATTAGAGCGATCGCGTTCTCCGGAGATCTCGCACAAGTCTTGCGTTACAAAAGGAACCGATGAATGACAGACTGACGGGGATTACATTTTTCTATATATGTTACTTTTTACATTTTTGCGACATTGATTTACGATTTATTTTTCGATATATTCAAGGTTTCAAAACGCAAGCAATTTTAAATATTTTTCAAAACACCCACGGCACACCTGCAAACCTCACGCGGCACATTAGTGTGCCACGGCACACAGTTTAAAAATCACTGTGCTGGAGTCAGAGTTGCTCAAAGGGGACATTGTACCCGGTGTCCTGGTATAGCTCAGTCCACTAAATGCTTGTGCAAGGACTGCTCACAAAAATAGGAGGGTGATTAGTGTCCTCGAGTTGCTGCTAAAGTTACTGGAGTATCTCACAGTTATCCTACCCTTATCTAAGTTCAAAAACTAACCCTAAACCATCAGAAAAGCATACCCCAAGACTGTTGATTGATCCAAAGGTGTGCCTGTGACTGTGTGCCTGGCTGCAGTTGCAACTACAGGAAAAGACCCGAGGGACCTAAACTACGGGCTCCCGTGGGAGTGAGCACTACAGCTAAATGTGTCATTTTAGAAACCCATGTAAACGAGTCGTAAAAGGAATACAGTACAGTTCCAATACAGTTTAATACAAGTGGGCTAGGAGGTCACTGCTCGTAAAAACGTGCAATCTAATAGGGAGGAGCAAGTGATACAAAGGGAAATAATTGTGTGAGGATGAGCTGATGGAGAAAATAAATGCAGAGCTTTTAAGTGGAGGATGTATAGGCTTCCCTGAAGAGATGAGCTTTTAATGATTGAATGAAGGTGGACAGAGTAGGAGATAGCCAGACAGATTGGGCTAGGATAACTGGACATATTGGGGTGGGATAGCCAGACAGACTGGGTTAGGAACCAGTCAGATGTGGGTAGGAACCAGACAGATTGAGGCAGGATAATCGTACATTTTGGGGTGGGATAGCCAGATAGGTTGGGGTGCGCTGGTGTCAGAAACCATGAAATCAGACCAAGTAGAGTTAAATCACACTTGTTTAACCACTTGCCTACCAGGCACCAACACCCCCCTCCCATCCAGACCAATTTTCAGCTTTCGGTGCTCTCACGCTTTGACTGACAATTACTCAGTCATGCAACACTGTACCCAAATGAATTTTTTGTCCTTTTTTTCCCACAAATAGAGCTTTCTTTTGGTGGTATTTGATCACCTCTGGGTTTTTTATTTTTTGCGCTATAATTGAAAAAAGACAGAAAATTTTGAAAAAAAACGCATTTTTCTTTGTTTCTGTGATACAATTTAGGAAATTATTAATTTTTCTTCATAAATTTTGGCCACAATTTATACTGCCACATATCTTTGGTAAAAATAACCCAAATTAGCGGATATTATTTGGCCTTTGTGAAAGTTACAGACTCTACAAACTGTGGTGCGAATCATACAAAATTGATCACATCTGATGTACTGGTGGCCTATCTCATTTCTTGTGACCCGAACAAGCCAGGAAAGTACAAATACCCCCCAAATGACCCCTTTTTTGAAAGTAGACATTCCAAGGTATTTAGTAAGAGGCATGGTGAGCTTTTTGATGTTGTCATTTTTTCCCACAATTCTTTGCAAAATGAATTATTTTTTTATTTTTTATTTTTTTTCTACAAAATTGTCATTGTAATAGGTTATTTCTCTCACCTGGCATGTGTATACCACAAATGACACCCCAAAATAAATTCTGCTACTCCTCCTGATTATTACGATACCACATATGTGGGACTTTTCCACAGCCTGGTCACATAGAGAGGCCCAACATGCAGGGAGCGCCATCACGTGTTCTAGGAGCATAAATTACGCATCTAAATTGTTGACTACCTATTACACTTTTGAAGGCCCTGGAGCACCAGGACAATGACACGTGACACTGACGACACGTGACACTGACGTGGCACTGATGACACGTGACACTGACGTGGCACTGATGACACGTGACACTGACGTGGCACTGATGACATGTGACACTGACGTGGCACTGATGACACGTGACACTGACGTGGCACTGATGACAGATGGTACTAATACGGGGCACTGATGACACGTGACACTGATGACAGATGGCACTAATATGTGGCACTGATGAGAGATGGCACTCATACATGGCACTGATATCACGTGGCACTAATATGTGGCACTGATGCGAGATGGCACTAATACGTGGCACTGATGCGAGATGGCACTAATACGTGGCACTGATGACAGACGGCACTAATACGTGGCACTGATGACACATGACACTGATGACAGATGGCACTGATACGTGGCATTGATGACAGGTGACACTGATAACAGGTGGCACTGATGACAGATGGCACTAATATGTGGCACTGATGACAGATGGCACTGACGGCAGATGGCACTGGCAGATGGCACTGGCAGATGGCACTGGGGATGGATCTGGCAGATGGCACTGTGGATGGCACTGGCAGATGGCACTGGCAGATGGCACTGGGGATGGCACTGGCAGATGGCACTGGGGATGGATCTGGCAGATGGCACTGGGGATGGATCTGGCAGATGGCACTGGGGATGGCACTGGCAGATGGCACTGGCAGATGGCACTGGGGATGGCACTGGGGATGGATCTGGCAGATGGCACTGGCAGATGGCACTGGGGATGTCATTTTATTTATTTATTTTTTTTTAAAAAAAACTTACGGCGCTGCAGCCGTTCATCTCCCCCTCCTCACACGCTGTCTCTGTGTGAGGAGGAGGAGCGGCGCTGAGAGATGATCTCATATGTTTACATATGAGATCATCTCTCATTGGCCAGGGCGAATGCGCTGTAAACGGCCGCTGTTATTGGCCGTTTACAGCGATCTGTGATTGGCCGTGTCAACACAGAATTTCCCTGCTGCGCGCTCGTGAGCGCGCACAGGGAACGAGGAAAGGGGAGGCCGTCATATGACGGCCTCCCGGGATTTGGCATCCGCGCTGTGGCCGTCATTCGGCTACGGCCGGATGCGAAGTGGTTAATAATAAAAGTAAATAGAACAACATAGTCAAAACATAGCCAGAGTTCGGGAACCGGAACGGATAGTCAGACAATCCAAACGTCAGGGAGCCGGAGATGAGCGTAGTAAAACAGCAAGCAGGATCTGGAGCCAGAAGGGATGTCAGCCAAGCAAGTCTTTTAACAGGAATGCAGGAGATAGTTTCTGTAATGTTGACTAAGGCGAAGGCAGAGATCCTCTGGGCTGGATGGCTTAAGTAGGCAGGACTGACGAGCAGGATGTCATCAACAGCTGAGTACCTGTGGAGAGATAGGAGCTGGCAATTAGCCGACAGCTGAGCCCAGCCTTGACAGATAGGCCCCTTTCACACTGGGGCGTTTTTCAGGCTGTACAGCGCTAAAAATAGCGCCTGTATACCTCCTGAAAAAATCCGGCCCCATTCACTCATCCGGCGGGCTTTCACACTGGAGCGGTGCGCTAGCAGGACGGCAAAAAAAGTCCTGCTAGCAGCATCTTTGGAGCGGTATAGGAGCAGTGTATTCACTGCTCCTATACCGCTCCTTCCCATTGATTTGAATGGGAAACCGCGGTAATACCACGGCAATACCGCCGCAAAGCGCCGCTACGGCGGCGCTCTGCGGGGGGTCTTTAACCCTTTTTCGGCCGCTCGCAGGGGTAAAACCGCACCACGAGAGGCCGAATACCACGGCTAAAACAACGCTAAAGCAGCGCTAAATATAGCGCTGCTTTACCGTCACCGCGGCTCCCGCCCCAGTGTGAAAGGGGCCATAGTCAAACAGATTGGGGCAGGATACCTGACATAATGGGGTAGATTAGCCAGACAGATTGGGGTAGAAACAAGAAAGATTGGGGCAGGATAACCGGACCTAAATAAAGTAGGAAAGTCATACAGAATGGGGTAGGCTAGCCAGATAGTTTGGAGTACAAAACCAGACAGATTTGGGTAGGATAACCGGACATAATGGGCTGGGATAGTCAGACAGATTGGGTTAGGAACCAGTTAGATGCAGGTAAGAACCAGACAGATTGGGGCAGGATAATCAGACATTTTGGGGTAGGATAGCCAGATAGGTTGGGGTGCGATAGTCAAACAGATTTCTGCAGGATAACTGACATAATGGGGTAGAATAGCCAGACAGATTGGGGTAGAAACAAGACCTAAATGGAGTAGGAAAGTCATATAGAATGTTTTTTTTTTTTTGCTATGTCAATTAGAGCAGTGATATGGTCCTCATATATTCTGCATATTGAACCTGACAAATATTATCAGGTTTACATGATAAACTTTCAATGTTACAAATACACAGCCAACAGAAACTTCAATTTATAACTTTGCATTGTGACAGGAGCTGGCTAAACAATGTCTTGATTGTGGTCATCTAAGGGCTTGTTCACACTAACTTTGCCCTCTGAAGAGCAATCCGCTGCATTTCCGATGGGCCGTACAATCAATGGATCATGTTTGGTGGGCAGTATTGTGACACAAGGATAATTCTTGCCATGCCAATATGCAAAGCATCGCAGCTGCAGCATGTGCACACCCCTGTTTTCTGCCTTTGCAGCTTAAAGTGGAGTTCCACCCAAAAATGAAACTTTTGCTTTTTGGAATCCTCCCTCCTTCCAGTGTCGCATTTGCCACCTTTCAGGGGGGATGGGAGAGCAGATACCTTTATAATCCAGGTATTTGCTCCCACTTCCGGGCATAGATATCCATGGGTACCTTCGGATATCTATGCCATATCCGGCGTCTCCTCCGTACCCCCCCCCCCCCCCGCTGTCTTCAGGGAGACACACAGGTCCCAGAAGACAGCCGAGACCTGTGGGATCGCGCAGCGCGACCCACGCATGCACAGTAGGGAACCAGGCTGTGAAGCCGCAAGGCTTCACTTCCTGATTCCCTTACCGAAGATGGCGGTGCCTCCACCCGAGAGACAGATCGGCTTCAGGTGCCGACTTCGCGGGCGTCCTGGACAGGAAAGTGTGCATATTTTTTTTTTTTTTGTATAATCAGTTTTTATTGGAAAAATAACACATAAACAAAACATGGCCACCAATTGTAAAGATAATAAACCGTTGGCTACGTAGAGTCATGGTGGCAACAATAAGAGGTGCTTTGGGTGAACAGACATACATAAAGATAAAGGAAATTCGGGGGTTAAGGAAGTTGTTGTGGGTCCTGAATATGAGGGCAACCATATATTAGCTAGAGGACTGTGTGGGTGAGAAGGGAAAGGTGGGGCGTGAGGTCCCATCTAAGGGTGCCCCATCTCCGGGGTTGAACCTGAGGCTGGGACGCCTCCTGAAATGCAGGAATCGTGTGGTCCCGAGACCTGCAGCTGGAGCCGGGGGGGGGGCTCAATGGCCTCCAACATACACCCCCCGACCCCCCGCCCGCCCGGGGAACCCCACGGCCGTAATAAGTGTCTAGCTGGGACCGCCACCACCTCGGATAACTCTGATATCTACTTTCGTGCTTATAAGGCTATAAGACCCTTATCAGCCAACAGTCCAATGTGAGTTCACATATCATCCACAATATACAGCAGAGGAAAACAATAACCAAAAAGAGGAGAAACAGAGTTAAGATAGGTAAGTCGTAGTTGCTTAGCAACCGAAGGGGGAGTGGGTAGCAGGGAGGGAGAAGCGGGGAGGGGTAGGGGAGGGAGAAGGGGATTGGGGGGGTTAGGTCAGATTACCTGCTTCTTAGGATGGGATGTCATCTTCGTCTGCTCCGGGTGCACCACGCCGAAACGTTAAGTCTAAAGATATGAACTAGTCACTGTGGTCTCTTGGGGGTGGTGTGGCTGTCCCCTGGGCCCTTGCCATCCTAAGCGCCTTAAGTGAGGGATCTGCCAGTTCCAGCAAGGCGACATCTAGGCTAGAGGGAATCTGGTTGGGGTCTGAGGTGTATTCAGCCCAGGGTGCCCAGGTGCTATGAAATCTATCCTCTAGGCCTTTACAGGTGGCCACCCAGTTCTCAGCCTCTTGGATCTCACCCACTTTACTGTGCCACTCTTCTCGAGTGGGGATTCTGGAAGTCTTCCAATATATTGGGACAAGGCGTCTTGCTGCGTTCAGCAGGTGTGGTAGCACAGTCTTTTTGTAACGACTAAGCAGGATCGGGGATATGTTCAGAAGAAAATGTAGCGGGGAGAAAGGGACCTCTATCCCTGTCACTGTTTTTATCTGCTCTTGCAGGTCTTCCCAAAAGGGCTTAATCAGGGGGCATTCCCACCATATGTGAGTTAACGTTCCCCTCCAGCACAGCTCGGATGTGGAAGGGTAGATACAAGGTAAATCTGCAGGTACCCTATACCAGCGAGACATTAGTTTAAAATTTGTCTGATGGGTTTTTGAGTCTATGGAAGATGCGTGGGTGAGGTAGTATAAGTGGGATATCTGCGACTCTGTTAAAGTTAGTCCTAAATCATTCTCCCAGCGTCGGATATAGGCGGGTGTAGTTTGGGGGCCGGCTAAGCTCAAGAGTTGGTATAGCTCTGAGACCAGGTTTGGCGTTGGTTCCTCTGCAGTAAAAATACGTTCAAATGGGGTGAGGGCCGACGGGTCTCTAATCGTGTGTCTATGTATCTGGAAGAAATTATGTAGTTGCCTGTATTTCCAAAAATTCATCCGTGGGCCCTGTCGTCCTGCTGGTAATGCTTCATAACACAGGAGCCTGCCGTCCTTCATGAGTGTACCACAACTGGCGTTCCCATCCTCTACCCACGGTTCAAAGAAAGTCATTTGTTCGCCTGGGGGAAACCATAGGAAACCCCCCAATGGAGCTAGTGGGGACATAGGGGGAGCTAGTTTCCGCTTCGGGTTTATCCTGTCCCATATCGACAGCACATGAGCCATCAGCGGGGAAGTCGTGTCTGATAGCCCCCTATGTTACCGGTGCAACCAGGGTGCATATGACAAGTTCCTGCCCGCCAGACATTTCTCTAGTGGAACCCAGAGTTTGTGAGTATGGAAACGCCAGTCGAATGTCTGGGCCCCATATTTTTTTTTTAAAAAAGTCAGCAGCTACAAATACTGCAGCTGCTGACTTTAAAAAGAAAAAAATTTGGCAGGACCTCCGCTTTAAGGCCCCTTTCACACTGGGGCGGTGCGGGGCGGCGACGGTAAAGCAGCGCTATATTTAGTGCTGCTTTACCATCGTTTTACCCGCGGTATGCGGCCGCTAGCGGGGTGGTTTTAACGGCCGCTAGCGGGGTGGTTTTAACGGCCACTAGCGGCCGCAAAAGGGTTAAAAACCTCCGCAAAGCGCCGCTGCAGCGGCGGTTTGCGGGCGGTATCCCCGCGGTTTCCCATTGATTTCAATGGGAAGGAGCGGTATAGGAGCGGTAAATACACCGCTCCTTCACCGCTCCAAAGATGCTGCTAGCAGGACTTTTGTTGCGGTCCTGCTAGCGCACCGCTCCAGTGTGAAAGCCCGCCGGCTTTCACACTGGAGTGAATGGGGCCGTTTTTTTCAGGCGGTATACAGGCGCTATTTTTAGCGATGTACCGCCTGAAAACCGCCCAGTGTGAAAGGGGCCTTAAAGATAACTCCAATTGGGTGGGGAAAAAATAAAAAATAATATAGCATATACACTGCTACAGTATATACAGTATCGCACAAAATATGTGTGTGTGTGTGTATATATATATATATATATATATATATATATACACAGTATCTCACAAAAGTGAGTACACCCCTCATATTTTTGTAAATATTTTATTCTATCTTTTCATGTGACAACACTGAAGAAATGTCACTTTGCTACAATGTAAAGTAGTGAGTGTACAGCTTGTATAACATTGTAAATTTGCTGTCCCCTAACAATAACTCAACACACAGCCATTGATGTCTAAACTGCTGGATACAAAAGTGAGTACGCCCCTAACCCTAAGTGAAAACGGCCAAATTGGGCCCAAAGTGTCAATATTTTGTGTGGCCACCATTATTTTCCAGCACTGCCTTAACCCTCTTGGGCATGGAGTTCACCAGAGCTTCACAGGTTACCACTGGAGTCCTCTTCCACTGCTCCATGACAACATCACCGGATGTTAGAGACCTTGCGCTCCTACGCCTTCCGTTTGAGGATGCCCCACAGATGCTTAATAGGGTTTAGGTCTGGAGACATGCTTGGACAGTCCATCACCTTTAACCTCAGCTTCTTTAGCAAGGCAGTGGTCGTCTTGGAGATGTGTTTGGGGTCGTTATCATGTTGGAATACTGCCCTGGGGTCCAGTCTCTGAAGGGAGGGGATCATGCTCTGCTTCAGTATGTCACTCACAGTACATGTTGGTATTCATGGTTCCCTCTATGAACTGTAGCTCTCTAGTGCCGGCAGCACTCATGCAGCCCCAGACCATGACACTCCCACCACCACCATGCTTTACTGTAGGCAAGACACATTTGTCTTTGTACTCCTCAGTTTCAGGGTCTTGGCAATCTTCTTATAACCTAGGCCATCTTTATATAGAGCAAAAAAAAATTTTTCAGATCCTCAGAGAGTTCTTTGCCATGATGTGCCATGTTGAACTTCCAGTGACCAGTATGAGAGAGTGAGAGCGATAACACCAAATTTACCACGCCTGCTCCCAATTCACACCTGAGACCTTGTAACACTAATGAGTCACATGACACCGGGGAGGGAAAATGGCTAATTGGGCCCAATTTGGACATTTTCACTTAGGGGTGTACTCACTTTTGTTGCCAGCGGTTTAGACATTAATGGCTGTGTGTTGTTATTTTGAGGGGACAACAAATTTACACTGTTATACAAGCTGTACACTCACTACTTTACATTGTAGCAAAGTGTCATTTCTTCAGTGTTGTCACATGAAAAGATATAATAAAATATTTACAAAAATGGGAGGTATGTACTCACTTTGTGAGATACAATAGAATATATTGTAACTGAACAGTATTAAAAATTACCTTTCCTTTTGAATCTGCAGTGCTGCAAATTTTCTGTAAAAGCCAAAGCAATATGGCAACCTGGAGATGCTCTGTACACCAAATGTAATTTCCTGCTGTGCGATTGGCTCATCGATTTCCCCAGAAGTCTGCACTAAGATACAAGTCAGCTTTTAGGCATCCCCTGCAACAAAAAAATCATTTTAGGTGAGATACTCATTTACAGACAACAAACCGCTTTAGAGCAGAAACAGGTTGGAATCTGCAAAAAAGTTGGTACATCCTTGCAATGTACATTGATCACCCAAAGGGGATTGTTTCTTTCTTCATCAAAGTGGAGTTATTATTTAAAGTGGTTGTAAACGGAGGGGAAAAAAAATAAATCTGCAAGACAAGGCATAATGTGCTAGTATGCATCGCATACTAGCACAATATGAAATACTCACCTTAGAACGAATCCCTCTCAGCGGCACCCGGTCACTGCTGAGAGAGCTGATATCTTCTTCCGTCCTTTCTTCCAGGATCGCTGGCTCCGGTGCTGTGAATGGCTGGAGCCACGGCTCTGGCACTCCCGCGCATATGCCCTGAAGTTCCAGCACAGTAAGCCGGACCTTCAGAGCGCATGCACTGCTGATGTTAGCGGCTGTATGCAAGGTGAATATCTCCTAAACCGTGCAGACGGTAAGGTAAGACTATTATAGTCTTACCTTTAGGTAAAAATCACAAAGCAGGGTTTACAACCGCTTTAAAGGGTTTGTTAACCCATATAAGACAAACACTGCCAGACTCAGGCGTTTTTTACTGCGATTTTCAGCGTTTTTTACCGTGTTTTGCCGCGATTTTGTATAGCGCAAAAGGTCACCAATGTAAAAAGAAGAAAAAAGCCCAAATCTGCCCGATTCGAGCGACAAAAAAGGGTCCGGAACTTGTTTGAGCTTCAGGCGTAGGGCTTTAGGCGTTTTGGAGTGGAGATGTGAACCATCTCCATAGAGAATAATGTATTTTTTCCCCTCTAGTGTTTTGTAGCTTCAGGCTTCAGGCGACAAAACGCTCAGGTGTGAATGCAGCCTTAGAGCCTGGCAGAGCACACTGCAGTAGTCTTTTAGAAAAACGAGCGCTGTAAATACTTATTTAGAGCTTTCTTCAGGCCAGTCACATGACTCACGCCCGCTGTACAGCTCCGATGGATGCATACTGCAGAAGGGGCCGTGATCTCCCTCTGACGTCAGCCAAGGAGATCACATGGCCGCTCAGCCTCCTGCAGTAGTCCTGGAAACCGGCCGAGAGTCATGTGACCTGCTGAAGATAGCGTTAAATCATTATTTACAACGCTCGTTTTTATAAAAAAATGAATGCAGTGTGCTATGCCAGGATATAATATAGGGGCTGGCAGTGAGCACTTACAAATTTTTTATTTTAATAATTGAGGCAGGGGGATCACAGACGTACAGACACTAGCTGACAGGCAGGAAGGATTGGGTATGGGGGAGAGAGGAGAGCTGAGGGGACAGCTGCATATGATGGAGGGACGAACTCTGACCACAGTGGTCAGGGCTGAGTAGCCCTGGTTATCGTGGTCAGTACAGAGAGGGCATACAGGAAGTGGCAGGTTCAAGGTTTTTTTTTGCAGTTTAGAGGGGGGCAGATTACACAGCACAAGCAATTTAATCTGCTTTAAGGAACCAGGAAATCAAAATTTTTTTTTGCAGTTGGGGGTGATAAAAACATAGCTCGAGTAGGTGTTTTTAAACCCCACCCCCTCCCCAACTGGAAGTGTAAACATAGCCTTATAGTCATGCAAGAGCAAGCAAACTCAGACTGCCAGGTGGGAAACTTGGATGAATAACACAAATATACATGAATGTACCAGTCTGACCCAGAGCAATACAATGTGAACAGTGCAGGCATTGCATATACAACAGAAGGGTGGAGAGGCGACAGAAACCCATCTGAATGGAAAATGCCTGGAGACAAAGAACACAATAGACACCCCAGGACCATAGGGCACAAGATGTCCACAAACAACATATTACTATAAGCAGATCATGTAAAATAGATAGAGATTTTGTGGCTGGGGTTATTTCCAGTAGTGCAAAATGGACAATCTAACAGTCTTTAGAAATAGATCAAATTTAATTTATTTAACGAGAGCCCCTTATGCACTAAAACAAAATGAAAAGTTTAGCAGCCAAGAAACTTCTGATAGGAAGCAGCCTAATGCCGCGTACACATGGTCGGAATTTCCGATGGAAACAGTCCGATGGGAGCTCTTCATCTGATTTTCTGACCGTGTGTATGCCCATCGGTCTTTTTCTGTCGGAATTTCCAACGGACTTTGGATTGGGAACCTGTTCTTAATTTTTCCGACGGAAAACCTTTCTATCGGATTTTACGATCGTGTGTATGCAATTCCGACACGCAAAATTCCGACGCATGCTCGGAAACAATTCAACGCATACTCGGAAGCATTAAACTTCCCTTTAATAGTGCTGTCGAACGCGTTGTATGCCGCGGTTTTATATACCGTCGGAATTTGGTGTGACCGTGTGTAGGCAAGACAGTTTGAGCAAAATTCCGTCGGAATTCCGACGGGAAAACCATCAGAGCTTTTTCCGACGAGAATTCCGACCGTGTGTACGCGGCATAAGTGGAGGTGACCAAAGAAGAAGAGGACAAAAAGATTTCTTGTTTTTTATGGTAGTTTATTAGTTTACATAACTTTCGCAGAGAACGCTGAATCATTCACATCAATATCTTCTACAGGCTGTAAACTACTTACATATTCTTTACCTGGGTCATATCCTGCACAGTGTTCAGTTGTGTCATATTACAGCAATGCTCCTAGATCTCACCAACCATTCAATGTTATGAGGAACACTACATCAGGGTTTATAAAACTTTTCCAGATTGCTGTTGTAATCCGTGAGACAAGCAGCACTAACAGGGTCTGCCTTCACCACTTTTCCCATGCCCTATTTACATAAAAGTGCTAAGTTGGCAGCCCCTTCTTTGTTTCCATAGGATGCTGCAGTACTTGTAATTGCCAGTTCTGAGGGTGATTGGACTGCGCATGCACAATGGACCTAACCTTGGATCTAATGTTTATGGCACGTATATCTTGATGCAAAAGCATTTTTTAAACTACTAGGCCATGGTGCAATAAACATATTTACTCCCAATAATTTCTATCTACAACAATACCTCTGAAATATTTCTGGGAACTAGCCCACAATCATGCATTGCCTATCACCACTGAATAAAAACCAAATCCACAACCTCCGATTTCAGTAATCACTGGACTGCTGTAATCAGTATATGTGCACAAATCTACATACCAGTTTGGCCCATGATTCAGGGCAATGGTCTACAAACTGCATCCCGGGGCCCAAATGCGGCCCTATGCTTGCTTTTATCCGGCCCTTGGGGCACGTTGCACTGATACCAAAATTTTCCCCACTGACACTAACGATGGATGCCTCACACTGATACCAACAATGGGGCACAATTTCTCCCAATGACACCAGCACAGGGGCACAGTTCCTCCCAATGACATCAACGACAGGGCACAATTTCTCCCAGTAACACCCACAAAGGGGCCCAATGACACCAATGAAGGTGCACAATTACTCCCAATGACCCCAAGAATAGGGCACAATTTTTCCCAATGACACAGACAATGGGGCCCAATTACACCAATGATTGGGCACAATTCCTCTCACTGACACCAACAATGAGGCACTATTCCACCCACTGACACCAACAATGGGGCACTATTCCTGCCGCAGACACTAACGACGGGGCTGAATTTCTCCCACTGACACCATAGATGGGGCTTTGTTTTTTCCCATTGACATCGGGACTTTTTCTACTCCCAATGGCCACAGTCTGGCCCCCTAAAGCCTGAAGGACAGTAAACTGGCCCTCTGTTTAGAATGTTTGAGTTTGCTGTAGGGCTTATGCACATGGGAGCAAAATACGCTGCATTCATATCCATAATGTGTAAATTTTTTTCATAGATCTGTACACCACTGTATTTTATGCTGGGAGCCCATACACACAGCTGTGCATCTCCATAATTTGGAGCTGCGTTTAGCTGCATCAAAAAAGAATCTGCATCTAAGGTCCAGTGTATGGACAGTATGGACCGTACATAACACAGAACACATGTAAACATATATACTATTTACATATGTACAATGTTTAGCATACATGTACCTATTGACCCTGAATATCAAGGATGCTAGGTAGCAGTAGCTGTCTGGGTCTTAGCAACCTAGGGCAGTGATGGCGAACCTATGGCACGCGTGCCACAGCTGGCAAGCAGAGCCATCTCTGTGGGCACACGAGAGGGTCCAGGACAGAGCTAGAGGTCTCTCTCTCCTCTCAGCCCCCCATCCCTCTCTTTCAGCCCCCCCCCTCTGTGTGTCCCCCCTCTTTGTGTCTTCCTCTCTCTGTTCCCCCTTTCTCTCAGCATTTCTCTCGCACCCCTCTCTCTCTGTCCCTCTTCTCTCTCTCTGTCCCCCCTCCCTCTCTCTGTTCCTCCTCTCTCTCAGCATTTCTCTCACACCCCTCTCTCTCAGCCCCTCTCCCTCTCTCTGTTGCCCCTCTCTCTCACACCACTCTCTCTCACACCCCTCCCTCTCTCTCAGCCCCCCCTCTCTTAACCCCCCCTCCCTCTCAGCATCTTTCTAACACCTCTCTCTATCAGCCCCTCTCCCTCTCTCTCTCAGTCCCCCTCCCTCTCTCTCAGCCCCCTCCCTCTCTCTGTTCCCCCTCTCTCAGCATCTCTCTCACACCCCTCTCTCTCTCTGTTCCCCCTCTCTCTCAGCATATCTCTCACACCCTCTCTCTCTCTGTCCCCCCTCCCTCTCTTTCAGCCCCCCCCTCTGTGTGTCCCCCCTCTTTGTGTCTTCCTCTCTCTGTTCCCCCTTTCTCTCAGCATCTCTCTCGCACCCCTCTCTCTCTGTCCTCTCTTCTCTCTCTCTGTCCCCCTCCCTCTCTCTGTTCCTCCTCTCTCTCAGCATTTCTCTCACACCCCTCTCTCTCAGCCCTCTCCCTCTCTCTGTTGCCCCTCTCTCTCACACCACTCTCTCTCACACCCCCTCCCTCTCTCTCAGCCCCCCTCCCTCTCTCTCAGCCCCCCTCTCTTTCAGCATATCTCTTGCACCCCTCTCTCTCTGTCCCTCTTCTCTCTCTCTGTCCCCCCTCCCTCTCTCTGTTCCTCCTCTCTCTCAGCATTTCTCTCACACCCCTCTCTCTCAGCCCCTCTCCCTCTCTCTGTTGCCCCTCTCTCTCACACCACTCTCTCTCACACCCCTCCCTCTCTCTCAGCCCCCCCCTCTCTTAACCCCCCCTCCGTCTCAGCATCTTTCTAACACCTCTCTCTATCAGCCCCCTCCCTCTCTCTCTCAGTCCCCCTCCCTCTCTCTCAGCCCCCTCCCTCTCTCTGTTCCCCCTCTCTCAGCATCTCTCTCACACCCCTCTCTCTCTCTGTTCCCCCTCTCTCTCAGCATCTCTCTCACACCCCTCTCTCTCTCTGTTCCCCCCTCTCTCTCAGCATATCTCTCACACCCCTCTCTCTCTCTCTCTCTCTGTCCCCCCTCCCTCTCTCTCAGCCCCTCTCCCTCTCTCTGTTCTCTCTCTTTCGGCATATCTCTGCCCCCCCTCTCTCTGCCCTCCCTCTCTCTCACGCGCAAATTGCTGTGTTGGCACTTTTCAACACAAAACCAATGTATTTATTTCAGTTTGGGCACTAAGGCTCAAAAAGGTTTGCCATCGCTGACCTAGGGCAAGTCAGCTGTAGTGCTTTGCGGCTGTGCACACAGCCAGCAATTACCTGCAGGGATCACTGTTGGTCGCCCATGTGAATGTAGCCTAATGCAAAACTTGGCTTCAGGGTCACTGACCTGGATCAAGCATTCAGACTTAAACGTCAGGTCAGTGACTCTAAGTAATAAAGCCAATGGATCAAACTGACAGCCAAGCAACTGGTATTTTCAGATGAGGTTCACAATGGCTACATGAAATAAAAAAAATTTAAAAAATCCCAAACCATCACCTGAAACTCCAGATAATCATACAGCAACTTACATATGAATTGGGGGGAAGGGTGGAATACACAGAAAAAAGCAGCAGTCGGGACCATCTGCTTTAAGCATCCTAATTAAAACATGAATGACTCCCTACAGGTTAGTTGTTTAGAAAATACACCCCTTATAAAAGAGAGAAGGTCCTCCCCCACATCATGGTTGTACTTTCTATGCAGTCTCTAGAAAGCAGCATAACCTCCTGTGAACAGAGACCCCCCAATAAGTAATATTTGAACGGTTACAGCGGGCTTTCTTAACTTTTTAACACTAGAGGAACCCCAAAAATAATTTTCATGCCTCAAGGAACTCTTATGCCCCGTACACATGGTCGGAATTTCCGACGGAAAATGTCCTATCGGACCATGTTGTCGGAAAATCCGACCGTGTGTGGGCTCCATCTGACTTTTTCCGTCGGAAATTCCGACGGAAAAAATTTGAGATCCTGCTCTCAAATTTTCCAACAACAAAGACCGATCAGACTTTTTTTGATCGTGTGTAGCGAATTCCGACGGACAAAGTGCCACTCATGCTCAGATCACATTACAAGACCAAAGCTATTGGATACTAGCCTCTACGTAGTTCCGTCGTACGCAACGAACGTCACCACATTCAGAATGATCGGATTTTCCAACAACTTTGTCCGACCGTGTGTATGCAACACCAGTGTCGGACAAAATCCGTCTGAAAAAATCCGACGGATTTTGTGGTCGGAATTTCCGACCGTGTGTACGGGGCATAAGTAAACCAATTCATCAGGGCTCAGTAGGAACAATGCTTCTTATATTGGTGGTCAATAGGAAAAATGTCCCCCTTAAAGTGGTGCTCAGAACGCCACCCTTAAAGACAGCTAAAAAGATATTTGGTGTCATGCAGCTGGCTTTGCCAAGTGGTGTTGAACCTTGAACTCTGTAGGCATCATCAAATGGGTGGTTCATCAGCCACAGCTCAAGGAACCCCTAGCGACCTCTGGAGGAACCCCAGGGTTCCATGGAACCCGGGTTGAGAATGGCTGGGTTAGAGAGTCCTAAGTTGGTAGGTCTTCTGGTGAACATTCACAATGGGACTGAAAGGAATACTCAGAAGGTCTACTAGGGACATTTGTTCCAGTGACAATTGTCTAAGCCCCCGTACACACGGTCGGAAATTCTGACGGAAAATGTCCGATCGGACCATGTTGTCGGAAAATCCGCCCGTGTGTGGGCTCCATCTGACTTTTTCCGATCCTGCTCTCAAATTTTCCGACAACAAAATCCGATCTGACTTTTTCTGATCGTGTGTCGAGAACTCCGACGGACAAAGTGCCACGCATGCTCAGATCAAATTACGAGACCAAAGCTATTGGCTACCAGCCTCTACGTAGTTCCATCGTACGCAGCAAACGTCACCACATTCAGAATGATCGAATTTTCCGACAACTTTGTCCGACCTTGTGTATGCAACACCAGTGTCGGACAAAATCCGTCGGAAAAAAATCTGACGGATTTTGTTGTCGGAATTTCAGACCGTGTGTACGGGGCATAAGAGGGGATTTCCTTCACTTTGAAGAGATTTCATCTTATTTCCTGTTATGGTCAGTAATATCTCCCTATGGAAGATGAATGGCAAAAAAAAAAAAATGTGTAACTATGTCCTGCTCCATGCTTTTAAAATCAGTGGCGGCTGGTGCTAAATATTTGGGGGCAGAAGGGGCGGGAAACTAACGCCCCACCCCCACTGGTGGAGGAAGGATGGGAAGGCACAAGCACTCCCCCTCCCCCCGCGCCCACCCTTTTTCTTAAGCCAACTAGAGCCTCATTGCGTCATTGTGACACACTTCCGCCCGAATCTACTTCTGGGAATCGAGCAGAACCGCAGAAAGCGGTATACCATCTCATGTGGCCCGATTTCCCCTAAAAATCACCTGCTATTCAGACCGGGTGCCAGGATACAGGCACCCCGTCATGTGAGTGTAAATATATTGTTTTAAAATAAACCTTCTAAACGTTACTGCGCAATAAGGTCCTTTTCTTCATATCTACTGTACTTGCATGAGGCTTATCCACTTCCAGAACTGTCAGCACAAGGATATCTCCAGGGGTCTCCCCACACGCCTTTTGGACCATACTAGCGATAGTTGGTCCATATTGAGAGGTGACTTTACATCAATATGGGGGCAACTTGTCTGAGCACCAAACAGCACGGATATATTATCTCCCAACATGAGCATCATCGATTATCACTTATCGGTACAGTCACTAATGTGGTTGAAGCAACAATATGCAATCTGTTTAAAATAATTTTATTATTTTTGATTTTGTTAATTTACCATTCAGTGCAGTGTATTGATTTTTTTCAATTAGAGCCTCGGGCTCTAATCATGTACTCAGTTGAAATCCATGCATCCGGCGCCCTGCATGTAGACGCATTGATTAGGGGGCGGTACCCCTGCACCCTCTATGGACGGGCTACCACTGTTTAAAATGCAAATGTGTCTTTATTTCTCAGTTAAATAAACATGCTCTTTGCTATTTCTTCCCCTGGCTTCTGAACATCCAATGAAAAAATTCACTCAAACTGTCCTCTTCGCTCTTTCCACAAGGCCTCCTGCTTTCTAGCTCCCTGTTCACTTCCTCCCATGCTTACCTCTAGGACTTCCCCAGAATCCCTCCCAGCCACTGGAACTTCCTAACCTGATCTGTCTGGCTATCTTCTACTCTGTCTGCCTTTAGGTAGTCCCTGAAAACTCAGCTTTTCAGGGAAGCCTCCCCTGCTTCTACTTAAAAACTCTATTTTTCCTCCATCAGCGCTTTTAGATTATAAACTCCCACAAGCAGGACCCTCTCACCCTTCTAATACCCCGTACACACGGTCGGAAAATCCGACCACAAAATCCATCGGATTTTTTCCGACGGATTTTGTCCGACACTGGTGTTGCATACACACGGTCGGACAAAGTTGTCGGAAAATCCGATCATTCTGAACGTGGTGACGTTTGTTGCCTACGACGGGACTACGTAGAGGCTAGTAGCCAATAGCTTTGGTCTTGTAATGTGATCTGAGCATGCGTGGCACTTTGTCCGTCGGAATTCGCTACACACGATCGGAAAAAGTCCGATAGGACTTTGTTGTCGGAAAATTTGAGAGCAGGAGATAAAACTTTGTTCGTCGAAAAATCTGATGGAAAATGTCCGATGGTGCCTACACACGGTCGGAATTTCAGACAACATTGTCCGATAGGACAGATTCCATCGGAAAATCCGACCGTGTGTATGGGGCTTTACAGTGAACTGCAGTGCGACTGTCTTCTTTAGGCTTTATGCATGTAGGTAGGGTGCAGCGGGGTGCGGAGGCAATAACACACACAGTCCCAGTGCGATTAAGTAATTTGTATTGAAAAAAATGCAACGATAGTAGACAAACACCCGTTGTGAAGGCAATCCTACCGGGAACACTCACAGTTCCAGCAGTGTGTAGGAAGCAAGTTTCGGCCGAACTGGCAGTGTCTGTAGAGAGGAGCAGAATGCAGCCTGGCCTTCTTAAGCCCAAGTAGGCAGATTTCACAAGAGGTTGCGAACCATACGCTTTCCCTCCTCGTCAGGAACCTTTTCCTGCCACTAGTACTATCATCTGAATGTTGCAGCTGAAATCAAGACTAATCAGACCAGGCAACGTTTTTCCAATCTTCTATTGTCCAATTTTGGTAAACCTGTGCGAATTGTAGCCTCAGAGCCAGTTCACACTGAGGCAGCATGACTTGCAGCGCGCCTGCCTCAGCAGCGGTGACTTGCAAAACGACTTCTGTATAGAAGTCAATGCAAGTCGCCTCAAGTCGCCCCAAAGTAGTACAGGAACCTTTTCTAAGTCGGAGCGACTTGAGTCGCTCCTATTAGAACGGTTCCATTGTACAGAACGGAACGCGACATGTCAGGTGGCTAAGTCGCCTGACAAGTTGCCCCAGTGTGAACTGAGTCTTAGTTTCCTGTTCTTAGCTGACAGGAGTGGCACCTGGTGTGGTCTTCTGTTGCTATAGTGCATCTGCTTCAAGGTTTGATGTGTTGTGCATTCAGGATACTGGGATCAAAAGGGCAAGGTACCGAGATCAGGAGGGTAAGATACTGGGATCAGAAGGGCAAGATACCGGAATCAGGAGGGCAAGATACCGGAATCAGGAGGGCAAGATACCGGAATCAGGAGGGCAAGATACCGGAATCAGGAGGGCAAGATACCAGGATCAGGATGGCAAGATACCAGGATCAGGATGACAAGATACCAGGATCAGGGGGGCAAGATACCGGAATTAGGAGGGCAAGATACCGGGATTAGTTACATAGTTAGGTTGAAAAAAAGACACAAGTCCATCCAGTTCAACCATAAAAAAATAAAAAAATAAAATATTGTACAATCCAATTTACCCAAAGATACCAGAATCAGGAGGGCAAGACACTGGGATCAGGAGGGCAAGATACCGGAATCAGAAGGGCAAGATACTGGGTTTTCGGGGGTCAAGATACTGGGATCAGGAGGGCACTGTACAGGGGGAGGAATAAAAGCAAAGTACAGAATGGGGGGGGGGGGGGTCAGGAGGGCAAGATACTAGGATCAGAAAGGCAGGACACTGGGATCCGAAGGGCAAGATACTAGAATCAGAAGGGCAAGATACTGGGATCAGGGAGGCAAGATACTGGAATCAGGAGGGCATGGTACAGGGGGAAGGAAGAAAGAAAAAATACAGGGGGGTGGGGTCAGGAGGGCAAGATACTGCAATCAGATGGGCAAGGTACTAGAATCAGGAGGGCAAGATACTGGGATCAGGAGGGCAAGATACTGGGATCAGGAGGGCAAGATACTGGGATCAGGAGGGCAAGATACTGGGATCAGAAGGGCAATATGCTGGAGTCAGGAGGGCAAGATACTGGGAGCAGGAGGGCAAGACACTGGGATCAGGAGGGAAAGATACTGAGATCAGGAGGGCAAGATACCGGGATCAGAAAAGCAGGATACTGGGATCAGAAGGGCAAGATATCAGAATCAGGAGGGCAAGATACCAGAATCGGGGCAAGATACTGGAATCAGGAGGGCACTGTACAGGGGGGGGGGGGCAAAGTACAGAGTGGGGGGGGGGTCAGGAGGGCAAGATACTGGGATCAGAAGGGCAAGATATTGCAATCAGAAGGGCAAGATACTGGGATCAGGAGGGCAAGATACTGGAATCAGGAGGGCACTGTACAGGGGGAAGGGAGAAAGGGAAAGTTGGGTGGGGGGGTCAGGAGGGCAAAACACTGGGAAGCAAGATACTGGCATCAGGAGGGCAAAATACTGGGATCAGAAGGGCAAGATACTGGGATCAGAAGGGCAAGATACTGGGATCAGAAGGGCAGGATACCGGGATCAGAAGGGCAAGATACCGGGATCAGAAGGGCAGGATTCCGGGATCAGAAGGGCAAGATACCGGGATCAGGAGGGCAAGATACCGGGATCAGGAGGGCACTGTACAGGGGGAGGAAGAAAGGTAATGTACAGCGCATGGAATCAGGAGGGCAAGATACGGGCTCTGGGACACAGACATCCTTCTGCATACATGTTGGGCCTTTGTAAAAGTGTTATTAAACATTTGAGTGTTATTTATACGCTCCATGGCGCGCCGTTGGTATACACTTTGACTTTAAGCACCACAGGCCGCCTCTGACACACGCCATTACAGGTTAGAACGTTGGTTTGATGGTTTTCCACTCTAAATTTGAACATTTGTGTACTCCAATCAGAAACACGTGAAACCATGGTAACTAACTGACTATTGTAGGTAAAAGCTCAACAAAGCCCCTCGTGTATGGCTAACATGTCGGCCAACTCCGCAATACTGCCCCTTATTTCGCACCATTCAGCTGGCAGACCTCCTCTATACTGATAAGCGTGTCATATCCTGTGATAAGACACGCGTGGATCCTATTCTCCCACGTTCATTGTTCTCGCTGCATCGCTACAAAACCAGCGGCCATTTTACTCCACCCCCACCTCCAGCCTGCGTCGCGAATATTCCCAGCCTATCACAGGCATTTAGCGTTCCACGCCTCGTTTTACAATCCGCCGTCAACCAATGGCAGCCCTTTACGTCCCAGCCGGTGGGCGGATCCCACCGGTTTGTATATAAAGCTCTGCAAGCGACGTTTGCGTTCTATCCCACCTTGCCGGGCGCTTCCATCCTTTCGCGCCAGAGACTCATACCACGTGAGTGGGGACAGCAAATCAGCTCGGGCCTTTCCTTCCTTCCTCCCTCCATCTCCATCAAGCTGCGCAGTGAGGCCGCACGTCGTCAGACGGACGCCGGTAAGTGTACAATGTCGCCGGGGCTTGTGTTTATTTTGTCGTGCGCTCTCTTTTCCGGTGCGGGGGATATTGTCACGGCGGGGCCCTTGGCGGGGGTTCTCGCTATAGCGTGCTTCTGCGGCCGCCATTTTCTCTTTATATTAGGCCGCCATTTTGTTCAATGTGCGTCCGAATAGCTCTCCCCTCTGTGTCGTATCGCTTTTCCAGTTCATATCGCTTCTCCTCTTTTTTTATTTTTCTTTCGCCACTAAGTTATTTTTTTTTTAAATGTTCATTTAATCGGCGGTGTGCTGAAGATGGCGGCTGTGAATGGAGGTGCACGGGGTTTCCCGGCCCAGGCCGCACGGGCTCCATCATGGCCTTTGTCCTAATGAATGGCGATCGGTCCTCACCGCTTTGCCTATTAAAACGTTTAGCTTTTTTTTTTTTTTTTTTTTTTTTTTTTTGTAACAACCTTATTTATTTTCTTAAACTTTTAAAATTTTAGGCTTTGTTAGCATGTTGGTTGCTCCTAGCAACCTAAGCATAGCAACCGCTATGCCATAGTAACCAGGGCTTCTCATGTTACTGGCTTCTCCCCCAATGCCTTTTAGTGTGTATTATTTTAGGGTTGGTTTACGCTTGACCTTTTTAAAAATGCATTGCAACCTGATATAAAAAAAAAAAATGGTTGTGCGTTTTACAATCTGATTTTGGGGTATTATAGATGGTTTTTGATATCTGATGCTCGAACGCCCAGATGTGTTATGAGCACTGTGTTTGGAGACAATGTTTTCAGGCACCTTGCGACTGTTTACATAGAGGCGTGTGTAAACGATCGCCTTGTGAAAGGCTTTTAGATTAAGGCTTGCCTGTAGGTGCTTGCAATATCTCCTCCTTAACCTACACGGTTTAGGAAATATTTGCAAAAAAAACTGTAGCGATGCTGCTCGCGCCTTTTCCGAGGGCAACCGTATGCCGTCATTGGTGGCTCTGGCCGGTCACACCGCTGCAGTCTGTGAACACGATAGTCGCTCCAGGAGACATGGTGAAGGGGTATCGAGGACCGCTGCAGGGGCTTCGATCTCAAGTAATTCATAATGAGCTAGTATGCTATGAATACTAGCTCATTATGCCTTTGTTTTGCAGCCCCCCCCCCCCACAGAGGGTTTACTTCCTCTTTTAAAGTGGAAGTTCACACAATGGAACCTCCACTTTTCAGACCTCCCCCCCCGGAACCTTTCAGGGGGAGGGGGGTGCAGGTGCCTGTCTATAGCCCCATACACACTATCAGATTTTCTGCTGATTTTTGTCTTCAGATTTACCAAAACCATGTAGTACAGGGGTCTGCATGATTGGATACAAAGTGACACTTAAGATTTGACCTCATATTATACTGTTTTGGTAAATCTGAAGACAAAAATCAGCAGAAAATCTGATAGTGTGTATGGGGCTTATGGCAGATATTTGCACCCACTTCCGTGCATACTCCCACGGGAGTCTATGCCTCTTCCCGCAGCGCCGTCCGCTGGGGCACACAGCTCCCAGAGACGGCACGGACCATTCGTATTGCGACATGCGCAGTAGGGAGTCGGGAAGATCAAGTTCCCTCTGTTCTCGGCTGCATAAGAGCTGGGGGAGAGAAGCAGTAGCACACTAAGCTTCCCAGTGAATGGGGGGGGGGGGGGTTGTTGCAACCAGTTCAATCATTGGAGGAGAGCAGGCTGAGTTTCAAGCCTAGCTCCAGAACTGACCATGCTATGCTCTCATTCCTAGTGTGGTCAGTTTTTAATAGGTGAGCGGAGGGACTGGCAGATTTCACACAAAGGAAGCGATACAAAGAGAACGTGATACCTGTCGTACATAGTACTGTAGGCACGTATCAGAAATATGAAGTGTTGCTGTAATATATTAAAGCTTTTTTGGGGGGGGGGGGGGGGTTCCTTCTGGGTGATCTATGTAAATTACAAGGGTTTTAACAAACTTTGCAGATTCCTTGTTTTTTCTTTTGAAGAAATCCATGTGGGAGACTGAGTCTAATGGGAGTGGTTTCATAATTATCAATTGGCTGTTGCGCCTGCAGGGCTCTAATCATCCTGTTGTGTTCCTATGGGGGAGTATCTCACAAAATGATTTAGTTGCAGGGAATGGCTGAAATCTGAATTGTATCTTAATGCAGACTTCTGTGAAAACCAGTGAGCCAATCACACAAGCAGGAAATGGTTCTCGTTCTGTCATGGGTGCCCGCTGGGCCTGCACATTTATTGTTGGAAAGGCAAAGCGGCGTAAGGTAAAGTCGTTTCACCTGGCTGGTCGGCAAGCAGTTAAAACGGCAAAATTATACTTTTTGTCACAAGTCAAATGAAATATGGCTACCTGGAAGTGTTCTGTACAGAGTAAACAGAACGCTCCCAGAAATGGATTTCCTGCTTTTTTGATGGGGGCAGATTTCCAGGAAAATCGGTAAACCAAAGATACTAGTCAGATTTCAGGCATCCCCTGTAACAAGTCATTTTTGGTGCGATACGCCCAATAGGAACACATCTAACAGGACACAGACCCTAAAAGCTCTTCTCATTAGAGCCCTGCAGGTGCAACAGCTGATTGATAACTATGTGCAATCCCTCCCATTAATCCGCTGTTGCACCTGCAGGGCTCTAATGAGAAGCTTTTAGGGCCTGTGTCCTGTTAGATGTGTTCCTATTGGGAGTATCGCATCAAAAATGTCTTATTACAAGGATGCCTGAAATCTGACTTGTATCTTTGGCTCACTGGTTTTCCTGGAAATCTTCCCCACCACAAAAGCAGGAAATTGCATTTCTGGGGGCTTTCTGTATACTGAACACTTCCAGGTAGCCATATTGCATTTTTTTTTCTTAATTTGCTGTTTCAACATGGCAGGTGATGATAAAATCCCGCATATACAGTTGTGACACAAGTCGTGTAACTTTTCATTCTGCCGCAGTGTATTTTATGTAAAATGAATGCCCCCGGAAACCATTTCCTGCTTGTGTGATTGGCTCCCTCCCCCTGAAGTCTGCACAGACAGGTCAGATTTCAGGCATTCCCTGCAACAAATCTTTTAGTGAGATTTCTAATGGGAACACATCTAGAGGGATGTAAGCCCAACAGTAACCTGCATGTGCAGCAGCTGATTATGAAATCACTCTCTAGATTCACTTTGCCACATGGACACAAACACAGGGATTTCTTCAGAATAACAAGGCAGAAATCTGCAACAGTTTGATAAAATCCTTGCAATGTACATCTGAGGGGGGGGGGGGGGTTCTCAATGGAGTTGCTCTTTAAAATGGTTATAAACTGATCCTGCAAGGCAATGTGAAATGAGAAAATTGCCCTTTGAACAAAGCCCTTCAGTGCTGTGATGTCACCATTGGGACGGGTGACCTCTTCCTCCCCCCCCCCCCCCCCCCTGTCTTCCTTCCTGGTACATGAGTGTCACTCCCACATGGGAGCCGTTGTTTCTGGCACTGTAAGCCGGGCCTTCGGATCGCATGTGCCAATGTCAGATGCCTGCACTCTGAATATCTCTTAAACTACAAGTTTAGGAGATATTCGCTGTACCTATAGGCTTGCCTTGTAGGTACAAGTGGTAGTTTATTACTACTTTAAGCCTCGGTTCACAGTAGAGGAAACCTAAGATCCATAAACACTACTTGCACTGTGTTGAAAACACACATCTGTTGTGATCTGCAGAAGGTATCAATGTTTAAGTAGAACTATAGGCAAACCTTTCACCTTGGGTAGAGTAAGGGAGGGCTATAACCTCTGTCAGGTTTTTCACCATCTGTCCTATAGCCAAACTCTCAAGTGAGGAAAGCCCTGCAAATTAAGGGAATGTTTTGTGGACCCCAAGTTGCCAGATCTAATGTTCCCCTCTATCCTTTCTGGGGACAGCCCAAAATTTGGGCTTTTGTTTTACTTTCACTTTTAATGTTAAACATGACAAATAGAGGGTGAATCTCCTAACGGGCACACATGCAATTGCATACACTGGATCGATCACACGGTACAAAAGTGTCATGCAATCTGGTCAGTGCCTTACAGGTGTGCTGCACTCAGTCAGAGGAATGTGCATTCCTGTATGATTCGGGGCTGAGGTTCAGAGCACAGTGCAGGAAACATTCATTCCTTGTTTCCCTCACTATGTAAAACTCACTACAGTTGTCATCTGCAGCGGTGTCAATGTTAAAGAGGAACTGCAGTCTGCTCACATCATTTGTAATAAAAATATCTTGGTTCTGTACTTGCCAAATATGCTGCAGCAATCTCTCTCCATTAAGTCTGGCTGCATCCATTTTAACTGGGCAGCTGAAGCTGCTGTCTGTTCACTTCCTGGATTTACACAGATGCACACCTTCTGCTCTCATTGGCCCTCTTATGACTCATCCCCTCCTTTCCTGCCAAGCCCTCAAGAGAGCGGTATATGTCATAAGCCTAGGCCAATGACCAGACAAACATGAAGTGGGCTGTATAAGGTATTTACTGGCAGAAAGTTTTACTAGCCAAAGTTAAGAGGAGGGCAGAATATTTAATGGAAAGATGAGAATTACTGACGTTCTGCTTTAAGTTAATGACACCTGTTATGTTCTGCTGGCAGAACCCAATAGCGCTAGAGGCTTTCTTCATGAACACTGACTATTGATGGGATAATGGAGCGATCTTTTCCTTCCACCCATGACAAAAGGAGAGAATAGAATCCTCCATGGCTTGCTTTAAAGTGCATCTGGCTGTGCTTTCTGCAATGCTGTGAACCGGGCATAAAAATTAGGCTTTGCTTTGTCTTGTGGTGGGTCTGCTCTCCGCTGTATACTAGACTCTTTTTGGAACATGTGTGACTGTATCTGGTGTACACAAGAAGCACGTGTAATGGCAACAATGTGGTATTGTTAAAACTAAACAATCCAGTATCTGCTTTGACAAACTGACTTGGATGTTGAGTGAGACAAAGATGATCGATGGCAAGCTTTGACACTAGCGGATTAGTTGTGGTAGAAATCTGTTGTACAGGCTTTTGATACTTTTCACTCAAATCGCCATCCAGAAATGCAGTTGGTAAACCCGTGTGATTCTTCTGACAGCTCACTGAGCCAATCACAGTGATCACATTTGCTCATTGCTGAACCATGCAATTTTTGTCCCTCAATTTGTGGTTTAGACATTATCTCCAAAATCTGACCAAATTGGAAGACATTGCTTGGTGCAGCAGAAATCACAAGCTTGTCTGCATTGGTCTGATCTTTCCTGGAGCAATCAGATTGTTTCAGCCTTGCATGGTGCCGACGGCACAGGATAAGCCCATATAAACTATAGTAATAGTTTTTCATCCTGGCTGTAAGGGGCTTGTGGTGGGAAATAGTTTTTACTGACCAGTGTCTTTACCAGCAGCTGAGTGCCCACGTGAACAGTCTATTAAGCTGTATAAGTAAGCCAGCTGTCCTTGTGCTATGTATTTGGTCAAAGGGCTACAGTCTTGTAATTTACTGCCTTGAGATGGGGAGGCTGGCTGTGATTACTTTATTTTTTTGAATAACCCTTTGTCCATTTTTTTTTTATTTTTTTTGAGCTTTTAGTGTGATGGGCTTCTCTTGACCCTAGTGTGGCAGATTCGTGAATCGCCTCCATTGACACTAAAGTTCATTGCACACCGCAATAGGAATAACTGAAATGACAAAAGTGTGGGTGCCTTTGTACAAAATCTTATCGCCACCATAAAACTCTAACCGCAGGACACTTAAATTAGGAATGCAGTTAAATGCTATTTGTGTGGAGAGGGCGAGATCTTGAAGTATCTTGCTGTCTGTTCATTCACACTCAGGTGTTTCATGAAAACCTGTCATGCTTGCAGCAACATTAATGGCATCTCGAATGTGCCCAGCAGTTACATGGTTTATGCAGAAAATGCTCAATACCCACAACTACACAAGCTACTTGGTGCATGGAGGGCAGCCCATTGAATTTGTCTGTCCTATGCATGTAGCGTCAATTGTGAATTCATAAAATGCTAGGTGGGAACCCAGCCTTAGATTCACCCTCTGATTACTGAAAGGGGAGGGGCTGTTTTTTTTTTTTTTTTTTTAATTGAGCTTACTCGTGGAATGCTGACAATTTTTACCCTTAATCTTCATTGGTGACGCTTGCCGACTGGGCCATAGCCGTAAGACTGCTACATTGCGGTCGGCTTATTCTGGGAGGGCAACCATTTACGTCATCCCATAATCTTGCTCCCACACACGGGAACATTCGTGACTTTTTTTTTTTTTTTTTTAATTTATAGCGCAAAAAATAAACCCAGCGGTGATTAAATACCTCCAAAAGAGAGCTCTAATTGTGGGGGGGGGGGGAGGACACATTTCATATGGATACAGTGTTGTATGACTGAGTAATTGTCATTCAAAGTGTTAGAGCACCGAAAGGTGAAAATTAATCTAATCAGCAAGGGGGTTTTAGTTAAAACAATTCTACAGGTTGCAGGTTTTGCATTAGATGAGGTCTAGGGCTAGAATTATTGCTCTCGCTCTGATTGCAGCGATATCTCACATGTGCAGTTTGAACAGTTTTCATATGTGGGTGCTGCTCACACATGCGTTCGCTTCTGCATGTGAGCTCAGTAGGACAGGCGGGGCACATTTTTAAATTAAAAAAATTGTCATTTTATTCCTATTACAAGGAATGTAAATATCCCTTGTAATGGAAAAAAAGCATGACAGGACTTCCTTAAATATATCTGGATAGTGCCCCTTCATTGGTGTTCCGGGGGGGACAATCGTTAGGGCTGCAACTATGTTGAAGATTCAGATTTAAACGTGTGAATATACTTCTACGCCAGTGATGTGAGCTTCATCACCTGTACACCATCTCTTCTCCCTGGATTCTTCCAGGTTTGGGGTAATCTGCCATCTTGACTGACCAATGTGGTCTCACTTAACCAAGTATGTAGAGACCAGAATCCTTGTTGCAATTGACAGGATGGTTAAAGTCGTTATTGCAGGAAATGCTAAACTTTAGTATTGGACTTGAAGCTGGGTGATTTTCTCCAAAAAAATATACAATATTTATGGACATTGCGCCGGTCCTGAGGAGGCTGCGGGCAGGTGTTTTTAAGCGAGGCTTTGGCCTAGTCCGCGGCGTCCGGCCTTTGCAGACTAGGCTGCAGCCTCGCTTAAACTCCTCCTCGGGGCCGGCGCAGTGTCGGCAACGGTCCTGGTGAGAAATCTAAATCTATTATGCTGAAAATTTGAATCGATTTGACCTCAACTCAAGATTCAAAGTGTGTGTGTGTGTCTACAGTTCCCCTTAGAGCCCTTTCACACTGACAGCACGGCTGCATTGCTGGTAAAGCGCCACTAGTTTTGGTGGTGCTTTTTGGCTGCTAGCGGCCTGCTTTTAACCCCCCCACTAGCAGCTGAATAAAGGGTTAAAAGTGCTGCCCATTGATTTCAATGAGCAGGGGCGCTTTAGGAGCAGTGTAAATGCTGTGCCCCAGAGATGCTGCTCGCAGGACTGTAATGTCCTGCCAGCACAGTGCCCCAGATGACTAAGGCATTTTTAGGTGCCTGAAAAAATGCCTCCAGTGTGAAAAGGGTTTAGTCACTGCTAAACTTGGTACAGCCTGGGGGGGGGGGCTTTACTTTGCCAGAAACCAAATTCTTGCATTGAGGTCAAACTCTAAACCCCTTTTCTCAGGCAAAGTCTGTTTAAAGGTGCGACTCTTGTGCAAAAACGGGAACCCTTGGTGTGTTGCTGTGATTTCCTTTAACTTTGTGGGTGCTAATTTATTATTTTTTTTTCAGATTTTACCCCTGGGGATCAATTCATTTGAGTGTTGCAACATTTAAAAAAGACAATGGTGAGTTAAGAATATTTTTGCTAGGTTTACTATTTCCTGTTGTAGGTATCTGACCTAACTTCTCTTCAAATTTTAGCGTCCAATGCGTATATTCTTGAATGATGACCGCCATGTCATGGCAAAGCACTCCGTGGTGTATCCAACTCAAGAAGAACTTGAGGCTGTCCAGAACATGGTGTCACACACAGAAAGGGCATTGAAAGCTGTGTCTGACTGGATTGACCAGCAAGAGAAGGTTCAGACTGGAGAAACCACAGTACAGCCGGAAATTGAAACGCCAGAAGAGACCATAGAAGAGGGAAAAGATGGGTAAATACCGTTTTTTATCAGCATATAATGCGCACCAATTTTAAGAGGGATGTTTCAGGAAAACAAATTTTAAATAACGGACTTTGAAGCAAAATAAAGGGTCCGTGCCTATTGATACAGCCTGATCAATGCCCATCTGCAGTCTCACCAGTGCCTGGTCATGTAGATGGAGCCAGATCTCCTGTGTGCTTGGCACTGGGAGCGGCGGGACTGTTAGTGGACTAGCGCTGCTAGTTTTAGTGATTCTTTATCGCTGTTCATGCATCGCTTTTCAGCTGCTAGCAGGCAGCTTTTAACCCCAAGAAGGGGGATATTTCATTCCAGTCTAATGGGCAGTGTAGGAGCGCTGTATACAGCACTCCCAAAGCACCCTAAAGATGCGGCTTGCAGGGTTTTTAATATTTTTTTTTGTCCTGCAGGAGCACCCAGTGTGAAAGCGCTCTGGCTTTCACACTGGAGGCTTGAGATGCACATTTCAGGTGTTAGTTTTAGTGCCAAAATGCCTGAAAACTGTCAAGTATCTTTATGGTTTAGTCTCTTGGTATAGCTATAGTTCTATTGCTTTAAATTGTCCCTTCTCCAAATTGGCTAAGTTTTGCCTTCAGACAATGAACCATGTATGGGTTATTCTTTTTAGTTGGCGTGTGTAATTTTAATTGACAATGTTATGGTTTTGAGCTTTGTGTGCATGTTGACATTAATAGTTCAGGCATACAAGGCACTATTCTTGCTGTTACTCTGCTTTGTCTAAATCGCCATTTTAATCGCTTAATGGTCTTTTTATACTGTGTTTTCAGTGAAGCTAAGGCTGGAGCCAACTCCACCAGGACACTTCGTGGTGTGATGAGGGTTGGCCTTGTTGCTAAGGGACTTCTCTTGAAAGGGGATTTGGATCTTGAACTAGTTCTTCTGTGCAAAGACAAGCCCACGATCTCCCTTCTGAAGAAGGTGTCTGATAACCTTATTGTACAGTTTGCGGTAAGATTTTTTTTTTTTTTTTTAACTGTTTGGTTGACCATGTGGCTGATCGTTAATAGATGGCTTACTGTCTGTCTGACTTCTATTGCAGACTGTGTCTGAGGAGAAATATGAAGTCCTACCCAATATCAGGGAGGCTACAATTTTAATTAAGAACACAAAGGAACCACAGCTCACGCTTAACATCCGTCTGACCTCCACTCTGGTTCGGGAAGAGGTTGAAAAGATGACTGCAGGAGGTACGGAAGGTAGAAAACGGCCGATAAGTAGCACAGACCCCCCTCCCCCCCCCCCCCCCCCTAAACCCTCTATTTCCATTCTCTCTTCCTGTCAATCCCCCCCTCTTCCTGTACTGTTGTAGACTTCCTAATAACATGTCTGCTCCCTAATGTGTGATTTATAATGTACCATCAGCATTGGCTAATCAGTAAATACAACTCCCCACCTTTCTGGGCTTTGCTGCCAACTGTATTGTAAGTTAGTGGCCCTCATCTGTGGATTAGTCTTGTCATACAGTGTTACAGGGGCCTGTTTAACTTTAACAATTGCAGGCCCCTGTGATGCTGTATCACATTAGATGTTAGATACATGGTGTTTTTTATTTTGCATGTATTTGATTGGGCAGTGTGTGTTGCAGCAAGAATGACAGCCCCTCCCCTTATTTGGAAAGGGACTAGTCAGCATGTGAAGCACCAGGAAACAATGCATTGTTTTGGATAAAGTTAGACTGGCTCTTAGAATGCACAATTGTTGTCATATTCTAAAATTGTCCTAATTTTCTGTCTTCCCATAGATAGGCTAGCCTTATCTAAAACCCTGGGCATGAGACATGGTCTTGCTGCAGCATAGACTCGCTGTTGATCTGTTGTGCTGCTCTGAATATTTTGCAATATGGTTCTGACAACTGATCTCGTATCAAGACTTCTAGTTTGTCGATTTTTAGGGACGCTGGACCTTTGACCAACAGGACTCTCTCTGTCATGGGCTGTGGCCAGGGCAGTCGAGCTGGGTGGAAGGTTTAGTGTAGAAATGTAGTCTTAAGTTGATAGCTGCAGCTCATCTGTCTTTTTTTGCTATATCATTTTTTTTTTTATTTTTTTTTTTTTCTTGGGTCTCACTTGTTACTTTAAAGCAGCATTCTGTCATATTGTCTTAATGTTACATAAATCTTTTTGTATTGTGTGAAGAGAAAATTGAGGTCTGGACTGACCAAAATGATCTGACTATCTCTAGATATGTCTTTGCCTTCAATGTCTTGCTATGCAGACTGCTGCTTTATTGTTTTTCATGTCAGCATAGGCTATGTGTATAGTAGGTTTAAAGGTTGTGTTTTAAGTGATTTTGGGGATGGGGGAGCTGGGGATTATTTTATAAATGTATTGTAGTTGTTGTCCTAGAGCAGTTTAGCAGATTTCCAGGGTAATATGTGAGTGGTAGTACAAGAAGCCCCACTGCCCTCTGGAAGCTGCCTCATCCCCTGTCCACCTGACAGACAACCCCTTGGTCAAACCGTGCCTTGTCTTCTTATCCATGAATAGAAACGCTATCAGTCAGCGATCCACCGGACGTTCTGGACAGGCACAAATGCCTTGCTGCATTGGCGTCGCTCCGACACGCCAAGTGGTTCCAGGTTTGCATTTTATTATTTCTGTCTTAAGTAGTAAATGCCATTTTTGTAATTTTCTTTTGTACATCCACTTTAACTTTAACACAGTCCACATGACAAAGATATTTAAGCAAACACGAGCAGTAGCTGTGCTGATCTAGCTCCTGTCACTCACTCAGGCAGCTGAGGAAGCACACATTGACAATACACCTTTTTAAAAGGTGATATTATGCTTAGTTCATAGTTGCTGCTTTGTTTTAAGAGTAATCTTGATTCTGCTCTACAGTAATTGCTAATGTAACATAAGGCTTATCCTTAAACATAGTTTACACTTTTACCCTTGACAAAGTAGCACTACAAAATATGGCTTCTGTTTTTAATTTCCTTTTTTTTTTCTGGCTTGTGTTGGGGTAACATTGAAGACTAACTACATTTTCCATTGTCTCAGGCTAGGGCTAATGGTCTGAAGTCATGTGTTATTGTCATCCGTGTCTTGCGTGATCTTTGCACTCGTGTACCTACATGGGAACCTTTAAGAGGATGGGTAAGTGCTGGTTATATTCCTAATTCCTTAAAAGCAGTACACAAATTATTGCAACCTGACTTTTTTAACTTACTGCAGATTACCCACCCATTATGCACTTGCCTATTTAAAAGTAGCGAGTGCTAAATGGCCTCATGAAGTAGAGCTGCACGATTAATCGTTAAAAATCAAAATCACGATTCTTTTCCCTTCCCAATCTTAAATTGGCATTTCCCCGATTCTAAACAGTGTAGTGTTCTCTGACAGCTGAGGAATCCAGGCAGCCTGCCAAGTTTTATCACAACATTGTGGGTAACATTACGTTCTTGGATCAAAGGAATTAACTTATCTCTGTAGATGAGGGAAGTTTAACCACTTCCAGACCGCCGTACGCCAATATACATCCTGTCTTCAAAGAGGCATATCTGTTATGGCAGCTTTAAGCTGCCATAACCCCAGTATCCTCTTCAGTGGGTGGGCCAGGAGTCTGGGCCATGGCCTGTGACATCACCGTGGGGGGGCTCCCTCCTCTCCCTGTCCCAAGGCTTGGAGAGGAGCTGGGGCCTCGTGTATGTGCAGTAAGGTTCCTGGCATGAAGCCGTAAGGCTACACTGCCAGGTAGCCCTACCCGCCACAATGGTGGCAGCAGCCAATGGAGACGGCTGCGGTGCCGACATTACTGGACTCCAGGACAGCCAAGTGTCCTATTAAAAGCCAGCAGCTGCACTATATGTAGCTGCTGGCTTTTAAAAAAAAAAAAAATGTATTTATTTTTTGCGGAAAGCCGCCTTAAGTGGTTAAAGACTAAACTTTTTCTGACACTTGCTGCTAAGTTAAAACAATATGTTGCTAGAAAATTACTCGTAACCCCCAAATCTCCTACAAAATAAAATGATGGTTGTAATGTATATAAAGTTACACTGTGATAATCGTGATTCTCATTTTAGCCAAAATCGTGCAGCGCATGAAGTGGGTAAAACCTTCCAGAGTTGATGTGGTTAATGAAATATCACAAGTGACAATAGAAACTTGTATCAGTGGGTTTTGCTTGCAGTATTGCCAAATTTAGGGCTGCAACTATTGTCGTCAATTGGCTGATTGTTTCTCTTGGATAATAACCCTAAAAGTGTGTGGTGTATCTTAGTTTAATAAGCAAGGTTTAAAAAAAGGCGATTGAATATCTATATGCTGAAGTAAATCTAAATAACCAGCTGTATGGTTAAAGAGCAAAATCTCTAATCCATTCTGAGAATAACAGATACTGTATCTGGTAAATATCACCAGACTCGGATCCAATTTGTTTAACAACTTAAGGACCGCCTACCCTATATACTGTGGCAGTGTGGCCCTTTTGTGCCAAACAACGTACCTGTGTCGTTTCATACACAAGATACAGTAAGCGCACTGGTGTAGTACCCGCTGCACAGCCCCGGGAGCCATGATGTCCGCTGGCCACACACGATCAAACAGTACAGTGAGATCGTCTCCTAGTGATGAGGAACAGCGACTTCTACTCTCCCATCAGTCCATCCCCCCCCACAGTTAAAAACGCCTCCCTAGGATGCACTTAAAAAAAACTTCTGCCTTTAGAACCACTCACTTCCTGTTCATGACTACATGTACCATGATGCATTGCTCCTCACTCTTGTTCTCAGGCACTTACTGACGTGGATGGTGTACTGAGCTGTTTCCTGATATGTAAACAAAAAATGCATTCTGTATGCAGGCCAACTAATTCTGAAAATGAGAATTTTTCATTGATTTGTGTCAGCCCTAGCTGAATACCTTTAGGATGGGCCTGTCTCTTGGATGCACTCAATGTGCTCCTTTGGGGTCGTAGTGTAACCTTTAACTTGTTGGTGTGGGATGTTTCTGATATTTAGAAGAGAAATGCAGAAGTTTGCTTTTAACACTAAACTTTTTCCCACCTCTTGAAGCCTCTTGAATTGCTTTGCGAGAAAGCCATTGGAACAGCGAACAGGCCCATGGGAGCCGGTGAAGCTTTTAGAAGAGTCCTTGAATGCCTTAGCTCTGGAATACTGATGCCAGGTACACATTTGTCTGCTTTTTAACCTTCTTTTTTTATTTTTTCACTACTTTGGCCTAACTTGGGTGCCATTTAGGAGCCTGTACAAGGGTTAACTTCGCACCCAAGTCAGAAGGAAGCTGCAGGCAGTCGTAAATTTGTCATTGCAGCAATGTGAACCGACCTTGTGTAAAAGTGCGCCATTGTCTGCTCTAAAGTGTTGCTGATATTGTGATAAGATTAGAGACCATGGTGCATTGTGGAAATTCTGAGAAGTTTTAGGTGTTTACGTTAATCCCTGAAGTTATGGTAAAAATTTTTTACATGTGCCGTAAACTCGCTGGTAGCAAAAGGTTTAAAAACGATGCCTTTTAATATCTGCATGCCACTGTCCATGTTGCATACTGTGTGCTTCATCCTTTTTCCTTTAACGCTCACATGACTGCAGAGATCCCAGTGTAGACTCCAATAATGCCCAGAGCATTCTTTTTTTTGGGGTGGCAGCTCTGCTCTAGATATTAAGCATTATCAGCTCTTGCCAGGCACTCAGTACAGTAGTTGTGCATTCACATGACTTTTATGAAAATTTACTTTACACCAGTTAAAATTTGCATTCAGCATTACTAAAGGCAATGGGCAGGCAACATTTAAAGCTTAATTAGTAGCTGGCATTTGGTGTTTTTAGTCATGCAGTGTACACTGCACTTGTAACTTGTTCTGTTGGGATTATTTTATAGATTAAAACTTTTTAGCTTTGGGACAGGAGATGGGATTAGAACACCTGCCAGGTTTTTTTTTTTTTATTGCTACTTCTACCCCTCTTAAGGGATTCATCCCATTGTCCTTTTTCCGTCAAAGTGCAGAAATTTAAATTGCCCCAGAACAGTAATGGGGAGTCTTCAAACACTAGTTCATGTGACTGGGGGAGGGGAGAGAATAGATTCTCTTTTGCAGGAATTTCCTCACTTACTATTTCTGCTTATGAACAGGAAGTAAAGAATTCTCCCTAATGAGACAGATGGCAAAAAAGACAACCAATCTTCCCTAATTTTTTTAAAAGATTGGGTTGAACTGTTTGTTGTGGCTAGTATTTCACCTCCTATCTGCTGTACAGGAAGTGAGGGAAATCCTCATCATGAGAACAGATGTCCTGTTTTTATCTTGACTGAATTTTGCATTGTAGTCATTCCCACTGTCACTGCTGGTGATCTGGACATTTTGGTGACTCTCAACCAGGGCAGTTGGCAAAAGAAACCTCACATTGGTTTTAAACCATCACCGCCATAGCTTGTAAAACATTTTTGCCATTTGTTATACTTTAATCTCTGGATATTTCTGTAATGCATCTGCAAAAAAAACGGCAAAGTTTTCAGCTCCCAAATACTTTTGGTTAATCTCTCCAGTGTAAACATGTCAAGCACTCTGGAGGGCTAAACAAGCAGTTAATACCTTGCATTTCCTTTTTACAATAAAAAGTTTGCAGCAGTTAGCCATCCTTTAAGCTCAACTTTTAGTAATAGTTACCTTGAATCCTGTTTATAGATGGTCCTGGCTTGTATGATCCATGTGAAAAAGAAGCCACTGATGCCCTTGGTCACCTTGAAAGGCAGCAGCGTGAAGATATTACCCACAGTGCACAGGTATTGTTGCTGTGTTATTTTGTCGCTAACAAAACTTTTTTTTTTTTTAAGCACAAATTAACTTTTCTATGGGCACTAAATTATTTTTTTCTAGCATGCTCTCAGATTGGCAGCATTTGGCCAGCTTCATAAAGTATTGGGCATGGATCCCCTGCCCACAAAGTTGCCAAAGAAGACCAAACCTGACCCACCCATTGATTACACAGGTATTTATTCTTGCAGTAGTTTCTATAGGAACTGTTTTTTTAACTATTCCAATTTCTTATTCGCTTCTGAATTTTTCTTTACAGTCCAGATTCCACCTAGCACCACTTATGTTATGCCAGCCCTGAAACGGCCCATTGAGGAGGATGGAGAAGACAAATCGCCAAGTAAGAAGAAAAAGAAGATTCAGAAGAAAGGTATTTGAGGGCTATTAGGCAGGGTGTAACTTTTTGTTCTCTGGTGTATAGTTCATACCACCTCTGTCCATTGCACAACGTTTGGCTAGCGTCAAGGCTAGTGTTGCAGTCAGACCCAAAAAGTAAAGCGGTTCCTCTGGTATATTATGACTCAAAACTGCTGCAAATATTGTTGCCTCCAATGCCTAATCTACTTTGTTTTGTACAGTGTTTGCCTTGAGTTTTTAACAGAGTACTGATGGGGTAAGACATGTGTCTTAAACTCTTGCTGGCCCTTAAACATGCAGTGCTTAAAGTGGAGCTCCATCCAAACCTGGAAGCTCTGCTTGTTTGCCCCCACCCCCCCCCCTTTAAAACTAGATACCTGCTCCCACTTCTGTGTAGGCCACAATCGTGCAGTGAGCTACACATTTTCCACCCCTCTTCTCCTCCACCACTCCTGCCTTCTGGGAGACGTGTGGGTCTCTGAAAACAGTAAGACCATTCAGTAAGTGCAGCGTTACTCGCGTTCACAGAAAACGAGCTGTAAACACCACCAATGGCTCAGTTCTCACTGCTCCCCGAGCAGAGTGATGCTGACTGTCAGCATCGCTGGTTCTCTGCACTCATTGGAGCAATGAGCTGTGCAGCGGCTCACTGAGAAGGCCCATAGATCAAGGCAGCTGGCAGATCCAGACTTAGAAGTCGGGATGACGTGCTGCCTCAACTAACAGTGACATCAGAGCCGACTTCATACTGCTCCCCCGCTGAAAGCGGGTCACAGGACCCTTAGGAGAAGCATAGCCTAAAAAGCTCAGACTGGAGTTAAACGTGTTGTAGTGACTCAAATGCTTTGCTATGCACTTGCTCAAACTAGTGCTGGATTTAATTAGGTAAATGTTTGGTGCTTGCAGAATACATACTACTTTATAATGTAGGTATGCACTCTTTTCTCCCCTGCCTTGCTATTTGCTAAGGGGGTGATTTACGGGTTGTTGCATTAAATTCATACAGTGGTGCTTACAGGTATCTCACGCTGGTATTAAACTGAAATCTGAGTAAAGGATATCTAAACCTTTTCTGGGGCATGTATTTTATATTCGGACTAAGCGTTTTGGTGTTTAATAATTGTGGTTCTTTGCAGATGACAAGTCAGAACCCCCTCAAGCCATGAATGCCCTGATGAAATTAAACCAGCTGAAGCCAGGCCTCCAGTACAAACTGATATCCCAGACTGGACCTGTCCATGCTCCCATATTTACAATGTCTGTGGAAGTGGATGAAAAGGCATTTGAAGCCTCCGGGCCCTCAAAGAAGACTGCTAAGCTTCATGTTGCTGTCAAGGTGAGGACAAAAAAGAGTGCCACTGAGTTTACTTAATTTTCTGTGCAGAAAACTTAATTGGGTTTTAATGGTAGGTCTTGCAAGATATGGGCATTCCAACCGGAATGGAAGAGAAGGAAGAGGTTGTTGAGGAAGTCGAACAGAAGCCTGTGGTACAGACTCCATCTCAGCCAGAATCTGCACAGGGTGATTCTGCCAGTGGAGACCAGTCAGATGTGAGTCATAAGTGGAGCTAAAATATTCTGCATATGTTCAATGCTGGGTGCTGTCATATCATAACATTGGGGCTGTCTTATTTCTAGAGTGCCAAGCAGCAAGGACCTATTCTCACAAAGCATGGAAAGAACCCAGTTATGGAGCTGAATGAAAAGAGGCGAGGACTGAAATACGAGCTTATATCTGAAACTGGTGGCAGTCATGATAAGAGATTTGTAATGGAGGTATGTTAGACTTGATGTTTGGTATCTAAATTGGCTTGTGTTGTCCTAATCATCTGGCTTGGCCTTTTCAAGTTTGAATCTCATACGTTTGTCTTGACTTGTAGGTTGAAGTGGACAATCAAAAATTTCAAGGTTCTGGCTCTAACAAGAAAGTTGCCAAGGCCCATGCTGCACTTGCTGCCTTAGAAAAACTCTTTCCTGACTACAACATGTATGCTGAGGCCCCCAAGAAGAAAAGGCCACCAATGATGCCCAGGGGTGGTCCCAGAGGTGGAAAAGCCGGCTACGATGTAATTATGGCTCTCATTAGCTTGTTGGCTCATTAGTTTTGTCTTGGTTGGTTTCTGTTTTGGTTACACCTTTTTAAAAAAAACTTCTTCTCTACAGCATAACCAAGGGTTTGGAATGATGTACAATGAAGCTCCTCCACCACAACCTATGCGTGGACGAGGCAGAGGAGGAATGAACCGTGGTAGAGGACGAGGTCGTGGCTTTGGTGGCAACCAAGGTTACATGAACTCAGGAGGTATAGTCTTAGGATTTTAGACACAACTTAAAATGTTATTTGTTATATGGTCCATGTATTTTATTTCACTCCTTTGAAGATTAAGCTTGTAAATTATGCACGTCTATGGATTTCTAAACTGTTTTTGTTTATAGGTGGCTATGGAGGAGGAGGGTATGGTGGAAACTACAATTACCAGACTTCAGCAACAGCTGGCTACAGTAAGTAAATGCATATACTACATGGGTGTACAGGGTCAAAACAATGACTTCCAATTGTAGATCTTGTTGCAAAGCATCACGCCAGACCTATCAAGATGCTTTCATTTGTATTTGGCACTGCTGCTTGCTACATGATTAATGGTACACAAGTCAAAAGCAGGTAAATCATTTTGTCCTTTAGAAGACTGAATTAAAGTCAAATCATGTAAAATGCCTCTGCAGGTTAAATCTTATTTTTTTCAAGACTGACTGGTAACATAACCTGTTAACACCAATACTTGAGCTTTGATACAATGTCTGCTGCCACAGCTATGCGTTAGTTTTTAAAGGTTTTAGATGAACGGTCAAATAGTTGTAAGTTCGTGTGTGCAGTGGCCTGATTAGATTTCCATTTGTGTATGTTGGCCTGATTATATAAACATTCAGTGTTGTGCTTTCTGATCACTAAACACGCCAGCTGCACACTTGTCTTGCTAAAACAATACAAAATCCTGTTCTGGATGCTTCTTGCTTGTAATGCCCCCTTTTCCTCCCGCAAGAGGACAGGAATCCTTCTGGAAAGGCCACTTGAGAGCACCAAGACTACATTTTTGCCCAGAAAGTGGACGTGTTACTGCACCTTATTACAGAAAATGTTCTGTATCACTATTTAAACTGTTTCCCTTTGCACGTTGCTGTAATGGCCCACTATATGCAAACTGAAACCAGTTTAATGTTTGACGAGCTAAAATGGGCTGCTTTTCTGAGAATACTGCAAACTATATCTAAATGTGGCAGTGTATATGGGCCATCTTCCAATGCTGATCACTCTCTGTGCACTAATTTTGGTCATTAAAAGTAAATTAGTGCATAGCAATTGACCACTGAAGCACCATGGTCATCTTCACATGAGGCTTTTGCCTCCTGGTGTCGGTTCTCAGAATTAAGCAGTATGTCATTTTAGCTGTCTTCTATTAAATGTACCTCCTTGCCTATACATAGTGGAGGCAGCCTTTTTGTGACTTGGAACATTCAGCCTTTTCATGAGAAACTGGGCTCCCCAGTCTCCTTGTGAATTGATAAGCTATTTGGTGGCTGCCTCGCCTATTTTGTAGGTATTGTGTACATCTTGAGGATCGCTCCATCCAAATCTGTTAACGTGGTGGTGACTAGGTGACTCCTTCATAAAGTTGTATCTCCATGGCTCTGCCTACCACTAGAGTTCACCAGCCAGCATCTTGCTGCTGCTTTTGCTGTCTTATCAGTGCCCTTTTGGGTTCTCTGACACTGACAGCAAAGAGCTGAACTTCAGGTGGATGTTTTCAGGCCAGAGCCCAAGTGGGAGATGCTAAGAGGGTTCACTATTCACCTTCATCCAAAGCTAGATTTGGGTGGCATTCCTTTGAATTGATAAGTAATAATGTGCGTTAATTCTGTCAGTCATTTTACATTTCTCTGCTTTTTTTTTGTGAGGAAATATGACTCACTCCTCCAATTTTTCACTTGGCTTCCCCCAATTCCTCTGTCGCCACCAGGAAGATCTCAACAAACTTTTTGTTGTGGGGAGACAGGAGCAGAGAAATCTAAAAGAAAATCTAAAACATCTGTGGCACAATGGCCATTCTACAGAGGATTCTAATTTTATTTCTCTCTGCTGTCTCCCCCTTTTTGTAGGTGACTTTTTCACAGACTGCTACGGTTATCATGATTTTGCCTCTGCTTAGAACATCTCTAGCGTATTGCACCCCACCCACTCAAAACCCACAAATCAGCTCTTTACTCCTGTCTGTCTTAAAAACCCTGCAAGACGAACAATTCTTCACCATTTTTATTTTCCACATGCGTTTTTTTTGGACTGTTCACTTCAAGCTTTCAGACTGTAGCCTGTGGCAATGTATTGTGGAAGTGTCAACCTTCCTCAGGATTCTTGATCACAAGTGGAACTTTATTTTTATGGTTAAACTCTACGGTTGATCTTTTCGTTTGGGCAATTGTTCTGTCCCTGAACAGTGTGGAGGCTGCCCTGGCAGTAAAGACTTTGTGGGCAAAGATTTTCTTTTTTTACCTAGTTTTTATTGTTGCAATTTTTTTGCATTTTACTTTGCGTGATGTTTTAATAAATCTTGTATAAATCAATGTTCTGGAAATCATTGAAATAATGCAGAAAATCCTCAACTTGATAAAGAAAATTGAGTTGGGAGTTTATTGGTGTGAGTACTTTAGCAAGTTATGTGCTATAATATGCAGTTTTTGTAGTCTAACTTTTTAAAATTTGGTGCTTTCTCCTAAAGTAACACTGGCAAATCTAGACTTGAGTTCTTCTGCTCAAGCACATGACAATGCTTGCTCTTCCGTGGTCAGTTAATAGAGCTGTGAGGGGCAGAAGGAATGGTCCAAGCACTTTCTCAAAGTAAGCGGAGCACTCATTAACATGCATGTAGGCACTTGGTGTCTGTGCTGGTGTAACTTCAGTTGGCTTTTCCAACGGACATGGTAAAGTGCCTAACCTAGTCATGTGGAACAACTCCATTGCCTGTGTAACCACTGGCATATTTTACTGCTGGTACCTAGGCCATGGTAATGCACAACTCCAAGGATGCTAGTAAACTGCTAAGAAAAAAAATGCAAGGCTGTAAAGTTTTCAACATATTTGGGATGCCTGGGCATAGTGTTTTGTGAGGAAGCACAACAATGGGAGCTTACAGCAGCAGTTCAATAAATACTCAGTCTGGTCTTGGGCAGAAGAACACTACAGTAAATGGTTGCGCAACAAAAATTTTTATAGGGTTAGGTTGCTTAACAGTGGACCCCCCCCCCCCCCCCCCCCCCTTGTACTTGCTTTTTGGAAATCCTGAGCTGTCCAGGCTCCTGATACCCACCTGGGTATTGACAGCGCTGCTATGCTCCCTCTTCTCAGTCAGAGCTTCCATGGTGGACAAGGTGAATTCTGATTGTAAAGCAGAGTTCCAGGCTTTTTTTTTTTTTATTTTTAATTCGGCTACAAAAGTGTAGCTGCTGACTTAATAAAAACGCTCATTTGTTCCACGGTCCAGCAATGCAGCCCCTCTCCCCCTTCTCTCTGCCGTGCTGCCATTGAAATCTGGGCACCCGACCATGACTGCTTGAGGCTTCACTGCTGGGCGCAGGCACGCTCCAAGTGGACAATCTTCTGGGACCTGTGGCATGTCCCAGAAGATTGGCGAGAGGGATAGGAGTTGCCTAGGCGGCCCAAATCGGGACAAAGTTCCACTCAAAACTAGGACCCCCCCCCCAAATTGACATGCCAAATGTGGCACGTAAGGGGTGAGAAGTGCTTAAAGTGGGAGTTCCACTTTTGGGTGGAACTAAACCCTGATGGGTTTACTTCCTTTGTTTTCCGGTAAAGCATAATAAACTACTATGCATCGCATGGTCCATTATGTGTCACTTACCTGACACAGGAGCCTGCGAAGTCACCGATGTCCCCTTGTGTATGGAGCCTCCATCTTAATGGGTCTCGCTGCTCCGTCGCTGTCATTCAACAGAGCCATGATGTCTTCACTCCTGCACATGGGAGCCGCCACTAGCAGCATATCGCCGTTTACGGCGGCGTGCTCAGTGTCTTTTGACAAATATCTCCTAAACCGTGTAAGTTTAGGAGATATTTCTTAAACCTACAGATAATCCTTAATCTAGGCTTGCCTGTAGGTCAAAGTGGTTTGTAAGGGTTTACAACCACTTTAACTGCACTGACAAATATGAATCTTATCTGGTCCACCTAAGAAATGCTAAACTGCAGAAATTTCAAGTTCTGGACTGGCAGCAGCCCTGTCAGCTCAGGATTGACAAGTACAAGTGAGTGGTCGGTCCCTGTTTTGACACCTGTAGAAGGTACAGCAGCTTGCCTTGAGTTACTCAGGTATAACTGTATTCAACTGTTTTTGCCTGGAGTTCCACTGTTTTCCTAAGCTTAAACTCCATTCTTCAAGCTAACAATCTTGTTTCTTGGTAAGCTCTTAGGTGTCAGATTGCATTGGCTATGCCAGACCAAGTTAAATTGTGTAATGGGTGCGGTGATGACAATGCTTTGGCTAGTGGATCTCATTTAAAGGAAGCCTTTAAAGCAGGAATATAAAGTTGGTGTTATGAACTGCACACAGACCTTTCTCTCTTCTGTGACCGTCAGTGGGTTTTGATTTGAATTGCTCCCCTGCTTTCCAGTTTGAACCCTTCCATAAACTTGCAACTGCATAACATGAAATGTTTATACCCCCCTTCTCTTGAAAATATTCATTTTGCTAAGTGCCATCTTTTGTAAATTGGGTAGATGCAGGCCCTTGAAGAGTTGGTGCTCTATTCAGCTTACTGTTTAAGTTGGAAATGGCACTGCACTGATCATTGTAGCCCCATCAGTTCTGCATATTGGTGCCTCATCAATGCCCTCTCTGTGCCTGTTGGTGTAGCCTCCATCAGTGAGAGAAATTACTTATTTACAAAATTTTAGAACAAATGTACTTTCATCAAATACCCAGTGATTGAATAACACCAACAAAGCTTATCGCTCCCAAATTATCAATGTTTGGGTACAGCATTGTATGACTGCAATTGTTCAAAGCGTGACAGTGCTGAAAACTGGCCCAGGGTGAAAGTGGCCAGTATTGAAATGGTTAACCAATTCGGGCATTTGCACAACATCCGTTCTCAGTGTTGCTGTTGAGTTTGATACCTTGTATGTCATGCACAGCTTAGCCGTGTTGGATTAGCCTTTCATTGCCAACAAACTTACAAAGTGGTTCCAATATCAGACCGTTTACTCTAAATTCCCTGCATCAAAGTGGTAAAGGTTTGCGTTTGTTTTTAAAGTCATGCTTGCCTCCACTGTGCAGTTAGTTTTGCAGAGTGGCCCTGAACCTTGTCTTCTGGGGTCAGCCCAGTGGCTCTCGCAGCCCCCTGCATCGTATGACCCTCCCCCAGGAGAAGCACGCTCCCGAGTCCAGCATTTGCGTCCATAAATGCAAATGCCGACTCGGCCCCTGCGTCATTGGGTTTGACAGCGGGAGCCAATGGCTGCGCTGCTATCTATCCAACCGAGAACCCTGGTCAGAGGAAGAGCATGCCTCTGCTGGGTGAAATTCCTGGGCTTGGGTAAGTAAAACGGGGGGGGGGGGGGTTATGCCAGGTGTTTGTTTCCATTTTAACGCATCCTATGCATTAAAGTGAAAACACAAGGGTTTGCAACCAACCCCATTTAAAGTGTGATTGTAGAAGGTTTTTATCTTAATACATAGAAAGCATTGTGTGCAGCAGCCCCCCCCCCCCCCGCCCCAAATATTTAACTGAGGTCCCACTAGATCCAGGGGTGTTGCAGGAGCGTCATTGGCTGAGACCACAGCATGGTACTCCTGCTGCTGTCAGCCAATGAGGAGAGAAAGGGGGCTGGGCAGTGGCTTCATGCCTGAATGGACACTAGGAGCTGCAGCTCAGGTGCTGCATACTGTGGGGGCACTCAAGGGGGTGGGGGTGTGGCAAGAGGTGTTTTAGGTTTACAAAAAAGGTGGGTACTTTTTTTTTAATTGCAACAATCGGCCATTTTTATCAAGACTGCAACAGTATAGCAGACACATCGGACTTTTTTTTTTTTTCTCTTTTGAGACCATTGTCATTTATGCAGCGATCAGTGCTATAAAAATGCACTGATTACTGTGTAAATGACACTGGCAAGGGAGGGGTTAAGTGTCCTAAAGAGTGACTAACGGAGGGATGGGCTACCACTGACATGACGGCGATCACTGCTCCTGATGACGGAGCAGTGAATCCCTGGCAGAACGGGGAAATGCCTTGTTTACATAGGCCTCCCTGTTCTGTGGCTCCATGACATGATTAATGGACATCAAGTCTGCGGTCGCGCTGTATACAGCGGGCGCTAGCCCCACCAATTGAAGGGGATTTGCAGGTTTGCCCACTGCTGCCATTGTGTTGACTTGTAGTGGCGTGCAGCGGTCGGCAAGTGGTTAATGAGAATTTGTGGATGTACATAGCCTGGTTCAGGAGTGTGCCCCATATCACATAGCTTGCTAATGTGGTAACTGGAGGAACTAGCAGACAGTGCTAAGGAGGCAAGAGACCACGCTGTCAATTCTCTAATTAAAAAAAAAATTGAAAGTGGACTAAACGCTTCGTCTTCTTAGCCAATGGAGCTGCCATCTTGGCCTTTGATCCTCAACTGCCAGATGTGATTAGTTATGACACTGGTGGCTTAATGGTTTGACAGTTTGGTTTAGGGCACAGGCAAATGTGAGTTGGCATTCCAAATTGTTTTAAACTGGTTTAGTTCCTGCGTTAGCTTTTGCACAGTCTACAGCAAGTTAATTGCACTGCTGCATACCTTTCAAACCTAAATACAAATTTTTGTTTAGCAGATTGGTCCTGATGTGCATATAACCTTTTTGGCTCTATTTTACAGGTCAATTTTACAGCAATGGAGGTGGATCTGGCAATTCAGGTGGAGGCTCCGGATCTGGCTCTGGCTCAGGGGGCTATGGCTCTGGTGGTGGTGGTGGCGGCGGCTATGGCAATTACTATCAAGAAACCTATACTGCACCAACTCCCCCTAAACCATTTGTAAAGAAGCCACCCCAACAGCAGCAACCACCACAGCAGCAACAGCAGGCCCCAGCCCAACAGCATTCGCAACAGTCCAAGCCTTCCTACAACCAGGGCTACCAGTCACACCAATCCCAGCAACCGCAGAGCTACAACCAAAACCAGTACAGTAACTACACACCACCACAGAAGCAGAAGGGAGGCTATAACCAGGGAAATCAAGGGGGCGGCAGCGGCTCTTATTCTTCTTACTCCAACACATACAACAGTGGGGCTTCGTCAGGTGAGACTGGAGTAGACAACAGTGGGGCTTCGTCAGGTGAGACTTGAGTAGACTTTAAGGTGTGGGTCTGACATTACCAGCCTTCTGCAGCTTCTAAATGGTTTGAATGCCTTTACAATTTTTAAGATTAACCTTTAGTAACACGTATTATCTGGTTCTGTTGTGAACTCAACAGAACTTTTCTTCGTCAATCGACATCCCCCAAATCATTTAAAATGGGGAAACAAAGTTGGAGTTGCATTGCAGCCACCAGAAGCAGAATAACTCTTGGTTAAATGAACCGCCTAAACCAATGGGGTTGCTCATTATCCTACAGATTCTGTATGCTCATGAGGGATCCACTTCATAGGAAAGTGGATCTATGAGCTCTTCTGTGGCTAGAGGGTTGTCATGCCCAATGGGTGCCTTTTCTGAGAATTCAGATCTGCTAGCCTAAAGGTGATTTCTAAGCTTTATTAAAAGCAACTTCACCCTCATCACCCACTTTCTTTTCAATTTTATAATAGCCCATCTAAGCATGTGAAATTAATCTAAGCTTGGGCTTGTAGTTGTAAAATTTTGTAGCAGCTACATAATTGCTCTGAAATCTTTGTTGCTAGAAATAAACTTCCCAATGAGGTCTGGATACAGATGTTACTAGGCAATTTGACTTTCTAAAGCATTTAGTTGGCTACAGAATCCGTAGCGATAACCATGGTGCACTGTGTAGCTGCATACAGAAGCAATTCTAATCAGCTACATTCTGCCAGGAAAAAGTGGAGAGGTTGGTAATGAATATAAAGATACCATGGTGAATGTGGCCTTTGTGCCTCTGCTTCTCTGACAATTGAAGTTCTGTGTGAAAGGTAATAACAGCCACTTCTCTTTGCAGGATATAATGCTGGCGATGGATCAGGTGGGCGAGGTGGCAGTTCATACACACCAGCCAACACTGGTTACAGCTCTGGCACAAATGCAAATTATGGTGGTGGTGCCAACAATACCTCATACCAAGGTAAGAATGGTTAACTGCCTCTTTTCATATTGTATTAAATTCTATTTACTTAATCTACAGCAAGACTGAATATTTGACTGCCTAATTCCTGAGTACTTTCTTTCTAATCCCTTAGGCTACTCACAAACGGGCTACAATCAAGGTCCTGCACAAAACTACAATCAAGCTCCCCCCTCTTACCAGGCAGCTCAAGGAGGAACTGGCAATTATGGCAGAACTGCAGATCACAGCATGAATTATCAGTACAGATAGACTTTGCTCAAATTCCCCTTCAGTCTCCCCTCTTGTCCCCCCCCCTGTTCCAAGAGGGGCCCCAAACTTTACCACTTGATGGTTTTACAGCAGCTATGGGTAAAGGTCATTTTGCCTTTCACCCTCCCTGACATTGCAGTGCTTTTAGGTCATAACATTACCCCTCCCCCCTGCGTGAAAAAGTTTCATATTGGGTCCCAGTGTTGTATCTGTATCACCCTTTGCTATAGCAGAAGGCCTGTTGTGCATATTTTTATTTTTCCATAAAGACTTATGTTTTTTTTTTTTTAAACTTCAGTTCTGTCAATTAAGTTCACTAGAAATTGGTGTCACTTCTGTATTTGGGTCTTGTCATGACTTACAGCATTGTAGTGTAAAAGTTTTGTCACAGATGTAACGGTCACATAAAAATCACTCTGCTTGTTGTGGTGCAGTGAAATGTTCTGGTAAGACTTTGCAAACAGTGGGCCTTAATTATCACAGTATCGGAGTGATCTGGGCTTGGCCCATAAACCATATGCTCCCTTTTGTTTATCTGTGTGCATCTTGGCTGCATGCAAGGGGTAGATTTACCACAAATTGATTTTTTTCCTTCAGTTTTGACCAGGCTAAGGCCATTTTTCTAAAGTCAGATCTTCAAACCTGCAGCTGTCAGTAACCACATGACCAGGCGTTCAAGCAAGGTGTCATCTTTACAAGCTATGCTTGATGGCAAAACTTTTTTTTTTTTTTTTTTTTGTACACCTATTCCACATTTAGTCTACAGATGCAGTGTTGCGTAAAAGGAAAGATTTGCAGCCACACGGTTTCTTTTGGGTGGTACTGCATCACTGTATGCAACAGCCTATTTAAAGCCTCCTGTATAATTTCATGGCAGTTGTCGGTTTTGTTAAGTTCAAGACCAGTACATAGTCATCTACACCTGTTTTTCCTTGTTGAATGATTCTGTGAAGTGACTTAACAAGCTTTATGTAATTTTAATGCATTAGTGTTGAGATTTGTTTCCTTTTTGCTATTTTGTTGTTTTTTAAGTGAAGATATTATTTTAAGACAGTGGGTCGTGTCGAGGGTTTTTTTCAGTGTCTCGTTTCATTCAGGCAGTATCTGGAGTGAGCCGAAACATAGATAAATAAACATTTAAAAAAAACATCTTGTCTGTTTTTTTGTAACATTTTATTTTTAAGTGGTTGTAAGCCCTCCTTTATACCCAGTGAGGTGACTGGCCTCAGGTGATGCAGGTGATACAAATCCTACGGAAGTTTTAGCTTTTAATCTGGATGTAAAAAAAGTGAAGAATTTACACGGATCTCTGTTCTGAAAAGCAGGGAGCTGATTGGTGTTAAGAGACCCCCCCCCCCCCCTCCACAGCACAAAGGAACAGAGCTGATGCTCCTCCCATCGCTTTTTTTTTTTCTGTGTCCAGAAAACAGAAGTGACTCGTACGGAAAGCAGCAGACAGATGACACTTTGTGCTCTGGATTGAGACAAGTGCACACTAGAGGGATATGCATTTACACATGTCTGAGGTTTACAACCACTTTAATCTATTCTAATAGAGTAGATAGTCACCACTTCTAAGTGGCTATTCTAAGTTTGTATCTTCTGGGGGGGGGGCACACGTTCACTATTAAAGGTGAATTAGGCTTTTGGCCCTGCTGCCAGGATTGGTGAATGCCTATGTGGAATGGTGACCGTCCCCAGTGCTTGTAATAGTGCAGGCACTGGAGCAAACCTGCTGCCTTCGCAGTGTCAAGGGGTGGACCAGGCAAAGTCCTGGACCTTGGATTGTAAGCTCCTTGAGGGTAGGGACTGATGTGAATGTAAATTGACAGCACTATACCATAAATAAGTTTATTTTATCATCCCTTGTGACAAGTACTCTTTTTATGGAGAGATCTAGGACCCCAAACTTCCTCCACTGCACTTGCAAAGTATTAAAAAATGCCAATCTTGGCTTTGAATTTTTTTAGAACCTTTTATACTGAGCGTAATCTGGAAGTAATGTCATGACATTGCTTCTGAATTACTAGAGTGTAGACCCTACAAAGCACAGTAGGCTTTGATCTGGTCTCTGGCCATCTGGTCGCTCGGGCCTCCCAGTGCTAAGGGAGACCATGACTGAGCCGGTGGAGCGCCCCCTCCCGCTACTTATAACAGCCGAGCGGCTGTCTGGCTGCATTAGTTGTAGAAAGCCGACATCCGCTTTAAAAAAAAATGGTACTGGGGTTATGCCTTCAGCTGCACGCATCGGTACCACCACTTGAGAGATCGTTAAGTTTGTTACAGATACCATTTCTTCAAAAAAGTGACTATTGGCTGCCAATAATCAGTCGACCTGACCTCTAAAGGTGTTCACGCATGATATTGTGTGCTTCTTAAGTTCTCCTGGAGGGTGGAAAACCTCACCTTGGCTGGACAGTTACAGGTCAACCTCAGCTTGGAACAGCTGCAGCACTGGTGTTTCTGTTTTTAGTATTAAATGGACACTTATTTAAAAATTGTGCCATGTAAGCATCTGGTATTGGCTGGGTGGCTGTGCCTATATTTTTTTTTTCACATTTATATTTTTATTTATTTTCTTTACAAACAAAACAGGGGAGGTACAGATATACAGGGTTCAATCAATGCATTGCAGCCCTAAAAACAGATACTTCGTACCTTCCTTTTTCATAACTTGATATAACTTTTCGCTGTTATAGTCTACTCTCTTATCTGAACTAAAACCCAATGATTCTTTTATCCTATAACATCTATATCTTTTCTTATTATAGGGGTTCCTCTGGTAATTTCCTTTTAATCCCCCGTTTCCCCTTTGTATGTATGAGTACCTCCCTCCCCTTTGCCTCTCTATTTCTCCTCCCCCCCCCCCCCAACCCCACAAAGGAAAAGAAAAAAAAAAAAAAAAACCCACCCATCTTCCTCCCTCTCGTCTCCCGTCCCCCCCCCCCCCTCCCAGCCAGGATGGGGAGAGCCCATCCCTAGCTATTCTGTGTGCTCACTCGCATCTCTTTAACTAACTGACCACATTTTCTCCCAGAATTGTTTTCCCTTCCTCCGAGTGTATAAAGCTATTCCATCCTTCCCATGTTGTGTTATACCGTTCTTTTTTGTTTTGACCTGAGTACACTAGATCCTCCATAGCTCCAATCTCCCTTACTTTATTTAACCATCTTGCTATTGAAGGTGGGTCCCGTTCTTTCCATGACAGGGTTATATTTGCCTTCGCCGCGTTAATTAAATGGCATAAGATGGATTTCCTATATATCCGTTTCGGTATTTGGGTTGAGTGAAGCAGGAAAAGGGCCGGGTCTTCTGGGATTATATTTTCCATAAATTTTTGAGATATCCTTCTTACCTCTCCCCAGTACTGCCTAATTTTGGAACATGTCCAGAGTATATGGAATAAGGAACCAGGTTCCTCTCCGCATCTCCAGCACTGTCCTGTTGTTTCAGGGTAAAATCTCTGGAGTTTTACCGGAGTATAGTACCACTGTGTCATGATTTTGTAATTTAATTCTTGCATGCGAGTGCACATAGAGGTATACTGGGTCATGTATATAATGTCACGCCATTGTACCTTAGTGAAAGTCCTATTCAGATCTCTTTCCCACTTAGCCTTACTAGAGGGCATATAATCCTCCTGTGGGGTGATTAATATCCTATACATTTTTGAGATCAACCGGGGAAGCGGTTCCTGTCCCTCACAGTATTGCTCGAACAACGTTAAATGACGATCATAATCAACCGCTGGCCCCAGTGACCTCAGAAAGTTCAAAATCTGAATCGCCCGCCATGGCTTTAACTCAAAAGATCCCCCTCTCTGCATTAGTCCCTCCAGAGTAGGCCATGCCCCGTTATGAATAAAATGTGAAACTTGGACTATACCCCTCTCCTCTAGATTTTTAAAAGCCCCTGCCTCTCCCCCTGGGGGGAACCCCGGGTTTCCTAGCACAGGGATTAAAGGAGAATTCCTTGAGGAGATTTTAGAGTCGCGTATTAAAAGGGAACTTATCTTTAAGGTAGAACCTATAGTTGGGTGCGTCTTGATCAGCATTGGTATCTTATCAAGGCACCATGGTGCTCTACGCAGGGGTATCTCACTGACCTGTTGTTCTAGTTCTACCCATGCTTTGAGTTCTCCATGTCTGCACCAGTCTACCACCCTCCCCAGGTGTACTGCATGATAATATTTTGTTATGTTTGGGACCGCTAATCCACCGAAACCCCTGGGCATCGTCATTGTTCCTCTAGCTATCCTGGGTCGTTTCCCTGCCCAAATAAATTTTGTAAGTAAAGAGCATGTTTGGCGGAGAAAGACCACTGGGACAGATATTGGTAATGCTTGGAGTAAATATAAAAATTTTGGTAATATACTCATTTTAATAATATTGCATCTTCCGAACCACGAATGGATGCCCTGATGCCATTTTTCCAACTGCTTCTGAACCGAATCAAATAAGTCAGGAAAGTTCACCTCAAACGTCTTTTTTATATTCGAAGGAATATACGTGCCCAAATATTTCAGCTTCTCAGACACCCATTTAAAATTAAAATTTTTTTGAATCGCCTTACACTCCCTGTTCCTCATCGCTTCTGATTTCGAGTAGTTTATTTTTAGATTTGATAGGTTGCCGTATGTTTCAAATTCTTTCATAAGATTGGGGATTGAAATATGTGGTGCAGACATGGAGAACAATAGATCGTCCGCATAGGCTGAAATTTTATAGATTGTATTTCCTATTTTTAGGCCCTTGATATCTTTGTTTTCCCTAATTTTACTTAACAAGGGTTCTACTGATAGGGAAAATAGCATGGGGGAAAGGGGACACCCCTGCCTTGTACCATTTGATATTTTGAAGGGCCTAGAAAATATTCCGTTTACCTTTACTTCTGCCTTGGGGTTTGTATACACACTCTTAATCCATGTAATCATCTGGTCCCCCATGCCAACCTGTCTCAGCACCTCGAACAAAAAAGGCCATCTCACCCTATCAAATGCCTTCTCGGCATCGGTGCTCAAAAAAACACTAGGAATATCTGACTTGTTGGCATGGTGGACCAGATTGAGAACCTTAATAGTGTTGTCCCTCGCTTCCCGCGAGGGAACGAACCCAACCTGATCTCGATCTATCAACTGGCACAACAAAGGTTGAATCCGGGTTGCCAGGATTTTGGTGAAAAGCTTTAAGTCCACATTTAGGAGGGAAATGGGTCTGTAGCTGCCACATTCCGAAGGGTCCTTCCCCTCCTTTGGTAGCACAGTAATATGTGCCAAAAGGGAGTCTGGTGGGAATGCAGCTGTTCTACCCAGGGCATTGAAAACCTTTGCCATTTGCCTGCAGAGCGGTATAGAGAATTTTTTGTAATAAAGCAGCGTAAAGCCGTCCGGGCCGGGCGATTTGCCTGGCTTCGCCGTTTTCATTGCCTCATTTACCTCCTCTGCTGAAATAGGCTCTTCCAATTTCCTCCGTTCTAGTGATGTTAGTCTTGGAAGTTTCGCAGAGGAAAGATATTCCTCCTGTATCGATGTAGATATGGGTGCTGATTCTAAATTATATAGTGAGGTATAGAATTCCCCAAATGTCTGTGCTATGGCTTTGGGTTGTGAGATGAGTCTCCCGTCTCTTCCTTTTATATGGGGAATATAGGTATTCGAAATTTTCCCTTTCAATTTGCCTGCTAATAATTTACTGCACTTATCTCCTAGTTCATAAAAGGTCTTTTTCCCTTTCTGAATAATCGCTTTAGCCTTAAAACGTAGTATTTCCGAGATCCGTCGTCTCAGGTCCCCCAGCTCTATCCCCATAGAGGGTGTCTGGTTTTTCTTATGCTGGGTTTCCAGATCATGGATCTTCTGCAGAAGTCCCAACACCTGTTTGTCCCTTTCTTTCTTAACTCTTGATCCGAGTTTGATCAGTATGCCCCTTATCACTGTTTTATGTGCCTCCCACACTATGGCCGGGTTACTCTCCGGAGTCTCGTTTATCTGAAAGTAATCATTTATTTCTTTTGCTATTTCTTCCCGAATTTCGGGGTTCTGTAACAAACTCTCATTCAATCGCCATCTTCTTTCAGTTGTACCCATAGCGCCAAGGAGGGAAATACATAAAGTGATCGGGGCATGATCTGACCATGTAATACATCCTATATGAACCTCTGTTATCCTCGTCAGTAGATAGTGAGGTACCAAGAAGAGGTCTATCCGAGAATACACTTGGTGGGGGTTTGAGTAAAAGGTGTAATCCCTCTCTCCCTCGTGCATAATTCGCCATACATCTACAAGTTGTAGCTCATGCAATTTCTTCAATAGTCTTCTTCTGGTACCATGGGGTATAGACGACGTCCCCGAGGACGTATCTACTTTCGGATCCAATGGGATATTAAAATCTCCTCCCAGTATCAGCTTACCCTCTGAGAAATCTATCAGATTTGTGAGGGTTTTTATTAGGAACACCTCTTGCCTTACATTGGGAGCATATACTGTAGCCAGTGTCACCTTCACCCCCCCTATCGACCCCTTCAGGAAGAGGTACCTTCCCTTCCACCCGTTTATCTGTCAACGTCCAAGGGATCCTATTGGAGATCATAATTGAGACCCCTTTTGATTTTGCCTCCTGATTGGAGGCATGGTATACAGTTGGGAAAAATCTATTTTGAAGGAAAGGGAGTCTACCTGCCTTAAAATGAGTTTCTTGTATAAAAGCTATATCTATAGACCTCTGTTTTAAATCATTGAGAAGCATCTTTCTTTTTTCTGGGACATTTAAACCCTTAACATTCATAGATGTTACCCTAACTTCCGCCATCTCGCTGAGAGGCTGATAAAAGGAGAGGGGAAGGGGACGAGAGACGACAGCGAGAAAAAAAGAGGAAAACCCCCACCCTTATCTACCTATATCCCTCACCCTCCCCCTCCCTCTTCCCCCTGCAAAAAAAAAAAAAAAAAAGGGGGGGGGGCAGAACCCCCCTAACCCTTTCTAAACCCCTTAGGGAGACACCCTTCTCCGAGCCACCCTCCTCTGGCTTGGTAGGTGCAAAACTATATATAGGGGGCTTGACCCAAAATGGCAGAGAGGCTCCGCTCTCTCCCACCCCCCAGGCCAATCCAAATCCGGATTGCATTGACCTCCAGACTGTTCTCTCCGTGTTTTATCCTTACGCAAATACCCAAGTACATTCCTTTGTATATAAAGGCAGAGAAAAAAGAGATAGGGGGAAAAAAAAAAAAAAAAAAAAAGGGGGATCAAAACAAGATAGAGGCTGTCTCCTATATACTCTTTTTTTTTTTTTTATTCACCCATGATCCCCCCCCTCTGACCTCCACCCCTTCTCCCTTTCCTCTGTCCTTCCCTCCCCCTCTCTCACCCCTCCCCTTGTCCCTATTCTCCCATCCACCCCCCTATCCCTTTTACCCCCTTATCCCCTCTAAAGGGGAGGAGCTCCCCAACCTCCCCCTCACATCTCTATTTCGGCCTCTTAAGGGTCTTAAACTAATAATTATTAACTAATATATGCCTAGAGAGCAGTTCACCTCTAGGTCCTTATGTGCCTAGTTGTGGATATGTGAATAAATATTTGTGATGCAAGATATCCCTATCTCGCCTGTGAACAAAAAATTTGAAAAGAAAAGTGAGAGGTGAGGTGAGGGAACCCCTCCCAAATTCCTACCTCCATTACATACAAACATTAAATGACATTTTATACCCCAGTGAGCCCCTCCCCCCCCAAAATCCAATAACCGCGTGTATATATACTCCAATACGTCCTGATATACATTATTCAGAAACGTTTGAAAAAGAAATTAAGATAAATAAATAAATAAATAAATAAATAAATAAATGAGTAAATACATAAGTAACTAAGTAGTTGGGGGAAAAAAAAAAAAAAAAACCCCTCCATCTAAAATTCACCAAAAAAAATTTTCACAAAAAAAATCATACAAACAACCAAAAAAAATTTATAAAAAAAATAAGTGAGAAAAAAAAAAAAAAAAAACCTATTTTGCATCGACACTCCAATATTCCTCTAGTGTACTTTCGTGGATAAGTGACTTAGTGAATAAATTGTGTACAGAAAAAAAATAAATAAAATAAAAAATAAAAAAAAAAAATTTTTAAGACCCAAAAACAAAAAAAAAAAAAAAAAAAAGGGGGGGGGATATACGGGTAGTTAACCCCTCCAACAAGAAAGGGCGAGGTGTGTTTGGGAGTTGTTGGCATATATAAAAAAAAAAAAAAAAGGGGAGAGGAGGAAAAAAAAAAAGAGAGAAAGTTCCCAGGAGTCCTGCATCCTGCATCCTAAGTCCAGGTAAATGAGGGCTCCTCCATCTTTTTTCCTATATATCTTAAAGTCAACTACTACTTCTTCTGATCCCTGTGGTCATTTTGACAGCCCAGATGCTGTAACCAATTTGGTACCTCAACCGCCTCTTCTCCTAGAAAAATAAACAGTTGAGGCAAGTCCAGCGGGTGCCTCAGTATGAATGATTTAGAGTCCTTCTTTATGATGACTGAAAAGGGGTAGCCCCAGCGGTACGTGCCCCCTGATTTCCGTATTATACCCAATAATGGTCGTATCATAGCTCTTCTCTGCAGGGTGGCACTCGATAAGTGAGGCAAAATTTTAATTTTCATACCATCATATATCACTTCTTTCATATCCCATGCCTTACGACTGATCAGTTCCTTATGTGTGAACCTGTGAAAACAACATATCACATCTCTTGGCCTGTCTGGGCTAGTTGGGAGGGTACCTGACACTCTGTGGAGCCTTTCAAACTCTAAGTCTTCTAGAGGGACCTGAATGTCCAGTTGCTGACATATTAAGGCGATAGTGGATTGTAATGCATCCCCGCCAACCGTCTCTGGGACCCCCCTAAATCTCAAGTTCTTCCTTCTGCTGCGGTCTTCAAACTCCTCTAAGCGGAGCTGCATAGAGGGGACCTGAAGATTTTGCTCACCCTGTACCTGTTCCATTCTTAGCATCCGTTCCTCCAAGGCTGCCTGTGCACTCTCTCCTTCAGACACCCTGTCTGCAAGCAGCTGGACCTCAGACCTCACCTCCTCCAGGTCTTTCCTGTGTATTTCTTCTATCCTGGCCATCCACCCTTCTAGGTCTGCTTTTGTGGGAAGAGCCTGCATGTCTGCCCTTGTCGGGAGCGCCCTCAAGAGCGCTCTGAGATCTGCATCTTCCCCTGCCATTTGGGGTGCCGCTACTGTACCTTCCGCCTGGCGAGCTTCCTCTCCCCCTTCTGTATCACCGCTCCTCGATCCTGACACTGCCGGCGTATCCAGCGCACAAGGCGCACGGGTCGCAGGGATGACGTCAGCCGCCTCTCCGAATCCGCCGCGCTGTCTCTCCTCTCCTTTCACTTGCTCCAGGTGTCGCGCCGCAGCCGCCCTTGTCCGGGAGAAGTATTGAGGGATCTCTGGCTGGATAGATGTTTTCTGTACCTTCTGCCCGTCTCCGTTCCTTCTTATCATGCCGCCCGGGGATCACAGGTATATGCCCGCCGTTTTACTGTCTGTTTCAGGTCTGTGCTCTCTCTCAGTACTGCGTAGCTACATAGCCTGGGGGTATGGAAGGAGCAGAGCCCTCGTGTAACTCTCCTACTCCGCCATCTTAGACCCCGCCCCCCGTGGCTGTGCCTATATTTATCGTTGCAGGCAGGGCAGCCATCAGGGGTGTACAGGTGTTGCACATGTAAGGGCCCCCCCAACAGCAAGTGGAACTGCTCCAGAAGATGGGACACTTTGACTTCACTCCCCCCATCCCCGCTTATGCGCGCCGCTGCAGAGTATTATTCTGTACAGACACACAGCAGGTAATCGTGTCCTGCTGAGGGGAGCCTGATGGCTGCGGCTGGTTTACTTGAACTGTGGTTGGGTTGGCAGGGGGGTGGCCAGCTCATCGCATGGACACAGCAATAACAGGTGCCATGAGGATAGATCTGAGATTGCTGCATGGAGGGGTAATTCTCAAATGTAATGTGGTATAATTGAGTTGCATTGTGAAAATGGTTGACTGGGTGCATATGAGTTACATTTTGGAGAGCCTCTTCACTATGCAACTCTCATTGTTGTCCATTTTCACAATGTAACGCAATAATCTCCATCCCTCCAGACCAGTCTCCAAAATGCATCCCCACGCCCAGCTCCATCCATCCCTCCAGACCAGTTAAATTGGATTTTCAAGAGAATAAAGGTATTGTGCTTTTAGTCAGTCAAGAGTTGTTATATTGATTCATGTATCGGAGGAAATAAGGGCTAAGGGAGGGTTGTAATCCCTTACTGTTAACTATTGAAAGCGCTGATGACTTGTAATCCACTTTTCATATATTATTTAAGGTACTTGTATAGCGCCATCAATTTACGCAGCACTTTATATATATATAAATAGGTACATTCACATCGGTCACTACCCTTAAGGAGCTTACAATCTAAGGTCCCTAACTCGCATTCATATACTAGGGCCAATTTAGACCGAAGCCAATTAAACCTCAAGACATGCTGGTAGGTTAAGTGTTAAAATAAAAGTGGGTGCCCCGAAGGACTCAGTGGGCAGGCCCTGGGGAATGGTGGGGTTGGCCCCCCCCATATATTCAACCAGTTTGTTTTCCAAGAGACAGCTTAAAAGCACAGCTTTCTGGGACAATCCTCTACTTCTATGGAGGAATTTCAGCAGCTTTCTGGTTTGCATTACCAGCTTTCAGGAATCTTTCCTGGTTTGGAATGCCAGGCATGCAAGTTTTTGCACTCCGTTCCTTCACCTGGTTTTTCAGGTTGTGGAGTTGGGGGATCAATGGGAGATGCAGAGCTGCATGTTGAGGAAAAAGCAGGAGTATTACGTTTTTCTATCGCCAAAAATCTGTCGGTGTTAACTCAAACTTTTAGTCCCACTTCAGGGGCTCTAAGCTGTGGCTAGTGGACTCCAGCTCGGGGTCTAGTTATAGCACTAGTCACCAGCTATTATCAATTTGTAAGGGTGATGTAAAAGTACTTTGTCATAAAAGTTAGAATTTGTGGGTTAACCGCGAGGTATGGTAATTGTTCTAAAAAAATGGATCTCCCCCCCCCCCCATTAACAAAGCTACAGCCACATTACTTTGCACTAGATCTGCTAATGTGACTAGTACAGGATAGATTTATTGACCTACTCCTCTACCATACACAGAATAGGGTGCATGAAATACTTATTTCAACCCGGATTATTTTAATTTTTAAACCTCACCAATGGAGATTAAGTGCCAAGTTTGTCACCATTCCAGGAGCAGGCGCAATTTTGAAGCATAACATGGGTATCAATTTACGCGGTGTAACATTATCTGTTTGAATACTGTTTGACAAAGTATTGCAATGACCGCCATTTTATTCTCTAGGGCAGTAGTTCTCAACCCTTCTAGAGCCGTGACCCCTTGATAACCTTTCCCAAGTTGTGAGGACCCCCTAACAGTAACATTTTTCGTAACGTGGGTTGTCGGCACCCAAGACAAGCAATTTGCGCCGCCTAACCCACAGACATTTAGTGTTCCCTGAGTCCCTTCCACTTGTACAGTATTAAAACCACTTGTGGTACATTTTTGGATGTACCACTTTTTTATTTTATTTTTTTTCCCTCTATCCTAATTTTCTTGTGATGCCCCCCCCCCCCCCCCCCCCCCATATCCCTCTCCAGCTGTCTTGTTCTTGCGCTTATTCTTTCGCTCCCTTTTTTTTTTTTTTTTTTGTGCTCTCCCTTCCATGTATGCTATTTTTTATTCCTTCCCGCAGTGCTGGTGGGTAGTTGGAATCAGCCAACTTGGGTGAACAAGGTCATCTGCTGATCTGAGAGCTGTAGTGGGGTCTTTTAATGGCAACTTTGATCGCAGGTAGTGTTACTGTCTCTAGCTCTGTGGTGTCTCGCAGCAGTGGCACCTATGCCAAAATGCCCAGCCCCTCCCACTTAACATTTTTCACCAGTCAGCTGACCTCATTCCGTGGGGCCTGCAGTATAGCCTTTCAATAGCAGACAACTGCTGTCCTCCTCTCCTTCCTGTGGCTGTCAGCTGCGTTATTGAAAGTCTATACAGGGGGATCGTGCATGTAACTGCCCGCATCATCGCCCCTGGCTGTCCCCTATGTCCTCCCTGGGTCTTTCGATTGCTTCTGGTGTCCTCGTCCCAGATCTGTCAGGATGGCGAGCGGACGAAGGAGCCAGTAAATGTAATCTGGCTCCTTTTTCTGAATGGACAGTCGATGATCACTGACTGTCCATTCATAACGGAGTATCGTAAACTAGTTTTACGATGATTGAATTTATAAATGGGGAGGAGCTGCTGTCTCCTGTCCATTCATCTTCAGTGCTGCTGAGAAAGGGACTGGGGAAGCTGGGTCCTCATCTCCCCTTTAAGAAAGGGACTGTCAAAGGTCTGTTTAGACCCTTGATCGCTCACCAAAGTCCCCCGGGCTGAAAAATCAAAGGTTACATTTTAGAAAAAAAAAAAAAAGTCCAGATCGCTGTCCCCGCAAAGTATACTTTTTAGTACCAAAACTAATGTATTGGTACTTGTACTCAAAGTGGTATTGGTGTAACCCTAGCTAAAAATATGCACTTGCTGTATTAATGATGGGCTGGGAAGGGGTTAGCATGAGGGGCAATCAAAGGGTTAACTGCCTAGCCAGTGGTTTACTATACTGTGTTTGGGGTGCTTTTATGGCTTTGCTGGGACACAAGTTATTCCTTCCCACCTGTCAGAACGGTGATCTGGCTTGTTTACATAGCCTTTTTTTTTTTTAAAAGATTATATATAGATTATATATATATATATAAAAAAAATCATGACCACCTTCTGGATTATAATATGAACCACCAGTAACCCCAAGGTGTTTAAGGGGACATTCAACAAGTCTGGCTAGGGTTCTCAACCCTGTTCTCGAGTACTCCCAACAGGGAATTTCTCTTAGATAAAATAGCTGTCAAATGCCAAGCCATTGACTCTGATTTAAAGCACCTGTGCAAGATAAAGAAAAACATGGCCTGTTGGGGGGTACTTAAGGACAGGGTTGACAACCACTGGTCTAGAGGACAGGAGCCACACTGAAGATATTTTTTGAGCTCTGCAGGCCCAGGGGTGGGTCATGTCACAGAACCATGAGCCAGGAACGGTGGTGTGTGATAATGGCACTAACATTCAGGCTGCCCTTCAATAGGGAAAGCTTACATGTGCCATGCCTGGCACATGTCCTCAATTTTGTGGCGCAGCATTTCTTATACAGGTATCCAGGTTTGCAATATCTTTCGAGGCAGCAGGAGCTCAACTTTGGCAATCCTTCAGTGGCTTCACATGCAGCAGAGGGCTGTCAACAAGTACATGTGTGAGTAAGGCACAAGGACAGGCTTAGGGCAGCACAGCTCACAACCCCCCCCCCCCCCCCCCCCCCCCCCCCCCAACGGCTTCTGATAAAGGATAAAATCATAAGAATTATATCAATCAGTGAAAAGAACAATAAATATGTGTATATGCTAGCTTGCTGTCCTGCCAACCACTGGAAAAGTGATTTCACAACACCTCGAAAAATAGAGTATAAATCAGTGTAGCGCAGCAAAGATCAACATTAAATCAAAACAAATAAAATATATTGCTTAAAGTCTCTAAATTCCTCTGTGAAAAGTTCAGCAGTGTATCTTGTAACCAATGTAAGAAAAACAATGTGTCAATCTTCTATTAGATAAATTGCCTGCTCACCTCCGTGCAAAAGATACTACTGAGGAAACCTATCACTTAGCGATACGCGTGTAGGGGAGGAGTGGAGCTTAGTGACGTACATCTGAGTCTCACCTGGTGAGGTGGTGAGCTGTTTTGTGTTATATGCTTGTTGCATCTTTGCTTTAGTAAGTGTTTCTGTATAGCAGGGTGAATCAATAAATATATCTATACGGAATACACTATGGGGTTGATTTACTAAAGGCAAATCCACTGTGCACAGCAAATGCGCTTGGAAGTGCAGTCGCTTTAGAGCTGAAGGGAAGCTCTGCGGATTTTATCATCTAATCATGTGCCAGCTAAAATCCTGGTTTTTATTTTTATTTATTTTTTCTTGCATGTTCCCCCTCAGATCTACAGCGACTGCACTTGCCTTTAGTAAATAACACCTTCTGTTTTGCTTTACATATTATCCAATGAGAGTTGTGCGCATCGGATTATTCACTGCATACAACGTGAGATCAGAATTGGAGCCATTTGTTTTTGGTGAGACACCAGCCTGCCGTTTCCTTTTTCCATGTGGAGTGAGGAGAGGAAGAGATTCATTAATCCACTTAATGAGATAAGAAGTGGAGCTGCTTGATCTTGATGTGAGGCGATATTGGCCTTTTTTTTTTATCTTTTGCACAGAGGCGAGCAGGCGATTAATCTGATAGAGGATTGACACATTGTTTTTCTTACATTGGTTATGGGATACACTGTTGAACTTTTCATAGAGGAATTTATTTACAGAGACTTCTAGCAATATGTTTTATTTGTTTTGATTTAATGTTGATCTTTGCTGCGCTACACTGATTTATACTATTTATTTTGCTGATAAAGGATGTACTGTCACTGTGGACAGGGCACCCGAGGCAAAGCAGTGGGAGAAGAGAAGGACTTGCTTTCCTCTCCTCAAGGCCTACTTTATGCAGACACCATTTTTTCCTGACACTACAGAACACACAAGAGGAGAGGGAGGAGGAGGATTCTGGTAGTGTTGGAGGCATATAAGCAAAGGAAGACATATGTCAAACCTAAAGAGATGTTTTTCAGTCCCCAGAAACCTTGGAAGTAGTGCGTGGCTGGGAGGAGGCCGTTCCAGATATTGTAACCTTCAGTGACCCCGAGGACTCTACTTCTCATGCCTCTGCAAACTTGTGGCGCATGGGCTCCCTTATTCTTCAAAGCCTGCAAAAGGACCTGAGAATTTGTGGCATTAAGGATCATTATTGGTTGGCAACCCTCCTTGACCACCGTTACAACGGGAAAGTCCCAAAACCCATCCTGCCTTTGCAGAGGGAGCACAGGATGAAATATCTTGAGGGCACCTTAAAGAGAAGTTTATGGTAACGCCTTTCCAGTCTCTGGTATGTTACAGTCTCACAAAAAAATCAAGTTTTGAGGCTGTTGGTCAAAGGAGGAGCGGTGGAGGCTGACTGATGCATTTCAATATTTTTTTTTTTTTTTAGTCCTCGGTACTGCTGTCGGTGTCAAGATGCCATCTGCATCATATGTAGGAAGATTATCTAGTGGTGAAAACATGGACATGGAGAGCTTTCAAGTAGACGATCCACTGGGTTTCTGGGTCAAGAGAATAGACAACTGGCCAGAACTTGCCCAGTATGCAATTGGGCTGCCCTGCATCTAGTGGGCATTCAGTGCTGCCAGAGGTTTTGTGACAGATGAGAGTGCGTCTGTCCACAGACTCGGTTGACCGATCCCCACAATCCTAGCATTATTCTGGCGAAGCCGGAGTTCCAGATGTTCCAAGCGGGAATCATGTGGCTAGTTTATGGGATACGTTTTAAGAGGATTGTATTCTAGGATACACAGAATCTTAGAGAGTACTAATGCACTGCTGAGACCCTTTGAAATTGTGCAAATCCTGCCTGATTAGTGTTATAGCCTCCTGCATGACATCTAAGCCCTAGTTTAGAGTGGTCAATGAGCTATTGCATGTTGTAATCACTTTCATGATATCTTCCAGCGTGGGTTCAGGATCTGTAGCAGGGGAGTCTGTAGGACAGGTGTCAGAGTCTGATACAGGATTACTCACTGCGAAGTTGTGGCTTGGGGGGGGGGGGGGCTTGGTATACATGTGTATACCAAACCGCCCCACCCTGTACAATGGATATAGGCAGCCATCACTGCTATATCCACTGACAGCTGAAAATCACCCAGGTCTGCCCACACTCGCCCCTTGACGGTGACAGTCTCCCCCCCCAGACTCACCCCTCCACAATCTGACAGCCCCCCCCCCCCACACTCAAAACTCCACGATGAAAATTCCCCCCTGCACTCACCCCTCCACGGTGACGGTCCCCCACACCCCTCCACGGCTTCCTCAGCTTCTCCCGGCCAACCCAATCCGTCCTGATTGGCCAGGAGGAGCCAGAAGACAATATCTAATATTACTTCCCTATTATCACAAGTGGGTGGGTTCGGAATGCAATGCTCTGCGCCCCGAGCCCAACCATTTTCAGGCCAATTAGAGCCTTAGGTTCTAATCATGCGGCTTAAAAAAAAAAAAAATCATACAAACGCCCCTGCGCCACTAATGCACCAAGCAGATCCGCCTGCTCAACAGGGATCTTTTTGCTGACACCCGCTGAGCAGGCGGATGACAGGTCCGTGTCCGCTCCGCTGATGCAGAGCAGACACAAACACAGCCCGCTGTTCTCTATGGTGCATTCGGATGGAAACAGACCACCTGTCCATTTCCATCCTATACTATGCGATCTGCTAGATGGATCCGAGGACTGGACTGGACCGGATGCAAGCGGGTGTAAACGGACACATGTCCATTAACATCAGCCTCTCCATAGAGAACAATGGGTGGTCCGAAAAACGACAGGCAGACCCAATCGGTCTACTTGTGTGAAAGGGGCCTATGGCCTTGTTCACACAGGGCATACACAGCGAACCTTTATAGGGATGCACAGGTGTTCCATGCATTTCTGTGCAGGCCATCCCATTGAAGTCATTTGGGATGTAGCACCTGCACCAACAGAGCCGTTGCTCCCAATTTTACATCCATGTAGGTCTGCATGCATGTCCCTGAGCTCACACTGTCTGCATTCGGGGTCGTGTACTCACACCCACACAGATGTCAGATTGGGAACAGCAGCTATGCCTGTGCAGCCGTGGCATCCCAATTGACATAAATGGGACTGCCTGTACGGGGATGCAGGGAACACCTGTGCATCCCTATGCAGGTAAACATGGCCCTACATGGGCATACACTTTAGTATGCCATATGTTAACGATGCTTTAGTAGCAATTTAACAGGAATTTTTTTATGATGTGTTTATGTACATTAATGATTTTAGTGTATTTTTAGTAAAAATATTGATTTGACAAACATTTGCGCAAATATCTTGCTGCCTTAAAAATCAGTAGCACCTTCTTTTTATTCTACTGGTCATGTGCTTTCAGAAAATGTATGGTTTGGGGGGTCTTTTACAAATTCTGAAAGCTGTAAGTGAAATATGAAAACCTCCAGATTGTTAGAGAAGTTTTTGGGTACGTTCGATTTTCACCATTTTGCAAAAAGGCGCCACTTAAAATTTACAAATATTTGTTATTAACTCCATACAGGTTAAGCTTTTATATTTAGTAGGGATTTAGCAGGAATTTTGTAAAATTAGCTGTGTTTTAATAATGGTTTTAGTGTATTTCCTGTGAATATATTGGTTTGATAAACATTTGCGCAAATACCGTGGGGTCTAAAAAATTTGTAGCACCTTCTTTTTATTCTAGAGATCGTATGCTTTAAGAAAATATATGGTTTTGGGGATCTTTCAGAAAAAATGAAAGCTGTAAGAGAAAAATGAAAACCTTCAGATTTTATGAGAAACTTTTAAAAAAATTTCGTATGTTCGATTTTCACCATTTTGCAAAAAAGGCACAATGTAAAAATTTAATTTATTTTGTTATTAACTCCATACAGGTTAACCACTTGCCGACCGCCCCATGTATATATACACGTCGGCAGAATGGCACGTACAGGCAGAACCACGTACCTGTACGTGCCATTCTTTAGGCGGTTGGGGGGTCCGATCGGACCCCCCTCCGCCGGCGGGGACGGTCGGCATCGCTTCAGGAGCGATCCGGGACGAGGGGACGGCCAGTGGTTTCTGGCCACCCCCTCGCGATCGCTCCTGGCGAATGAAAAGCTTCCCCTTCCTGTCTATTGTATAGACAGGAAGGCGGAAGTGATGTCACGCTCGGTGCGCCGGTCTATGTGACCGGAGACGCCGAGCGGCGAACATGTTAAGGTTAGTGCACAACACTACACTGACACCAGTACAGTTAGGCACACAAAACACCCCCCTGTCACCCCCAGATCACCCCCCAGATCACCCCCTCCCCCCCCAGTCACAGTGTCACTAATTGCAGTGATCATTTATTTACTGATCACTGCATTTAGTGTCAGTGTGACTGTAATAACTGTCAGGGCAGTTAGTTTTAGGTCCTAGGTAGCCCCCTACCCCCCCCCGAATAAAGGTTTAACCCCCTGGTTGCCCCTAGTTAACCCCTTCACCCCCTTTTGCCAGTGTCACTAAGCGATCGTTTTTCTGATCGCTGCATTGTGTCGCTAGGTAACCATTTTTTTTTTATTTTAACCGCCATGTTTTATATAGGTTCATAAATAGTTTTATAGGTCAGGTACCCCCATATTACAACCTAAATAAAGGTTTTAACCCCCTGATTGCCCCTAGAGTTAACCCTTTCACCAGTAATCACCGTATAACTGTCACTGGTGACGCTGGTTAGCCAGTTAGTTATTTCGTTATTTAGGTTCCCCGTCAGGTTTTTATATAGCGTCAGGTACCCCCATATATTACCTAATAAAGGTTTAACCCCCTGATTGCCCCTAGTTAACCCTTTCACCCCCTTTTGCCAGTGTCACTAAGCGATAGTTTTTCTGATCGCTGCATTAGTGTCGCTAGGTAACCAGTTTTTTTTTAGGTTAACCGCCATGTTTATATAGGTTCATAAATAGGTTTATAGGTCAGGTACCCCCATATTACAACCTAAATAAAGGTTTTAACCCCCTGATTGCCCCTAGAGTTAACCCTTTCACCAGTGATCACCGTATAAAATGTCACTGGTGACGCTGGTTAGCCAGTTAGTTATTTCGTTATTTAGGTTCCCCGTCAGGTTTTTATATAGCGTCAGGTACCCCCATATATTACCTAATAAAGGTTTAACCCCCTGATTGCCCCTAGTTAACCCTTTCACCCCCTTTTGCCAGTGTCACTAAGCGATCGTTTTTCTGATCCCTGCATTAGTGTCGCTAGGTAACCAGTTTTTTTTTTGTATTACTGTTACGGGTGACGCTGGTTAGTTAGCTTGTTTTTTATACTGTCAGGGCACCCGCCATTTATTACCCAATAACGGTTTAACCCCCTGATCGCCCGGCGGGTGATATCAATTAGGTTTTAGGGTCAAATAAGGTCTGCGTCGCCCCAGGTTAGTGCCAGTACCGCAAACACCCACGCGCAAAGCATACACCTCCCTTAGTGGTATAGTATCTGAACAGATCAATATCTGATCTGATCAGATCTATACTAGCGTCCCAGCAGTTTAGGGTTCCAAAAAAACGCATTGTTAGCGGGATCAGCCCAGATACCTGCTAGCACCTGCGTTTTCCCCCTCCGCCCAGCCCAGCCCACCCAAGTGCAGTATCGATCGATCACTGTCACTTACAAAACACTAAGCACACATAACTGCAGTGTTCGCAGAGTCAGGCCTGATCCCTGCGATCGCTAACATTTTTTTTGTGGTAGCGTTTTGATTCAGTCGCTAACAGTCAGGAGCTTTTTTACCTGTGAATCTCAAAAAAATAAAAAAAACAAAAATAGTTGTCGTTTTATTGTTCTCTCTCTCTCTCTATTGTTGCTCTTTTTTTACTCCATTCTATTCTGCAATGTTTTATTATGTTTTATCATGTTTTATCATGCTTGCTTTTCAGGTATGTAATTTTGTTTACTGTGTTTTAGTGTTAAGCATTTTTTTGTTTTCAGGTGCGCCATTCAGTTGCAGCGCGGATTTATTTATCTTGACAGCAACAGCGTTTGCTCCCACGATACATAAAGCCGCGACTCCAACGCTGTAGGAGGTGATTTCACCACCACAGTTAAAAAAAAGAGCATATGTGCCGAAGCATGGGGGCAGCAGGGGGGGCGGAGGAGCGATTGGCTCCTAATGCCACGTACATACGGTCGAAATTCCGACCGTGTGTACACGGCATAACTTTTGTGGGAGGATGCCCCCATGCATCGGCATATATAAATGGTGCATGTATGCCCATCATTAGAAGTGGGTGGATGAAGGGAGGTATTCTAATGGTGGGCATACCCACCAATCAATCTCTTTTTTTCGTTCAGCCAAGAGGCTGCATGAAAAAAAAAAAGATTACAATATATGTCCAGTATGTTGCTGGACTTTGAATGGTTATACCAGAATGATGCCTGCAGGTTTAGGTATCATCTTGGTATCATTCTTTTCAGCCAGTGATCGGCTTTCATGTAAAAGCAATTCTAGCGGGTAATTAGCCTCTAGACTGCTTTTACAAGCAGTAGGAGGGAATGTCCCCCCTCCCGGATATAAACCGCGCCATTGGGAAATTGGGAAAGCATTTTATCACACCAATCTTGGTGTGGTCAGATGCTTTGAGGGCAGAGGAAAGATCTAGGGTCTAATAGACCCCAATTTTTTCAAAAAAAGAGTACCTGTCACTGCCTATTGCTATCATAGGGGATATTTACATTCCCTGAGATAACAATAAAAATCATAACAAAGAAAAAAAATGGAAGGAACAGTTTAAAAATAGAATAAAAAAGCTAAATAAATAAAAAAAAAACTAAAAAAAAAATAAAAAAGCACCCCTGCCCCCCCTTCTCTTGCGCAAAGGCGTACACAAGCGTTGGTCTGGCGTCATATGTAAACAGCAATTGCAGCATGCATGTGAGGTATCACCGCGAAGGTCAGATCGAGGGCAGTAATTTTAGCAGTAGACCTCCTCCGTGAATCTAATGTGGTATCATGTAAAGGCTTTTAAAGGCTTTTAAAAATGTATGTAGTTTGTCGCCACTGCGTGTTTGTGCGCAATTTTAAAGCATGTCGTGTTTGGTATCCATGTACTCGGCCTAAGATCATATTTTTTATTTCATCAAAAATTTGAGCAATATAGTGTGTTTTAGTGCATTAAAATAAAAAAAAAGTGTATTTTTTCCACAAAAAATGCGTTTGAAAAATCGCTGCGCAAATACTGTGTGGAAAAAAAAAATGCAACACCCACCATTTTAATCTGTAGGGCCTTTGCTTTAACAATATATATAGTGTTTGGGGGTTCAACGTAATTTTCTTGCAAAAAAAAAATATGTTTTCATGTAAACAAAAAGTGTCAGAAAGGGCTTTGTCTTCAAGTGGTTAGAAGAGTGGGTGACGTGTGACATAGGCTTCTAAATGTTGTGCATAAAATGCCAGGACAGTTCAAACCCCCCCCAAATGACCCCATTTTGGAAAGTAGACACCCCAAGCTATTTGCTGAGAGCAATGTTGAGCCCATTAAATATTTTTTTTTTTTGTCCCAAGAGATTGAATAATGAAAAAAAAAAATATATATATTTTTTTTTTACAAAAAGTTGTCACTAAATGATATATTGCTCAAACATGTCATGGGCATATGTGGAAATACACCCCAAAATACATTCTGTTGCTTCTCCTGAGTACGGGGATACCACATGTGTGGACTTTTTGGGAGCCTAGCTGCGTACGGAACCCCAAAAACCAAGCACCGCCTTCAGGCTTTCTAAGGGAGTAATTTTTTTATTTCACTTCTCACTGCCAATCACAGTTTCGGAGGCCATGGAATGCCCAGATGGCATAAAACCCCCCAAAATGACCCCATTTTGGAAAGTAGACACCCCAAGCTATTTGCTGAGAGGTATTGTGAGTATTTTGCAGATGTCGCTTTTTGTCACAAAGTTTTGAAAATTGAAAAAAGAAAAAAAAAAATTTTTTTTCTTTACTTTCTTCATTTTCAAAAACAAATGAGAGCTGTAAAATACTCACCATGCCTCTCAACAAATAGCTTGGGGTGTCTACTTTCCAAAATGGGGTCATTTGGGGGGGTTTTGTGCTATTTTGGCATTTTATGGCCTTCGAAACTGTGATAGGTAGTGAGGAGTGAAATCAAAAATTTGCACCCTTAGAAATCCTGAAGGCGGTGCTTGGGTTTCGGGGCCCCGTACGCGGCTAGGCTCCCAAAAAGTCCCACACATGTGGTATCCCCATACTCAGGAGAAGCAGCAAAATGTATTTTGGGGTGCAATTCCACATATAACTATGGCATGTGTGAGCAATATATAATTTAGTGACAACTTTTTGAAGAAAAAAAAAAATATTTTTTATTTTTGTCTTTATTCAATCACTTGGGACTAAAAAAAAAAATATTCAATGGGCTCAACATGCCTCTCAGCAAATAGCTTGGGTGTCTACTTTCCAAAATGGGGTCATTTGGGGGGGTTTTGTACTTCTCTGCCATTTTAGCACCTCAAGAAATGAAATAGGCAGTCATAAATTAAAAGCGGTGTAAATTCCAGAAAATGTACTCTAGTTTGTAGACGCTATAACTTTTGCGCAAACCAATAAATATACGCTTATTGGCATTTTTTTTTACTAAAGACATGTGGCTGAATACATTTTGGCCCAAATGTTTGACTAAAATTGAGTTTATTAGATTTTTTTTATAACAAAAAGTAGAAAATCTCTTTTTTTTTCAAAATTTTCGCTCTTTTTCCGTTTATATCGCAAAAAATAAAAATCACAGAGGCAATCAAATACCATCAAAAGAAAGCTCTATTTGTGGGAAGAAAAGGACGCAAATTTCGTTTCGTTACAAAATTGCATGACCGCACAATTACCAGTTAAAGTAGTGCAGTGCGAAATTGAAAAAAGACCTCTGGTCCTTAAGCTGACAATTGGTCCGGGGCTGAAGTGGTTAAGCTTTTATATTTAGTAGGGATTTAGCAGGAATTTTGTAAAATTAGCTGTGTTTTAATAATGGTTTTAGTGTATTTTCTGTGAATATATTGGTTTGATAAACATTTGCGCAAATACCGTGGGGTCTAAAAAATTTGTAGCACCTTCTTTTTATTCTAGAGATTGTATGCTTTAAGAAAATATATGGTTTTGGGGATCTTTCACAAATTCTGAAAGCTGTAAGAGAAAAATGAAAACCTTCAGATTTTATGAGAAACTTTAAAAAAAAAATTCGTATGTTCGATTTTCACCATTTTGCGAAAAGGCACAATGTAAAAATTAAATTTATTTTGTTATTAACTCCATACAGGTTAAGCTTTTATATTTAGTAGGAATTTTGGAAAATTTGCTGTGTATTTATCTGCTAATCATGATTTTAGTGGATTGTTTGTAAAAATATTGTTTTGATAAACATTTGCGCAAATATCGTGGGACCTTAGAAATTAGTAGCACCTTCTTTTTATTCTACTGGTCATGTGCTTTCAGAAAATATATGGTTTGAGGGGTCTTTTACAAACTTTGAAAGCTATAAGTGAAAAATAAAAAAGCAAAGGTAAAATTGCAAAAATGGTCTGGCCACCTGAGGGTCAAAATGGAGCACAGCTTGTGGGCCCCGATGCAAAAGTTGACCTGCCCCCCCCCCCCCACTACCACCCACCACTTCCACCGTGTGTGAAGATGGCTTAAGAGTTCAGAGTTCCCAGAGTTCCTCCTTACATTAGAGGACAGGGACCCCTGGCAGGTAATTTGGCAGAGCTTTCCCATTCCAGCACTGTAAACAGCCCCCCCCCCCCCCCCCAATACACAGACTGTGTAAAGGAATGTGATTTCAGCCCTATCAGCCTTCAAAGGGTGTATCTGGCTTTTATGTTGCCTTTCTGACCTGTGAAATCCCCTGGTTAGAACGGCAATGTAGTTGCAAAATACACCCTGTGCAGATCATGGCTGACTGGCTGTGTTGTAAAGGAATGTGATTTCAGCCCTACGGAGGAGGAGCAGTTTAGAGTGCTGTACTGGGAAAGAAGCTCAGCAGCGGGCATAACATCCAGGGCGGAGGGGGTTGTCAGGGGACTTTGGGGGGGGGGGGGGGGGGACTTGGATCTGGGGGGGGGGGGGCAAACCCATGTGACATGAAATCTGGAGCCTGTAGCCCCTCAGGCGGTGTTAAGGGATTTGTTTTAGCAATATCTGAAGGTTTCTCTGTCAGTGTTGGCAGGTGTTGGGGGAAGGTCTTTTCCCCAGTTGTCAGGGAAGTGGGGTAAGCGGACATCCCCAGGTGGGTACAGAGAATCCCAGCTAGTGGCTAGAAGATACTGAGTGGTGTCTTACCTCACCAGTGACATTGGTCCTATTGTGGCTACTGGACGGCACTCTCCTCCTCCTAACTCGCTGAGCTCGGTTACCATTCCATGTTGCCAGCACACAGCACAGACACTTCCCCATCCTGGGCTGTTCTCACCTTGTGCTCCTCTCCATTCAGGAAATGGCTCACAGCTTCTCCTCCGCCAATGAGAACAGAGGGGTGTGGACTGTGGAAGGCAACTTGGAAGCCCAGTACTGGAGCATGGCTGTGGGGCCCTAGGGCAGATCGGAGCTGGACTTTGTGGAGGATATGATGGGGAGGCTGCAGGGGCCCCCTGTTGCGATTGTGACCCCTGCAACCCCTTATGCTACGTCCATGGGGTAAAGTTGCAGCGAAGTCTCATAATCCATACCTCCCAACATTAATGCTAACCGCATGAAAATTCAGGCATAAAGAGACCTCCAAAAGTCGATTTTATGTGGCAGTTCTTGCGGTTTGCCCCCCTTAATACCATACCTCCCAACTTTTTGAGATGAGAATGAGGGACACCTATCAGCAAAAGTATACAGGCATAGGACACACCCTCTGCCACGCCCCCTTAAAGGAGAATTGTACAAAAAAACAAGGATTGGTTAAACCCACAAGTGCTTTTTTACCACTACTATTCCTTTATATTGGCTTTTGTAATTTATAACTGCAGCAATTTAGAAATCAGATGAAAGGTTTAGCTCTGGGAAACACTTTTTGAAAAATAAAAAGTGCATTTTATATACAACTATATAGATCAGACCAAAATGAGGGACAAATGAGGAGGAATGAGGGACAGAGGGACAAATCAAGAATATTCCCTCGAAATCAGGGAGTTGGGAGGTATGTCATAATCATTTATAATCCTTACAAATTAACTAAATCATATTTTGTTGATATATCTATAAAAACGATATTCAATGTTTATGTAAATAGACAAAATGCAAAAGAAATAGAAATTGACAGAATGTAATGTAATAAGCTATTAACATATCATTATTGTGTCCATTTGTAAAAGCAATGATCAAGTTAGTCACTAGGGGTCACTCTATCCCCATTTTCTATGCCTTAACAGAGTTTAAACCAAATTAAGATCAGTAAGCATAAATCCCTTAACCACCTCAGTACAGTGCATTTTCACCCCCTTCCTGCCCAAGCCATTTTCCAGCTTTCAGCGCAGTCACATTTTGAATGACAATTGCGCGGTCATACAACACTGTACCCAAAAGAGAATTGTTATCATTTTGTACCCACAAATAGAGCTTTCTTTTGGTGGTATTTGATCACCTCTATGTTTTTTTATTTTTTGCGCTATAAACAAAAGAAGAGAGACAAGTTAAAAAAAAAAAAAAAACTATTTTTTACTTTTTGCTATACTAAATATCCCCAAAAAATATATATAAAAAAATACTTTTTCCTCAGTTTAGGCCGATACGTATTCTTCTACATATTTTTGGTAAAAAAAAAAATCGCAATAAGCGTATATTGATTGGTTTGCACAAAAGTTATAGCGTCTACAAAATAGAGGATAGATTTATAGCATTTTTATTATTAAATTTTTTTAACTAGTAATGGCGGCGATCTGTGATTTTTATCGTGACTGCGATATTGCGGTGGACATATCAGACACCTTTGACACATTTTTGGGACCATTCACATTTATACAGCGATCCATGCTATAAAAATGCATTGATTACTGTATAAATGTGACTGGCAGGGAAGGGGTTAACCACTAGGGGGCGCTGAAGGGGTTAATATGTTCCCTGGGAGTGATTCTAACTGTGGGGGGAGGGGACTCACAAGGGGAGGAGACCGATCGGTGTTTCTCTGTACAGAGAACACACCATTGGCTCCTCTCCTCTGACAGGACCGTGGATCTGTGTGTTTACACACACAGATCAACGGTCCCGCTGTGTTCCCGGGCAATCGCGGGTGCCCGGCGGACATCGCGGCAGCTGGGCACGCGCATGGGGTGCCCAGTGACACAGCGGGCGCGTGCGTGCTCCCTGGAAGGCGGGGAAGGGGAGGACGTCATATGACGAGATATGACTGAGAGCTGCGCCACCTGGCCGTCAAGTGTTTGTTAACCCCCCAAAAAAAAAAATACACATCCTGGTAAAGCAGCCGCGAGTCATAAAACCATCCTGAAGACAGCTGTAAATAGGTATTTAGAATGCTTGTTTTTTTTTTAAATAACTTCCATAGTGTGGTATGCCAGGCTCTAGTAGAGGGTCTGGCATTACTGGCAATTTAGACTTCACAAACACTTTAAATATTTATCTATAATGATTTCAATGTCCTGTACCCACCTTTTAGGTCTCAGTGAGGGGTTTGTTTTTCCTTTAAATTTGAATGCCCATCCTGGTTTTACCAGGGACTACTTAGGTAAAAAAAAGGAAAGGAAATAGATTTTTGATTTGCCTCCTATTTATTGCCTTCAAAGATATCTGATAGATGTCAAAACATTCCCCACTTACCAGGGATATTGTGTGCCTTCTTGTCTCCTAATGAAGTGCAAACTGCACTGCATCTCCTCATTTATATCCCTCGACGCTGACAGTCATGCCCAGTGACTCCTGGGTTGGGACGTCATCACAGCATAAGCACCACTGAATATACACATGAGATTTGGGACCCATCTAAGGAAACTCCACCCCTGTATCCTTCCTCCTCATGGCCAAATTGGGAGGAATTGTACTGCTCACAAACAGGGTGTCCTCTCACCGCCATATTGCCTATTACCTGCTGTAAGGGATATATATATATATATATATATATATATATATATATACACATATATATACACACACACACACACATACAGTGGGAAGAACAAGTATTTGATACACTGCCGATTTTGCAGGTTTTCCTACTTACAAAGCATGTAGGGGTCTGTAATTTTTATCATAGGTACTCTTCAACTGTGAGACTGAATCTAAAACAAATTTTCCACTCGCCTACTTGCATTTTGGGCTGGGGTGCCTGGGAGTGGGGGGGGGGGGAGGGGACCACCGCCGGCGGGCGAAGTTAATCAGGAGCCGTTCTCCCGGTGGAAGAGTGCATGGAAGTTAGATGTGAGCCGCGGGATCACCGAGTGGTAAAACACACCGTAACAGCTGACATTGAGACTGTCTCCGCTCTGCTCACTCTCACACAGCCCCGCCTCCTCCTAACTCCGCGCCTGTAATAGAACGCGGGTCCAATGCGGGGATGCATTCTGTCTATTACAGGCGCAGGGTTAGGAGGAGGCAAGGCTGTGTGAGAGTGAGCAGTGCGGAGACTGTCTCAATGTCAGCTGTTACGGCATGTTTTACCACTCGGTGATCCCGCGGCTCACATCTAACTCATCATGATCCGTCCGCCCTGGCAAGGCTGCAATTGGGGGGCACTGTGAGGCTGCAATTGGGGGGAAAGTGATGCTGCAATTGGGGGCACTGTAAGGCTGCAATTTGTGGGCACTGTGAGACTGCTATTTGGGGCATGGTGATGCTGCAATTTGGGGCACAGTGAGGCTGCAATTGGGGGCACATTAAGGGTGCAATTTGGGGCACGGTGATGGTGCAATTTGGGGCACTGTAAGGCTGCAATTGGGGGCTCTGTGAGACTGCAATTGTGGGCACTGTCAGACTGCAATTGGGGGCGCGGTGATGCTGCAATTGGCACGGTGATGGTGCAATTGGGGGCATGTGATGGTGCAATTGGGGGCACGTGATGGTGCAATTTGGGGCACGGTGATGGTGCAATTGGGGGCACGGTGATGGTGCAATTTGGGGCACGGTGATGCTGCTATTGGGGGCACAGTGAGGCTGCAATGAGGGGACAGTGATGCTGCAATTTGGGGCACGGTGATGGTGCAATTTGGGGCACAGTGAGGCTGCAATTTGGGGCCACAGTGAGGCTGCAAAATGGGGACACGGTGAGGCTGCAATGGTGGGCACGGTGAGGCTGCAATAATGGGCACAGGTTACACTGCAATGAGATAATTTATGATGGCGTGATTAGGGGCGGGACAGGGTAAGGGTTGGGTGGGGCAATTGGTGGTGAGTAACCCTTGAGACCTGGATAGTAGCTCAGGACTTGAAATTTTGAGCCCTGACATCAGAAAAGCAGAACTTAATATTTGGTACAGAAACTTTTGTTTGCAATTACAGAGATCATATGTTTCCTGTAGTTCTTGACCAGGTTTGCACACACTGCAGCAGGGATTTTGGCCCACTCCTCCATACATACCTTCTCCAGATCCTTCAGGTTTCGGGGGCTGTAAGGACTTTCAGCTCCCTCCAAAGATTTTGTGTTCAGGTCTGGAGACTGGCTAGGCCACTCCAAGACCTTGAGATGCTTCTTACGGAGCCACTCCTTAGTTGCCCTGTGTGTTTTGGGTCGTTGTCATGCTGGAAGACCCAGTCATGACCCATCTTTAATGCTCTTACTGAGGGAAGGAGGTTGTTGGCCAAGATCTTGCGATACATGGCCCCATCCATCCTCCCCTCAATACGGTTCAGTCATCCTGTCCCCTTTGCAGAAAAGCAGCCCCAAAGAATGATGTTTCCACCTCCATGCTTCACAGTTGGGATGGTGTTCTTGGGGTTGTACTCATCCTTCTTTTTCCTCCAAACACGTCGAGTGGAGTTTAGACAAACAAGCTCTATTTTTGTCTCATCAGACCATACAACCTTCTCCCATTCCTCTGGATCATCCAGATGGTCATTGGCAAACTTCAAACGGGCCTGGACATGCGCTGGCTTGAGCAGGGGGACCTTGCGTGTGCTGCAGGATTTTAATCCATGCTGACGTAGTGTGTTACTAACGGTTTTCTTTGAGACTGTGGTCCCAGATCTCTTCAGGTCATTGCCGTGTAGTTCTGGGCTGATCGCTCACTTTCCTCATGATCATTGGTGCCCCACGAGGTGAGATCTTGCATGGAGCCCCAGACCGAGGGAGATTGACCGTCATCTTGAACTTCTTCCATTTTCTAATAATTGCGCCAACAGTTGTTGCCTTCTCACCAAGCTGCTTGCCTATTGTCCTGTAGCCCACCCCAGCCTTGTGCAGGTCTACAATTTTATCTCTGATGTCTTTACACAGCTCTCTGGTCTTGGCCACTGTGGAGAGGTTAGAGTCTGTTTGAGTGCGTGGTCTTTTATACAGGTAATAAGTTCAAACAGGTGCAGCTAATACAGGTAATTCATGGAGAACAGGAGGGCTTCTTAAAATAATAGAAAATAGAAATAGAAAAAATAACAGGTCTGTAAGAGCCGGAATTCTTACTGGTTGGTAGATGATCAAATACAAATGCAAATTATTTATTTAAAAATCATACAACGTGATTTTCTGGATTCTTCTCTCACGGTTGAAAAGTACCTATGATAAAAATTACAGACCTCTAAATGCTTTATAAGTAGGAAAACCTGCAAAATCGGCAGTGTATCAAATACTTGTTCTCCCCACTGTATATATACAGTGCCCCTGAAAGACGTCATAGCTGACGAAAAGGCTTAGGGAGGAGCGGCGTGCCGACGTCACCACAATTTGAATATTACTTGAATAATGCTTTTATATATACGGCAAGAATGTAAGTGCATTACTGTCGCTTTTTAAATAATTAAATGTTTTAAAGAATTACGCTATGGAAGCTTTTCTATTCGTACATGGGAAATGAGTGCATATCAGTTACGTTGTGGATATTTTGAGGTGAATATTTGGAAACATCTTGCTGTTTTTTTGAGTGGAGCATTGGGAAACATCTTGCTACCTGGATACAGAGACCCGGGCTGGGGGATAAGCCACAGGCATATGTGATCTCCTTAAACAAGAGATCTAGCTAGCTGGTAAGCGGCAACATTATTATTGGTGGAGGATCTTTCCTGTTGTACCCTGTCACATCTTCTTGGGTGTCGTGTGTGGTGTCACTGTAGAGGGCTGAGGAATCATCGTCCAACATATACAGGGGGTCCCCGACTTCCGAACGCCCGACCTACGAACATCCCCTACTTACGAACGGGGCGCTGCGGGGACCCTCCGCCATTTTTCGCTGTCCTCCGGCCGTTCTGCGCATGCGCGGCCATACGGAGCCTCGGAAAATGCCGGCAAACTTCGGAAATGTCCGTAATTTGCCGCACATGCGCAGAACGGCATTAGACGGAACTTCGGAAATGTCCGTATTTGTCGGTCTGCGCATGCGCGGCCGACTTACGAATATTTCCGACTTCCGTACAGGCGGGCAGTCCCTAACGAGTTCGTAACTCTGGGACCCCCTGTACTGTGGATTATACATTTTTGTGAAGCATTTGTTCAGTTATATCTCAGGACTTTACGGGACATTCAGAGAACCTGTATTCATTGCTCTTATTTATGTATGCTAGTTCAGTATTTTCACTATACTCAACATTTGGATATATGGATTAATTATTTATTATATTCTTATTTACTATTAGTTTTCAGCGCAGCTTTTTTACTATATATATATATATATATATATACACTGGATCATCAACCAACGTATCCACTACTTTTTTACCTGTGGCTATGGTAGACTCCGGACCAGGAGGGGAGGTAGGAGATCAAAGAATAAACGTAGCCAGAGGGGTTATTACTAGAGGTTAGAATCGCCAGAGGCGGTGAAAGATGATGTGGTACATAATATATCTGCAATTACTCTAACTAAGACTGAATTAAGTGTGTTGAATAAGGGATTAGGCTTTTGTCCTAAAGAAAAAATGAATGATTTTATAGACAGTTAAGGTTTAAGGCGTATTTTTCTAGCCAACCCAATATTGTGATTAAGGAATATCTACCATTATCTATTAAAAATATGGGTTTAAAATTAAAAAAAAACACTAAAGTACCCCCAACTTCATGTTCTGTTGTTGAGGTATTCATTGAAAAGGAGGATAATTATATAAAAGTTTTTCTAAATGACAAAAATAAAAAAGACCATACACCTAACAATCTGAGTAGAGATGAAATCACATCGTTTAACTCCTTGTCGGCTCGGCACGATATAACAATCAAACCGGCCGACAAGGGGGGAGCTATTGCAATAATGGATACCGCGCCCCAAGTATTGACACAACCTGGAGATGTTAGCAACTAGGGATGAGCCGAACACCCCTGCGTTCGGCTCGCACCAGAACCCGCAAACGGACCTAAAGTCCGTGCGAGCTTTAGAACCCTATTAGTTATAATGGATGCGAACGTTTGAAATCAAAAGTGCTAATTTTAAAGGCTAATATGCATGTTAATGTCATAAAAAGTGTTTGGGTGACATGTATGAATGCAAAACATTTTTTTAAATACGGACGTTTTTTTCAGGAGCAGTGATTTTAATAATGCTTAAATTGAAACAATAAAAGTGTAATATTCCTTTAAATTTCGTACCTGGGGGGTGTCTATAGTATGCATGTAAAGGGGCGCATGTTTGCTGTGCTTAGAACTGTCCCTGCAAAAAGTGTAATTTTTACAAGAAAAAAAGCTATTTAAAATCACTCGCGGCTAATGTGAATTGACGGCTCCCGTAATACAGAGAACAGTCATTCATTGAAAGTCATTCATAAAAAAAAAGTCATTCATAAAAAATAAAAAAAATGAAAAAAATAAAAAAGCGTGGGGGTCCACCCAAATTCAATAACCAGGCCCTTCAGGTCTGGGATGGATATTAAGTGGAACCCCAGCCAAAAAAAAAAAAAAAAAACGGCGTAGGGTCCCCCTCAAAATCCATACCAGACCCTTGAGGTCTGGGATGGATTTTAAAGGGGAACCCTAGCCAAAAAAAATGGCGTGGGGTCCCCCTCAAAATCCATACCAGACCCTTATCCGAGCACGCAACCTGGCAGGCCGCAGGAAAAGAGGGGGGGACGAGAGCGCCCCCCCTCCCCGCCTGAACCGTACCAGGCCACATGCCCTCAACATTGGGAGGATGCTTTGGGGGGTCTAAGACCCCCAAAGCACCTTGTCCCCATGTTGATGAGGACAAGGGCCTCTTCCCCACAACCCTGGCCGGTGGTTGTGGGGGTCTGCGGGCAGGGGGCTTATCGGAATCTGGAAGCCCCCTTAACAAGGGGACCCCCAGATCCCGCCCCCCGTGTGAAATGGTAAGGGGGTACAAAAGTACCCCTACCATTTTAACAAAAAAGTGTCAAAAATTGTAAAAATGACAGGAGACGGTCTTTGACAATTCCTTTATTAAAATCTTCTTTCTTCTTTCTTCATCCTTCGGTTTCTTCATCTTCTCCTTCCGTCATCTTCTTCCATCTTCTTCCATTTTCTTCTTCCTCCGCTTCTTCTTGCGCTGGTCTTCTCGTCCGGCATCTTCTTCCATGGCGTCGGCATCTGTTCTTCTGTCGGGCCGCTCCTCGCAATGGGAGGCTCCCGCTGTGTGAGGCTTTGCTCCGTCTGACAGGTCTTTTATAACGGAGGGCACCTGGTGACCCCGCCCCCCTCTGACGTCATGGGGAAAACCATAGGGAATTCCCCATGACGTCCCCGTGCGTCAGAGGGGCGGGGTCACCAGGTGCCCTCCATTATATAAGACCTGTCAGAGGCAGCGAAGCCTCACACAGCGGGAGCCTCCCATTGTGAGGAGTGGCCCAAGAAGAGACGCCGACGCCATGGAAGAAGATGCCGGACAAGAAGAACGAGAAGACCAGCGCAAGAAGAAGCGGATCGGAGGAAGAAGAAGATGGAAGAAGATGGAAGAAGATGACGGAAGGAGAAGATGAAGAAACCGAAGGATGAAGAAAGAAGATTTTAATAAAGGAATTGTCAAAGACCGTCTCCTGTCATTTTTACAATTTTTGACACTTTTTTGGTGAAATGGTAGGGGTACTTTTGTACCCCCTTACCATTTCACACAGGGGGGGGGCGGGATCTGGGGGTCCCCTTGTTACAGGGGGCTTCCAGATTCCGATAAGCCCCCCGCCCGCAGACCCCCACAACCAATGGCCAGGGTTGTGGGGAAGAAGCCCTTGTCCTCATCAACATGGGGACAAGGTGCTTTGGGGGTCTTAGACGGTTCAGGCGGGAGGGGGGGGGGGGGGGGCGCGCTCTCGCCATTTTTTTGGGCTAGGGTTCCCCTTAAAATCCATCCCAGACCTCAAGGGTCTGGTATGGATTTTGAGGGGGACCCTACGCCATTTTTTTAAATTTTTTTGGCTGGGGTTCCCCTTAATATCCATCCCAGACCTGAAGGGCCTGGTTATTAAATTTGGGGGGACCCCCACGCTTTTTTTTTTTTATCAATGAATGACAGTTCTCTGTGTTACAGGAGCCATCAATTCATTAGCCGCGAGTGCTTTTAAATAACTTTTTTCCTGCAAAAATGACACTTTTTGCAGGGAAAGTTCTAAGCACAGGAAACCTGCCCCCCTTCACAGGCCACCTATAGACACCCCCCAGATGTGATACTGCAATGCTGTACTAACAGCATGCACACACAAATCCCCAGAAATAAAGCACATATTGTCAGCAGTCAGCAACACACTGACACTGAAACACAATATGCGAGGCCGCCGTGGGGCGTGTACTAAAGCCCCTGAGCTATAATTGGCTACAGGCATCCTGCCTGTAGCCAATTATGGCTCTCCTCGCTGCCGGCGCTGTGATTGGCCAAGCATGCGGGGTCACAGTGCATGCTTGGCCAATCATCAGCCAGCATTGCACTGCGACTAGCGCAATGCATTGCGGGCCGCTCGCATCACACGAATTTGATGCGAGCGGCCCAAGTAGTTCTGGGCTCGCCGAGCGGGCGAACGCCTGATGTTCGGTTCGAACATGGGTTTGAATCGAACACCGGGCCCATCCCTATTAGCAACTATAAAAAATTTGATATGTGTCCAGTATTTAAAGTACAAAAAATAATTAAATGTGCCTTAACTGCAGCAATGAAAAATAAGATCATTGATGATGAGACTGCTGACTTTCTAACCTCTGAATATCCTATTACACCAGTGATATACGTTTTACCAAAGATCCATAAAGATCCCATTAATCCTCCAGGACATCCCATTGTTTCTGGGATGGGATCGGTGACAGCTCCGTTAGCACGATATTTGGATAGGTGTCTTACACTGCTAATGTTTAATACCAAATCATATATAAAGGATACCTCCGATTTTTTTGCTAAAATTCAGGTTATCGAGCTGTCGGCCGATTCTATCCTAGTAACATGGGACGTCTCCAGTTTGTATACAGTAATTCCCCATGAACTAGGGATTGAGGCATATCAATGGTTGTTGATTCTATCTGGTATATATGAAAAACGGTATTTCGTTTTTGCTGGATTTACTTAAAATTGTACTTGATGAAAACTATTTCCTTTTTAAAGATACTCATTTTTTACAGCTGAGAGGGGCAGCGATGGGTTCGAATGTCGCACTTCCATACGCAAATGCATTCATGAATATGATTGAGACATCTTTCATATTTGTTAATAACATATTCCTTAAATATTGCCAGGGATGGTATAGGTTTGTGGACGACATTTTCTCAGTGTGGGGATGGCGACATTGATACCCTTCTATTATTCGAGCGATATCTTAATTACCTCAGGCCGGGTCTAACATGTAATATTGAAATTAGTAAAATGGAGATTTCTTTCCTTGACACTATGTTGAGGATTGATGGTATGAAGATTATGAGTGACGTATATGTTAAAACCACCGATCGAAATCAGTTATTACACTTTGATAGTTTCCATCCATCTAATGTATTTAACTCCATTCCGAAAAGCCAGCTGATGAGGGTCCAGCGGATAGTTAATGATCCGTTGCGCTGTCGTCAGAGACTGGACGAAATGGAGATAAAACTTATAAACAGAAGATATCCTGAAGCACTAGTTAAAAGAGAACGGTCCACTCTAGACATCACTAGGCCCCCAACAAAAACTTATGAAAAGAATCCCATTTGTCACACAATATCATCCTTTTTTAAATATAATCTCTAATATAATTAAAAAAACATTGGAGTCTACTTAGAACCAGTTATCCTACCATTCAGGAATTCTGGAGTCTCCCTATGTCTTCATATAGGAAAGGTAGAACGATCAATTTTCTACAGCTGTTCCCAAAATGAAATTTTTGGGACCAAAAAATTTGGGATCGTTCCCTTGCTTATCCTGTATCCAATGCAATTCAATGATTAAGGGTAAATATTTCACACATCCCCACAAAGGCTTTAACATTCCCATTAAGGGACACTACACATGTCAATCATCGTTTGTAGTGTATGCTATTAAGTGTCCATGTGGATTAGTGTATATCGGTGAAACCACACAGAAGGCGAAAGACCGAATCGCCAGACACAAATACTCAATTAGAGACAAGCTAACACTTGCTCGACACTTTGTGGAACATGGACATACCGTTTCACAACTAAAATATATGGTATTAGAAGGTATATAGAGAAATAGGAGAAGGGATGATCATGAACTTGCCCTTAGGAGAAGAGAGGTGCATTGGATTTATTTTCTCAATACGATTTCTCCATATGGTTTAAATGTAGATTTGGATCTTTATTTGTTTATGTGAATTTGTGACATTTATCATTATTAATTGACTTCTTTCCTTTTTTTTTGTATATATATATGTTTAATATATAATTTATTAGTTTTTCATTCATATTTGATTTGTAATTATATATATATATATTATATATTTTTTTAAACATTTACGACATTTTTTTATAAATTTAGTATACATTATTTATATTTTTTGATATATATATATATATATATATATATGTTTTTCAGATTGAAAATGGGATGATCAATAAGGGAAAAATGAGATTGTGAGCTGTTTAGTTAATATTTTTTTTTTATCTATGGTGTGAAATCATGATCTGAAATAAGAATTTAATTGAAGCTGAAGGTAATTAAACCATGTAACAGATTCCACATGTGATGAGGTTTGTAAGTATTTATAAAACACATAATTGTAATGAAACTGCTAGATGCGTTCTGACTGATCTGAGGAAGGGCGTGAACAGACGAGCCTGAAACGGAAATCTTTCTCTGAACGATGTTTGAAATATTTTTGTCTTGAATGACTGCTCTACGATGTAACCTTTCTTGAAGAAATTTGATAAATAAAAGAACAATTTTTAAGTGCAGCAACCTCTGAACTTTATTTATATATATAGTGGTGTGAAAAAGTGTTTGCCCCCTTCCTCATTTCCTGTTCCTTTGCATGTTTGTCACACTTAAGTGTTTCGGAATATCAAACCAATTTAAACAATAGTCAAGGACAACACAAGTAAACACAAAATGCAATTTGTAAATGAAGGTGTTTATTATTAAAGGTGAAAAAAAATCCACACCCAGGCCTGATTATTGCCACACCTGTTCACAATCAAGGCATCACTTAAATAAGAGCTGCTTGACACAGTAAGGTCCACCAGAAGATCCTTAAAAGCTACACATCATGCCGAGACCCAAAGAAATTCAGGAACAATTGAGAAAGAAAGTAATTGAGATCTATCAGTCTGGAAAGGGTTATAAAGCCATTTCCAAAGCTTTGGGAATCCAGCGAACCACAGTGAGAGCCATTATCCACAAATGGCGAAGACATGGAACAGTGGTGAACCTTCCCAGGAGTGGCCGGCCGCCCAAAATTACCCCAAGAGCGCAGCGACGACTCATCCAAGAGGTCACTAAAGACCCCACAACAACGTCCAAGGAACTGCAGGCCTCACTTGCCTCAGTTAAGGTCAGCGTTCATGCCTCCACCATCAGGAAAAGACTGGGCAAAAATGGCCTGCATGGCAGAGTTCCAAGGAGAAAACCACTGCTGAGCAAAAAGAACATCAAAGCTCGTCTCAATTTCTCCACAACACATCTTGATGATCCCCAAGACTTTTGGGACAACATTCTGTGGACCGATGAGACAAAAGTGGAACTCTTTGGAAGGTGTGTGTCCAAGTATATCTGGCGTAGAAGGAACACTGCATTTCAGAAAAAGAACATTATACCAACAGTAAAATATGGTGGTGGTAGTGTGATGGTCTGGGGCTGTTTTGCTGCTTCAGGACCTGGAAGACTTGCCGTGATAAAAGGAACTATGAATTCTGCTGTCTACCAAGAGATCCTGAAGGAGAATGTCCGACCATCTGTTCGTGTACTCAAGCTGAAACGAACTTGGGTTCTGCAGCAGGACAATGATCCTAAACACACCAGCAAGTCCACCACCGAATGGCTGAAGAAAAACAAAATGAAGACTTTGGAGTGGCCTAGCCAAAGTCCTGACCTGAATCCTATTGAGATGTTGTGGTATGACCTTAAAAGGCCGTTCATGCTCGAAAACCCTCTAATGTAACTGAATTAGGACAATTCTGCAAAGATGAGTGGGCCAAAATTCCTCCAGGACGCTGTAAAAGCCTCATTGCACGTTATCGCAAACGCTTGGTTGCAGTTGTTGCTGCCAGTTATTAGGTTTAGGGGGCAATCACTTTTTCACACAGGGCCATGATGGTTTGGATTTTTTTTCACCTTTAATAATAAACACCTTCATTTACACACCACTGTATATATATATATATACAAACATAAATACATATATACAAACACACACACACACACACACACACACACACACACACACACACACACACACACACACACACACACACGGCTGAGCTACTAGCCAGGCCTCAAGGGTTACTCACCACCAGTTGCCCCACCCAACCCCTGCCCCACCCCTATTAACGCCCTCATAAATTATCTCATGAAATTACACTTAAATGTTTTATGCAGAATTAAGTTACAAAAATAAATATTAACAACAACTTTATCAGTGCCCCTCAGCACAGCCTCACCTGTGCTCATCAATACAGGCTCACCTGTGCCCACCCATGCAGCCTCACCTGTGCCCACCATTGCAGACTCACTGTGCCCACTATTGCAGCCACACTGTGCCCACTTCCCACAATTACAGCCACACCGTTCCCACCATTGCAACCTCACTGTGCCCACCATTGCAGCCTCACTGTGCCCACCATTGCAGCCTCACTGTGCCCACCATTGCAGCCACGCTGTGCCCACCATTGCAGCCTTGCTATGCCCACCAGTGCCAGTGCAGCCTAACTGTGCCCACCATTGTAGCCACACTGTGCCCACTATTGCAGCCACACTGTGCCCACGGCCCACTATTGCATCCCCAGGAGGAGGTGGGGCTGTGTATGACAGCGTGTGGAGAGGAGGCAATTGTAATGTAAGCTATAACAGCATGCTATCCGGGCTCTGTGATCCCCACGGCGATCGCTGGGAGAACGGCTCCCGATCAACCACGCCCGCCGTCGGTGCTCGCCCCCCGCTCCCAGGCAGCCCAGCTCCTCGCCAGCCCTCATTTTTCACTTGCAAAATGCGAGTAGGTGAGTGGAAAATTTGAGGGCTGTATATATATAAAAATATATATATATAAAACAATAGACAAACACAATGTGCTTAAAGCGGAGTTCCACTCATTTTTAAGTTTATTAAAAGTCAGCAGCTACAAAAAGTGTAGCTGCTGACTTTTAATAAACACACACTCACTTGTCCCACGGTCCAGTGATGCAGCCGCCCGAAGCATCGCTCCTCTGCCTCTCCGCGGCACCGGCATTGCAAGTGTGGGCTTCTGGCTGCGACAACTTGCGGCTTCACAGCTGGACGCGCACTGCATATGCATGAGTCATGCTGCACCTTCTCAGTGGTCACAAGTCCCAGAGGATTGCTGTCAAAACTAGGTACCCACCCCCCTCCCCAAAAAATTACATGCCAAATGTGTCATTTAAGGGGGCGAGGAGTGCTTAATGCGGAAGTTCCACTTTTGGGCGCAACTCCACTTAAAGCTGAAAACACACAATTCTAATTTCTTGTGCCTTTATTGAACACACCTATTAAACATTAATTTCTAAGTGACCTCTAAGACCTATGGAATTAAACCTTTTACCACTTGTTCATCCACACGTTGTTCACATGTTACAGTGTCTGAGTGGCCTACAATATATGGTTAGGACCATACAGGCACTAAGTGTTCGTTTGGGAGAACATATAGGCAACATTAAGAGGGGGCTTCAAGAGACATGGCGTCCCCAAACATTATACTGCCATACATATTAAGGACCCCTCTGGCACCGTTTTTTTGGGTTTGAAAGTTTGTTCCCCACTGGAGAGGAAGTGCCCCCAAAAGGTAGGTCTCTCTAGCGTCTGCATATAAAAACGGTGTTCAAACCACAGTGAGAGAAATAATTCTAGCCCTAGACCTCCTCAGTAACTCAAACCTGGTAACCTGTAGATGTTTTTAAACATCGCCTATGGAGATTTTTAAGGGTAAAAGTTTGTTGCCATTCCACGAGCGGGCGCAATTTTTGAAGCGTGACATGTTGGGTATCAATTTACTCGACGTAACATCATCTTTCACAATATAAAAAAAGTTGGGCTAACTTTACTGTTGTCTTATTTTTTAATTTAAAAAAAAGTGTATTTTTTCCAAAAAATGTACGCTTGTAAGACCGCTGCACAAATGAGGTGTGACAGAAAGTATTGCAACAACCGCCATTTTATTCACTAGGATGTTAGAATAAAAATATATATAATGTTATGGGGTTCTAAGTAATTTTCTGTAAAATGATTTTAACTTGTAAACAACAAGTGTAAAAAAGAGGCTCGGTCCTTAAGTGGTTAAAATGACTTGCGGTGGCAATTACTGGCATCCGACTGTTGCATTTTTTTTTTTAAACAGCATGGAAACCCCCACAAAATCTTTACCAGACCCTTATCAGGGCATGCAGCCTGCCAGGTCAGGAAAGGGGGGGACGAGATGCTTTGGGGCGGGGGGGGCGACAGAGCCAGGCTGCATGCCCAGATAAGGGTCTGGTATAGGTTTAGGAAGGGACCCCACGCCATTTTCTTTTTAAATGTTGGCGTTCCCCTTAAAATCCATACCAGACCTGAGGGGGCCTGGTATAGACTGGGGGTACCAAAACACTATTGAACATCTGTGGGGCCTCCTCAAATGGAAGGGGGAGGAGCACAAGGTGTCTAACATCAACCAGCTCTGTGATGTCATCATGGAGGAGTGGAAATGGACTCCGGTGGCAACCTGTGAAGCTCTGGTGAACTCCATGCCCAAGAAGGTAAAGGCAGTGCTGGAAAATAATGGTGTCCACACAAAATATTGACACTTTGTGCCCAATTTGTACTCACTTTTGTTGCCAGCGGCTTAGACATTAATGGCTGTGTTGCTATTTTGGAGGGGACAGCAAATTTACACGGTTATACAAGCTGTACACTCACTAATTTACATTGTAGCAAAGTGACATCTTTTCAGTGTTGTCACATGAAAAGATATAATAAAATATTTACAAAAATGTGAGGGGTGTACTCTCTTTTGTGATATAGTGTATGTCAGAAAGATGTTACTATTATCAACATTGAGCACTTGTACAAAAGACCCAAACTGACCCATCGAGCCCCTCCACACCACTAGCACATCATCAATATAGCGAACCCAAAGAACAGCACATTCTTGAAAAAAATGTGTTAGTATATACCGAGTTTCTTTCCCAACCACCCTAGACGTAGACAAGCATAGGAGGGAGCACATGCGGCCCCCATGGCAGTTCCCCTGGTTTGGCAAAAATATTTCCCATTGAAGATGGATTAAATAATGAGCTATCATTGTAGCTTGTTTTGTACCTTTATCTTTATTTTTGTGTAATATCAAGCTTCTATTTTCCCCCTTTTGGGCCTTTCTTTTTCTGTTGTACTCTTTAATGCAATACCTTTGGGGATAGTATCGGGGTCCCTCACCAATGCACTTACCTATTCAACTGTTAAAGTTTATATGGTTTTGTTACTTTAAATGGGCAGATACAGGGAAATGTCAAGATGCTTAGGAATGTTGTGAAGCTGAGCAGCCACTTTAATTATCAGAGGTCAGTGAGCTCAGGAGTTGGCTACAGTATTGGTTTTACCCCTTGCTTAGTGACCGAATTCCTTTAGTTTTATGTTCTTTGTGAGTAGATATGGGTTGTTTACAATAAATGTTTTGGCACAATGTTACAGTATATGAAGTATCTAACAGGTTCAAAATTCTTTGTGGTCCTTGGCTGAGAGGGTTTTAGTTTGTTCCAGTCAACTTTAAACTATGCTAAAACACCTTTGTTCATGGTCTTCAGTAGTGACTGTGCTGCTGCTATGGAGAGAAGTGTCCTCAGCCTGCATTTGCACTCAAGTGTTTGAAGTATCTCATTCCCCATTGTTTCCTTCAGTTCAAGTTTACAGCAATAAACATCAGCAAAAAAAAGACATCCCCTAGACCAGTGATGGCGAACCTTGGCAAACCAGATGTTTTGGAACTACATTTCCCATGATGCTCTTGCACTGTGCAATGTAGCTGAGCATCATGCGAAATGTAATTCCAAAACATCTGGGGTGCCAAGGTTTGCCATCACAGCCCTAGACTGTTTCTGAACTGTAGGGAGTGAACTGTTGCTGTGTGCCTGGCTGCCTCTGCACTGTATAGGAAGGAACAGGGCAGAAATCCAGTGGTCCTATTACCACAGACTGCCATATGTCAGACCAGTTTATCTACATGAACTCCTCTTTAAGTAGGTGTCCCTCTCCACATTTTCTTTCTCGTTTGGTGTCAGGGTTAAATAAACCAGTATTCTTCCAACGCAAATAATTTATTATTATTCTGTTAAGTTTCAGGTCAGTTTCATGTAATTGAGTACAGGTTTCAGGTACGAAAGGGAGGAATTTGGGATAGAAATCAACTATATGCAATCTGATTTAAAATTCCCATATAGGACTACTTTACCTTCCCTTTGAGTATCTTCTTCTGCATGCCCAGCCTGGGCAGAGGACTAGGGCACTTAAAAATTAATTGTATTCAGCCTGCTGCAGGCATGCTCTTTCACAGATCTTCACAAAGTTCCCTCAGAAGGAACAAAGTCTATACATCTCCAAAAATTACACACTGAGAGATTGCATTAGCAAGCTACATTGAATCCTGATTGCAGGTAAGCAGGTTGATACAAGTTTTTCTGTCCATAACACTTCAGCAGAATACATTGTATAATATGGAGAAAAGCCACTAAAAAAGTAATTTTCTTATATTGCCACTCATTCTCAGATAAAATTTATATTCAACCTATCACTACATTTTAAAGAGCAATACAATAATAGAAAATGGGGAGGGGATTGGTGACACACGTATGAAAATATTATCTATTGGAGCTTGGCCCAAATCAGCTAGTTTGTTAACTCTGTACTACTGCTTCCAGCTATCTCTGACCATGCTCAATGTTTTTTCCAAGAGAATCTGTAGACAAATTTTATGAGGCTTTGTCATCAACCTTAAAGTGATATTAAAGATTCATATGTTCATATATGCAAACATGTAATACTTACCTGCTCTGTGCAATCGTTTTGCACAGAGCGGCCCCGATCCTCCTCTTCTGGGCTCTCTCTGGAATTATACAGTTCGGCTGGGGATCGGGAGCTCAGGCTCATCTGACAGCCTCTCTCTACCATGATCCCGCAGAACCCCTGAGGACCTCTGGTGGCACCCCCGTTGAGAAAGGCTGATCTAGGCGAATGCTGTGCACTTTGTCCACGTCTCTTCCTGGATTATGTACTTCTCATGTCCTAGCCCTTCATTGGGAAAGGAGGAGGGGATAGGGCCAGGCGACACATCATCAGTGAAGCCATCAGCTTATTCGGGAGGAAAAGGCAGCTTACCGAGGAGGTCACAGAATGGCAGCATGGGACCGAGGGGAGTGCAGAGAAGAAGAGGATCTCAGCAGGACACTGGATCTGCTGGGCAGGGGAGTAGCTTAATTGTGAAGGACCTGCAACCAGGTAAGTGGGAGTTAAAAAAAAATGGGGGGCAGGCATCATTAGGAATTAGGAGGGTTAAAGGCATGCTAAAGTGGTCCCTCAATATTATCATATATCATTGTGCAATGAATTAGGCTGGCCATAGTTTGAATCTCAGCTGGTTCAGCAGGAACCGAGATTCGAACAGTGTGTGGGCAAACTTGGGTACAACCAGCCTGCTGGATTCACTTGCGATTATCACTAGCAGCTGCTATAGCCACTAGCAATAATCACTGTCTTATCCTGGCAGGGGGGCTTCCCCTGTCAGCACTGTCTGTGTTGATGGGGGAATAATGCAAATGTATTTCCTGCAACCCGTCTATATGGTCTGCCTTAACAGTTACCTAGAACCTCCTAAGTACCACTGCAGCTTGTTGAATCAGGGGTTTTCTCTATTAATAGACCAAGTTGAAGATGAGTTATCTTGAAAGGGGCCTTACTAACTGACCAGTTGTGACAATAGAGGTAAGCAGCATTTCCCTATATCTCCTAATTCATATTCAGTATAATTAGTGGAATTCAGATTGTTTTTATTACAGCTCCATTAGGTCCCCTGCTTGTTGCAAGTCTCCAGGGAGTTGATGAAATCAGGCCAGAGCCTCAGCAACTCTTGCGGCATAAAATGGTGGACTGTGACAATACTGGAAAACTGGCACCTGTCATAATTCATTTTTTCTCCCATGAACCAATTTCCTGCTGGTTTGGAGACTTTAATTCCTAAGCGTTCCAAGCACATTCCTATAAAAACATCCTCAAATGGGAATATGTTGAAGCTACTGGCTTTCTCGTATATCCTTTCTGCCAGGTCCCCTGAGAAGATGTAGCCTGTGCCAGAGCAATACGGTGGATAGACATTTTTGGAGTACTGTGACAATGGCATATACCACTTGCTGCTTTTGTCTCTCTGGGGTAAAGCGTTAAGCATTGGCAGCCCAGTATAAAAATTCACTTTGGCAGGACTGGAAGGCTGCAGGACCTTCTCCACTAGAAACCAAGGGTTTAAGAACATGTCAGAGTCGACTTTCATAACGTAGCTCACATTTGGGCATAGGCGACTGATCCATTCAATGCCCATCAATGTCTTGAGGGTGAGATTGTTGTATGAGTCAATAAAGTCTTGCTGTATTACGTCATGAAAATTGGAGCTCTCCAATATGATGCTCTCCTGAATTTCTTGACTGGATGGTCTCCCTAAGAGAAAAAGTCTTGTTACATTAACACCATTTACTAAAGTCTCATTTGCCCACGTCCTCCTCAGGACATCTCTATTTAGGGTCTCTTCTGGTATAGAAGGGATAAGCAGCAGCAGGAATGGAGGTCCACTTGCACATTTCTGGTCCTCTTCTATAAGGTAGGGGTACATAGGTGTGAGATGGACATGCGTGGCAGCGGTGACAACTTTGGGTTTTTGACTTTTGTGGAAATTGTAACTAATTAATATGATAATAAAGATGAGAGCGAGGAAGAGAGCTTTTTTCGGAGATGACCCCATCCAAATGTCTTCCTGTGTACAGAAATAAATATTTTATTATGATTTTTTTTTAAACTACAAAACTGCAAAACTGCAATATTTGTGAAACAACATAATACACACCAAAGTCCCATTATAATTTTTGAAAAGCTACAATGTTTTTGGGATAAAAATCACATTCAAATTCATACAATAGTGTTGCACTGATACTAGTATTGGAACTGATACCGAGCATTTGCACGAGTATTTGTACTCGTGCAAATGCTCCGATGCCTAATCCGATACCTGGGCAGCCTCAGAGATGATCGGTGGGGCAGTGGGGGAGTTACAATCACTGGTCTCTCCATGTGGCTTTCAATAAAAGCAGCTGACAGCTGCTTCTCCTCCCGCAGATTTCAGCTGCTTTATTGAAAGCCACACAGGGAGATTGGTGATTGTAACTCCCCCCACCACCTCAACGATCAACCCCGACTGTCCCCTGTATTGTCATCTGGCTCCTCGGGTCCCACTCCATGTCCCCCTCTGTGCTCTCCATGTCCTCCTCCGGTCCCCCCGTCCCGGATCTGTCAGGATGGAGAGCAGAAGAAGGAGCCGGTAAATGTGTCATTTACCAACTCCTTCCTTTTTTGAATGAGCAGAGTCAGTGTCAGTGATCACTGACTGTCCATTCATAACTGAGCATCATAAACTGTGTTTACAATGCTTCAGTTTATAAATGGAGAGGAGCCTCAGCTGCACTGAAGATAAATGGACAGGAGACTGAGGCTGCAGAGGAAGAGACTGGGGGGGATCTGTGTCCTCAGTCCTTTTCTCTGTCTCAAAGGGGAGATATCAGGGGTCTATTTAGACCCCTGATCTACCACCAAAGCCCCCCCAACAGGGCTGATAAAAAAAATATATAATAAAAAAAAGAAAGAATTGTAATAAATATTTAAAAGTTAAATTGTAATAAAAAAAATAAAGAAAAAAACATTGACACCATCCACTTTTACAAAAAAGAAAGCATTGTAAAAAAACTAAATAAAAAAATAAATTGTAAAAGAAAAAAAAACCTACTGACACAGTCCACGCCTCATCAGTGCCACCTATCAGTGCCCATCAGTGCTGCATATTAGGGCTACTGAAAAAAAAGTATCAATACTCTGTCTTAAATTATATTGGTATTGGTGCAACCCTATCATACAGTATAAAAAATAAAGTGATGGCGCCAAGAATTTGTAAATGAAAACAAATTCAATCAAAAGTGGATAAAACCACTCCAATTAGTGAATAAATATATAAGGAAAGGTTAGCGCTATTTCATAATAAACCTTCATCCATTAGTAGTGTGTCAAATTCACATCAAACGACCAAAAAATCAAAAAAACTTATATAACCATGAAAAAAGTCCAAATAAAACTCTTCAATAATAACAAATCTTCACATAAAAGAAGAGGAGAAAAAAAGTCCAAGCACCGTGATTCAGAGCAGGTATAAGCCTTCAAGTAGTGCTCCACCATAAATTATACATAACAAATGCACACTCACCAGAACCTTATATCAAAAAAGCCTAATATGAATGTAGAGTCAATCTCAATCAGCAGCATAGATGAAAACTATTCCTTTAGCTTTAGTGGAAATCAGGGAATATAGCTCGGGAGAAAAGATATGCAATCATAGCGCAAACATGTTTGATACCAAATGCGCACTTACATTAACATGTGCTATAAGTTAGCACCAACATGTATAGCTTGAGGTAGATACGCCCGCTATTCAGCCAGCCACGGACTGCATGTCTGCTCTCCACTGACGTAATATCCGGATCTGCTGGTTCCTTACCCTGCTGTTTTGAAACACACTCCGTGGCTGGCTGAACAGCGGGTGTATCTACCTCAAGCTATATATGTCAGTGAACTCTATTTTTATGTGCCTGGTCTGACCATCAGCCTGCTGACACTGCCATTTGCTCTATTCCTCTGAAAATGTACACTGCTCTAGTGTATTGCCTGTTAGTTGACTGCTCCCCCTGGTGACACAGTGGTCCACAAAACTGACACACAACTGTAGCGGTCTCCCCGACCTCCAGAGACCTGATGGTGATCCCCAGAGTCAGAGAGAGCTGACATTCCTCCTCAGGGTGCAGGTTACTAGGCATGGTGGGTGTAGTGCAAGGTGAAAAGATGGGCGCCACTCACTTTTAAAAATGAAGAAAGTTTTATTTCTCTTAACAGGAACAGGGGAGAGAGGGGTAGGGCACAGGACACCCTTAGGCAAATGCAATAGCAACTAGGCAGACAACAATACAGAAAAAGGGCCTTGAAGCTGAATGCAGCAATCTGTATCTTGTGGCAACTGCAGTCTCCTATAGCAACAACTTCACTCACAGTATCCCACTGTAGAGCTGCAAGCTCAGCTCACAGTATCCCACTGAACTCCTTGGACTCTCAGCTTCGCCCACCACTACCCGCTGAGTTTCTCGGACTCACAGCTAACCGCTGGATCCCTCAAGCTTTACTCACAGCTAACTGCTGCACTTCCCTTCAAGCTTTACCTACAGCTTCCCCCGTACTCCTTCAAGCTTTACTCACAGCTACCCGCTATATTCTTGGATAAGTTCTCTCCTGAAGCTTTCCCAACACTTCACAGTCCCCAGCTGATGCAGAGTCTGCTCTGGTAACCCTTGGGAACTTCATTCCTTTGACACTTGCCTCCGGCTACAAGAGTGGTTGATCCTCTGGCAACTTCTTCTCATACGCCTCCTGGCAGCAATCATGCTCCCCTTGGGCTGAGCCCCTTTACACATGGCTAGGCTTCAGGCCTACACCTCTGCTGCTGCTCCACACACACACCCACCCAGGTCGCAGCCCGGGTGGAATGAACCCCAATCACGCGATTCTCTCCCAATAGATAGACTATGCCAGCCTCATCAGCCAAAGAAACTCCTGCTGATTGGCTGAGAAAGCACATTCATTCATAACCTGAAATTAACTGTAATGTATCATACTAATGCCAAAGGTAACAGTGCCACCTATTGATAAAAGAGAGAATCACAGTGCCATTCAAGCTTAGGAGAAAACAATTTGATCAAACTAAAAATTAGCCAGGCTAGTTACCACCTAGCACAACTAAATTTACTAGCAGCCCTGTTTAGGACAAGGGTGCTACACAAAAATGCTAAATAATATACTTACCTGGTCCTATGACATGGCTTGCTCACCAGCAAGACAAAGCAATGGAGAAATGTTTCTTTGCTAGTCTGACCAGTGAGGAAGCAGCACCATAGTAGCTAGTGAATGGTATATTGGCTGTCCTAGCGATTCTATTACTTGTGAACAGGATCCCTGGTGTGAAACGGGCCTTAAAGTAGCTCACTAATTTTTTTCCAACAGCTTCTGAGAACACAATTGCCACTGAGAGTTGGAAAATGTACAGTGTAAAAGAAAACTTTATACATGAGAAGCACTAAAGTACCAATAATATTATTTTTAATGCTTTCTGTTTCACTTACACATTGTCCTTAAAATCTTGTCCTCAAAATCTTCAAACACCGTAGCTAGTACCTGTAGAATTTTCTTTACTGCGTCTCTTAATAACTTTTGATGTCGCCTTGAAGGAAGCAGCTATCTTGATTTACATTGCCTAAAGTTGACTGATATTTTTTCCCTAGAAAAAGATCACTACATTTAATGTTACTATTAATGGCTGAGCTTACAGGCATACTCTAATACATACCAAGGTAAAAAAATTGGAATGAAACCATGCTTATGGTCACCAAAAAAATTGTACTATATGAAATGCTGCTAAAACAATATATGATATATAATAATATATTAGATTCATAAAAGAAGCGCTAATCAAGCTAAAACATAAATATACAGAAAAATAAACAATAAATCCGAGTACCAATACAAAGTGTAAAAAGTCTGTGCAATAATCCCTCACTTCTTCCTGTATCACAGGTTTCTGTGATGTAAAAAAATGAGACAAAGATAAATCATTTCAGAAGTTTTTCCACATTTCATGTGACCTATAAACTGTACAACTCAATTGAAAAACAAACTGAAATCTTTTAGGGGGTAAAGTAAAAAAATAAAATAAAATAATGTGCTTGCATAAGTGTGCACACCCTTATCCAAGAACGCAGCCCGGCCGGTCAGGAAAGTGTCAGGTCAGCATCCTCCGGGACTGTGACATCATATGGGGGCGGGGTCACCATGTGACATGAGTCGGTGGCCCCGCCCCTTGTCCCTATACAGGTCACAACACCGCGTGTCTCTGCCATTCCGGCCAGACAGAGCGACGAGTCAACATCGGAAGAAGAAGAAGAAGAAGAAGATGCAGAAGGCGGCGACAGCGGCAAGAAGAACAGAAGAGCGGGACAAGACCCCCGAAGGCGGAACAAGACCCCCAGACGATGACGGCGGCGACTAAGGAGAAAGCCGGGCTCCTCCGCTCATGAAACAGCTAGGTAAAAGAGCAGAAGATAGCGGAGGAGTCCGGCGAGAAGACCCTCCAAGACGGAAGAAGACCCCCGGAGCAGTGCAATAAAATATTTTAAAAAATTGTGTCGTTTTTTTATTTACACTTTTTTCCTTAGGTGAATGGGTAGGGGTAGGGGAGTCATGTTCTAAAATGAACGGACTTTCCTCTGTGTGCAAGACAAGTCCGTTCATTTCAAAAGTCCCGCGGACTAGCACACAGACTGCGGGATTGTCCGCCGGACTGCCAAATCCAGCGGACAATTTTAAGTCTGAACTTAAAAAAACTTAGTCCGCCGGAGCCCACACACGGGCGGAATGTCCGGCGGACTCTAGTCCGGCAGACATTCCCGCGGGAAAGTCCGCTCGTGTGTATGCGGCCTAAGAAATATTTTCCCATGGTGTAACACAGCTAGGTATTTAAAGCGGAACTTCAGTAATTTTTTCATCTTTCCATCTATTTAAATCTTCTGCCCTTGTTGTAGTAAAACATTTTTCTGTCAGTAAATACCTTATACAGCCCACTTCCTGTTTCTTGCCTGGTAATAAAGCCTAGGCTTGTGACATGCACAGCGCTCTCTCTCACTCTTGTTATGCCGCGTACAGACGATCGGAATTTCCGACAAGAAATGTTCGATGTGAGCTTGTTGTTGGAAATTTCGACCATGTGTAGGCTCCATCGGACATTTTTTGTCGGAATTTCCGGCAAACAAAATTTGAGAGCTGTTTCTCAAATTTTCCAACAACAAAATCCGTGTTGTAAATTCCGAGCGTGTAGAAAATTCCACACATGCACTGAATCAAGTACGAGACGGAAGCGCTCGGTCTGGTAAAACTAGCGTTCGTAATGGAGATAGCACATTTGTCACGCTGCAAAGTTTTAAATCTTTGAATGCAGCACATTCTCTTCTTCTTTAGAATGCTAGAATAATGAAGTTGTTTTGTTGTCGATATTCACACAGAGTTCTGACAAACTGATTTCTTTATTATTTCTCGTGATCTCATGAATAATCTTTATTATTTTTTTTGCCAGATCTCCAGAATAATTTTTTATCAAGATCTCAACACCATTATCTTGTATTTTTTAACCTCAAAGAGATTGGTTGGTGTTGGTGTCCCTTGTTAATTTAACATTGTCTTTTTGAAATGTACCTGCTCACAAACAAACTGTCCTTTTTGAACTAAAACACATAGCCAAGTATTTCTGAAACTAAAATAGACATTTATTAGGGGTCATAACAAAATAAAGAGGAAGACAACGTTGTATAAACTGGTGAAATTGGCAAAGCCTTTGTACCCCAGGGCAGACTTCAATTATTTGACAGGCAAAATTGGTAGCCTGAGGAGTCCATTTAATAGGGAGCACAATCTGGTCCAGGACTCAGAGAGATTGGGAGCAACAGCAGATGACATATATGTCCACAGGATGTAGTCTTACAACAGCCTGCGTCTTTTGTCAGACCAGACTGAACCCAGGCCATCACACTCTTGTCTTCCTTCCACGCTTGCTTCTGGGCTTTGGCTCTGGTGTTGGAGTTGTGGCAGGAGGTGAAGGAGGTGGATGAGGAGGAGGACGGTCAAACTCACACAGGTGGGTTTTGCTTGCGAGTTCGCCCCTCAACCCCTTATTTGGTGCCAGATAGATCACTTCCTCACAAAAGAGGCGTTGACCCACCTCCATTTCCTTCATTTTGCTGGCTACCATGCAGGCATAGACCTCTTGAATATTTGGGGTGGTCCTGAGGGCCGCAGTAGCCTCCTGAATCAAAGAAAGCGCTGACTACTGCATGTTCCTCCGCTTCCTGGTACTTTTTGTTGGAAGGCGGAAGTGAGGAACCTTGCATTCGGTCAGGATACTGGGCCCGGCCACCTCCTGGCTGCCACTTTCCTCCACCACCTCCTGGCTGCCACTTTCCACAGCCTCCTCCTGGCTGAGGCATTCCTGTGTATAAAAATGGGACATAGTTTTAGTTTATTGTTCATCAAACACAATTTTGAGAAATATGTTAAACAATGTTATACCTGACTCAAGCTGGGCTCCTCCACATCTTCTTCCTGAGTGGAAGGCCCAGGTTGGACGTCGGAAGCCTCATCTAAGGTGAAAGGAAGTGTGGAAGGAAGGGTTGAGAGTGATGGCCTGATTTCTCTGGTCTGACAGAAATCGCAGTCTGTCGTAGTACCACAGCCTGGGTACATAAACGTCATCTGCTGCTGCTCCTGTTCTCATGGAATCCTGAACCTTCTTGTGCTCCCTATTATATGTGCTCCTCAGGCCACCAATTTTGCCCTTCAAATAGTTGATGTTTGCCATGGGGATCAGCGGCTTCACCAATTCCAGCAATTGATCCAGCGATGCCTGCCTCTTTATTTTATTAGTATAAAAGGGGTGTTTTACCTGCCACAGACAGGGCAGCTCTCTGTACATATCAATGAATTGGGGGAGGAAGCTGTGATCATTGAAATCGATCCATTTTATCTGCAAGACGCAACACAAGACAAACCCTAATGTCAGGCTAAACTCTCCTAATCTTGTCCCAATATAGGCCTCAATATATAAGCAGTATAGGCCACTGATGCCCCAAGTTCAAATTGTACCTAATAATGATTCCCAGAGCCTGGGGGAAGATGCCTGTCAAGAACTTGATGTCCAGACTTCTCCACGTCGCCAAGTACCGAAAGGCTCGGGAGTGATGGCTTTCCGCATGCAGGTGTCCTGCTTCGTAATACAAGGGGATAGCAAAGCCAACAAATGGTGAAAAATGGGGTCCGGCATCCGGAGATAATTCCTGAAATCATTAGGATTATTCTCACAAGTCTCCCGCAACAAAAGCATGTGCGAGAATTGGTCACGCTGGAGCAACAAATTCTTTGTCCATGAACTCCTCCCCTCCCTGTTCATGGACTGGGCTTGGGTCAAAGTAAGACCCCGAACACCAAGCCCCTGCATAGCACGAACTCTATGACGAGTATGTAACCGCAACATGGCTTCAAAACAGTCAGCTGGTCAGAACGAACTAACAGAACGCACTGAAAATCAGAAATGAGCGGACAAGAATGCACTGAAAATCAAATATGTATTAGAAATAGCACGCACTGAAAACCAGATGCAAACTGACTACACACACTGAAAACCAGATACGAACCCACAAGCACAAACTGAAGAGCAGTAACGATCGGAAAAGCACGAGGCTGAAAAGCGCGAATCATAGTTACATAGTTACATAGTTAGCTAGGCCGAAAAAAGACACAAGTCCATCCAGTTCAACCATAAAAATAAAAGAAATAAATAAAAATAAAATATATGGTACAATCCAATAAACCCCATTCTATACCCACAGTTGATCCAGAGGAAGGCAAAAAAACCCCCCAAAAGAGCATGCTCCAATCTGCTACAGCAGGGGAAAAAAAATCCCTTCCTGATCCCCCTAGAGGCAATCGGATTTTCCCTGGATCAACTTTACCTATAAATGTCAGTACCCAGTTATATTATGTACATTTAGTAAAGTATCCAGGCGTTTCTTAAAGCAATCTACTGAGTTAGCCAGAACCACCACTGGAGGGAGTCTATTCCATATTTTCACAGCTCTTACTGTGAAGAAACCTTTCCGTATTTGGAGATGAAATCTCTTTTCCTCTAGACGTAAGGAGTGCCCCCTTGTCCTCCGTGTTGACCGTAAAGTGAATAACTCAACACCAAGTTCACTATATGGACCCCTTATATATTTGTACATGTTGATCATATCCCCCCTTATTCTCCTCTTCTCAAGAGTGAATAAATTCAGTTCCTCTAATCTTTCCTCATAGATGAGCTCCTCCATGCCTCTTATCAGTTTGGTTGCCCTTCTCTGCACTTTCTCCAGTTCCCCCAATATCCTTTTTGAGAACTGGTGCCCAAAACTGAACTGCATATTCCAGGTGAGGTCTTACTAATGATTTGTACAGGGGGCAAAATGATATCTCTCTCTCTGGAGTCCATACCTCTCTTAATACAAGAAAGAACTTTGCTTGCTTTGGAAACCGCAGCTTGACATTGCATGCTATTATTGAGCTTATGATCTACCAAAACCCCCAGATCCTTCTCCACTATGGATCCCCCAGTTGTACTCCCCCTAGCATGTATGATGCATGCATATTCTTAGCCCCCAAGTGCATAACTTTACATTTATCAACATTAAACCTCATCTGCCACATAGTCGCCCAATAAGACAGAGCGTTGATGTCAGCTTGTAAATTGGAGACCTCCTGTAAGGACGTTATTCCACTGCATAGCTTGGTGTCATCTGCAAAGACAGAAATGTTACTTTTGATCCCAGACCCAATATCATTTATAAAGATATTAAAAAGTAAGGGTCCCAGCACTGAACCTTGGGGTACACCACTGATAACCTTAGACCATTCAGAGTAATAATCATTAACCACGACTCTCTGAATTCTGTCTTTTAGCCAGTTTTCTATCCATTTACAAACCGATATTTCCAAGCCTGTAGACCTTACCTTACACATGAGCCGTGTGTGGGGAACTGTATCGAAAGCTTTTGCAAAATCCAAGTATACCACGTCCACAGCCACGCCTCTGTCCAAGGTTTTACTTACCTCTTCATAAAAAGAAATCAGGTTTGTCTGACAACTTCTGTCTTTCATGAACCCATGCTGTCTATTGCTTAAAATGTTTTTTTCCAGCAAGAACTCGTCTATGTGGTCTTTTAATAATCTCTCCAGTATCTTCCCAACTATAGAAGTTAAAATAACAGGTCTATAGTTACTTGGTAAAGACTTTGTTCCCTTTTTAAATATAGGCACCACGTTCGCCCTGCGCCAATCCAGTGGTACTATTCCCGTCATTAATGAGTCCCTAAAAATTAAAAATTAAATACAATGGCTTTGAAATTGCAGAGCTCAATTCTTTTAAGATCCGTGGGTGGATGCCATCTGGTCCAGGTGCTTTATCCACCTTTATTCTGTCTAAATATTTCTGGACCATATCACTTTTGAGCCATTGTGGATCATTCAGGGCTGTGTAAATACCACCCCCATTATGGACATGAGCTCCCCCATGCTCCTTTGTATACACAGAGCTGAAGAAAGTATTCTGAAGAATCGTCTCTCAAACTTCTACTAACACGAGATTAGCAGAAGGAGCCCAAAGGATGGCGCACTCGCTATTGAACTTCCTTTTTCTAGTCCCGTTGTACGTGTTGTACGTCAGTGTGTTCTTGCCGATCAGAATTTCCGAAAACATTTGTGCGACCGTGTGTAGGCAAGACAAGTTTCAGCCAACATCCATCGGAAATAAATCCACGGTTTGGTTGTCTGAAATTCCGATCGTCTGTACGTGGCATTAGAGTTTGCCAGGAAGTTAGGGGGGAATGAGTCATAATTTGACAAGTACAGAATCACAGTATTTATAAAATATTATGCAAAGTGGTTGGAGGGAAGCTTGAGAATGGCAAAGATGTTTTTATTACAGATTATGTGAGCAGACTGCAGTTTCTCTGCTCCTTTCTTCCTGACAGCAAGAGAACACTCAGTTGAGAGGGGTACAAGGATTACTGGGAGTTATCACCACTGCAGACAGTGAGGTTAAAATTGCTGATTATTATTGCTTGTGACAGTGAGTATAATTAGTGCAGGGGGCCGTGGCGGATATCACTACCCGAGGTTAATATTGCTAGGGGCTGTGGGGTTATTATTGCTTGGAGTTATTGCTTGGAGTTATTGCTTGCCCTGACACTTGCTGGGGGTTATTGCTGGGGACAGTGGGGTATTATTTATTTGGCTGCTGCTGGGGGTTATCATTGCTGGATTTTTTTTTCCTGGGGTTAATATTGCTGGGAACCACGAGGTTGTTATTGTTGGAGGTTATTGCTTACTCTGATGCTTGCTAGGGGTTATTACTTGTCCTAGATCTTGCTGGGAGTTATTGCTGGGGATTATGGTGCTGGCTTCGACACTGACTGGTGATTATCATTTCTGGGACTAACACCAGCGCGGAGGGTAATTCTTGTTTCCACTGACACCAACACTCTTTGGCGCTCCGAGTCAACTACAAAGAGTATTGGAGAGTGTTAGTGCATTTTTACTGCAGTATATTGAATTGCGTCAGTGCAGTTTTACTGCAGTATATTGAAGTTCATCAGTGTAGTTTTGCTGCAGTATATTGTAGTGTGTCAGTGTAATGAGTAAACAAGTTAAAAAGTGCACCAAACACCACTTTCCTTTGATTGAAGTGCATCCAAGTACACATTTCCCCTTCTCTATTACATTTCCATAATAAGCCCCCCTCATCATGTTGTTGTGAATTCATTAAGAAAAAAAAATAATAATATATTTAATATTTACTGGAAGAAATTTAAAATTTCAATAAGCCTCAAGAAGGCTTATTATTTTGCAATAATTTAACTGTTCACCTCCTGGAGACCTTTAACGCAAAATAGATGATCTCAAGATTTCCAAGTTGTTAAATGCATCAACCATCTTGTAAAGTTTTACAAGCCTGTGTTGAAACAAGAGACTAAAACAATGGTGTATCTCGTCACAAAACAAGGAGGTATTTACCTGTTTAGTGGATAAACAAACACATGACAAACACAGCCATAGGAAAAAGGGTTATACAGATTGTTAACACATAGAATACACTTGTGTCCAACAAAACCCATTGTGTGAATTTTTAGGAACTTGTGGACACAGCTAAGCTATCTAAACATTTATTGGACTGCTCAGAGTCCATCTCAACACATAGTGTTAGAGAGATGTGAAGTTTGTCCAAGTCAGAAATATTTCAAAGTACCTATGATTATTGTAAGTCATTCAAATTATATGTGATATTTGTAGGTCACAAAAGAGATATTATAATTTTCGTATCTAATGATCTAAAGAACTTTGTTATGAAGAAAATATATATGAAAGTGTGATTTTATAAGTAGAAGTGTTTTAAGAAACTAATTAGTATTATGATAAACATATAAGCGTGATTATAACTATATAAGAATTTAACCTATGTTTAGATAAACAAATAGTAATCGGATACCAGAATTATACATATATCCATATAGATAATCATTCGATGTGATATTGATTGATATATATAACCTGTGTCCTTCATAGATAGACACATTTTTATAGATTTCATAGATATACACATATATAACCATAATAAGTAGGGTTGTCCCGATACCGATACTAGTATCGGTATCGGGACCGATACCGAGCATTTGTGCGAGTACTTGTACTCACACAAATGCTCCCGATGCCTATTCCGATACCTGTAACCGGAAGTCGGCGGGCGGAGAGGGCGGTGCGGAGATCAATCTGGCAGCAGTGCGGACGGGGGTAAGCTGGCCGGGACAGGGATGCAGGATGCCGCCGCATATAATGTCCAAAGCGGTGAGCGGAGCCGTCGCACAGAAAGTGACGTCACCGTGTCTCCATCGGAGGGTAAACATCACGACGGCCATCTTGGTACACCTTGCACTCAGCTGCAGTAAGCCAGCAGCAGACATCTGGGTGTAACAAGATGTCTGCTGCTAGCTTACTACAGCCAAGTGCAAGGTGTACCAAGATGGGCATCGCAGCATACTTACTAGATGTTAAATGACATGATTGATGAGAGGCAAGGAAGGATTTTGCAATGCTATATGCCATATAGCATTGCAAAATCATTCCTCTCCTCATCATTCATGTAATTTATTATGCAATTGCCAATCAGTGCTGCATTTCAGGTGCCCATCAGTGCCATCAGTGCCGCCTTTCAGTACCGATAAGTGCCATATATCGGTGCCCATCAGTCAGTGTCAGCCATCACTGCCAGCCACCTGTCAGTGTCACCGACCAGTGCCATCTATCAGCGCCCATAAGTGACACCTATCAGTGCCCATCTATCAGTGCCAGCCGTCAGTGCCACCTATCAGTGCCCATAAATGCAACCTATCAGTTCCCAAAAGTGCTTCCGCCTATCAGAGCCCATCAGTCAGTACCATCTATCAGTGCTCTTCAGTCAGTGCTCTTCAGTCAGTGCCAGCCTTTGGTGCTATCTATAAGTGCCGCCTATGAGTGCCATATATCAGTGCCCATAAGTGCTGCCTATCAGTGCCCATCAGTCAGTGCCATCTATCAGTTCCAGCCATCAGTGCCAGCCACCAGTCAGTGCCCATCAGTCAAACTGTCACATGACATTAAAAAAAAAAGTATCGGTAATCGGTATCGGCGAGTACTTGAAAAAAAGTATCGGTACTTGTACTCGGGTCTTAAAAAAGTGGTATCGGGACAACCCTAATAATAAGTAATTATATATAACCATAATAAGTGATTAATCAAAATGATGCTAAGAGTATTTTATATTATGTTGGTTACTAGTAGCCCTGAATACTAAATATATATTCTTTTCACTAAAATACAAATAATATACATTATAGAAATAAAATATATTAACTTAAAGAGATAAACACCAAACACATGTGAGACACCTGGTGGTTAAAGGTGCTATTACCTTAAAAATCATTAGACTCCTAGAAAAGTAAATTATTAAGTTTTGACTACCAATGAAAAGGGAACACATACCTTTTGGGCTGAGCATATTATAATTTTATAATCTTATTGTTTCAGAGGGTATTTAAGGAGCAGGTGGGATGCCATGGGGGAAGAAGAAAGCTCAGGGGCCCACCCTGAGAAGAGACACTGGGAGAAACACATACTCCCAGACAGACTGACACCCATATTTTAACATTCAAGAAGATTCCTGAACCTGGCAGCCAACTTAAAAATCCTGGTAACCTGCAATCCAGACTAATAGCTATTTTGGAATGGGTAAATATGCCATGTTGATTATATCTTGTATGTTCTTCCAAATATTGATGTATTGAATACTCTACTATTGATAATCGTTCTCCCAAATCAATAACCCCCTTTTAGATTTTTTCTCTAAAATTAAATTTTTCATTATATATTTCTTTTTGCATAGTTGCCACGTTTATTGACAAACAAACGTCTAATTTATTTCACATGATTAACCACTTACTTACCTGCAGCATAGTAACGGTTGGATGTGTGAAATACAGACGTTCTGTTTAATTGTCAATTATCATAAGGTTATTGATTCTACTGAGAAGTTATCATGGTGATATTATGTCCAAGGTACTACGCTCCTACTTTGCGGGTGTTTCTATTCAATTTCAAGATGTTCATGTAATGCAATCTGTATTTTAATTTCATGTAAATATTTGTTTTGTGTCAACCAATAAATGTAACTGTTTTGTATGATCACTTGTCTCCGTGAAGAAGTTTCACGTATATAGACTGTGTCATATAGATTGATTTTGTATCTTAAAAAAATCCTTGTTAAAAATTGTGCGGGAACTGTCCTTAAAAAGCACAACAATGTCTGGGAGACCAACAAGGAGAGGCAGACGTTCCCATGGCACTGTGATGGTGACAGCAGTGTCTATGTCCACAGGCAAAGGTGGATGTGTGGTCTGTCCTCATGCAGGGAACCATTTCCACTGTTTAGTGATGTTGCACGTGCTATACAGCCACAGCATGCAGAGGAGGTGGTGGACTGGCTTACTAAACCTTCCTCATCCTCCTCATCCTCTATCACCCAAGCAGAGACAAGTGTGCAGTCCACTGCAGCTGCCAGATCGGTTTATTCTGCCTCCTTGTCCACAGCATCATGTATGGAGGAGTCAGCTGAGTTATTTGAACACAGCGTCAGCTACTTGGTGCTTGACGACGCACAGGCATTACTTGATTTAGATCTTGGTTCTGAGGTTGAGGAAGGTAGGAAAATGAGCCTACAGCGAGGTTAGAACACTGGTAAACAACAAATCAGAAGTCATGTTCCCCCAGCCGCAGCGTAATGCCAAGTTGGCTCCAGTGATGATGAGGATGATGAGGATGGAGGGAATGATGATGATGATGAGGTCACTGAAGCGACTTGGGTGCTGGATAGAGTTGAGGAAAAAAAGTGAGGATGTGGCACAGCCCAACGAGGCAGCCCTCATGGAAGAGTAGAGAACAGCCACCGTATTCCATCACATTGTGGAGCTTGACAAGGCATTTAACCTCCCACCACTTAGCCTTTTGGCAAGAGCACCTGAAAGCCACACAAAAGGGACACAATTATCCTCACTCCTCACCTTTCAGGTCTACCCCTGCTCTATCTCATGACCTCTCAGCAGCCTCCAATGACAGGGATGATGGTATAGCAAAGGGTGTTACAGGTCCTTGCAGCACATCTGCCAGCAGCACCCCACCAGCTGTAGACTATAGCAGTCACTGCCACCCACATGCCTAGCGTCTAAATTCAAGCTTGTCAAAGCTGCTGGCTTTACAACTCCTGCCTTTCCATCTGGTGGATTCTGCCCCCTTCCGTGAATTTGCAGAATGTGCTGTACCACAATGGCAGGTTCTTTGCATGTAAGGCCATAGGTTTCATGGGCAGTTAAAATTCATTTTTTTTGCTAGAAAATTACTTGCCCTCTGCAAGTGCAGTTGCTCCAGAGCTTAGTAAATGAGGTAAGGCTTCACTTTGCAAAGAGTACCCAATCACGTGCAAGAAAAATATAAAAAATGCATTTTTGCTTGCACATGATTGGATGATGGAAGTCAGCAGAGTTTATGCTCATTTACTAAGCTCTGGAGCAACTGCACTTGCAGAGTGCAACTGCATTTTGCAAAGTGCACTGTCTTTTTTCCCTTAGTAAATCAACCCCTATATATTTTTTTTTCTAACACTCTAGAGAATAAAATGGCAGTTGTTGCAATACTTTATGTCACACCATACTTGCGCAGCGGTCTTGGAAAAAATACACTTTAAGACAACAGTAAAGTTAGCCCAAGTTTTTTCTATTTTGTGAAAGATAATGTTACGCAGAGTAAATTGATATCCAACATGTCAAGCCTCTCCCGTCCCGATAAAAGTGATTTTGTTGCAAATCTGCCACTAAGACAACTTTTATCTGAAAGAGGACCGCCAGCCGTTTTTAAAAATACCGGGGTTATGGCAGCTAGCTGCTGCCATAACAACATCAAAGTACCAACTTATAACAACGGCGGGTGGTCATTAAGTGGTTAACACCCAAGGACCAGTATTTCCCCACCTGTTTGACAGGTGTATTTTATAAAAAAAAATTGACAGCAGGGCCAATTCTTGCTTTTATCAAGAGTACCTCTATAGGGTTTACGGTGTAAAGGCACCACTGACACCTAAAGACCAATTTTTCCACACCTGTTACTTCTATCTAAAGTCTGCAAAACAGACACCAGAGTGCACTAAATTGTGGCCTCATCATACAGACTGGCTCCCCAAGCCATTGTTTATAAAATAAAGAAAGCTTGCAGGGAAAATGTCATATGTCGTTTTATTGGCTTTATAAATGTTATTTTTGCTGCAGCAGGTTCTATACACAGTAAAGATGCGTCACTTTACAGGCAGACTAAGGGGACCCCCAGACACTATATTTAAATACATTTTTCATTTTTATTATTTCAATTTAAGCATCTGTAAATCACTGCTCATTTAGAAATGAGTTTTTTTACAAACTTTTTTTCATTGATATATGTCCCCATAGGCAGTACCCAGACCCCCATACCCTTTGTATGCAGAATAACTTGCACCTAAGCTCTCAAAATGGGCACAATTTTTCCAGTTTGGGTCCCATAGACTTCAATGGGGTTCATCATTCAGCTCTGAATTTTCACGATGTTCGAGAGTTCTGGCGTGAACCGAACAGGGGGTCGTTCGGCCCATCTCTATTAACCACCTCCCACACGGCCACTGCACATATAGGCCTGGTGGGCACTTCCTCCTTCTTAGTGGACATTCAGGAACGTCCCTCAGAAGGAGGGGGATCGCGCAGCCATGTGCCTGCGCAGCCGCGCAATCCCGATGTGCTTGTGTCACCCAGACACGGTGCATCTCAGATCAGCAAGAGGGTTCTGTGATTGACCCTCCTGATCACATAATGGCTGTGTCCAATCACAGCCATCATTTTAGGTAAATGTAGCTTTTTACACACTGATCAGCAGCCCAGTGTCACCACAACAGTGTCACCCCACAGTAAAAACACCTGTCCCACATATGTCCCAGTAAAATCATCTGTCCCAGTGATCATCTGCACACATATGTCCATGATCATCTTCTGAGCACAACTCTCCGTGATCACACAAACCAATTATTATACACTTATCAGGATTTTTTTTACCAAAGACATTTTGACAAAATTCGATTTTATTGGATTTTTTAAAACAGAAAGTAGAAAATATTGTGTTTTTTTCAAAATTTCGCTCTTTTTTTCGCTTTTATTGCAAAAAATAAAAAAAAAAGTGGTGAATAAATACCACCAAAAGAAAGTTCTGTTTGAGTGAACAAAATTATAACAATTTCATTTGGGTACAGTATAGCATGACCGCGCAATTATCACTGAAATTGCGAGAGCACGGAAAGCTGTAAATTGGTCTGGAAAGGAAGGGGGTGAAAGTGCCCAGTGTTGAAGTGGTTAAATAAACCAGTATTCTTCTAATGCCAGTCTCTGTGGAAATAATTTATTAGTCTGTTAGGTTTCAGGTCAGCTTCATGTAATTGAGTGCATGTTTCAGATTTTGAAGGGAGGAATTTGGGATAGAAATAAACCATATACGATCTAATTAAAAATGACCATATAGGACTACTTTACATTCCCTTTGAGTATCTTCTTCTGCATGCCCGGCCTGGGCAGAGGACTAGGGTACTTAAAAAAATAAAAAATAAATTCGGCCCGCTGCAGGCATGCTCTTTCACAGATTTTCACGAAGTTCCCTCAGAAGAAACAAAAGTCTATACTGTACATCTCCCAAAATGACACACTAAGAGATCGCATCAGCAAGCTGCATTGAATCGCGATTCAAATCTTTTCTTTAAACAGGTTTTTTTTTTTGTTTTTTTTTACCTATATTTATTATTTGAATTTCATTTTTTATTTTATTTTATATTTTTGAATTTTATTTTTATTTTTATTTTTCTTTCTCCCCTTTTTTCTATGTCTTTTCTACCGAATCAGTCAATATATTGTTTATCATTGTATATTTATGCAAATTTAAATTATTGAATGATGTAATAAGCATTTGATCTAATTGTTGGAACCAGGTCTTGTATCACTATTGTCTATTATCTCCAAAAGCATGCGTTCGGCGATTCACCACACGCTCATAATATCTTTTTATTTATGCTTTTTGTCCATGCTACATTTTTTCCAAGATTAAAAAATTCCCTGCCTAGTGCACTGAATTTTTCCGGCGCATGCGCGGTAGACTATGCCGGACGCCATACTCTGACGGCGCTGTTACTGCACCCGCGACTCGGCGGTGATGTCAGACGCCACCGAGTCGGAGAGGGTTATTTAAGGCAGCCACCCTTTGCCTTCCCCCTCTGTCAGAGCCGACTATATGAGGGACAGGGTTCACTGTCCCCCTTCCCTGGGCTTTTTCCACACGCATCCTGCTTCTGGGTAAGATATTTCAAATTAAAGACATTACAAATTAAACACACAGCCTCAAATACCTTTGGTAATTGATTGATGCTGTTTGTATTCCATCCCTTTTTTAGATTATTTTTGGCTTACATCTTTACTTATTTTCATTTAGATGCCTTGAGCAGCCAGCACCTGGATTTTTTTCAGATGCTGTCGCTTGTGTTATCTGGCTACTCATTAACCCTCTACTAGCAAGCTAGCTAATTCCCTATGCATTGATTAAATCCTTAACACCACAATACAAAGGTAATTTCTATTGTCATTTTTCTTGGGAAGCAATTTTGGCTCCCGATGAGACTACATTATTAAATATATAAATCTATACACAAATGTTCTTATTATCCTCCAGTGTCCCTCTCTGCAAGCAATAAATAGACGGCACATCTGGTTAACTGACTATTTCAAATTTTTAATACTCAGACTTATCTTGTTTACCTTCGTCTTTGGAATTCAAGCATATGTGGTGAAATCTGTTTCCTACTGTGGTCATTTGCTTCTATGCCCTTAGTATTTTGATATTATGCTAATCGTGACATATTTTGCTTCGTTTTTGATTTATTCACTAAGCTGATTTGCTCTATTTAAACGCATTTATGTTGTATGCACTTTAAAGGATGTCTCTTATTGTACTTTGTTATTTCAGCATACAAAAAGAGCTATACCATCAAATCTCCTGAAGAAACTTTAACGAGTGAAACATGTCGAGAGTGGTAGCGCTTTATATACACATGTCTGAATAACTCATATATCCTTCTGTATGGATGTATTATTGTCTTCCTTTTTCCATGTTTTTAATATTTTGTAATAAAAAATTTTTTCTTATATTTCTACTTCTGGTATTTTGACCCAGACATTTGATACCGCTAAAAAGTCCTGAGGTTTGTTACCTCTCCCCCCCCCCCCCCCCCCTTTAGTATATATTTTCATTTTTGGGATGTGGTATCTTTAGTTTGACTACTCCATCTTGCATCTTATTATATTGAATCCCGATTGCTGTAAGCAGGTTGATACACAACACTTCAGCAGAATACATTGTATAATATGGAGAAAAGCCACTAAAAAAGTAGATTTCATTTCATGGCCTCCAAAACTGTGATAGGCAGTGAGGAGTGAAATCAAAAATTTACGCCCAAAAAAGGGGAGAAGTGGTCTGAGACGGAAGCAATGTGAGTGGACGTTTCCAACAGTCCATGCTGTGGTGTGCCGACATTTCCAGCCTGAGAGGATGAATGCCGGAGTATTGAAGCACTAATCCTGCTTTCTTAACCTAGCCTGCTTTAAACCTCCCTGACCTCCCTGATCGGGACAAAGGAGACGCCGAAAGTCCCTGAAGATGAACGGGCCTGCGCACTTAATAGTACCTTCTGCCCCGAGTCCAGGTTCAAGCCGCACCATCCAAGTGGACATAGATGATGTAAAACAGCACTTTGTAACAGGGCCCCTCACGGGCTCACTTCGCACGCCACGCTTCGGGCACGGGCTATGTCCACCTGCAAGCGCAGTACAGGGCGGACACTATCCGATGGGGGATAGTTCTCGACAAGACACCGGCTTACTAACCAAGAGTCTCCCAGGTGCCATCCAGGATCCATCTGGGTTTGGAGAGGAACGGCAACACTGCAGCCCGGTAAGATATCTGGATATGTCTGGAATCCACTCCGAGAATAGCGGAGCAGTTCAGCGCAGTGTACTTAGAGCAGAGCAGTGTAGAATTTACTTTTGAAATTGACTGTAAGCTCCGTGCTTTGTGTCCTGTGCAGTGTGCTTTTTTAGTTGCTCTTTACTTACTTGCCTGCCTGTGTTCTCCATATCTCTATATCTCCACAACAGAGACTTTTTTATAATCCTATGCTGGAAATTGAAGCCAATGTTGAAGTTGTCTGAAGTTGTTTGAAGTTGATTTCTGAATCAGGAGGAGGGAGAGAAGTGAAGTGAGGAGCCATTCGTCTGCCTGCCTGCTTGGTCGGCTCTGACAATGTATCAGCATGAGAGTCTCAAACAGTGTCTGGAGGATCGGATCCAGGGATAGGGATGAAAGTGAGAGGGGGTTATTTACGAAAGGCAAATCCACTTTGCACTGCAATTGTACTTGAAAGTGCAGTCGCTTTCAATCTAAAGGGTAGATCCGAAATGAGTGGAAGCTCTGCTGATTTTATCATCCAATCATGTGCAAGCTAAAATGCTGTTTTTTTCTATTTTCCTTGCATGTCCCCCTTGGATCTATAGCGACTTTACTTCCAAGCGCACTTTCAATGCACTTTGAAGTGCACTTGCAGTGCAAAGTGGATTTTCCTTTAGTAAATAACCCCCAGAGACTTGCATAGCTCACAGTACACTACAGACTAAGTATACTACTTTACAAACGTTATCAGTGTATCCTGTCTATACTATCATTATATTATTACTTACTTACTGCTATCCAGAAAGCTACTCAGGAACGTAAGATCTATATAGTGCAAAAGTATCATATCGGACTGTATTTTTTATGGCACAGTAACAACTCTGTCTAAATAACAATCCTGCACTATTTAAGCACTATCCAAGAACATAGAAGTTCATAACCGTGGTATTACATTATATAGTTGCATTTAAGGATTCCTGCTATATTTTTGCAATCTGTCTCTGGATATTGGCTTTCATTATTTTTGCCTGGCAGTTTGCTGGTCTATGTGGAGGAGTCTGGGGCCCGGGCACAGGCTAAGAAGTTGGGAAGCTATACATTTGTATCTACCCACAGGGGATATAACATACCAAATGAGATAGCCATAACCCAGCTGTTTCATGAATGGTGCAATAGGCTGTGGGTTGCTGTTTGTCTAAACTTGTTTCAAAACAGTTTGAATCGATGCAGTCTAAAATTCCCAGGGAACTTACCAAGGACTTACACAGGTTAAGAGAAAACCTTTGAGGAATCCACTGCGAATATCCAAACAGGCTTTAATTAAATGTAGCAGCCCCTACGCTTAGATAGGTGCTTAGTACGTTTTTTTATGATAGTGTAGGTTAGATATAGGTAAAATTGGCCAGGGCCTTATTCTTTTTCCTAGGCCTGGTCGTTTATTTGGGGATGGGAGTGTTAGAGTAGAATGGGGTGTGGCCGCCTACACTTGGACTCAGGGATACCTCCTCTGCTGGATGGTGGGTTGGACTGGAAAAAGAGGAAGGACTGAGGCCTGAGTGGCAGGAAACCCATGTGAGAGAATTGACCAATGATTAATTTCTTTGGTCAATGGGTGTCTCTTATATAAAAGGGGGGTCACATGCTCAAAGGAGGAGCAAAGGGGACAAGGGTGCGCAGGAGAGAAGGAGGGCCGGAGGGCCGGGGGTTTAGAGACCCCGGTGCCTCCGGGGGGAGAGGTTTGAAGGCCTGGGGGTTCAGAGACTCCAGAGCCGGATAACCGGAGGAGAAGGAGTCCAGGTAGGCTCACATCTGGCCCCTGGAATAAAGTCAACATGTAGAACCTAATGAAGACCGGGCGTCCCATGCAGGGATGTACTGGACATCAAAGGAGGAGGATGTAGGAGCTAAGCGGATGGAGGAAACTGGGAATCGGTTTTCTGTCAGTAACATGGACTGTTGATTGGGAGTGAGCAAAGGGAGTGCAACCCAGCGGTGCTTTTCCGTGAACATGCTGTGTGTCCAAAGACTGCAGTGTTATACACTCTCCAGGACTGATGGGGATTTGACATCAAGAGTCATGGAAATAGGCAGTGTGGCCTGTGACTTTGAAGTCTAAGCTCAACGCATTATTTAAAGTGATGCTGGTCGGTCTATAATGGAAGTGTTTAAGGTCTGAAACAAAAGTTGATAGCAGGAGGGGGTCATCAGAAGAGGATAAATTGCAACATGCCAAAACGATCAGAAAATGGGGCATCTCATATATTCCATCTAGTTGCTCACTGATTTACACCAGAATAAAGCATTATAAACTTTAAAGTTGTCTGGTGTCTTGAAGTTGCATGGGACAGGAAGAAAGGGTTTTTGACAAAAAGGTAATGAACAACACTGCAGCTCCCAAGGGAGTAGTGCGCTACATATATAAACTGTTGAAGCCGATGGGTTTTTGTTTGCACTGAACATCCCGTCAAATAATAAAAATTGCACTGAACATTCCGTCAAACAATAAAAATTGTTTTGGCATGGACACTAAATACTGTGCGGGATAAAGAACACTGAATATTGAAATAAACCCATTAGTGAGGTTGATACGGTTTTCTGATTAGTGAATTCAGAACTGGCACTGACATTATACATTGTGATGGACAACTGAACACCAAAACTATATTATAAAATGAGTGTGGTACAGAGCTCAGAATATAACAGACTGGATGGACAGTATGCTTAGCACTGAATACTAAATCAAGATTATTTCAGATTACCGTGTTGAGTACTGAACATTGGAAATTGAACAGGACACGGTTAAGGAATATTAAGTTGTGTGTGGATGTTGGAATACTCCATTGAATAATGTATGATTATAATTACTGGCTGGGTAGAGCCCTGAACACAGAATAACGTGTACTGAAAGCTGAACATTGAATACTGAACAGTTATTGCTTATGAACATGGAGTAGTGATTATTAAAAATAGAAAAATAAATAAATATTAATACTGTATACAGCACTGAATATGGAATTTTGAATATTATATTGGAAGTATCACTGAATGGGTGTTATTTGTTTAAAAACCGGCCTGGTCTCGGGGTAGAACCAACAGGCAAGACTGGAGATACTGTGGGGTAGGTGAAGTTGGGGAAGGGTGGAGTGGAGAGGAGGGGGAGGAGAGGAGGCAAAGAGAACGGGAAAGATAGAGTGGTGCTTAGAATTTGATTAAAACTAAGAGGAGTAGGTAAAAGTATTAATTCTAAAGATGTCAAGTAAAAGAAGGAAGAAGGAGGAAAGAAAAGATGAAAAGAAAACGCATGTGGGGGAAGAACAATTCCAGGAAAGCGTTGGGAGTATAAATAAAATACAAACGCTGGATATCCTTAAGAAAGGTGTCGGGAGGATATGACAAAGTTCATGTCTGAAACCCGCAGTATGTCCAGGTTGGGACCCAGGGATGAAAAAGATCTCAAAAGGATAATATACAGGAGGACTTTAATAAAACGCAGTCCCCGAGGTTTCCCCCGGTTATCCTGGGGTATGGAGGGAAGATGTATATCGGATATGACATCAGGCACTATTCCCAATGAGGATCAGATCCAAGAGCAACAAGAAAGAACGGAGGACTGCAACCAACAGGGTATAGGAGGGAATAAAGCTGCTGGAAGCTTAAATCAATACGGTAGCAATGTGGGAAAAATTACAATAAAGGAACTAACATTGAGTGATGTTTTTTCTGCTATACAGACATGCAATAACTCTTTATTTTCTCTAACAAATCAAATGTTAGATTTAAAAAAGGATATTACGATTACAGGACAAGAAAATCAAAAAAATTGTGAACGCACAACGGACCTGGAAAATAGTGTCAGTACAACAGAGGACGCTCTGAATTTAAAAAGGGAACTCCAACAAACCAAAGTTCAAGTAAAGGATCAAGCCCAAAGATTGGAAAATTTGAAAAATAGGCAAAGACGTAACAATGTTCGTATATTGGGCTTTCCTGAATATGAAGATGGTCAATCAATGACAGTTTTTTTTTGGAAAAATGGATAATGGATACATTGGGCATGGAGGGTTTTTCAAAACTTTATACAATTGAAAGGGCCCATCGCATTCCCAGCCGCCCAATTCCCTCCTCAAGTAAACCCAGGATAGTAATTATTAAGATGTTAAATTACAGAGATTTAATTCTTTCCAAAGCACGTCAAATAGGAAATATTGAATATAACGGCAATAAAATCTCCTTCACAGATTTTTCGATGGAAGTACAGAGGAAACAAGCAAAATTTAAAGAGATAAAGCGCAGTTTGCGATTAAAACTGATAACATATTCAATGTTATCTCCAGCTAAGTTGAGAATTATAGATGGAGAAAATATTTTTTTCTTTGAAGATCCTGAAGCGCTTAACGCTTGGTTGGATGAAAGACATATAAAGGAGAACAAAAATACTTCCTGAATGTTAATCAACTTGTGGAACTTTCTTGAATACATTTTTTATTTTTTTCCCCTCTCACTCTCTCCTTTCCACTTTTGGAAACGCATACCTGAATATTGGAATAGTGGACAATTTTTTCCTCATTTTTTAAGCACAAGCATAAGGCTACTTTCACACTGGGGTGCTGGCTGCGCTGGCGGTAAAGCGGCACTATATCTAGCGCCGTTTTACCGTATTTTTAGCGGTGCTATTCGGCCGCTAGCGGGGCGGCTTGACCCCCCGCGAGCGGCAGAAAAAGGGTTAATACCGCCCGCAAACCGCCACTGCAGCTGCGTTTTGTGGGCGGGTTCGGAGCGCTGCCCCATTGTTTTCAATGGGAAGGGGCGCTATAGTAAATATACCGCTCCTACAGCGCACCAAAGATGCAGCTTGCAGGACATTTTTCAGCGTCCTGCAATCGCACCGCTCCAGTGTGAAAGCCCTCGGCTTTCACACTGGAGAGACAGCAGCAGCTGTTTCGGGTCGGTTTGCAGGCACTATTTTTAGCGCAATATCGACTGCAAACCGCCTCAGTGTGAAAGGGGCCTAACACTTGTAACTGTTTCAGGGCCACTAGATAGTCCCCTTGTATGAGTCCCGGGTGGACTGTAGTGAGGGGTTGGGGTCACCACCAACCAGGATGGGTGGAGGGTAATCCCAGGAATGTTTGGGCGTGTAAGAGGGGGAGGTGGTCTGGGGGGGGGGTGGTTCCTTTTTTTTTTTGTGTGTTTTTTTTTTTTGTAGGTGTTTTTTTCTTCTTTTTTTTTTGGCCCCCTTGCTCTCTCTCTTTCTTTCCCTCTCTTTTTTTTATCTCTCTCCTCTGTTTTAACTCCTAGTATTCTGTCGGGACCCTCTTTGCCATGGTCTTATTTGAGAGATAACCTTTTTTGTTTGGTCTGTGGAGTTCTAGTTCAATACCTTTTGGGTAAACTGAAATAATGAATAGGAAAATAATGGTGTTGTCATGGAATGTGAGGGAGTTGGGAGACAAGAGGAAGAGACAGGCAGTTTTTGAGTCAATTGAGTTCTATAAATCTGAAATAATATTTTTGCAGGAGACCCACCTTGAGCAAGAGGACACAATTATTTTTGAAATGTCAAAATTTAAAAATTTCCGTATCAATTTCATGCTGTATATACTACTTATTCACGAGGTGTTAGTATCCAGATCTCTCGCTCGGTACGGTTTCCCAAAAATATGTTTTTGGGAAAATGGCCCAATATACCAAGCCTAGTAATGGGAGACTTTAATAACATAATGAATGAGGAGGAAGATAGGTATAGCATCAAAAAAAGTAAACAAAAAATGAAGAGAACAAGGTTTGCTGGACAACTGCAAGAGATGGGGTTAATAGATTTGTGGAGAATTAGATACCAATTAAGAAGAGAATACTCATGTTGCTCGAGCACATATGGCTCTTTGTCAAGAATAGATCTGGCGCTGGGAAATGATAACTTTCTCCCTTGGGTAGAGTCAATTCAATACGGTCCTAGGGGACTTTCAGATCATTCCCCACTTATAATGAATATACAGTTTGAGGGACAGATACTCTCTCTTCCTTGGAAAATTAATCCACAATGGCTATTATTAATGACGGAGGAACACAAGATAGATCTACAGCTGATTGAATTAAAAAAAAAAATCTTTACTAGTTGTTTGGGATACTATGAAGGCATTTATGCAGGGAATAATGATTAAAGAAATTCATAAAATTAAGAGCTCATCTAGGAGGTGAGCGAAGGAAGTAATGCAAAAGGTACGGTATATACTCGAGTATAAGCTGACCCGAATATAAGCAGAGGCACCTAATGTTACCACAAAAAACTGGGAAAACTTATTGACTCGAGTACAAGCCTAGGGTGAGAAATGCGCAGCTACTGTAAGTGGAAAAGACGGTCAACAGTGCCCATTTACAGCCTCGCTGTGTCCATTTGCATGCCTCACTGTGCCCATTTGCAGCCATAGGTCCCCCGAACTTCAAACTCTGAAGTTAAGGGTTCCTAGATGCCCCCTAGCTGCAGCCAAATTTGGGCTGCAGCCAAAAGGGTCCCGAAATGACACTGCTGCAGATGGACACAGTTGACTGATTTGGGGGCCATGTATCTCGGGGCCACTTAGTGCTAGGAACCCAGTGGAACTAGCACTACAACATATCAAAAGCTGGGGTTCCTAGCACTAAGTGGCCCCGAGATACGGGGCCCCAAAAATCGGTTTGGAAAATGTCAAGCACTTTTCTGCAGCAGAGAATGACATTAGCATTAGATATGTTGTAGTGCAAGTTCCACTGGGTTTCCACACCAAATTTGGGGTTTCTAGCACCAAGTGGCCCCGAGATACGGGGCCCCAAAGTCGGTTCGGAAAATTTCATTTTCTGCAGCAGAAAAATGCTTGACTCGAGTATAAGCCGAGGGGGGCATTTTCGGCACAAAAAAATGTCCTGAAAAACTCTTATGCTTATTCTCGAGTATATAGGGTCAGCATAGCAGGAGGCCTAGGAAACTTATAACACTTTATCCTTAATTAAAGCAGACAATAGCAGATTTTTTCAAACGCAAAAACATTATGAGATGGGGGAACAGGTGGGACGTATGTTGGCTGTGATAGCCCGGGCACAAGAGGGCCCGATAACTATCACAGCGGTTAAAGACCCGGAAGGAGTGGTGATGCATGACACAGGTAGCATCCAGAAGATTTGTTAACTTCTACACCTCACTTTATGAGTCAAAGGTGTCGAAGTCAATGAACCAAGCCAAACAATTTTTGGATAAATTGGTTCTCCCAAAACTCAAAACGGAGGATAGAGATTCTCTCGATAGTCCTATATCGCTGGAAGAGTTAAGACTTGCAGTTACACAAACCCATAATATTAATAATAATAAAGCACCAGGGATGGATGGACTACGACAGAGATATATAAAAAATTTGATAAGATTCTGTTACCAGAACCTTTAGAGGTACCAAACGACGCGTTTGAAAAACAAAAACTTCAAGAATCAAGGAAACGATAATAATAGTGATTCTTAAACAGGGAAAGGACCCAATGTTAACTGAGTGTTACCGCCCTATAGCTCTCCTCACTTCAGATGTCAAGATTCTGGCTAGGGTTCTTGCAAACAGGTTATCAAATTACATCAACAGTTTGATACATGAGGATCAAACAGGTTTTATTCCAAAGAGAGCCGCATCAACAAACATCCGCAGGTTATTTTTGAACTTGCAATTACCTATGGAAAATATGGGATCTAGAGCAATATTGTGCTTAGATGCCCAAAAAGCCTTTAATATGGTGGAGTGGGAATACCTATGGGCTGTATTGGAAGCATTTGGCATAGGCCCGGGATTTTTAAAATGGGTCAAAATATTATATAGGGACCCTAAAGCAAGGGTAAGAATTAATAATATACTATCCAGCCCGTTTACTTTATCAAGAGGGACAAGGCAGGGCTGCCCCCTGTCCCCACTATTGTTCGCTATAGCAGTGGAGCCTCTTACCCTTGCCATTAGACAATCAACAGAAATAAGAGGATTCTGTCGGCCAGGAAGAGAGGATAAAATAGCCCTTTTTGCAGACAACGCTTTTATTTTCCTGGGGGACACCTCAAATTCATTAACGGAACTTATGAGCCTTGTCTCCATTTTTGGGCTATTTTCGGGTTTCCAGATTAATTGGGAAAAATCCATATTATTACCCCTAGATGAGTTAAAAACACCTCTATTAAATCAAGCTTTCAAAATTCAAATTAAGGATACAGTGAAATATCTGGGGCTAGAGATCTCTCGGGATTTAAAAGACTATATTAACTTGAACTTAAAACCTCTATTAAAAAAATTTAAGGATAAATGCCGAAGTTGGTGTAAGTTACCTCTGACAGTGATAGGTAGAGCAAATCTTATCAAAATTATTTGGACCCCGCAACTACTTTATGTGTTTAATAATTCACCTATATGGATTACAGTACCTTGGTTTAGAAAAATAGAATCTCTATTTAGAGAGTTGATTTGGTGGAAAGAGTAAGCACATATAAAGTTAACAACATTAATGCTAACCAAAGAAGAAGGTGTATTGGCGATCCCCCATCCCAAAAATTATTTTTTAGTCTCTCAATTACAAAATTTTTATGGTTGGACAATAGTATTAGCCTCTGATCCTATACACACGCTGTTAGGCCCCTTTCACACTGGGGCGGGAGCCGCGGTGACAGTAAAGCAGCGCTATATTTAGCGCTGCTTTACCGTCGTTTTAGCTGCGGTATTCGGCCGCTCGCGGTGCGGCTTTACCCCCCGCGAGTGGCCGAAAAAGGGTTAAAGACCCTCCGCAGAGCGCTGCTGTAGCGGCGCTTTGCGGCGGTATTGTCACGATATTATCACGGTGTCCCATTCAAATCAATGGGAAGGAGCGGTATAGGAGCGGTGAATACACGGCTCCTATACCGCTCCAAAGATGCTGCTAGCAGGACTTTTTTGACCATCCTGCTAGCGCACCGCTCCAGTGTAAAAGCCCGCTGGCTTTCACACTGGAGTGAATGGGGCCGGATTTTTTCAGGCGGTATACAGGCGCTATTTTTAGCGCTGTACCGCCTGAAAAATGCCCCAGTATGAAAGGGGCCTAACTATCAGTCTATGAAGACTACCCATTGATTTCCCTACTAGAGTTGAGAAATCAATTGTCCGATAAAGGATTTTTTACGGGAATATTATTTGATAAGGTATGGCAGGAAATGAGGAGAATTACTGGAATAAAGGGATATACATCATATACTCCAATATGGAACAATAGTAGCTATACAGAACTGTTGAAACTGATAGGGTTTGAAACTTGGAGGCAGAAGGGACTAAGGTACATGATACAGTTATTTCAGGAAGATGAGATGAAAACCTTTAGTGAATTAAGAAATTAATATAATATCCCAAACCAAAGATTTTTTCAATTTTTACAACTCAGGCATGCATTAAAAGCTCTCTATCTCCAACTCAAAATTTAACACAGCTATTCATCCTACATAGGGTACATTATACACCCGAGAAATTTAAATGGAATTGAAGGGATACAGACCAATGGCCTAGATGTAAAGGGAGAGCAGCCAATTTAATACATATGATATGGAGATGCCCTAAACTCCATCGCTATTGGTACGGGGTGGTAGCTACGATTAATAATGTATTTGAGGTTGAGATGTCTATAGACCCGGAGGGGTGTCTCTTGGGTATCATGGATGTACTAAAAACTCCAGGGGAATACATGGTATCAATAAATAAAAGTTTATTTCAGGCTCGTAAGCTTATAGCACAAAATTGGTTGTCACCATATCCACCTACAGTAGCAGAATGGAAAGTAAGGGAAACCATAATTGAGGAAAAAATATACCTTTTTACATAGAGGTAGTCTAGAGAAATTTTTTTTTTTTTGGAGAAGATGGTTTGATATTCTGGATGTATGATGAGAGGGGTCCGGGTGAGTGTGGGAGCGATGGGGAGAGAGGGGGGAGCATGGGGTCCAGGGGTAAGGTTTTTTTTTTTTTTTCTCTTCTTATTCTTTTGTTATTCCCTCTCTATACGTGCTGGGTTGTATGTTGTTATCGTTGTATATGATGTTTGTATATAAAAGAAATAAAAAAAAATAAAAATATTTGATTCAAAGAAGTAATTTTCTTATATTGCCACTCATTCTCTGAACAAATGTATATTAAGCCTATCACATTTTCTTATATTGCCATTCATTCTTAGAAAAAAATGGTATATTCAACCTAGCACTACATTTTAAGGGCAATAATATAATAGAAAATGGGGGGGGGGGGGTGACATATAAATATATTATCTATTGGAGCGTGGTCCAAATCAGCTAGTTTGTAAACCCTGTGCCAAGTACTTGGTGCAGCTATCTCTGACCATATAGAGTACATGCTCAATGTTTTATCCAAGAACTTCTGTAGACTTTGACATCAACCTTAAAAAGTGATATTAAAAGTTCATATATTTATATATGGAAACATGTATTACTTACCTGCTCTGTGCAATGGTTTTGCACAGAGTGGCCCTGATCCTCCTGTTCTGAGGTCTTTCGCTGGCATTTTCGGCTCCTCCTCTTATCCATGTGCCACCATAGGAAGCCACTTCCTATGGAGGCACATGTGGGGGCTCGATCCTGAGCTGGCCTATGTTCATCTACTGACGCACACAGTGTGGCTCGGCCCAGACACTCCCGCTCTCTCCTCGCAGGTTTTGATTGGCAGCATGGGGAGCTAATGGCTACCGCTGTTGCCTCAGTCCCTGTGAGGAGAGAGAAAGCAACGCTGCTGCCCTCGGACATAGCACTGGATTGAATTTGGGCTTAGGTAAGTATTTAGGAGGGCTGGGGTGGAGCTAATCACTGAAGGTTTTTTACCTTAATGCAGAGAATGCTTTTTTCAGACTTTATTTATTTTTTTAAAAGGACTGTGATCCCTCTGTGATCCCTCCCCTGCTCCCCCTCTTCTCCCTGTGCTTGATGGTGGAGGTGAAGTCCAGGTGTGTCGACCAGCTACTGTCTCTTCTGGTCTCCAAGCCACTGCACGGTGCCTCTCTGATCCTTCCCATGCTCTCCCCCTCCTCTCTTGGGGCTTGATAGCAGAGGTCACTGCACTGGCTCCTTCTCAGCATTCCAGCCAGTACACCTCCCACCCAGTGGCGGCCCATCCATAGAGGGCACAAGGGCAACGCCTCCCCTATACATGCGTCCGGCCCTCTGATCTACATATCAGTGGCGCCAGACAATGGATTTCAATGCGGTGTTGGGTGTTTTTCTTGAAGCACCTGATTAGAGCCAGAGGCTCGGATAGGCTCCAAAAAAATGGTTGCCTCGAGGCCACCCAGTTGTGTGACCATAGCAAATGAATTTTCGCTATTTTCACACTAAAGATCCCCCCTGCCAATCAGCAGGCAGGTCTGTGAGACCTGTTTCCCGATTGGCCAAAGCGTCAGGCGATTCTATTGGATGCCTAGTGCTTTGGTGGAAGAGGAGACAAAGGGGGTAGGAGGAGCGGACACCGGAGCCGCCGCACACCACTGCCTCGCACTCCAGGAGAGTATACCCCAGCCCCGCGGATAAATGCTGGACCGCTCGGGGGGGGGTTCAGTCAGTGCCATGCCACGCCGCAGAGGGGGTGTTCTTTGTTTGCCACCCCCCAAAAGAAAAACCCACCAGCCACCACTGCTCCCGCCCCTGAGTTCTATGCTTGCCTTGTGAATCTTCCTGAGCTCCCTCAAACACCACAATAGGAAAGGGGGCACATTAAGAGCACCTGTGTCTTGCTCAGCAGTAGCCTGGTCTGTTATTACCAGGTCGCTACACATAATGTCCAGGGACTAAGCTCCCCCTTCAAACGCAAAAAACTATTTAACGCTTATAAATCCTCCAATTTAGATAGTTCTGATACAAGAGACCCACTTCCCGATTCGGTACAGTTCCAAATTCCTCCACTCACAGTTCCCTAACTTCTATTTGGCCAGTGCTACCAAAGGGGTGGGCATTTTATTTGCAAAATCCTGTAATTTTACCTGGATGGCTGACAAAAAAGACCCAGAGGGCAGATTCATTCTTGTGAAGGGGACGATAGAAGGGCACATATACTCCCTAATCTCATACTACACTCCCAACAAAGGCCAATCTGCCCTTTTTCAACGGCTATTTAAAACACTGGCTCCTATGCTAGAGGGGACGATCATCTTTGGGGGAGACTCTAACACAGCTTTTGACCAGGGTCTGGACAGAACTAAGCCTCCTTCATCCCAATTGACAAGGCCAACTAGGGAGAGCCTGAAAATAGCGAAACTAATACACGCACAAGGTCGGACTGATATTTGGAGAGAACTTAATCCAACCAAGCGTGATTTTACGCACTTTTCACGTCCACACAATTCATACGCCCGCATTGATCACCTATTGGTCCCGAACCGCTCTACCCATTTAATCGTAAAATCCCATATTAAGGATACGGTCTTGTCAGATCACTCGTTAGTGATCATGTCTATAAGGACCCAAGGCTCAAGACCGGGCCAGAGACAATGGAGGCTAAATGAGTCAATTCTTTCAGACCCTTTACGTGTGACCATGATTGACAAAGTAGGGGGAATAGCAGCAGAAACCCTTTGGGCAGCTCACAAGGCCTTTATAAGAGGGGAGATCATTAAGTTGTCTGCTCAAATCAAGAGAGAAAGGATGGTGGACATAGAAAGGCTAGAAAGTATGTATGCACGACTGAAAGCTCAGCATAAATTGGACCCTTCCCCCGCTAAGGCGACACAAATTGATAAGGTCAGGTTAGAACTCAACTTAGCACTCACGGCCAAAGCGGAAAAAGAAATTAGATGGAGTGGGAATAAATGTTATACCCACGGGGACAAGATGGGGTCAATGCTGGCCGCTAAGCTAAGGCCCAGAATCAGATCCTACTCCATGCCTAAAATTAGAATCCCCGGATCATCTAACCCCTCAAAAATCCTGGACCCCTTCCACTCGTTTTATGCGGATCTCTATAGCCCACACACAACTGGGATGGATGCTGCCCTAAACAAGTTCCTGGATGGTCTTCCCATTACTTTTCCTTTCACGAGAACACAAAGGAGAGCTAGAGGCCCCCATCACTGAAGGGGAAGTACTGGGTGTGATTAAAGATTTGAAATTAGGTTCTGCTCCGGCCCCAGATGGACTCCCGAACCCATACTATAGAGCGTTTGCCAAAACCCTAGTACCACATTTAACACAATTCCTAAACTCAAAAAAGAAGGGCGACCCTCTTGATCCACAGCTTAACACAGCATTTATTACAGTTATTCCCAAGCCAGACAAAAATCCAGAAGAAATCGGAAATTACCGTCCCATATCCCTAATCAATAGCAATTTAAGGATCCTAACTAAAATATTAGCTAATCGCCTGGCGGCTTTCATCAGTAGGTATATCCATAAGGATCAAGTCGGGTTTATCCCAGGCAGGCAGGGCCCAGATCAGATAAGGCGGGCGATAGACATAGTCTCTATCATGCAAACAAATTGGGTGGGGGGCCCCAAGCAGCTGGGGATGCTCCTATCACTAGATCTTCACAAGGCCTTTGATTCGGTCTCCTGGCCTTATCTCTTTGCCATACTAGAACGCTGGGGTTTCGGCATGCGTTTCTTGGGATTAATGCACACGCTTTATTCTAACCCTACGGCCCACATCAAACTCCAAGGGTCCTTATCCAAGTCTATTCCTATACAGAAAGGAACTAGGCAAGGCTGTCCTTTATCCCCCTCATTTTTACGATAGCCTTTGAAACATTGGCTATTGCAATTCGCCAAAATCCGAACATTCAAAGGGTCGCATGTGGTCCCCAAACGCATAAATGTGGGCTTTTTGCAGACGACATCTTATTATTTGTCACCTCTCCCATCATCTCCCTTCCAAACATCTGCAAAACACTAGATGACTTCACTAATGTCTCGGGTCTGCAAGTGAACTACTCTAAATCCCAAGCCATGAACTTTTCACTTCAGTCCGAAACAGTGGATCTTCTAAAAAATTCCTTTAAGTTTGCTTGGGTCGAATCCTCCATCAGATATCTGGGAATTAATCTGACATCCAGAACTGAATCCCTCTATGCCAATAACTACCCCCCCTCTGTATAGGAAGCTAGAGGCAGACATGATTACCTGGTCTAAAAATAACCTGCCATGGCTGGGGAGGGTGAACTCTAAAAATTACGCTGCTCCCCAGGTTGTTATATTTGTTTCGCTCACTACCTATACCCTTAAGGAAAGATCACATTAAATTGTTCCAGAGTAAAGTATTGAAACTTACCTGGGGAAAGGCAGGGTACAGAATAGCTCAAAAAGTGTTATTCCTAAACAGGAAGAAGGGAGGACTAGGCCTACCACACCTGTATAAGTATTACCAGGCTGCCAGACTAGCCCAACTGTCTGTAGTTTACTCTAGATATGAAAAGCCAGATTGGGTGAATATTGAAAAACTAGCTACACCTCGAATCACACTGGATTACCTCCTATGGCAACCCCCAAAAGACAGGCCCCACCTCTGTCCCACTCCTTTGCTCTCTGGGATAAACTACGTACCTCAAATACATTGGTCTCCTCGTATAAACCGTTATCTCACCTCTTTAATAACCCAATTTTTCCCCCTGGGATGAACGCACTGACATTCAAATGGTGGTTGGATAAGGGACTGTACCGAATTGGTCATTTCTTTACAGCAGCTGGCCCCTTTTCCCTTAGTCACTGCATTAAAAAACTAGATTTACCCAATTTGGAATGCTATAGGTCTCTGCAAATTATACATTTTCTCCACTCTCTTTGGAAAAGATCAACCTCTACCCCCAAAGTTCACCGATTATGAGTTATGGTGTGGACAAGCCATGGACCAGAGGGGGGGGGGGGGGGATATCATTAATCTACTTGTCACTTACCTCCACGAACTCCAAGGAAGCTCATATGCTTGCCTGGGAGTCCGACTTCCAATTTCAATGGGAGCTAGACAGATTCTCATCCATAAAAGGAATCCTCAACACAGCACTTATGGAGGCAGGCTTTAAAGTGCTCATGCGGTGGTATTACACTCCTTCTAGACTAGCCTCGATCTTCCCTACAGCTGACCCTACTTGTTTCAGGGGATGCAAACATATCGGCACAATGGCCCACATATGGTGGGAATGGCCGAGAATACGCCCCTTTTGGAAACATATTTTCAATTTAATCGACAAATTGGTTGGAAGTCGGATTCCCAGGACCCGGATGGTTGCCCTTTTAAATGATCAAATTCCATTGCTTTCTAAATCCTCCAGGAGATTAACCCATTTTATATTGCTAGGAGCCAAGCTCACTGTAGCTAGAGCTTGGAAAAAAACAACAATCTCATTCTCAGCTGCTAAAAAGAAGATTTCTTGGATAAATGTTGCAAGAAAAGCTATCCAGTATACTGCTAAACACAACGGAAAACTTTGAAATGGTATGGGAACCCTGGGCCCAACAGGCAGGAGTTACCTTAGGTATCCCCACATGGCAGGAATAATTTAATCCAGTTGAATCTAAGAATATTAGGCGTTGCTCCTCTTTCTCGCTCTCTTCTGCTCGCTCTGAGCTTTCAAGCTTCCTCTTTTTCCGTTTTCCTTTTCCTGTCTCTAACCACAGCTATATTAGATGAGAAGTCAAAAGTTAAAGGTCCCAGGAAGAACCTGAGTCACTAGTATATATTTTTTATATCTTCTCAGTTTCACTTCCCAGGTAGATCTTAGTATGTTGCTCATGACCTGGTATATGCTTCAGCCCGGTTTAAGGGCTTCAGAGGATAGGCGGGGTCGAGGCCTCCCCGTCTGGCACAGCTTGTTCCCTTTAGGGGTGCCAGAGGGCGTGGCGCTATACCCTGTTTTTTTTAAATCCTATATTTAAAATGCATCCAGCTGATCTTCCAATAGGACACTGCATTGTCTAGTAATTGTGTTTCTTCCATCCTTAACCTTTCTAGAAAAAAGTGATCTCATCTCAAGTGCTACTGTTATTTCGTTATGATTTTTCATGTTTGTATAAATATTGCATTTTTTTAAATACATTTTTTTCGAAAGTAAAATCCGATCAGACTTTTTCCGATCATTTGTAAAGAATTCAGACGGACAAAGTGCAACGCATGCTCAGATCAAATTAGGAGACCAAAGCTATTGGCTACTAGCCTCTACATAGTTTGGTCGTACGCAACTAACATCACCACGTTCCGAACGATCGGATTTTCCGACAACTTTGTCCGACCGTGTGTATGCAACACTAGTTTCTGACAAAATCCGACGGATTTTGTAGTCGGAATGTCCGACCGTGTGTACAAGGCATAAGAGTTTCAAGTTGTATGCAATCAGGCAGGCCCTTGCACTACATGGTTTTGGAAAATCTAAAGGAAATCAGACAACAAAAGTTGTATTGTGTGTATGGGGTCTTACAGAGGAGAACACAGAGATTTTGTGTTCCTAATGAGCAGGAACACGGATCTCTGTGTTTCCCCATTCAGTCCATCCCCACACAGTTAGCAAGCACCTCCTAGGGCCACATTTAACCCTTTGATCGCCCCTGATGTTAACCCCTTCCCAGCCAGTGTCATTAGTACAGTAACAGTGCATAGCTTTTAGCAATGGTCACTGTTATAATTTCACTGGTTCCCCAAAAAAGTGTCAGCTAGGTGTCCGACTATCGCCGTCCTGCTAAAAATCGATGATCGCCACCAATACTAGTAAAAAAAAAATAAAAAAAAAAATAGTAGTTTGTAGATGCGATAACTTTTGCACAAACCAATCAATATACACTTATTGGGATTTTTTTCAACAAAAATATGTAGCAGAATACATATTGGCCTAAATTAATGAAGAAATTAGATTTTTAAAAAATTTTTTATTGGGTTTGTTTTATAGCAGAAAGTAAAAAACATTGTTCTTTTTCCAAAATTTTCGCTCTTTTTTTGTTTATAGCGCAAAAAATTAAAACCGCAGAGATCAAATACCACCAAAAGAAAGCTCTATTTGTGGGGGAAAAAAAAAAAGAGATCAATTTTATTTGGGTAGAGCTTTGCCTGACCACGCAGTTGTCAGTTAAATAATGCAGTGCTGTATCGCAAAAAAAATGGCCTGGTCATTAAGGGGGTAAAACCTTCTGGGGCTGAGGTGGGTAAAATAGAATAATAAATGAAAGTGTCTGTCTTTTCTGTTAAAAAAAAGTGTAAAAAAAACCTTAAATTTCGAATTAGAGTAAAAAGCCACACCCAATATGCAGCATTATTTAGCCACACCCACTGTGGGCCATGGCGTGCTATGGACACCGCAGGTCACCATCTCCGTGGTAGGGGCCCCAGTTCATTACTTTGCCCAGGAGCCCATGATGCTGTTAAGGGGACACTTCCCATAGGAGGCTCCTGTTAGCTTTATTGGGTCGTCAGCTTTAAGTCTCCTGCCGCTCTTCATGTCCCCAATCTTGGTGCCCCAACACACAGCCCTGCCACATTACTGTTCCATCATAAAGATGGATGCTGCATGGTGGCCATCTTTAAACCTAGGGGCCCCATGATCTCCTATTGCCCCATGAGTTGTCAGTCTGCCCCTGATGATGAGGCAACATATTGCCACTTTACCGCCTGTCGAATGCCTCTGAAAAGTGATCTGAGCATGGATTGCTTTTCAGAGGAGCAGCAGTTGCTATTACGAACAAACCCTAAAAAAGCAGTTCTGATAGTATAGGAATAGGGGTCAGGATTAAAGGTAACATATATACATATAAAACACACACATACAGACACATGCACCCACATACACAAGCACACGTAGACACACACACACACACACACAAATGTACAAACACATACAGATACATGTACACACACACACACACAAATGTACAAACACATACAGATACATGTACACACACACACACACACACACACACTGACATATTCACACACATACTGACGCATGCACACATACAGACACATGTACAAACACACACAGACACGTACACATACAGACACATGCGCACGCACACATACCTGTACACACACACACACACACACACACACACACACACAAATGTACAAACACATACAGATACATGTACACACACACACACACACACACACACACACACACTGACATATTCACACACATACTGACGCATGCACACATACAGACACATGTACAAACACACACAGACACGTACACATACAGACACATGCGCACGCACACATACCTGTACACACACAAACAGATACATGCACACACATGTACAAACACACACACATACAGATACATATACACACACACACACACATTTCCATACATACAAAAACACACATGTACACACATCCAGACATATGTTCACACACATACAGACACATGTTCACACACATACATACAGACACAAATGCGCACACACAAACACACACACGTACAGACACATGCACACCAGGGGCGTGTGAGGCACTGGCTAATATCAGAGCCAGATACACACAGGTCACATATGCTGCAATCATTAGAGCGAGAGCAATAATTCTAGCACTAGACCTCCTCTGTAACTCAACATGTAACCTGTACAAAATGTTAAAGTGTCACCTATGGAGATTTACAAGTACTGAAGTTTGGCACCATTCCACAAGTGTGCGCACTTTTAAAGTGTGACATGTCAGGTATCTATTTACTCGGCGCAACATCATCATCTTTCACATTATACAAAAAAAAAAAAAAAAAATCGGGCTAACATCTATTGTTGTTTTTTTTTTTTTTTTAATTCATGAAACTCTTTGGGAAATTCTCCCAAAAAAAACACATTTAAAAAAATTGCTGCGCATCGATTACTCAACTTGTACAACCAGCCTGCCGGATTCACTTGCGATTATCACTACCGGCCAGGGCCAGACTGGAAATAAAATTCAGCCCTGGAAAAAATTTCCTACCAGCCTCACAGCATTATTATACCAGCACAACAGCATAACGTCATTATTTTCTTGTTCATGAAAGGGAAAACCATGCATTTTAAAGCACATTTGAAGAGTGTATTATATACAGATAAGACATATATGAACTCACATAGATATAGTATATATATATATATATATATATATATATATATATATATATATATAAGCAAATTCCAGTTAAAAGTGGTCAATCAAGGGGGACCCCAGGAACTCAGAACATGGGGGGGGGGCCACCTTCCGCAGAAAGAATACACTAAGATAAGGGGGGGTGGGTTACTGATATAAGGGGGAAACCCTTTACATAAGTGACCCCCCTCTTCAGACTGGCGGTGCTGTCACTGACCTCCTCTCAGGTGCACCAAGCAGAGCTCAGTCAGTTGGCTCCAGCTTGGTGGCTCTGGTTTTCATATAGTCTCCTCTCCACAGTCCACACACGTCTGACTTCTCCCATGACCCCCATCCTGGCGGCGCTCCCACTCTTGACTCCTCTCCAGACTCCCTCAGAGACTGCAGACATGATACAGGAGATGGTTAGAGGCTGCAGACATGATACAATAGCTCAATGCAGCCTCACCAGTGCCCATCAAATGCAGCCTCACCAGTGCCCATCAAATGCAGCCTCACCAGTGCCCATCAAATGCAGCCTCACTGTGCCCATCAAATGCAGCCTCACTGTGCCCATCAAATGCAGCTTTACTGTGCCGTGAAAGCAGTCTCACTGTGCCCATGAATGCAGCCTTACTGTGCCCATGAATGCAGCCTCACTGTGTCCACCATTGCAGCCTCACTGTGCCCATCAATGACGCCTCACTGTGCCCATCAACGAGCCTCACTGTGCCCATCAACGACGCCTCACTGTGCCCATCAAATGCAGCTTTACTGTGCCGTGAAAGCAGTCTCACTGTGCCCATAAATGCAGCCTTACTGTGCCCATGAATGCAGCCTCACTGTGTCCATCATTGCAGCCCCTCCTGTGCCCCATGTCCCAGTCTGCAGTTCCTGTCTGTGGGAAGGTGTGTTGTTGATGCTCGGTACAGTACCTTGCATGCCAGCAGGATATCCATGATGGCCAGCAGCAGGCAGGGGCTGTTCTCGTTTTGGATGGTGCTCCTTCCAGAGGATCTCTTTGCTGTGAGATGGAGTGGTCCCTGGCCACCTGCACTTTCAGCCGTCCTCATTTTCCGGCCCCAGTCAGCCTGTCCCCTGGTCCTGGGGAAGTGGAGAGCACTGGGTGGGAGCTGGAGAGAAGGGGGAGCAGAGAGTACTGGCGGAGTTGGAGAGCACATGGGTGGGGGCAAAGAGCAGGGAGGAGTGGAGATCACAGGGGTGGGGAGTGCAGAGCACTGGGGGGGCAAAAAGAACAGGGGTGGAGAGCACGGGAGGCTGAGAGCACTGGGGGGGGGGTAAGAGTGTGGGGGTGGCAAAGAGCACTGGATGGGAGCTTGAGAGCACTGGGTGGGAAGAAAAACAGGGCTGGAGAGCACTGGGGGCAAGAAAGTACAGCGGTGGAAAGCATGTCTAAACTAAAAGCTGCGTAAATTCCAGAAAATGTACCATAGTTTGTAGACGCTATAAATTTGCGCAAACCAATAAGTATACGCTTATTGACATTTTTTTTTACCAAAGACATGTGGCTGAATACATTTTGGCCTAAATGTATGAGTTTATTGGACTTTTCTAATAAACAAAATTTTCGGTCTTTTTACGTTTATATTGCAAAAAATTAAAATTACAGAGGCAGTCAAAAGAAAGCTCTATTTATGGGAAAAAAAGGACGTAAAATTTGTTTGGGTACAGCATTGCATGACCGTGCAATTACCAGTTAAAGCAGCGCAGTGCCAAATTGTAAAAAGTGCCCTGGTCATTGAGCAGCAAAATTGCTCCATTAACGCATTGACGTTTTACTGGCAGTTTTAAAGCGAACCAGTGTGAAAGTGCCCTAATTCAGTAAAACAGTTCATAGTTACATAGTTAATTACAGTAGGTGGAAAAAAAGATACATGTCCATCTAGTTCAGGGGTAGGCAACCTTTTGAGTACAGTGTGCCGAAAAATGTAATTTAGCACGCTGATTTTAAAACAAAAAAATTTCAACTTCACACTCTCAATCACGAAAAGGATTTTTTATAAAGTAAATGCTGTAAACTACTTCAATAGAAGTGAGAAATTAACATCCTGCACTCTCACGCCTCAGATCAGCCCCGATTCATGCACCTTCACACCTCAAATCAATGTCCTCCCTGCACATCTGCCCCACCTCTGTACCCCCCTGCACATCTGCCCCACCTCTGTACCCCCCTGCACATCTGACCCACCACTGTATCCCCCTGCTCATCTGCCCCAGCAATATACCCCCTTTGTCATTTGCCCCACCACATCTGCCCCACCACTGTAACTCCCTGCACATCTGCCCCCAACTGTACTACCCTGCTCATCCGTCCCACCACTGTAATCCCTTGTTCATCTGCCCCACCACTGTACCTCCCTGCACATCTGCTCCACGGCCCGTACTCCCATGCTCTTCTGTCTCACTGCTGAAACATTTTCTCATCTGTCCTAGCACTGAACTTATCTGCTCTTCTGCCCCACCACTGTAACCCCCTTTCTTATTTGCCCCACCACTGTACCTCCTGCACATCTGTTACACCTCGGTTCCTCCTGCTCTTCTGTCCCACCACTGTAACCCCCTGCTCATGTGTACCACCTTTCTCTCTGCACCCCTCTGCTCACCTTTGTACCCCCCTGTTCTTTTGCCCCACCGCTGTATCCCCCTGCTCATCTGTCCCACGAATGTACCTCCTTTCTCCTCTTCTCCGCCACTGTACACTTCTATACATCATTCTGCCCCATCCCAACTCCAGCGAAACAGGTCAGGAACCTAGGTATCATCTTTGATTCCTGCCTGTCATTTATACCTCACGCTAAACTCTGTATCAAAAACTCCAACTTCTATATACAGAGACTCCGGAAAATTAAAGATCTGTTTTCGCACGAAAACCGGCTAACTCTCGTACAGGGCCTTGTACATTCCCGGTTGGATTGCTCCAACATAGATTTTTTCTTGGACTTCAATTGAAGTGGCAAAGAAAATTGCAAGTGACTCAGAATCAAGCTGCTCGCCTGGTCTCCGGATGCGCCAGAACAGACCACATCTCTCCCATGCTGGAAAAACTGCACTGGCTTCCTATCGCCAAGCGAGTACTATTCAAGGCAATGTGCTATATGTATAGGGCACACCGGAAACTGGGCCCAATTTATCTGTCTGAATGGGCCTCTCACTATGTACCGTCAAGACCACTCCGATCGGCTAACTTACTTCTCACAGAACCGACAATCAGCAGACTGAAATTTACTGGTAACAGACGCCTGGTTACAATAGGCAATGAGCTGTGGAACTCCCTTCCAGCGTCTCTAAGGTCCTTACCCTCCCTCCTGAGTTTCAGGAAGGGTTTAAAAACCTTCCTCTTTATCCAGGCTTACGGATAATCTGATGAAGAATAGGAATTGTGCAAAAAACATGGATTTTGTATGCGCTGTTTCCTCCCCCATCTGGAGGGTTTAGTCCCCCCCCCCCCAGGTTTCTTTCTGTTTTACTTTACCTCTTTCATATTGGGCACCCTAGGCTCTGTTTTTTTTAACGTTCTATTTGAAATCTTAACCTAATGGAGCGCATTCGGCACAATACAAATCCAATATCCAATCAAATCTATCCCCACCTCTGTACCCCCTGCTCTTCTGCCCAACCACTGTAACCCCCTGCTCATCTGTCCCACCAATGCACCTCCTTTCACATCTGCCCCACCGCTGAACCCCTGCTCTTGTGTCCCATCGCTGAACCCCCTTCTCATCTGCCCCAATACTGAACCCCCCCTGCTCATCTGCCCCACCACTATAACCCACTTTCTCATCTGCCCCACCATTGTACCTCTTGCACATCTGTCCCACCAATGTACCACCCTGCTCATGTGTTCCACTGATGTACCTCCTTTCTCTCTGCACCCCTCTGGACATCTGCCCCACCTCTGTACCTCCTTTCTTCTCTGCCCCACCTCTGTACCCCTGCTCTTCTGTCCAACCACTGTAACCCCCTGCTCATCTGTCCCACCAATGCACCTTCTTACGCATCTGCCCCACCACTGTACCCCTCTGCTCTTCTGTCCCACCGCTGAACCCCCTTCTCATCTGCCCCAATACTGACCCCCCTGCTCATCTTTCCCACCACTGTAACCCCCTTCTCATCTGACCCAACACTGAATCCCCCCCCCTGCTCATCTGCCCCATCACTGTACCCCCCCCCTGCTTTTCTGTCCCACCACTGAACCCCCTTCTCATCCCTCCCACCCCTGTACCTCCTGCACATATGCCCCACCACTGTACCCACTTGCTCTTCTGTCCCACCACTGTAACCCCTATGCTCATCTGCCCCATCAATTTCCCCTTTTCTCATCTGCCCCACCACTCCCTGCACATCTGCTCCACTGCCGTATCCCCATGCTCTTCTGTCTCACTATTAATCCACCTAACACTGAACCCATCTGCTCATGTGCCCCACCACTGTATCCCACTTTCTCATGTGCCCCACCAATGTACCTCCTGCACATCTGTCTCACCTCTGTACCCCCCTGTTCTTCTGCCCCACCTATGTAAACCCCTACTCGTCTGTCCCACCAATACACCTCCTTTCACCTCTGCCCCACTGCTCTATCCCACCACTGAACCCCCTTATATGCCCCAACACTGAACTCCTCTGCTCATCTGTCCCACCACTGTAACTCCTTTTCTCATCTGCCCCATCACTGTACCCCCTTACTCATCTGTCCCACCACTGGAACCCCCCTTCTCATCTGGCCCAACACTGAACCCCCCTGCTCATCTGCCCCATCACTATACCCCCTGCTCTTCTGTCCCACTGCTGAACCTCCTTCTCATCCCTCCCACCATTGTACCTCCCTGCACATCTGCCCAACCTCTGTACCCTCCTGCTCTTCTGTCCCACCTCTGAACCCCTCTTGCTCATTTTCCCCACTGCTGTAACCTCCTGCTCATATGCTCCACCACTGTACCCTCTTCTCATCTATGATATGCAGAGTGGTGAAAGGAAGTAGAGATGAGACACATCTACCTATCCTGGCACACTCATCCTGCTGATCCAACTCTCGCATCCAGCCCACATGCTTGTATGTGATGTATGGGATGTATGAAATGAATGACATGTTTGTGATGTATGTGATGTCACATACAAGCATCTGGAATGGATCCGCAATGATGAGCTCAGGTCAGGGGTATTTTCTGAAAGCAGTGGGCCTGTGTGCAGGATCATAAGTTGGACTCAGAAATTCAGAAATAATTTCAACACATTTTCCAGAAGCTCAACAGTTATTCCACAAACTGTCACCTGATTGTGGTTTTCTCAATCACAGTGAAATACCTTCTGAGATTGGTAGTGGCAATCAAGCTATTCATCTTCCTCCAGATGGTGGATGGGGCTAGAAGGACTGTGATTGGCTTCATCAGTGGCCAATGACAGTCCTCCTCCTCCTGGAAACAGGCACCGCCCCCCCTAGCAGATCTGCACCCAATCTCTTCCCCTCACAAAAGATGACAATCGCAGCTACAGCAAAGTTAGAGAACCAAACAATGTGTGGGGGCACAGTGCAGGTGCGGTGTGGGGAATTCTGAAATTGGAATGCATTATTGTCTCACTTCCCTGCGCTACTGATGAGGAGGGAGCAGTGTTGCCAACCGTCTGTGTTTTTATGGACAGCCCGTAAAAATGGGGCTATTTTTTCATGTCAGTGAAAATCCGTGAATAAAAAATGTTGCCCGTAAAAATGACGGTCCCGGCTCGGAACTGCGCATGTGCAGTTCCGAAGCATGCCGAGAGTCTCCGATGCATCCCGATGATCTTTCTATCACTGCTGCGCCTGCTACTTGTCTTGTTCCCTCCCCCTTCTTTCCACAGCGCGCCTTATTCAATTTCTGCACAGGAGATGCTGGGAGAGGGGGGGAGGAGTCAGCCTGCAGTGGAGCCGTACAGACTGTCTTCAGCCTAGCAGAGGGGGGTAAGCTAATGATTAGCTAAATGTCTCTCATTGCCTTGTCTTAGTGGGCAGGAGGAGGCGGGCAGAGAATGGTCGGTGTAGCCGGCTTGTTGTGTGCAGTACATCGTTTTTTTGTGTGTCAGATCTGCATTGCTATTTGCTTCTAAACTGACTAGGGAGGATGTTTTCTGGGATCTCCCCCCCCAATCTATAACTATTACCTGCAATGCTCAGCAGTCCAGTCCAGTCCAGGCCCAGCCTCCTCAGTCCTCTCCAGAGTTACCACCTCATGTGTCTGGGGCACTACAAATCCCAGCATGCCAGGAGAGGGGAGGCACAAGCAATATGATTTGGCTGATTTTCTGTGGAAAAGTGCTGCTGTATATTGTGTCTGTATAGTTTGTGTGTACTGTTTGCTCATAATATAATTATGTGTTGTGCTTGATGGTCTTGAGGTGTTTATTCATATATTTTTATCTGAATAAGTAGTAGTGATCACATTTTGGTCTCCTGTAGCATATCCGCACTCTCTGACCGTCTCCTGTAGCATATCCGCACTCTCTGACCGTCTCCTGTAGCATATCCGCACTCTCTGACCCTCTCCTGTAGCATATCCGCACTCTCTGACCCTCTCCTGTAGCATATCCGCACTCTCTGACCCTCTCCTGTAGCATATCCGCACTCTCTGACCCTCTCCTGTAGCATATCCGCACTCTCTGACCCTCTCCTGTAGCATATCCGCACTCTCTGACCCTCTCCTGTAGCATATCCGCACTCTCTGACCGTCTCCCTATATTAGTAACCCCCCTTACCTTAGTGTATTCTCTGTACAGAAGGTGGTCTCTAGTCACCAGAGTGCCCCCCACATCAGAGTTCCTGGTGTTCCCCTTTTTACATCAGAGTCTGCAGGATTCCCACTTACAGTGCAAGGGGGAACTCAGTCTGCGGACCCTGATGTAATTAGGAACTCTGATGTAAAGGGAACACAGTGGACTCTGATATAAGGTGGTCTCTGGTCACCAGAGCCCCCCTCTACATCAGAGTTCCCTCTTGCATCATGATTTGCAGCGTTCCCCTTTACATAAGAGTTTTGTGCAGACTCTGATGTAAGGGGGAACTCTGTGTTGGCCGGGTTATAGTAACCTGACCTTCATGTCAATGCAGAAATACGTTTTATTTACTTTTGTTAGACTTGAACACATTGCTAATAGCACTAGATATATGTTTATAGTTTAAATATTGATATTTGCACTGTTTAGCACTGAAAAATGTAATTTTAGGTACTTTTTTAGAAGTGCCAGTAAAAAATTGGTGCCGTTTGTAAATTTTTGGCATCCTGCCAGTAAATTTTGCGTCGGAGGGTTGGCAACTCTGGGAGGGAGTCGAGTGCCGGCAAAAGAGGCTTTGCGTGCCGGGGGTTGCCTACCCCTGATCTAGTTCAACCAGTACAAAAATAAACAAACAGAATAAACAAATAGAAAACCACAATATACAGAACCCTATACCCATAGTTGAGCCAGGGGAAGGCAACCCCCCCCCCCCATATAAAGCATGAGCCAATTTGCTCCAGCAGGGGAAATATAAATTCCTTCCTGATCTCTCAGAAGGCAATCGGATAATCCCTGTATCAATAATTTCTGGTTTTACTACCTACAAATGTTTAAAAAAAAAAAAAAAAAAAACTGTTATATTTTGTATATTTAGGAATGTACCCAGACTTTTTTTTTTTTAAAACAATGTATTGAGCTGGCCAGCTCTGGAGGATCTCATGCTAAATTGTTTTTTTTTTTACCGGCTACAATTGGAAAGGATTAGAAACGCATTCATTATTGCTACGTCTCAATTAAGGAAATTATACTATACTCACTGTCACAAGCATAAGAAGTGCAGAAAAATCTTACCATTGTAGAAACAGACAGTAAAAAAACTCTGAAATACGGTTATAACTGGGACCCTGAAATAGGTTTATGCCTTCTCATCTATATCCAAAATGAACAAAAATGGTATAATGAAAAATTGACTCTGGCAATACATGAGCAACTTTGCTTTTTTTAAAATTATAAAGTTTGATAAACTAAAGGACTACCTAAGGCACCAATAGCCTATTTATATAGTCAAAAATTTAAAGAAAGCAAGTTGGACTTTTGAGGTGCCAACAATGAACAAATATAAAAAACATGGACGTATACAATGTATACATAAAAAACCTCCCACAATTACCTCCCATTGAATTAGTAACACCAATCCGAATCACAATTACAATAGATACAATTCTTGGAGCAAATGAATAGATGGGTAGGTCGTTTCTCAATTCCTCAAACTGTTTCATGGGAACACCCTGCTTAGTCAGGAGGCGACGAGGCAACAAAAATAGAAAAATCGAACAATTCAAAGTACAAAGCAAAAATAAAACTCGTAAATATATACATTGGCAAAAGAAAAAAACATAAGCTCACCGAGTTGGGGAGATCTGACACCAAAGAAAGGAAGGCTAAAATGTATGGGCAGAAGCATATAGTATCAGCAGGTGTGAGAGCTAGGATGGTGATAGGACAATACTGCCAAAGAGCGTTCCAAAGTCCTCACAGTTTTCTATAACAGTAAGGATACCTGGATCATAAACACAACAGAAGGAAGGAGCTACATATAGAAGTCATTACAGATAACTGTAAAGAAAATGAATAAGACTAAGAATAGAAAATGGGCAAACATTACAAAGAAGGAAGGGATGGGCAAACAATACAAAGAGAGGCCGGAGAGCTTATCAAGGCTGTCACACTCACCGGTATAATTCCAATTTCCTGTATAAGAAGGTCCAAGAATCTTCCTGACGATTGTAATATTGTGACAAAAAAAAAAAAAGAAATTCCATACTCAATTACATGTTCTAACTAAGTCAGACAAATAGGATCATAGAAACAATGAAAATCACAAAGAGGCTCATCATGAAACACAGAATACAGTCGGGAAAATAACTATTTGATTCCTTGCAGATTTTGTAAGTTTGGCCACTTATGAATAAATGAAGGGTCTATAATTTTTATCATAGGTGTATTTTAAATAATAGAGACAGAATATCAACCAAAAAATCCAGAAAAAAACACATAAAACAAATGCTATAAATGAAGTTGCAGTTCAGTGAGTAAAATAAGTATTTGATCCCCCAAGCAAAACATGACTTAGTATTTGGTGGAGAAACCCTTGTTGGCAAGCACAGAGGTAAGACGTTTCTTGTAATTGGTGACCATGTGTACACACATCTCAGGAGAAATTTTGGTCCACTCTTTACAAATCTTCTCTAAATCCTTAAGGTTTCTTGGCTGTCTCTTGGCAACTCAAAGTTTCAGCTCCGTCCATAATTTTTCTATAGGATTAAGGTCTGTAGACTGGAAAAGCCACTCCACGACCTTAATATGCTTTTTCTTGAGCCACTCCTTTGTTGCCTTGGTGGCATAATTTGGGTCATTGTCATGCTGGAAGACCCATCTTTAGTGTTCTGACTGAGGGAAGAAGGTTGTCATCCAAGATTTTACAATACGTGGCCCCATCCATTGGCCCCTCAATGCGGCACAGCTGACCTCTATCTTTAGCAGAGAAACGGCTCCAAAGCATCATGTTTCCACCTCTGTGGTTGACTGTAGGGATGGTGTTCTTGGGGTCGTAGTCAGCATTTTTCTTCCTCCAAACACGGCGAGTTGAGTTAATGCCAAAGAGCTCAATTTTGGTCTCATCTGACCATAGCACTTTCTCCCAATTCTTCTCTGAATCATTTAGATGTTCATTGGCATGACTATACATGTTCCTTCTTGAGGAGGGGGACTCGCAGTGTTTGGAGGAAGAAAAAGGCTGACTATGACCCTAAGAACACATCCCTACACTCAAGCATGGGGCTGGTTGCTTTGGGGCTGTTTCTCTCCTCAATGTACAGGCCAACTTTTCTGCAATGAGGGGCCAATGAATGAGGCCATGTATTGTAAAATCTTGGATGAGAACCTTCTTCCCTCAGGCAGAACACTGAAGATGAGTCATGGATGGGTCTTTCAGCATGACAATGACCCAAACATACCGCCAAGGTAGTGGCTCAAGAAGAAGCACCTTAACCGCTTCCCGACCGCCTCCTGCACATATACATCAGCAGAATGGCACGGCCAGGCAAAACCACGTACAGGTACGTGGCCCTTTAATTGCCTGGCCGCGGGTCGCGCGCGCGCCGCCAGCGGCTCGCTCGCGAGACCCCGGCCGCGGGACCAGTGGACCCGATCGCCGCTGGTGTCCCGCGATCGGGTCACAGAGCTGAAGAACGGGGAGAGGTCTGTGTAAACAAACCTCTCCCCGCGCTTCCTACTCTGCCTGTCATTGATCGGCTGTTCCCTGTCATCGGGAAAGCCGATCAATGACATCAGACGTCAGCCCCGCCCCTAAAGTAAAAAAAACACACACGTCACAAACCATAACCCCTCCCCTCCCCCTAGTGGTTAACTCTTTCACTGCCAGTGTCATTTATACAGGAATCAATGCATTTAAATAGCATTGATTGCTGTATAAATGACAATGGTCCCAAAAATGTGTCAAAAATGTCCGATGTGTCCGCCATAATGTCGCAGTCACAATAAAAATCGCTGATCGCCGCCATTACTAGTAAAAAAAAAATATTAATAAAAATGCTATAAAACTATCCCCTATTTTGTAAACGCTATAACTTTTGCGCAAACCAATCAATAATCGCTAATTGCGATTTTTTTTTACCAAAAATATGTAGAAGAATACGTATCGGCCTAAATTGAGGAAAAAAAAAAATGTTTTTTTATATATTTTTTGGGGATATTTATTATAGCAAAAAATATTGCATTTTTTTCAAAATTGCCGCTCTTTTTTGTTTATAGCGCAAAAAATAAAAACCGCAGGGGCGATCAAATACCACCAAAAGAAAGCTCTATTTGTGGGAAAAAAAGGACGCCAATTTTGTTTGGGAGCCACGTCGCACGACCGCGAAATTGTCAGTTAAAGCGATGCAGTGCCGAATAGCAAAAAGGGGCCTGGTCCTTTGGCTGCCAATTGGTCCGGGGCTGAAGTGGTTAAAGCGGAAGTAAACCCATCGATTTAACAGTCTAAAAAAAAAAGGCATGCCGTGAATGCTAACTGCACATTGGCTGTGCTCTCAACCAAAGAGTCAAACCATCCAATGGCTGGTGTCATAACGGATCACATGTGCAGCACTGTGGCAGTTGAAGATTAAACAGAGGCAAAGATGGCAGCTTCCTTGGCTGAAAACGATAGGGGGGGTTACTTCCACTTTAAGGTCACGGAGACCTTAATCCAATAGAAAATGTATGGAGGTAGCTGAAACTTCAAGTTGCCAAGCGACGGACAAGAGAACTTAAGGATTTACCAATTTACGAGCAAACCTGGTCACTAACTACAAGAAATGTCTTACCTCTGTGCTTGCCAACAAGGGTTTCTCCACCAAGTACTAAGTCATGTTTTGATTGGGGACCAAATACTTATTTTACTCATTGAACTGCAATTTAATTTATAGCATTTGTATAATGTATTTTTTCTGGATTTTTGGTTTATATTTTGTCTCTCTCATTTAAAATACACCTATGAAAAAAATTATAGCCCCTTAATTTCTTTGTAAGTGGGCAAACTTACAAAATCTGCAGGGAATCAAACAAGTATTTTCTCCACTGTATATGAACAATATTAGTCTGTGCTCACTCAAACCATCTAGAGGCTAGTAAGTAGCCTGTGGCAGCCAAAAAGTGTATGGATCTATAACTAAATGTGATTTAACAGTTACAAATCGCATGACAAGTTGCACCTCATTGCCGGCGATGGAACAGTTCATATCACATCGATTATCAAAAAGTTTCCTGCACTACTTTTTACTGATTTCATTGCGACTTGCATAGACTTCTGTTAAATTAAATCGGCAGTGCAAATCGTGCAACTGTGCTAATTTCATAGCTGCAGCGGTGTGAACCAGGGCTTAATGTATTGAACATTATCCAGCCCACACAGTGTGGGTCTTGTGCCAACTTTTAATTACCTTGGCTATCTTCATTAGGCTGATTGAATTTATTGTGTGTTTTATAGTAGTGTTTATAGCTCCCACACCTGCCCCCAGGATGAGATAACACATGCTTCTGACCAAACATTTGTGCCTTCCCTTGTTTAGTGAACAGATCTCCCAAACTCGGTGAGCTTTATGTTTATTCTTGTTGCATTATATATTTACAATGAGTTTTGTTATTATTTTGTACTTTAAATTGTAAAATGTTGTATTTTTGTACCCCCCCACTCTCACCTCCTGAATAAGCAGGATGTTCTTGTGAAACGCATTGAGGAATTGAGAAATGAACTACCCATGGAAGACACCCCATCTACTAATTTTCTCTAAGAATTGTATCCATTGAAATTGTGATTTGGGTTGGTGTCACTAATTCTATGGGAGGTATTTGTGGGAGGTTTTTTGTGTCCATGTTTTTATTCATGTGATTTTTTTAATGATGTGATAATAAAAATGTAACGTTTTGTTTTTTATATGCGTTTGTTCATTGTTATCATCTCTTGCTTTCTTAAATTTTTTATTAAATTATATCTAAACCCAAGAAAAAATGTAATATTTTACAGCTTTATTTTTTTGGGGGGTGCATTAGTTTTTATTTTCAGGCTAAAAACATTTTCAGCAATACAAAAAATATCTTTCCAGAATTCTTTTATTTAAAATAATAATAAAAACATAATTTAAATATTGTTTACACATAAAATGTACACAAAATAAATCAATACAGTATTTTCCTACAACAAAATAAAATAACACATTTTACTACAATAATAATAACAACAACAGTGTTTTTAACAATATATACACAAAATAAACCAAATTAGTAACACTTTTTAAACAAGAATACAAATGAAAAAAATTATATTAAAGTAGAATTCCAGCTTAAAGGCAACTAGTCTTAAAAATGCTCCCTCCGCTCTCCGTAACACTTATGCTGGCAAACCTTTGTAAAAAAGATGTATAAACTCACCTATTTCCAGCCTGCTCTATTCACGTGATTCAGATGGTGATTCAGCCAATGGTGGCTGCAGGGGTCAGGAGGCGCCAAAAATGGCTGGGACATGAGAGCCTATGGGAAGTCTTAGCCGTTATCGAATGCTCTCCCCTTCAGCTGTCATTGGTGCATACATGATCACATCACCGGACCGGAGTGGGCTGAACATAGATAAGTATTATACATCTTTTGTTCCACAGGATAGTCAGCATAGGTGTTGGGAGGACGAGGGAGCATTTTTACGACTAGTTAAGGCTGATATTCTACAAGAAATGGCAAAAAAAAGCACAAAAAGGTGCAAATAACAAAAATATTCATATTTACAAACTCTAATATCTTCAATTTCCAAACCAAACCGTTTTACGACCATAATAACTAGAAATGAAATACTGTAATATACATTAGCTTTTCATGAACCATTGTTGCTCATTGCTTGACCTTAACATGTCCTTCCTAAAAATCTAAATATTCTTTGCATACCATAGCTCTCCTTCACACAAATCAACCACAACATCCTTTCTTTTTTTCCCAAATTGCACAGCCTATACATCTTCCTCTTATACATCACAGCATCCACCCCAATCACTCCTTATATCGGTTTCCTCAGGTTCATATATTCCCAAAATATATGGACCACATTTTCTAGCCTTCATTTATCTCACGATAAACTCACTTTCATTATCTACCTGCTTCTCCACTGAAACATTCTAGTTGGAAAACAACTGCGCACAGCTATCCATATTTAGTGCTACCTATGGAGGATCCATTGAACTGTTTCCTGATTTTTCTGTACACTTGAACATTACAGACCTCGCTCACCTAGCACTTACCTACACACCTTGAGATAGTTCAAAGAATTTATTAGGCCAAGGGTAGCTAGACCCAGGGCTCCCTCTTCTGGTTTTCTGGACATGTGCTTTGGTTCAGTTCAAGTCCTCAGACAGGGAGAGGAGATGCTGTGATGTCTCTCTTCCAGTCCTTCTGCATTAATGCAAATTCAGTTTAACCCTGTCCACACTGCAGACAGATAATACAGCAGCAAGAAAGGAAGAAATTCTGCAGCTGTTATCAGCTACAGTCCAGGTTACATATGCAAAATCCTTCTCGTGATGTATTTATTCTGGTGAAGTACCTATTAGACATGTGCACTGACAAAAATTTTTTTTTTTCTTTCATTCGTTTTTTTGCTTTTTTCAAAAATTCGGAATTCGGAAAAACTAAAATTCGGATTTTCACAACCAGAAATGTTTGATATGGAGGGGGGATGGGCGTAGCTGTGAGTGAGTGAGTGAGTGAGCATGCAGCTCAGGTGTTCCGTCCCACCTCTGCTCCTCTAACCGCCCTCCCAGCTTGCTGGATGCTGCCTGAGAGAGAACCTCACCACGCTGAGCGTCCCGCCGGATGAATTGCTGCTGCTGGCACGCTGAGTACCCCTGTGCTTGACCCGAGCGCTCGCTCTGCTCGCAACGCCGCCTGTCTCCTCCTTTCCCCCTTCTCCCGCTGATGCTTGCCAGGCGGGCGCTGTGGTGGGACCCATAGCGGACAGCCTCTCTAATCCTCTCTGACCCTCTCCGATCCCCCCCGCTGACTGCCGGAATCCCGCGTACCTGCGTGGATGCTGAGAGACCGTGCGGGACCTGCAGTGGATCGAGCTGACGTGCTCCGCCTTTCCTACCCCTCCTGAGCGTTGGATTCCTCCATGGGCCTGTGTGTGGAGCCGTGAGTAAAAGACTTGATCTGACAGTGCCCTTGCAGTGCTCCCCCAGGATAGCTTGCTCTCCATATCGCCTGAGCATTGGGCTATGGACGGTACATGGGATTGAGGTAACGGGGTGAGCCTGAGAAAGGGGGCAATATGCTAAATGTTTAAAATCGCCCCCCTGGTCTGAGTGAATTGACTGTGAGCTGCCCGTTAGAGGCAAGACGAGAATTTGGGGTACATTTGAGAGCTTGGAGTCCCCTAAGAGTGACCACTACTGTCTATATTATTACATAGTTGCCTTGCTGGGAGAAGGTACCGAGGAAGGGCCCCCCAGTGGTGCTGGACTGCTAAGCTGTGCTTTTTTTTTTTTTTTTTTTTTTTTCCTCCATCCCTTTTTTTTTTTTTTTTTTTGGTGTTTTTTTTGGTGTTTTTTTTTTTTTTTTTTTTTTTTTTTTGTTGGTGCTCACCGACCTCTTATTGACATCCACCTAAAATAGTACTGGGTCTGTGCTGCAAGACCACAAGGCTTTCAAAAATTATTGATTAATTTGAATCACCACTAGGAGGTGAAAATTTTACCATGCTGAGCAAACGTGCTGCTGACGAGACGGCGCACTTGGAAGGGGGCCAAAAAACGCGCTCTGCCAAGGAGAAAGCAAACCAGGTGTCCGCTGCTGCTGCCGCAGCAAAACTTGAGCGCTTTGCCCATGCCCATGCTCCCGCTCAATCACCAAGCAAGGGGGGGCACCAACTACCAGTGACACACGCAAAGACCCAGGGGGTGGCATCTGATAGAAGAAATTCCAGCCAATTATCATTGAACACCACCACTTTACCTGCCAGAGGAGCCACGAACAATAAAGACCCTGGGGAGGGTAAGGCGGTACAGGCAGCAGCAAGTTCACTGGCGTGCTCTATTATAGGGGGTCAGGAGGAACCCACACTTAGGGCCATATTTGATGCTGTTAACGCTTGCAAGGACTCTATATCTGGCTTGGATAGCCAATTGAGTGGCATAAAAACTGAGCTAACTGCAATGAGCCAGTTACTGAGTAGCACAGTGGAAAGGACTACGGCGCTTGAAGCGAGGTTAAGTACGATCGACGATGAACTCTCCCCATTACAGGAAAAAATCATAGGCCTACAGAAGCAAATGGCCAAACAGGCCGCTAAGCTCGACGATTTAGAAAATAGAAGCCGCAGAAGCAACGTGCGCCTAATAGGCTTACCTGAGAGGAGTGAGGGCCCCAATCCCGTAGTCTTTCTGGAAACTTGGCTCAAGGAAATATTTGGGGATTCCTCTTTTACGCCGCTATTTGCGATCGAGAGAGCCCATCGAGTTCCTACCAGACCCCGACAAAATGACGAGCGGGCTCGCCCACTATTACTGAAATTTGTAAACTACAATGACCGTGCGATTTTACTTCGCAAGGCTAGAGAACTGGGGGACATTTTTTTCAAGGAGGCTAGGGTTTCCTTCTACCCGGATTTTTCCCCGGACCTCCAGAAACTCAGAACAGAATTCATCCCAGTTAAGCGCACGCTTCAGCGACATAAAATCGCATACGCCCTGTTGTACCCCGCCCGCCTGCGGGTGACTGCTATGGGCTCGACTTTGTATTTTAACACACCCGTTGAAGTCGAGAGATGGTTGGAGGAACACAGAGAAGATCTTTGAGAGTGCCAGAGACATTTACTATGGGGGGGGGGGGGGCCGATGGAGGGCCTAGGTTGTTTATTCTCTTGTTATATGTTGTTTCTATGGTTTTTTATTTTTTGACATAGTCCATCACATTAAGGGTATCGGGTAGGGGGGTGGTGGGGGGAGGGGGGTTGAGGGGAATACCTCTCACAACACTATCATTATCATTATCATATTAATAATGTGTTTTTTTTTTTTTTTTGTTGTTTTTTTTTTTTTTTTTTTTGGCACCGTTGCACTGACATTTGATTAGGACCGGGGGTTAGAGGTGGGGGCTTCTATAGACGCCCCCACTCCTCCCCTCGTCCACCCGATGGTTTATACACAGCCACTACAACGCCTGCCTGGGAGGGCGGGGGGTTTTTTCCTTTCTTTTTTTTCCTTTTTTTTTTTTTTTTTCTCTCTTTTCCCTCACTGACATTGGACTAGGATCGAGTGGCAGGGATGGGGCTTCCGCGGAAGCGGAGGCCTCTATCTCTCCTCCTCGTCTACCTTAATGGTTAACACGTTGTCAATTGCACAATGGGGTGGGATCACGGTGGTTACTGGGGGGGGGGGCTCTATGTCTTCCCCCCCCCTTTCTTTTCTCCACCCTGTTTGGGGGGGTAGGTTACTCTGTCCGCACATTATTATTTCAAAGTTGATACCACTGGGAAAGGGTTGGATTAGGACTGTTCACTTAATACAGTATCACGGTTGGGACGGGACATCTGTGCTGCTGGGCGGGAGGTGTATGGTTGGGTCGCACATAAGCCTCGTGGGGGTGGCCCAGTTGGGCATGGGGGGTGGGGGGAGGGGGGTGGGGGATTGGGAGGGGGGGTGGGTAGGGTTAGGGAGGACTGGGGTAACACACACTGCTGGTGCCTACGAGGTCGGTGGGGGTTGGTGCGTGGGCGGGGGTGGGTGGGGGGAGCTGGGGGGGGGGTGGGGAGGGGATGGGTGGGCTCGCCGGTTTGTTGTTGGCCCCCCCCTCCCCTCCCTGCTCCCCCCCCCCCCCCCTGCGTCCTGCGATTAAATCTATCACGGAGGGTGACAGGGTAAACCTGGTCTCGTGGAACACCCGGGGTCTGGGTAGCTTAAATAAACGTGCGTTAGTCCTGTCGGCATTGGACGGGAAGGGACCCGGAATACTGCTGCTTCAGGAAACGCATCTTACTCCCGATACAGTTTCTCAGCTATCCAGTCGCAAGTTCTCGGCCCAATACCACTCATTTCACTCCTCTTACTCAAGGGGAGTGAGCATCTTGGTAGGGAGAGGAGTACCCTTCTCTTGTAATGCAATCTCCATTGACGAACAGGGGCGCTATATATTCCTGTCCTGTCTGATTGGTAGTCAGCCCTATATTATAGCAAATATCTATATACCTCCCCCTTTTAAGCTTGAGGTTCTGTATAAACTACTTGAGTTTGCTTTGGATAAACCAGGCATTCCAATGATAGCCCTAGGGGATTACAATGAGGTGTTGGATACGGGACTAGACAGATTCCCTGCACCCACCAGACCCAGGGCGGGAGAGGGGAATCGCCTGTCACGGTTTTTGAGGGAAATAGGGCTAAGCGATATATGGCGTACGCGGCACCCATGCGATAGGCAGTACTCCTGTTTTTCAGATTCTTACCGTACCCTCTCTAGAATTGATATGGCCCTAGGGAATGGCGAGGCGAATTTGTTGGTGAGAGATGTAGAGTACGGCCTGAGAGGGGTCTCAGATCACTCCCCGCTGACGCTCAACATAAGTACCGGGGGTAGAGCCAGCCATAGGGAATGGACGATTAACCCCTGCTGGCTTGAACTGATTGGCAATCCCTGCGAGTTGACCATTAGCATAAGGGAGTTTTTACAAATAAACGCGGGCTCAGCGTCGCCCGGGGTGATCTGGGACTCCTTAAAAGCCTATACAAGAGGACTGTTAATCCAGAAGATGGCAGCAATTAAGCGGCGCTCGAGAGAGCAAGAAAGGGAAGCTAGTAGCGAGGTAACTTTAGCAGAACGTCGCTATGTAGAAAACCCGACCCCAATTAGCATGGGGGAATGGCTTAACAAACAACAAACCTATAAAATGCTACTCACTAAGAAAATGGAGAATAGGCGAATTTTCCAGCGGCAATATTATTTTGGCGAGGGCGAGAGGGTAGGCCACACCCTCTCTCTCCTGGTCAAGACTAATAGTTCCCCCTCAACAATTCCAGCAATCAGGGGGGCAAACGGGGATTTGGTTACCGACCCACTGGAGATAACGAATCTTATTGGCAACTACTACAAAACCCTCTATAAATCCTCTAGGAAAGGGAGCGAGACAGCAGTATCTGAGTTTCTGCAGCAGATAACATTCCCAAACCTATCAGACAATGACAAAACGGAATTGGAGGCGCCAGTAACTATAGAGGAATTGAGATTTGCAGTGGCAGCAATGCCCAATCAAAAATCCCCGGGCCCCGACGGGCTGCCAATAGAGCTCTACAAACGGTATGGCGAGGTATTGTTGCCTGAATTGTTGGAAACTTTGAGACGGGCGTTGGATGGGGGCAGATTGCCCTCCTCGATGCTCGAGGCCAATATTATTCTGATACTTAAAGAGGGGAAGGACCAGCAGGAAGTTACCTCGTATCGCCCAATTTCGCTGCTATGCTCCGATATTAAGATTTTGGCGAAGGTTTTGGCGATTCGACTAAACAAATGTATACACAAGCTAATCCACCCGGACCAGTCAGGTTTCATTCCAGGCAGGTCAACTAGCACCAATATTAGAAGAGTCTTCCTTAATATGCAAACTCCAACGGACAATACAAGTCCTAAGGCCATTCTGGCCTTGGATGCTGTTAAAGCATTTGACAGCCTGGAATGGGACTATTTATGGCTGGTCCTGGAGCGATTTGGTTTTGGGCCTACCTTCATTAAATGGATTAAACTCCTATACAACGAGCCTAGAGCTAAAGTTAGAGTGGGCGGGGACTACTCCGAGGTGTTTCAGTTGGAAAGGGGGACGAGGCAGGGATGCCCCCTGTCTCCCCTCCTTTTTGTACTGGCAATGGAACCCCTGGCGATCCTGACAAGAATGCGTCCGGATCTCCAGGGATTCCGGCGCCAGTCCGGGGAGGAAAGAATCGCATTATTTGCCGACGACGTTTTATTTTTTATCGGCGATATCAACATTTCACTCGAGGTAGTGATGCGCATGATGGAGGAATTTCGGCAACACTCCGGCTTAGCCATCAATTGGAGCAAGTCAGCCCTGCTACCGTTGGCTCGGTGCGGCGAACAGACTCCCATTATAACCCCTGCCCTTGACGTGGTGACCAAGCTTAAATACTTGGGGGTGTGGATTTCTAGCGACACAAACCAGTATATCAGTGACAATCTAGCCCCGCTATTGATTAAACTAAAACAAAAGGTGGAGATATGGAGTCGCCTCCCCCTATCTATAGCAGGGCGTTGCAATTTAATTAAGATGATCTGGCTTCCGCAAGTTCTTTATATTCTCCATAACTCTCCAGTCTGGATTAGCCAGAAATGGTTTAAGAAGATTGAATCCCTGTTTAGGGACTTAATCTGGAAAAAGGGTCAAGCCCGGATTGGTCTACAAACATTGCAGCTCCCTGTTGGGAGGGGGGGGATGGCGACTCCGCACCCGCGGCTATACTTTTTGTCGGCTCAACTCCAGCAAATGGCAAATGGCGGGCTCCTGGCAAGTGGGAGTGGTGGCAATAGAATGGCGATACTGGGCGCTCCCCACAATTCATTAATTGAGGCATTGGAGGCAGACTCGTTCACTCATAGGTGTCCGACGAGTGACTTGATGACCAGAGTATGGAAGGCAGTAAAATCAATAATGGGATACAATGGGTGGAACGAGTATACCCCGTTATGGTATAACAAGAATCTAGGGGAAATAAAGGGCATAGAGAGACCCCCAGAGTGGGAAAGGCAGGGTATTAGCCGGCTAATCCAGCTATACGAGGGAAACCACTTGAAATCATTCGAGGACCTGAGACGACAATTCAATATCCCAAATAGGTCTTTTTACAAATACCTGCAGGTCAGACACGGTATCCAGGCCCAATTTAGATCCTCGACTATTAATTGGGTCAAGACCCCCCTATTTCAGGAAATAACGAAACCGAGATTAATGAGGGGCCTGATTTCCAGGATATATGATACCCTGGGAAACAGAGCTATGAGTACTAAGGGACCTGATAGTAGTAGAAAGGGATGGGAAAAAGACTTAGGACCAATCACCTCGGAACAATGGGATCGGGTCCTCAAACAGGGTGGCCTGGTATCAACATCCCCCTCGCAAAGGGTTTCCCACCTGTTCCTAATTTACCGAGCCTATTATACCCCCCAAAAACTGTTTAAATTTGGTAGAAAGCCCAGAGACGAATGCCCAAGATGCAAGGCCCCAGGCGATCTTCTTCATATGGTATGGAAGTGCCCAAAGCTATTCAGGTACTGGGTAGAAGTAGTGGACAGCTTGAATAGAATCTTTGGGACCACCCTGGAACCAGAGGCTAGGACCTGCCTTCTGGGAATCTTTGAGGATGGCAATGCATCATCCCCTATCAAAGTTGCATTGCTGAGATGCCTGTACCAGGCAAGGCGCCTAATAGCGCTGAACTGGCAAGCCAGGACGCCTCCTTCCTCGGCGAACTGGACTGAGGCGATTAACTCTATGATATGGTGCGAGAGGGCAATGTTTATTCGGCAGAATAACCTTAAGAAATTTGCCCGTATATGGAGCCCCTGGCTGCGCGAGCTGGGTTGCATGCCGAGGGTGGGTGGCGACGGGGTGGATAGATCTTCCCCCCCGTCGCCCCCGCACCCATAAATTCCTTAAAAGTCACCATGGCTATCCTGACCATGGAGCGGGTCCGGGGGCCCCCTCCTTCCCTCGGCCCGCGCGCCCATCCTGCCGACTTTTCGAATCTGGGAACCAGTAGTGTGTGTACAGGGGGGGGGGGGGGGATCATGGGAGGGATAAGGGAGGGGAGGATTTGACTAGGCAACACGAAGTGATTTTTTTGTATTAAACTTGTATCACTATTATCAATTATTTACCACTATTTCCTTATGGATCATGCGTGTTTTAATGTTTGCTTGTAAATGTCTTACAAATCAAAATAAAAATAAAAATTAATGAGTAAAAAAAAAAAAATTCGGATTTTCAAATTTCCGAATTTTTGAATTTCTGAAATTAGGATTTTCGGATTTTCGAATTTCCGAATTTTTGGATTTCGGAATTTAAAAATTTTCGAATTCCGAATTTTCGAATTCCGAAAATCTGAAAGAAAATCAGTAACATTTTAAATAACTATTATTAGGTATTGGAATTTTGGAAACTAAATTATAGGTATTGGAATTTCCTTTCAAATTTAGCTGTTCGGCATTCCTTATTTCAGATAATTTGTAACGTTACGTTCACTAACAGACAAATTTGAAAGGAAATTCCAATACCTATAATTTAATATTTATTATTAGTTATTATTTCAGATTTTCGAGTTTTCGAATTTTATGATTTTCATTCTTATTCTTGGATTATCAAATTTCCAAATTTTAGAATTTTTTAATTTATGAAATTTTAAAATTCGTAATTTCGGAAATTCGGGAAATTGAAAAATTCGGAAAAATGGGAATTTCGGAATTAACAAATTTGTCAACATTTGTTAAAAGAAGAATTCGGAACTAAACGAATTGCACATGTCTAGACTATCTATATGTAGCCAGATGTTTAGCTGACAGAGAGAGCAACTACAGACACTGTGCTGCAATCATCCTATGTGTCCAGCATCCTGGTTTTGGCTATGGCATTCTTGTCTGTCTGTCTACCCGCACAGTGATTAATGTGGCCAGTCTCTGGGTGGAAACCAAACCTGTTTTAAGCCAGCCAAATCGTCTGTCTCATGCTTGTAATAGAGTGTGTTATAGTGTATAATACCTGATCAAGCTGCCTGTTTGTCTGCCCTGCTAGATTGGACTTCCCTGTGTATGACCTCGGATCCGATAATGTCTATTCTCTGAATTTTGCCTGCCTTTTACCTGGACTGTCAATGAACCACTCTGCCTGTCTAGCACCTGCAAGTACCTGTTTGCTTTGCTTATGCCTGCCCTGGCATGGTGGCCGCCAGGCACTATATCATTTTGTATAAGTCCTGGGGGAAACCGAGTACTGGTAGTCCTGCTTGATTTTTGGGAAAGGGGGCTGCTATAGGTGAAGAACACAGTAGCCAGTTATAGTGTCTGACCACCTGTGTTAGGGGTAAGCGTGATACCACATGGGATCATCTGAAATGTAGTTCGCAGGGAGCACTGGGCTGTTGAATTGAATTAGGCTGCAAACTACAATGTCCAGAAAACCCCTATAAAGGGAGGAGAGACAAGGAGAGTTACTGGGGCTTTGCTATACAAAATGCTCTCTAAAGGCCCATACACACGATCAGACTTTTTGACAACAAACATGCAAATTAGCTGTTTTAAGGCAACATCAGACCGTGTGTACGCTCCATCGGACAAAACGTTGATTGCGAAAACATGCAGACTTTAACCGCTTGCCGACCAGTGCACGACGATATATATCGGCACAATGGCATGGCTGCGCAAATGGGCGTACAGGTACGTCCCCTTTAAGACGCGGCATTGTGAGCGCACACCCGCCGCGTACTCCGTGACATCTCCCGCAATCATGCCACGGAGCGGCAGAACGGGGAGATGTAAACAAGGCATTTCCCTGTTCTGCCTAGTGACATGACAGAGATCTACTGCTCCCTGTCATCGGGAGCAGTGATCGCTGTCATCTCAGTGGTAGCCCATTAACCCCATCCCTGCCAGTGTTTATACAGTAATCAGTGCATTTTTATAGCACTGATCGCTGTATAAATGACAATGGTCCCAAAATAGTGTCCGCCATAATGTCACGATAAAAATAGCAGATCGCCGCCATTACTAATAAAAAAAATGAATAATAAAAATGCCATAAATCTATCCCCTATTTTGTAGACGCTATAACTTTTGCGCAAACCAATCAATATACACTTATTGCTAATATTTTTACCAAGAATATGTAGAAGAATACATATCGGCCTAAACTGAGAAAGAAATTCGTTTTTTTATATATTTTTGGGGGATATTTATTACAGCAAAAAGTAAAAAATATTGCTTTTTTTTCAAAAATGTCACAAAATTAGCGCAAAAAATAAAAACCGCAGAGGTGATCAAATACCACCAAAAGAAAGCTCTATTTGTGGGAAAAAAAGGACGTCAATTTTGTTTGGGTGCAACATTGCACGACCGCACAATTGTCAGTTAAAGCGATGCAGTGCTGTATCACAAAAAATTCTCTGGTCAGGAAGGGGGTAAATTCTTCCGGGGCTGAAGTGGTTAAAGGACAGCAAATAAGTGCACCACCGTGCTGACTGGGCCCCACCTTTTAGCTGCAGTTTGTAGGTCAGTCGCCAGATACTGAACAATTCCCTCTCAGGTGTACCCGTTATATATGTATATATTCCAACCTACACTCAGGGAGATATACACAGAGAGTACTCTGAGACACCTGTTGGTCATTTATTGCAGAGGAGTTACTGTGAGACTTTTCATTAATGTCTATACTGTTCATTGTTTATACGGTTCACTGCTTATACTGCTCATTACTAGTGCTGCAAGGTTACTAGGTTAATCTTGCTTAGGACCAAAGTGGTTTAGACTAACTGCTATGCTATAGCCTAGTACAGGGGTAGTGAATTAAAATTCACGAGGTCCAGACAAAGCTACACATTTTGTAATGTGAAACACGTTGATGTCACTTCCGGCCGGACGCCATGCTACGGCGATGCTCCCCAGCAGGGTTGCGGGCCAGCACATTGCGAACGGGAGAATGACCAATAGGTTCCGGTAACCAGTGGAAGTCGGCTTTCATGTGCATAATGACCATGCCGGTGTGACATTCTCATTAACTATCCCAGCAGATAGTAGCACGCTACATATGACACAGCATCATTCCTCGCAGGCTGTAAGTAATGGATGGATATCCGGACTCTGTGAGTACAGCACAGTATATATCATATCACCGGAAGTAACAAGAATTCCTAGTGACTGTCCATGAATGAGAATGCACAGTTTTTGGATGTATGTTCAGGTGTGACATCCACTTATTCGTTTACTCTTGATTTATGGCACATATCTGTACATTATCGTGTGAAGTGAACTCTAATATCATCAGAGCAGCTGTTGCAGCCCATATACAGTGCCACCCCATGGACAAATAACGGAATTATTTCTGTGCTCATTATATACCAACACATGCTGATTTCCCTTCTTCCAGAAGTGAATTTGTGAGGTCAGGCACTGATGTGAACAAGAAGGCCTGGCTTGCAGTCTCCACTCTAAACTATCCCAAAGGTGTTCTATTGGGTTTAGGTCAAGAATCTGTGCAGGCCAGTGAAGTTCCTCCACCCAAACTCTCTCATCCATGTCTTTATGGACCTTGCTTTGTGCACTGGTGTGCAGTCATAATGGAACAGGAAGGGCCATCCCCAAACTGTTCAGACAAAGTAGGGAGCATGACATTGTCTAAAGTGTCTTTGTATGCTGATGCCTTAAGTGTTCCCTTCACTGGAACTAAGGGGGCCAAGCCCAACCCCTGAAAAACAACCCCACACCATAATCCCCCCCCCCCCCCCCACCAAATGATTTGGCCCAGTGCACAAAGCAAGGTCCATAAAGACATTTATAAGCGAGTTTGGGGTGGAGGAACTTGACTGGCCTGCACAACCCCAACCTGATAGAGCACCTTTGGGGTGAATTAGAGCGGAGACTGCGAGCCAGGCCTTCTCGTCTACATCAGTGCCTGACCTCACAAATGCACTTCTGGAAGAATGGTCAACCATTCCCATAGACACACTCCTAAACCTTGTGGACATTCTTCCCAGAAGAGTTGAAGTTGTTATAGCTGCAAAGGGAGGGCCATCTCAATATTGAACCCTTTGGATTAAGACTGGGATGCTACAAAAGTTCATGTGTATGTAAAGGCAGGCGTACTAATACTTTTGGTAATATAGTGTATACATATGCCATAAGTTAAAATCATACCATGTTCTTAATCACATCTCATTATACTTAGGAACATGGTATGATTTTATCTTCTGGCATATATATATATATATATATATATATATATATATATATATATATATATATATATATATATATATATATATATATATATATATATATATATATATATATATATATATATATATATATATACAGTATATGAAACAGATCATCCACTTTTTAACCACTAGATGGGGCTATTGCATGATATCTTTACGTCTCTTAGTAATGCTAGTCATAGTACCTTGCTCACTTTTGTTACTCTGCAAGCTCAAAAAGGATGTTAACTATATATTCCAGCTCCTTCTCCTGCATTTTCAATTACATTAAATACATTAAAAAAACAACAGTGAAAATGGGAATCCATTTTTTACGACTTGTATGTAACTTTAGATATTATTAATCTCTCCAACTTGTTTGAAAAACTGAAGTGCCCATGGAGGGCAAAGTAATGGCTACTTTAGTGTCCTCCTCCCTAGCAGCATATAATCACCTTTCCTTCACTTCCATCTCTTTTCAAGCACCCGGAGCAAAGCTAAAACCTGGTTGGACTGGACCAGTGCTGTCAAACAGGGGGAGAAAGAGAATCCTAAGCCTCGTGTAAGCTTCAGCTACGATTCAGAGCTTACACATGTCTTCTTTTCATTGCTGGAGCAAAGTTCTCTAGCACCTAAGGTTAAGATTCCACAATGCGAAACCCGAGCTGAGATGGACTTGTGCATCTTTATATATAGTGGCCACCTTGGTGCAAGGTGTAGAGATTAAAGCTGCTGTCTGCTGTACCTACTTTCGTGCATTGGTCTGAATAGGATTTGGGGGGGCGATGTTTCAACCTAGTCAAAATAGTGTGATTTGGTTATTTTGGGCATGGTAGAACAGCCATGTTTCCATTAACATTAGCATAACAACAATTTGCTCTTCCTTTCGGGAACTAAAGTAGTTTATAACTCATCAAAATGTGTGTCCCTATTATAAAGACAATAAAATTATGTTTTTGTTCTTTGCAATAGTTTTTATTAGGTTTTAACAGAAAATTCCACCATTGGTTTAGTTACAAAAAAAAATTGCAACCCATTTTGAAGATACAGAGTCATTAAACAGATGAAAACAAGTAACAAATGCATTTTGCATGCAGTAATACAAAAACTAACAAACACAAATTATACAATTTACACACAAATGGTAAAAAAAAAAAAAAAAGCATTACAGGAAAGGAGATAACAAAGGTATAGATAAAAACATAAACAAGTGTTTTGGTTGAAGTTTAATATTTCCACAGTACAAAAAAATGCCCACTGCCCCTCCTATAACTGGCCTTTACAGCAAGGAGCACATAGAAGGGCAACGCATGCGAAACAAATCCAAATAAATTCCAAGCTCTACTTACCGACCAGCTTGCAACCAACCAAATTATCCCGTCTAACTGTATGTGTTAAAAGCAGGGGTTTAGTTTGCCCGCATTTGCAAATACATGTAAAAGCTACAGAGCCCCGTCAAGGCACCCCATTATTTTCTGTAGTCCTAACTCTACATTTTGAGAGCCTCCACAGTGGAAGCACATGTATTATAATGGATAGGTAGAGGGCAGGTGAGCCTGGAGGGAGCCCACCCCTCAAAGGCACAGGGGCACACTGGACACCCAGTACATATCACTATGGCAGCAAAGGTGTCCAGTGTCCCTTCACCAGTATTTAAACAGTAGAAACTGCCCTCAACTATAACTGGCCTTTGCAGCAAGGAGCACATGGAAAGGCGATGCTTTCCAACCAACAAAACAGGGTTATATCTGAAGAATAAGTAGGAAGCCGGATCATGAAAAACTCTTTAGTCGTGTGAAAGTGCTAGCTTATCTTGACAGCAGACAATGCCACCCAGTCTGTTACATAGAAACTAATAATATCCAGGATGCGTATTTCCCTTTGAGCATCAATCTGATAAAAGTCTTAGCACAAAATTTAGCTTGACGCTACAGTGCTCTTATTTTTTAAAATGATTTTTTATTGCTTTTTTAAACAGAATACAGAAACCAGCTTGAACAGTATCTGAACTGAATCCAAGAACAAAAATGTACTATATTGCAGCTCACCAGCTCTTAAAGTGGAGGGCAACCCTGAAAAAAAAAACTTCATAAAAATGTTAATTAAAATTTTAAAGGAAAAAAAAAAAAAAAAAAAAAATATATATATATATATATATATATATATATATATATATATTTTTACTTACCAGAAATGGCTGTTGCTAGGCAGATCGTCCTAATCTGCCTCTTCTTGTTCCGCGGAGCTGTTCGGTCTTCTGCTTCTAGCGCCGTCTTTTAGTGAATGGGGCGCGGTGTGTTATGGGAACTGTGCGTTCCCCATTCACAAAGCGCTGCGCGACTCGCGCATGCGCAGTAGGAAACGGGCAGTGAAGCCAGCAAGGCTACGCTGCCCGTTTCCCTTAGGTGGAATGGCGGCGACAGGAAGCAAGACCCGAGGGACGATCGGTCTCGGGCAGCCGACATCGCAGGCACCCAGGACAGGTAAGTCTGCTTATTAAAAGTCAGCAGTTACAGTGTTTGTAGCTGCTGACTTTTAATTTTTTTTTTTCCCGGCTGGCCCTCCCCTTTAACATGTGGTGTCTGCATTCATTTTAGCTTTTCTGTTTTTTTTTTTTGTAATTGTGTTTTGTGATACAATGAAGTTATAAAAAAAGAAATTTGAAGTCCTCCTCTAGCTCTAAGACTGAGAACTGAGTGATCAAACACCGCTGATCGCTCAGTTCTCAGTGCTCTGTGAGCAGAGAGCTGGGGTCTTTGCTCTGCCCCCCCCCCATGCTCACTGGAGCACTTAGTTGTGGAGGGGGAAGGAGCGGCTGGCTCATGCTCTCAGTGGCTTGCTGAGAGTCTGAGCCAGGAGCTAGTCCAGCCTGAATTTAAGGACAACAATAACATTTGGACACATTTTAGGGGGTGTTTAGGGGTAAGCACTATAATGGACCTAACAAAATACATTAAGTGACAAGGCTAGGTGTGTATGGGCCCAGGATAGCATGCTGGGTAGGTTAGTCAAGGCAAATATGCATGAAGGACAAAAAAGGAGCAGTAAAAGCTTACAGCATGCATGAGGACAAAGAGGACATTCACAGCATATAACAATCATGGTAATTATGGAATGATGAAATAAATACAATACATTAGCAAACATTAAATACATGTGTTATGTTAAAGGATAAAACTTATCCTAATATAGTCCTTCTGCAGTACTTGTATGATGGCAGAACAGGTCTCTGGAATAATGATTCCCAGAGTCTGGGGGGAGATCCCAGACGTGAACTTGATGTCCTGGAGACTTCTCCCCGTCACCAAGTACTGCAAGGTGGCGACGAGCCTTTGCTTGGGAGAGATGGCTTGCCGCATGCAGGTGTCCTGCTTCATAATATAAGGGGACAGCAAAGCCAATAGATGGTGAAAGACAGGGTCCGTCATCCGGAGATAATTCCTGAAATCATCAGGATTATTCTCCTGGAGCTCACACAACAAAGGCATATGACAGAATTGGTCATGATTAAGCAACCAATTCTTGGTCCAAGAACTCCTCCTCCCCTGTTCCTGGACAGGACTTGGGTCAAAGCAATAACTTCAACACCAAGCCCAACAACAGCACAAACTCTACGACGAGTACGTAACCGCAACATGGCTAATAAACGAACGGCTGTTTAGAACGAACTGACAGATCACACTGAAAATCAGAAACAACCGGACAAGTACACACTGAAAATCAGAAGCGAACTATAAAAAGAACGCACTGAAAGACAGAAATGAACTGACAACACGCACTGAAGAACAGATACGAATCGACAAGCACAAACTGAAAAGCAGAAATGAACTGAAAAGCACGAGACTGAAAAGCGCGAATCGTCTTTCACCAAACTTTTTATCGGCCGTCGTACTTCTTGTAAGTCACTACGTTCATAATTGTTGGCCAACATTTGTGTGACCGTGTATATGCAAGACAAGTTGGAGCCCTTCGAACAAAAATCCATGGTTTTGTTGTCGGAAAGTCCGATCGTGTGTACAGGGTATTAGAAATTCCAAACCGTGGCTCAAGAAAGCGTACAAAAGGGCAATGGAAAAAACTAGGAGTGAACTACTATATGGCAATAGGAGGGCTAAAAAATCAGAGGTTACAACTAGAATTATAATAAAGTATTCCAACCAACATACAAAAAATTATTCAGAAATATTGGCATCTCCTATCCATGGACCCCAATGTAGGGAGATTTGTTTCACAAACACCATCTATTACATTCAAACAAGCCACCTCTACCAGAGACTATGTTGTCCAGAGTGAATTCAAGGAAGAAACTAGAGGTGACCCCTGCAAACTCAAGGGAACATATACATGTGGGGGGTGTAGCTTTTGCCAATATATATGTGTGGGCCCCCCATGCACACTTCACAGCAGTTCAAATTTCAGAGCACGACATTTTGCCTACTGTAAAACATATGGTGTGGTCTATCTGATGCTATGCGAATGTGGAGCATTCTATGTGGGAAAGACCAAGGTTGAGCTCCGTACCAAAATATCCAAACACATCCGGAGCATGAAGGGATGTAATCCAGATCTCCCATTGGGAAGACACGCAACTGCCCTACATAATGGACAGTTTCCCATAGTCAAATTCATGGTTCTTGGAACAAGCTCCTGCTCCAGAGGGAATTAAAATGGATTTTCTATATCAAAGCCACAACTTTTCCTGGCCTCAATAAGGCAGTCAATTACAAATGCTTTTTGGAGGGATTTATATCCGCAGGCATGGAAAAGTAACTCAGACATCTGTCTCACAGCTCCTACGATTTGCTTGGCACTGCTGTGCTGCGCTCCTTGGTCTTTCCACACAGCTTCTATGTTTGATGTTCATTACTACATGCCTGGGACCAGGGAAGGGCTGGCAGCCTTAGGCCTGGGGGGCAAGTCCAGTCAAGTGGCCCATAGAGCCGGTGGTGGCAAAGTGATAGATAAGGGAAAACAGGTTTTACATTATCACAAAGTTGGGGTAGTGGCAAGGAGGACAATGTGGCCCTCCAGGGCCCTTGTGGGACTTGTACCACCATGGCCTCCATGAACTAAAGTGCAAACAAGTCTCTGTAAGAATCCCTCAGAGCTGAGGACCTGACCCCCCCCCCCTGCAACTACTGAAGGACTACAAGTCCAAGCATTAACGCCTGAGATCTAAGGATGAGACCCCCCCCCCAATTAGTTACAGAGTACAAGTCCTAGCATGAACACCTGAGATCTAAGTATGTGACCCCCTTAGATCTCACAAGTTCATGCTGGGACCCGTAGTCCTTCACTTTGGGGGTCATATCCTCAAAAGTGAAGGACTAAAACAAGTACCAGAATGAACCCCTGAGATTTAAGGATGTGACCCCTTAGATCCCACGGGTTCATGCTGTGACCTGTAGTCCTTCACTAGTTGGGGGGTGTGACACATCCTCAGCTGAGGGGTTCATGCTATGACCTGTAGTCCTTCACTTGTTTAAGGGCCAGGGGGACACGTTCTGAGGGGTTTAAGCTGGGACAGTGGGACCTGCAGTCCTTCACTAGTTGGGGGGGGGGGGCAGGGGTGTGTGACACATTCTGAGCTCTGAGGGGTTCATGCTGGGACCTGTAGTCCTTCACTTTTGGGGTGTCACATCCCCAAAAGTAAGGCCTGCACAGAGAAAGACCCCGCTCCACATTTCCCTGCACAGAGAGAGACCCCGCTCCACATTTCCCTGCACAGAGAGAGACCCCGCTCCACATTTCCCTGCACAGAGAGAGACCCCGCTTCACATTTCCCTGCACAGAGAGAGACCTGCTCCACATTTCCTTACAGAGAGAGAGAGAGAGACTGCTCCAATTGTCCGCACAGAGAGACCACTCCTCCAGAAAATCGCTTGATTCCCATATCAACATAGTAAAGCCTTGTACACACCACTAGTTTTTCTTTCTGCTCAACTCTGAGTTTAATGGAAAAAAAACAGACAGCTCTGGTTGGAGCCGCTGTACTAACGATCCAATGTTAGTACAGCAATCTCCCCTGCTGTTATTTTGTGTTCTGACAGGGTGACTGCCCTGACAGTTCACTCCGGTCAGTGCTTGCAGCCAGCAGTGATTGGAAAAAAAAAAAAGACAGGCTGGCTGTATTGAAGTCAATTGATAGATCAACTTCAGTACAGCCAGCTTGTCCATACATGGATAGAAGATCAGTTGGTTTAGCAGAAATGGTGATCTGTCTATAGTGGCTTACGTCCGTATGTCTCTGTGTTTAACAAAATCCTCAAATCGTCTGTAAAGTGCTCCACTTGGGTGTAGAAATTCACTTTGAACTCCACCTTATTTCCATAGCCTCAAGGTATATAGCTCAGTCTCAGGGTATATAGCTCAGCCTCAGGGTATATAGCTCAGCCTCAGGGTATATAGCTCAGCCTCAGGGTATATAGCTCACACCACCCAAACACCAACCCCCCGTCCAGTTGCGCGGGACTAACAAATCCCCCCGCCCCCCCCCCCCCCCCTCATGCTGCCAGCATGTTGGAACCTACCCAATCCAGGCCTGGGGCTGTGGTGTCCTCTCCTTCATTTGTGCAGGCAGTGGCTCTGGTGTCTGCCTCCTCTCTGTTGCTCCAAAGCGCTAGGCATCCAATATGATTGCCTGACGCTTTGGCCAATTGGGAAACCGGTCTCACCACCTGCCTCCTGATTGGCGAGGAAGAACGTTAGTGTGAAAATAGCGAAAAATTCACTCGCTATCGTCACACAATTGGGTGGGATCAGGGCGCACTCTCTGTGCCCCGAGTCCACCCTATTTTGAAACCTAATAGAGCCTCTGGCTCTAGTCAGGTGCTTAAAAGAAAAAACCCATTGGAATCCATGCACCCGACATCCTGAAAGGGGTTGTGCGCATGGTTGGGTGGCGGCAGCAGGGATTTTGGGGGGCGGTGCCCACAATGCATGGGCTGCCACATTTGTATTGTTGCCTCACACAACAGATCAGGGGGTCTGCAACAAGTAACCTGTGGCCGACTGTGTTGCTGCTTCCAGGAAAGGGTCATTACCTTGCTCAGCTGCAGTGTCTTCCCAGCAGGGAAAAGGGAAATAATTCTTCTCTCTCAGGCTCCCTCCAACTCGGACTCACCACCTCATGATCCCCTCTCATCTCCCTCGATGTTCTTTGCAGACTCCTGGTGTTCTCTCCCCTCCCCCTGTGCATGCTGCGGGCTACAGTCAATTCCCAGGCAATCATCATTTTTCCACTGGTACTGGGGACTACATGTCCCATGATCCTCTCCTGTTCTGACTCCTCCCTCTCATTGGCTCTGGCCACTGCCAATGAGCAAAGGAAGAGAGCGGACGAAAGGCAGTGTCTGTGTGAAGAGGAGAGGGAGGGGGAGGAAATCCTCCGCAGCTGAAGGCTATCCCTTCACCTAGCCTGTCAGCGCTGCTGCCTTGTGGATCCTGTGGCGGCGGCGGCTGGTGGTATGTCCGGGGGGGGGGGCAGACATGGACTATAAAGCTGCCACCTGATGGGGTTGTACTGCCCTATCAACGGCACCAGCAGTAACACTCGGCCAACTGCGGAACTGCACATGCGATGTTCACCGCTGGCAGCACATCAGCCTTTTTCCGGGGAATCAGAGCGGCCCGGGGGGCATTTGCATCCCTGCCCCCTGGCCCAGCCCGCCTCTGCCTGGGACTCTATCTGCTCCATCATGTTAGGGCCTGTCCTGCGTTCGGGTTCATGGGTCAGTTGGATTGAGCCTCGACTCGCCCACCGATCCCCTGACAGCTCGCAATCTCTTGCGGTATTAGGGCTGTGCAGAATGGCAACGTGATTGCCCTTCCCTCCTTGCTCCATCCACACCCACCCCCCGCTGACTGCATCGAGGTGTGGCACAGGTGCATCGTGAATGCGCTGCCCATCCTCTGTGAGGAACGGCCCACTGCACTCCATCTCCTTTCTTCAGCAGTCATAGTGGACAGATGTCACCACTCGCGTGTGTCGGTGGTAACGTGATGCATGACTTCACTCTTGGATGTGGGCATGGGGTGACAGTGTGCGCCGCGCACTCAAGGGACCCACTAGGCTGGCATTAACTGAGAGCCTCCTATCTCTACACCTGGAGAGAGTCTCCAATTGATATGGGGGCAGATCTATTGGTCCAGTCAATGGCCCTATATAATAGAGGGGAGATACCATTTACCTCTATGGTGCTTGGACACACACATTGGAAATGGATACAGGACACACCTGCACTGAACTTTCAGACAACCTATGTTTCAGGTAAGCCCCAGGCTCTGCTGGATGGACTAGGATAAATATACTGCTAAGCTCTACCCTCTATGGAGGATACTCCTATACATACTATTTGTACTTTTACTTTCCTAGATGGCCATTGACCGTTGCCTATAAAAAGAGTGACATAGAAAGGACAGGACCTCCTATGAGGCTCTGGCATCAACCACTACCTCTATATTGTCCAGGAACCACACCTGAAGCTCACAGGACCACAGGTGCGGGGTCCTTGAACTTTATAAAATGCATATGTGTTTATATCAGATACATTCATTTGATTGGATGAATTGCAGCTTTTCTTGATCCGTCAAATGTGTCATAAAATAAAACTTCTCTATTTAGATCTCTCCTTGTGAACTCTTCAGGTGAGGACTAGATATACTGAGTTTCAAACTGCTTGAAAGACAACTACGGAATTCAGCATATAATATAGAAAACACAGCATACTCAGTGGCGGAACTATAGGGGTCGCTGCGATCGCCATGGCGACTGGGCCCGTTGCTGCAGGGGGCCCTGGGGGCCCCCTGTACACTTCGCTAGGAGGGGCGGCTGAGAGGAGCTCCCCGATCGCCGATTCTAAACTGTAATCGGCAATGTGCAGGGAGCTCCTCACATTAGGCTAAAGTGAAAGTCAAAGCACAGTGTGTGCTCTTTGTCTCCCCCTGCAGTGCAGTACCCGGCAGGAAGAGACAAGGTAGGAGGACTCGTTTTTTTTGTTGTTTTTTTTAATATAAGATTATCTACTGTATCTGTATGTGTGTGCATCATACATGTGTGTGTGTGTGTGTGTGTGTGTGTGTGTGCATGATGTATGTGTGTGTCTGTGTGTGCAATGCATGATGCATGTGTGTTCATGATGCATGTGTGTGTTCATGATGCATGTGTGTGTTCATGATGCATGTGTGTGTTCATGATGCATGTGTGTTCATGATGCATGTGTGTGTTCATGATGCATGTGTGTGTTCATGATGCATGTGTGTGTTCATGATGCATGTGTGTGTTCATGATGCATGTGTGTGTTCATGATGCATGTGTGTGCGCATGATGCATGTGCGTGTTCATGATGCATGTGTGTGCTCATGATGCATGTGTGTGTTCATGATGCATGTGTGTGTTCATGATGCATGTGTGTGTGTGCACGCGCATGTATGTCTGTGTGTGTGGGCATGATGTATGTGTGTGTCTGTGCATGCATGTGTGTGCAATGCATGATGCATGCATGTGTGTGTGTGTGTGTGTGTGCGCACGCATGTATGTCTGTGTGTGTGCATGATGCATGTATGTGTATGTTCGTGATGCATGTGTGTGTGCACATGTATGTCTGTGCGTGTGTGTGTGTGTGCACATGTATGTCTGTGTTCATGATGCATGTGTGTGTGTGTGCACTTGTATGTCTGTGTGTGTGCATGATGTATGTGTGTGTCTGTGCATGCATGTGTGTGCAATGCATGATGCATGTGTGTGTGTGTGCGCACGCATGTATGTCTGTGTGTGTGCACGATGCATGTATGTCTGTCTGTGTGTGTGTGTGCGTGCATATATGTATGTGTGTGTGCATGTATGTGAGAGTGCATGTATGTGAATGTGCATGTGTTTATCAGTGGCGGTGCGTCCAAAAGGGCGCACAGGTGCCACCCCCTCTCTCCAGCCACTCCCTCTATGACAAATGGATAGATTCATGCATAGCATGATTCTATCCATGGCCCCTGCTGCCACCCCCATATTTAGGTTCCTTTATATGCAGCCACCCACTTGTGACCGGGCCCTGGTGTTCTGCCATCGGGCTCGGAGAAAAGAGCTTTGTCCGGAGGTCGGGGGGGGGGGGGCCCTCCATGGTTTCTTGCATCGGGGCCCTGAGCGTTCTAGTTACGCCACTGAGCATACTCTAAGGTATATTTATGCACTGGTCATATGCAATGCTGTATTTGATTGGAGCCCTTCTTTGGTGTCGCATTTGCACATTTAATTCAAACTTGATATACTGCATACTATCAAATATCCCCTTTTTCATCTGCAGTGACACCACCGTGTCCCGGTTTGCATGTATGTGGTTCCGCGACACACCTGCACTGATCAGACTTTCCCTGGCTGTTTCTTTTCTGCACTCTATCTTTTAACATTCATATTGGCCAATTTCAGCACAGCTCTTTGGCCTCTTAAATTGTGTCATAGGCATGTGAGTACTCCAACAACTATGGATCCTCCTCCCCCTGCTATATTGCCATTTTATGTTTGACAGATGCATAATGTATGATTCTATATTTTCTAGATTATAAAATTGTACTTTATTGCATATCAGACTATCCCTGAAGGAGTAAAGCTACTCCTACGTAATGTGTAGGAATCACAATTGCAATCATATTCATTGTGCACACGCACTGTGTCTATGACATGTAAATTATATTTATGTTGTTCAACACTTCTCTAAATATTTGAACTTTTTTATATACTTGTATGTGAATAATTTTTGTTATTATTAAACTTTCACTTTGAATTATTGTGTCTCACAATCTGTGCCTTTTAAAGTCCCACCCTAAGTGGAAAACAACATTCTTGTTGAATAGAGGGATGTTGGCCTCCCAGATCCATTATATCTCCATTTTTTTGATATTAGAGAACTTAAAGTGATTGTAAACGATCACCTTGTAAAACAACCCATTCAGTTTAAAATAGAAAGAAAGGCAAAACATGTGTAAAGTTATAAAAAAAACATTTTATATACCCTTTTCTCCTTTTTTGTAAGTGATCACATTCCCTCTGTTCTCAGCTGCATAAGGGCTGGGGGTGAGGAGAAGCAACAGCACGCTGATCTTCCCAGTGAATGGTTGTGCAGGGAGGGCATGTCAGGACATGTCTGATCATTGAAAGAGAGCAATCTAAGTTCCCAGCACAGCTAAAGAACTGTTCCCTCCTGTTTAGTGTGGTAAGTTGTTAATAGGAAAGCAAAGGGACTGGCAGGAACACCAGGTATTTTACACAAAGAGAGCAGGATATTTTCTCATACAAGTACATGGTACAGCAGACACATATCAGGAATATGAAATGTTGGGGTAACAAACACTTCAATGAAATGTCACTTTGTGGCATTTCAATCAAGTTTGTTTGGAAAAAAAAACTAAAAATTGCAATGCACTGAGATCAGCTCATTGGCACTGCTGCCACCCTACTGCACACCAATGGCTATGTTCTAGTGCCATTGCTGGTGTGAATGGACCCCAACAGGGACACAGATAGAAATTTGACGTGTTCCAGCTCTCTCCTTTTTAATCTCTGCCTGTGTCATTATTGGGGCGTTCCCTTCACTTCCTGTCTGGCAAAACATTGTCAGTAGAACAGGAAGTTAGGAAGATCTAATGGTGTCCAATTAGCAGTAAAAACCTGAAAGGCTTCTAACCTTTCCACACTAAGCACACACTACTTTCCACACTCTAAGCAAAACTAAAAAAAGTTTTAACCGAACAAACACTTTAAATATATTTTTTTAACAGAAAAGGAATTTATGAGGTCATTCTATCATACAAAACGTATTTAGCAGATTTGTTAAGGCCATAAGCGTTTCTACGTCACTCACCAGACTGTAAAATCCAGTTTTGCTTTCTCTTCAATGGAGCAGAAGTTCCAGCAGTATTTAAGGCTTCCACCCTACATTCTTCTGGTGTTCCCGGAACGGCATGATATTATGACCTGTTTTAGTTCTCGGTGTGCCCTGCTAATGTATAAAAAAAGTAGACGGCCCTTTGTACCAGCTGTGCACCGAGTAGGGGAGGGGAGCTGAGTGGATTTAGGAAAGAACAAGCTCAGCGTTTCCTCTCTATATATTTATACTGTTTTTCGCTTTCTGATAAATCAGGGATCACGGAGCAGAGACAATAAAAAGAAGAATTAGAAAGGCTTATTGGCTACTGTTAGCGGTGCCAGCGGAGGGACATTCAGCTTAATCCGACCAAAAATTCCATGCTAATTCTGAATATAAACTCCCAAATAAAAGAAACCTTCATTTGCAGTAATTGAGCCAATGCCTGATGGGCAATGTTAGCGCACGAAGCAAATGATTGTCACCCTTCCCACTACCTTTTCTTTTAATTAGCATACGATTAGTGTTAATTCCTTTAATTAAACTCAACTATTATTAATTAAAGGTTACTGATTTGTCTAAACTTTCCATTTTTTTTCCTGTTTTATTTTTTAACTCATGACCTCTCTTTCTCTGCTGCTGTGGTGAGTCTCTAGAAGCAGTTGTTACTGCAAATATTTCTCCAGATGCTGCTGTTCCTGAGAATGTGGTAGGGCAGGGGTTGTATGGTAGGGGTGTCATCACGTCCTCCTTGTTTCCCTTCTTGTTGGGCGCCAAGCTAGGGTCACATGAGAGGCCTGCCCCGGGTGGGTTCCTCTGAGCTACGCTAGGAAATTTGAACAGGGTTACTTGTCTTGCACATGCGGTACCTTAGCTTGAACAGATGACTGATATCTAATGAACACTCCCAATGTAATTATACACCACTATGGTCACTTGTGCATTTAGGAGGGACACGCAGAGCCAATGCCCTCCCCACCTGTCTAGCGCATCATCGCTACCTCACTCCCAGTAACCGTATGGAGCCCCACTGTGCACCTAGTGCAGACTCCATTTGTATACTTCAAGGAAGGGTTAAGTTACTTCACTTAACCCTTCCTCTTTCATACCTGTGTACAGGCATGCTATGGGAGATGGACCTGCTCAAGAAGAGTGCCAACAACTCCTGTTAGAAGATATCCCACCAGTCACTTGTACACACTTACAATAGGCTGCTAGAGAAACCTTTTGTTACCTTTGGTGACGACTTGTACCTTTACACTGTATGAATTCTCATGTCGTTATTTTCATACGCCAATGTGCTTAGTGACCTGAGCTGTAGACTATATGTGCGTAATCTGAGTAATTTCAAACCAGACAAAGGCAACATTTCAAAGCTTTCCAGATGAATAAGTTAACACAACAGTACAACATAAAGTGCCTTCTTTCCCTAACATCCCTAGTCCCTAACTTAGGCTTGTAGCTGCCCCAGCATACCTGCTCAGGAAATAATCCATCTTTGCCGAAGTACATAGTGGTAGTATCCAGAATTGACAACTTCAGAGCGGACTGCAAGTTCCAGCAGTTCCTCCAGGCTGTAACAGTCCCGAGGGCAGATGTACACTCATGGTCACTCCAGGGTGCTCTTGCTCCCTCTTGTTTTTTTTTTTTATCTTTTTTTCTGGTCTGGGTCCCTGTCCCTTTTTTATAACACAAAGAACCAGGGGAATATAATTAACACTCCTGGCTGGGGCAGCATAAACTCCAACTGCCTACAAGCAGAACTGATTGGCAGCTGCCAAAAGAGATTAGAAGCGGACATTTGAAGGGAAAATCAACAACCAATAGGATTGCTGGATTACATTTTATATAGCCTTCTCATCTGGGTCCTATCGGCAGTTTTGATCTTCATTCAAGCTCTCATCTTTCCTCAACCTTGACTTTATTGCTACCAATCTTTGTAGGTGGATAGTATTTCTGTTGGTAATCTGGTGGTATTATTCCGATGACTGGTGCTCGAGACTTGAAGACAAGAGCAGGTGGTGTTGGTAAATTTTAACTTTGGTTTATTGGTCTGTTATTATAATGGATTTTATGGATTTTATCTGTCTTAGACCTTAATAAAGGGCTGAGGCCACCTTTTTGGTCTCCTGCTCTATTATTTGTTTATCAGCTTGTTATTGTTTTGGTTTATGGTATTGGGGTGGTTGTTTGTGTGGTTGCACAATCCATTGAGTGTCAATGGCATCTAGAGCTGCTCGTTATCACATGTGGAAATCTACTATAGAATAGACATGGGATCCGTCAAAAAATACGTTTCGTTTCGTTCCGTTTTATTTCGTATCCAAAAAAATTCGTAATTCGGGTTTCGTATACGGAATTTAATTCGGATTCGTACGAAATACGGATTTCGTACGAATCGTAAGAATCGTTAATTTGGTTAACGAATAGCGACACTCTACGAATAATATCCGAAAACGTATTAAGGTTGCATAACAACAGTCTATTGTGTGTGTGTACTGTGTAGACAATAGCTCTGCCTATGCCTAACGTTATTCTAATGGATTTGTAAATTCGTTACTTTTTTTGGTTTGTTGATTGGTCATTTTACATGTCTCTCTTTCTCTTACAATGGCGCTGTCTAACGTGCTTCGAATGTATTCGTACATTCGTAACTTTTTTTTTGGTTTGTTGATTCGTAATTTTCCGTGTCTCTTAAAATGGCGCTGCTTATTCTTAACGTGCTTCGAATGGATTCTTAAATTCGTTACTTTTTATTGTTTGTTGATTTGTCATTTTACGTGTCTCTCTCACAATGGCCCTGTCTAACGTGCCTCGAATGGATTCGTACATTCTTAACTTTTTTTGTTTTTGTTTGTTCAGTCGTCATTTTTCGTGTCTCTACAATGGTGCTGCCTAACGTGCTTCGAATGGATTCTTAAATTCGTTACTTTTCTTTGTTTGTTGATCTGTCATTTTACGTGTCTCTCTCTCACAATTGCGCTGTGACTGTCTAACGTCCTTCGAATGGATTCGTAACTTTTTTTATTTGTTTGTTGATTCGTCATTTTACGTGTCTCTCTGACTCTCTCACAATGGCGCTGTCTAACGTGCTTCGAATGGATTCTCAAATTCGTTATTTTTTTTGGTTTGTTGATTTGTCATTTTACGCGTCTCTCTCTCACAATAGCGATGTCTAACGTGCTTCGAATGGATTCGTAACTTTTTTTTTTTTTTTGGTTTACTGATTCGTCATTTTACGTGTCTCTCACTCTCTCACAATGGCGCTGGCTAACGCGCTTCGAATGGATTCGTACATTCGTAACTTTTTTCTTTTTGGTCGTTGATTCGTAAATTTACATGTCTGACACAGTGGCGCTGCGGCGCTGCATGCGTCGAATGGATTCGTACTTTTCTAATACATCGCTGTTATTCGTAACTATTCGAAATCTCGTTTATTCTTTACTTTCGTTTTTGACATGTACCTATAGTCTCCGCCCCTGGATGTAGTTTTGAGAGGCCGGCCCCTGGATGTAATTTAGAGAGACCGTGTGACTCCGTGTGACTGTAGTGTAGTGAGGGAGGAACAGAGAGAGAGCAGAGCAGAGAGCAGAGCAGAGACTGAGAGCAGAGAGAGTGGTATTGTTGGAGTTGTGGTTGTTGTTTTTGTGTGGACTGAATTTGTGATTTGTGTGGAATTAGAATGTCTGGGAGTGAGAATGTATGTGTGAGTGAGAGTGTTGGTTTGAAAGTTGTTGTTGTGAGTGAGAGTGGAGAGGACTCAGGGGATCGGATGAGTGGAGGGGAGCGCCGGATGAGTGGAGGGGATCGGATGAGTGGAGGGGAGCGCCGGATGAGTGGAGGGGATCGGATGAGTGGAGGGGATCGGATGAGTGGAGGGGATCGGATGAGTGGAGGGGAGAAGAGTGGAGGAGAGAGGAGTGGAGGGTCAGGGGGTGGAGGGGAGCACAGGAGTGGAGGGGACTGGAGTGGGGGTGAGAGGAGGATCAGTGGGGGGTTGAGGAGAGAGGAGGGAAGAGTAGAGAAGAGGAAGCATAGTAGAGAGGACAGGGAGAGGAAGCGTAGTAGGGGGGACAGGGAGAGGAAGCGCGGAGGGGACAGGGAGAGGAAGCGCGGAGGGGACAGGGAGAGGAAGCGCGGAGGGGAGAGGAGGCGTGAAGAGGAGATGAAGAGTGGAAGGGAGCATGGCCATGGAAGTGGAGTGGAGCGGGAGCGGGAGCATGGCCAAAAAAAGAGGCGTATGCCCCCCCCCATATCAGAAGATGAAATGTCTGACACCGGCGACCACCAGCGAACCAAACACAAGCAGCAGCAGAAGACGATGACGTCATCAACAAGGGGGCCAGTCTTTACCCCCAGGAAAACGCTGCTCTGGTGGCTGCTGTTATGAGGGACAAGGCCACATTGTTCAGCCTCAACGTCCCTACTGCCCAGAAGACAGCAGCCTGGGATCGAGTCCGGGACTCTGTGAATGCCCTGTCCAAGGTTCGCAGGACCACCGCTGGTGTCAGGCACAGGTAATAATTATTCAAATTTTATATCACTCTTAGAACACACCCCATATTTGTTAAAAACACACACAGTAGGCTTTGAGTAATAAACTGATTTGAACGTAACACAAATATATTTAATATATTTATTTGACACAGACAGACACAGAAAAGTAACATGTAAAATAAAAATAATATTAACGTGTGTATATTTACTAAATATACTATTTTCATTTGCAGATTTTATGATTGTCGGGCCTCTGTCCATAAAAAAATTGAGAGGCAGGCCACTGGAGGCAAGACTGTCTTATTTAGACAGTGGGAGGCAGAGCTTAAGGATGGCCTCCTACTTCACGAAGATGCCCCGCCCCCTGGAGTGAGCACTGCCAGTGCCAGATCCGCCGCCAAGCACCAGAGACTGAGAGCTGGTGAGTAAAATAAAATCTATCATTATATATTGCAGTTATATGGTTGTTGTTTGCAGCTCACTATATTTTTTATGACTGCGGCATGTGAGACTTACGTTTTGCTTTACATTCATGTTTTCCAGATCGATCAATGTCATCATCCGTGGAGGAGGGAACAGGAACAGCTGCTTCTGCTTCATGCCCCCCTCGATATTCTGGCAGTGGTGAGTACCTACTACCTACCTAACCAACACAAAGCAAACATAATAACAAACATCTATTTATTGTATTTAACCACTTCAGCCCCCGATGATTTTCCCCCCTTCCTTACCAGAGCACTTTTTGCGATTCGGCACTGCGTCGCTTTAAGTGACAATTGCGCGGTCGTGCGACGTGGCTCCCAAACAAAATTGGCGTATTTTTTTGAACAGAAATAGGGTGGTATTTGGTGGTATTTATTTGATCACCTTTGCGGTTTTTATTTTTTGTGCTATAAACAAAAAAAGAGCAACAATTTTTAAAAAAAAAAATCAATATTTTTTACTTTGTCATAAAAATTATCCCCCAAAAATATAAAAATAAATATTTTTTTTCCTCAGTTTAGGCCGATACGTAAAATTACGTATTCTTCTACATATTTTTGGTCAAAAAAATTACGTTAAGTGTATATTAATAATTGGTTCGCGTGATCACGGACATATGTACGCAAATGATCATGTACAGATGACTGTGTGCAGGTGATCACGGACATATGTGTGCAGATAATCATTGACACATGTTATTTTACCGGGACATATGTGAGGGACATGTGTTTTTATTATTTTGGGACATGTGTTTTTATTAGGGGACATGTGTGTTTTGGGGACATGTGTGGGGACATGTGTGTTTACACTGTGGGGACACTACACTGGTGATCAGTGAGTAAAAAGCTGTAAAAACAGCTAATACTCACTGATCACCAGCCGGCTGGAGTGATCCGCTCTCCTCTCCTCACCAACGACTTCCGTGTGAGGAGAGGAGAGCCGATTGCCTAGCAAACGGCTGTTTGTTTACATCACATGACGGCTGTGATTCGACACGGCCGTCATGTGATCAGGAGGGCCAATCACCGACCCCTCCTGCCGATCCGAGATGCGCCGTGTCCGGGTGACACGGCCGCATCGGGATCGCGCCACTGCGCTGGCACGCGCGCGATCCCTCTACTTCAGAAGGACGTTCCAGAACGTCAGATCAGAAGTAGACGGCTCCCACCCGGCCGTCTATGTACAGTGGCCGGGTGGGAAGTAGTTAAGTACCGTAGTTTATCGCGATTCCAAGAGCGTTTGCAATTTTAAACCATAACATGTTCGATATCTATCTATTTTACTTGGAGTAACATCGACTATCGCAATATCCCCAAAAATTGGGCTAAATACATTTACTGTAAAAAAAAATGTTTTTAATTCAGTTAATTTCTCACCTAAAATTGCTTTTGAAAGGCCGCTGTGCAAATACACACACAGTGCACATATATATATATATAATTATAATGTTTGTGGTTCTCAGTAATTTTCTAGAAAAAAGTTTTGATTTTAAATTGTAAACAATAACTGTCATAAATAGGCTTGGTCCAGAAGTGGTTACCATAACTCTTTATTCTATCTTAACAGAAAGCCTGAGCTGCCATATCCCAGACCCTCCAGCATCAGCTCCTTCTGCCAGGAAGCAACGCCCCATTTCTCCTCAACGTAAGTACTAGAATACGCAAGCTGCCAATATAAAGAAAAAAGGACACAAGGCACCATCATCCACACTAAGTTCACAAACACATAAAAAAAGCTACAACCATCCATTTTTAAGTTCATACACACAGCACACACCCCAAACTAGGGGTCTACCGATTAATGGTGGCCCCTTTTTTTGTAATTATCGTTGACAAACTTACCAATATAGTGCTTCAAGGTGTTGTACTCGGGTGATGCTTGCAGCGGCAGACATCACCCGTCCGGTGCCGTTTTTTTAACAACCAATGTGGCTAAGCACTAGCAGCCGCTTGTCTGTTATTACAAACAGTTGGAGGGGAAGTCCTCCCCAGAAGTGCAGTCGCTGTAAATCTGAGGAGAAACTCTGAATTGAGGGGAAGCTCTGCTGATTTTATCTTCCAATCGTGTACAAACAAACATTCTGTTTTTTTTCCCTTGCATGACTGTCCCCCTCAGATCTACAGCGACTGCACTTCCAAGTGCACTTGTAGTGGAAAGTGTATTTTCCTTTAGTAAATAGACCCCACTGTTAGTATTGTAACCTATAATTGTTTATTCTATTACTACAATATTTGGAAATGCATCTGATCTTAGTATCTGAACGCCACTACAATCAGACAGCCACCAGTAACAGTAAGTTAGTAACTAGGGTGGAACTTAGAAGAGTAGTGAAAATAAATTATTTGCTATATATTATAAAGAGAAAAACAAACCTATTTTTATTGAAAGCGTTTGTTTAAAAAAAAAAAAGAAACCTGTTCCCTTAAAAACTTAAGGAAGGACCACCCGCCGCAGTTATATGTCGGCTGTTTGAAGAGGACCACCATTGTTATGGCAGCAGATAGCTGCCATAACCCCGGTATCTTCTTCAGCGGGCGGTCCTCTTTCAGATAAAATTGGTTACTGCGGCGGACTTGCCGCAAGTTCACTTTTATCAGGGGCCAAAGAGGCGGTGGAGACGATCAGGTCCACTTCTGCCCTCCAATCTTAAAGGGTTTTTTTTTTGGGTGGGGGAGAAGAATATGACATTTCTTTTTATATTAATTTTTTATTGTATTTTTGTGTAGATAATATATGAGATCTGAGGTCTTTTTGACCCCAGATTTCACATTAAAGAGGACCTGTCTTTGTTTTTTTTCTATTACAAAGGATGTTTACAATACATTCCTTGTAATAGGAATATATGTATATGTTACACAAATAGTATTTATTTTTTAAAGGACAATGTCAAAATAAAAAGGAATAAAATATGTTTTTATTATAATCTCTAGAAATCAATTTCTTTGAATGCTAGCATCAACATTGGCTATCTCGTCTATTTCAGATCAACAAGAAGACCTGTCAGACGGGATTTCGCTCCGGGATGAGACCGAGCTGACCCCTTTGGCCCAGAAGCAGACTCTAGGGCCACAGGAAGCTGCCCCCCCTGTACGTCCTCCACTGCCTCACCCTCCAGAGGAGCAGCCAGTGCCGCAGTTGCCACCACCAACACCGAGTCAGACAACTGTCCTGCTGACAGAGATGCGGAGGCTGGCCAAAGCCAACAAAAAAAATGCAGAGGGAGAATCGTAGGTTGAACCGGACCCTCCACCGTGCCATCAGAAACCACACTGATGATATGGAAAGGATGTGGGTCCGGTTCAACCTACAACAGAACCAGGCAATGGAGCATTGCAAATTATGTTTGCTGGAAGCAATTTCCAGACACAATGCTCCATTGCCTGGTACTAGCTCTACCACCACCATGAGCAGCCGAGAAGCCTCTCCATCATGATGAAACCAGCATCCACTGCGTGCTCCAGGACCATAGCTATTTTGTTTGTTTGTTCTGTTCAAATCTAATATATTATTTTATACTTTTATTTTGTGTGTAAAAATAAAGTTGTTTTGAAGTAATAAAACCAGCAGTCTTTAGTGCTTGATTTTGTTGAGGGAGGTGTTTATGTTTACAGCACACTAGACACATAGACACACTGTGATAAGCCACATTGACACAGAAATAAAAAGTTCCCTCCTCCGCCTGCTCCGCAACTCAAAAGGAGTGTTGCAAAGCGAGCTATACATTCTGTCCCCCACCCCATCCCATTCCCCATCCAAGGTAGCCAGGCAGACATATAGGACAGAATAAGGTGACAGACACTACTGTACAACTGAACATAGAAATGTTTATTAGGTCTCTCTAAAGCATAAAGCAACTCCAACAATAAATTATTAATAACTTAACTTAACAGTAGTTAGTTCCCTTCTGCAATGGCAGAAAACAAAAACACTCCCCTTCCCCCACCCAAACATATTGGGGCACATCAGGGCATATTGGGGCACATCAGGGCATACTGGGGCACATGGCATATTATTGGGGCACATTGGGGAACATCAGGCCACAGCGTTTACCAGCTTGTGGATTAGTATAATTACATTTGGCACATCGAACAACAATTGAATGGGTATAAATATTTTTTGGGCATTTAAGAAACTTTGATTGTGGGGAGGGACAGGGTCCAACTAAAGAGTCTAAGACCAAGAGGCCATCTCTGCTGCAGAGTGCAGACAGTCAGTCAGTGAGTTCAAGGAATGTCCAGAGTAAGGGAGGGGTACCCCAGCTTTGGCAAATTTATTTTCAAAAATGCTAACTGCTCCATTAGCTGGGGGGACAACTGTGATCTTTGGGGTGACAGGATGTTTCCCGTCACAGAAAACACCCGCTCACTCTGGACACTTGTTGGAGGGCAGGACAGTAGCTCCTTGGCAATATCTGCGAGGGCAGGCCACTCCTCGCTCTTCTCCTGCCAAAAAGACATAGGATCTGTGGTGGGGTGCACTGGTGGGGATGACAAATATGTCATGACAACCTCCTTTGATGAAATGCGTTTCCTGGGGCGCACTATGCTGCTGGAGGTTCCCATTAGGGTGTCAAATGCCTCAGTCAAGACGGAAGAAGATGCTCCGCGACCGCTGGCAGGAGCTCTGCTGCTCACTTCAGAATCAGTAGATGCTGTTGCATGGGAGAGGGGGTTTTCAATATCTTCTTCCTCCTCTTCCTCCTCTCCCAGCTCTTGCGGCCTTACCATCTGCCTTTCCCTCTGACGCACCCTGTCAATCAGTCTGTCCCGCCATGTTGTGAGAGCACTGCACTGCACAGCCATTTTGCCCTTGCAACGAGGGTCACACATGGCAGCCAGCATCAGTTCTGGGCAAGAGGCGGTCAAATCCTGCGTGCGCCTGCCCAATTCCAAGAGAAATGTCTTGAGCAGAGCCAACACATCAGGTTGAGGGACACCACCAGGCAAAGGTTCCTGAGCTGACATGAACCGCTCCAATTTAGTCTGAAGATGGTTAAAAAGCGGCAGCACATTAGCAATGCTGGCATCCTCGCGGCTCAGATGTTCTGTCACAGAGAGGAATGGTTTGAGGACTGCCACAATCTGCCCAATTATGGCCCAGTCCTCCCTGCCTAAAGGTCTCTCTATGCCGATATTATGTTCGCAGGCCATGGCATGGAGAGCCTTCTGCTGCTCAAGGATGCGTTCCAGCATTGCTAGGGTTGAATTCCACCTAGTCCCCACATCCTGTTTTAGGCAGTGTTCTGGAAGGCCTGCCTTCCTCTGTTCCAACCTGAGGAGGTGGCTGTCCCTCACACTTCGATGGAAGTGGCCAGCCATCTTCCGGCAAGAGTCCACCACTTTGGACAGCCTTCCATCGCCGCCAGAATTAGCCTCCACCAATCGGAAGCTTTCGGTTACCACCTGGTGGAGAAGGTGGGCTGAGCAGCGCACACCCACAAATCTGCCATCCCTTACAGCCTTCACCATGTTGCTGCCTCCGTCTGTCACAATATAGCCAATCCTGTAGCTGTTGCTGTCAGTGTCTGCCTGAAACCACTGCAACAACATTTTCTGCAGGGCTTGCAGGATATTTTGCGCTGTATGCTTCTCATCAAGCACCTCAGCGTGCAGCAGAAAAGAACGGTGCCCCTCTTTGACAAGTGCTGATGACGAGGATCCAGATGACACCTTGCCCTGCCACCAATGTGCCGTCAGGGACAGGAAGGCGTGTCGGGCACTAGATGCACTCCACAGGTCAGTGGTCAGGTGCACTGCCTGTCCACCTGCCTTTCTAATCTCGTCCTTCAGCACCCCAACACAAGACCTGTATAAGGCTGGCACCACAGTTTGGCTAAAGGTCTTTCGTGATGGCACACGGTACTGTGGTGCAACAGCCTGCATCAACTGCCTGAAGGGCTCACCTTCTACCATATTGAATGGTGCTCCTCCAACTGCAATAAGCTGGCCGATCAGGCGTGTAATCTTCCTAACCTGTGCCTGAGACATTCCTTTTGTACTGTGAAAGCCACCAAAATCTTCCAGGGTGGCCTGGTGGCTGGTATGGGTTGGATGTGGGGTGGTGGTGCTGGTACTTATGGTGGTGGCTGTGGTGGTGCCACTATTGGTATTGGTTCCTCTTTTGGTGTTTGGAGGGGACACAATTTTCTCCCCTAACAGCACAGCCTGGTGGTGCACACGCATGTGCTGGTTCATCCCGCTGTTGCTGAGATGCCCTATGTCTCGGCCCCGGCTGATGTCCTTGCCACAATGCTTGCATTTGGCCTTCTGACCAACGCCAATTTTGGTGAAATGCAGCCAAACGCTGGAACGGCAGCCAGCACCAATGACACTGCCCGCAGTGCCTGGTGATGGACTCACATCCACTGCAGTGGTTGGACTGTCTTTCTGAGGTTCAGCAGGAGGAGCAGGATGAAGAAGAGAATGAGATCGGAACATCACGGGTATTTTGGGTGCTGTTGCTGTGGTTGCATTGGCCGATGATGCTGGAGGCTTTGAAATAACGGCAGGGGACTTATAAGGGGAGAAAAGTAGTGGGGAGTCAGGGGAGATATATTCTCCTGGGCTGTCGCTGGGGCCAACATGGGTAGATGCCGATGCCGATGGTTGGTAATCAAAGTTCTCCATGTGAAAACTTGTTTCCATCTCTTTCTCTTCTTCTACATTGCCAGGGGAAGACTGATGATCTTTACAATGTGTTGTAAGCTGACTCTCCTCAGGCTCCTGCTTGCTTATCTCGAAGCTCCCTGGAGTGCTGATAGTGATAACATCATCATCATGAGCTTGTTCAGCCTGGGCCTTCTCACATGTTTCATGCAGCATGCTGTCCAAGATCTCCATCTTTGGCTGCACAAAGGTGTGTGCACTGGGAAGTTTCCCTTTGGTCTGCCCTCGTCCTCTTCCATAAAAGGTACGAGTGGGCATGCTAGTGCTACCAGCAGCAGTACTTGTACAAGGTAAGTCCTCCTGGAACAGCTGGCGACGTGATGTCTGCGGTTTGGCAGGCTCTTTCACTCCTCCTGGTCGCCTCAACTTCATGGGAGGTGAGCTGAGCTCAGGGGGCGCAGAGACAGAACGTCCCACCTGCTGCTGTTCTACTTTACGCCGGCTCGAAGCTCTTCCTCTCCCAGCAGCAGCACTCTTTCTACCTTGATCTCCTTGTTTGCTGCTCATTTTGCCTTCCAAGTCAAAAAAAGACAAAAAAAAAAGATGAGCAGACTAAAACAAAAATCTGGAGCAAAAGAAGAAATCCAATAGCAAAATAAGCTATCAAGGATAATAATCTTGCAGACTCGAACAGATATCAGGGCAAATGAATATCAAAAATCCAAGGATCGCAACGATATTTGAGCAGATGCACTGGCACAAATAGTTGACTGTATGATCAGCTCCACAAAGAGAAGTCATATGATCAGGGCGTGCCCTCTGCCCTGCCCTGTAGGCCTCAGCATCACAAGAAAACCTCTGATGTGATTGGTCAACCAACAGTCACATGTTTCTGTAGTAAAGAAATTTGGACCAACAAAGAATTCGTTATTATTCGTACACTGTCGATATTCGTTATACTGAATATCGAATCCATTCAAATCATTCGTTATATCCGCTATAATAATTTATTTTGTATTAGTTGAAATTAGATATTATTTGGTAGTTGGAGCCGAAATTCTAATCATTCGTTATATCCGCTATAATAATTTCTTTCGTATTAGTTGAAAATTAGAAATTCGATATATTTGGTAGTTGAATTCGAATAGTTTGGAGCCGAATTTCGAATCACTCGTTATATCCGCTATAATAATTTCTTTAGTATTAGTTGAAATTGAAATTCGATATATTTGGTAGTTGAATTCGAATAGTTTGGAGCCGAATTTCGAATCACTCGTTATATCCGCTATAATAATTTCTTTAGTATTAGTTGAAATTGAAATTTGATATATTTGGTAGTTGAATTCGATTAGTTTGGAGCCGAATTTCGAATCACTCGTTATATCCGCTATAATAATTTCTTTAGTATTAGTTGAAATTGAAATTCGATATATTTGGTAGTTGAATTCGAATAGTTTGGAGCCGAATTTCGAATCACTCGTTATATCCGCTATAATAATTTCTTTAGTATTAGTTGAAATTGAAATTCGATATATTTGGTAGTTGCCGGATTCGAATAAATTTAGAATAATTTGGATCCGAAATTCGTAAACGGAATTTCGTATTCCGTACAGAATTCGTATCCAAAAAAATTCGTAATTCGGTTCCGTACGAATGTACGAATTTCGAAAAATTCGTACGAATTTACGATTCGTACGAAACTAACCGCACATGTCTACTATAGAAAAGAGTGACGTATATTGCCATTAGGGTTGAGTGTGTGCGTTGACATTCCAGGCAGATATCTCCCTATTGCAGATCATTTTTTGTAAGGCAAATATGGAAAAATGCATGTGAATATTTTGTTTCTTATATACAGGCAGCAGGTGGCGACGTTGGTTGGTTCCTTATCACTTTTTTCTCCTTAACCACTTCACCTCCAGAAGATTTACCCACCTTCATGTCCAGGCCATTTTTTGCGATGCGGCACTGCATTACTTTAACTGACAATTGCGCGGTCATGCAATCCTGTACCCAAATAAAGATGAAAAAGGGGTTTTGTCTGAGGATCAAAGCACCACATCCTAAAAGTTTCAAAATATATGAAAGAAACTAATTTGGGGACTTTGCCAGACACAAACAATATACCACATCATGATTTAAAATCCATATAAAAATTTTTGTTTAGAACATTTTTTAAATACTTAAAGCGGTTCTGCACACACTTTTTTTAGTAACTCTCATTGCCTTCCAAATCTGGCAAAGAGTACTAAATGGCCGTTTTTTTTTTTTTTTTTTTTTTACTTGCCTTGTAATTGCTGCCGGTCTTTCCTCTGTCTCTGCGGGGGTGGGTGGGGTCTGTGCGGGGATCCTCGTCATGCCGCACTGTCTCCTGGGATCTGGTGTCATTCATCCCAGGTCAGTGCGGCCATCGAGCCGAAATCTCACGAGATTTGCGGACATCGTGCCGAGATTTGCGGACATCGTGCCGAAATCTCGCAAGATTTTGGGCGATGTCCGGAAATCTCGCGAGATTTCGTCTCGATGGCCTCAAATCTTGCGAGATTTCAGATGGGATTTGCGGACATGCTCCTTGTAACAAGGAAGTGACTGCTTGTGTGCTTCAAATGCCTACAAGCAAGATGACATCAGCCGGGAATGATTTTTCAAACTATGGATTAGATGGAAAAACGGACCTGGATAACAAGCATCATCACTGCAAGTGAGTATGATGTTAGCAAGACATGATTTGTATACATTAATGAAAAAAAAAAAGTCAGTGCAGAACCGCTTTAATAAAGAAGAAATTTAGAATGAAGATCACATGCGATACAGGTATATTGTACAGCAATTATTGCTCAACATGTTTCACCAAAAGATGGCTTCTTCAGGAGACTTTTTTATTACTGTACAAGATATTAACTGTAGTTGTTTAGAAACAATATAACATAGGGCTATGTGACCCTGTTTATTATACATAGTTCATTCATATGCATCAGAATTGCAATGGATCGTTATGAGACTGCTCTTACCCCAGAGATGTCACTAGATATGTATATGTCAGTGCAGGAGCCACAAAGTTACTGTCATAGGAATATGTAGTGTATGTCCCCATATTGGACGTCTACAAAAAATATCAAATAATATGTTGAATAAAACCATAGGGGATCCATATCAAAGCTACTGAGATGATGAACTGACACAGACCTATATCAAAGGGCTGATCTGAAGAGAAAAAAACTATACAGACAGTCATTGATGCTGCAGGGTAATGGGTTGATTTGAGTCATATCACTGACTGTCTGTATTGTTTGTCAGGGTGTACAATTCATATCTCCGAAGACATTGTCTTTCTTGTTCCCTACTGCGACATGACAGGTGAACATTTGTTATATTTATATCCTAATTCGGGGATATACCATGAGCATTGATTTGGATTTTAAATTAAAAAAGTCTCCTGAAGAAGCCGTCTTTTGGCGAAACATGTTGAGCAATAATCACTGTACCATATACCTGGATCTCATGTGATCTTCATTCTAAATTTCTTCTTTATTAGGTAATTTAAAAATGTTCTAAATGTAAATTTTGATATGGATTTTAAATCATGATGTAGTATATTGTTTGTGTCTGGCACCTTAAAAATCCCCAAATTAGTTTCTTTCATATATTTTGTACCCAAATAAAGTTTATGTCCTTTCTTCCCCACAAATGGAGCTTTCTTTTCATGGTAATTGATCCCCTCTGCGTTTTTTTTTTAATTTTTTTATTTTTTTGCGTGGTAAACAAAAAAGACCGAAAATTTTGAAAAAAATAATATTTTTTACTTTCTACTATAAAACATATCCCGTAAAAATGTTGAAAAAAATAAAATTTCTTCATAAATTTAGGCCAATATGCATTCTGCTACATATTTCTGGGCAAAAAGAAATTCCAGTAAGCGTATATTGATTGGTTTGTGCAAAATTTATAGCGTCTACTTTTTTTTTTTACTAGTAATGGTGGTGATCAGCGACTTATAGCAGGACTGCAATATTGAGGCAGACATTCTGATACCGTTGACACTTTTTTGGGACCAGTGACACATTACTAATACACTAATACAGTAATCGGTGCCAAAAAACATGCACTGTCATTGTACTAATGATACTGGCAGGGAAGGGGTTAACATCAGGGGCAATCAAAGTGTTAACTGTATGCCTAGCCAGTGTTTTACTACTGTGTGAAGTGCTTTACCTGTCTGATCCCTCGCAGGAAAGCCCAATACTACTACCGTTCCTGATTAGTCCCCTAAGCAGCAACCAGTTCATTAGTCACGTCAGGATCCTTTTGCGCAACTTAGGCCTTGACCCTGGCCGTTTTTCTGGACATTCTTTACGCATTGGAGCAGCATCAGCAGCCTCACGAAATGGGGGCACAGACCACGTGATCAAAAAATGGGCAGGTGGAAATCCACCTGCTTCGCTCGATACATCCCCAATCCACAAGCTGAAATGTCACAAGCTTTTAGAAACCTTGCCCTGTAGTGTCTTGTTAACGTAACGTAAATGATTACCTCCCTAACCAAGTATATTACCGCCCAGCAGACCAGGGCTCACCGCCCAGATGACCAGGGCTTACCGTACAGCAGACCAGGGCACACTTCAGGTCTATTTTATGTTGTTAGTTTTGTGATGTGTATATGTCTTTCATATCTCTCAGAGCAGAGGGCTTCGACCATAAATAGGAAGGTAGGAAGGCCAGTATGGTGGTCTGAAATTATGTGAGGAGCCCGGAGGGTATTTAACCAGACCACCCATGATGGTCTGTGTCGGTTCCAGTGCGCGGTACCCACCCACCCATTACTCTTCTTCTCAGGGTACTTCTCTTAAAACACGTTTCTCTACAGAAACATCCAATTACTTTCTTATGGTATGCGCCCTTCTCTTGGCATACCGCCCAGCAGACCAGGGCTCACCGCCCAGCTGACCATGGCTTACCGTACAGCAGACCAGGGCACACTTCAGGTCTATTTTATGTTGTTAGTCTTGTGACAGGTTTATGTGGTTCATATCTCTCAGAGCAGAGGGCTCCGACTATATATATATATATATATAAAAAATTGACCTTGGAAGGCCCCCTAAGGGCATTACACATTCCTGCCAGTGCACTGTAAGGTGGACCAGGTGTCTGTCTATATCAGATGGATCTGGAGTCAGATAGAGAGGTTCATCCCAAGAGCTAAAGAAAGGGTCCAATACACAGGGATTGGCAATTATGGCTGATCGGTCACATGTTAAGCCATAAGGTACTAAAACGGGGAAAGATGATAGATAACATACCACTACCAGAAATCCACCACTTCAAGCACCAGCTAACCAACACTACACGACATACCTAGAAGAAATTTCTCCTAGGTATGTCTTGTAGTGTTGGTTAGCTGGTGCTTAAATTGGTGGATTTAGGGGGCCTTCCAAGTTCAATATTTATCAAATGTAAGTTTTTGAAACTACTATGTATAAGCAAAACCATAGTGATATGCATTAATCTTGTATTTGTGACTATACATTATCTATATATTTTTTTTTCTACAGCAACTCTCTCACATTCTTTCCCCTCCAAAGAGAACCCCTGAAGAAGCCAACCGGCGAAACACGTTGGGTTGTTTCTCACATATGTGTAATGGTGTCTGCCATGGTTATCTATGACTGTGTACATATATGATCATAGAGGAACTAGTGTATTTTAAATTAGGGAAAGTTTGTGTTATATAGAGTTTGCCGAAAAACTATTTTGGTACTTAATGTCTATTTGGTATAGACATCATTTTAACCAATTATAATCTTAATAAAATGACATTTTGAAATATCACATTGTAAGATCTATCATTCAAAGAGGAGGTTTCAGCACCATTATTTTTCTGTCTCTTGTTAGGAAAGTTATAGAGTCCACAGACTATATGGTGTATATATATCTGAAAATTGATCAATCCTGATGTACTAATGTCCAATCTAATTTCTTGAGGCCACGCCGGGACAGTACAAATATCCCCCAAATGCTCCTTTTTTGGAAAGTAGACAGTAGTTGACATTTTTAGTCTTAATTTTTGGAAAAACAAATACCGTATATACTCGGGTATAAGCCGAGATTTTCAGCCCTTTTTTTAGGGCGGAAAGTCCCCCCCTCGGCTTATACTCAAGTCAGCATCGTCTGTCTGCATGAACAGCGTGTCATGCAGACAGACGGCAGTGTTCAAAAGCCGCGCCTCCTCCTCCCTCCCATCTGTGATAGGCGGACACTAATTTTCCCAGCAGTAAGTCAGTGTGCAGTGTTCCGCCTATCACGGACGTCCTGTCATTCTCATCTCATGGACGAGGATGAGAGGATGTCCGTGATAGGCGGAACACTGCACACTGACTGCTGGGAAAACAGAGTGTTCCTCTTATCACGGACGAGGAGGAGGAGGAGGCGCGGCTTTTGAATTTGTAATGGCGCCTTACACGCTGATCGCCAGGATCAGCATGGGGGACACAGGACATCCAGCGATCGTGCCGACAAGGAGGCATTAACGATCGCAAGCCTGCAATGGTGGACACAGGTGACAGATCGGAGGTGACAAATCGGAGGGAGGCAGATCGGCACATCAGCACAGGTAGGCTGCAATGGGGACACAGGGGGGGGGGGGTTTTGTACAGGACACAGGGGACATGCAGCTGCAAATGGGCATTTGCTGACACTCTTTTCCACTTACAGTAGCTGCTGCATTTTTCACCCTCGGCTTATACACGGGTCAATACGTTTTCCCAGTTCTTTTGTGGTAAATTAGGGGCCTCGGCTTATATTCGGGACGGCCTGTACTCGAGTATATACGGTATATATTTTTACATACTGTCCCCAGTGCAGTACAGCGTTATCATATAACAGGTGTGGCGGTGAACAGGGACACTGGTGACAGTATGTATTAAAAAATAAATGTTTCCTTTTTTAATTTTTTTAACACACCAGAGCATAGTAACCCTGTACTACTCTGGGGAAGTGATTAGGAGTTTTTTTTTTTTTATTCGCACATTATGATTGCTTATACCAGTCAATTTCATTGGTATAAGCAACTATGTTTACTGAATGAAACAGATTCATTCAGTGTGTTTTTGATGTGATTAGCTGTGAATGGCCACAGCTAATCACATGGTACACATGGGCTGTTATTTGGCCCTATCTGTACCATGGGATCACTGTGACCAATCACAGCGAGGCAACCTAATTGTACACAATGGATGGCATGAAAGGAAGCAATCCATTGTTTACAATTGTCATGTGATCTGCTGTGATTGATCATGGTACTGGCAGCAGCTGGTACAGTAATGAGTCATCGGCTGTGTTTGGTGGACACAGCCAATAACAGATCGTGTCACAACGCGAGAGGCGTTTACTGGGAGGACTTTATATGACATCCACCTGGAACAATGAAAGTCTCGCCCAGTTGTAGGCTAGGCGGGAACTGGTTAAACCTGCTCCCACACCCCTTCTAACTTATTCTAACTACCCTGTGAAAGGAAGATGCTTATACTGGAGGGACGGTGAGTGTGCACTTCTCACTGTGGTGGTGGCATTTAGTGTCTCACTGGAAGAATATTTATAAAAACATCACATTTACAATTGTGTGGGACATATCACATTGTATATGGACTTTTCAATTGATTATTAATTGTATGTACGATTGCATTAGCACCATTTCTTTTCTTCTGCTTTAATTTTTATAAAACTGGCAACTTTGTGTAAAAAAAAAAATGTTCCTTTTTTTTTCTGCATTTTCCACAACTTGTGGCAAACAAATGAAGTCTTCAAAAGACTCACTATGCTTCTTATAGAAAAACCTTGAGCTTTTTACTTTCCAAAATATTGTCATTCTGTGGGTATTTCTACAGTAATGTAAGCCCCTAGAAAGCCTTAAAGTGGAAGTACACTGCTTCTGAGCACCACAAACCAAAAACGCTATTTAATAAATTTTTAATATTCAAAGCAAACTCCCCCATCCATCAATGTCTGTCTCCATGGTTTATTTGCTGAGAAATCACTTTGAAAAACACCCCCCCAGCATTTCTGGCTGTGGCCATCTTGAACCAAAGCAGGTGATTTATGCAGCATTTACTTACTGGAATTCATCTTCCCCTAGTTCAGGCATTCAGACAGGAGGGTGTGCTTAGTCGAGAAACCTCCTCCTCCCCTCCTGAAGACTCCTGGGATGTATGAAATCATTTGCCTAGGCCTAGAAACAAGGAAGTAACTGAATAAATGTAAAAATAAGTGTAAAACAAGTAAATATGATATACTTTCCTATTTACTAATAAAAGCGGCATAGGGATTAATAATATTAAATGTTTATTGAGAGAGTGAAGTTCCTGTTTAACCTCTGGCCAACCAGCCGCCGTCATTATATGGCGGCAGATCGGCTTATTCCTGCGAATCGCCGTAGCTGTACGTTGGTCCCTTTAGCAGCTATAGCAGGGGAGACGATGCGCCTAGGCTGGCGGCCACGATGACCGCCAGCCACCCGTTAATGCTTCACAGAGAGCCAGAACGGGAATCTGTCAATGTAAGCAAAAAGATCCCAGTTCTGATGGGAGTACAGAGTGATCGTCTGTTCCCAGTGATTAGGAACAGCGATCTCTCTGTGCTCCCAGTCAGTCCCCTCCCCCACAGTTAGAAACACCTCCAGGGACCACATTTAACCCCTAAAGAAGCTGCTGGCAGGACTTTTTCTGAGGTCCTGCCAGCGCACCGCTCCAGTGTGAAAGCCCTCGGGCTTTCACATTGGAGTGAATGGAGCAGCTGTTTTAGGGTGGTTTGCAGGCGCTATTTTTAACGCTATAGCGCCTGCAAAACACCCCCAATGTGAAAGGGCTCTTAAGGTGCTCCTTTGATTTCGGGCCCCTCTGTGCGGTTAGGTTGTGAAAAAGTTGCACATATGTTGTTCCATCATTCTTTGGAAGAGTAGTAGAATGTGTTATTGGGGAGAATTCTAAATATGTTCATGTTGTGTGTGTGAAAAATATCTTATAAATTGAAAAAGAATTTGTTTAAAAAAAAAAAATATTTTCACATTTTCCAAAACTTGTGGCAAAAATGAAGACTCACCATGCCTCTTATACAAAACTCATTTTGTTGGTGATTATAATGTCCTGGTTCTCCAGAGCCTGTGAAAAGTAGACAGGGAATTAGATGTGTATCGCCCTAGAAAGCATTAAAGTGTCATTAAACCCAAATCAACAAAAACTGTTAACACACGCTTTATTACATACTGTTACATACTATGTTCATACTCACTAGAGCATTTGTTTTTGGTAGACTGCAAAAATCTTGGTTGATCCTGCCATTCACTGTTCTTTTCCTTCTTGTCTCTGTCCCGCTGCAGCCTGAGATTGTGTAGACCAGCTGTTGACATCTACTGAGCATGTGGAAAAAGGGGAGGGTTAACATGGGCTACTCCAAACAAAAATGCCCTATAACGCCTGTGGTGATGAGAGGACTATCACGGTACCCAGTAATTTGAAACAGGTTATTTTATATTAAAATAGTGAAAACATTTATTGGAAAAAATACATAAAATACAATCACAACAAGACATATTGAGAATTGTTGTATGTAATAGCATTGGGTTAACAATTCTGCTGAGCATGCTCCAGTTTCAGTTCCCTTCTAAGCTGTTCACTTCCTCCTTTTTTATCCTCTTATCTGTGCAACCCATGCGACTATAAAGTCACACCTGTGGACATATACACTCCGGTTACATGACAGCCCACTCTCGCCTTCCTCCTCCATGTCCTCATATTGCTAAAAAACTATGGGGGTGGGTACTGATTGAGGCTTCACCTCCCTGTTAGTGCCAGAACATATACACCATAGACACAGACTGGAGAAGCGTGATACAGCCTGTGATTGGCAGAACCTCCTCCAGATCTTTTTACAAGAAAGTGAACGCTATTGTTGGCCAATTTCAACTCTAGCTACAACATGTTATTGCAAAAAAATGTAAATAAAAAATAAACATTTGCTTTGAAACATAAATGTGTATGAAGCTTTAAAACACTATGTTGCTATTAATTATTTATTTAATTATTTATTTTAGTTCTCTATTATGGAAATCATTTTTTTTAATGTTGTGTGACTTTCACAGCACCAATCCACGCTGTGCAGACACAGATTCATACATCAGCAGAGTACTAGAAACTCCTCCCTCAAAGGACAGGAAAGACTCGGGAAACATCATGTGACTTCTAAACAGCAATGATTAAATAAGGTACTCAGATGTTTTTTATATTAAACTAAATACAGTGACATAATCTTTATACATAAATAGAAGGGACGATGGCAAATAAACATTTCATGTTTAGTATAACGTGAAGGAGCTCCTTGCAGTTTGGGCCCCCCTATGCGACTGGCTAGGCTGTGAAAAAGTCTTGCATATGTGGTAAAACTGACAACTTTGTGTAAAAAAAAAAATACATTTTAATTTTCTTTCCACATTTCCCAAAACTCCTTTAAAAAAAAAAATAGAGTGTTTACGCTCTAAAATGTGGTCTTTTTTGGGGTGTTTCCACTGTCCTGGGGCTCCAGGACCTCCAAAAACGTAAAAGGTAGTCAGGAAATTTAGTTACTTTTAGCTTTTTTTTTTAAGTTACTTTTTAGCCCATCATTTATGCCCCTAGAATGCCTTATGGTGTTCCTTGGATTTTGGGCCCCTCTGTGGTTAGGCTGTGAAAAAGTCACACATATCGCCATACTCGGGAGGAGTAGTAGAATTTGTTTTGGAGAGTAATCATTGGTATGCCTATGCTGTGTGTTAGAAATATCCTATTTATTGACAACTTTGTATAAAAAAAAAAAACATTAAAATTTTTTTCCAAAATTTTCAAAAACTTGTTGCAAAAAACATTTACATTTTTAAGACTTGTAGCAGAATATGTTTTGCCCTACATTTATGAAGAAACTATATGCAACATTTTCTAACAGAAACCAATAGAGATTTTGTTTTTCAACATTTTTGGGCTGTTTTTTCTTCATAAAACATAAAGAACCCAATGGTGATTAAATACCACCAAAAAAAAAAAAAAGCTGTATATGTTTCAAAAATGTATCAAATTAATTTGGGTACAGTGTTGCATGTAATTCAAAGTATGACAGCACTGAAATCAGAAAAATAGCTTGGGCAGGAAGGGTGTAAAACAGCACAGTCTTGCAGTCTTTAATCTTATAAAATAATTCCAGGCAACCACTAGATGGCAGTATAATTCTGCACATGCTGCTAGCAAGCTGAGCGTGAAAAGGTGAATGATACAAAAGTTAGAAACATGATACGGTCAGGACTCCAAGCGGAGAAATCTCTACCAAAGCCACCAAGATAATTCATACATATAGTGAATACTATAGGTCCCTGTATAAATCTAATAGGGGAATTGGGAGTGAAAAAAATGTATGGCTTTCTCCAGAGAATAATACCGACCTTGACAGAAAAGGATAAAATAGATATAGAAGCACCAATGACTTTGGATGAATTGCGGCAAGCAGTAGCTGGGATGCCCAACCAAAAATCACCAGGCCCGGATGCGCTTCCAATAGAAATATACAAACGATATGGAGAGGTATTGCTCCCGGAGCTGCTGAAGACACTGGGATGGCCACTAACCAATGGCAGACTGCCCACCTCAATGTCGGAAGCCACTATTGTTCTAACACATAAGGAGGGGAAAGACCAACTGGAAGCTTCCTCTTATCGTCCAATTTCATTATTATGTACGGATGTAAAAATTTTGGCCAGAGTAATAGCAACACCCTTAAACGGATGTATCCAAAATCTTATACATCCTGACCAGTCAGGCTTCATTCCGAACAGGTTAACTAGCATCAACATTAGAATAGTTCTTTTAAATATGCAGATTCCAACAGACAAAGGGGGCTCTAGGGCCATATTGGCCTTGGATGCAGCCAAGGCCTTCGATAGCCTGGAATGGGACTATTTATGGAGAATACTAGAGAGATTCAGATTTGGCCCCTAGTTTATTAGGTGGGTGAAAATACTCTATAGTGAACCAAGAGCAAAAATAAAAATCAACAATGAATATTCCGATCTGGTCCAGTCGGAGAGAGGGACGAGACAGGGCTTCCCCCTGTCTCCCTTATTATTCGCTCTTGCGATGGAACCGTTAACAATTATAACTAGATCAAGGCCGGGCATACAGGGGTTTTGGTCGACCCACTTGGTAACCAGACACCGTCTGGAACTCCCAACCTAAAACTGAAATACCTGGGTGTTTGGATTGCTAGTGACATAAACCAGTACCTGAATGACAACTTAGTGCCACTATTACTAAAATTAAAGCAAAAATAAGACAACTGGAGCCGACTCCCATTATCTGTAGCAGGACGCTGCAACCTAATAAAGATGATATGGTTACCCCAGATATTATATCTCTTTCATAACTCCCCAATCTGGATAGGCCAAAAGTGGTTTAAGAGATTTAATTTGGAAAAAGGGCCAATCTAGAATTAGTTTGCAAACTATGCAGTTACCAACTAAAGATGGCGGCATGGCGGTCCCACACCCGAGGTCATACTTTCTTGCATCTCAGCTTCAAAAAAAAAAAGTGGACTATGGAACGCTTGGAGGGGGGAACTTTAGTGATAAGATGATAACGGGGCCCACACAGCACATTAATAGAGGGCCCATTAATAGAGGTATTAGAGGCAGATTCATTTATCCATAGATGCCCAACAATAAGACGAATTAGCAAAAAATGGCCGACAACAAAAATATTGTTGGGGTATGGAGGGATATCAGAATATGCCCCTCTATGGAACATTAAAAACTTAGCGGAAGTAAGGGATATAGAGAGACCTATAGAATGGGATAGACAGGGCATTAGTCAACTAAGTCAATTGTATGAGGGCAACGTTATGAAACATTCTTAGATTTAAAACGGGAATTTAATATATCAAATAATTCGTTCTATAAATATCTTTAAATCAGACACGCTATTCAAGCCCAGTTTAGGTCGCAGACAATCTAATGGACCCAGATCCCTACTCTCTCAAAAATAATCAACTCAGATACATTGAAAGGACTAATCTCCAAGCTATATGCCAGATTGGAAGCTAGAATAATAAATGGAGTAGGACCTTCCAAGAGTAGAGCGGGATGGGAGAGAGATGTGGGGGCAATGACCGCGGAAGAATAGGATCCTGAAACGAGGAACATTGGTCTCACTTATTCCTAATACACAGAGTCTATTACACCCCCAAAAAAATGACACCACTAAAGTAGTGCTAAGATGCCTCTTTCAGGCGAGAAAACGAATTGCACAGAAATGGCAGGCATACAACCCCCGACTGTGGAGAATTGGGCTGAGACCATCAACTCAATAGTTTGGAATGAGAGAGTGATTTACATCAGGCAAGGCAACTATGGGAAGTTTGAGAAAACGTGGAGACCCTGGCTGGATGAGATGGGGTGTCCTCTATAGGGGGAGAGCGGGGAGCGAATAGAGATGTCCCCTTTTCCCTTCCCCCCTCTTTTTTTTTTTTCTTCCCTTTTTTTTTTTTTCTCCATTTTATCTCTTGCCACTCTCAGCCCTCCTCCCTGGAGGACCCTGGATGCTTGTTGTTTTTTTTTTTTGTTTTATTACTTTGTGTTGCCCTTGACCTCTTGGAGTATTTTTATCTATTCCTTTGAGTGGCACTGTAATTAATAGAATTCATGCATAGCTAATGATTAGGTGCTATGGGTGCGGGGGGGGGGGGGGGGGGGTGAGTGAGGGTTGGGTGGATAAAATAACAATGATACCAGCTACTGTAAGACATTGCACAATATTGTATGACGCTGTATTTCTTGTTTTTCTTCCTTGCAACCTGTGTAACAATAATATAACAAATAAATGAAAAGTATTTAAGAAAAAAGAAACATGATACAAAATAAAAGGAAACATTCTGAGAGATTTAGGAGGCTGACCTTGGTGACTTCCTCCTAGTGATGGGTGAATCTGCTTGTGTTCGATTCACAGGCGTGTTTGGCAACCCTGTCCAAAAGTCTGATATTGCATACTTTAATGCACAGCTCATTGAAGTGAATGGGAGGCGCATCTTGAACATCAATTCCATTCATTTTCAAGGCTAATAGGCAAGGCATTGTCAAACAAGGGGAGTTGGGCACTGCCAAGGGAAACAAAAAAGTCCAAATTACCCCAAAAAATGAAATTATTATTTTTTTTTTTTTAAATACGATTTGGCAGGGAGCAGCTCTTTTAACCGTTACCCGACCAGCCATCGCAGTTATACTGCGGCACGCTGCGCAAATCGCCGTAGCTATATGTCGCTCCTTTAAGATTTCATAGCAGGCGCGAGCATGCCCACCGCGTGTCCACGGAGCTGATGCGTGAGCGATGTCCGCCGGGCACCCGCGATCGGTCCTGACAGAACGAGAACAGGGATGTGTGTGTCCAAATACACACATCCCGGTTCTCTCAGGGGAGAGGAGACAGATCGTGTGTTCCTACTAAGTAGGAACACCGATCAGTCTCCTCCCCAGTCAGTCCCACCCCCTACAGTTAGAACACACCTAGGGAACACAGTTAACCCCTTGATCGCCCCTAGTGTTAACCCCTTTCCTGCCAGTGACATTTATACAGTAATCAGTGGCTATTTTTAGCTCTGATCGCTGTATATATGTAAACGGTCCCAAAATAGTGTCAAAAGTGTCCGATCTGTCCGCTGCAATGTCGCAGTTCTGATAAAAATCGCAGATCGCCGCCATTACTTGTAAAAAAATAATCATAAAAATGACATAAATCGATCCCCTATTTTGTAGACGCTATAACTTTTGCGCAAACCAATCAATATACACTTAGTGCATTTTTTTTTTACCAAAAATATGTAGAAGAATACATATCAGCCTAAACTGATGAAGACATTTTTTTTTTATATTTATTATAGCAAAAAGTACAAAATATTGTATTTATTTCAAAATTGTCGCTCTTCTTTTGTTTATAGCGCAAATTTTGTTTGGGTACAACGTCGCACGACGGCGCAATTGTCAGTTAAAGCGACGCAGTGCTGTATAGCAAAAAATGGCCTGGTCAGGAAGGGGGCAAATCCTTCCAGGGCTGAAGGGGTTAATGAGGCTTACTTTATACTTTATACAACAACCTGTCACGGAAGTGGAGCATCTGTAGGATGCACTAAAGCAAAAGAAAAAGTGACATTTAGAGAGAGAAAAAAAAAACGGAAAATTTATATCAAATACTTACCGTAATTTTCCTTTCCTGATAGGCTCCATGGCAGCATACGTGTGGGTTGGCCCCGCCTCCATAACTACCCAATAGGACCCCTCTCCCATAAATCTTTGCTCCTGGCTGCTATCCGTGTTCCGTAACTAGCCTACTCCAGACATTTGGGAGGGAACTCCTGCTGCCATGGAGCCTATCAGGAAAGGAAAATTACGGTAAGTATTTGATATAAATTTTCCGTTTTCCTGACAGGCTCCATGGCAGCATACGTGTGGGAAATAACTCGCCAAACACACCCGGGTGGGCAAAATGTTGAGCAAAGAAAACCAAAATGTATTTATCATTGTCCACCGACAATACTTGTAAACCAAAATTAATAGAAGACAGCGCAGCTGGCTCAACACAATAGTGAGATACAAAAGTGTTAATTGTGGACCAAGAGGCCGCTCTACAAATAACATCAGGCGCCACATGCCGAGAAGCCGCCCATGAAGTCGAGATGCTCCGTGTTGAATGAGCCGTCACTGCCTCAGGAGGAGCCAAGCCCTTAGCTCTGTATGCCCTTTGAATAGTCTGCACAATCCAAGTGGAAATTGACCTAACTGACGCTCGCATCCCTTTGTTCTTGCCATGAAGAAGGACGAAGAGGAATTCCGTTTGCCTGACTGGAGCCGTTGCTTCCAGATACTGCTTTAAGGTGTGACCTACATCAAGAGGATGAATATCTTGGTCATTTGATGTTTTGAAGGTAGGGAGTACAATCTCCTGATTCTCATGGAAGACCGTGGTCACTTTTGGGTTTGACCCTAACATTGGAATCAGTACCACTCTGTCTGCAAAAAAGGTCAGAAAGGGTTCCTCTGAACCAAGATTCCTGATCTCCGACACCCTTTTCGCTGACGTTATTGCCACTAGGAAAATAGTCTTACGTGTGAGATCCTTAACAGACAAAGGTTCAACAGAATCTTTCCCAAGATTTGACAGAAAATCCAGAACTAATGGAAGGTCCCATTTGGGGAACCTGGGTCTTCTTTGTGGTATGAGCCTGATGGCACCCTTAAAGAACTGACGAACTACGGCGTGATTCGCCCATGAGACTCCCGTGAAGGCCGAGATGGCTGACACTTGTACTCTGGCTGACTGCCAGAGATAAATCCAGTCCAGATTGAGGAAAGCTCAGAATATCATGAACTGCTGGAGAGTTACGAGAATTTCTCTTAATGACATGTGTACAGTAAACCTGGACCATATGCGCTCGTACACCCTATTAGTACTTCTTCGTCTGGCGCTAAGAAGGGTTGGAATAGCTTCTTCTGGGCAACCAAGGGCTTCTAGCCTTCCCCTCTCAAGAACCACACCTTGAGGTGTAGACAAGATGGGCATGGGTGTAACGTCGTGCCTTGGGACAATAGATCCGGCCTGAGAGGCAGGGAAATTGGATCTTGATAGCTGAGGAGTAGCAGCAGAGGAAACCACGGCCTGTTGGGCCAGAATGGAATGACCGCAATGATCTCCACCTTTTCTGTTCTGAGTCTCCGCAGAAACTGTAGAATCACCGGGACTGGAGGGAAGGCATAGGCCCTCTGGAAATCCCAACTGGTCGTGAGAGCATCTATCCCGAATGCCTGAGGGTCCTTGAACCTCGCAAGGTACTTGGGCATCTTGAAATTGCACGGGGAAGCGAACAGATCGACCTCCGGAGACACTCCCAGTGTTAGGAGCCACTCGAAAACTTCTCTGTGAAGGGACCACTCGTTGTTGTCCAACTCGACCCGAGACAAGAAGTCTGCTTGCACATTCTGGACCCCCGGAATGTATACTGCCAAGATGTTGGCTAAGTTCTTTCGAGCCCAACTCATTAAAGGCTCCACTTCTTGTAACAGGGACCAGCTGTGAGTCCCGCCTTGTTTCCTTATGTATGCCACTGCCGTTGTGTTGTCCAACCTTAGCATGACGGAAGAGTTCAACACTAGATGGCGAAAGGATAGGAGTGCCTGAAAGGCTGCCCTCAGTTCCAGAATGTTGGAGACGACTCCTTGGGACGGGAATGTCCACCTGCCCTGAGCCACATCCGAACGGAAATAAGCGCCCCACCCCTGGTTGCTGGCATCTGAAATCACAGTGATCCATGAGATGGGAATAACCAAATGATGGTTGCGCAGATTCTTCCCTTGAAGCCACCAGAGGAGAGATGTCCTCATAGATGGGGTAAGAAAGATGCGCTGATTCTGATTGACAGAGTTCCATTGATGCAGAAACCTTCTGAAAAAGACGAGTATGCCACTGGGCCCACTACACCATGGGAATGGTTGCTGTCATTGTGCCAATTATTTTCAGGCACTGGGGAGCAGAAGGTGAGAAGATCCAAGAGCTGCAAGAATCCTGTCTCGGATCACCACGATTTTCTCCTCTGGGAGGGAGATGGTACCCTCCACGGTGTTGAATTGAGCGCCCAAGAACACAAGGGACTGACACGGTTCCAGCTGACTCTTCTCTAAATTCAGGAGCCACCCGAACTTTTGCAGGGTAGAGATGATAACCTCTTTGTGATCTAATAGCTGATCCTTGTTCTGAGATAGTAAAAGCAAGTCGTCCAGGTAGTGGTGGAGACGAACACCCTTGACCCTGACAAGAGCCACTACCGCCAATAGCACCTTGGAGAAGACCCGGGGTGACGTGGTTAACCCGAAGGGTAGACATGTGAACTGTAAGTATTGGTTGCCTACCGCAAAGCGGAGGAATTTGTGAAAGTCCTTTGTCACAGGCACGTGAAAATACGCGTCTTTCAGGTGGATTGATATTAACCAGTCTCCCAGGTGTACCGACTGTTGTATGGTAAGCAGGGACTCCATCTTGAATTTCTCCTTGCGGATGAATGAGTTGAGATGGGTCAGGTCTATTACTGGCCTCCATGTGCCGTTTTCTTCTGCACCAAAAACAGGGGTGAATACATGCCTTCGCCCCGTTCTTCCTCTGGGACGGGTACGACTGCGCCTTGTTCCAATAAACAGCTCACATAGGTCAATAGGACCTGTCTTTTCTCTTCTGAGCCTGGAAGAGTTGTAGGGATAAATCTGAGTATTGGAGTGTTGCTGAAGACCCATTTGTGACCGGACGACACCGTCTTTGCGGTCCGATAGTCCCGAATTGAGGCCGCCCAAACATGTTTCCCAGAGGAACCACCTTTAGAGGCCTTCCTAAAAGAAGACTGCCTGGACCTCCATGTCCTGGAGAATTCCCGGCCAGGTTTGTAGCTGCGTGCATCCCTGGCACGATCCGCATTCTGCCTTCTTGGAAAAGAGCGTCTTTGGTTTTGAGGACGCCTGTCCTGAGGGAGAAAACCAGATTTCCCACCTGTGGCCCGGGATATGGCAGAATCAAGCTTATTGCCGAATAATGAGGACCCTTCAAAGGGGATGCGGCACCAAGCCCGCTTAGATGCAGGGTCTGCGAGCCACGGACGGAGCCACAACGCACAGCGTGCTGAAACGGCTGCCAGCATAGCCCGAGACATCAGGCGAATGACATCAATGGATGCCTCCTAATCTCCTGAATAGGAGAGTCTTTTAGCCGTGTCCATTGAAATGCCTCTCAGGTATTCTTCAATGCTGTCAGCCCAGAATTCTATGGCCTTTGACACTGCTGCAATCGCAAGCACTGGTTTGCACGCCATCCCTGAGGTCAAATAGATTCTCTTCAGATCTGAATCGATCCGTCTCTAAAGGATCCTTGAATGACACAGTATCTTCTAAGGGGAGAGTCACATATCTCACCAAACGCATAAGCGCTGCGTCTACCAGTGGAGCTGACTCCAGGTGCTTCACATCTTCTTCCTTAAAAGGGTACAGTTTAAGGATTTTAGATTGCATGGAACTCTTTTTGTCCATCTTGCTCCATTCCTCTGAAATAATATCACCCAATTTGGACAGAAACGGAAAAAAATTGGCGCTCCTTATTGAGCTGCTTAAACAATTTCCTTTGCTTTGGGGAGGAAGTGATAGGATCTTCCCACTTCAGAGCCCCTCTCACCGCCTTCACCAGGGAGGGAACCAGACCATAATCAAACCCCAATCCTGGATCTTCCGGATCCGATTCACTGTCTGAGACAGGAGCCGAGTGGCGGCTAGGCTGGGATGATTCCCATGTCTCTTGTAGTAACCCCTCTCCCACTGTAGGATCTAATGGGTCAGGTGGGGATTCACATGGCTGTTGGGCTTCCCTTTCCTGCAGGGATTCCTTTACCACTCGCCTCACCATTACTTCTAAGCGCTGATCAGCGCCGTCTCTTTCATCCGCTACTTTGGCGAAACAATGGTCACATAGGGATTTATCCGCTGGCACGGGCATCCTGCACCCCCAACATGATTTCTCTGGCCTCTTGCTGGAGTGAGCCACAGGGGGGCGAGAATAATCCCTGTCACGCTGTTCCGACCTGGCGGACCTATGGTGGCTGGATTTTGAGGAGGATTTGTGGTGGTGCGATTTTGACGATCCACTGCGTCTATAGGCACTAGGTTGTGGATCAGATTTGGAAGGGCTGTGAACACAGAAAGACAGACAGAAGGGACAGGTCATACTTGCTGCCTATGCTTACTCTCTTCAACATTAAAAAATACAAAAGATGTATTTAGAACCTACCTAACATGAGCAGGCTGGCCACTAGGGGGCAGTGAAGCATCCATCATTGCAAAGACAAAACACCTGACGCTGTAGTAACAAGAGAAAACATTTCAGACCTCAGACCAGACAAAAAGGCACATATCCCTAGCATAAGGGATTGTTCCTACCTTGCCCAGCTTTGCAGGCTTTTGAATTTGGCGCCCGTGACATCATCGGCGATGTCAGACGCCGGGTGCTCAACGCGCATGCGCGAGAACCAAGCCTCGCTCTCATGCCGGGTCCGCGCATGCGCAGAACGCCCGCGAACCCGGAAGTTGAAGAGAATAGTTTGCTGGAACGCAGAAGCGTCAGCAAACAGCATGGAACAGCAATAGGATACAGGAAAAGAAGATAATCAATGGGCACACACATAAACACTGCTGCCATGGAAAGATACAGACTCACCGCTCCACCAACGATCACTTGGCCGAACGAATCCACGCACACACCGGACCTCCAGCAGATAAGGGCCACCTGTAGCAACAGGTAAACAGGCCGGGCGCACTTTAAGGTAAGACAACCATTTCTTCAGCGCTACTCTGCAATTACTCTCCATACCCTGCTTAACAGTCAGGGCCTATCGGAGGAAACAATTCAGTCATTCGGCCGATCGATCGCTGTGAAGTCATCTTCAGGTAGGAGAACCACATGGTCCTACGGAGGAGGACAAAAAAGGAACACGGATAGCAGCCAGGAGCAAAGATTTATGGGAGAGGGGTCCTATTGGGTAGTTATGGAGGCGGGGCCAACCCACACGTATGCTGCCATGGAGCCTGTCAGGAAAATACCATTTGCCACTAAATTACATTTCCTGTACTACCTTGTTTTCTATTTTCAGGGTAATAGGCAAGGGATTGTCAAAAGATTAAGGCCTCGTTCACACCATACTTGCAGAAAAACTGATGGAAAAAAAAAATGCAGATTTTACTTGCAGAGACACAAGTCTACAATAGTTTGCATTGAGTGAGTTTTTATGCACGCTGACAGCAGGTTTTTTCAAGTGTGTTTTTTTTTTTATAATGCACATATAGAATCAAACCCTGTGTCATCATTTTCTCTTCTGCCCTGTTCACACCACAATGTTGATGTCACGTCAGTTTATTCCATGCAGAAAACTGCACACACATTGCAGATTCTTGCATGTGATACCTGTGGGGTGAACAGGGCACATAGAGAACAATTGTTTTCTTTGTGCCCTTACAGAACGAGTGCAGAAAATCTGACATCTCTGAACATGGTGTGAACAAGGACTAAGGGATGCTGGGAACTTTTCTGGGGAACATCTACCAAGGCAAAAAAAAAAAGCAGGAACAGTTTTTTTAGGACAGCTTAAAGAGCAACATTAAAAACACACAATACTTTAAACTGCTTGCCACCCGGCCAGAATACATTTACTGCGGCAGGGCGGCACAGGCAGGCAGGATCATTTTGAAATGGTAACATAGGAAGTGCCACCTAAGTGCAGTATTAGAATCAAGGTTTGATGGAAAGGTACATAAAATCACTCACAAGATGAAGGTAAAACATGAGCTCATCTGTAATCTGGTAGTCCAGGTAGCTCCTTGCGTCCAGATGGGGCTCCCATGCGTGGCTGTGAAGGTAGAGGATCCGCAGCACCTCCTGTGGCCACCAGGAAGGCAACTGGAACCAGTGTAGAATCCATTTGGTAATCAGCACACACAGGAATACCAGCTATTACCAGAGCTGTCTGTGTGCTCACTGCAATATTTCACCCAGCTCGAGCCTCCAAGGGGCTGACACACGGCAGTACTACCTAGGTAGTACCATTAATATTGACACAAGGCATTGGCCGCGGCGGTATGCCGTGGTATACTTGGCATCCAGACAATTTTGTTTTAGGTCATGTGTTCTATGTTTGTGTCCTTGTTACATGTATGCACACCCACCATTCAATGGTTTAGTGGTTGTATGTGTCCCAATCTGGGGGCTTTCAGACCCTAGATTCATTTTTCTTTTGGTGATTTTTACCATGTGTATTATAAATAATAAACATTATATTTTTTGATTATCTAGCAGTCCATACTCTTTGTCACTTATTGAGCCTACCTGTCTCTCTGCACTAGGGGAATATTTTTTCGTATACAGCTGAAATGTTCAGATTTAGAGGCACTCCTTTGTTCTAACCCTCTTGATAAACAGGCCTCAACTCTTTATAACCATTTCCTTATGATAGCACTCTTGGATTTGTCTAACCTCTGGCAAAAATGGTTATTGGATATCCCAACTGTGGCTGATGAGGACTGGACAGACATGTGGAGTGCGTCTTTTAAACAATTGGTCTTTTAATGGGATCGCCTGGTACAATTCAAGATATTACATAGGGCTTATACACATCCACATGCTCAATCCCACTGTCTCGCCAGCCTGCTGGCAGTGTGATCATGAAATGGGAGATTATTTTCATGTGTTTTGGACATGTCCGGTTATTCAGGTGTATTGGGGGGCTGTAGAGGACTACAGCAACATAACGAAGGTTTCATTCAACCCTTCCCCTAGAATATATCTTCTAGTGTCACGAGCGAGCATGTGGTATAAAAATCTGGTTGTGATGTATATGGGGAAAATATAATTAAATAAAAAGGAGGTTAATGAATTATAAATAGAATCAATAGACAGTGCCTCCAGCCGTTTACAATTGAGGTGCGATTGATGCCTGCAATGTGGCTCTGTTATCCTGACTGGACGTCAGATGACTTCCAGCAAGCTAAGCTGCAATCGCTCTGACACACCGCATCTCTGTTCGTGGTAAAGAGCCTATGACGTAGGCTCTTTACCACGTAATCAGCTGTGACCAATCACAGCTGATTACAGCGGTAACCAGGAAGTGCCAGTAATTGGCTTTCCTCGGTTTGCGCTGACAGTGCCCACCAAGGTGCCAATCACTGCCCAAAGTGTCAATCAGTGCCCATCAGTAATGCCGGTCAGTGCCCTTCACATATGCCAATCAGTGGTCATCAGTAATGACTGTCAGTACCTCCTCATCAGTGCTGCCCATCAGTGCCATCTATTAGTGCCCATCAGTGCCACCTATCGGTGTCAATCAGTGCCATCTATCAGTGCCGCCTATCTGGGCCCATCAATTCTACATATCAGTGCCTCCTCATCAGTGCCCATCAGTGCCAGCTTATCAGTGCCAATTCATCACTGCTGCCTCGTCAGTGCCCGTCAGTGAAGGAGAAATCAAAATTTTATAACAGAAACAAAGAAAATTTTAAAAAATGTGGGTATTTTTTCATTTGTTAGCAAAAAATAAAAAACCCAGTGGTGATCAAATACCACCAAAAGAATGCTCTATTTGTATGAAGAAAATGATAAAAGTAGGTGGATTTAGTATGACTACAGTGTTGCATGACCACGCAAATGTCATTCAAAATGTGACAGTGCTGAAAGCTAAAAATTGTCATAGGCAGGAAGCGGGGAAAGTGCCTGGTATTGAAGTGGTTAAATAGCTTAATAAACACTATGAATTTTGTTCAGACACTCAATAGTACACCACAACAATCAATTTTCTGAGTTCTTTAAGCTTATGGTGATTTCTTGCCCAATATACAAATATCTCCCAATTAGATTAATAAATAAAGATAATTTATTAAAATACAAGCATATTTATATATCTATATACAAAATTAAAATTACTGGTGATTTATATTTCACACACAATTAAAGAATTGAAATACAATTACTTTTTAAGGCAAACACAGCAACCTATAAGACTCTGAAATTATGGTGTGCTATGACACGGAAATGGCGAAATAACATATCCTAAAGCCGCGGATACACGATCAGAATTTCAGCCAGCAAAAGACCGATGAGAGCTTTTCATCGGAAAATGCGACGGTGTGTATTGTCGGAATTTTGTAAAATCTGCAATTCAACCTAAAAAATATAAAAATAGGAAAAACTAGTAGCGCTAGTGCAATAAGTCACATACAAAATTCAAAATAGAATAGTGATATGTAAATAAATTAATTAAAGATGTGTATAAATCACCCAGTGACAAGTGGTACAAAAATAGTCCTAATTGAATAAAGTGATTCAAAGTATATCTTCAAGTAAAGTCTTCAATTAACCTCCCTGGCGGTATGATTCTGTCTGGAATTTTGTGCTGAAAGCGGTACAATTATTTTGCATGGAAATTTATATTGAAGGCATGCAATTCTTATTAATAACTCACTTAAATCTGTCCGAACCAGAGTCTAGTAGACATCCCGGGTATGATAAAGTTTGAAACACAAAATCATAAATTATAATATAATAAAAATATATATAAAAAATGATTCAATAATGTAATCAAATCAAAAACACTGAAATTTGCTCAGTTGCTGAATAGTCGCTGTCATTAAATTTAGTGTTTGGTGATAAATTGTGATTCTAATTTTTTATTGATGTTTTCTAGCTGGTCTAAAACCACTTTTGACATAAAGGGACACTTTTTGGTTGCTATGGACAATCTCCAGTTTCCAGGCAGAAAAAAATCTTTTTATTATATAAAATGACATGCAGGGCACTGGACAGACCACTAGGGACAAAGGGGATGTGTATTTTTTGTATACAGTACTGTAATCGCAGTGAACGGAGATCAGCGGCACTTGGGCACTGTGTGAATCGAGCGAGCAGACGGCTCGCACACACAGCGGGGAGACATCGCAGGATCCAGGGGATAAGGTAAGTAACTTCCCCCTGTATCCTGCAACGCAAGCCCGAGTCTGGCTCGGGTTTCCGCTTTTGGTACTGAAGTTCCTGCCCCGAGCCAGACTCGGGATTACCGCCAGGGGGGTTAAGAGCTTCAAAGAATCTTGAATCATCCACCACACCACGTGCTTGTGACACCTCTCTCTGTGAAGAGTACACTCACCAGCTCTCAATGCCTCCCACTCTCATGTTTGGCTTCAGCGTATTTAACCCACACCAGGGGTTACTAACGACCATCCACTCGATCAGCGTGTTATTTACCAATGTGACTCCATATGTAACAAAAATAAATAAGTGCTCCACATAGCGTGATAAAGTTTTACCAGTTTAATAAATCACACCAACACTTCCAATAGTAAAACTCACATTTCACAAAATATAATCAAGCCTTCAGTAAAAACACAGCAAACGAACTGCAATGGTACAGTGGTGTACTGCGGCCACGGCGGACCAGAAATGTGCGCACAACCGTAGTCTCTCACCAACTCCTAGGTCTCTGCTCCTGGCGGCAGTGTAGCTTCTGAGTCTATTGGAATTTTGCTGGCCAAATTCCCACCAGCAAAAATTTGAGAGCATGTTCTCAATTTTTCTGATGGAAATTCCAATTGTCTGTAGCAATTCTGACGTGCAAAATTCCTACGCATGCTCGGAAACAATTCGACGCATGCTCGGAAGCATTGAACTTAATTTTTTCTCGGCTCGTCGTAGTGTTGTACGTCACCGCGTTCTTGACGGTCGGAATTTGGTGTGACCGTGTGTAGGCAAGACAGTTTGAGCGGAATTCCGTCGGGAAAACCATCGGAGCTTTTTCCGACGAGAATTCCGATCATGTGTACGTGGCATAACACTCTTGAGGCAGTTTCTCACTTTCCATGGCTGTAGAAAAGCAAGAGACATATCTCAAAAGAACAAAATACTACTACAATCGAAACGAGTTCTAAAGACAATAGGCTTACTAATTTAGCAGGAACAATAAACAATCAACTGATCTACACTGACAATAGCTAGAGATTTTCAACACAGATCTGCACACGATTGTACCATACAATTTCAGAATACAAAATAGATGAATAAGTGGGAAAAAAATTGTGGCTGGAACTCCGCTTTAAGTTTCTTGTATGGAGCTGTGATATCCTTAGCCTGGGTCTTTCTTAATTAAATACTTTTATTTACTGAACTTGAAGGTAAGAATCATATTTTCATACTGTCATATTTTGCTGAATGGTTACACAAGCCTGAAACTTCATCCAGTTTCGCAAGGTTTTCTTCCTCATTCAGCTAACTGAAGTTTCTCGGTTTATTTTCTTTTTTTATGTAATCTTTATTTTGAAAGTTTGCATAATATAGCATAGAAATAAAACAAGATAGAACATATTCAGAGAAGCCTCTTCTGAGCTCTACATATTAGTCCGTTTAGATCATTTAGGGTGAGACAGGTATTAAAAGAAAGAAATACCTACAGGGTACAAGGAACATCATATTTCAACTATATCTTATGAACTCAGACATCAATGAAGTACCCCTGTCATAACCTCCCAAATATACCATCGATGATGGCATGGACCTTCAAATAAGGGTAGAGTACTGGAAAGGAACCGTGGTAGTTCCACCACTGGTCCACACTGGGAGGATTCCCCCAACCACCTATAATGTGTAGATGGGAGAATTGGATAATTTCTTTTTTTTTCATTCAACCTACTAGTTAAATGAAAAAAGTGATCAATGTATGGGCTGCCTAAGTGCTAAGACCAGCCATAGGCAGTTTAAATCTCAGCTGGTTCAGCAGGAACTGGCTGAGATTTTAACCATTAATGAGCACGCTGAATGTACCTAGTTGATCGATCAAATTGGGAACAACCAGCCTGACAGATACTCTTATGATTATCACTAGTGGTTGCTATAGCCACTAGTGATAATCACTGTTTGTTGGGAGAATACAATTGCTGGGCAGGAAGGATATTCCCCCTGTCACCACTACTGTCTGTGTTGATGGGGGAATCATACAAGTTTCTTTCCTGCAATCTGTGGATGCAAGAAAGAAATTTGCGCCATCTATTACCTGCCTAACTGAAAGTAAATTGTGAAGGTCTTGAAGGAACAGGCGAGGGGGAGGGACAGATGGGGGAGAGAAGGGATGGAGATAATGCAGTTCAGTGATTACAGTGTACTGCAGTGCACACACTTACCCACAGGTCCAGGCTAGAAGCTCAGGCATCATTGACACACAGCCAGGAATGCTGCTGATTTTCGTATTTCCCGCCCACACATCCCTCTCTTTAGATACAGCTGCACGCCGGGGATAGTGTGGGTGGGACTGGAAGACACATGGTGGGGCACAGCATAATGTTGGGGGGGGCAGGGCCCCTTCTGCCCCCCCCTAGGGTCGCCATTGATTGGGGGGCTGTAGAGGACTACAGCAACATAACAAAAGTTTCATTCACCCCTTCCCCTAGAATATATCTTCTAGTGTCACAAGCGAGCGTATGGTATAAAAATAGGGTTGTGATGTATATGAGAAAAATATAATTAAATAAAAAGCAGGGGGTTAATGAATTATAAATAGAATCAATAGACAGTGCCTCCAGCCGTTTACAATTGAGGTCCGATTGATGTCCGATAACTTAATAAACACTATGAATTTTGTTCAGACACTCAATAGTACACCACAACAATCAATTTTCTGAGTTCTTTAAGCTTATGGTGATTTCTTACCCAATATACAAATATCTCCCAATTAGATTACTAAATAAAGATAATTTATTAAAATACAAGCATATTTATATATCTATATACGAAATTAAAATTACTGGTGATTTATATTTCACACACAATTAAAGAATTGAAATACAATTACTTTTTAAGGCAAACACAGTCAGCAACCTATAAGACTCTGAAATTATGATGTGCTATGACACGGAAATGGCGAAATAACATATTCTAAAGCCGCGTACACACGATCAGAATTTCGGCCAGCAAAAGACCGATGAGAGTTTTTCATCGGAAAATGCGACGGTGTGTATTGTTGGAATTTTGTAAAATCTGCAATTCAACCTAAAAAACATAAAAATAGGAAAAACTAGTAGCGCTAGTGCAATAAGTCACATACAAAATTCAAAATAGAATAGTGATATGTAAATAAATTAATTAAAGATGTGTATAGATCACCCAGTGACAAGTGGTACAAAAATAGTCCTAATTGAATAAAGTGATTCAAAGTATATCTTCAAGTAAAGTCCTTAATTAACCTCCCTGGCGGTATGATTCTGTCTGGAATTTTGTGCTGAAAGCGGTACAATTATTTTGCATGGAAATTTGGCGTTTTTATATTGTAGGCATGCAATTCTTATAAATAACTCACTTAAATCTGTCCGAACCAGAGTCTAGTAGACATCCCGGGTATGATAAAGTTTGAAACACAAAATCATAAATTATAATATAATAAAAAAAATATATAAAAATGATTCAATAATGTAATCAAATCAAAAACACTGAAATTTGCTCAGTTGCAGAATAGTCGCTGTCATTAAATTTAGTGTTTGATGATAAATTGTGATTCTAATTTTTTATTGGTGTTTTCTAGCTGGTCTAAAACCACTTTTGACATAAAGGGACACTTTTTGGTTGCTATGGACAATCTCCAGTTTCCAGGCAGAAAAAAATCTTTTTATTATATAAAATGACATGCAGGGCACTGGACAGACCACTAGGGACAAAGGGGATGTGTACTTTTTGTATACAGTACTGTAATCTGTAAGATTACAGTACTGTATGTGTATTGTGCTTTTAAACGTTTTTGAATTAGGAGCCGATCTCCGCTCCCGTGCGTCGGAACGTCGCAGGGAACGGAGATCAGCGGCACTTGGGCACTGTGTGAATCGAGCGAGCAGACGGCTCGCTCACACATCGGGGAGACATCGCAGGATCCAGGGGATAAGGTAAGTAACTTCCCCCTGTATCCTGCAACGCAAGCCCGAGTCTGGCTCGGGTTTCCGCTTTTGGTACTGAAGTTCCTGCCCCGAGCCAGACTCGGGATTACCGCCAGGGGGGTTAAGAGCTTCAAAGAATCTTGAATCATCCACCACACCACGTGCTTGTGACACCTCTCTCTGTGAAGAGTACACTCACCAGCTCTCAATGCCTCCCACTCTCGTGTTTGGCTTCAGCGTATTTAACCCACATCAGGGGTTACGACCATCCACTCGATCAGCGTGTTATTTACCAATGTGACTCCATATGTAACAAAAATAAATAAGTGCTCCACATAGCGTGATAACGTTTTACCAGTTTAATAAATCACACCAACACTTCCAATAGTAAAACTCACATTTCACAAAATATAATCAAGCCTTCAGTAAAAACACAGCAAACGAACTGCAATGGTACAGTGGTGTACTGCGGCCACGGCGGACCAGAAGTGTGCGCACAACCGTAGTCTCTCACCAACTCCTAGGTCTCTGCTCCTGGCGGCAGTGTAGCTTCTGAGTCTATCGGAATTTTGCTGGCCAAATTCCCACCAGCAAAAATTTGAGAGCATGTTCTCAATTTTTCCGATGGAAAAGGTTTCTATCGGAAATTCCGATTGTCTGTAGCAATTCCGACGTGCAAAATTCCTACGCATGCTCGGAAACAATTTGACGCATGCTCGGAAGCATTAAACTTAATTTTTTCTCGGCTCGTCGTAGTGTTGTACGTCACCGCGTTCTTGACGGTCGGAATTTGGTGTGACCGTGTGTAGGCAAGACAGTTTGAGCGGAATTCCGTCGGGAAAACCATCGGAGCTTTTTCCGACGAGAATTCCGATCATGTGTACGTGGCATAACACTCTTGAGGCAGTTTCTCACTTTCCATGGCTGTAGAAAAGCAAGAGACATATCTCAAAAGAACAAAATACTACTACAATCGAAACGAGTTCTAAAGACAATAGGCTTACTAATTTAGCAGGAACAATAAACAATAAACTGATCTACACTGACAATAGCTAGAGATTTTCAACACAGATCTGCACACGATTGTACCATACAATTTCAGAATACAAAATAGACGAATAAGTGGGAAAAAAATTTGTGGCTGGAACTCCGCTTTAAGTTTCTTGTATGGAGCTGTGATATCCTTAGCCTGGGTCTTTCTTAATTAAATACTTTTATTTACTGAACTTGAAGGTAAGAATCATATTTTCATAATGTCATATTTTGCTGAATGGTTACACAAGCCTGAAACTTCCTCCAGTGTCGCAAGGTTTTCTTCCTCATTTAGCTAACTGAAGTATCTCGGTTTATTTTCTTTTTTTATGTAATCTTTATTTTGAAAGTTTGCATAATATAGCATAGAAATAAAACAAGATAAAACATATTCAGAGAAGCCTCTTCTGAGCTCTACATATTAGTCTGTTTAGATCACTTAGGGTGAGACAGGTATTAAAAGAAAGAAATACCTACAGGGTACAAGGAACATCATATTTCAACTATATCTTATGAACTCAGACATCAATGAAGTACCCCTGTCATAACCTCCCAAATATACCATTGATGATGGCATGGACCTTCAAATAAGGGTAGAGTACTGGAAAGGAATTGCCCAGAGAGGCAGAGCAGTGAGGGAGATAACACAAAACAGAGTAAAAATAAAATGAAAAATAAAAAGAGAAAAAGAGAAAAAATACCTACAAATATGGTTTAATAAATTGAGTTGAAATTGGCTTGTTAATTATGCCGCTCACTTTGACAAATTATTCCAGTGTAACCCCTGAACTCCCACAGCCCGACCCCTTCAATCAGAGTGGTCTGCTGCCAGTAGGGGTCCCTGGGCCCCGGTGTGGTTTTGCCCGAGTAATGTATTCAGGTGGCCCAGCATGAATAAAACTTGTCATACCTGTCTCTACATTTGGCCATCCACTCCTCCGTTGCCATGATGTTATTCACTAGGTTGATCCACTCGTGCGTGTAGGGATTTGTGGCTTCTTCCAATATATTGGAATTAGTCTCCTAGCCGCATTGAGTAGATGTGGTAGTACTGATTTGCAGTATTGGCTGAGAAGAGTGGTAGGAATATGCAGCAGGGATTCCAACGGGGAGTCTGGGAGCTCTTTGTCTAAAATGCGCTTAATCTGTGTGTGGATATCTAGCCAGAAAGGCCGCAATCTGGGTCACTCCCACCATGTATGGAGGAACAGGCCCCTAAGGCCACACCCTCTCCAACAGGTGTCTGATGTGGATCTTGGCAAGTTTAGAAGGGACTCTATACCACCTGGTCAAAACTTTATAACTATTTTCCTGCATTTTTGTATACACTGAGCTCGAGTGTGTGACGATATAATTGGTCTAACTGAGTCTCGGTAAAGGCATGCTGTATCTCGGCTTCCCTTCATTGTTCAGTGATTGTAATAAATCGTATAGCACAGAAATCGTGTGTGGGATAGCCGAGTGCGTTCTCAGTGAGGCTGGCGGTAGAAGACCCTGGTCCTGTATAAATCTTTCACATCTGGACTCTCCATCAGCCGTCCAGGTCCAGAAAAAGGAGGGGTGTTCCCCTGGAGCAAACCAGGGGAAGCCACCTAGGGGAGCAAGGGGGGAAATTTTAGGAGCAAATTTCCAGAGTGTGGGCAGCCATGGGAGAGAGCAGTGTGGAAAGTCCCCTATGCTTCCGAGGGACCCATGGAGGCATGTGACAAATTTCGGTCGGCCAGAAACATGTCAAGTGGTACCAATCTAAAATGCATTGTAGTGCGATTGCTTCATAGTATCTATGAACCACCGGGACACCACACCCAGACCCCCTTTAAATTTAGGGCGTTGTATCGTGCAGAGGGCCAACCTGGGGCTTTTCCCATGCCATATATATTGTAAAAACAGGCTGTTGAGGGTTGAGAAGAAAGGTCCGGGCAATGGGATAGGCACCATCTGCAGGAAAAACAGAATGCGGGGTAGCACATTCATCTTTAATACACTGACTCGGCCCATCCACGAGAAGGCAGTACTGTCCTAGTTCTTTAGGTCCATTTTTATTGCGGAAAGTAGCGCTACATAATTGCAACTATAAAGCTGGGAGCAGCTTGTGGGTAGGTATACCCCCAGGTATTTTAGTGAGGTTTGACACCAGGTGAAAGAGAAAGAGGTTTGCAATCTCCAATTTATTGTAGCTTATTTTAAAATTGGACAGCAGATTAAAGTCTTTTAATTCGGCCATAATGTTGGGTAGTGTTGGAAGTCGACATGGTCCAATATCATATTTCTGGCATTACCTACATATCTGTTTCCCAAAATCAGCCAGGCTTCCATGGTTTTTGAAATGCACTCCCTGAAGGACAGGATGCCCCCCCAAGTTGGAATGTAGCCGATTAAGCCGCTACCTGTGCATGACAATGCCAACTCCAATCTGTCTATGAGAATTCCTGATTAACGGCTCTGCAAGCAAGCTTCAAAGAGAGGACTGGCAGAGATAATTGATGAGTTGAGATACAGAAGATAAAAGACTCAGATATATTTGACCCAGGTCGGATAGAGATGATTCATGAACAAACACAGAGGCCAATTACGGCAAGACGGTTTATAATATAATAATGCCCCAGGAACACTCAGATTGGTCCAAAACTGAGTTGGGCTGGCAATGAGAGGGGGTTTGGATGGTGTGTGTTTGGGAAAAGGGCTGTTGCAACCAAAGAGTTCTCGTGTTCTCGTTTTCTCATTCTCTCTCTCTCTTTCTCACCTGATGAATTTGCCATCTTGAGACCTTGCTCTGAATGCTGGCTTGGGCCCTAAACCATGTGGCCCAGAGCTCTTTCAACATCTTGAGACCAGCTGATGAGTCTATTCTAAGAGGATGTGATAAGTATATTCTTGTATTATATGTTTGATTGTTGTTATATGTTGTAGATATCTGCTGTTTAGTATACCGGTATTCCTGTTTTCAAGGGAAATAAATGTAACTTGTTTACTAAGCAGATGTGTTTGTTATATCATTGTGCTTATCAGACTTTTATAGACTAGATAATTTATAGGGATAGGCAATTTAATACATGTATGCAATAGTTATATAGGCTATAGTAGATTGTATAATATTGCACAGGTTACATCATTTGGCACCCCAGAACGCGTGTGGAATTTATTTCTGCACAGAATCCACAAAACGAATGTATTTTTGTCCTAAGTCCCTGTAACTAGAACTGAAGGCCGTCTTTACCGCGGATAAAGATTTGCGCTAGTCATGAAGCTTCAAGCCCTGCTTGGATGGTCCTAAAATTTCTATGAAATATTTCATCAGTGAGCGGACGCGCAAAAATCTGATGAGATTTCTTGTCTGATATATGTGTATGTGTGTTAACGTTTATTGTATTGTTAGGCCTGTAGCCGGTCAAGAGTACTGGTGAGCATGAGGGTTTGACCAACCCTGGTTATCTGATGTAGCCTGCAGATTGACAGGATAAACTACACATCTTTGAGGAAAAAGTGAGAGAAGTATAGATTTTTATTTTATTTATTTTTTTATAAATATTTTTGAATTTTTACATTTCTTTTATTATTTCGTTTATTTTTATTTTTCCCCACGTGAGTGTGAAATAGCTCTCTGTTCCAATAGAAGTTCAATGTGGCCTGTGATCTAAGAGGGCTAAGAATCAGTGGTATAGTAAGGCATTCATTTAGAGTGCCTTGTGTCTTGGAGAACTATAAGTCGCTGTTAGGTTTAAACAGCTTTATCTGTCTGTGTATCTATGTGCATTGTGTAAGCAACTGTTGTATAAACAAGTTAAGCAAGTTTCAGTGTAGGCTAAGTTGCAAATTAAGTACAGAAAAAATTGCGCTGGACTCAAAAAACTAACACATGAAGCAGCAACGACAAGTGCGATATGACACAAACATGAAAGGAAAATAGTAAAAAGTTGCGCTAAAAAACAAATAAATAATAAAGTCGTGACTAAAACAAAATACCAGTGACAAAGTAAGTGTGCTAAAATTATTAACACAAATAATTAAAAAACAATCACCACATAAGTGAGGTGTGCATAGTGTGATAAATATCCATATGTACAAACCAAGTGTATATATAATAATATCTCAATGGATGACAATTTTACTGAAAAAACCTGTGAAGAGAAAATGTTCAACAAAAAATATTTTTGAAATAAATCCTGTGAAAAAGAAAAAAGTTCAATCGAAGATAGATTGTAAATTGTCCAATGGAACTCCAAAGATGGACAAATCTGTGCAGTCCGTGTAGGTGATACGCAAATCAAAAGTGACTGTGTGATTTCTAGAGAGGTTCTTTATCCACCACCGTTAAAGTTGTTCTCTTACCAGCTCCAGGAGAAATGACAGCAGATGGCTAATACCCAGCCAGGGCCTTTTTCCTCCTAGGTCCTCTATTCCTTTGATGAAACCGTCACCTTCCACTGCTGTGTTGGGATCTCCAAACGAGGAACAGCAGTTTACAGACCCTCTGATTTCCGGTGCCTCAATGTGTGGACAGGGGACTCGATCGTAAAATGAAAAATAAAAACACCGAGAGGGGATCATAGATGGGACCCGCTGGGGTATTTATTGGGCAATATAAACACATAAAAAGCACTCTAAGGTGCATAAATGAAGAGCACTCCAAGGTGCATAAAATAGGAAGTAAAAAATGCGGCCGGCCGGCTGCAACACTAAGCGTCCGTACTTCGTTCGGGAACGCTGACACTCGCGGTGACGTCAGCACGTCACTCCTCCGACGTTTCGTCTCAAAGCGGAAGTGATCCCCATGATTACGTCCGCTTTGAGACGAAACGTCGGAGGAGTGACGTGCTGACGTCACCGCGAGTGTCAGCGTTCCCGAACGAAGTACGGACGCTTAGTGTTGCAGCCGGCCGGCCGCATTTTTTACTTCCTATTTTATGCACCTTGGAGTGCTCTTCATTTATGCACCTTAGAGTGCTTTTTATGTGTTTATATTGCCCAATAAATACCCCAGCGGGTCCCATCTATGATCCCCTCTCGGTGTTTTTATTTTTCATTTTACGATCGAGTCCCCTGTCCACACATTGAGGCACCGGAAATCAGAGGGTCTGTAAACTGCTGTTCCTCGTTTGGAGATCCCAACACAGCAGTGGAAGGTGACGGTTTCATCAAAGGAATAGAGGACCTAGGAGGAAAAAGGCCCTGGCTGGGTATTAGCCATCTGCTGTCATTTCTCCTGGAGCTGGTAAGAGAACAACTTTAACGGTGGTGGATAAAGAACCTCTCTAGAAATCACACAGTCACTTTTGATTTGCGTATCACCTACACGGACTGCACAGATTTGTCCATCTTTGGAGTTCCATTGGACAATTTACAATCTATCTTCGATTGAACTTTTTTCTTTTTCACAGGATTTATTTCAAAAATATTTTTTGTTGAACATTTTCTCTTCACAGGTTTTTTCAGTAAAATTGTCATCCATTGAGATATTATTATATATACACTTGGTTTGTACATATGGATATTTATCACACTATGCACACCTCACTTATGTGGTGATTGTTTTTTAATTATTTGTGTTAATAATTTTAGCACACTTACTTTGTCACTGGTATTTTGTTTTAGTCACGACTTTATTATTTATTTGTTTTTAAGTTGCAAATTAGCATATCAATGGAAGTAATTGAAGGTTTCATTAACCACTTTGGCCCCTTTCACACTGAGGCGTTTTTACCGCGTTTTAGCGCTAAAAATAGTGCCCAAAATACGCCTGAAATAATCCTGCCCCAGCATTCTCAATGTGAAAGTCCTGAGTGCTTTCACATTGAGGCGTTGCCCTGGCTGTGCGTTAGAAAAAGTCCTGTAAACAGCATTTTTAGAGCATCTTTTGGGCGCATAAAATAGCGCTGTAAAAACGCCTATCCCCATTGGAATGCATGTTAGTGCTGTAAAACCACGGTAATACCGCTAAAAATGTTGAAGAAGCTGTGGGAAGGTCATATGGGAGGTCACATGATCGCAGCAGAGTGGAGGATGATGGGAAACCAGGAAATCCGGTTGAGAACAGGAGTAGAGACAAGAGAAGACAGTGGTAGAGAAATTACTGCTGCAGGACCAGCTGCAGAAAAAGAAAGATCCCCTGGGAGTGGCGACCCAGAGGAGTTCATAGATACAATGAGAAGGCACCCTGAACTCTGGGACAAGAAAAATGAGTTTTATGCAAGCCGCCTGAAGAAAAGGGCAGGATGGGATGCTGTGGCTGATCACCACTAGGGATGGGCCCGGTGCTCGATGCGAACCCACGTTCGCATCGAGCACCGGGCGTTCGCTCGCTCGGCGAGCCCAGAACTATTTTGGCCGCTCGCATCACGTTCGTGTGATGCGAGCGGCCCCGCAATGCATTGCGGCCGGCGCGGCCGGCGCAGTGCATTGCTGGCTGATGATTGGCCAAGCATGCACTGTGACCCCGCATGCTTGGCCAATCACAGCCCCGGAAACTCGAAGAGCCATAATTGGCTACAGGCAGGACGCCTGTAGCCAATTACAGCTCAGGGGCTGTAGTACACGCCCCCCCCTATAAAAGGCCGCCACGCCGTCTGCGCCGGTCACATGCTGTTCCGGCGCAGATTGAGCAGGCTAGATCTGTGACACTCTGCTGGATTTAGTTAGGTAGAGAGATTCACTTACAGAGATTGAGTTAGATAGATTCAGTTACAAAGATTGATTGAGAAAGAGGGGCTTGTAGTGTGTTCGTGGCAGGCAGGCAGAGCTCCTATATTTTGTTACCAGAAGCACCTATAGGACTTGTAGTGTGTTCGTGGCAGGCAGGCAGAGCTCCTATATTTTGTTACCAGAAGCACCTATAGGACTTGTAGTGTGTTCGTGGCAGGCAGGCAGAGCTCCTATATTTTGTTACCAGAAGCACCTATAGGACTTGTAGTGTGTTCGTGGCAGGCAGGCAGAGCTCCTATATTTTGTTACCAGAAGCACCTATAGGACTTGTAGTGTGTTAGTGGCAGGCAGGCAGAGCTCCTATATTTTGTTCCCAGAAGCACCTATAGGACTTGTAGTGTGTTCGTCGCAGGCAGGCAGAGCTCCTATATTTTGTTCCCAGAAGCACCTATAGGACTTGTAGTGTGTTCGTGGCAGGCAGAGCTCCTATATTTTGTTCCCAGAAGCACCTATAGGACTTGAAGTGTGTTAGTCCCATCACACACACAGAGCTATATTTTCTTCCCAGAGGCACCTATAGGACTTGAAGTGTGTTAGTCCCATCACACACACAGAGCTATATTTTCTTCCCAGAAGCACCTATAGGACTTGAAGTGTGTTAGTCCCATCACACACACAGAGCTATATTTTCTTCCCAGAAGCACCTATAGGACTTGAAGTGTGTTAGTCCCATCACACACACAGAGCTATATTTTGTTCCCAGAAGCACCTATAGGACTTGAAGTGTGTTAGTCCCATCACACACACAGAGCTATATTTTCTTCCCAGAAGCACCTATAGGACTTGAAGTGTGTTAGTCCCATCACACACACAGAGCTATATTTTCTTCCCAGAAGCACCTATAGGACTTGAAGTGTGTTAGTCCCATCACACACACAGAGCTATATTTTCTTCCCAGAAGCACCTATAGGACTTGAAGTGTGTTAGTCCCATCACACACACAGAGCTATATTTTCTTCCCAGAAGCACCTATAGGACTTGAAGTGTGTTAGTCCCATCACACACACAGAGCTATATTTTCTTCCCAGAAGCACCTATAGGACTTGAAGTGTGTTAGTCCCATCACACACACAGAGCTATATTTTGTTCCCAGAAGCACCTATAGGACTTGAAGTGTGTTAGTCCCATCACACACACAGAGCTATATTTTCTTCCCAGAAGCACCTATAGGACTTGAAGTGTGTTAGTCCCATCACACACACAGAGCTATATTTTCTTCCCAGAAGCACCTATAGGACTTGAAGTGTGTTAGTCCCATCACACACACAGAGCTATATTTTCTTCCCAGAAGCACCTATAGGACTTGAAGTGTGTTAGTCCCATCACACACACAGAGCTATATTTTCTTCCCAGAAGCACCTATAGGACTTGAAGTGTGTTAGTCCCATCACACACACAGAGCTATATTTTGTTCCCAGAAGCACCTATAGGACTTGAAGTGTGTTAGTCCCATCACACACACAGAGCTATATTTTCTTCCCAGAAGCACCTATAGGACTTGAAGTGTGTTAGTCCCATCACACACACAGAGCTATATTTTCTTCCCAGAAGCACCTATAGGACTTGAAGTGTGTTAGTCCCATCACACACACAGAGCTATATTTTCTTCCCAGAAGCACCTATAGGACTTGAAGTGTGTTAGTCCCATCACACACACAGAGCTATATTTTCTTCCCAGAAGCACCTATAGGACTTGAAGTGTGTTAGTCCCATCACACACACAGAGCTATATTTTCTTCCCAGAAGCACCTATAGGACTTGAAGTGTGTTAGTCCCATCACACACACAGAGCTATATTTTCTTCCCAGAAGCACCTATAGGACTTGAAGTGTGTTAGTCCCATCACACACACAGAGCTATATTTTCTTCCCAGAAGCACCTATAGGACTTGAAGTGTGTTAGTCCCATCACACACACAGAGCTATATTTTCTTCCCAGAAGCACCTATAGGACTTGAAGTGTGTTAGTCCCATCACACAAACAGAGCTATATTTTGTTCCCAGAAGCACCTATAGGACTTGAAGTGTGTTAGTCCCATCACACACACAGAGCTATATTTTGTTCCCAGAAGCACCTATAGGACTTGAAGTGTGTTAGTCCCATCACACACACAGAGCTATATTTTGTTCCCAGAAGCACCTATAGGACTTGAAGTGTGTTAGTCCCATCACACACACAGAGCTATATTTTCTTCCCAGAAGCACCTATAGGACTTGAAGTGTGTTAGTCCCATCACACACACAGAGCTATATTTTCTTCCCAGAAGCACCTATAGGACTTGAAGTGTGTTAGTCCCATCACACACACACAGCTATATTTTCTTCCCAGAAGCACCTATAGGACTTGAAGTGTGTTAGTCCCATCACACACACACAGCTATATTTTCTTCCCAGAAGCACCTATAGGACTTGAAGTGTGTTAGTCCCATCACACACACAGAGCTATATTTTGTTCCCAGAAGCACCTATAGGACTTGAAGTGTGTTAGTCCCATCACACACACAGAGCTATATTTTCTTCCCAGAAGCACCTATAGGACTTGAAGTGTGTTAGTCCCATCACACACACACAGCTATATTTTCTTCCCAGAAGCACCTATAGGACTTGAAGTGTGTTAGTCCCATCACACACACACAGCTATATTTTCTTCCCAGAAGCACCTATAGGACTTGAAGTGTGTTAGTCCCATCACACACACAGAGCTATATTTTCTTCCCAGAAGCACCTATAGGACTTGAAGTGTGTTAGTCCCATCACACACACAGAGCTATATTTTGTTCCCAGAAGCACCTATAGGACTTGAAGTGTGTTAGTCCCATCACACACACAGAGCTATATTTTGTTCCCAGAAGCACCTATAGGACTTGAAGTGTGTTAGTCCCATCACACACACAGAGCTATATTTTGTTCCCAGAAGCACCTATAGGACTTGAAGTGTGTTAGTCCCATCACACACACAGAGCTATATTTTGTTCCCAGAAGCACCTATAGGACTTGAAGTGTGTTAGTCCCATCACACACACACAGCTATATTTTGTTCCCAGAAGCACCTATAGGACTTGAAGTGTGTTAGACCCATCACACACACAGAGCTATATTTTGTTCCCAGAAGCACCTATAGGACTTGAAGTGTGTTAGTCCCATCACACACACAGAGCTATATTTTGTTCCCAGAAGCACCTATAGGACTTGAAGTGTGTTAGTCCCATCACACACACAGAGCTATATTTTGTTCCCAGAAGCACCTATAGGACTTGAAGTGTGTTAGTCCCATCACACACACAGAGCTATATTTTCTTCCCAGAAGCACCTATAGGACTTGAAGTGTGTTAGTCCCATCACACACACAGAGCTATATTTTCTTCCCAGAAGCACCTATAGGACTTGAAGTGTGTTAGTCCCATCACACACACAGAGCTATATTTTGTTCCCAGAAGCACCTATAGGACTTGAAGTGTGTTAGTCCCATCACACACACAGAGCTATATTTTGTTCCCAGAAGCACCTATAGGACTTGAAGTGTGTTAGTCCCATCACACACACAGAGCTATATTTTTCTTCCCAGAAGCACCTATAGGACTTGAAGTGTGTTAGTCCCATCACACAGACCTTTATTTTCTTCCCAGAAGCACCTATAGGACTTGAAGTGTGTTAGTCCCATCACACAGAGCTCCTCTATTTTCTTTGGAGAAGCACCCATAGGACTTCTAGTGTGTTAGTGGCATCACACAGAGCTCCTATATATTCTTCTCAGCAGCACCCACAGGACTTCTAGTGTGTTAGTGGCATCACACAGAGCTCCTCTATTTTCTTTGCAGAAGCACCCACAGGACTTCTAGTGTGTTAGTGGCATCACACAGAGCTCCTCTATTTTCTTTGCAGAAGCACCCATAGGACTTCTAGTGTGTTAGTGGCATCACACAGAGCTCCTCTATTTTCTTTGCAGAAGCACCCACAGGACTTCTAGTGTGTTAGTGGCATCACACAGAGCTCCTCTATTTTCTTTGCAGTAGCACCCATAGGACTTCTAGTGTGTTAGTGGCATCACACAGAGCTCCTATATTTTCTTTGCAGAAGCACCCATAGGACTTCTAGTGTGTTAGTGGCATCACACAGAGCTCCTCTATTTTCTTTGCAGAAGCACCCATAGGACTTCTAGTGTGTTAGTGGCATCACACAGAGCTCCTATATTTTCTTTGCAGAAGCACCCATAGGACTTCTAGTGTGTTAGTGGCATCACACAGAGCTCCTCTATTTTCTTTGCAGAAGCACCCATAGGACTTCTAGTGTGTTAGTGGCATCACACAGAGCTCCTATATATTCTTCTCAGCAGCACCCACAGGACTTCTAGTGTGTTAGTGGCATCACACAGAGCTCCTCTATTTTCTTTGCAGAAGCACCCACAGGACTTCTAGTGTGTTAGTGGCATCACACAGAGCTCCTCTATTTTCTTTGCAGAAGCACCCATAGGACTTCTAGTGTGTTAGTGGCATCACACAGAGCTCCTCTATTTTCTTTGCAGAAGCACCCACAGGACTTCTAGTGTGTTAGTGGCATCACACAGAGCTCCTCTATTTTCTTTGCAGAAGCACCCACAGGACTTCTAGTGTGTTAGTGGCATCACACAGAGCTCCTCTATTTTCTTTGCAGAAGCACCCATAGGACTTCTAGTGTGTTAGTGGCATCACACAGAGCTCCTATATATTCTTCTCAGCAGCACCCACAGGACTACCGACTACAATGGCTGGAAGACCGCCAAGGGGAGGCAGAGCGTGCAGAGCCAAGAACACAGGGCAGGCAGGCTCTGTTTCTAGTGGACGTGGCCGTGGACGTGGACGTGGTCGTGCATCGTCATCAGCACGTGGCCATGGGACACGCGCGTCTTTGTTTTCGGCAGCTGGACATGTGGAGCCGCATCATGCTGAAGGCTTGGTAGAATGGATGACCAAGCCCTCCTCATCCTCCTCATCCTCTCTCACCCAGGCTCAGGGTACTGACAGAGCATCATCAGCCACCCCTTCCCTAGACCCACCATGTCCTCCTGAGGAGTCCCCCGAACTCTTTGAGCACAGTGTTGGGTACATGCTCCAGAAGGATGCCCAACGATTCGAAGGCTCGGATGACGATACCCAGCTTGAGGAATCTGGCAGTACTGTTCCACCAGCTGCAGCTTACTGCCAGGTTTGCTCTAGTGGTGAAGAGGGAGGGGATGATGAGGTCACTGACTCCACGTGGGTGCCTCAAGGGAGAGAGGATGAGGAGGAGGACGAGGAGGAGGAGGATGCGGCGTCACATGTCCAACGAGGCAGGATGCCCCCTGGAGGCCAGGTAGAGGCCAGCACAGCAACTGTACAACACCGCAGAGCTCCGCTTGTGCAGGGCGCTGCCTCTGCACGTTATCAGAAAAGTTCTTTGGTGTGGGCCTTTTTTGAGACGAGTGCAGCAGATCGCACCACTGCTATTTGCAATATTTGTCTCAAGCGTATCTCGCGTGGCCAAAACATCAGCCGCTTGGGCACGACAAGCATGACCAGACATATGGCGACCTGCCATGCAGCTCGTTGGCAGGCACACATAAAAGACCCACACCAAAGAACTAAGCGGACCTCTCCTTGCTCCTCAGCTGGGATCTCCATCCCCACTACACCTTCAGTCCTCTCTGAAAGCTGCTCTGAGAGGACTGAAGGTGTAGAATTAGGTGTGTCACAACCAAGTACTTGCAGTACACCGACGTCCGATTGCAGCAGGCAAATTTCCCTGCCCCAGCTGCTGGACCGTAGAAAGAAGTACACTCCCAGCCATCCACATGCCCAGCGGTTGAATGCTAGCCTGGCTAAATTGCTAGCACTTCAACTGCTGCCTTTTCAGTTGGTAGACTCGGCCCCCTTCCGTGAGTTTGTTCAATGTGCGGTTCCTCAGTGGCAGGTTCCCAAACGCCACTTTTTCTCGCGGAAGGCGATTCCGTCTCTCTACCGGCATGTGGAGGGCAATGTCCATGCCTCGCTGGACAGGGCGGTCAGCGGTAAGGTGCATATTACCGCTGACTCATGGTCCAGCAGGCATGGACAGGGACGGTACCTTTCTTTCACGGCCCATTGGGTCACTCTATTGGCAGCTGGGAGGGATGCAGGACAAGGTGCAGTAGTGTTGGAGGTTGTTCCGCCACCACGCCTCCAAAACGCTACTACTGCTACTGGTTGTGACACACCTCTCTCCTCCACCCCCTCCTCTTCTTCTTCCTCCAGTGCTCTGTCCTTGGAACCAGCGGTGCTCCGTAGGCGTACAAAGGGCTACGCAAGTACGCAGGCAAAAAGATGCCATGCCGTGCTTGCGCTGGTGTGTTTGGGGGACAGGAGCCACACTGGGCCAGAGGTTCTGGCAGCTCTGCAGGGGCAGGCCGAGAGGTGGTTGACGCCACGTCAGCTTAAGCCAGGAATGGTCGTTTCTGACAATGGCACCAACCTCCTCTCCGCCCTGCGACAGGGGCAGCTCACCCATGTGCCCTGCATGGCTCACGTCCTCAACCTGGTGGTGCAGCGGTTCTTGGGCAGGTTCCCAGGCTTACAGGATGTCCTGAGGCAGGCCAGGAAAGTCTGTGTGCATTTCCGCCGATCTTATAATGCCAGTGCTCGGCTGACTGAGCTGCAAAAGGAGCTGAACCTGCCCAAGAACCGCCTAATATGTGACATGCCCACCAGGTGGAACTCAACGTTGGCCATGCTGCAGCGACTGCACACGCAGCAGAGGGCCATCAATGAGTACCTTTGCGACTACGGCACCAGGACAGGGTCAGGGGAGCTTGGTTTTTTTTCCCACGTCAGTGGAGCATGATCAGGGATGCATGCACTGTCCTCTCACCATTTGAGGAGGCCACGAGGATGGTGAGCAGTGACAGTGCATGCATCAGTGACACTGTCCCTCTTGTCCACCTGTTGGAGCATACGCTGCGTGGGATAATGGACAGGGCACTTGAGGCAGAACAGAGGCAGGAAGAGGAGGACTTCCTTGCCTCTCAAGGCCCCCTTTATCCGGACAGTGTTCCTTCTGTCCCACCCATCACACAGGAAGAGGATGAGGAGGAGGAGGAGGAGGAGGAGGATTGTGTGAGCATGGAGGTGGAGCCTGGCACTCAGCATCAGCAGCAGCAGTCTTTTAGGGATGATGTACAGTCCCAACAAACCAGTGGACTTGTACGTGGCTGGGAGGAGGTGGCTGGCGATCATGTCATCCTCAGTGACCCAGAGGACTCCGGACCGAATGCCTCAGCTAACCTACGCTGCATGGCCTCCCTGATCCTGCAAAGCCTGCGGAAGGATCCTCGTGTTCTTCGGATCAAGGAGAGGGACCATTACTGGCTGGCCACTCTCCTTGATCCGCGGTACAAGGGTAAGGTTGCGGACCTTATCTTGCCGTCGCAGAGGGAGCAGAGGATGAGACATCTCAGGGAGGCCTTGCAGAAAGGTCTGTGCAACGCGTTCCCAGAAACTGGGAGGCTACAAACTCCTGGTCCTGGGCGACGAGTTGCTGAGGCTTCGGTCAGTGGCAGATGGAGCGGTGGGGAAGGTGGACGTCTGACCGATGCGTTCAGACAATTTTTTAGTCCGCAGCCCCAAGGTATGATCGGTTCCAGCAACCATCGCCAGCGTCTGATATACATGGTGCAGGAATACCTTGGGGCAAGGTCAGACTTGGACACCTTTCCCACCGAAAATCCTCTGGCTTACTGGGTCCTGAGGATGGATCACTGGCCAGAGCTTGCACAGTATGCAATTGAGCTACTGGCCTGTCCTACCTCCAGCGTTCTTTCCGAACGCACATTCAGTGCTGCTGGAGGATTTGTGACTGATCATAGGGTGCGCCTGTCCACCGCCTCGGTTGATCGACTGACATTCATCAAAATGAATCAGTCTTGGATCACCACCAGCTACCAGGCACCTGAGGCGGATATAACCGAATAATTTTTAATGTCACATCCCTTCAAGACTGCCTATGCTGATGCTGAGTGACTGTCCTCTTATGTTCACTGACTATCCTCTTCCTCCTCCTCAATGATCCATGCCACCACACCAGTGCCTAAGGCACAATTTTTCAGCCCCTGTTTAACAGGGGCGTGTACTTACAATTTTTTTAAAAAAATGCTTCGCAACACGTGTGACTGCTGTGCTCCAAGTACAGTATCTGTGAGGGCCGGGTTGCAGTGTTGTGGCACCAGCACCAGTGCCTAAGGCACAATTTTTCAGCCCCTGTTTAACAGGGGCGGGTACTTACAATTTTTTTAAAAAAATGCTTCGCAACACGTGTGACTGCTGTGCTCCAAGTACAGTATCTGTGAGGGCCGGGTTGCAGTGTTGTGGCACCAGCACCAGTGCCTAAGGCACAATTTTTCAGCCCCTGTTTAACAGGGGCGGGTACTTACAATTTTTTAAAAAAATGCTTCGCAACACGTGTGACTGCTGTGCTCCAAGTACAGTATCTGTGAGGGCCGGGTTGCAGTGTTGTGGCACCAGCACCAGTGCCTAAGGCACAATTTTTCAGCCCCTGTTAACAGGGGCGGGTACTTACAATTTTTTAAAAAAATGCTTCGCAACACGTGTGACTGCTGTGCTCCAAGTACAGTATCTGTGAGGGCCGGGTTGCAGTGTTGTGGCACCAGCACCAGTGCCTAAGGCACAATTTTTCAGCCCCTGTTTAACAGGGGCGTGTACTTACAATTTTTTAAAAAAATGCTTCGCAACACGTGTGACTGCTGTGCTCCAAGTACAGTATCTGTGAGGGCCGAGTTGCAGTGTTGTGGCACCAGCACCAGTGCCTAAGGCACAATTTTTCAGCCCCTGTTTAACAGGGGCGTGTACTTACAATTTTTTAAAAAAATGCTTCGCAACACGTGTGACTGCTGTGCTCCAAGTACAGTCTCTGTGAGGGGTTGCAGTGTTGTGGCACCAGCACCAGTGCCTAAGGCACAATTTTTCAGCCCCTGTTTAACAGGGGCGGGTAATTACAAATCTTGATCTAATAGTTCACAGCAGGGCCCATTCCTGCGCCCACCAAGAGTAACTATGAGGGCCTACAGTCTTGTGGCAACACCGTCCACCACCACCGCCAAAGGCCCAATTTTTCTGCCCTGTTCATCAGGTGCTTGCAATTACAAATCTTGATCTAATAGTTCACAGCAGGGCCCATTCCTGCGCCCACCAAGAGTAACTATGAGGGCCTACAGTCTTGTGGCAACACCGTCCACCACCACCGCCAAAGGCCCAATTTTTCTGCCCTGTTCATCAGGTGCTTGCAATTACAAATCTTGATCTAATAACTCACAGCAGGGCCCATTCCTGCGCCCACCAAGAGTAACTATGAGGGCCTACAGTCTTGTGGCAACACCGTCCACCACCACCGCCAAAGGCCCAATTTTTCTGCCCTGTTCATCAGGTGCTTGCAATTACAAATCTTGATCTAATAACTCACAGCAGGGCCCATTCCTGCGCCCACCAAGAGTCACTGTGAGGGCTTACAGTCTTGTGGCAACACCGTCCACCACCACCACCACCACCAAAGGCCCAATTTTTCTGCCCTGTTCAACAGGTGCATGCAATTACAAATCTTGATCTAATAACTCACAGCAGGGCCCATTCCTGTGCCCACCAGTCTTGTGGCTACACCAACATCTAATAGGGCAAATTTCTGCAGAGTATATACGGCAGGCCCCTACTTTCAAACATCCAACTTACAAACGAATCCTACTTGCAAACGGAAATAGAAAACAGGAAGTGAGAGGAAATCTACCCCTAGGAAGGGAAATTCTATCATGTTAGATTTAATTTGGGAAAAAGGTATCTCCTCTCTACTGATGCTTTATCACCAATCCTTGTTTCAATTAAAACCCCACTTTTCCAAAAACATTTGTCATTGGGACGGAAAGTGAGGTGACATGTTCTGAACAGATGTGCAAAGACAGCAAATGTTACAGGGGTGATAACCCCTCCCTATGTTCTCCAAAAAGCATAAAAATAGATTTTTTTGGGATGGAGCTACACTTCATAATGTACCTGTTCAGATTCTACTTAAGAACAAACCTAAAGCCGCAAGTGGTTTTAAATGGCTTCTTTTTTTCCTTTACAAATGTCATTTTGTGCAAGGACAGTTCTAAACACGGGAAACACATGCCACTTCACAGGCATACTTTGGACACCCCCCAGGTACCATATTTAAAGGAAAATTTCACTTTTTTTTTTTCACTTTATGCATCATTAAAATGACTGCTCCCGAAAAAACGTTAGTTTTTAAAAGTTCTTTTTGCATTGATATATGTCCCCTGGGGCAGGACCCGGGTCCCCAAACCTGTTTTATGACATTAACATGCATATTGGCCGTTGTAATTAGCACTTTTGATTTTGAACGTTCGCGTCCATTATAACGTATAGGGTTCGAAAATTCGCGCGAACTTTCGGTCGGTTCGAAGGTTCTGGTGCGAACCGAACCCGGGGGTGTTCGGCTCATCCCTAATCACCACATTGAAAACTGGAGATCGTTATCAAACAAGAGGAAAGCTGAGAAAAGTAAGTATTTCCCAAGTCCAGTTTATCCAATCTAATTCCAATGCCCAAATCCTGTATACCATACCACATACCCAATACAGATATTCCCAAACTCCCACTCCTCCTCATCCCAAATAACACACCATAACCGTAATCCCTCTCCTCATAGTCACAAACTCCCACCCCTCCTCATCCCTAATCACCCACCATAACCCTAATCACACTCCTCATAGTCCCAAACTCCCACTCCTCCTCATCCCAAATCACCCACCATAACCCTAATCTAACTCCTCATAGTCCCAAACTCCCACTCCTCCTCATCCCAAATCACCCACCATAACCCTAATCCCACTCCTCATAGTCCCAAACTCCCGCTCCTCCTCTTACCAACTCACCCACCATAACCCTAATCCCACTCCTCATAGTCCCAAACTCCCACTCCTCCTCATCCCTAATCACCCACCATAACCCTAATCCCACTCCTCATAGTCCCAAACTCCCACTCCTCCTCATCCCAAATCACCCACCATAACCCTAATCCCACTCCTCCTACCCCCAAACTCCTAACCCTAACCCTAATCCCACTTCTGCTACTCCCAAACTCCTAACCCTAACCCTAATCCCACTTCTGCTACTCCCAAACTCCTAACCCTAATCCCACTTCTGCTACTCCCAAACCCCTAACCCTAATCCCACTCCTCCTACCCCCAAACCCCTAACCCTAACCCTAATCCCACTCCTCCTAGTCCCAAACCCCTAACCCTAACCCTAATCCCACTCCTCCTAGTCCCAAACCCCTAACCCTAACCCTAATCCCACTCCTCCTAGTCCCAAACTCCTAACCCTAACCCTAATCCCACTCCTCCTACCCCCAAACTCCTAACCCTAACCCTAATCCCACTTCTGCTACTCCCAAACCCCTAACCCTAACCCTAATCCCACTTTTGCTACTCCCAAACCCCTAACCCTAATCCCACTCCTCCTACCCCCAAACTCCTAACCCTAACCCTAATCCCACTCCTTCTACCCCCAAACTCCTAACCCTAACCCTAATCCCACTTCTGCTACTCCCAAACCCCTAACCCTAACCCTAATCCCACTCCTCCTACCCCCAAACTCCTAACCCTAACCCTAATCCCACTCCTCCTACCCCCAAACTCCTAACCCTAATCCCACTTCTGCTACTCCCAAACCCCTAACCCTAACCCCACTTCTGCTACTCCCAAACCCCTAACCCTAATCCCACTCCTCCTACCCCCAAACTCCTAACCCTAACCCTAATCCCACTCCTCCTAGTCCCAAACTCCTAACCCTAACCCTAATCCCACTCCTCCTACACCCAAACTCCTAACCCTAACCCTAATCCCACTCCTCCTAGTCCCAAACTCCTAACCCTAACCCTAATCCCACTCCTCCTACCCCTAACCCTAACCCTAATCCCACTCCTCCTACTCCCAAACTCCTAACCCTAATCCCACTTCTGCTACTCCCAAACCCCTAACCCTAATCCCACTTCTGCTACTCCCAAACCCCTAACCCTAATCCCACTCCTCCTACCCCCAAACTCCTAACCCTAATCCCACTCCTCCTACCCCCAAACTCCTAACCCTAACCCTAATCCCACTTCTGCTACTCCAAAACCCCTAACCCTAATCGCACTCCTCCTACTCCCAAACTCCAACCCTAACCCTAATCCCACTCCTCCTACCCCCAAACTCCTAACCCTAATCCCACTCCTCCTAGTCCCAAACTCCTAACCCTAACCCTAATCCCACTCCTCCTACCCCTAACCCTAATCCCACTCCTCCTACTCCCAAACTCCTAACCCTAATCCCACTTCTGCTACTCCCAAACCCCTAACCCTAATCCCACTTCTGCTACTCCCAAACCCCTAACCCTAATCCCACTCCTCCTACCCCAAACTCCTAACCCTAATCCCACTCCTCCTACCCCCAAACTCCTAACCCTAACCCTAATCCCACTTCTGCTACTCCCAAACCCCTAACCCTAATCCCACTCCATCTACTCCCAAACTCCTAACCCTAATCCCACCCCTCCTACCCCCAAACTCCTAACCCTAATCCTAATCCCACTCCTCCTATCCCCAAACTCCTAACCCTAATCCCACTCCTAGTCCCAAACTCCTAACCCTAACCCTAATCCCACTCCTCCTACTCCAAAACTCCTAACCCTAACCCTAATCCCACTCCTCCTACTCCCAAACTCCTAACCCTAATCCCACTCCCCCTAGTCCCAAACTCATTATTTCTTATGTTGTTACTTTCTAATATAATGTATTAAATAACTGTACTTGACTCACCAAATGTTATTGAACAAATTAATTTATTATAACATCGAAAATTCATGCATTTATAGACACTTGAAGTAACAAACATGAAACAATTATGTTTAATAGAGAAATTTTATATCATATTTTCTTGCCAATTGAGTGCACCATCTGGACTCATGAAATAGTCAGCAAATGCATCTCGGATAGTAAATCCTAATATAGGTCCACGTACATGAAGGAAGTCGGCCGGTTCGATGTTGTGTGACAATGTATCCTCAAAATTCACTCCATCTCTCTCTCTCACCAAATTGTGTAATAGACATGCGGCCTTTATAACTTTGCAAGCGTTATCAACATTTAGATTTATTGGTTTTAAAAATATTTGCCACTTATTGGCCAGTATTCCAAAAGCACATTCTACAAGTCTACGTGCCCGACACAGCCTGTAGTTGAAGATCCGTTTTCGTGTATCCAGATTTCGCAGTGAATATGGTTTCATGAGATGTTCATGAATGGCGAAAGCATCATCTGCTACAAACACGAAAGGCATATCGGGTCCTTCTGTTCCGGGCAGTGGTTTGTTTTCCGGCAAATCTAATTGATTATATGCTAGCCATTTGCCAAATTTGCTTTGCAGAAAAACTGTGGAGTCTGCACTGCTCCCATAGGATCCAATATCTACAAAAAGAAATTTGTAGTCTGCATCAACCACAGCCATTAGAACTGCAGAAAAATATTTTTTATAATTGTAGTACTGGCTTCCGCTATGGCATGGTTTGATCAGACGAATATGCTTGCTGTCGATAGCTCCCAAACAGTTAGGAAAATTTGTCTTTGTTAAAAAACGCTGAGCAACATCTTCCCATTTATCCTTATTTGGAACAGGCATGAATGTACTCTTCAGGTTCCATATTGCATCACATGTTTCTTTAACAATTTGACTTATGGTGGATATGCCTATGCCTACACGGAATTCATATTGAAGTGATGAGTATGTATTTCCTGTAGCAAGATATCTGTAAAGACAAATTTTTTTTTTCTTTCAGTAAGACTTATTAAACAACGATGGAAAACGTTACGTGACAACTACAAGAGGGAGTTAACCCAACAGCAGCAGATTAGAAGTGGATCTGGCGCCAAGAAGGGGAGAATTTATTGCCACTTTTATGAGCTGGATTTTCTAAGAACAGTTATGCAGGAAAGACCGTAAGTATTACATTAGCATACATTGTATAAATAATATATTTAATATGGAAAGTATATAAATAATAGCACTGTTCATGTGTAATCTTTTATATATTCTACAGAATGGAGACAAATTTCAGTAGTGATACTGACGGAGAGGAGCAAAATTGAGCAACACAGGATAACAATGAAAATGAAACACTGCCCTTGGAAGAGGAAGATGACACACCTGAGCCTCCAAGAAGGTTAACATCAAGGGGCAAACAAAAGAAAGGGGAGACCCAACAGTTTATTGACGTTGTGAAAAACCTGATAGAAAGCCAAAGAAGCGAACATAAAGAAATATCCGGTTTCACAAACAGCCTGATCCCTCTAATTGCTGACGTAAAAAAGGAATTGCAATGTTATTTACATATAGAGATGTTAAGGCTGATTAAAAGTTTTCAATTGCAAACTAACCAACCAGCTGTACGAACCCAAACTTATGATAGCCAACAACAAAGACCCATATATGGAAACCAATGGGAGAAAGGCACATTTCGCCCAACGTTTAATAGTGCATGTTACCCCAACATGGTGAGCATGACTCCTCCCCAATTCCAACAAAGGTACAATTCTAACCAAATTGATATGCCCCAAAATTATTTTCCCCAAACCAAAGCTCCTCCCCCTCCTTCACCTCCCCCTCCTACTACTCCTCAGACGAACAACGTGAGAGAGGAGGTACACCCTCACACCTCCTATTACCACGACCTATAAATCTAGGATTATAGTGCACAGTTTATGTTATAAAAAGTTTCTTTTTTTGCACTATACTTTCATTTTTTCAAGCACTTAATTCTGGGTACTGTAAAACAAGTTATTTATACTTTGTTAATGTAAAATAAGAGTTTTTGAAGTATTAAAAAAGTAAAATATATATTTGTTACAAGTTGATTGTCTTGTATTATTCAAAGTTAAACAAATAAAATTCTTTTATGTATTTGTTGTTGATGTTCGAAAAATAAAAGTTATTTTTTTCAACAATAAAAAAATTGTAGTTCTTACCTAAGCGTTATTAGTAATCTTTCACAAGGTGATATTGCATCTCTAAAATTGGTATCCTGTCTCAACAACGTTGGTTTTAGGAGGTCCAGAAGAAAATCAAATCTATGTAAATAAAGGGATTTATTATTATAAACTATATGGATTATGAGTTTGGGACTAGGGGAGTGGGATTAGGGTTAGGGTTCGGAGTTTGGGAGTAGCAGAAGTGGGATTAGGGTTAGGAGTTTGGGAGTAGCAGAAGTGGGATTAGGGTTAGGGTTAGGAGTTTGGGAGTAGGAGGAGTGGGATTAGGGTTAGGGTTAGGAGTTTAAGAGTAGCAGAAGTGGGATTAGGGTTAGGGTTAGGAGTTTGGGACTAGGAGGAGTGGGATTAGGGTTAGAGTTAGGAGTTTGGGAGTAGGAGGAGTGGGATTAGGGTTAGGGTTAGGAGTTTGGGGGTAGGAGGAGTGGGATTAGGGTTAGGGTTAGGAGTTTGGGAGTAGGAGGAGTGGGATTAGGGTTAGGGTTAGGAGTTTGGGAGTAGGAGGAGTGGGATTAGGGTTAGGAGTTTGGGAGTAGGAGGAGTGGGATTAGGGTTAGGGTTAGGAGTTTGGGACTAGAAGGAGTGGGATTAGGGTTAGGGGTTTGGGAGTAGCAGAAGTGGGATTAGGGTTAGGGTTAGGAGTTTGGGAGTAGGAGGAGTGGGATTAGGGTTAGGGTTAGGAGTTTGGGAGTAGGAGGAGTGGGATTAGGGTTAGGGTTAGGAGTTTGGGAGTAGCAGAAGTTGGATTAGGGTTAGGGTTAGGGTTAGGAGTTTGGGAGTAGGAGGAGTGGGATTAGGGTTAGGGTTAGGAGTTTGGGAGTAGGAGGAGTGGGATTAGGGTTAGGGTTAGGGGTTTGGGAGTAGCAGAAAAGGGGATTAGGGTTAGGGTTCCGAGTTTGGGAGTAGCAGAAGTGGGATTAGGGTTAGGGTTAGGAGTTTGGGAGTAGGGGGAGTGGGATTAGGGTTAGGGTTAAGAGTTTGGGAGTAGGAGGAGTGGGATTAGGGTTAGGGTTAGGAGTTTGGAAGTAGGAGGATTGGGATTAGGGTTAGGGTTAGGAGTTTGGGAGTAGGAGGAGTGGGATTAGGGTTAGGGTTAGGAGTTTGGGAGTAGGAGGAGTGGGATTAGGGTTAGGGTTAGGAGTTTGGAAGTAGGAGTGGGATTAGGGTTAGGGTTAGGAGTTTGGGGGTAGGAGGAGTGGGGTTAGGGTTAGGGGTTTGGGAGTAGGAGGAGTGGGATTAGGGTTAGGGTTCAGAGTTTGGGAGTAGCAGAAGTGGGATTAGGGTTAGGGTTAGGAGTTTGGGAGTAGCAGAAGTGGGATTAGGGTTAGGAGTTTGGGAGTAGGAGGAGTGGGATTAGGGTTAGGAGTTTGGGACTAGGAGGAGTGGGATTAGGGTTAGGGTTAGGGGTTTGGGAGTAGCAGAAGTGGGATTAGGGTTAGGGTTAGGAGTTTGGGAGTAGGAGGAGTGGGATTAGGGTTAGGAGTTTGGGAGTAGGAGGAGTGGGATTAGGGTTAGGAGTTTGGGAGTAGCAGAAGTTGGATTAGGGTTAGGGTTAGGAGTTTGGGAGTAGGAGGAGTGGGATTAGGGTTAGGGTTAGGAGTTTGGGAGTAGGAGTGGGATTAGGGTTAGGAGTTTGGGAGTAGGAGTGGGATTAGGGTTAGGGTTCGGAGTTTGGGAGTAGCAGAAGTGGGATTAGGGTTAGGGTTAGGAGTTTGGGAGTAGGAGGAGTGGGATTAGGGTTAGGGTTAGGAGTTTGGGAGGAGGAGTGGGATTAGGGTTAGGGTTAGGAGTTTGGGACTAGGAGGAGTGGGATTAGTGTTAGGGTTAGGAGTTTGGGAGTAGGAGGAGTGGGATTAGGGTTAGGGTTCAGAGTTTGGGAGTAGCAGAAGTGGGATTAGGGTTAGGGTTAGGAGTTTGGGAGTAGGAGGAGTGGGATTAGGGTTAGGGTTAGGAGTTTGGGAGTAGGGGGAGTGGGATTAGGGTTAGGGTTAGGGTTAGGAGTTTGGGACTTAGAGGAGTGGGATTAGGGTTAGGAGTTTGGGAGTAGGAGGAGTGGGATTAGGGTTAGGGTTAGGAGTTTGGGAGTAGGAGGAGTGGGATTAGGGTTATGGTGGGTGATTAGGGATGAGGAGGGGTGGGAGTTTGGGACTATGAGGAGTTGGATTAGGGTTATGGTGGGTGATTTGGGATGAGGAGGAGTGGGAGTTTGGGACTATGAGGAGTGTGATTAGGGTTATGGTGGGTGATTAGGGATGAGGAGGGGTGGGAGTTTGGGACTATGAGGAGTGGGATTAGGGTTATGGTGGGTGATTTGGAATGAGGAGGAGTGGGAGTTTGGGACTATGAGGAGTGGGATTAGGGTTAGGATTAGGGGTTTGGGACTAGGAGGAGTGGGATTAGAGATAGGGTTTGGGACTAGTAGTGGTGGGAGTTGGTGGGAGCCAGGAATGTAGTTTTTTGTGGCTAGAACTAGGATATACTTACGTTGCTATGCTCATCCGAGTGTAATTTCGGAATTTATCCGGGTGCTCTCTCAGTTCATGGAACAGCAGGACAAATTGTCCCCTTTCTGATTGCATTTGTTGTATGGGATGAACCCAGAACCGACGCTGCGATCTCTGTTGTTGTTGAAGAATATGATCCCACACATGTAGGACAAAAAACAGCAGCTGCTCATGAAACTCCATCTTCTCTTCTCAAGGTTCCTTCTTCTCTGACGAAAAACAAGGAAGTGAACAGGATGTGATGTAAAGGGGTGTGTTTATTAGCTGACGCTAACGCGGTCAAAACGCAGTAAAAAGCGTTAAAAACGCATGGGCGTTAGCGCTATTTTTACCGCAAACGCGGTAAAAACGCGGTAAAAACACAGTAATAACGCTAAAAAAATTGTCTTTTTTTACCGCGGTTTTACAACGCCTCACTGTGAAAGGGGCCATTTTGCTGGCTTAAGACCAGACCACTTTTTGCAATTCGGCACTGCGTCGCTTTAACTGACAATTGCGCGGTCGTGTGACGTGGCTCCCAAACAAAATTGACATCCTTTTTTTTCCCCACAAATAGAGCTTTCTTTTTGTGGTATTTGATCACCCCTGCGGTTTTAATTTTTTGCGCTATAAACAAAAAAAAGCGACAATTTTGAAAAAATCTGGTCGATATTTCCTTGCTATGAATAAGGTTTAGATGTGAGTTTCATGTTTGTCTGATAAGTCTGGTAAGCACAATGATATAACAAACACATCTGCTTAATAAACAAGTTACATTTATTTCCTAAGAAAATAGGAATATACTAAAACAGCAGAATTAGGAAACTAACATAAAAGTATTAAAAGGTATTACAATGTTACAAAGCTTATAATCAGAACACAATACAAGAATATACTTATCACATCCTCTAACATAGACTCCTATCGGCTGGTCTCAAGATTTTTAAAGAGCTCTGGGCCACATGATTTAGGCCCGAGCCAGCACCTAGAGCAAGGTCTCAAGATGAAAAAGCCACCAGGCTTCAGGCAAAGACCTGCAGCGACAGAGAGGGAGCAGAGAGAGGGCCCTTTGCCTGTGTGTGCTCTTTTTACAATCACACCTCATCCAAACATACACGCCCACTCGTAGCCACCCCCACTTGCCTCCTCCCCATATATATTGCCAAGAGGATTCCTAATATCTATTCATTCTCCAGGAAGCATGCTGTATGGTCCACTAGGGGGCAGCGCTTGTCCATGAATCGCCATTGTCCCACCTGAGTCAAATTCTTCACAGATATCTGAGTCCTTGATCTTCTGTATCTCAACTCATCAATTATCTCTGCCAGTCCTCTTTTTGAAGCTTGCTTGCAGAGCCGTTAATCAGGAATTCTCATAGACAGATCGGAGTCAGTATTGTCATGCACAATTAGAAGCTTAAAGTGGGGTTGCGGTCAAAAAAAAAAAGGGGCTTAAAAATTATAAAAAAAATGTAAAAAAAATAATTGGAAAAAAAAAATGTTTTACTCACCTCTAAATGCCTGTTGCTAGGGGGTCCCTCGTAGTCTGCCACCTTCAGTGCCCGGGCTAAACGTAACTTCCCCCTCGGCGCCGCACAGTCACCTGGGACCTGTCACGTGTCCCAGATGACTGAGCGTCAAATCACGGCGCACGGCGCCTCTCGCGCATGCGCAGTGGGTGCCCGGCTGTGAAGCCACAGCCGGGTTCCCACATTAGGAATGCCTGACTGATTTTGGGAATAAAAACATATGTAGAAAACCCAGAAATATGATATTAATTCATGTTGAATTCCAACAGGTAGTGAAATTAGGGGGTCTGAGACATATAATAAGACGTCATATGCATTAGCAGATAATTTATGTTCCATCGGCCCTACCGTGAAGCCTTTGATGGCACTATTCAAGCGGATCCTGTTAAGCAGTGGTTCGAGGGTCAATGCAAAAATGAGGGGGGAGAGAGGACATCCCTGGCGTGTTCCATTGCGGATTGGGAATGCATCAGACAGTACCTCATTCACTTTTACCTTGGCCGTCGGGGAGCTATAAAGGGAAGATATCCACAATAGCATGTTTGAGCCCAAGCCAAGTCTGGTTAACACTGTCTGCATGTAGGTCCAATCCACCCTGTCAAATGCCTTCTCGGCATCGGTGGAAAGCAAGAGACAGGGACGTGTCCCCGTCTGTGACTCGACCTAGTGGATTAGTTGGAGTGCTCTATTAGAATTACCCCTGGCTTCTGTCCCCATGATGAACCCCATCTGGTCAGGGTGTATGACCATTGGGAGAATTGGTTTGAGTCTATTGGCCAAACTTTTGGCTAGTATTTTTACATCGGTATTCAAAATAGAAATAGGCCTATAATTCCCAGGTATGGCGTGGTCTTTTCCCTCCTTCGAGAGGACTGTGATATGCGCCATCAGCGCCTCTCTGGGCATAGCAGTACCCAAAGCCAATGCCGTAAAATAGGTACACATGGGCCGGACAGTAAGGACGGAAATTTTTTATAGTAAGCATTAGTAAAGCCGTCGGAACCGGGACTTTTCCCTTTAGGGAGGTCTTTAATAACTGCCTCAATTTCTGATGGGGAGATAGAGGTGTCTAATTGTTTGCTAATTGAGGCAGTGAGTTGTGGGAACTGGGCCTCGGTCAGATATTGTGAAATGCGGTCTATTTTCTGGGTTTCTCTGTTGCCAGGCAAGGTGCCAGGGAGGTGGTACAGTTGGGCATAGTAGTCCCTAAAGGTGTTGGCTATCTTCGAGGAGTGGACCACCGATGATCCATTTGCGGTGTTGAGGTTATGTACATGTACATGCATTGGCGTTTGAGGGCTCTCGCTAGTAGTCGCCCGCACTTGTTGCCAAATTCATAGAATTTGTGTGCAACATGGCGAATGCACGCCCTGATTTTTACGTCTAGTAAAGTAGCTAGTTTCTTTCTCAGGGATTGCAGTTCTGTCGCCAATTCCGGGGTGACGTGGCGTTTATGTATTAAGTTAGGCTGAGCGTATCTTAGATAATAGGGTCTATATTTCTCCCTCCCTTGCTTTTTTCAGCCTACCCCATTGGGAGTTCTATAATCTTCACGCTGTGACATGCAGAAAATATAGTAGTATCCCGGCCACCTATTTGATTGGAGGCTTACCAAATGGCTAAATGTTTAGGCATTGTACACAGAATCCTGTAGTTGTCCCCGTGGGCGAAAGATGGTAGGAACAGTCAATCCAGGACGGATCACTCAAATGGAGGAGGAGAGAAAACAACACACCATCCGTTCCTGATATGAATATCCAGCCAGTTCCCACTAGTTTCCTCCAATTACAAAAAAACTGATGGGGCCGCCCATAGCGTAATACTGTTGGCAACTTTTATTTCATAAAAGGTTAAGAACACTTACATTAAATTGTAGAAAAAACGAGCGTATTGTAAAACACTACCTCCTCTGCTACCACTTCCAGCAATGTCTTCCAGCAATGTCTTCTCTCTACTTCCTCCTGACTTGAGTCGGGAGGAAGTAGAGAGAAGACATTGCTGGAAGTGGTAGCAGAGGAGGTAGTGTTTTACAATACGCTCGTTTTTTCTACAATTTAATGTAAGTGTTCTTAACCTTTTATGAAATAAAAGTTGCCAACAGTATTACGCTATGGGCGGCCCCATCTGTTTTTTTGTAATTGGAGGAAACTAGTGGGAACTGGCTGGATATTCATATCAGGAACGGATGGTGTGTTGTTTTCTCTCCTCCTCCATTTGAGTAATCCGTCCTGGATTGACTGTTCCTACCATCTTTCGCCCACGGGGACAACTACAGGATTCTGTGTACAATGCCTAAACATTTAGCCATTTGGTAAGCCTCCAATCAAATAGGTGGCCGGGATACTACTATATTTTCTGCATGTCACAGCGTGAAGATTATAGAACTGTCACTGAGGTGTCTTTTTCCTTTTTTGAACCAGCTACACGCCAATTTCATCTTTTTGGTGTTAGGAAATTATTTAAACTGGACTATTAGACCAAATCATAGACTGTTCTAATTGATTTATGTAATCCTTCACGGTTGTTTTTGATGGGACATTTGTTTTTTATTGATTTTTTTATTGATTTCTTCTTTTTATTTACTGTTTGTATTTTTTGTTTAAATTGGCGCAGCTTTATGTATTTTCCATTTACCTTTTGGTGTGAGTATCCCACTTTCTAGCAGCAGCCTTTTTTCTGGGTTAGGGTCCTTCCTAATTTATTTCCCCTTCCCCCCCCCCTCTTCCCCCTCCCTTCCCTCCTTCTTTGTCCTCTCCATTCTCACCAAGCGCGGTTTATCTATTTCCATTTACCCCATTGGGATATCAGCTCCCCTCGAACCACTGCTTTATGTCCTTCCCACACTGAGCCCATTCCCACCTTGTCTGCTTTGTTTTCTGCGAAGTATAGGGAGATGGTGTTTGAGGTCTATTTCTGGGCTACTGCGTTATCCAGGATACGGTCATTCAGGCGACAGCTCCATCCCCCCGTGTCCAAAGACAGAGGATGCAGGGAAATGGAATCTGGGGCGTGATCTGATGTAGTTATAGAGCCGATGGATATGCCAGCCAAGGAGTCAAGGGAAAACTGGTCCATCACCAAGAGGTCTATACGTGTATCGACATTATGGGTGGCAGAGAAATAGCTATAATCCCTCCCAGAGGGGTAGAGTAGTCTCCAGCAATCCACCAGGTGGTGTGCCCATAGGGACTTCCTAAAGTGCTTCAAAAAGGCGTATGAGTGGGTAGACTGGCCTGAGGATGTGTCTATCAGTGGGTTAGGGTTAACAATAAAGTCGCCTCCCAGGATACGCTGTCCCTCTCTGAAGGTGGACAGGGATTCCATGACGGAGTCCAAAAGGGTCAGTTGTTTGCTATTGGGGGCATACACAGCTGCAAATGTAAACCTGTGGTTGAAAATGGTGCCTTTGACAAAGACAAACCTACCATTGGGGTCCATAAATTGGTCCACCAGTACAAAGGGACATTTCTTATGAATCGCTATAGCAACCCCCAGATTTGGGATGGGGCGAGTTACTGAGGTACCATGATTTGAATAGGTGAGTAGGGAGGCAGGGACCTAGTCAGTGCAGAAGTGCGTTTCCTGCAAAAAAAAAGGCTATGTGCCCCCAGACATTTTGTCTCAAGCCACAACTTACCACATTTCGAGGGAGATCCCAGGCCACGCACGTTATACGATCCGACTTTCAGGGAGGCCATGGAGAGAAGATATGTAGTGAAGCAGCTAGGCCTCCAACCAAAGGAGAGAGAGACCTGCAGCGTGCCCATCTAGGTAACAACGAGCAGTGGTAACAAACCAGGCATGAACAAGAGCCTAAAAAACAAACCTCAGTTATTGCAGGTATAGTACACATAGAACAGAAAAAACATGAAAATCATACTAAGCAATAAAAACAAAAAAGGTCTCAAAGGGCACACCAAAGTGCAATATTACCACTAGTCGGTCCTGCAAAACTTCCAGTAGTGGCTTGAGGGCACGACGTTGCATAAGCATGCATCTAGAAAGATCAGAAAAGAAGGTTAGCTTGGCGCCATAGAAATCCACATGGCGGACACCCATCACTTGGAACATAATGCGCTCCTTCAGTGAATATTTGTGTAATTTGCATATAATGTCCCTGGGTTTATCAGGATCCTCAGAGGGGGCTGCAGGGCTCTGTGGGCTCTGTCTATTTCTATTTGGTCAGGTGCATGGCGGCTTAGTATTTGCTTGAAGACCCCTTGCAGAGTGGGTACTATATCCTTCGGGCCTGTGGTTTCAGGCAAGCCTCTGATGCAGATATTAACTCTGTGGCTCCTGTTCTCAAAATCGTCCATTTGATCTAGCAAAGAGTTAATTCTGCAGTCTTGCATTGTGCATCTATCAGAGAGGGCCTGTATGGCAGGGGTGGTTTCTTCCCACTGTGTTTCCAGGGCCTCTACCTTGCCTCCCAGATGAGCTGTATCTGCCTGCAGTGCTTAAATGTCCTGGCGGAATGCCTTTTCCACTTTATTAACAAATCTTTCCAGGTCAGCCTTAGTGGGGAGGGATAGGATGTGAGAGCAGATGTCTTTGTCTCCCCAGGCATCACACACCTCATGCTGCCTGTCTAAGCTGTCAGACCCGAAAGCAGAGGAGGGAAGAGGAAGAGACAGCCGTGGCATGTGTGAAGAGCTGATGGGGGAGGCCGTCCAGGCAGTGTGCTCGTCGGGCGCCATTTTGGATGTACCTGCTGCTCCTCTGTGTGTCCCAGGGAAGAAGCTGCCAGCAATTCGGATCGTCCCAGAGGGGTCCGCTGTGGCTGCGGGGATGTCTTGCGCTTTGGAGGCATGTTGGAGCGTGCCTGTCCTCCCCAGGAAAGCTGCTGTATCAGTGGTGTATTGAGCGGGTCCGACGGAGCTCAGAGGAAAGACATCTTCACTCGCTCATGCCGTGGACACGTCCCCATCTCAGTTTATTTAGCTATTGTCCAGGACTTTTCCTGTTTCTTGAAAGTGTGAGAAGTTTTCTCAAAATGTTCAATTGGTCACATATTGTATATTATTTATACATTTTTATGTATCAATGCCATGACACTAGGTCTGGTTGACAGCTTATCCAACACAAATGCTGGTAAAACTTTATTGGGTCTTTTGCTATATTATGCTAGAAAGGCCATCACATTACACTGGAAAAAACCTATGTCTCCCACTGTTGTTTATTGGAAACAGCTTGTTAACTCAAAATTGCCATTTGTCAGAATCTAATATCCATCAATTTACAAATGAATGAATGGATGAGATCTTTTCAGAATAATTGAGGTGAATATATATATTTATATCTCTTCTGTGTATGGAAAAAGTGAAATTATATAAGATTTTTATACTTGTGAAAATATATGCTGTTATAAGCTCATAAGCATTACTTGGGAGAGCCCACATATGGCAATAATTAGTTGGGTCTTCACCTCCCCCCATCACAGATGAGAAGTAAGGTTTTACATTACTTAAGATGAAAAAGTTTCAAATGTTAGTTAAGAATATAAGTTTCTTATACAATATTTTTTTATTAGGATATTTCTATTAACATTGGGTTTTAAAATAATATAATATACATACTGATTTATGTAGTATTAGATTTAGAAAGTTAGGAAGCTTATGTTGTATATGTTAAAATAGGTTTACACACTGTTTTTCATCACGCTACATGAATGTCACCCCCCACCCTTGTGTTAGGAGAGAGGAAAGCTATGTTTCAGGAAAGCCCGCGATTTTCTGTAAGACTGCAAGTAAGCTCCACCTCCTTCTTTCATATGGCATGGTCATGCCCCCGCCTCGGAGACTAATGGTCAGAGATTAGCTTCATTTCCGCTTCCGGTGCCATTTTGCGTGAGCCCAGAGCTCCGTTCCACTCGATCTTGTGAACGGACGCTTTATCATCTCGTCCAGATACACATGACACTAGTTTGTTATATACAGATTCCTTCATTTAACGGCATTATTTCGATTTAAAACTTCCCTCTCAGTCCTTTTGATAAATAAATAGGACATTAATACTAATTACTATACATTCAGAACGAGGCCTGACACACAAGCTATGGGCGCCACTTCTGGTCATACCGGAAGTGATTTAATTAACAAGCCAGCTGTGATGTTTTGCTGACCTCATGTGTAAGTACCCCTGTACCTATATATTAGCGGTGGCTCCAGTGAATCAGCACCCCAGATGATGCCTTACTGAGGCGAAACGCGTCAGAAACGATTTGCTGATGCCACTGCTGCCAATATCTTATACATGCCTTAACGTTTTTTGTACATGTGAGTACCCATCCATATGATTTTAATACATTTTTATATTGCCTGACGGTATTACACTATATGGTCTCACTCTTTTATTGTCGGTATCACCACCGGGGATGAACCATATGGTACACCGCTTATTACCTTCACTTTGAGTTCCTCTGAACATCCAGTGCAAAGCCTTGTCTGTGGCCAGGGTACATCTTAGTCGGGAGTCGCTCGTCGTTCGTTTACAATACTCACTCATGTCACAATTTTGGTGCATCATTCATAGTTGTTGATTTATTTTAGATTTCTATTAGTGTGATTTTGATATTCATTTTTCCATTTGAGATATCCATATCTTATCACGGTTTTGCACGTATTTGTGTTTTACAACTGCTTTTTGTGTTTTACAACTGCCACTTGTATGACCCTTTTGAGTTATATTATAGTCACTTTGTGATGTCAGGTATCATATATAGAATTTCTATGTTCTAGATATTGGTTACTTGCAAACACACATAATAATTTATTTATTTATAAATAAAACCAATATGTTATATATTTATCACATCAATATATACCATTTTACACTTCATGTTTGGTGAATGAATGAATAACTTGTATAGCGCTACAATGCGAACTGAATCGCTTCAAGGCGCTGTATTCACTATTGAACATTTTTGAGCGCCGCACTTTATAAACTCACGACCCTTAGCTGGGTTACCTTTCTGGAGCTGGGAACAGACCCCAAAATGATGCTGCTAAATGTTTTTGACTCCAGGGTAAGGGGTAAATATACTAGACTATTCCTGAGTTATGCTACTTTTTATGCTCGTAGAGAGATTTTAGGATGCTACACCTCCCAAGGTGTCCTCATGGTGCCTAACACTGAACTCGGTGCTGCCATTGTATAAGCTTACCTATACCAAACCGAAACTGCCCGGGCAAATTTGATAAGATATGGTCAAGATGGATAGATGCCTGGGGCACAGAACTGGTGGACAATCACTAAGATATGGTTGCTGGACCTGACCTGCAATAGTGTACCACTACTACGATCTCCTGACTGTCTAATCACTGTTTGAGCTTTGTGAACTTAGCAAAGTAGATGAGGTCCCTTCTTTGTTTGCCTCCCTCCTTCTCCAACCCCCTCCTCTTCAACTCCCATCCAACTCCCCCTCCCCCTTTTTTACCTCCGTGTATCCTGCCTTCCCCTGCCTCCCCTCCTCCTGGACCTCCTTATTAAGTACTGCTGGAATCTACTACCCCCGAACACAATTCCTAATGTGATATAACTTAACAGCTCTGAGCATTTTTCTCCGGCTTAAACGTGCAGCCCATTCGTCCTGTGACAATTCATGTAACAAATTTCTGTAAACAACTGTGTATATGCATCGCTTGTGTTGTAAAAATCGAATAAACATTTTTTTCTTGTTAAAAAAAAAAAGACTACAAGTAAATTAAGAACCTTTAAGCCAGCCTTTATAGGAGAAGGTGGGGGCTGAATTTAGGAGTAAAAAAACGAGTAGCAGAGAGTTTTGGGAGACACTCACACCAGGAGGACAGCTACACAGACACACTCCATGAGACATTGCTGCCACATCTAAATACACACACACATCTGATTCAATCTTCATCTTAAGAATATAATAAATTATTAATGACATTCTATACTTTGATATTGTTCTTGTAATATTTTGCTATTTTTATTAATAAATCAATTTTTGAATTTTAGACAAGAACTGAACAGACTTTCTTGGAACTTTTCTCATCAATATGAATTATCGAATATCGATATTTGTACCGTAAAAAAAAAAACCTAACACCATTATATAAAGCAACTTATCCAAACAGAGGTTGCCCTCGCAAACTTGACAAAGTTGGGACGAAATGGTTGGAAGATAGCAATACTGAATAATTATTATTAGCGATTTGGTTAAGGTCGAGGGACAGGAGGTCTATTTATTTGCTTTTTTCTTATGCAATCCTGTGCTTGGAAGAGGACCATCTGTGGGATATTTACAACGATAATTGCTGTGGGCATAAACGAGCCATCTTTGTACACACCCTTTTTGTTGCTATGTTAAATTTATGTTTGTTTCTCTCTTTTCTCAGTACTGTTTTGTGATGTACACTATATGTTTTTATGCGGGCTAGCCTATTCCTGCCTGTTCGGGGGCCCCCACTTTAGATTTGCTTTGTTGTCATTACAAAACGAATAAAGAGATTATTTAACAACAAAAAAAAAAAAAACTGTTAGTTCCTCTGGAGTGATCAGTAGGAGCTGCATATGTTAACTAAGTTTGTGCAGAAGGAAGGAAGAAGAGGATTTTCAGTGTACACAGTGAGGAAGTTTTCCCCTCTGTTAATAATTCTGGACATTTTTCAAGTTGGGTATCCAGTAATTCCTTACCCCATCCAAGTTATCAACCTATTCAAACAATACCAACTCTAATAAAACAACAAAAAGCCAAGAACTGTGTTCTGTGTGGGATTGCAGGAAAATGCTGTGCGCCTGGCCGTGTAGCAGTGAGGAATCCTAACTCAGCAGCTCTTACGTAAGGTGTGCTACAGACCCTTTACTGATAATCAGGGTCTTACCTGGAGGTGAGCATATATTGAGCACAGATGGTGTTTACATTCATCACGGGTAAACCATAAGTTGAAGATCTTTAGAGCATGTGGATAGCACCAGTGGATGGAAATTTAATTGCATACATATTTTTCTTTATATCTTTGAACTTTTATGTTGGGACTTTTATGTTATTTTAGCGTGTACTGAGGTAAACATGCTACATCTTATTGTAGCGATCACACTTTCACAAGTGTGTGCTATGTATGGAAATTTAGTTTTTCTCTCAGAACAGTAACGGGGTTCTGAGGGTTAATTGTGTTGGTTAACTTTGCAATCAGTTTGGCTGGGCTGTACTAGGGTTCTGCCTGGTCATGGGTGCATTGAGGTACACATGACAGGCCTAGAACCAGGCCTGGTTGGACGTCTTAGGTATCAGTCTTCCCCAGAGCCAATCAGTGGGTGCGTCTGGGGAAGGGTACTTAAGGTGCTGGAGTCATGTTTTCGGGGTTCGGCCGCAGGTACTGGACCGGGGTAGCCCCGCGAGGGGTCCCGGGCCTGGGAGCACTTGCCGTCCCGCAAACATGGTCAGTTTGACTAGCCCCACAGACCCGCATGGTCTGGGGCAAGGATCCGTCTGTTCCCGAGTCTCAGAACCGGTTAGCCCGAGGCCCAGTAACTGAGGGAGGATTCTAGGCGTCCCGGTGTGCTCTCAGTATTGGAGGGGCACCACAGCTCGTATAGGTGATCGGGGGAGGACTCTTCGGAGGAGGGCCAACAAGCTGGCATCTCAAGAGGAGCCTGGTCACTGAGTTGCATGGACACTAAAGAATCCACACTTCTGCAGTACTACTAAGGAGACAGAGAAAGTTCCAGGTACTGTGGGAAAGGTTCCTATTCACCTTCGGTTGCACGTTCATTCAGTATTAGAGACTTTTGCAAGTTTCCGGATCACATTGTCAGCTGCTATACCTCTGGCTAGAGGCATATCTGACTTGGAAGTACCCAGCTGCGAGTGGCTACTCTCTGGGTTTGATTTATGACATTTGTGGATGTCAGCAGTTCAAGGTGCCTGAGTTTCTTAACCCTTGCCCTCTATTCCTATCTGAGACTGTTTTGTTGGATGTTACCACTGCAAGAATGAAAACCTTTTAAAGGACTTTTATTGCGTCAGCATCCAAAGTGTTTGGGTATCAACCCTGGGAACCTCTGGACATTCGTTGACAAGCCAAAAGGAGGTAACTGGTAAGCCCAAAATTCAAGGCCACCCCTCTGAGGGTTATGGCCGCTACATTATATTTATGTAATTTTGTTTATTCAGACAGATTCATGAACTACCTGTCTAAACAGGGATGGCACCTATTGACTGTTATGCTCTCTGCCTGTGGAAGTCATGCTTTCCACTGTCAGCCTTGAAATGCCTCATGGGACTTGTAGTTTCGCAACAGCCGGAGGGCCACCAGTTTGAGACCCCCCTGCTCAGGTGTGTACCAAGAGGTTGGCGAGACTGGTGCCCGCCAGGGGCGCAGGCCGAGGGGGGTGCAAACAGGGCCGTACTGGCCTACCGGGATATTTCCCGGTAGGCTGCCTGCCCTGGGGCTGCTTTGAGCTAAGCCATGGGTGGCTGCAGCTCTCCCCTCCCTCCTCCTGTCACACACAGCAGGCACAGAGTTCAGTGTGAAAAGTTTGTCTGCGCTGTGACCAGTACCATGCCCACAGCCTCTGCCATCTTGACATCCTCTGTACCATGCCCACAACCTCTGACATCTTCTGTGCCATGCCCGCAGCCTCTGACATCTTGACATCTCCTGTACCATGCCCGCAGCCTCTGACATCTTGACATTTCCTGTACCATGCCCACAGCCTCAGACATCTCCTGTACCATGCCCCCAGACTCTGACATCTCTTGTATCATGTCTGCAACCTCTGACCATCTCTTGTCTTATATCATGTCTGCAGTCTCTGAGGGAGTCTGGAGAGGAGTCAAGAATGAGAGCGACGCCGGGATGGGGGTCATGGGAGAAGTCACAATTGTGTGGACTGTGGAGAGCAGACTATAGAATAAAACCAGAGCCACCAATCTGGAGCCGACTGATTGAGCCCTGCAAGGTGCACCTGAGAGGAGGTCAGTGACAGCACCACCAGGCCAGTCTGAGGGGGCTCACAGATGTAAGAGGGGAGTGAATACAATAATGTAAGGGGGCATCGATATAAACGTTATGATGTTGGGCTGGTATAATAATGCTATGGGGCTGGTATGACATTTTTTCCAGGGCTGGTTTTTATTCCCAGTCCGGCCCTGGGCGCAAATTGTCAGTGTTCTACTGCTCTTCTAGCTGTGACCTCCCTACAGCAGGTGGAAGCACATCGCCGTCTGTAAGGGTCATACTGACAGCAGCTTAAACTGTGTACTGTGCTGGGGATGTACTGTACTACTCTGTGTACTGTGCTGGGGATGTACTACTACTCTGTGTACTGTACTGGGGATGTACTACTACTGTGTACTGTGCTGGGGATGTACTGTACTACTCTGTGTACTGTGCTGGGGATGTACTACTACTCTGTGTACTGTGCTGGGGATGTACTGTACTCCTTGTGTACTGTGCTGGGTATGTACTGTACTTGTGTACTGTGCTGGGTATGTACTGTACTAATTGTGTACTGCGCTGAGGATGTACTACTACTCTGTCTCTGTGTACTGTGCTGGGGTTGTACTGTACTACTGTGTACTGTGCTGGGTATGTACTGTACTCCTTGTGTACTGTGCTGGGGATGTACTACTACTCTGTGTACTGTGCTGAGGATGTATTACTACTCTGTGTACTGCGCTGGGGATGTACTGTACTTCTTGTGTACTGTGCTGGGTATGTACTGTACTCCTTGTGTACTGTGCTGAGTATGTACTGTACTTGTGTACTATGCTGGGTATGTACTGTACTACTCTGTGTACTGTGCTGGGGATGCACTCAGGGCCAGATTAAGAACACTGTGTGCCTGGTGCTGAGGATTTTGGTGGGGCCTTTAATAAACAATAAATAAATAAAAATGCAAACTATTTTTTGTTATAACAAATTAAATTAAAGAGAGAGAGGGAGGATGAGAGAGAGAGAGAAAGGGGATGAAAGAGGTGTGAGGGGTAAGGGATGGAGGATGAGAGAGAAAGGGGGGATGAGAGAAAGAGGATGCACATGAGCATGTGTGGGAATGACATCAACGCAGCCTGGCCAAGGCAAGTGACCGAAGGCACAGAACCCAGAAGGAAGACCAGGTGAAGATGGAAGTGCCCGGGCCTCGCCGGATTGATCACAGCACAGCACTGGAGGGCTCAGTCTGACAATTTAAGTGTACCCTAATGTGCTAATATGCTGTGCATACTTGTACATTATGGCATAACCTACCTCAGGGCCTCTAAAAAGTTGTAATGTTAGAAAAGTTTACTACCGCTTTAATATCACAGGAGCCTCTCATGGGCCCCCTACTGACCCTGCATAGTGCATAGTTGTCAACATTTCAAAAATATTTTCAGGATGCTTTTTTTACAAGTGTTATATTTAGAGTAGCTGACATCCCCTATGTTCCTCTATACATCACAGTGGTAATTACAAAATTAAATAAGTACTAATAATGGGGCAGAACAAATATGAGGACTGTGAGATTTCCTTTAGTTGAACTAACAAAAGTGTGCCCATTCTAGAGCTGGTAACATTGAGGATATTCAGTATAATTTTAAAGAACAGTTTTTGTGGGTAAGAGGCATAGGGAAGGAGAATGGATGGTATAAAAGTGGGAAGTAAGTGCAGATGAGGGAGAGGAATGTGGAGGGTCTAACAGTGGGCACTATGTACATGAGAGGAGTGCAGAGGGTATGGCAGAAGGCACTATGTACAGGAGAGGAGTGTGAAGGGTATGACAGTGGGCAGTATGCACAGGAGTGTGGAGGGTATGACAGTGGGCACTATGTACAGGAGAGAAGTGTGGAGAGTAGGACAGTAAGCAGTAATTACAGGAGAGGAGTGTGGAGGGAGGGTATGACGGTGGGCACTATGTATAGGAGAGGCGTATGGAGGGTATGACAGTGGGCTCTATGTATAGGAGAGAAGTGTGGAGGGTATGACAGTGGGCTCTATGTATAGGAGAGAAGTGTGGAGGGTAGGACAGTGGGCACTATGCATAGGAGAGGAGTATGGAGGGTATGACAGTGAGTAGTATGTACAGGAGAGGAGTGTGGAGGGTATGACAGTGAGCACTATGTATAGGAGAGAAGTGTTGGAGGTATGACAGTGGGCACTATGTATAGGAGAGGAATATGAAGGGTATGACAGTGAGTAGTATGTACAGGAGAGGAGTGTGGAGGGTATGACAGCGGGCACTATGTATAGGAGAGAAGTGTTGGAGGTATGACAGTGGGCTCTATGTATAGGAGAGGAGTGTGGAGGGTATGACAGTGAGCAGTATGTACAGGAGAGGAGTGTGGAGGGTATGACGGTGGGCACTATGTATAGGAGAGGAGTGTGGAGGGTATGACAGTGGGCACTATGTACAGGAGAGGTGTATGACAGTGGGCGCTATGTACAGGAGAGGCGTGTGTAAGATATGACAGCGGGCACTATGTATAGGACAAAAGTGTGGAGGGTATGACAGTGAGCAGTATGTAAAGGAGAGAAGTGTAGAGAGTATGACAGTGGGCACTATGTATAGGAGAGAAGTGTGAAGAGTATGACAGTGGGCACTATGTATAGGAGAGAAGTGTGGAGGGTATGACAGTGGGCTCTATGTATAGGAGAGAAGTGTGGAGGGTATGACAGTGGGCACTATGCATAGGAGAGGAGTATGGAGGGTATGACAGTGAGTAGTATGTACAGGAGAGGAGTGTGGAGGGTATGACAGTGAGCACTATGTATAGGAGAGAAGTGTTGGAGGTATGACAGTGGGCACTATGTATAGGAGAGGAATATGAAGGGTATGACAGTGAGTAGTATGTACAGGAGAGGCGTATGGAGGGTATGACAGTGGGCTCTATGTATAGGAGAGAAGTGTGGAGGGTATGACAGTGGGCTCTATGTATAGGAGAGAAGTGTGGAGGGTATGACAGTGGGCACTATGCATAGGAGAGGAATATGAAGGGTATGACAGTGAGTAGTATGTACAGGAGAGGAGTGTGGAGGGTATGACAGTGGGCACTATGTATAGGAGAGAAGTGTTGGAGGTATGACAGTGGGCTCTATGTATAGGAGAGGAGTGTGGAGGGTATGACAGTGAGCAGTATGTACAGGAGAGGAGTGTGAAGGGTATGACGGTGGGCACTATGTATAGGAGAGGAGTGTGGAGGGTATGACAGTGGGCACTATGTACAGGAGAGGTGTATGACAGTGGGTGCTATGTACAGGAGAGGAATGTGTAGGATATGACAGCGGGCACTATGTATAGGACAAAAGTGTGGAGGGTATGACAGTGAGCAGTATGTAAAGGAGAGAAGTGTAGAGAGTATGACAGTGGGCACTATGTATAGGAAAGAAGTGTGAAGAGTATGACAGTGGGCACTATGTATAGGAGAGGAGGATGAAGTAATCTGGGAAGGAAAAATGTAAAGGTTTGTGGAAGGGTGTTTAGGGACTGCGTAGTGGTTAAGCGGGCCATACATGGATTGAAATTACACCAATTAAGCAGAAACCAGCCATAGTCTATGTATGGGCTAGCTGGTTTTACACAAGTCAACCTATTAACCGACTTGAGTACAACCAGCCTGTCAGGTTTTCCCCAAAACAATCAGTGCTGCCAGCTATAGTTAGCAACACTAATCATTGTATTCACTCGCAGAACACAATAACACTGGGGGAGTGATTGCCCCATTCACAGGTCTGCAGGTGAGAGGGTGTGTGGGGACAGGCTAGGAGAGATAACAGTCAGTGGCTGGGTAGGCACTGGTTAGTATCAGAGCCAGATACACACAGGTTACATATGCCACGATTGTTAGAGCGAGAGCAATAATTCTAGCACTAGACCTCCTCTGTAACTCCAAACATGTAACCTGTAAAAAAAATGTAAAGCATTGCTTAGTACAGAGGGTTCTGAGCAATTTTCTAGCATAAAAAAAATGATGATTTTTACATGTAGGAGAGAAGTCTCAGAATGGGCCTGGGTGGCAAGGGGTTAATTATCATAAGTAATATACTAATTATTATTATAAGCACTGTGAGTATATCCTCTCAGTCTGCTGCAGAGTGTTCCAGCTTGTATTTAAACTGGCCGCTCTGTATGTAGCTTCTGACCTGCTGCGCAAGCAGCCCTGTATTTCCGGAACCATAGACGATAGCAGCCCCATATTTTAACCAGTACCCGAGTGGGTCTTTAGCTACCTACCCTCCAAATGTGGGGTCTCTGTGACTCCTGATCGCCGAGCTACAACCCTCAAAGTCGATCTTTTTTTTTTTTGATTTTTATTTTTATTTATTTTTTTGGGCAAATGGGCCTATCTTGAGAAAGGGGCCTGGAGCTGCAGCTCCAATAGCCCCTATGTTAATCCGGCCCTGGATGCACTGTACTACTCTGTGCACTGTGCTGGGGATGTACTACTACTCTGTGTACTGTGCTGGGGATGTACCGTGCTCCCTGTGTACTGTGCTTGGCATGAACTGTACTCCTTGTGTACTGTGCTGGGGATGTACTGTACTACTGTGTACTGTGCTGGGCATGTACTCTGGTTGTACTCTGCTGGGTATGTACTATATGCTGTGTGCTGTACTGTGTACTGTACTCTGTGTGTACTGGGCTGAGTGTATACTATACTGTACTGTGTCTGTGCTGTGCTGGGTATGTACTGGGCTGAGTGTGCTTTGCAGGGGATGTAGTAAGTGTGGGCTATGCTGGGTGTGAAGTGTACTGAGTGTTTACTGTGCTATGCTGGGTTATGTAGTGTTCTGGGTATGTACCATGGTGTGCTGGGTGTGTAGTATACTGTGCTGGTATGTAGCCCACTGACTGTGTGCTGTTCTGGATATGTATTGTAGTTTGCTGTGCTAGGTATGTATGTAGTGTACACGGTGTTCTGTGCTGTTCTGGGTATGAAGTGTGATGTGCTGAGTGTGTACTCTACTTGGTTTGCTGGGTATGTAGTGTTCTGTGCTGGGTGTATAGTGTGTTGTGCTGTGCTCAGTATATTCTGTGCCAGGTGTGTACCGTGCTGGGCTTGTACTGTACTGGATTTGTAGTAACTTGTGATGGGTGTCCACACTCCCCTTTCACAGACTTATTGAGGCACATATCACTGTCATACTAAAGGACGGAAAAGACACAACCCTAGTTGCTAATTATAGACCGATTTCTCTACTAAACGTAGACATAAAGCTTTTTGCCCAAATCCTTGCCAATCGCTTGCTTCCCTTCCTGCCATCACTGATAAAAAAAGACCAAGTAGGTTTTGTTCTAGGAAGGGAGGCAAGAGATAACACAATCAAGGCCATAAATCTGCATCACTGGATGACCTCCAACAAACATAAAGGTTTATTCCTGTCGTTGGACGTGGAGAAGGCGTTCGACAGATTAGCCTGGGATTACATGGGAGCAGTGCTGAGACACTTAGGACTCCAGAATCGAATGTTCAACTCAAAAATGTCCCTATATACAACACCAACTGCTAGGGTTTGGATCAATGTCCATCTGTCGGACGCCTTCTCCATAACCAACGGAACTAGACAAGGGTGCCCGCTCTCTCCTATTCTTTTTGTTCTAACCCTAGAACCTCTTCTAAACTGCCTCAGAAACAACGAAAATATTAAAGGAATACCCATAGCAAATCACACCTATAAGCTTGCAGCTTTTGCTGACGATATTCTACTTTCCCTAACCGAGCCCCATATTTCAATCCCAAATTTACTAAAATACTTCAAACTCTTCCAACTCCTCTCTAATTTCAAAATCAACTTTTCCAAATCCCATGCCCTTAATGTCACCATCCCACAAGAAACAGTTACACAATGTGAAAACAACTTCCCTTTCCACTGGCGACATGACACGATCAAATATCTAGGGATTAATTTAACAGCGAACCTCTCAGATCTCTATGCCAGGAATTACTTGCCCATTCTCAAAACTATATCTGATGATCTTAGATGGTGGAATAAACCACAATTCTCCTGGTTCGGTCGCGCAGCAATTCTTAAGATGAACATCCTGCCTCGTATTCTATACATCCTACAAACTATCCCTATAAAACTCCCCCCATCTTTCTTCCTATCTTACAAAAGAATGTCTACAAGATTTTTATGGGGACCAAAACGTCCAAGAATTGCATATGACACCCTGACGCGTCCAAAAACATTAGGAGGTTTTGGTCTTCCAGACCTCAAAAAATATTACTGGGCCTGCCACCTTACTAGAATTGTAGATTGGACTCTACACGACCAATGCAAAGACTGGGTTACCTTAGAGAATTTGATATCCCCCATACCATTACGCTCGACGCCATGGATATCATATATCCACATACCCCCCCCCCCCCCCCCTACTGAAAGCTCACCCTCTTATCGACCCGACACTCCGAGCCTTTAGAGAGACGTGCAAAAAATGACAGATCTCCTCCACCCCAGGACCCCTAACTCATAGTTTCATAGTTAGTAAGGTTGAACAAAGACATCAGTCCATCCAGTTCAACCTGAGTGAGTATCTACAATTGTCCCTATCCCTGTTCATTGCACACTCACATCGGTCCCTACCCTCTAGAAGCCCACAATCCAAGGTCCCCATTCATATACTAGGGCCCATTTTTGAACAGAGGCCAATTAACCTACCTGCATGTCTTTGGATTGTGGGAGGAAACTGGAGTACCCAGAGGAAACCCACACAGGCACAGGGAGAACATGCAAACTCCAGGCAGGTAGTGTCGTGGATTTGAACCAGCGACCCTTCTTACTGCTAGGTGAGAGTGCTAACCACTACACCACTGTGCCGCCCCCAACTCCTATTAGACTTAACCCAGCCTTCCTTCCTGGGATGTCTACGCAATTCTTAACACATCATTGGCAACACCCAGAAGTGCTAGCAAACCAATTTTTCCACAACGGATCTTTGCTAGACCGCCTTTCACTGATTCCCACCCACACCGACAACCCTATCCCACAATGGACCTACTTCCAAATTCGCCACTTCTTACAGGAAATAAATCGCGATTCCACTATCACATGATCGCTGACCCCATTTGAACACCTATGCTCCCAATCCAGCCCCCAACAACACTTGATCTCCAACATATACACTATGTTATTTGCAGACATCTCCCCTAAGGAGGGGACATCCTCTAAGCCATGGGAAAGAGAAGTACAATTAGAATTCACAGAAAACCAATGGGAACACTATCGCCCACAAGGGATCCCTAAATGTTTCCATTCAGGAAAACAACTACAAGACCCTAACTTGCTGGTACAGAACCCCAGCAATCCTAAACAAACACAACTCTTCCTATCCTAACAAATGCTGGAGATGCGCTGGAGAACCAGGTACATTGCTACACATCTTGTGGTCATGTCCAATGATACAAACATTCTGGCTACAGGTTAGAGAACTCACAGAAATAATATCTACATACAACTTAGATCACACTCCAGCCCAATGTTTATTTCATCTCTCGGACATACCAACTCATCATTATCGTAAGACCCTGATTCTACCCCTACTTTATGCAGCCAAAATGTGCATTCCTAGGCATTGGGGCTCGCCTCACGTCCCAACCATCCCAGAATGGTTCAAACAAATCAATAGAATAGCCGAAATGGAAGAACTTATTGACATCGCTCGTGATTCCCCAGCCAAATTCACCATGACATGGGCCTGTTGGAAACATTTCCAAACATTTCCAAACAACTGATAGATATCTGACTCTGATGAACTAACCCACAACCAGGCTATACATATATATGACAAATACCCACGGAATAAACCATGTGACCATTCACCCCCATCTCCCCCTCACCCCCCCTCTTACCTCAGATGACATGGGCCTTCCACCCCTACCCAAGGGACGAGTATGGAAGACCACATGCCGTTACTCACCATACGCTGTATATACAACTGAATAGCATTATTACACACTTAACCCCCACCGCACAAAACCGACATTAGGCCGAAACTGCATACTGAATAGCGGAGACCGGGGAGACACCCTCCAACCCCTTAATTCCCCAGACATTGCTTTACCGTCGCCGCCGCTCCCGCCCCAGTGTGAAAGGGGCCTTAGGCTTCATAAACTAATTTATCTGGCAATGGGCAGTTGGGCACAACCAGCATGACTTTCTCTTAGGTTGCTGTTAGCGCTCAAGGGTGGATAAATGGCAGCATCTCCTGGAGCTCTTGAGGTGTTCTCTATGAGCCTGCCAATGCTTAAAGCTAAACGCTAACTTTCTTTTTACTAAAATTGCATTGAATGATCAATCCCAGCATAGATCATAACTCTGTACCATGTTGCTCTGTTGCCTGCAGATCCTCAGATTTTCCTAGATGGCTTTGTACTATGAGACACTCTGCATCAGGGCTAGACTGGGACAAAAATTTGGCCCTGGACTTCATCCAGACTGGCCCACTTCAATTGAATAAAATGCTTCCCCCCCACAAAAAATTACACCCACCAAAAGGCCCCCACATCCATTAGTTAGAGAGAGGGTGGTGAGAGAGAGGAGGGGCTGAGAGACGGAGAGGGAGGCTAAGAGACAGTGGGGGGGGGGGGCTGAGACACAGTGGGGGGGGGCTGAGAGACAGTGGGGGGGCTGAGAGACAGAGGGGGGCTGAGAGACAGGGGGGCTGAGAGACGGGGGTCTAAGATACAGAGGGGAGACCGAGACAGGGGGAACTGAGAGACAGGAGGGGTTGAGAGACAGAGGGGGGGCTGAGAGACGGGGGGCAGAAAGACAGAGGAGGGGCTGAGAGACAGAATGGGACTCTGAGAGATGGGGGGACTGAGAGACAGCGGGGCTGAAAGACAGGGGGGCTGAGAGACAGAAGGGGGGTCTGAGAGACAGGGGGGTCTGAGAGACAGAGGGGGGCTGAAAGACAGAGGGGGGCTGAGAGACATGGGGGCTGAAAGTGGGGTGAACTGGGAGACAGAGGGGGGACTGAGAGAAAATGGAGGGCTGATGTCCCCCTCTGGTCACTTTCCCCGCAGAGAGGGAGTGGAAGGATGTACTGGAAATGTACAAAGAAGGGCAACAAAGCTAATAAAGGGTCTGGAAGACATTAGCTATAGAGAAAGGTTGCGAGCACTGAACTTTTTCTCTCTGGAGAAGAAAAGCTTGAGAGGGGATATGGTTTCAATTTACAAGTACCATACTGGTGACCCCACAATAGGGATAAAACTTTACAGGGATATACAATTTAATACTGACATATCACACACATAGGTTGGACTTGATGGACTTGTGTCCTTTTTCAACCTCACCTACTATGTAACATTGCGCGACCGCGCAATTGTCAGTTAAAGCGACGCAGTGCCGTATTGAAAAAAATGTCTTGGTCATTAAGGGGGTAAATCCTTCCGGGCTGAAATGGTTAAGATCGTCATTGTACATGCTGTAAATAAATAAAAAGTGTGCTTTTTGTAGCCAAAATGAATATAAGACCCGGTCTTATTTTTGGGGAAACATAGTACAAGTGACTTCCATGGCCCGCCCTGAAACTACAGAGGCTCAAAGGATCATGGGGGGTGTAGTATCAGAAATGGTAAAGGAAGGAAACAGGAAGTCAGAGAACTTTAAAATTCAGCCAGAAGAAGGAGGGACATCACCAGTGATGTAAGTAACTGAGTTAAAATAAACTGAGTTACCTAACGCAGTTACTTTAGAGGGTAACGAGTAATCTAACTGATTACTTTTCCCCTCATGGTAACTCAGTTCCCATTACTTTGGCTTAGTTACCCCAATTACATCTACCGCCACTAGATGGCAGTAGTGCAATTCCGGTGTCCTGCCGAAAAAGTTCCCCCGCCGGATAAGGACCCCCTGTACTGCGCAGGCGCAGGGCTTGCACAGTACGAAGGACTACGGAGCTTCCGAAAATTGCCGAACCTAAACAGCTCTGAGTGAACTCTACACCGCGCAGGTGCAGTTAACATGTAATTGTACGAGGCGATGCCGAACGCTCCCGATGCTCGTGCTACTCTGCAAGGGGCATCTATCGTGTAAGTAAGGGGCGGGTCTAGTATTACTGTAACTAAGGGGCGCATTTATTATTATTGTTATATATCGAGCTCTGCCCATTAATTTAACATTCGCCCTCTTCTGTAGCCATCCGCCCCTTACACAATATAATAATAATAGACCCGCCCCTTGCTTACACGCTATAACACATCTGCCCCTTGGTTAGAGTAATAATAGAGCAGCCCCTTGGTTACACGATATATAACAATAATAATAAATGCGCCCCTTGGTTACAGTAATACTAGACCCGTCCCTTAGTTACACGTATAGAATATTTAAAAAAAAAGTCAGTTACTTTGCTGCGTAACTAATTACTTTTCCAATGTAGTAACTGAGTTACTAACGCAATTACTTTTTGGGAGAAGTAATTTTTAACTTAACTAATTACTTTTTTAAAGTAAGATGACCAACACTGGACATCACAGACACAGAAACCTGCTTTAGCCTAGGTTCACATTGGAGCGATTTGATATGTCAAATCGCATGCCAAATCGACAGCAGTTGCTGGCAATTGCACCGTCCAAATCAGTGCGGCGCAACACTGATTCCCAAAAGTCATTTCTGTACTACTTTTGGCGACTTTGGGGTGCGATTTTCATAGACATCTATGCAGCAACCCGCACAGATGTCTCTGAAATCGCCCCTGAAGTCGGGACTGACATGCGGGAACGAAACCGTGCGAGTTCAGCTGAACTTGCATGATTTCATTCCCGCTGTCAGTGTGAACGTGGGCTTATGCAGCTAAAGTAGGTAAGTTATAGACAATCTGACACTGGGGTTGTGATTCATTTACATGCACAATGCATTTGTTAATTTGGGGAGGAAAAGTTGGAGTTTTTCTTTAAGGATGGGGAACCAACATCTGATTCTTCATAATGACATGATCTTCCAGTCTTCGTAAAACAAGAATAGGAGCTATACAGGCTGGAAGGAGATAAATAAATAAATATTGTAAAAATATAGTAAAATTTAAAAAATTTTAATTAAAAAAACACTGACACCATCCACTGCCCCCCCCCCCCCCCAAAAAAAAAAAAAGCATTGTAAAAATAAATACCAAAAAATATACAAATTGTAAAAAAAAAAATTGTAAAAAAAAAAAATTTAAATAAAAAAAAAACTACTGACACAGTCCACGCCTGATCAGTGACACCTATCAGTGCCCATCAGTGCTGCATATTAGTGCCACTGTCACGTGACATTAAGAAAAACATCGGTAATCGGTATTGGCGAGTACTTGAAAAAAAGTATCGGTACTTGTACTCAGTTTTAAGAAAGTGGTATTGGTGCAACCCTAGTCTGTACTCAGCTGAGTAAACACTGGTTGTCTCTGGTATAGGCAATTCCAACCTTGAAACAATAAGGTCAGTTAATTGTCTGAGGGGGTTTATTGTCTTTTTTACTTTACTTAAAGCGGAGTCCCACCCGCTTTTGAAAGGTGGTCTTAAACTAAAGACCACCCCTCCGCCCCTTGTTTATGGATATTTTTAATTTCATTTTTTTTCTTTAGTACCTTTTTTGAAGCACTATGTGTACTTCCGTTCCAGCCGGGCCGCGGCGCAGGACATCATGTCCTCTTGTGCGGTGAGCCCCCTGCTGTCTTCTGGGACCTGTGTATGTCCCAGAAGATAAGCTGGCCATTCACAAAGCACAGCGCGACTTGCGCATGCGCAGTAGGAAACTAGCAATATCGGTGGCTCCCTGAACAGGTAAGTGTCCTCCTTAAAAGTTAACAGCTACAGTGTAAAAAAAAATGTCTGTGGCTGGAACTCCGTTTTAAGTTTCTCGTATGGAGCTGTGATATCGTTAGCCTGGGTCTTTCTTAATTAAATACTTTTATTTACTGAACTTGAAGATAAGAGTCATATTTTCATACTGTCAGATTTTGATGAATGGTTACACAAGCCTGAAACTTCCTCCAGTTTCGCAAGGTTTTCTTCCTCATTCAGCTAACTGAAGTATCTCCGTTTATTTAGCTATTGTGCAGGACTTTTCCTGTTTCTTAAAAGTGTAAGAAGTTTTCTCAAAATGTTCAATTGGTCACATATTATATATTATTTATAAATTTTTATGTAGCAATGCCATGACACTAGGTCTGGTTGACAGCTTATCCAACACAAATGCTGGTAAAACTTTATTGGGTCTTTCACATTACACTGGAAAAAAACTATGGCTCCCACTATTGCTTATTGGAAACAGCTCGTTAAAGCGGGGTGCCCATTAAAAAAAAAAATTATTAAAAGTCAGCAGCTACAAATACTGCAGCTGCTGACTTTTAATAATTGGACACTTACCTGTCCCAGTGTCCAGTGATGCAGGGGATCGAAGCCCCGCTTGTCTCCCCCTCCGTTCGGCGGTGCTGGCATTGTGACTGTGGGCGCCCGGCTGTGGCTTCACAGCCGGGCACGCACTGCGCATGCGGCGCCGCGCAATCATCTGGGACCTGTCACGTGTCCCAGATGATTGACAGGAGGGAGAGGGCAGAGCTGAGCCCTTCCTGTGCCGAGCGGAAGTGATGTCTCCAGCCCAGGCACTGAAGGAGGCAGACTACGAGGGAGTCCGGACCCCCTAGCAACAGGCATTTAGAGGTGAGTTAAAGAAAAAAAAAATTCAAATGTGTTTTTTTTTTTTTTTTTTTTAGGAATATTAATGCTTTTTTTTGGGGGGGGGGGGGGGGGGGCAAGTCCACTTTAACTCACAATTGCCATTTGTTAGAATCTAATATTCATCATTTAACAAATTAATGAATGGATGAGATCTTTTCAGAATAATTAAGGTGAATATATATATTTATATCTTTTCTATGTATGGAAAAAGTGAAATTATAATAGATTTTTATACTTGTGAAAGTATATGCTGTTATAAGCTCATAAGCATTTCCTGGGAGAGCTCACATATGGCATAAATTAGTTGGGTCTTCACTTCCCCCCATCACAGATGAGAATGAAGGTTTTACATTACTTAAGATGAAAAAGTTTCAAATGTTAGTTAAGAATATATGTTTCTTATACAATATTTATTTTTATTAACATTGGGTTTTAAATTAAAATAATATACATACTGATTTATGTAGTATTAAATTTAGAAAGTTAGGAAGCTTATGTTGTATATGTTAAAATATGTTTACACACTGTTTTTGGTTACTCTTCAGGAATGTCAACCCCACCCTTGTGTGAGGAGAGAGGAAAGCTATGTTTCAGGAAAGCCCGCATTTTCTGTAGGACTACAAGTCAATTAAAAACCTTTAAGCCAGCCTTTATAGGAGAAGGTGGTGGCTGAATTTAGGAGTAAAAAGTGGAGTAGCAGAGAGTTTTGGGAGACACTCACACCAGGAGGACAGCTACACAGACACACTCCACGAGACATTGCTTCCACATCTAAATACACACACACATCTGATTCAATCTTCATCTTAAGACTATAATACATTATTAATGACATTCTATACTTTGATATTGTTCTTGTAATATTTTGCTGTTTTTATTAATAAATCAATTTGTTAATTTTTAGACAAGAACTGAACAGACTTTCTTGGAACTTTTCTCATCAATATGAATTATCAAATATCGATATTAGTACCGTAAAAAATAAAACCTAACACCATTATATAAAGCAGCTTATCCAAACAGAGGTTGCCCTCGCAAACTTGACAAAGTTGGGATGAAATGGTTGGAAGATAGCAATACTGAATAATTGTCATTAGCGATTTATTTAAGGTCGAGGGACAGGAGGTCTATTTGTTTGCTTTTTTCTTATGCAATCCTGTGCTTGGAAGAGGACCATCGGTGGAATAATTACAACAATACTTGCTGTGGGCATAAACGAGTCATCTTTGTACACACCCTTTTTGTTGCTATGTTTAATTTATGTTTGTTTCTCTCTTTTCTTATTACTGTTTTGTGATGGTATACTATATGTTTTTATGCGGGCAGCCTGTTCCTGCGCGTTCGGGGGGCCCCCACTTTAGATTTGCTTTGTTATTACAAAACTAATAAAGAGATTTTAACAAAAAAAAAAAAAAAAAAAGACTGTTAGTTCCTATGGAGTGATCAGTAGAAGCTACATATGTTAACTAAGTTTGTGCAGAAGGAAGGAAAAAGAGGATTTTCAGTGTACATAGTGAGGAAGTTGTCCCCTCGTTATCAACCTATTCAAACAATACCAACTCTAATAAAACAACAAAAAGCCAAGGACTGTTTTCTGTGTTGCAAGAAAATGCTGTGCGCCTGGCCATGTAGCAGTGGGGAATCCTAACTCAGCAGCTCCTACGTAAGGTGTGCTAGAGACCCTATACTGATAATCAGGGTCTTACCTGGAGGTGAGCATATATTGATCACAGATGGGGTTTACATTCATCATGGGTAAACCATAAGTTGAAGATCTTTAGAGCATTATATTTATGTAATTTTGTTTATTTAGACAGATTCATGAACTACCTGTCTAAGCAGAGATGGCACCTGTTGACTCTAAAGCCTCATACACACGATCGGACCGTGGACCAACTTTCCCGTGGATTTTTGTCCAAAGGGTGTTGGCCCCAAGTTGGTATTGCATACACACAGCAGGACTTTTTCAGCCAACTTTCACCAAATCACTTGGTTTTTCTGCTCTTTACCGCCACCTTTGGTCAACTTCTGTATTGTTGTCTGATCTTTTGCATTGGTTCTGCATTGGTTTGTACAAAAGTCCGTTGGTTTTGTGTACACACGGTCGGACTTTGGTCCTTCGGACTTTTGTTGGCAGAAAGTTGGTCCGTTCGCACAGCCAACAAAAGTCTGATGAAACCTGGAAAAAGTTGGTCCGATGGAGCGTACACACGGTCGGATGTTGGTCCAAAACAGCTCATTTGCATGTTGGTTGTCAAAAAGTCTGATCGTGTGTATGGGCCTTTATGCTCTCTGCCTGTGGAAGTCATACTTTCAACTTTCAGCCTTGAAATGCCTCATTGGACTTGTAGTTTTGCAACAGCTGAAGGGCCACCAGTTTGAGACCCCCCTGCTCTAGAGAGATCTCACAGGTAGGCTTCATAAACTAATTTATCTGGCAATGGGCACAACCAGCATGACTTTCTCTTAGGTTTCTGTTAGTGCTCAAGGGTGGATAAATGGCAGCATCTCCTGGAGATTTTGAGGCGTTCTCTATGAGCCTGGCAATGCTTAAAGCTAAACTCTAACTTTCTTTTCACTAAAATTGGATTGAATGATCAATCCCAGCATAGCTCATAACTCTGTACCATGTTGCTCTGTTGCCTGAAGATCCTCAGATTTTCTGGGTTTAGTTATGGCTTTGTACTATGTGACACTCTGCATCAGGGCTAGACTGGGACAAAAATGTGGCCCTGGACTTCATCCAGACTGGCCCACTTTAATTTAATAAAATGCTTCCACCCCACAAAAAAATCACGCCCATAAAAAGGCCCCCACATCCATTATTGTATATCATGAGAGGGTGAGAGAGGGGAGGGTGAATGTAGTAGAGAGGGAGTGAGAGAGAGGAGGGGCTGAGAGACGGAGAGGGAGGCTGAGAGACAATGGGGGGGGGGGGCTGAAAGAAAGGGGAGAGCTTATTACTAATAGATAAAGGAACAAGTGGGTAGCAGTGATCATAACATGATTTCATTTGATGTTAGCTGTAAGCAAGAAATACATACAGGAAAGAGAAAAACGCTCAACTTCAAGAGAGCAAATTTTCCAAGGATGAGGGCTGCTCTCCAGGACTTAGACTGGGAGGGAATATTGGCATCGATAAACACAGAACAGAAATGGGAATTCTTCAAAAAGACTGTTTGGGACCTCACTGCAAAGTATATTCCCATGGGCAATAAGTTTAAAAGGCTAAAAATAAAACCTATGTGGCTCACGGCCAAAGTTAAAAAAGCTATAAACAATAAGAAAAGAGCTTTTAAAAAATATAAAAATGAAGGAACACTAGTGTTGTGTAAATGTAAAAACTGTGAAAATGTGGAATAGACTCCCTCCAGAGGTGGTTCTGGCTAGCTCAGTAGATTGCTTTAAGAAAGGCCTGTATACTTTCCTAAATGTACATAATATAACGGGGTACTAACATTTATAGGTAAAGTTGATCCCGGGAAAATCTGATTGCCTCTTGGGGGATCAGGAATTTTTTCCCCTGCTGTAGCAAATTGGAGCATGCTCTGCTGTGGTTTATTGCCTTCCTCTGGATCAACTGTGGGTATAGAATTGGGTATATTGGATTGTACAATATTTTTTATGTTATTTATTTATTTTTTATTTATTTTATTTTTTATGGTTGAACTGGATGGACTTGTGTCTTCAACCTAACTAACTATGTAACTATGTAACAGAGGGGGGCTGAGAGACAGAGGGGGGGCTGAGAGACGGGGGTCTGAGAGACAGAGGGGGCTGAGAGACAGGAGGGGCTGAGAGACAGAGGGGGGACTGAGAGACAGGGGGCTGAAAGGCAGAGGGGGGAGCTGAGAGACAGAAGGGGACTCTGAGATATGGGGAGTATGAGAAACAGAGGGGGGACTGAGAGACAGGGGGGCTGAGAGACAGGGGGGGCTCAGAGAGAGGGGGGCTGAGAGACAGAAGGGGGGGCTGAGAGACACGGGGCTGAGAGACAGAGGGGGCTGGGAGACAGAGGGGGCTGGGAGACAGTGGGGAGGTCTGAGAGACAGGGGGGTCTAAGAGACAGAGGGGGGCTGAAAGACAGAGGGGGGCTGAGAGACAGGGGGGCTGAAAGCGGGGTGAGCTGGGAGACAGAGGGGGGACTGAGAGAAAACGTGGGGCTGAAACATAGCACTGTCCCTATCTGCAGTCCCCCCTCTGCCCCCCGCAGGTTCTGTGTGCTGGCAGGTATGTGTAGGATGCCGGGCACCTGATGGCCAGCATCGACAGTGCCGAGTCTCCCTTTTAATCCAGGGGTGCTCTCGCTGCTCTGCTCCTTCCAGCAGCTCCTTGGCAGCCTCCATCTCCTGTCTGTCCTCTTCCTCTGGGCCCCCAGTCAGCCTGTCCTCCGGCCCAGGCCGCAGTGTTCTTGGAGCAGAGAGGAGGTGGAGGAATCAAGGTTCTGGAAGCGCCGGGGTGGCCGCACCCACTCCTGTTCGCCTCTTCGGTGGTCAGGGAGGGGGTGGAGCTCTTCTCCCTCCTCGCTGGTCACCTTCCCCACAGAGGGGGAGTGGAAGGATGTACTGGAAATGTACAAAGAAGGGCAACAAATCTAATAAAGTGTCTGGAGGACATTCGTTGTAGAGAAATGTTGCGAGCACTGAACTTTTTCTACCTGGAGAAGAGAGACACTTGAGAGGGGATATGATTTCAATTTACAAATACCATACTGGTGACCCCACAATAGGGATAAAACTTTTCCGGGAGTTTAACAAGACATGTGGCCACTCATTAAAATTAGAAGAAAAGAGGTTTAACCTTAAACTGCGTAGAGGGTTCTTTACTGGAGGAGCAGCAAGGATGTGGAATTCCCTTCAGTGGGGGAGCATCAATAGTTTCAAAAAACGATTAGATAAGCACCTGAACGACCACAACATACATGGATATACAATGTAATACTGACATATGATCACACACATAGGTTGGACTTGTGTCTTTTTTCAACCTCACCTACTATGTAACGTTGCACGGCCGCGCAATTGTCAGTTAAAGCAACGCAGTGCCGTATTGCAAAAAATGTCTTGGTCATTAAGGGGGTAAATATTTCCAGGCTGAAATGGTTAAGATCGTCATTGTACATGCTGTAAATAAATAAGACATGTCCTGAAAATAAGCTCTAGTGTGCTTTTTGTAGGCAAAATTAATATAAGACCCGGTCTTATATTTGGGGAAACATAGTACAAGGGTCTTCCATGGCCCGCCCTGAAACTACAGAGGCTCAAAGGATCATGGGGGATGTAGTATCAGGAATGGTAAAGGAAGGAAACAGGAAGTCAGAGAACTTTAAAATTCAGCCAGAAGAAGGAGTGACATCACAGACACAGAAACCTGCTTTAGCCTAGGTTCACATTGGAGCGATTTGATTTGTCAAATCACATGCTAAATTGGCGGCAGTTGCCGGCAATTGCACGGTCCAAATCGGTGCAGCGCCACACCGATTCCCAAAAGTCGTTTCTGTACTACTTTTGGCGACTTTGGCGTGCGATTTTCATAGACATCTATGCAGCAACCCGCACACATGTCTCTGAAATCGCCCCTGAAGTCGGGACTGACATGCGGGAATGAAATCGTGCGAGTTCAGCTGAACTTGCATGATTTCATTCCCGCTGTCAGTGTGAACGTGGGCTTATGCAGCTAAAGTAGGTAAGTTACAGACAATCTGACACTAGGGGTTATGATTAATTTACATGCACAATGCATTTGTTAATTTGGGGAGGAAAAGCTGGAGTTTTTCTTTAAAGTGGAGTTCCAGGCTTATTAAAAGTCAGCAGCTACAAAAAGTGTAGTTGCTGACTTTTAATAAACAGACACTTACCTGTTCCACGGTCCAGCGATGCGGCCAAACGGGGTGTCACTCCTCTCCCCCTCCTCTCCACCTCCATTCTCTGGGCACCCGGCTGTGACAGCTTTCGGCTTCACGGCCTGGCACGCACGGCGCATGCGCGAGTCGCAATGCGCTCCCTGAGTGGATAGGCATCTCCTGGGACATGTCACGTGTCACAGGAGATTGCCTAGAGGGAGGGGCCGCCTTGGCAGTCCCTGGGCGGAAGGAGGAAGTGGGACAGGAAGTCCCCCTCCTAATGAAGCCCCCACTCCCCCCCAAAAAAAAATGACATGCCAAATGTGGCATGTAAGGGGGCGGCGAGTGCTTAAAGCGGAAGTTCCATTTTGGGTGGAACTCCGCTTTAAGGATGGGGAACCAACATCTGATTCTTCATAATGAGATGCTCTTCCAGTCTTCATAAAACGAGAACAGGAGCTATCCAGGCTGGGAGGAGAATACATTTGCCTTGGAAGATCTCCTTTTTTTTTTTTACCTTCCAGAGTGATCAGTGTTTCCCCACCTAACAGACAGTGGAAGGTCTTGTTGTGAGTGGCTCATGATAGAACTGCTAAAATTCAAGAGAAAAAAGTTAGCGAGGGGAGAGAAACAAGAAAAGCAAGTTTTAGTACAATAACAGTTAGGTTAACATTAACCATTAACCAGACTCTTTTATTTACAGTGTATTTTTATGCATTTAGAGTAGTATGATTTATTTAGTGTTCTTTGTATATTTTTCCTTTTGTGTGTGTGTGTGTGCACAGTTTGATTATTTGACGTTTGAACTCTTTATTTTTTCCGTGGGAACAAAGTAACAATGTAAAATAATGAGGCGAACTAGGATTTGTCACAAGTCCATGGTAGTTAACCCCTTATGGACCACTCTACGCAGATAAAATGTTGCAGGGCGGCCCTCCTGCACGAAATCACATACCTGTATGTGATTTTGTGCACTGGGTCAGGGGCAGCGCGTGCACCGTCTGGCGACCCGCTCCCGCTGTGATTGTACACAGCTGGAGCCAATTAATGGGTCCGGATGACCTGTTGTTCGCCGGCACCCCGCAATCCTTCTCAGGAGAGGCAGAACCGTGGTCTGCCTATGTAAACAAGTCAGACCACCGTTCTGTGAGAGGGGAACACGGATCTCTGTCTTCCCCCAGTCAAAGCACCCCCCACACACAGTTAGTAATCACTCCCTAGGAGCACATTTAACCCTTTGATCCCCCTGATGTCTTCCCTTCCAGCATCATTAATACAGCGATAGTGCATTTGTTTAGCACTGATCACTGTATTGGTGTCACTTAGTGTCAGATTTGTCCGTCGCAATATTGCAGTCTCATTAAAACAAGTAAAAACAATAACAAAATAAAAATTCCATAAATATATCCCATAGATTGTAGATGCTATAACTTTTGCGCAATCCAGTCAATATACGCTTGTTAGGATTTTCTTTTTACCAAAAACATGTAGCAGAAAACATATTGGCCTAAATTGATGAATAAATTCGATTTTTTACATTATTTTTATTGGGTATGTCTTATAGCATACAGTAAAAAATATTGATTTTTTCAATATTGTCAGTGATTTTTGTTTGGGTACAGCGTCGCACGACCGCACAATTGTCAGTTAAAATAATGCAGTGCCATATGGCAAAAAAAAATGGCCTGGTCATGAAGGGGGTAAACCTTCTGGGGCTGAAGAGGTTAAAATGAGTTTCTGTATCCCTAACAAGCTATTTAAAGCTTATTGTACCCTTAAAACTACCATAAACCATATTATAGCGGGAACCAAACTCAAAAAGTTCATTTTTTCTGTGTTAAAGAAAACATTTATAAATGTTAATTTTGCCTCAGCAAAAATGTCCCAAAATGGGACAAAATAGATTTTTGAATTAGATAAACTATATCTAGGGGGCCGGAATGTGGACATTGATTTAAATTGTTTCATTTCCAATTATTAGTGGTCCAGTAAAGTTTTATCAGCAGTCTAGTAAAGTTTTTTTTTTATCTTAGGAGTCCAGCCTTTTACATAAAACATTTATAATATTACCACTGTTTTAATTTTGATGTTATATTTATATAAAGTTTTTAAGGATTTTATACGGATTAGACGTATGTACCAACACATAAGTATATAGTCATGGGAGTGAAAGGGTTAATGGTTTGCCGGTGTGAACTAATACCATCAATTTTCCAGAGTCCTGAGTAGTAAAGTGATTTATTAGGAAGTGTTTAGTGTCGGAGATGAGGAGTTAAGAGCGGTAATTAGCATGCAGTAGGGTATATATGGTAATGAGTGGAGTAAGATGGTGTTGCTCCTGATGATATCATCTTGACAAAACGCATTGGATGGAGTACCTTACATCTCAGCCAGTTAGCTAATTTCTGGTCCAAAGAACGAAGGAGCATCCCTGTCATGGTTATGCAGTAATCTTCCCCTGTTTGCTTACCTCTCCTCATGTGTTCAGACTAAGAGGCCAGCCACTCTCACCTGGTGGTTTTTATAACCTCTCCTCTAAGCATGGCTCCACCCCAGGCCCTATCAGGGAAACCTATATTAACCTGTGCACTGCAAGCCAGTGGTGCTAATCAACCATTGTGTATCTGTGGTGTGTTTGGCTTCCTGGTTTCTGCTTGTGTGCTTTATGTTTGTCTCCGTTACCGACCTTGGTGTGTATTCAACGATTCCTGTCTGCTTGTGACCTTGACCCTTTGGCATGTCCCCGACCATCCCTGTCTGCCTGTGACCCTGAACCTTTGGTGTGTACTCTGTTGTTCCTGTCTGCTAGTTACCCTGACCCCTGCCTTATCCCCTTACTATCCTTGTCGTTCCAGCCTGCTCCTTCCTTCTCCTGTAGTCTACTGTGAGCGTGAGCTGTGAGACCCTGGGGGCCGCGACCTGGAGCCAGACTGCAGCGAAGTCCATCCTCACCACTAGAGGCTCTGGCGAACACCTGCTGGCTCTTAGACTCCGCGCCCTGGGGAATCTATGCTCTAGTTCCCACTGTGTTAGTGATCCAGTAGACTTGTGTCCTGAATCTCCCTGGGTACAATTCGCAGCAGTCAGTCCTAAGGTCCACTACCTAGCGGTGTACTTCCAATTCCTACTGAGTGCACCTGTCACCTGGTCTCAGGTGACCTGACAATCCCGGATGCGTGCATATGCCTTAGCTTGGGATGTACAAACCATACATTGCTGTAAGTGCATTTTTAGCCCTTTTATTTGTAATAAACTGTATAACACAATTGGAGGCTTTCTCTTTGGTTCTTTTTTATATGCTCTGGTGTGGAGGAGAAGGGGGAAATCAATATCTTTGAGAAAACCCCCAAAGATGAAAAGCAAATACATTTGGGGACCAAGAAAAGAGCAAATACAGTGGAAAAAAAGTGCTTATAGACCCACTTATGTAAACAAGGGGTTATGGAGAGCTGGTGAGTGCGGTCTAAAATAACACCTTCTTGAGCACTTTATTGAAGATTGTTTACATAAGAGATTGCTAATAAACTGTATTACCAAAGACTTTGTGTGCTTTTATATGGTATTTTGAATATATGCACTTAATAGGTTATCATAAGGGTGATTTGTTGAGACACGTCTCAGCAGAAAAGGTGGGAGGTGCATTGTAGCATGGAGAAGAATCATACACATTTATTTCTTATATGGTTAATTTCTTTTATGGTTTTCCTTTTATGGTCCTTTGTGTTTTATATATGGCAATATACATCACATTATACATAGTGGGATGGAGGTGTATTATAGTACAGTGGGACACATTAAAAAATGTGGTATGAATATTTAGCAGCCATAGAGGAATTTGCACTTAGTGGATTGCGAGAAAGGTGTATTTTAGTGCCACACCAATATCATATTTTTCTACTTTTCCCTTTGTGCCCAAGGCCCTGTTCTGGCAGCTGGAGGGGCAGAGACCAAAGATCTACAGTCAAGCTATATGGGAGAAACTTTGGGTGCTGGAACACCCCCGGGGATTCCGCCACCAGAAGGAATACATTGAGGCCCAGCTCCACTGGCTCTACCAGGATTATAACATCGGTAGACATATCTATATAAACTATATAGGCCAGGTGGAACTTGTGAAGCCTGGATATTCTTACCCTGTAGTCTACCAAGTCAAGGGAATCCATCCTGTTATGGGAGCAAGGGTCTCCCACCTGGACCCAGCTTATTATGCATTATTATTATGTATACATTTGAAGACTTTGTTATATGGTTTGCAGTTTGCTGTTGTACTATTTTATACACGTTATATTGTTACTGCTGTTGTTCCTACTTATTATGGGGATAGTCGTAGCCAGGACGACTTACAAAAAGGGGGAGCAAATGTAGGCAGGTTGCCTACAGAATGTAGATAGGCAGTTGGCTGGTCCAGGCAGGGGAAAGGGTTTATGTTCTGCACCTCTGTTCCCAGGCTTTTTGGACCCAGCCTATCCACGTTGTTATATAAATAAGGGAGAGGCTGGATTCCAGAGCTTTGGCCTGCTCAGGAAGATGCCGTGACTGCTGCAGAGTACAGGGAGGACTGCCACGCCCCGGAATTCCCCTGGAAGGTAGTAGGAGTCAGGGGCCATCCCTTTCGTTTACTCGGCAGTTACTCGGCAGTGTGCCAATGGGCCGGTAAGAGAGACCTGTATCAAGGACAGTAGGAGCCAGCTTCCATAGTAAAATTATTCTTGCCATAGTTGCGGCAGAAGAGCAGCATACCATGTGGATTTTTGGTGTGTTTCCAGGTTTGGTTGTTGTATATGCCCCTTATCAGGATTGCAGCCAGTCTGGCGACAGGGCCTAAGCAGTAGCCAATAGCATGGCGATGACGTACCAGGTAGCTGGACAAGTCTACACTCCGCAACAAGTCTACACTCCGGTCCTCCGCAACTTACCCCATCTAGGTGGTGGGCATCGGCGGGCATCAGGCAGCAGCAGGCAGTGGCGGGCATCGGGCTCCTGTGTTTTCTTCTCCTCCTCGCTTCCACCGTGCGTCTCCTCCCTTCCTCCTAGGCATCCAATAGAATCACCTGTCCTTTCAGTCAATGAGTCAGGTGACGGGTTTCAGACCCGCTTTCTGATTGGCTGGGAGCAGGGGCGTAACTAGAAATCACAGGGCCCCATAGCAAAATGTTGTATGGGCCCCCCCCCCCCACAAAAAAATGGCGGGGCTTAAATTAAATAGTGGGCATGGTTTAAAGGGCGGGGCTCAAAGGGTGTGTGGTTCGAGTCTGAGAAGAAAGAAAGAGCCCAGATCCTACACCACAATAGCAATATATGTATTCCAGAAAGTTTAATCAACAGATAAAGATACTCCAAACACCTGGTGTTAGCGCTTCAATAATCCTCACCTGTGCCCAATGCAGCGTGGTCTGCCCATGCCCAATACTGCCTCACCTGTGCCCAATGCAGCATGGTCTGTGCCCAATACAGCATGTCCAGTGTCCAATGCAGCCTCACCTGTGCCCAAAGCAGCATGGCCAGTGCCCAATACTGCCTCACCTGTGCCCAATACTGCCTCACCTGTGCCCACTTGTGCCCAATGCAACGTGGCCAGTGCCCAATGCAGCCTCACCTGTGCCCAATGCAGCCTCACCCGTGCCCAATGCAGCCTCACCCGTGGCCAATGCAGCATGTTCAGTGCCCAATGCAGCCTCACCTTTGCCCAATGCAGCGTGGCCTCACCTGTGCCCAATGCAGCATGACCCGTGCCCAATGCAGCCGCACCTTTGCCCAATGCAGCGTGGCCTGCCCATGCCCAATGCAGCCTGACCCGTGCCCAATGCAGCCTCACCTTTGCCCAATGCAGCCTGACCCATGCCCAATGCAGCCTGACCCGTGCCCAATGCAGCCTCCCCCGTGCCCAATGCAGCCTCCCCCGTGCCCAATGCAGCCTCCCCCGTGCCCAATGCAGCCTCCCCCGTGTCCAATGCAGCCTCACCCGTGCCCAATGCAGCCTCACCCGTGCCCAATGCAGCCTCACCCGTGCCCAATGCAGCCTCTCTCGTGCCCAATGCAGCCTCTCTCGTGCCCAATGCAGCCTCCCCCGTGCCCAATGCAGCCTCACCTGTGCAGTGGAAGAGGTGAGCCAGACTGCAGCAGCCCTTATTGGCGAGCGTGGGGCTCTCTCAGATTGGGGGGGGGGGGGGCGAGCACCGGCCGCACGGTCCCCCAGCCAGGGGAAGTGAGGAGAGGAAGAGGCGCGCTGTCCAGCAGAGCGCTGTAATAGCTAACATTTGAATGCCCTGTGAGTTCCCGGGGCTCAACGTCACATAGCCCCACCTCTTGGCCCAGCGCCTTTGATGACGTCACATGTCCCGCATTGGACCGGCGTTCTGTCTATCAAAAGCGTCGGGCCAAGAGGTGGGGCTATGTGACGGTGAGCCCCGGGAACTCACAGGGCATTCAAATAAAAGCTATTACACAGCGCTCTGCTGCCTTATACGGACAGCGCGCCTCTTCCTCTCCTCACTTCCCCTGGCTGGGGGACCGTGCGGGCAGTGCTCGCCACCCCCCCCCCGGGCCCCGGCAGTATGCTTTCCTCCTCCTCCCCAGGGGCCCCATAGCAGCTGCGGGCCCCATAGCGGCCGCGTGTGTCGCTATGGCGGTAGTTCCGCCACTGGCTGGGAGGAGGATCAGTGTTACAACAGCGAATATTCATTGCTATTGCAGCAATTCTATTTTGAAGCCTATTAGAGCCTCTGTAATTCATGTGCCCGGCGTCCTGCAAGGGGCCACACGCATGGATAGGGGGTGGCGCCATGGATGGGGGGCGGCGCCCGAGCACCCTGAATGGACGGGATGCCCCTGGTTCTAACTAACTACAGCCATGTTTTTTTTTCAGGTGCATGAGGAGAGTGTATCCTGCCTCCTACACCAAATCGTGGCATCTCATCTTGCACATGGGGGTACCATTCAGAGTGCACTCATCAATGCCTGGGACCAGACAGAGACCGCATTCATGTGCAAATCAAACATTACTGCAGTACCCCAGCTTAGAGATGAGCCTTACAATGTGTGCGGTAGTTAATGTACAGAGTTCCACTGTAAAGTACCGTCCCATATCATTACACACACTTTTCCACTGTAAATTGCAGTTAGAAGGGACACTGCTGAGCCTGTGCCTGTTCCACCAGTCCAGTGACAGAATAGGGTCTCACCATGCACTTAGCGCTGATCTCATGCGTTCACTTGTTAACTCCTGCTCCTCCATACCATGCAGCCAGGCTACTGATTTCCATAATGCAGGCTCGGTCCCGGTTGCTTTGGGTGCTTCACCGACCCTAGTTCGTTCATACGCCAGAAACCATCATGCACCCTTTTAAATAACTTCAGCCCAGGCTTGAAACAGTTGATGCAACTTTACTTGAACATTTCCCCAAAAGCAGCTTACCAGACTCTCCTGCCTGCAAAGATATTTTGTCCTTAAGAAATATGCGTACATTTTTCACTGGTCTATTTTAAAAAGAGATAAGGTTTTAGCAAAGTTTATATATAAAAAAAAAAAGCCCCAAACCTCATGAATAAACATGTACACGTCAATAATCCACCTAAACACAATGTAACATTTTTGGTTCAAGAGATGCATACCCTGTAAAACCATTTTTGAGGAACCAACTAAGATGTTTGTATATAAATTATATGTTTTGTTCCAGAATCATTTTTTTCTTGCACCGTCAAGTCATGTTGAACTTATTTATTCACAATCGAGTATTGTTTGCGCCGGTAACAGAGTACAAACGTGTTTTTATTAGTGTCTCTGACTTACCAGTTACTCAGATATTTCGCCTGAATCAGCAACCCGTCTAATGTGGTAACAGAAGTGACGTTCCTTCACCACCATCTTGGCACAGTCGTCCGCAGTAAGGCTACAGGCTAGAAGTCGGAAAGCAAACATATTTTTACGCCCACCACCCAGTCTTGCATTTTACACTTAATTTTACCAGTAAACTGAGCTTATATTAAGCTCAGTTCACTGGTAAATATAAGTGTAAAATGCAAGATTTCGGTGGGTGTAAAAAGATTTACGCTTGGCGATTTCTAACTGTAGCCTTACTGCGGACGAGTGCGGGGTGTAGCAAGATGGTTGGTGCCAAAACATCACTTCCATGCGGTCTCTCCTCTCCCGGAAGTGACATCTGGCTTTGGTGAGACGGACCCAACATTACTTGTACAGAGTTGGGTCTGTCCTGATTGGACCAGCATTTGCGACCCCCTGGCAAATCGGACCCACGGGTTGAGAACCGCTAGTGTCGAGTTTTTCACTTTCAGGTCATTAGAGAGGACAAAAGGAAAAATTTTAGGTTTCCTGGAAAGGCTCCTTCACAAGAGCTGCGAAAAAGGTAACACCAGAGATTGTTATTTTTGCCTATATCTGCTAAGGCTTTGCTCCCTTAGGCTGGATTCACACATATGCATTTTTAGTGCTTTTTGCATTTTTCAGATTTGTACTACAGTCTATTTACCATGGTTTCCTATGGAACACATTCTGTAGTGCAAATCTGCAAAATGCATAGGTGTGAATCAAGTCCTCGTCCTCCTCATCATCATCATCATCGCAATTACAGTTCCTACTCTTTAGTTTCACCCTTTGCTACTTTTCTAGTTTCATAAAAACTTGCTGGTTTGACAAGATTGCTACAGCTAGTATATTATAGCTTTTCATTGGTTCTTGATGAGCAATACAGTCTGGTAAATGGACATTGTGCTTTCATTGTATCCAAGTACGAGCTGAGATATTTGCAATCTTGCATAGTCTCCCTGTTTGAATAGACAAGAAAACGGTGATCAAACAACTATGATGCTACTTATAGTGAGACCTGTATAATACTTTCCTGTAATCTCATTCAAGTCTATAAATAGTGTCAGACACTCTAATATAGGAGGCTTATTATTGGCCAAATCACTAGGTGAACGCATCCCTAAAAAAAAAAATAAAGAAAACAAATGCATCCACCACATCTAACGATTGGTAAGCTGCAATATATGACGTTTTGGGTTTAATACTGCTTTAGAGGCCCTCAGAGTCTATTGTTGTGCTATTGAGTCTGAAGGCCAATAATACGGAAAATCGTTATCAAATACTGTATTTATCAGCGTATAACATGCAGTTTTCCCCCCTTAAAATAGTAGATATGTGCACACTAAAATATATTTTGTTTCAGAATTTTGTTTTCTTCCAAAAAATACATTGTTACTCCCGAAATTAGTTTTTATTTATTTTGTTTCGTTAAAAAATGCATTTCTCCTAAAATCTGAAATTAAGGTTATATCTGTCATTGAAGGCTTATGGTGCCTGTCGACTGTTCCAAGAAGGTTCAACTTGTATGACACTAGTAATAATTATATTTATTATTATTACTAGTCAACCAACATTAGAATTCTTCTAAAGCTTATGGGCAGAGCATTTGACCATAAAATGTCGAATCTTCTCTATGTCGAATAATCTTGGACTAATAGAGTTAGGTTAGGCACATTCAACCTTTTTTGCTATTGTCTCTATTATGTCAAATCTTTTCTCTCTATGTAGAATAATCTTGGACTAATAGAGCTAAGGTTAGGCACATTCGACCACAGGTTCAATGGACACAGATAGCTATTGTCAGCGTCATGTCGAATCTCCTATCTATATTGAACTGTTGTCACAATGAAAATAAAGCATTTGTTTATGTCGGATCTTTCGGTTTTCCAGATTCTGCACGTTCGTTATCGTTTGTTAAAACGATAATCAAAATTCAGACGAAAACAAATGCACATGTCTATAAAATAGGGGGAAAACCATGTGTGCATGTTATAGGCTGCCATCAAGGGGAAGGAGGGGATGAGTGCTGCCGAAATAGAGCCGGATCTCCTGTGTAATCGGCTCGCAGTCACGCTCAGTCCCACCACCTGGACATCTCCTAGAATTGACGTCCCGGCATTATGTCCATCATAGGTTCTGGGCCATGGGGCGGGACTGGGTGCGACGCCGAGCCAAGTATACAGGAAATCCGTCTATTTCGGCAGCACTCGTCCCCTCTTTCCCCTCGGTGGTAGCCTATATTTCAGCAAGGCTGCAGATGGACACTGAGCAATGCTGCAGGTGGGCACTGATTAGACTGAAGATGGGCACAGATCAGGCTGCACTGATTAGGATGCAGATGGGCACTGATTAGGCTGCAGATAGGCACAGATCAGGTTGTACTGAAGCTGCAGATGGGCACTAATCAGGCTGCATTGATGCTCACTGACCATTATTTTGCTTTTATCCTGAAACTTCCCTCTTAAATTTGGGTGTGTGTTATACACCGATAAATACGGTACTTACCATTATTTTCCTTTCCTGGCCTGTCCTCACATCAGCATACAATGGGTTAATGCCTCATCTGGCGCCCACAGGAGCACCTCTTACTAGTTAATAAAATGACAACCCCTCCCCCACCAAGGTGTACGATAACCCAGCCTGCGACAGGCCACTAGGGAGGGAGTCTTGTGCTGACGCAAGGACAGGCCAGGAAAGGAAAATTACGGTAAGTATTTGATAACAAATTTCCGTATTCCTGGCCATACCTCACGTCAGCAAACAATGGGATTTAACTAGCTGGATAAATGGGTGGGAGAGAACACATGAAAAGAAACATTGACAATTAAAGAAAAGCTGCCAAAGAAAAAATTTATATGTCTTGTCCAAAACTTTGCAGAACTGCACACCTAGTTGAATATAGGGCTAGCCATCTCTCATATACCCTTCACTGACATCTTGGCATAACTGCCCCAAAGGCCACCACCCCTCAGGTCGAAGGAGCTTGCCCCTGTTCCTGAGCAGAAAAGGCCCACTTCCTGCATGCCAATCTAATCACCCTGGTGAACCAATAGAAGAGGACTCAAGAACCTGACGGCGAAATTAAAAGGATTGTCCACTTTCCTCGTGCCTTTGATCTTTGCATGTACACGGTTAGCAACTTGTGTAAGGACCTGAAGTCTTCCTGCTGTGTACTCAGTGACTCCATGTGAATGCTTGGGGGGACTGCCCCCAGGTTTTCCTGGAAACTGGATACCACTTGGAGATGGAAAGAAATCAGTTCCTCTGCCTGCTCTAAAGGCCCGTACACACGGTCGGAATTTCCGACGGAAAATGTCCCATCGGACAATGTGGTCGGAAAATCCGACCGTGTGTGGGCTCCGTCGGACTTTCCGACGGAAAAAAAAATTTGAGATCCTGCTCTCAAATTTTCCGACAACAAAGTCCGATCAGACTTTTTCCGATCGTGTGTAGAGAATTCCGACGGACAAAGTGCCACGCATGCTCAGATCAAATTACGAGACCAAAGCTATTGGCTACTAGCCTCTAAGTAGTTCCATCGTAAGCAACGAACGTCACCACGTTCAGAATGATCGGATTTTCGGACAACTTTGTCCGACCGTGTGTATGCAACACCAGTGTCGGACAAAATCCGTCGGAAAAAATCGACGGATTTTGTGGTTGGAATTTCAGACCGTGTGTACGGGGCATAAGACTGTTTAGCTGCTGCTTGGTGACTGGCGGTCGCTACCCCACGCCACCCATCTCCCTGCCCTCTGTGACATCATCCATTGCCACTCTCAGACTGAAGCCAAAGCCAGGATAATGGCACGCTGCCTTTAGAAGACAGGAAAAACCCCAAGGGAGAGGACGATGGTGACATTACAGAGCTTACCGATACCACACCTGTAGAATATTTGTGCTATCTTAGCAACATTTCCTGCAGACACGGGCACAAGGGATACCCAGTTTCAGGAGGGTTTACCGTCCAACATTCTGGGTTTTCCAACTCCATAAGAGGAGGGGCGGTGTGATAGGGGGGGATATCCTTGCAGAAAAAGTACTTACCACTGCAATCCACAAGTGGCCTGGAGCACTACCAAAATAAAAAGTACACCTTTTTGGGGGAGGGGCTGTCTTTTATTTAGATAGTGACCTGGACATTTTGTAGATAGGCAACTCCTATCCTCATATTGATTAGTGGTTCCAAATTAATAATAACTACTGCAGTAGGGAACAGACACAAAACATACGCTCAGCATCTTTCCAAATAACTGTTCTGCTTTATTATGACGCAATTGAATGTTTTTATACACATGATTACATAGGTATCACATTAATATTACAATTGTACGTTTATGGTAACAAGGGGCGTTACATAGGCAGGCTAACTCAAATCAGGACTTGAAAGATGCAAACATACTGAAAACATTATTAGTGCCGTGTGTACAGTGAGGGCAGTGTGCAATACATACAAAACAGAATACAATTATATACAGTACATAAACTTACAAATTTCCATTGCAGTCTCCTCTCTTGATCAATATTTAACTATATTAACTATAACTATACCTGCTATCACCTTTAACCTGGAACCTCCACACGCTTAGGTGGAGGTAGTCCTGGCCAAAGAGGCAAAAACTCCATTGTGGAGAAAATAGCTGAGCAGCTTTTTTCAATACAAAATGACTTTTCATTGTGAAAAACAAAATGATTGATCAGACATATTTACAGAGTACTGGCTGTACACTCCTGTGGCCAGAATGGCCTTCTAGCTTAATTGTTGGCATGCTGACTTAGCATATGTAAACACAGACAATTCTACATAAAATGGAAGAGGCACAAAAGACAAATATGACTTCAACATGGCTAAACTACTTTTCAAATATATATATATATATACACCTTACAATTAAAGTAATTGAATCAAAAAGTACGCTAGACTGTGATCGCAAGAGGGAAACAAATCAAACACAGAGATTTCTTTAATTTAGTCATTTTTGCAGTGTCTGGTGTGCATCCAGGTGACTTTTCCTTCAACTTTTGCACAACTTGTACATAAAATAGATGCTGTATTGAGTCTCCAAACATTTCCATACACACATAAGAGATATATATATATATATATATATATATATAACAATAAACAAGTCACCTGGCTTTAGTTTTAGATCCTTCCAAACATTTAGGATCTGGAATTGGGGAGAAAACACATAAATGAGTTTGTCAAAAGCCTTAAAAAGATCAGCAACATTCTCTGCGAGATCCGAATGGAGGACTTCAGCTGCCGAGACAAAATATAAGCAAGTGAACAACACACTCCCAAAAAAAATCTCATAGGGAGAGAGTCCAACATCTCCTTAGGGGCTTGATAAAATATAAGAAAACATTCAGGCAAAAGTTTAAGTTTCTTACTCTACTTTTTCTGCTACATTGTAGACAGTAGGGAGTGTAAAAAAAAAAAAAAAACCTCAAAACTTCTAGTAAGGACTCTCCTATAAAAATTATTTCCTCTATTACTCTCTGTAGATTCTGCACTTACAAACTACTTCTGATAACACTTTTTACTGTGGCCTTTGCAGTAGCATTTGCCACTGGACATCCAGAAAACATGTTTATACAGACAAAATGCATACTCTTAAGATCCTGACTTGGGCATCTGGATATATCTTTTTGTAATCTCTGGAAGGGATGTTCAGCTTTTGGTAACACCTTTGGTAACAGGTAAAACAAGAAGGGGTATGTTATAAAAACAACTGTGGCGAACCCTGGCTCTATCCCACGCTCATTTACCAAGGCAGCCATAACTGATTGTGACTGATGACATGATCCATATGTCAAGCTGGAGGGAAAACGTGTCTGGCAGACATAAAATGATCACCTTTTCGAAAGTCCTGTTTCATAAGAATTTGCCCCCTGTGGACCACTTGTTCTTCTCATTCTGGGGTCCTTAAAGTTGATTAATCTCAGTTATACTGGGCCAGAACTAGGGTGGAATCTGAGTTGCACAGACCCAGCAAGTGTCCAGGGCTGTAAATGCAGCATCCTTAGCCGCCTGGTCTGCTTCCATGTGTGAGTTTTAATGTTAGTATGGCTACCTCAGCAAGGCTGAAAAACAGCCAATCAAATGAACTTGGCATGCTTGATTTGCTTACCTGCCGAAGTAAAAAACAAACTTCTGGCCCTTCAAATGGAACCAAAAGTTCTCTATATCTTGACTATCTATATAAAAATATACACTCTTTTTAAAGCCCACAAGCTTTGCTAAAACATGGAGCTCTGCTTCTGGAGTGAGGGAAAAAGGATCCAATGACTCTAAATACAGAGTATCCTTCTGGGTGATAAACTGCATCCTCAGTATAAAACCGGGATCAAATCTACAAAAAAATGTATTATCTGAATCTAGGTCTTCAGGGAGTGTGTCCTGCACTGGGCTCACAGAAACTGATTCCTACGTCATCAATTTAACACATGTGGTTTTTCTTTGTCTCCAGCCTCCTCCAATAGAGGCAATAAGGTAGCTGGATTCGAATGTACACATTACAAACATACTGAAAACATTATTAGTGCCGTGTGCACAGTGAGGGCAGTGTGCAATACATACAAAATAGAATACAATTATATACAGAACTTACAAATTTCCATTACACTAGTAAGAGGTGGTCCTGTGGGCGACAGATGAGGCATTAACCCATTGTGTGCTGACATGAGGTATGGACAGGAATGGGTGTTCACTACCCCTTTTTTCCTGGAGTTTAATTGTGAGTTAATAAACTCCTTTTTGTTTTCACCTGAAAGTGACCGGTGCCCATCTGTCCACATTTCTCACTATTGTCTAACAAATCTACACCCTGAGGTTAAATGTCAGCCCAACCTGTCTCTGGGGTACCACCATGCCTCCTGGAGGTCAGGGGGGTGCTACACCACAATCTGGCCCTAACCATGACTAATAGAAAAGTAGACCACGTGCCAGCCATATCAAAAACAGAGGCACACTGGATTTAATCAAACACCCGCTGGTTCCGACTCTGGCACCCATGTGTCTGCCAAGAGAACCAGCACATAAATCACCCACCCTGGCTGGAGCACACCTATCACAACATACACAATATTACAAATTATAAAAAAAGTTTCAAAGAACAAATACCCACCCAGGAGTAGCTTATACCTGCAATGGCTGCTGTGCAAACATCATATGATATATAATAATTTATGTATTGGTACAGTTGAAATATGTTATTGATCTTTTTAAGATGTCTTTTCTGTATTACAATTATTCACTATTTGTATTTAGCACCATACTGTTCCATCCTCACGATGTTATGGAAAGCCATCTTAAAGCGGAGTTCCACCCAAAAACTGAACTTCCGCTTTAAGTACTGGTGACCCCCTGACATGCCACATTTGGCATTTCATTTTTTTTTTGGGGGGGGGGGGGGGGGTACCTAGTTTTAACTATGGACGTTTCTATGGCTTAGTGTTTGGCGCCATCTAGCGGCCAAACACTGATAGTGACTTAAATGATATTTACAGGAAGTGACTGTTATTTACCTTAGAGAGTTGATTTACCCCTGGACACCCTCTCTGACAGTGCATGCTGGGTAGGACATAAAAGGAGCCAGAGCGGCCATTTTAGGAACGCACGGCCTCCCTGTGAGGACTTGTGAGGAGGCCTCCTGGAGGAAGCGGCCTACAGCCATTGCGGAGCGCAACCCTGCTCAATTGTGTGAGTGGCCTGACGGTGCCAGAGACACAGTGACCAGATTGGGAAGATCCAGAGATACTCGCTTGAGCATCGGAATACCGGGTCCACATATCAGAAGGGAACGGAGTGGCTGAGCTGGCTGACATAGAAGCAAGCTGCACACACCGGACCAGAGCTGCCATCCAGAGCTTCCGATCCAGTTGGTGAGCGGGTTGCGGCCCACAGTTTATTAACTCTTGCACCTAATCAGACTTATATACAGGCCTCGCTGGGATCCATAGTCCTATGGAGGAGGAGTATAGCAACTGACACTAGACAGGCATAAGGCCTATCTGCTATTGCATATAAAGCCTTGTATCATAGTTACTGAAGGAATACAAGGATCATCCTGAACTCAACTTTAATTTACTTTAACCCTTGGATTACAAATCATAAAGGAATTATCCTAGCTAGCGAAGACAAGAAGACTAAAGACTGAGATCTCACGCATAGCTTTAAAAGTAGGGGGAGCTTCCTGGTAATTATATTGTTTGTAATTGTTATATCAAAACTCATTGTTCTGTCATTCTATGTTGGGATGACAGCACAATTATTGTAACCACCTGTTTGCCAATATCTATAGTAAAGCATATTTTGCTTAAGTACCCCGTTGTGTGGAGTATTGTTTTCTCCCAGCAGGTGGAGCCAGTGGGTTCTGAAGTAACAATACAGGTAAATTGTGTTATATTGTACTGTATTGTACCACAGCTGTGTCAAGGGGACCGAGTCAAGTTAGTGGGGTTTCTTAGCAGAGTGCAGGCCCAAACCAAATTAAAAACCTTCGGGGGTCAGTGCTACAGGTATGTTGCACTAATGTGGAGTCATTTGGTTTAATGTGTTATATATACTGATATCAATAAAAATGATTGTATTTTAAACATCGTGGTCTCCCTGTGGTACCAAGGAGTTTTTTTGGTGTGTTCTCCTGAACAATGGCAGTGTGATTCCCGGTATCAAAGTGCTAAGACTCTGCTTTGGCCTGAGCCTCATAATTGTATATCTGCTGTGTGAGATATAAGGTACTTTTGCCTCTGACTGCTAGTCTCTGGTTAAGTGAGATTTGGTAGAACTCTTGGACAGCAGGTGTGAGTGAATCACAACATTATGTGCACTAGTATGTGCATGTCTTTTGATTAAATTTCAAGAGAGTGCATTTAACCATTTTGCTGGTGCTGCCATTTAATTCAAGGAAAAAAAAGGATTCTGTAACTATGCTATCGACCCACCTTCTTGTAGTAACACTAGTGAGGTCTGCAGCACACCCCTTTTAAACTCTCTCTGTAGTCCTAGATGCAAATGGCCCAGTGTGACCATTCACGTTTAGGAAAGAGATTTTCTTTAAGTAGCCGAGTCAAATTTGCATGTCTGACTTCCCTCTGCCATTTATGGACAAGAATGTAAAGAGCACCTGAAATGAGATTAGATGAATTATAGATTCAAAAACTCTGATTTGGTAAAAAAAAATGCAAATACATTAAGGGGACACAGGTAAGCCTCTTCAGGATTGGAACAACTATATGGGTCTTTCAATAACAGCATGTGTGACAAATTCTAGATCCTAAAGTACCCTTGTCTAGAAAAAGTCAAATACTTCAAGCTGAACTCTAGTCAACCATAACATTTCAGTAGCCTGTGCCCCTCGATAGCAAGGGTTGAATGTGTGATTATTCTACAGGGGTGTATAGCAGAGGAATGCTAATCCGTTTCCTCACTCTCCCACCAGCAATATGGGTGGGCCGTCAACTGCCGATCCTGCATTGCACATGATAGGGGAAGCTGCACATCCAGGGAAAAGGTTTGGTTTTGTGCAACAAGATGTACAGCAAGGAGAAAGCCTGCAGGAGCCAGGAATAAGTATTCCTCAGCTTTACACCTACCCTAGGCTAAACCTTCAGTTTTTTTACAGTAGAAGGCCAGCAGGCTGCCAAGTCCCTGCTACCACAGGAAGGAAGCTGCAATTGCAGTACCTTTAATGTGAACTTTGATGTGCCTTAGCATACTTATGTCCATAGTCAGGGCAGAGATGTACTTTTTGATTTTATCTTAATAAGCGGCTGTGTATGGGCAAACAAATGTTATAGGCCTGATGAAGAAGCTTTCTTTATCAAATTGGTCTCCACCTAACCTCCAGCCCAAGTAGAACATGCAAAACTTCCTGATTACCAAATTCAATCTTCAAACCTTCCGGTGTCTGTTTTGGGAAGACTTCTCCTTAGAAAGTATTTCTCCTTCCTCCCCTATTTTTGTCTTTGGTTACTTAACAAATCCATGTTTTTTTATCCCAGAAGTCTAACCATACATTTCGTAAATGATCTCTCTCATAATGGTGAGCTATGACAACACTACAAAAAGTGCGGGCATCATAATTATTCTTCTGTACACGAAACAGTTTTTTTGGTGACCTGGTGGGTGGAATGTTCAGTCTATACAAACACAATCCTATATAGGCATCTTCAATGTTAATAACAGGGATTCCCTGAGCCACCTGATAGATCTTTTTTGCCATATCCCCTGAGAACACATAACCGGGACCAGAAGGGTAAGTTGGATAGGTGTCTCCAGGGTAAAGTTCCTCTGGTACATACCATTTGCTCTTTTTGTCTCTTATAGGTCCTGTATAAGAGACTAGAAATCCGGTCAAATAATTTTTACGTGCTGGAAGTTCCGGGTGTAAAAGATGATGGACGAGGTAGTTCACATTGAGAAACACATCACTGTCTAGCTTCATTACATAGCTGGCATTGGAGCAGAATGTTGTTACCCACTCCATCCCCATTAGAATTTTTAGAGTTAAATTAGTATAAGTGTCCTGAAAGTCTTGTTGTACAATGTCACCATACCTAGCGCTCTCCTCCTCTAGCAGCCTTTGTACAGCACTGGTCATTACAGGTGATTGTCCAATCAGGAAAAGCCTTATGATATCAATGTCTTTGTAGTTGCTTAGATCTCCCCAGGTTTCACGTATTATCTTTCTAGATATCACATCATGGCTCTCAGCAGTCACCAAGAGGACCAGGAATGGATTCCGCCCCTGGCATTTCTCTGACTGGTTAATCAGGAACTTATACGGGTAAGGGTATGGAGGAGCCATAGGATGGCCAATGGTGGAAGATGAAGGGTTCAAGATAATAATCCTGTGTGAGAAGGAAAGCAGATGCCAACTGTGGTGAAACCATCTAAGACTGTCCGAGATGTCATTTTGGCCTTGATAGAGAGCAAAGAAACACAGCAATCCTACAACAATCACAACTAGTTTTGCAAGTCGGTAAGCACTTGGTTTCCTCATCATGATGGAATCTAGAAAACAAAAAAAAAATGTACAGTATTAAAAGCAAAAGGGATAACTCATACAAACCTAGCTTTTGGTCATTACCTGATGAAATGTTTAGGTCTTACACAGCATATTTTCACTTCTTGAGCAGTTCTGTTCACCAAACTGAAGGGCAACATAAAATTCGGGACCATTAAACACTACAGTGGACCAATGTTACTATGTAAAAATATGCATAAAGTACCTAGAATTCTTCTTTTTAGTGTTTGCCTGGAGTCTAGCTTAAAAACAAATAGGTGTAAAACTGTAAAACCTATTTTGAAACCTATTTTAAGAACCAAGGCAAATAGTTTTGTCTTTTCATCCATCTATCTTTAGAAGAAGCTAGTAAACATGTGCGCAGACTAAAAAAGGGCATGTCACTGCATTGGCGGATAGAAGTCTGCATGGGTACAGTGATAGCAAGTGCTGGGGCATGCGTCAGTGAAGTGGCAGCAAGTACAGAGGTGGGCATTGGTGCAAGGGTGAGTTAAAGGGCAATTAAAGTTCCGGTGTAACAGTGAGCAGGCAGGCTTTTATTGCAGAAGAGACATGCACGTCTCTTCTGCAATACAATGCCCCTACATGGCTGCTTGCGGTCTTCTCTGATGCAGTAAATCGAGCTGCACTGCTCAGCTTGCAAGGCCAGGCTGGTCTCAGTGTCGGGATGACCAGCTCCTGTGCTAGCTCAAGAGTGACGTCATCCCCGCTGGCCAACGAAGAGCCTCGCAGAGTGGCACTCAGAAGAAGATGCCAGCGAGGGACTGTTGGACAGGAAAGTATTCACCTGTTAGTTTCACTTTAAGCGGGGGCATGTGGGAGAGGTGGTGAAATCAGGGGAGAGGAAGGAGAGAAGGTGCAGTGGCAAGACCGGAGGTTGGTGGGAAGGTTTCAGGCATGGTGGTAAGGGGAATGCAAGCATAGTGGTGATGGGGGAGGTGGGGGGTGCAGGCATGGTGGTGAGTGGTGCTGTGGAGCTGTCAGCTGCAACTGCACATGCAGTTCTCATGGACAGCAGTAGAGGTTGGGTGGGGTGTTGATGGTGAGCTGCCAGGCCTGAAATTACAGTACCTGTGTAAGCCACAGCAAAAGCCAGGGGGTGGGGAGGTGGTGTATCTGTCGGGCCAGAAAATTGAGTGTCACATCCTATTGAAACATGTTGTATCTGCAGACTAACCTGCTGCAGATACAACAATTTAGTGTTTCAAACCCCCGGGAATTTTTTATTGTTACATATTATAACACCTCAATTAAAATAACAGACAAGTGTTAAAGGAAGTATTCATAACAGCTATAATATTCTCATAATCTGACATGTGTTTGAGACTTTTCTTCAAGAAAACAGAGAAGGTACAGAAGCTGAAACAAATAGGCAAAATCATACCACAATTAATGCTCAGCGATAATAAAAACACTTTAACCAGTGTGTTGTGCACTTACAAGCCAAGGGATCACTGATTAAAGCGCATTGCACTAGAACGCCCACCCACTACCATGCAGCAGGTCCAGGGACATCTTGCTTGACAGGATCACAAGCGACACTCCTGGATAAAACAAAATAAAAGATAAGCGCAAAAAAAAAAAATAAAAAAAAAAAAAAAAAGATCCAAATTCAAAATTCCACATTGTACACACACACACACGTACGTACGTACGTACGTACGTACGTACGTACGTACGTGTGTGTGTGTGTGTGTGTGTATATATAATTATACATACATACATACACACACACACACAATATATCTCAGATATAGCGCAGATTTTGTAAGTTTGCCCACTTACAAAGAAATGAAGGGTCTATAATTTTTATCAAAGGTGTAATTTTTTTTCAATAGAATTTATTGAAAAATATACGAGAGAGTGACAGGTGGAGATCCATGTCACTAGATATACAATTTTTCAGAGTGCTGTTTACAGAAAATCAAACAGTAGTATTGTTTACAAAAGTTCAAAACAGTAACATTAACAATAGCAAGACCTTGCCAGTAGGGTGTAACAAAGCACTCTTATGCCCGTACACAAGGTCGGATTTTCCGATGGAAAAAGTCTGATCGGATTAGGTTGTTGGAAAATCCGATCGTGTGTGGGCTCTAGCGGTCTTTTTCCGTCTGAATTTCCGCCGGAAAAAAATTGAGAGCAGAATCTAAATTTTTCCGACAAAATCCGATCGGACTTTTTCCGATCGTGTGTAGAGAATTCCGACGCACAAAGTGCCACGCATGCTCAGAAGAAATTTGGAGACGAAAGCTAATGGCTAATGGCCTCTACGTAGTCCCGTCGTACGTTTTGTACGTCACCTCGTTATGAACGATCGGATTTTCCGACAACTTTGTCCGACCATGTGTATGCAAGACAAGTTTGAGCCAACAAGTTTGTTGTCGGAATGTCCGACCGTGTGTACAAGGCATTATGCCTTGTATACACGGTCGGACATTCCGACCAAAAAATCCGTCAGATTTTGTCCGAAACTTGTCTTGTATACACACGGTTGGACAAAGTTGTCGGAAAATCCAATTGTTCAGAACGCGGTGACGTACACCACGTACAACGGAACTATGTACAGGCCAGTGGCCAGTAGCTTTTGTCTCCAAATTTATCCTGAGCATGCGTGGCACTTTGTGGGTCGGAATTTTGTTGTCGGAAAATTTTAGGTCCTGCTCTCACAGTACTATATTTTCTCTATATCTCTCTATCTATAGTTGTGGTTTGGTTTGTCCTTTCCTTTTCCCTGTTCTGTAGGCCATGGGACAGGATACATGGCTTTTTTTCTCAGAAAATAGGTGCTGGAGCCACAACTCCCTAAAGCCCCCTCCACACACACCCTCCAAACCACATCAAATAGTGGGTGTGGTCAAATTTCACTAACAGTAGGAGGCATTAAACACCAGGAGTGCATTATGTACAGTGCAGAGTTCAGAGGGGATACAGAGTGCAGAGTTCAGGGGTGCTCTGCATACAGAGTGCAGAGTTCAGGGGTGCTCTGCATACAGAGTGCAGAGTTCAGCCATCTTCCACAGCTGCTTACTTCTGCATCCCCCATCCACATCTCACTTTCATTTCCGCTCCTTATAAAAGCTCCACCATTTTCCACATCTTACTTTTATTGTTGTATTAACCCGAAGTGCCCAGCCAAATCTAGTATCTCCTGACACACTGTGGGTGTTTCTGCCTCTTATTTGCAGGGAGATTACACAGTGGGGGGGGGGGGGGGGGGGGGGGGGGGCAGGGGGGGGGGGGGGGGGGGGGGGGGGGGGGGGGGGGGGGGGGTTGGCATCTACACTGCACCACGGACACCTGCATCTTCCTTGTCCCCATCCTGCATTAAGTGGGATCCACTCCAGAGATCAGATCTGTGGGAGCCGTTGGGAGAAAAGCTGTAAATTTGTAAACACAGAGGCCAAGTGATAGTGTTGAGCAGGGAGCAGAGGGTCTGAGCCAGAGATGGTGGAACTGAGTTCCACCAAGTTCCAGCTGAAAAAAAGCCTTGCTTATGACTCATAACCACATAGTCAGTTGACTCTTGTAACTTCATGATAAATGTGTCTTATGCCACGTACACACGGTTGTAATTCTCGACGGAAAAGCCTTGGATGTTTTTTCCCCGACGGAATGCCACTCAAGCTTGTGTTGCCTACACACGGTCACACCAAATTCCAACCGGCAAGAACGCGGTTCAATGCTTCCGAGCATGCGTCAGAATTTTGCGCGTCGGAATTGTCACAGACGATCAGAATTTCCAATAGAAACTTTTTCCATCTGAAAAATTGGAGAACAGGTTCTCAATCTTTTGCTGACCAAAATTCCACCAGAAAAAGTCCGATGGAGCCTACACGCGGTTGCATTTTCTGACCAAAAGCTCACATCGGTCTTTTGCTGGCGGAATTTCCGATCGTGTGTACACAGCATTAGCGGTCACAGACCTGTATAACCATATATTGCTGACTTATCTAACCATATATTTTGTATCAATATAACATTTACTAACCACTCCCCCCTCTTTTGATTGCCAAGTTGAACCCTATATAAGCTGTAACAAACCTAATAAAGGCGGACCATGAAACCATGAAATGGAATGAAATAGAGAAATTGTTCTTCTGATAAGGATTTTGTTAATGAATGTAACATTGTTTCCAGTAGGTTGAAAGAGCGAGGATATAGCGGACATTTAATAGATAGAGGCAGAAGATTGGCAGAAAATAGAGAACGTGGTGATCTGATTGGGAATTCCTATTCTATCAGTAAGAAGGCACGGTCCAGTGGGAGGAGAGGTGTTCACTTTGTGACCACTTACTCACAATACAATCAGATTGTTTCTATCATAAAACACTGCCTCCCTGTCCTATATGCGGATAAAACTTTGCATCATATTTTAAAGACAGGGGTGCAGCTTTTCCAGTAGGAAAGCTCCTACTTTGGGTACTATGCTTTCGCCATTTCATGGTTGGGGACATTGGGCTCCTATCCCTGTGGTTACAACGCCTGTAAACAGTAGACATGTGCATTGGTTTTCATCCAAATTTCAGGTATTTTGGTTATCGTTTTAACAAACGATAACGAACGTGCAGAATCCGAAAACCGAAAGATCCGACAAACAAATGCTTTATTATTGTTGCAACAGTGCGATATACCGTATTTATCGGCGTATAACACGCACTTTTTTCCCATTAAAATCAGGGGAAAATCGTGGGTGCGTGTTATACGCCGATACCCACCGATCTCCTGCTGATTTTCTCTTTAGGGGAGCGAGCGGAGCCGATATTCCGAAAGCCGCGCATATTTTCGGCTATTTTCGGCTCCTCTAGAAATCCCGCCCACCTCCACTGATTGCGAGAGGAGCCGAGCGCCGACAACATAAAGAAATCAGAGTTTGGCTATTTTCGGCTCCTCTCGCAGTCCCGCCCCTGTCTGCGAGCAGAGCCGAGACTAGCCGAACTCGGATTTCTGTATGTTGTCAGCGCTCGGCTCCTCTCGCAATCAGTGGAGGTGGGCGGGACTGCGAGAGGAGCCGAAAATACACGCGGCTTTCGATATGTCACGCGGCGCTTGTCTTCCCCACTCGGCACCAATTTTAAATGGGCAACGCTGCAAATGTACTGGGCAAGCCTGCAAAGGCACTGGGCAAGGCTGCACTGGGCAAGGCTACAATAGCACTGGACAAGGCTGCACTGGGCAAGGCTGCAAAGGCACTGGGCAAGGCTGCACTGGGCAAGGCTGCAAAGGCACTGGGCAAGGCTGCACTGGGCAAGGCTGCAAAGGCACTGGACAAGGCTGCACTGGGCAAGGCTGGACAGGGCTGCACTGGGCAAGGCTGCAAGGATGGACAAGGCTGCAGATGGACACTGGACAAGGCTGCAATGATGGGCATTTAAATGTAAGTTTTTTTCCTTAATATTCCCTCCTAAACTTGGGGTGCGTGTTATACGCCGGCGCTGGTTATACACCGATAAATACGGTAGATAGGAGATTCAACATGACACTGACAATAGCGATCTGTGTCCATCGAACCTGTGGTTGAATGTGCCTAACCTTAGCTCTATTAGTTCAAGATTATTCTACATAGAGAAAAAAGATTCGACATTATAGAGACAATAGCAAAAAAGGTCGAATGTGCCAAACCTAACTATTAGTCCAAGATTATTCGACATAGAGAGAAAAGATTCGACATGAAGATCCGACGAAGCAGTCGCCGCGAGCAGACATTTATGGCTAAATGCTCCGCCCATAGGCTATAGAAGAATTCTAATGTTGGTTGACTAGTAATAATTATATTTATTTATTATTATTACTAGTGTCATACATTAGAATTCTACTATAGCTAGTGAGCGGAATATTTGACCGGAAATGTACGATTGCGGCGTCGTACAGTTTAGCTGCTCCGTTGAATCTTCTTAGAACATTCGACAGACACCAGAAGCCTTCAATGACAGATTCGACCTTAATTATTTCGGATTTTCGGACAAATGCATTTAACGAAACAAAATAAATAAAAACTGAATTTAGGGAGTAACTAAATAAATTTATTTTTCGGACGAAAACGAAATTCCGAAATGAAATATTTCAGTGTGCACATTGTCTAGTAAACAGTGTAAAAGACACAGAAAAAAAAAAGTCTGTCATTTCTTTCAACAGGTAAAAGTTTTATAAATTGTAACTCAAAGATGATTGTCTACCCAACTGATTGCAGTACAGGGGGTCCCCAACTTACGAACACCCAACCTACAAACATCCCCTACTTACGAACGGGACACTGCGGGGACCCTCCGCCATTTTCCGCCGTCCTCCGGCCGTTCTGTGCATGCGCGGCCATACGGAGCCTCGGAAAATGCCGGCAAACTTCGGAAATGTCCGTAATTTGCCGCGCATGCGCAGAACGGCATTAGATGGAACATTGGAAATGTCCGTAATTGTCGGTCTGCGCATGCGCGGCCGACTTACGAACAATTCCGACTTAACAGACGGGCAGTCCCTAACGAGTTCGTAACTCGGGGACCCCCTGTACTTGTAAAGTACAGTATGTGGGATGCACTATCAGCAATCTACGTATTAGAATATCAGAACACTACGACACTTTAAATAGCAATGCAAAAAATATTTCAAATGTATCTAAACATTTTAGAACAGTTCATGGTGGTAATCTGGAGTCTTTTTGAGGTCTGGAACAGGGGAGAAGATTTGTTAGGGGGGGTTAAACACCATACCCTACTTCAGCGGGAGGTGTGGTCGATACGCAGATTTAATACTCGATTTCCTAGTGGAATGAACAGTAGAATGGATGTGAGTTTTTAAAATATAATTTGATTCCACGGGGGGTTTGCCCTAGAGTTTTCAGTCTGTTTCCATTCTTTCCCTCCCCCCCCCCCCCCTTTTCTCTGGTTCTGCCAACCTCACATGATTTTAATTATTATTATTCACGATTTATATAGCGCCAACAGTTTTCGCATCGCTTTACAATGTATCGGGGGGGGGGGACAACACAATTACAGTACAGTTCAATACAAAAGGTACAGAAGGGCGTTGCTCGTAGAGCTTACATTCTAAAGGGAGGGGGTGGTGGTACAAAAGGTAATAGCTGCAGAGAATGATTTGATGGGGGTGGCTCGGGGACAGTTGTTAGGTGGGTGTGGGATAATTGTTAATGGATTTTAAATTGGATTGTACCGCCCTCTTTTTGGAGGAATGGACTAGACATGTGCGCCGTCAATAAATTTGTTTTGTTCCGTATTAGCCGTTAATTCGTATTCGAAATTCAATTTGTATTCGTACGAAATACAAATTTGTTAACTTTTCGTAAAAATTACGAACGTTCATTATGATGAATTTATCATTATGAGGTGCTACCATGCTCCCTGTGCTCATTGAGGGGCTCCCACCATCCCTGTGCTGTGCTGACTTCCAGGGTTTTTAACTTCATCATAACGAATAATCGTAATTAACGAACATTCTTATTTTGTCCGATCCTGAATCTCCCCTCGACTACCAGTACCAGTCTCCCACTCCCATATTAAAAAAAAAAAAGGTAATTTTCCCAACCCTCACTCAGCAGCAGAATAAAACCTCTGATTGGTCAACAAAACACCAGTCACCTTTCCATTGTAACAGAATTTGGATCCGAAATTCCTAATGAAATTTCGAATTTCGTAAAAAATTCGGAAGCATAGCAATTCGTATTTCGGATTCTCCCGAATGTACGAATTTACGGAAATTCGTGCAAATTTTCGATTCGTACGGAACTAATCGCACATGTCTAGAATGAACACCTTTTCCTATATAAACTTAATTTTAGTGTAAATCTGTATGCTATGAGGAAGGCTTTTGCCGAAACATATTAGCGGTTTGATGTTGCACTGCTGTTTGTGCTCAATAAAGATTTAAGAAGCAAATCGAGTTGCCGGCATTTTTTTTCAATTTTGATGTATGGGACACAATGGCCTGAGCACCGTTATTCAGCTCATCATCCTATAAACATGCGGTAGAGCTTGGGTGAGTTTTTGTTTACAATAACTAAATATGTACGCTGTGCTTTACCAATAAATGCAATGCTTTTGCTAGAGGAAGAAATACTTTCCAAGCAAAATAAATAAAAATAAAAAAAAGGACACATACATACACACACACACACACAGATTGACAACAGCAAGAAGATGTAACTGGATGAGGTAGAGAGACGAAAATAGATGTACCAAAGTAAAATCTGTATGCTGGAGAAGCAGAACAGATATTCTGACCTGTAATAGTGCTGTGCAGTAGTACATAAAAACAACATTCACAATGTCATTTTTTTAACCATGGGGTAAAGAATGTCAAAGATATGACGTTGGAACTATTTATTGACTTTTTATTGACTGTGTAAAGCATACAGGTCTCTTAGGGAGGAGCAGATCAGAGTCCATGAAACCTTTATCAAGATGCAAATTTAAAAGGTTTGTGAGCATTCAATAAAAAAAGGACCCAATAGCAAAAGGAAGGTCTCTGTACAAAGTGTTTTATTTACCAATATAAAATAAGTTAGTTATTGCCAGACTCAGAAAACCTAAGAAATATAGGGTGGAAAGAGCTGCAGACGGGCACCGTGCTGGATCAATTGTATGTAGATTATCTCTGGGTGTATCCAGTCCTTGCTCTAAAGCCCCATACACACGCTCGGATTATCCGAGGACCAGGTCCGTCGGATCATGTCCGTCGTACACGGTCGGACAAAGTTGTCGGAAAATCCGATCATTCTGAACGTGGTGACATTTGTTGCCTACAACGGGACTACGTAGAGGCTAGTAGCCAATAGCTTTGGTCTTGTAATGTGATCTGAGCATGCGTGGCACTTTGTCCGTCAGACAACTGTACACACGATCGGATTTGGTGTGATCGGACCGTGTTGTCGGAAAATCTATCCAGCAGGATAGGACTTTGTCCGTCGGACAATCCGACGTACACTGTCCGATGGTGCATACACACGGTCTGATTTTTCAACAACATTGTCCGATCGGACAGAATCCATGCGAAAATCCGACCGTGTGTATGGGGCTTTATCCTTGTTTAAACTGGTACCAATAAAAGTGGCGTTACCTAGCTACGTTCTTACATGACTTCTGCCTATAAAGTCGAAGGGGGGGGGTTATATCCTGCTGCACTTTTGTGCATTATACATACAGTATCTCACAAAAGTGAGTACACCCCTCACATTTTTCTAAATATTTTATTCTATCTTTTCATGTGTCACTGAAGAAATTACACTTTGCTAGTAGTGAGTGTTCAGCTTGTAAAAGTGGAAATTTGCTGTCCCCTCAAAATAAAGCAACACACAGCCATTAATGTATAAACCGCTGGCAACAAAAGTGAGTAAACTCCTAAGTGAAAATGTCCAAATTGGGCCCAATTAGCCATTTTCCATTCCCCGGTGTCATTGACTCGTTAGTGTTACAAGATGTAATTTCTGTCACATGTGTTGTTACTTTTGTGAGATACTGTATATTGTCTATTTTGGATGTTGGCAGTCTTACACACTGACCCCCGGACACCACTGTTCTCTAAATAAGTCACAAGGGTGAACATTTTAAGACCGTCATTGGATGCACTTACAGGACTCTGATATACATTATAACTGGTCAATGTTCATCCATTGCTAATAGCATATCACCTAGTGAGGACAAATCGGTGGCCGATGTTAGTGAGATACATCAACAGAATACACATTCTAGTGCAGAGGTTATAAAGTAATACAAAAAAAGGTGCATAGAGATGTAGTTAGGGGTAACATGAGATTTTGTGGGAGCTCACTGGCTATACGGATCCTCTGATTAGGTAAAAACAATATTCCTTCATCTTCTTTATTGTTCTCTAATGGATTTGACATTGATCTTAGTTTATTCACTTTGTGATTCCAACCAACTAAATGGGGGGTCTTTTTCTTCCCCTTTTTTTCTCCTTTTTTGTATTGCAGTCAATTTATGTGGCAGTATTTTCCAATACAACTATCTTTTTTACCTCTCCCTCATACGCACCGCTGTTGCGGCATAGGAATCCTGATTGGTATAATTTTGTCACATTGCGCTAACAGAGGTAAGATCGCTTTTCCATCAATTTGCAGCAGTGCGATATAACGTGTAATATATATCTAGTCACCTCATGCCAGCAATTCACCACCTTCAACCTTAGTATCTGTTTTTTGTTAATCAACAGATAAAAAGCACAGCTAACATCGTGTGCATGAGCTCCTAACCATTTTCTGATTATACAAACTAAAAGTATATTTGTGGTGAGTTATGAAGTGGGGGGGGTATCTCTTTACCTGCCACCGTTCACCCCTCTATTTTTATCCTGACTTTTTCATCATTGATCATGTACACCATAGGGCCAAACTTGATGAATAAATATGTGTATTTTCTGCATGTTACAGATATGCATTATTGATGAGACTATGAATGCAATGTGGGTGGGGGGTTCTAGCTTGTTTTCCCGGGGGGGTCTTAGGACCCAATTAATTAATGTTTGCATTTATAGAACCTGCTACCCATTTGATCATGTCCTGTGCTTTAATCTATCTTCAATAGATAGATATGCATTTCCTCTCGGATTATGTTAATATTAATTTTCTTATGTCTCTTTTCTATACACCCAAGGTCAAATATACTGAAAAAGTTTGTTTCTGATTTTATCCAACCAATCATGTCAACTTTCCTGATGAAGCCTTTTTAGACGAAACATGTAGAAGTTCGTTGAACATTTGATCATATATAAATGAATATTACGCTGTCTAGGTCTGTTATAGGAACAGGTGTATGTATCTAGGACTGTGGACATATGCATTTTCATTTATTATTTTTTATATATTTCTGTGTGTTTTTTCAAATAAAAAAATTTCAAAAATGGAATCTGTTCTTTAGAGAAAATAATTTGTTAGTAGCTATTTGGTAGCTTTAAAATCCCATACTCTTACTCTCCACATTTTATCTCAAAGGGATGATGACGGTACTTTTATTAAAATTATTGATGGGCTAATTGACCTCCAACCATATCTCCAATTATGGTAACATGAGATTGTGGGGGCATAAGAGTGCGTACATGATTTGGGTATACAGCTTCTGTACACATTGATCATGTGACGTAGGACGGTTGTTATACGTCTTCCTTAGTATAGATTTGCAGTGTAAGAGAAAGGAGGTTGGGATTAAGGGGGATCAAAGTTTTTGTGTGATCTGCTAACATTTGGTGCAAATTGTTTTAAAGGATACGATATGAAAACTACAGAAAATGTGGATCATGCAACCCTTTGATTAACTATATCTCCAGAAAGTGTGAGAGGAGGTTGGGAACTTGTAGTGAAGTTGTGGGGTTCTTACAATTGGATGAGGAATTTAAATTCAGACTCCTGGTGCCTAGTACTGATTGAGTTTTTATGTGTGATATAAAATCTTACCCCTCTGCCGACAGTTTGTATTTGTAGGTCTCATTCTCATATTGTAAAGTAGCAAGGGATGTAGTCAGGTGGTGGGAAGTTCCACTCGATCAACCTGTGCATGAGGGAGACTGTGTCAAAGTGGTTCTAGTTGCAGGCATTACATCTCATATGTCATTATACGGCAAGTTTTGTGCTTCGGGAGGGGTTCAGAGGAAGTGAGAGAGTTTGGCCTTCCACCAAGTCTGACAGTTTGTGGACATTTGCTCCAAACTGGACCAAGGTTGATTATTAGTTAATGATTAATAATTAATGATTAGGTTATTGCATTCACATGCTTACTTCCATTATTATATTTCATCTATTCCAGATATCTTTGCTGCCAGAAAATCCACTGTGCCGAAATGTAAACGTAGTTGTGCATGCCCAGCTCTGTGTACATTCTGCAAAGAATTGCGTACAGGCAGGTAAGTTTATTGTATTGCGGAAGAGATATTGCCTTTCCCTTACCTAAACATTTACCGGTCATCACTCTCGATCTAGCGCCGTCTCCCCCAGCAGCCCCACTAGCCTCATTTCCTGCTCTCACAGGACATAGAGGCAGTAGTGGGAGCCATTGTTTCCCGCTGCTGTCACTCAAATCCTGTGAGGGAGCAGAGGGCAGGGCTGAGTGACGCTGCGTCTGTCATTGGACGCACACAACCAGGCTTCGGAGTGCATCCGCATGAGTGCTCTCAGCAAGTTGTGTGCTATGGGGGCACTTGGAAAGAAAGGAGGAGATGTGATGATCGCCTGTAGGGGACCCTAGAAAAGGAGTAAAGGGACTGTTTTGTGCTATACCATTGCACAGACCAGGTACGTATAACATGTTTATTATTTTGTAGAATGAAAATTGTTTACGGTCACGTTAAGTCTTGGGGGTTTATGGGCCTATATAAATTGTAGAAATGTGCTGTTGACCGAATTCAGGAGGGAGGTCAGGATGTGGATGGGGAGTGTATGTAGCAAATAGAGATTGAGGAAGTATGTTGTGACAAACTGTGTTGACATGGCTATTTGTAGTGACTTTACAGCAATGATATGGAGTTAGATTTTTAGACCATATGTTGTTACAAGCTAAGGCTCTCCCCATTGATATGCAAATGTGCCAGTTGGACTGGTCTCAGAGGAAGCTCTTTACAGTATATGAGGTAGAGGAGCTTAGGTTTTGAAACAAGCATGTGGACAGAAAAAGGGAGTTGGATTTTCGAAGACAAAAGAGGCAAGACAAGGCTGCCAGAAGCTGGAGAACTTTGCAGACATTGAGTTGGAGAAAAGAACCATCAAGGTCATTACATCTTGATTCCATCTCTAAGTTGAGTAACTGTTTAGTTTGTTGTCTGGATTTGCGCTAAAAGCTCAACTGAAGCAGACCTGTTTTCTGTGGTATGTTTTGTTGCTTGTGCTGGAGGGAAAATGCTGCGTACACTATTTAGGTAGAGTAAGGCTGAAAAGGTTTCCAGTGTCCAGGAAGAGAAGGCATGCACCCTTCTTACCTGGGCCAGAGATAGATTTTCTGTTTAGTAAAGCATTGATAAAACCAAGGAAGCTTAGACTTCTGTAGTGTAACGCAAAGTAACGTTAAGGCTATGTTTCCACTAGTGCGACTTTTCATGTGATTTGGGACTGAAAAGTCGCATGACAAGTCGTACCCCATGATTTCCAATGTGTACCATTCATATCTGTGCGACTTCAAAGTAGTCCCTGTACTACTTTGGTCCCACTTTGATGCGACTTGAGGTCCATAGACCTAAAAAAAAAAAAAAAAAAAAAAAGGTAAAATAGGTAAATTCACAGCAAAAAATTGTAGCAAAATCACGCGACTTTGGGGACACAATAGTGGAAACATAGCCTAATAGATAAATATATGTAAAAACAGCGCTTGCAGACTATATAATGCTAACCTACAACTTACTAAAGTGCAGATAAATAAAGTGCCTAAATCAATAAACATTGGCAGTGATATACAAGCAAAAAACAGCCATATAACAATAAATGAATGAACACAGTCTATTTCCAAAGTGCTCCAAATAAAGATTTTTTTTTTCAAGTGTGGAGTGCCGCACTCCCCTCGTGACCCCTCTCACCAAAAATCATGGACTCTCAGCCTTGCAGTCTGGGGTCAAAAGCGCTATAATCTGGTATAAAGTGAATAAATTCTCCGAAGCTTCTCCATAAAATTCTTGGGGACATTAAGAGTAAATCAACCATGCTCAAAGGATGGTAAACAAAGAAAGAACTAATAGTGAAATGCCGTTTAAGATGTAAAGGATTGCGCAGTCCAAGCGCCACTTACAAAAATAGCTGGTTTAAAACAGGCATCAGTGCAGAGATCCGGGTGCGTCGCTGATCGCGTGCGTTCCACGGAAGACAGAAGTGCGTCAATGATTTACAAAACCGGAAGTATGTCAATGCATTTCGTCCCTCCTCCAGGGAGGTCATAAAGGACATCACCTCCGATTTTAAAAGAACAAATTTATAGTTATAGTGCCTCTTTTCGCATAAGCCAATGAGAAGCAACCAATTCCATTAGGTGTAAGACACCGGCTTACTCTATGTGACATCACTTTGTTTATATATTGTATACGGATGATTTGAAAGCATTCTTGAATATAAATAATAATCACAAAATACATATTATAAATTGCTTAAAGCGTAACTCTACTTTTGTTGAGAAAAAACATTCCCCTCTGGGTGATCGATGTACATTGCAAGGATAACAACAACCTTTGTTGCAGATTCCTACCTTTTGTTATTCTGAAGAAATCCATGTGTGCCTCTAGGGCCTTTCAAAAAGCAATTATTGAGTGCGTGATGTGCATTCAGCAAATGTGAGTTTGTCTTCTATTATTTTATCTCTTTAAAGACATTAAAAAAAAAAAAAACTTCATGTCTGTATATATAAATTGGAGTGTCCTAATTAAAAAATGCAAAGGTGTCACTCATAATCAGAATTATAGGGTGAATGATGATAAACATAATGTTTTTTTTTTTTTTTTTATAAATAGGAGGGCTTCACTTAAAGGAAATATGGCCTTAATTGAAATGAGGCTATATCATGGGTAGGGCACAACATAATATGTTTTCAGTTATTTATATCACACACGTGTAGCACAAGATGTCACGGAGGGGGTAATGTGGGGTTGTTTTGCCATAGTGGGGGCTATGGGGTGGGTAGGGTGGTGTTGCTTTTAGGAATGTAGGAAAAAATAAAAAAATAATATATATATATATATATATATATATATATATATATATATATATATATATATATATATATATATATATATATATATATATATATATATATATATATATATATATATATATATATATATATCTATCTCTTTCCCAACCATTGGGGAAAGAATTATTGTTATTATTAAACCTGGGCTAGGCACGCCCAATCCTAAGGAGGCCCCTCCTAGTCCTCCTAATTAGGGAACTTGCATAGTAAGGTTAGACTCAGTCAAGTAGGTAGTGAGTGGATAGGTTGGTTAAAAAGGTCTGTGTCGGGGTTGGGCAATTGAGGGTGGTTGGTGAGGTAAAGTTTTTTTTTTCCTCTTGTTGTCCTATGGGCACCATGAAAATCTGTTTCTTTAAACGTTAGAGGGCTAAATGTAGTAACAAAAAGATCGCAGATTTTGTATTCTCTCCATAGACTAAATGTTGGCATTATCTTCTTCCAGGAGACGCATTTTCGCTCAGACCATATACACAACATACAAAATAGATATTATACCTGGTTTCATGATACCTTCCCTATTCAAAATCTAGGGGAGTCTCCATAGCAATTCATAAGTCAATACCCCATCAGGTACTGGAAATATGGATAAATCGAAATGGTAGGGCAATATTACTTAAACTTGCAATATATGGTAAAAAATACACATTAATATATATCTACCCAATCTAGATCAGATTAAAATAGGTACCCAAATGCTAATAGATCTTATGGAAAGATAAAAAAAGGGGTTACAGTAATAGGGGGAGATTTCAATTTCGTTTTTAACCGCGATATGGATACTACAAAATCCTCAATGCAGGGATAAAATTAAGTTTAATGATATGTTGGAAAAATATTTTTTTGTTGATGTATGGAGGGCCTTTCATCCACTGGAGAGGAACTATACATTCCACTCAAAAGCACATGGGATTTATCATAGATTAGACTATTTCTTGATAAATCGGTTGGGAATGGCTGCAACCGCCTCTTCGGCGATAGATAGTTTTGTATGGTCGGATCATGCTCCGATATATATGGTGATGGAAAAAAGGGGAAAAGGAGCTGCGCTAAAAACTGAATAGACAACACTTAAGCCCCATACACACGGTCGGACAATCCGCGGACCAGGTCGGTCGGATCCTGTCCGTCGTACTTTGTCCGATGTTGGTGTTGCGTACACACGGTCGGACTACGTTGTCGGAATATCCGGTCTGGAAGAACGTCGTGACGTAAGTCGTCGTCCACGAGATTACAAAAGGGAAGTTCAGCACCACGTCAGGCACCCGTTGGGCTCCTTCTGCTGATCCCGTGTTTATCGAGAGTTAGTGGAAGATTGGTGACTTAAGATTCGCGCTTCTCAGTTTTCTGACTCAGATCGTTACTGCTCTTCAGTTTGTGCTTGTCGTGCGTATCTGTTTATTAATGCGTGTAGTCAGTTCGCATTTGTTGGTCATTGCGGCCTATATCTTGATATAGGACGCTTTGATTTGCACTGCTTATTGTCTGCTCGTTTCTGGTATTCATTTCGTTCTTTCAGGCCTTGCTGTTTATCGGTGCTTTCTGTTTGTCCGTTCTGACCAGCCGACCTTTTGTGACCTTCTGAGCGATGTTTCCCGTGCGTACTCGTCGCCGAGTTCGTGCTGTACGCGGAATTGGTGTCGGGCTTTTAGCTTTGAGCCAAGACCCGTCCATGAACAGAGTGACGAGGAGTATGTGGACCAAGAATTGGTTGCTTCAGCGTGACCAATTCTCGCACATGCCTTTGCTTCGTGAGATCCGGGAGAATAATCCTGATGATTTCAGGAACTTTCTCAGGATGACGGACCCCGATTTTCACCGTCTTTTGTCTTTCCTGGCCCCCTTTATCAGCCGGCAGGATACCTGCATGAGACAAGCCATTACTCCGGAGCAGAGGCTTGTTGCCACGTTGAGGTACTTGGCGACAGGGAGAAGTCTTCAGGATTTGAAGTTCTCTTCAGGTATCTCTCCCCAGGCCCTGGGAATCATTATTCCAGAGACCTGTTCTGCCATCATCCAGGTCCTGCAGGAGGACTATATTAAAAAGGTAACATTTATACTTTACTATTCCCTTCTATGTATGCTCTGTTTGCTAATGTCTTCTATTTTTGACCTCCTTCCCTAATTACCATGATTGCAATATGTTCTAATATGCTGTGCCCCTTTTCTCCTTCATGCATTTTTCCCTTCACTTACCTCCCCAGCATGCTCTTCTGCCCCAATAGACACGTATGGCCTAGTCACTTAATCAATGTCTTTTGTCTGCTGCATAGTATTGTTTGCCCCCAAACACCCCCTAAAATATGCACAAATGTTTGCTGTGTGGTTTACTTCATGTAGAGCCCCTTTAGAATTTTATTTTTTTTGTGGGGGGGGGGGGGTGGCAAACTCATTAGGAACCCCCTCCCCCAACTGCTCTGTCAGATGGTACCAATCCTTTATCTGCTGGCTTTCCCATGGTCCATACACACTATATACCTACCTCTTTATAGTGGGCATCTTTAGGGATGAATTCAGCAAAGCATGTAGTGCAAGGGGCTGCCTCCATACATTCCATTTCCTAATTTTTTGTCTTCTTACCCTCCTATTAGCTTGCTTGGTAATTTCAGAATGTCACAATGTGCCTGCCTTTTTTTTTGGGGGGGGGGGGGGGGGGGGGGGGGTTGAAATGTTATTTTATCTTTCCTGGGGGCTGCCAATAGTGTTAAGTACAGAGGGTCTGGCCAAACTAGCACACATTATTGAGCCATTTGCCAATCAATGAAGTGCAGAGGGTTACCTGTCCACCCCCCCCCCCCAAAACCCTAGTTATTGCCAATGGCCCATCAGAAGTGGGGGGATTGATGGGGGGTGAGTAATCTGTGAAGGGGAGCCTCTACTTTTCTGTGCAAATACTTTCCAGCCTCCAATTTTATACAATGCTCTTGTTCCAAGATGTTGATTGTCTAATCTGCTTGCAATGTTTAAGTGCAAAGTGACTAATTTTTTTTTCTTGTTTCACTCCACAGTTCCCTTCCACGCCACAGGAATGGCAGACTGTGGCCTCCCACTTTGCCAGCCGTTGGGACTTTCCTAACTGCGGAGGGGCAATTGATGGGAAACACGTCCGCATCGTCCCACCGCCCAACTCGGGGTCCTACTATTATAATTATAAAGGGTTTAATAGTGTAGTGATGTTGGCGGTGGTGTCGGCAACATACGAGTTTATGTATGTGGACGTGGGGATGAACGGCCGGATCTCGGATGGTGGTGCCATTACGCACACGGAGTTCTACTGGCGTCTCCAAAGTGGCAGTCTGTGCTTGCCACCTCCAGAGGAGAATGCCGAAGGACTCCCCTTCGTCTTTGTCGCAGATGAAGCGTTTGCGTTGACTCCCCATGTGATGAGGCCGTTCCCGATGAGGACCCTCACCCCGGACCAGAGGGTCTTCAACTACAGGCTGTCCAGAGCCAGAAGAGTGGTGGAGAACACTTTTGGCATCCTGGCCAGCCGCTTCCGCCTGTTCCTGACGGCATTTAACTTGGCGGAATACAAACTGAACCACATAGTTCTTGCCTGTTGCATATTGCACAACTTCCTCAAAAGACATAACAGGAACTATGTGGTGCCCGTTGGCCCAGATGTGGAGGGCCCTCCAAATGCGGACCTCACAGCCCTTCAAGTGGCACGTCCAGGCTTGCCCCCTCTAAATGCCCACGTGGTCCGCGAGCAATATATGGAGTACTTTGTGGGTAGGGGGGCCATTGCTCTGCCTGACGATGTGTGAGAGGCATTTTTTAATAAATCTGATATTTTAACCAACCTCTGATTTCTTGTCATTTCAGTCTTTTTTAGCTTATTTTACCTTGACATTTTTTCCCTTTGCCTTCGACAGTGGGAATGCACTTTCTGGGCAAAAGGAGGTAACAGTCTGTTCTTCCCAAAAAGATTATTCTCATGTTGTGTGTTTGCTACCTAATCTTTGGTCTAGAGAAGGTTTGTCCTGCATAACTGACAGCCAAAATACTCCTTTTCATCACCAGGTCTGACATGTGTGTATTCTCAAAAATGCTGTGCTCCGTGTTTTCGTACAAAGCACTGTGGGTGTCATTTACATAAGTCAAATCCGCTATGCTCTACAAGTGCATTGAAAAAGTTCCCTGGGCAAGAAAATTGCAGTGCAAAGTGGATTTGCCTTTAGTAAATAACACCCATTGCCCCCCATATCCTTTAAATTTTACATACATAATGCATTGTGTTTTTTAAATAAGGAAGCCACACATTTAGAAAAAAAAAAAAGTTTACTAGGAAAACATTCACAAGTGCGTTTACAATCTTCACGCCAAAACTGACAACATCTTGGTTATTTACAACATTGTTTACAAACATTCCGCAATTGGTAAAACCAGGCATGGAGCAAAACAGAACCTATGAACTAGGAAAGTTCAACTTTGTAAAGTGAAGACAAGATCAGACATGACTATATGTTCAAAGTGTGTTTGATCTTGCCTTCATCACATGGGGGGGGTCACCCCCGGAAAGTGGAAATTTAGAACATGCACACAATTTGGGTCTGAAAATGGTCATTAGATGGTAAAACACATGCCTAGAAGCTTCAAAAGTGCCATTTTCCATCATGGGGATGAATGGATGTTTTTTGGGGGTGCAACCCCTTCACCACAACCACTTTCGTAGTTCGTAAAGTGTTTGCACCCCCAAAAAAACGTTGCCATTCATCCACCATGATGGGAGCTAGCACATGTGGACACAATGTGTGCATGTTCCAAATTTCACACAGTTTTTAAGTTGCAAATGTGTTCAGAAGCTGGCACAAATGTGTGTTAATTACTTGGTGCATTTTCATATTTTTCCAAAAACATCAATGTTCTTCAATTTTTGTTGAACATCATTGATGTTTTGCTTTATGTAATCTAGATCTCTATTGCAGACCATTATCTCCCCGATGAGTACGTGGGCACTCTCTGTGGTAAAGTGCGATTTTTTTTCCTCAACATCCACGTCACCTAAAGACCACAAACAAAAATGGGGTGTTGGAAATGAGGCAGCCATACATGGATTAGCTTACCAGTAGCTGTGTTCTCCCACACTCACCTGTTGTGGTGACAATTTCTCCAAGTTCGATGATCTCTCCTTCCTCCTCCTCCTCTGCTTCTGCTCTTTCCCCTTTTTTGGGAGGTGTTGGTTTGGGGGTTTCCGCAGACAGCCCAAGTTTTCGCTCCCCTATGAGAATGTAAAAAAGGATGATTTAGCAACACTATCTATTGAGGGCAGAAATAGGAAATGACAAACATTGCTTGAAAGTGACGGACACTATTTTAGTTTGGCCAGTTACAAATGCCAACATGAACGTAGTCACTTTGTAAAGGTGCTAAACTGACTAGCTTTTTGGTAGAAGTTTGTGTGATGGAGACACCCCTCTAGTATCCACTGGAGCACATGTGTGGAAAAGCCTAATAAAAAGGGGGTTTGGGTGTCCCAGCACTAGTGCTCTAGAGTCCAGATGGGTAAACAGCTACTGGGTGACCTCTCCTTTACATTGAATAAATTGGCTTTACATTCTTGATGACATTTCTAGTGAGAACAAACTTCCTTTCCCCAAAAAAAACACCAAACCACGTATTATAAGTGGCCGAACGTTCGAGGTTGCGTACGATCGAATGGACACACACACGACCATGACAGTGGCAGAAAGATCGAGGCTGAGTACGATCGAATGCACAGACGAACATGAAAGTGGCCATTTTGGAATGTACAACTTTGTAAAAATCAAACCACATGGAGCAGTATGCAAGCAAGAAATCAAACACAAAACACAACTACTTACTTTTTTGAAGAATTCGCTTGATCTTTCTGTACTGATCGGCCTCCCTCAGTTTCAGGTCTGACCAGCGTTTCCTCAGTTGCTCCTTAGATCGTTGTACCCCAAAATTATTGTACAGCCTTCTCACAACTTTAGACATGATCTTGGCCTTGCGGACATTGGGGTTGAGGTAAGGCCCATACTTCCCATCATAGTCGCTCCTCTTTAATATGTCCACCATCTCCAACATTTCTCCAAATGACATATTGGAGGCCTTGAATTTCAGGCTCCGGGATCGGGACGTTTCTGCCTCCGAACTTTCCTCGTCCTCCTCGTTGGGGGGATATTTGGGGCGCACCTGCTGTGTCCCCGCCATGTGCTCTCCCCACTGCGCCGTAAAGAGAAGGGGTGGGGAATAGACGAGAAAGATCGTCAGGGGCGGGCGGAGTTTGACGCATGCGCACTGTATATAAAACGTCACACGCCTGTGTCGTAGCCACGATCTGGGAGACGAGGGGAGAGAAAGCTCACGCACGAGACGATCGCTACAAACGAAGGTACAATTTGACGTTGGTACATAACTAGCCTAGACTGATTAGAACTTGAGGCTTCTTTATGGAGAAGATTAGGAGAGTTTAGGCTGACATTTATATTGTTTTGTGTGGCGTTGTGTCTTGCAGAGGTGATGGAGGCCTTCTACGACGTCAGCTTTCTCTCCCTCTTCATTGATAAATACCGCCAATTCCCCCTCTTATGGCAACCTAAACATCGGGACTACAGCAACAGACCAAAGAGGTACGCAGCCCTGCTGAAACTTGTGGCATTTGTAAAGCCTAACCTGCCCATGGCAACCGTGGCAAACTTAAAAGTGAAGATCAACAACATGAAGAGTACCTATTTCCGGGAGCGCAATAAGGTCCGGAAGTCCCTAGCATCTGGAGCTGCAGCAGCTGATGTCCATGTCCCCACGCTCTGGTACTATGAGAGGCTCCACTTTCTCAAAGACCAGGCTACTGTCAGGAAGTCACCCCTGATGAGGCTTCCGAGGACCAACCTGGGCCTTCCAGTCTGGAATATGTGCAGGTGCCCAGCTTGTTCCAGGTATAATAGTTTTGTAACCAGTTTGGGGAATAATGAATGATGTTCAGTTAATTCAGGATCCCCAATTGCTTAGTTCCTAACGTGTTTGACATATCAACAGACAGTGGTGTTGGAGACATTTTTGGGAAGAATCTAAACTGCAGGGCTGAGAATTGTATGTTTTTCTATTTGTAAACATTTTGCAACAGTCACTAGATGAGAATTGTGTGTGTTTGATGAACAAATAACTGAAACTATGTCCCTTTTTCATACACAGGAAGACCTCAGCCAGGAGGTGGCTGTGGAAGGTGGCAGTCAGGAGGAGGCAGGGGTTAGTAGCAGCCAAGAGGGGGGTAGGCGTAGGAGCCTGACTGTCTCCCAAGTCTCTCCCCTCCGCCTTCCCTACAGAAGGGCGAAAAACATGGGGGAGGTGGGAGAGTCAGCGCTCCAGCTGATCAGAGATGCCTCAGCCTCCCTCTATGCCACACCCACCTACGAGGAGGCCTTTGCCTCCTTGGTTGGCAGTAAACTTACGGGTATGGAGGCGGGGCAACGCAGCATGTGTGAGGAGGTCATCCTCAAAATACTAAATGAGGGGATGGCTGGGGAGATGACTCCCCTCACACATGTTTGCGAGAGTGACCTTGCTCCGCCTCCTCCTCCTTCTGCCACCCCACCAGCACCAGCACCACGGCGTGGAAGGAAGCGTACAAGGAAGACAAGAGAGTGATGACCTTGATTCAGTCTGGTCTGAGAGAAGATGGAGCCTCTCGTAGGACCAGAGCCTGGGGACCTAGATGGCATCTGCTGCAGTTCCGGATGTTTTGGACTTCAGGACCAGATTGCGCTCCCTTATTATTTAGATAGGTACTCTTCATGCCCCCAATTGTTTAAGCCTGTAAAATGATGGTTGCCATGGGTGTCCAAGGCTTTGCAAATTCCCCAAGTTTCACCATGGCTGCGTTCCTCTTTGGTTTGTTGCTGAGACCTAAATAAATGTTTTTTGGATTTGAAATAATCATTGACTATTGTGTTTTACTTTTCTACAATGACAGTTTTTCTTTGAGTAGGCAGGTACATTTCACTAATCCTCAAGTAGAATTAACAAGGGGCACCAACAACCAACAAACTCCTAGTAAATTTAAGCAAGAAATACAAAATGTTAATAATGTGGTTTTGCTAAGTTGAGACATACAACCCCCCTCCAAAAAACAAAAAAAAAAAATTCTCCTTCAAATATTTATTCCCCAAAAAAAAAAAAAAAAAAAAAAAAACATGCTAAAAATATAACAAAGATTCTTTTACGATCTGAGTAAAAATAAACATGTAGTGTAGAAATGCTGCAAAGTAATAAAGAAGTAAGTTTGTGAGAAGTGCGGGTGAATAGGAGCAGCTAAAACATGTCATTCTTGTTGCATTGTAAAGAAAAAGAGAATGCGCTGCATTAAAGACATTTTAACATTGCAGCGTGACGAATGTGCTGTGTCGATTAGGAAAGGTAGTTTTTACCTGACCGAGCGCTTCCGTCACAGAATTTCTTCTGAGCATGCGTAGCACTTTGTCCGTCGGACAACCGTACACACGCTCGGATTTGGTGTGATCGGACCGTGTTGACGGCAAATCTTTCCAGCAGGAGATAAGACTTTGTCCGTCGGACAAACCGACGAACACTGTCCGATGGTGCATACACACGGTCTGATTTTTCAACAACCTTGTCCGATCGGACAGAATCCATGAAAAAGTCCGACCGTGTGTATGGGGCTTTAGTGTGAATGGATACTATGTGTCTAATAAAAAAGGTTATCATGAGTTATATGCTCATATATCTTAGCGTATATGAAAAAATGGTTGATATCAAATCAACCAATGAAGTGAATCAAAAGATAGTGATTGCTAAATTCTTATAGTGTACAGTGTTCGTGAACACCTAGCTGAATTCGTTTCCATCCCTGGCTGGGGTTAAGAGCCATCTGCCCATACGGGTCCCCTGTAATAAGGAACCACGTATTTCTGGTAAGAAGACAAGTGTGCTTTCTGGTGGAGGTCTTTCTCACTTTACAGTGTGCTGTGAAAATCACCCCTGTCTTTATTATCAGATGATTCTTTGAACATCCAAGTCTCCGCTGTCTGGTGTGATTATTGGACAGTATATACTTCTAACTTGGACTCCTTATATGCATCTTTTTGAATGCCAAATTGGGACTATTTTGTGACCATTTTCACAATTTGGGTTACAAGCCCAGCCTGGTATTGACTGACTATAAGATTGTGTATTTTTTTTGGGAACCTTTAAGCTACTATTGTGGTATTTGTTTATTTCTTATATAATATTTGGATTCACCCTGTAGAATCCTGCTTTACAGGGCCATCTGGTTGGTGGTGCAGACTCAGCCAGGTGTTTACTAAGTATTGTATACTAATTATTGTGCACTATAGGTATTTTTTGGTTTTGATTTTATTTATTTTTCGTTTCACATGTTTCTATGCACTAATTAAGGTATAAGATTGTGATCAATTAGTGATCTTTTGTATTTTGGTTACCAGCTCAGCCTGGCATTCACTACAAATTGTGCTCTTTATGGGTAGTTCTATGTCAGTTTTGCGATATTAGTTCTGTATATAGTCCTGTTCCCCAGAGTCACAACGGGTGGTTTTGTAAATTCAGCTAGGTGTTCACCAACACTGTACACTATAAGAATTTAGCAATCACCATCTTTTGATTCACTTCATTGGTTGATTTGATATCAACCATTTTTTCATATACACTAAGATATGAGCATATAACTCATGATAACCTTTTTATTAGACACATAGAATCCATTCACACTAATTGTTGTCTATTCAGTTTTTAGCGCAGCTCCTTTTCCCCTTTTTTCACATTTGATGTAGTATAACATTTTGAGCAGCAGCTTTTTGTTTGAGGGATAGCGCAATTTTTCACTTTTCACTATATATGGTGATGGATCTGCCTAGCGGCAATATAACAAGAAGTGGAAGTTAAATGATAACCTATTGCATGACGAGGCCTGTATTGCAGAAATTGGGTTAGCAATAACAAACTTTACGAAAGACCATGAAAAGGGATACTACTTCCTTATCTATACAATGGGAAACACTGAAATGTATCTTGAGGGGACCGTTTATAAAACATGGAGCTAGGCTAAAAAAAGCAAAAATCGATCAATCCAGCTTTTACAAGAAATAGCACAACTAGAAAAACAACATAAGCAAAATTGAGAACGGGAGAAATTAATAGAGCTAACGGAAAAGCGATTAGAACTATGAACCCTAGAAAATGAACAAACATTAAGGGTTAGAGAAAAAAAAAAAAAAAAAAAACGTAACTTATACTATCAACAAGGAAATAATCCAGGTAAACTTTTAGCCAGAGCATTACGCCAGCGTATAAATACATCTATTTAAAACAGGAGATCTGGTATATGATCCAAAGGGGGTTTTAAAAACATTCCATACTTTTCTATTACCGATTGTATAATATACCAAACCAACTGGCAGAAAAGGATCCCGAAACATTTCAGCAGAATATACGTCAATACATACTGCTATACCGACTAACAGTAGAAGTGGAATAATTGGAAAAGGAGTTTTCAGAGACTGAAATACAGAATGTAATTAATTTATTAGTATCGGGAAAGAGTTCGGGCCCAGACGGCTTTACTCCACGGTTTTATAAGACATTTAAAGACCTGCTAATTCCAATCATGAAGCAGACATTTAATGCGGTGTCTGCCTCTCAAAACGTTTGTCTCACAGGATATGCAGGAATATATTTCATTTATACCCAAGCCAGAGAAAGATCATAAAATCTGGAAATTATTGACCAATTTCGTTGAAAAATATTGATCTTAGATTATACTCGAAGATCATTGCTAACAGACTTTCACCGATACTGCCGACATACATACATTTAGACCAAGTTGGGTTTATAAAGGGATGAGAGGCCAGGGACAACACCCTGAAGACTCTGACGCCTATAGAATATGTCCGGAAACACGCCATCCCATCCTGCCTTCTTGCAATAGATGCCAAGAAGGCTTTTGACATGGTGGGAATGGCGTTTTTTTGAAGAGCCATTAAGCCAATGGGGGGGTGGGCCCAATGCGTCGGGAAAAAATAATGGTATTATACCATAGCCCAACTGCTAGAATACGGGCAAATGGAGATGTATCGGATATAGTTACTATAGCTAATGGAACCCGACAGGGATGTCCCCTGTCTCCATTACTATACGTATTAGTTATGGAACATCTGGCAACAGCGATTCGGAATAATATAGATGTACAAGGAATAAAAGTGGGGGATGTAGAATATAAAATGTCGGTATACGCAGATGATCTGCTAAATTATCTATCTATCACGAATCCAGTGGTGACACTACCTACTTTAATTCAGGAATTTAAATGCTTTTCAGAACTGAGTAACTTTAAAGTGAATTATAATAAATCTGAAGCTCTGAATATCACACTACCAATGAATAACGTGGAATTTCTCAAAAAAATATTTTAAATGGCAGGAAAATGTTATCAAATATCTAGGAACATTTATTCCCAGAGAGATAGAGAAGCTCCAGGATTATAATTATCTTCCCATAATGCACAAAATTATAAAGATACTGCAAAAAAAAAAAAAAAATAAATTAATATATATATATATATATATATATATATATTTTTTTTTTTATATATATATATATATATATATATATATATATATATATATATATTTTTTTTTTTTTTTTCAGACTAAGCCAATATTTCCCTCAAAAAACATCTTGAATATCCTACGTAAGGCTATAGGGAGCTTTATCTGGGCAGGTAAGCCTGCCAGAATTAGTAGAGAAATATTAAATAGGCTAAAAAGGGATGGAGGCTTGGCTCTTCCAGATTTGTCGATAAATCTTAGATCAGTGTTTATAGCTAGTATAGTAGATTGGTTTCACAATGCAGATTGCAAGCAATGGGTAAAACTTGGAGATCGCAGCCATAAAAATGAAATCATTGCCATGGATAAGGAGGGAAAATAGTCCCGCAGGGGGGAATTACCTTTCTTGGTGGCATCTACACTTAAGGCATGGGACGGATTTATGGAGAGGGATAGGGTCTACATATATAGGTTCAATGACACCCCTCTTCAGTAATCCAGAATTTCCACCGTCAGCAGAAGCTACGACCTTCTTAAAATGTCAAAGAAGAGATGGCACATGGGTGGTACAGACAGTGGAGGGGGAATAGACCTCTTCCATTGGAATCTTTAGGTATGGAATATAAAAGGAATTGGATGCAATATTGGCAGCTTCAAAAATATATATCACTACCCTCACGAAGAAGGGGATACTAGATAGATCACTGACAGAGCTGGAAAAAATATTTCTACAAGAGCAGAAACCAATACATAATCTAATATATACAAATATCTAATCTCAAAAAATAAGGAGCAGGAGTTAAGTTATATAAAAAGGTGGGAGGAAGAACTAGGGATCGATATCCCCAGAGCTAAATGGGTAAAGGCAATAATATTAACACACAAGCTATCAATTTCTAATAGACCCCAAGAAAGAAACTATAAAATATTAGCCAGATGGTACAAATGCCCAGTAGATATGCATAATATAAATTCAGAAAATGAAGATATTTACTGGAGATGTCGAGGGGAAAAAGGGCACAATGTCTCATACGTGGTTCTTTTGTCCTGGGGTTCAGATATTTTGGAAAAAAAATATATAAAATATATCGGGCTGTGACAGGAATACATTTACAACCAGATATATTAGTATCAGTACTGTCAATGATCCCAGGATCGATGAAAAACATAAAAAAAAAGGTATCTTGAAACACTTTAACTGCATCACGAATGATTATAGCCAGAAAGTGGAAAAGTAGTGAGGAACCTTCTATAGATGAATGAATGTGTGAGATGCGTTCCCTGGAAGAGAGGATGATGATCGAAAAAGGCCAAAAAAAACTAATAATGGCAGCATGGCAAATTTAGGAAGAGTTTAGAGTTTCCAAGGGAAGGGGAAGAAATTATCTTTTTTTTTCTTTTGTTGGGGGGAGAACGCATGTATGGTTGTGAATGTTGGAGGGGGGGTAGTATGAATGAGAAACACTGGGTCTAGGACAGGCCTCGACAATTCCCGGTCGCCAGGTCGCAATGGCGACTAGAATTAGGGTCCTGGCGCCTGGGGAGACACAGCTGGGGTATCCCGTCTTCCTGTGGACCCTGACCCCGCCGTGCGATCGAATCGGGCCGCGCCGTCCAGTAATTTAGGCTGCGGCTTTGCGGCCTTCTGAAGCACTAAATATGTAATATGGCGCCATCTGGTAGTGGCCGTTGATATTGCAACACCTCTAACATTGCTAATGCAATGTTAATGGAGCTTCAAAGCCCTGCCTGTTTCTTACTGCCCGCCCATCTCCTTCCTAAAGTGGAGAAGAGAAGGAAGTGATTGCAGGCGTCATCTGGCGCCTTTTGCCTAACGGTGAGTGTGGTGGTGGCTGGTTTGAATTCATATAGTTTTTTTTTTTTTTTATAATAGCTTTGATTTTTATTTATTTTTTAAAAGTAAAAAACTTTTTTTTTTTCTTAACCACATGCCGACCGGGCCATAGCCGAAAGACGGCTACAGCGCGGTCGGCTTATCCTGAGTGGACGTCCTACGGACGTCCTTCCAGAAACTTGCTCCCGCGTGCCCCCTGATGGCGGCCGTTTACCACGTGATTGCTCCGTCAAATGACGGAGCGATCACATGTACACAAACTGGCGTCGGTACAGTGAGAGGGGAGAAGCGGAAAGGGGGAGAGACGGGACCAGCGCTGGGGGCTGGATGTGTAGTGCCCACAGCGCTGGTCAGTGCCTGCAACTCTCTGCCCCCACTGTGCAACGCTCTGCCCCCGCAATACTGTGCAACACTGAAACACTCTGCCACCACAATACTGTGAAACACTGCAATACTCTGCCACCACTGTGCAATGCTCTGTCACCACAATACTGTGCAACACTGCAATGCACTGCCACCACAATGCTCTGCCACCACAATACTGTGCAACACTGCAATGCTCTGCCATCACAATACTGTGCAAAAGATTGGTTCATTTTTATATTGAAAATAAAGCTTTGTCGTCGTTAAAAAACCTGGCTCCTAACTTTTTTAGCTGGCTCCTAGAGTCCAAGCAAATTTGTCAAGCCCTGGTCTGGATTTAACCGCTTCCTGACCGGCGCACAACGATGTACGTTGACAAAATGGCACGGACAGGCAAAAGGGCGTACAGGTACGTCCCCTTTAAGATTGCCACCGTGTATGCATGCTCGCACCGGTCGGGACCCCTGTGAGTCCGGTCGCAGGTCCCGCGGACTCGATCGCCGCGGGGATACCCACGATCGTCTCACGGGATGGCTGAACGAGAAGATGCGAAAGTAAACAGCATCTCCTCATTCTGCCTACACTGCCACCTAGTGGTTAACCCCTTCACTGCCAGTGTCATTTACACAGGCCTCAGTGCATTTAAATAGCACTGATTGCTGTATAAATGACAACGGTCCCAAAAATGTGTCAAAAATGTCTGATGTGTCCGCCATAATGTCGCAATCACAATAAAAAAATAAAAATAAAAAAAAAAAAAAACGCTGATCACCGCCATTGCTAGTAAAAAAAAAAATTAATAAAAATGCTATAAAACTATCCCCATTTTTGTAAACGCTACAACTTCTGCGCAAACCAATCAATAATCGCTTATTGCAATTTTTTTTTACCAAAAATATCTAAGAGAACACGTATCGGCCTAAACTGAGGAAAAAAATTAGTTCTTTTATATATTTTTGGGGGATATTTATTATAGCAAAAAGTAAAAAATAATGCGTTTTTTTTCAAAATTGGTGCTCTTTTTATTGTTTATAGCGCGATTAAATACCACCAAAAGAAAACTATTTGTGGGGGAAAAAAAAAAAAAGGACGTCAAATTTGTTTGGTAGCCACGTCGCACGACCACGCAATTGTCAGTTAAATCGACGCAGTGCCGAATCGCAAAAAGTGGTCTGGTCTTAAGCCAGCAAAATGGTCTGAAAGTGGTTAATACAAAAAACGATATGGTAAAAGTAAATGGAAGCTATTAGGGTGTTAGGTAATGATTCTACATTATTTTTTTTGTGTGTAAACAGATGGTAATCCAATTATACGGCTAGATAAAATATGGATATGTAAATGTTGTATAATAATTGTAAAAAACTATGATAAAGATTATAAAAAAAAAAAAAAAAAAGATATTAAAGACGCGATAGGCCGCATTTATACCCTTAGTTTATTGATGGTATAACTTTCACAGAAACCAAATATCCACTTATTGGGATTTACCAAAAAATTTAGCAGAATACATCTTGGCCTAACTTTATGAATAAAATTAGATTTTATTGAATAAATATTGTTGTTTTTATTTTTTTCTCCAAATGTTCTCTACTGTGGCCCATAACTTGTCCAAATTGTTTCTTTATTGTCACAATAATAATATGATAATTCTTTTGTAATTAAAGATGCAGATATTTGATAGAGTGGAGGTGGATTAGAACACCTGTCAGGTTTTATTGCTGCCTGTGCACCTGTTAAGGAGATTCTCCCTCTCTAGTTGTCCTGATTACCATCATTGAAAGTGAAAGTAAAAAGAAAACCCAAATTTTGGGTTGTCCCCAGAAAAGCAACAGAAAGGAAATCTTCCAATGAGAACATTAGCTCTGGTGACCTGGGGGTCTACAAGGGATCCCTCAATTTGCAGGGATATCCTCTCACTTCCTATTTTGCTATGGGGCAGGCAGTGAAGGGAAATCTTCGCAATGGTACACAGATTTGTGAAAATAAATAAATCTTGCAGGGGTTAGAACCCTCCCTTACTCTATCCAAAATGGAAAAAAAATTTGCCTATAGTTCTACTTTAAATTGCCTCCTATGAAATTTGATTTGCAGCATATCTGTATAATTTCAATATTCTGAAATCAGCCTACTCTCTGCCTAGAAATTGCCTCCTATTAATAAGGATGAGATTCTCTTCTGCAGCTTGGTATCATTATATTCTATCTCTGCAAACATACAAATTTCTTATTTATTGATGAAATTTTTTTTGAGGGGGAGAACAGGCATATATTTTTTTCTTAAAGCAGAATATGCAATTTTGTAAAATTAGGGTGTCTAAAATAAAATAATTTTTTTTTTAAAAAGTTACATCCAGATGCAACATGCCTCCTAAATACCTTAGAAATTAGACTAAACAAAAAGGCTTAAAAGGCGTGTTTGAAATCACCAACATTTCTCTGAATTAAATAATAATTTTAAACACAAAATAAATCAAACAGCGGTCACACCAGACACTAACAGGGGTATCCCTGTATCAACAGCTCAAGATATTAAGTATAAATCAAACACTCCCATAAAAGCAGTCCTGTTTTTGGTATTGTGAGTGAAAAATGTAGCGCTAAATTTATAAATGGGTATACAACCAAGAAAACTGAACCCAAAATAAATCAAAACCGTGAAAACAATGGGGTGTCTCCCTGAAGTGAACTGATTGTGAACATAAACTGTCCAGTATATAAATAAAGTGCAATCAATATACAAATGTCCCAAATCGTGAAATGATAGTATCAAAACAAGGCTGTCTTGAACTGAATCCTCTCATAAAACACTTGTCTGAGGTAAGTATGGAATGGATGTGCGCTTACCGGAACTGGTGGACCCCCTTTCAGCGACAGGGAGTCAAAAAGGCATATAGGGACTCTGGAAAACCGGCAGTCTGGATGCTCCAAGATGGACTGATGGAATCCGTAGAACAGGTCCGGACCTCACCGAAAGGATGCAGATGGTCCAACCATGGATGACCCGAATGGACGTGGATCACAACCATAAAGCACGCGTTTCGTCTAAGACTTGCCCCAGTTGAAGTCTTTATTAGACGAAACGCGTCAGGCGAGGTCATACCTATTCCCACACTGCTTTTTAATCGTGATCACTTTTTTTCCATCAATTTTGTTGTTACGTTGGTTTTTGTGAATAAAACCTTCCTTTTTGATCTACACCATTGGAGTCCCCTCCTTCCCTTTTTTCTTTCCTTTTCTACGGTTTGAAACATTTGGGGAGGATCTTATTGGAGCTTTCACCACGTTGTGGTGATTTGACACCAGTTCCAGCTTCTTGTGCCTTTGGATTCATCTTCTAGAACCTGCGGTTCGTGCTTTATGGTTGTGATCCACGGTCCATTCGGGTCATCCACGGTTGGACCATCTGCATCCTTTCCTGTTCTACGGATTCCATCAGTCTATCTTGGAGCATCCAGACTGCCGGTTTTTCAGAGTCCCTATATGCCTGTTTGACTCCCTGTCGCTGACAGGGGGTCCACCAGTTCCGTTAAGCGCACATCCATTCCATACTTACCTCACATGTGTTTTATGAGAGGATTCAGTTCAAGACAGCCTTGTTTTGACACCATCATCATTTCACTATTTGGGACATTTGTATATTGATTGTCTGCACTTTATTTATATACTGGACAGTTTATGTTCACAATCAATTCACTTCAGGGAGACACCCCATTGTCTTCACCGTTTTGATTTATTTTGGGTTCAGTTTTCTTGGTTGTATACCCATTTATATATTTAGCGCTACATTTTTCACTCACATTGTATATTGAATTTTTGTCACATTCTAGTGTAGCTGCTTTGTTTTCTGCCCCCTTTTTTGAGTTTAGCGCGACAACTTTTTCCTTATTCACATCACTGTTTTTGGTATTCATAGGGTATGTGTTTTGGTTCATTGTGACAGCATCTTTAGATGAAGTGGGTAGGTAAGTTCTATCTGCTGGATGTTGTGCTATATTTTAGTGTTTCTGAATCATATAGTCTTATAATTATTTTATTTAGAAATGATACACTCACCATCCACTTTATTATTAGGTACACCTGTTCAATTGCTTGGTAACACAAATTGCTAATCAGCCAATCACTTGTCAGCAATTCAATGCATTTAGGCATCTAGACATGGTGAAGTTCAAACCAAGCATCAGAACGGGGAAGAAAGGGGATTTAAGTGACTTTAAACGTGGCATGGTCTTAATAGTTCAAAAACTGCTGATCTACTGGGATTTTCACACACAACCATCTCTGGGGTTTACAGAGAATGGTCCCAAAAAGAAAATATCCAGTGAGTGGCAGTTGTGGGGACAAAGATGCCTGTGCATGTTGATGTTAGAGGTCAAAGGAGAATGGGCAGACTGGTTCAAGATGATAGAAAAGTAACAGTAACTCAAATAACCACGCGTTACAATCAAGGTATGCAGAATACCATCTCTGAACACACAACACAATGAACCTTGAAGCAGATGGGCTACAGCAGCAGAAGACCATCCCGGGTGCCACTCCTGTCAGCTAACAGGAAACTGAGGCTACAATTTCGCACAGGCTGTCCAAAATTGGACAATAGAAGATTGGAAAAACGTTGTCTGATCTGATGACTCGATTTCAGCTATGACATTCAGATAGTAGGGTCAGAATTTGTCATAAACATGAAGGCATGGATCCATCCTGCCTTGTATCAATGGTTCAGGCTGCTGGTGTAGTAATGGTGTGGGGGATATTTTCTTGGCACACTTTGGGCCCCTTAGTACCAACTGAGCGTCGGTTAAACGCCATGGCCTACCTGAGTATTGTTGCTGACCATGTCCATCCCTTTATGACTATAGTGTACCCCTCTTCTGATAGCTACTTCGAGCAGGATACTGCACCATGTCACAAAGCTCAGATCATCTCAACACTGGTTTCTTGTATAGGACAATGAGGTCACTGTACTCCAATGGCCTCCACAGTCACCAGATCGCAATCCAATAGAGCACCTTTGGGATGGGGTGGAACTGGATATTCGCATCATGGATGTGCAGCCAACAAATCTGCAGCAACTGTGTGATGCCATTATGTCAGTATGGACCAAAATCTGAGGAATGTTACCAATACCTTGTTGAATCTATGCCACGAAGAATGAAGGCAGCTCTGAAGGCAAAAGGGGTCCAACCCAGTACTAGCAAGGTGTACCTAAAAAAAATAAAGCGGCCGGGCAGTGTATATACCAATGGTCACTAGGGATGAGCCGAACATCTCGAACATCTCCCTGTTCAGTTTGCACCAGAACTTGCGAACAAGCAAAAAATTTGTGCAAACATCGTTAAAGTCTATGGGACGCAAACATAAAAAATCAAATGTGCTCATTTTAAAAGGCTTATCTGCATATTATTGCCATAAAAAGTGTTTGGGGACCCAGGTCCTGTCCCTGGGGACATGTATCAAGAGCAGTGGTTTTGATAATGCTCAAAGTGAAACAATAAAAATGAAATATTCCTTTAAATATTGTGACGGGGGTGTCCTTAGTCTGCCTGTAAAGCAGCACATCTTTCCCATGTTTATAACTGTACCGCAGCAAAATTACATTTCTAAAGGAAAAAATGTCATTTAAAATTGCTCCTGGCAATAGAGAGAAAAATCATTGAAAAACATCATCCATACCAGACCCTTATCCGAGCACACAACCTGGCAACATGGGGAGGGGGTTTAGGGGTTCCCCCCAAAACACCTTGTCCCCATGTTGATGGGGACAAGGGCCTCTTCCCCACAATCCTTGCCCAGTGGTTGTGGGGGTCTGCGGGCAGGGAGCTTATCGGAATCTGGGAATGGAAATCGGGTACATTGTACCCCTACTTATTCACCAAAAAAGTAAAAATGACAGGAGACAGTTTGGGACAAGTCCCCTTTTTTTTAATACAAACCAGATGTCCATTTATTGTCGATCACATCACCGACAGACCGAGAAAAAAAAAAAAAAAAAGGGGGAAAACTCTGCCATCATAGGCAACATCCTGTGACTGCAGGCTTTTTGCATTAACAGCTGTTCTATAGCGGAGGATGAGGCCACCCGGTGATGTAATATATGACGTCAGAAGGGGCGTGGTCATCCGCTTAAGTCACTGGGTGGCCCCGTCTTCATCTATAAAAGAGCTGTCCATTTATCTCCGATCCCATCGCCGACAGACCGAGGAAAAAAAAAATGGGAAAAACTACGCCTCCATGGGACGCAGGACTTTTTATAAAAAAAATTTAATAAAATAAAAAATAAAAATAAAGTCCTGCAATGTCCATTTATCTTCTATCACAGCGTCCTACGACCCGAGAAAAAAATAAAATAAAATCTGCCTCAATGGGAGGCTCCAGCCGACTTTTTGCACTGACAGCTCATAGCTGAGAACGGGGCCACCTGGTGACGTAAATGGGTGACCCCGCCCCTTCTGAAGTCATGTAACGTCAGAGGGGGCGGGGTCACCCGTTTACATCACCGGGTGGCCTCGCCCTCAGCGATCAATGCAAAAAGCCTGCAGTCGCAGGATGCCTCCCACGGAGGCGGAGTTTTCCCATTTTTCCCCCCTCGGGTCTGTCAGCGATGTGATCGAAGATGAATGGACATCGCAGGACTTTTTTATAAAAGGGGGACTTGGCCCAAACTGTCTCCTGTCATTTTTACTTTTTTGGTGAAAGAGTAGGGGTACAATGTACCTGATACCCATTCACATGGGGGGCAGGATCTGGGGGTCCCCTTGTTAAAGGGGGCTTCCAGATTCTGATAAGCCACTCGCCTGCAGACCCCCACAACTACCGGGCAAGAGGTCCCTTACCCCCCCCCCATCAACATGGGCACACAGTGTTTTGGGGGGCACCCCAAAACACCCTCCCCCATGTTGAGGGCATATGGACTGCTACGGTTCAGGAGGGGGGCCCCCGTGGTCTCATTCCCCCCCCCCCATTTTCCTGTGGCCTGCCAGGTTGCATGCTTGGATAAGGGCCTGGTATGGATTTGGGGGGGGGGGACCCCCACACCATTTTTTTTTTAAATTAAGGTTTCCCTTAACCACTTCAATACTCTATAGAACTCTACACTAAATGCAGAGTATATACTAGGCTGTGTATATACACACACACTTATTTATATTAACACACACACACACACACACACACACACACACAAATACTCAAAGTATAAAATTGCATACTGCTTAGTATGAACGAACGGTCCAGGGAGTCAGATGGGCCGCTTCCTGGTATAGGTGTGCTTGATGACTTCACAAGCAAGGGATCCGCCCAACAACCTGACTTGCATAAAATTCGATTTTCCTAGAGGGTGTCAGGGAAATCCTATATGCAATCGTGTGTGAAGATTTGCACATTACGCATAAAAAAATTCTCAACTGACAACTAGACATTCCCTAACTTGCGCGCACGTGCGTTAGCGACCTGGGAATACGTGGCGCCCACTTACCTATTTAAAGTGGCTCTAGAGACCAGAGGGTTGATGAGTGGTTGTCAGCTTTTACCATCTGTAACCTGATCCTGCACTTGCTTTTGTGCTTACCTGGACCGTTTTGGACTCATGGTACCTTCTCTGCTTGCTCAAGACTGACTCTGGCCTGGTTCTGACTCTGCTTAGGTTTAGGATTCTGCACCTCTGCTGCCCGGCTGATACTGACTCTTGCCTGCCTGACCACCCAAAATCCTGCACCCGCCTGATTGCCAGCTTTCTTGCCACCTGTCGTTCTGCACTGTCTTTAGTGTCTTTGCATCTGCCAGAGTATCCTGCATCTGCCTGCTTACGGCCCGCTGTTCTACACCTGCTACTGTGTCGTCACATGCTGCAAGAATCCCAGGCCAGGATCTCCTACAAGGCACCCGTGCCACTCCTTGCCCTTTTATATCCGGTCATCACTGTCAGAAAAAAAACAGGACAGGTGGTGTAAAAGGAAGCTCCCTCGTCAGCCCGGCCTCAGCATATTACCAAAATTATTGGGACGCCTGTCTTTACAAGCACATGAACTTTAATGACATCCCAGTCTTAGTCTGTAGGGTTCAATATTGAGTTGGCCCACCCTTTGCAGCTATAAACAGCTTCAACACTTCTGGGAAGGCTGGATCTAGGAGTGTGTATGGTGCATAAAACCTTGTGGACAGCTTTCCCAGAAGAGTTGAAGCTATTATAGCTGCAAAGGGTGGACCAAGTAAATATTGAACCCTACAGACTAAGACTGGGGTGCCATTAAAGTTCATGTGCATGTAAGGGCAGGTGTCCCAATACTTTTGGTAATATAGTGTACGTGACAGAGGGCTTTAGAAAATCGGGGTTTACTGCGTCATTGGATTTTATTGTGTTATACTAGGTTCACATCTCTGCATGTTGGAAATGCATGCTAAATCACATGCTTTCCTGGCACACAGAGCAAAGCACTGCACTTTAGCAGACAGAGGTGCCATTAATTCTTAATGCCCCCGCTGCAGCGCATTTTCACGGACGGCAAACCACATGTTGCCATAGCACCATTCAGTACGGTGCAACGCAATTTCACAAAAAGTTCAGGGACTTCTTACACTGCATTTATTGCAGGTAGGGCATTCCATTGACATGAATGGGCTGCCTAAATGTAGCCACACAGATGTGAATTGAGGTTTAGAAGAAACTGAAGCTGACCATGCACTATATAATCTGTACAATCTTTTTGCAATCCCATTTAAAGCATCACCAAAGGCAGAACACACATATACAATATATGTATATACAGTATCTCACAAAAGTTAGTGCACCCCTCACATTTTTGTAAATATTTTATTCTATCTTTTCATGTGACAACACTGAAGAAATGACACTTTGCTACAATGTAAAGTAGTGAGTGTACAGCTTGTATAACAGTGTAAATTTGTTGTCCCCTCAAAATAACTCAACACACAGCCATTAATCTCTAAACCACTGGCAAGAAAAGTGAGTTGTATAAAAATGATATATACTAAAGCGCTGATGTGAATGATTGTATCAAATTGTGAACCAAAAAAAAATATATTAAGATGAACAAATGATGGTGACTGCCATTGTGTAATGTGCTGATATCATAAAAAAGTAAATATATAAAAAGTTAATAAAGCTCTACCATGAACCTTAACCACTTTAGCCCCGGAGGATTTTACCCCCTTCCTTACCAGAGCACTTTTTGCGATTCGGCACTGTGTCGCTTTAACTGACAATTGCGCTGTCATGCAACGTTGCACCCAAACAAAATTGAGGTCCTTTTTTTCCCACAAATAGAACTTTTTTTTGGTGGCATTTGATCACCTCTGCGGTTTTTATTTTTAGCGCTATAAACAAAAAGGAGCGACAATTTTGAAAAAAATATATATATTTTTTAATTTCTGCTATAATAAATATCCCATTTAAAAAATGTTTAGACCGATTTGTATTCTACATATTTTTTGTATAAAAAAAAAAAAAAAAAAAATCACAAGCGTATATTGAGTGGTTTGCGCAAAAGTTTTAGCGTCTACAAAATAGGGGATAGATTTATTGCATTTTTTTTTTCTTTTTTTACTAGTAATGGCGTTTTTTTTTTTTTTGTGACTGACATTGCGGTGGACACTTCAGACACATTTTTGGGACCATTTCTGGGACCATTCACATAGCGATCGTTGCTATAAAATTGCACTGATTACTGTGTAAATGCGACTGGCAGGGAAAGGGTTAACACTAGGGGGCGCTGCAGGGGTTAATGTATGTTCCCTGGGAGTGATTCTAACTGTGGGGGGAGGGGACTCACAAGGGGAGGAAACCGATCGGTGTTCCTCTGTACTGGGAACACACCATCGGTCTCCTCTCCTCTGACAGGACCGTGGACCTGTGTGTTTACATACACAGATCCACGGTCCTGCTGTGTTCCTGGGCAATCGCGGGTGCCCGGCGGACATCACGACCGCCGGGCACGCGCACTGGGTCCCGAGCGATGCGCGTTCCACCTAGACGGCCGGGAATGGGAGGACGTCATATGACGCCCACCCAGGATGGGAGATCCACCTTGTGGGCATCATTTGACAATGCTTGGGTATTGAAGTGGTTAATATAGCACAGTGATCCAATAAAAGATGTGATCCTATAAAAGATAAATAAACTAATCATATATACATGTCCAGTAAACCACACTAAATATAAATTACTGTTCTTCCAAAATGCTGGGGAAAAACTCAGATACCACTTATTTGTAAGACAAAACACAGAAATGATCAGGTGTGTAGTCTCTTATGATGTTCACATGTGGTTTATTGCTTTCAATCCCTCAGATTGGTATTGCTCATAATTGTGAACATCATGAGAGACTACACACCTGATCATTTGGGTATCGATGTCCTCTTGTGTTTTATCTTACAAATGACTTTCCCAGCATCTCCAAGCATTTTGAAAGAACAGTAATTAGTTTATATTTAGTGTGGTTTACGAGATAGAGAGATAGAGAGATATACATACATACACACATACTTAGTTTATTTATCTTTTATAGGATCACATCTTTTATTGTATCACATTATTTATTGGATCACTGTGCTATATATATATATATATATAACAAAAGTGACTACAACCCTAAAGCTGGCCATACACCTATAGATTATCTGCAGATTTTCTATGGTTAGATGGAAAAAGTGCAACAGATTTCTCCATGTTCGCTAAACTGTGTGGATGGAGGAATCTCCCACTTTTTCCATCTAACCATAGAAAATCTGCAGATAATCTATAGGTGTATGGCCAGCTTAACTGAAAATGTCCAAATTGGGCCCAATTAACCATTTTCCCTCCCCGGTGTCATGCGACTCGTTAGTGTTACAAGGTCTCAGGTGTGAATGGGGAGCAGATGTGTTAAATTTGGTGTTATCAATCTCACTCTCTGGAAGTTCAACATGGCACCTCATGGCAAAGAACTCTCTGAGGATCTGAAAAAAAGAATTGTGGCTCTACATAAAGATGGTGCAGGCTATAAGAAAATTGCCAAGACCCTGAAACTGAGCTGCAGCACGGTTGCCAAGACCTTACAGCTGTTTAACAGGACTGGTTCCACTTAGAACAGGCCTCGTCATGGTCGACCGGAGCAGTTGAGTGCACGTGCTCAGTGTCATCTCCAGAGGTTGTCTTTGGGAAATAGATGTACGAGTGCTGCCAGCATTGCTGCAGAGGTTGAAGGGGTGGGGGGTCAGTCTGTCAGTGCTCAGACCATACGCCAAATCAAATTGGTCTGCATGGTGTTGTCCCAGAAGGAAGCCTCTTCTAAAGATGATGCACAAGAAAGCCCGCAAACAGTTTATTAAAGACAAGCAGACTAAGGACTGGAACCATGTCCTGTGATCTGATGAGACCAAGATAGACTTATTTGGTTCAGATGGTGTCAAGCGTGTGTGGCAGGCAACCAGGCGAGGAGTACAAAGATAAGTGTCTCTTGTCTACAGTCTAGCATGGTGGTGGTGGTGGGAGTGCCATGGTCTGGGGCTGCAGGAGTGCTGCCGGAACTAGAGAGCCACAGTTCATTGAGGGAACCACGAATGCCAACATGTACTGTGACATGCTGAAGCAAAGCATGATCCCCCTCCCTTCGGAGACTGGACCACAGGGAAGTATTCCAACATGATAACGACCCCAAACACACCTCCAAGACAACTACTGCCTTGCTAAAGAAGCTGAGGGTAAAGGTGACAGACTGGCCAAGCATGTCTCCAGACCTAAACCCTATTGTGTAGTGCATAGTGTGGGGCAGTGGAGTGGAGGACCGCAAGGTCTCTAACATCCACCAGCTCCATGATGTCGTCATGGAGGAGTGGAAGAGGACTCCAGTGGCAACCTGTGAAGCTCTAGTGAACTCTGGAGAACTTCATTTCCAAGAGGGTTAAGGCAATGCTAGAAAATAAATGGTGGCCACACAAAATATTGACACTTTGGGCCCAATTCGGACATTTTCACTTAGGGGTGTACTCACTTTTGTTGCCAGTGGTTTAGACATTAAGTGTGTTGAGTTATTTTGAGGGGGACAGCAAATTTACACTGTTATACAAGCTGTACACACTACTTTACATTGTAGCAAAGTGTCATTTCTTCAGTGTTGTCACATGAAAAGATATAATAAAATATTTACAAAAATGTGATGGGGTGTACTCACTTTTGTGAGAATATATATATATATATATATATATATATATATATTTTTTTTTTTTTTTTGGTTGGTTTTGTTTTAGATCTTAGCGCTGAGGGATTAGAACACCTGAAGGGATGTTATTGCTGTCTGTGTCCCCATTAGGGAGATCCATCCTCTCGATTTGTACTGTTATCAAAAGTAAATGTAGCAATGTGGACTACAATTGCAAAGCATAGCGATTCCCCATCATTTCTATGTACTATATTGTCCCTCTAGTGCTCAGTGTCACTAACTGACATATCTGAGCCAAACCAAAGGGATTGTGGGATTAGTAGTTACTCAGAATGGCAATTGCTCCATAGGACTATGCACCTGGACTACATATATCTCCGGGCTCTTAGCCATCAGAGGGGATGCTGGGAAGAGCGATAAAGAGACCAGAAAAGGGCCTCACACTCTTCTTCCTGGGCTTGGTGTGTGATGGACCTCTCTGTTCAGGGATGGTGAGGTTGCGGCCTACCATGCGGTATACGACATTCCAACCCGGCCGAGAAGGGCTTTCTGTTCATCAGACATCTATCCAGCACCACCCTGAGAATCCGTCAACCCTCGCTTTGTGCTTCGCAGCAGACAATCGTTGCGAGTGGATGCGCTGCAAGTGCGCCTTTCCGGAAACCGCTGTTAAGGCATTGAATCAGCCTGGTCATTGGTGAGAGGGCAATTGCCCAGCTTTGCATATCTTCCTTTGTTGCTTCACTGGGACACTGTGCACAGACAGCTTTACACCTCTATTTGAACACTGTACAGAAACACCCTCTGCCTCAACCTTTTCCAAGAAATACCAGCGCCCTTGTTGCTGCACCTTTTTGGATATGGTTTAATGAGCTCCGACTCCGGATGAAGACCATCAGGCCTGCAATGGGGACATTACTGTCATTACTATTTAAAGGGCCCTCATACCATTTTGTTTAATTGATCTCTCATTAGGATTAAAAGTTAAAGGAGTACCATATATACTCGAGTACAAGCTGACCTGATTATAAGCCGAGGCACCCAATTTTACCACAAAAAACTGGGAAAACTTATGGACTCGAGTATAAGCCTAGGCTTATAAATGCGTATCTACTGTAAGTTGAAAAGAGGGTCAACAATGCCCCTTTGCAGCCTCACTGTGCCCATTTGCATGCCTCATGGTGCCCATTTGAAGCCATAGGTCCCCTGAACTTCAAACTTGGTAGTTAAGGGTTCCTAGATGCCCCCTTAGGTGCAGCCAAAATTTGGGGTCTCTGGACCCAAAGGGTCCCGAAATGACATTGCAGCAGATGGACACAGTTGACTGAATTTGGGGCCCTGTATCTCAGGGCCACTTGGTGCTAGGGACTCCAAATTTGTATATGTTGTAGTGTTGGTTCCACTGGGTTTGCACACCAAATTTGGGTTCCTAGCACTATGTGGCCCCGAGATACGGGGCCGCAAAGTTGGGTCGGAACATTTATTTTTTTGCTGCAGAAAAGAGCTTCACTCGAGTATAAGCTGAGGGGAACACATTCAGAACAAAAAAAATGTGCTGAAAAAATTCGGCTTACGGTATACTCGAGCATATACGGTACTTCATTGTACATACACATATTTTTTTTGTTCATCACACACACACACACTGTTATTGCCAAATTGCCTTAACTTATATCATTATTGTGGAGGAATTATTCTACTGAACCAGGACTGTTATCCAAAGTTTAGTGGATCTAATACCTCCTCTGTGTAAAAAAGTTCTTCCTTGAGTTAACCAGTAAATGTTAATAGAATATAAACTCATTGAGTGGTTTGACTTATTACTTTAAGGTGGTGCAAAGATGTCTAAACCCAGAGTATCAGGTGGGTTGGAATGTTCCCAGGGTGGTGGTCGGGCTACATAAAAGTGAAAGAAAATCCCAAATTTTGGGTTGTCAACAAAACAGTAAAAGAAAGGAAGACACATTATTTCTGGTTACAACCAGGTATCCCTTTGCTTTGGAGGGATTTCCTCTCACTTCCTGTTTTGGCTATGGAACAGGAAATTAAGGGAAATATCCCCATTTGGACACTGATGCAAAAAAACAAACCTGACAGGAGGTTATTACCCACCCTTGCTCTATCCAAAAAAGTTTGCAGTTCAGTTTTGGGCACCAGTGCTCAAAAAGGTTTGAGGAACTGGTGAAAGTGCAGAGAAGGGCAACCAAACTGATAAGAGGCATGGAGGAGCTCAGCTATGAGGAAAGATTAGAGGAACTGAATTTATTCGCTCTTGAGAAGGGGAGATTAAGGGGGGATATGATCAACATGTACAAATACGTAAGTGGTCCATATTGTGAACTTGGTGTTCAGTTATTCACTTTAAGGTCATCACAGAGGACAAGGGGGCACGCTTTACATCTAGGAGGAAAAAAAGATTTCATCTCCAAATACGAAAAGGTTTCTTCACAGTAAGAGCTGTGAAAATATGGAATAGACTCCCTCCAGAGGTGGGTGAAGGATTGTGTGTATAGGATTGTTTTTTGTTTTGTTTTGGTTGAACTAGATGGACTTTTGTCTTTTTTCAACCTGACTATGTAACTATGTTTTGCTTTTAGTTCTACTTTCTCTGGTAGGATGCAGTCACTGTTCAACCAACAATTTTCCATAAGGCCCTGGCAATTTTTAAATAGACTTTAGTCAAGCCAGGTGCTGCTTGCAGGGCCACCCACAGCTTGAGTTTCAGCCAGTTATTGAATTGTAAAAAAATGGATGTTTGATATAACCCGCCCTTTTATGTCAAACACCATATATACATATATATATTTTACATAAAAATATAAAAACTCTAAAAGCAGCCACTTAAAATAATGATAAGAATATAAAATACAATAAAATAAAGAGAGATATATGCAAAGTCTCTTGAAGTATTGTAGCAGCGCTGATATTCAGACTTGTACGTCTGAAAACTAAGTGAATTATTTAAAACTCCAATTGAAGCCGATTAAGGAGTCTCAGCAAATCATTGATTTTAACAGAAAAAAGTCAAAAAATATCATAGAGATTTGGAAGATTTCAAAAATAATCAAATATATTCTTGGCAACCAGGATCTATAGAGAACAAATCTGAAAAGGAACAGATAAACCAAGGGTGACTCCAGCCACGCATCCCTTGAGAAACCCTATTCCAGGTCCAAAACCCAACACCCACTGGGTGGAAGATAATGAGTACTATGAGGAGACCATACAAATGCACTCCCCTGCTCACTTCTCCACCCCTATACAACAAGGGAAAGGGAAAAAAAATGGGGTAACACTCAACCACAGACATATGGTGTTATTACACATAATAGGTTTCAACCTATACATAATTACGTAGAGGATTACAACCCTCGACCCCTACCCCGTCCTTTTTTAGGGAGAGGCAGGGGGGGCCCAACAGAGGGGTCGGGGATATCCACCACGCAGGGGACGACCGCCAATGCAGTCTCAACCCCCATTTTATCCCAAAGACCCACAACTGCAAGGATACCACAGGGACCAAAACTGGAGAGAGGATCAGCCATACTTGGCAAAAGACCACACACAACCACTACCCCAGAGAAGAGAAAATATCGTGGATGCAGAGCGGGCCACAAGGTCCAACAAAAGAAGAAGGGGGTCGGAATAGGAGGAATCTTTAACCTGACGGATATCACATTAACACACAAGGAACTGAACATACTAAATTTAGGCCTTAACCACTTGCCGACCGCCCCCTGTATATATACACGTCGGCAGAATGGCACGTACAGGCAGAATCACGTACCTGTACGTGACATTCTTCCGGCGGTTGGGGGGTCCGATCGGACCCCCCTCCGCCGGCGGGGACGGTCGGGATCGCTTCAGGAGCGATCCGGGACGAGGGGACGGCCAGTGGTTTCTGGCCACCCCCTCGCGATCGCTCCTGGCCAATGAGAAACTTCCCCTTCCTGTCTATTGTATAGACAGGAAGGCGGAAGTGATGTCACGCTCGGTGCGCCGGTCTATGTGACCGGAGACGCCGAGCGGCGAACATGTTAAGGTTAGTGCACAACACTACACTGACACCAGTACAGTTAGGCACATATTCCACCCCCCTGTCACCCCCTGATCACCCCCCAGATCACCCCCTCCCCCCCCAGTCACAGTGTCACTAATTGCAGTGATCATTTTTTTACTGATCACTGCATTTAGTGTCAGTGTGACTGTAATAACTGTCAGGGCAGTTAGTTTTAGGTCCAAGGTAGCCCCCTACCCCCCCCTAATAAAGGTTTAACCCCTTGATTGCCCCCCAGGTAACCCTTTCACCCCCTTTTGCCAGTGTCACTAAGCGATCGTTTTTCTGATCGCTGTATTAGTGTCACTGCTGTCGCTAGGTAACCATTTTTTTTTTTTTTAGGTAACCGCCATGTTTATATAGGTTCATAAATAGTTTTATAGGTCAGGTACCCCCATATTACAACCTAAATAAAGGTTTTAACCCCTTGATTGCCCCTAGAGTTAACCCTTTCACCAGTGATCACTGTATAACTGTCACTGGTGACGCTGGTTAGCCAGTTAGTTATTTCGTTATTTAGGTTCCCCGTCAGGTTTTTATATAGCGTCAGGTACCCCCATATATTACCTAATAAAGGTTTTAACCCCCTGATTGCCCCTAGTTAACCCTTTCACCCCCTTTTGCCAGTGTCACTAAGCGATCGTTTTTCTGATCGCTGCATTAGTGTCGCTAGGTAACCATTTTTTTTTTTTAGGTAACCGCCATGTTTATATAGGTTCATAAATAGGTTTATAGGTCAGGTACCCCCATATTACAACCTAAATAAAGGTTTTAACCCCCTGATTGCCCCTAGAGTTAACCCTTTCACCAGTGATCACTGTATAACTGTCACTGGTGACGCTGGTTAGCCAGTTAGTTATTTCGTTATTTAGGTTCCCCGTCAGGTTTTTATATAGCGTCAGGTACCCCCATATATTACCTAATAAAGGTTTAACCCCCTGATTGCCCCTAGTTAACCCTTTCACCCCCTTTTGCCAGTGTCACTAAGCGATCGTTTTTCTGATCGCTGCATTAGTGTCGATAGGTAACCAGTTTTTTTTTTGTATTACTGTTACGGGTGACGCTGGTTAGTTAGCTTGTTTTTTATACTGTCAGGGCACCCGCCATTTATTACCCAATAACGGTTTAACCCCCTGATCGCCCGGCGGGTGATATCAATTAGGTTTTAGGGTCAAATAAGGTCTGCGTCGCCCCAGGTTAGTGCCAGTACCGCAAACACCCACGCACAAAGCATACACCTCCCTTAGTGGCACAGTATCTGAACAGATCAATATCTGATCTGATCAGATCTATACTAGCGTCCCAGCAGTTTAGGGTTCCAAAAAAAAAACGCATTGTTAGCGGGATCAGCCCAGATACCTGCTAGCACCTGCGTTTTCCCCCTCCGCCCAGCCCAGCCCACCCAAGTGCAGTATCGATCGATCACTGTCACTTACAAAACACTAAGCACACATAACTGCAGCGTTCGCAGAGTCAGGCCTGATCCCTGCAATCGCTAACAGTTTTTTTGTGGTAGCGTTTTGATTCAGTCGCTTCAGTCAGGAGCTTTTTACCTGTGAATCTCAAAAAAATAAAAAAAAAATAAAATAGTTGTCGTTTTATTGTTCTCTCTCTCACTCTATTCTCTCTCTATTGTTGCTCTTTTTTTACTCCATTCTATTCTGCAATGTTTTATTATGTTTTATCATGTTTTATCATGCTTGCTTTTCAGGTATGTAATTTTGTTTACTGTGTTTTAGTGTTAAGCATTTTTTTTGTTTTCAGGTGCGCCATTCAGTTGCAACGCGGATTTATTTATCTTGACAGCAACAGCGTTTGCTCCCACGATACATAAAGACGCGACTCCAACACTGTAGGAGGTGATTTCACCACCACAGTTAAAAAAAAGAGCATATATGCCGAAGCATGGGGGCAGCAGGGGGGGGGGGAGGAGCGATTGGCTCCTAATGCCACGTACATACGGTCGAAATTCCGACCGTGTGTACACGGCATAACTTTTGCGGGAGGATGCCCCCATGCATCGGCATATATAAATGGTGCATGTATGCCCATCATTAGAAGTGGGTGGATGAAGGGAGGTATTCTAATGGTGGGCATACCCACCAATCAATCTCTTTTTTTTCGTTCAGCCAAGAGGCTGCATGAAAAAAAAAAGATTACAATATATGTCCAGTATGTTGCTGGACTTTGAATGGTTATACCAGAATGATGCCTGCAGGTTTAGGTATCATCTTGGTATCATTCTTTTCAGCCAGTGATCGGCTTTCATGTAAAAGCAATTCTAGCGGGTAATTAGCCTCTAGACTGCTTTTACAAGCAGTGGGAGGGAATGTCCCCCCTCCCGGATATAAACCGCGCCATTGGGAAATTGGGAAAGCATTTTATCACACCAATCTTGGTGTGGTCAGATGCTTTGAGGGCAGAGGAAAGATCTAGGGTCTAATAGACCCCAATTTTTTCAAAAAAAGAGTACCTGTCACTGCCTATTGCTATCATAGGGGATATTTACATTCCCTGAGATAACAATAAAAATCATAACAAAGAAAAAAAATGGAAGGAACAGTTTAAAAAATAAAAAAGCTAAATAAATAAAAAAAAAAACCAAAAAAAAAAAAAAAAAAAAAAGCACCCCTGCCCCCCCTTCTCTTGCGCAAAGGCGTACACAAGCGTTGGTCTGGCGTCATATGTAAACAGCAATTGCACCATGCATGTGAGGTATCACCGCGAAGGTCAGATCGAGGGCAGTAATTTTAGCAGTAGACCTCCTCCGTGAATCTAATGTGGTATCATGTAAAGGCTTTTAAAGGCTTTTAAAAATGTATGTAGTTTATCTCCACTGCGTGTTTGTGCGCAATTTTAAAGCATGTCGTGTTTGGTATCCATGTACTCGGCCTAAGATCATATTTTTTTATTTCATCAAAAATTTGAGCAATATAGTGTGTTTTAGTGCATTAAAATAAAAAAAAGTGTATTTTTTCCACAAAAAATGCGTTTGAAAAATCGCTGCGCAAATACTGTGTGGAAAAAAAAAAATGCAACACCCACCATTTTAATCTGTAGGGCCTTTGCTTTAACATTATATATAGTGTTTGGGGGTTCAACGTAATTTTCTTGCAAAAAAAAAAATATGTTTTCATGTAAACAAAAAGTGTCAGAAAGGGCTTTGTCTACAAGTGGTTAGAAGAGTGGGTGACGTGTGACATAGGCTTCTAAATGTTGTGCATAAAATGCCAGGACAGTTCAAACCCCCCCCAAATGACCCCATTTTGGAAAGTAGACACCCCAAGCTATTTGATGAGAGCAATGTTGAGCCCATTAAATATTTTTTTTTTTTTTGTCCCAAGAGATTGAATAATGAAAAAAAAAAAAAAAATATATATATTTTTTTTACAAAAAGTTGTCACTAAATGATATATTGCTCAAACATGTCATGGGCATATGTAGAAATACACCCCAAAATACATTCTGTTGCTTCTGAGTATGGGGATACCACATGTGTGGGACTTTTTGGGAGCCTAGCTGCGTACGGAACCCCAAAAACCAATCACCGCCTTCAGGCTTTCTAAGGGTGTAATTTTTTTATTTCACTTCTCACTGCCAATCACAGTTTCGGAGGCCATGGAATGCCCAGATGGCATAAAACCCCCCAAAATGACCCCATTTTGGAAAGTAGACACCCCAAGCTATTTGCTGAGAGGTATTGTGAGTATTTTGCAGATGTCGCTTTTTGTCACAAAGTTTTGAAAATTGAAAAAAGAAAAAAAAAATGTTTTTTTCTTTACTTTCTTCATTTTCAAAAACAAATGAGAGCTGTAAAATACTCACCATGCCTCTCAACAAATAGCTTGGGGTGTCTACTTTCCAAAATGGGGTCATTTGGGGGGGTTTTGTGCTATTTTGGCATTTTATGGCCTTCGAAACTGTGATAGGTAGTGAGGAGTGAAATCAAAAATTTGCACCCTTAGAAATCCTGAAGGCGGTGCTTGGGTTTCGGGGCCCCGTACGCGGCTAGGCTCCCAAAAAGTCCCACACATGTGGTATCCCCATACTCAGGAGAAGCAGCAAAATGTATTTTGGGGTGCAATTCCACATATAAGTATGGCATGTGTGAGCAATATATCATTTAGTGACAACTTTTTGAAAAAAAAAAAAAATCTTTTTTATTTTTGTCTTTATTCAATCACTTGGGACTAAAAAAAAAAAAATATTCAATGGGCTCAACATGCCTCTCAGCAAATAGCTTGGGGTGTCTACTTTCCAAAATGGGGTCATTTGGGGGGGTTTTGTACTTCTCTGCCATTTTAGCACCTCAAGAAATGAAATAGGCAGTCATAAATTAAAAGCGGTGTAAATTCCAGAAAATGTACTCTAGTTTGTAGACGCTATAACTTTTGCGCAAACCAATAAATATACGCTTATTGGCATTTTTTTTACTAAAGACATGTGGCTGAATACATTTTGGCCCAAATGTTTGACTAAAATTGAGTTTATTAGATTTTTTTTATAACAAAAAGTAGAAAATCTCTTTTTTTTTCAAAATTTTCGCTCTTTTTCCGTTTATATCGCAAAAAATAAAAAAATCACAGAGGCAATCAAATACCATCAAAAGAAAGCTCTATTTGTGGGAAGAAAAGGACGCAAATTTCGTTTGGTTACAAAATTGCATGACCGCGCAATTACCAGTTAAAGTAGTGCAGTGCGAAATTGAAAAAAGACCTCTGGTCCTTTGGCTGCCAAATGGTCCGGGGCTGAAGTGGTTAAGCGTGGCCTCAAGAAACCCATCAATAAATTTAATGTATATTGATATACACAAGTATATCAGGAAAATTATTAAAAAAATCTTTTTGGGGTGTAGCACAACAAAAGAAATCAGTGTAAACAATGGGAATCAGTCCATAAACAGTGGATTGAAGAACAAATCACTGTTCAATCCTCCCAATAATCCCAACCACCAGGTGGAGGTATTCAAATGGCTAGTTCTACAGGACCTTGCATCTCTCAAACCAAACCAAATAAAGAAATCAATGTAAGGCACATCAAAGAAGGTATAATGATGCTTGAAAAACGCAAAGACATAATCATCCGACCAGCCGACAAAGGAGGAGGAGTAGTAATACTGTCAAAAGAATTCTACCATGGTCAAATTATGGAAATGCTCTCCGACAAAGTAACTTACCGGACACTGAATAAGGATCCCACACAAAATTATAAGGACCAATTGGAAAAACTGGTAGATATGGGATCAAATATGGGTGTCCTCACCAACAAAGAAATGAAATACTTGGTCCCAGTGAGTAGTAGGATACCAACCCTATATACTCTACCGAAAATCCACAAGGATCCAACAAAACCCCCAGCAAGGCCAATTGTAAATAGTATTGACAAAAAAGCGTGGGAAACACCAGATCATACCTGCATGACACGAAGAATTTTCAAATGCTTTACAACAGGTTGCTCTGACAGATAAAGATCAAGTACTTCTTGTTACTGCTGACGTTTCTTCCCTTTACTCCATAATCCAACATGATGATGCGTTGCTAGCCCTAAACTGGGCATTGAGCAAAAGAGATCTGCCTTTTAACCAAAAAGTGTTTTTAAGAAATGCATTGGACTTTTGCCTCAATCATAATTACTTTTGGTATAATGGATGTTTTTATTCTCAACAGAGAGGGGTAGCCATGGGGGCTAAATTTGCACCAAGCATTGCCAATCTGTTTATGGCCGAGTGGGAAGATAAAACCATTTTTAACAACCAACAAACTGATTTTTTATAAACGTTTTATTGATGATTTTTTTTTATCTGGCCAGGGACCCCCGAGAACCTAGAAAATTTTTTAAATAACCTGAACATCAATGATAACATCAGATTGACGTCAAATTATTTAGATGTGACTGTTTATCGGAAACAAGACCTGTATATATTTAAAAAAAAACAGATCGAAACAGTTACCTTCCCATGTCCAGTGGACATCATCCATTATGGTTGAAAAATATACCAAAAGGACAAATCATGAGTGAGGAGAAACTGCTCAGAAGAAAAAAAAAAAACTACCGACTACAATCCAATATTTTGACAGAAAGGTTCGAAGCTAGAGGCTACAACCCGAACAAACTACAAAGGATTGTGAAAGAAGTAGGAGCAGTACCTAGAACTACAATCCTAAAAGAGAAAGATCCTATTCTGACAACAGTGAAATATACTAGAAAATCCGCGCTTAGGATTAGAACTGCAGCCTCCCAGAGAGATACTACACACAAGTGTCTAGTAGAAGGAATGATATTAAATTAAGGGATGATGGCGCTGTTCAGGGTAGAATATGGGGAGAGCAGGATGGAAGTGTAAATATACGACGGGTACTTGTAAATAGTAAAAGCAATGCTGCGTGTGACTAATAAAAGAATATATATAAAAAACAATAGTGCTGCTTCACTCTAAAAACCAGTGAAGGTGATACGAAATTTGTATAAAGTGACTTTGTGCAATAAATTATGAACATCAAAGTTGACCGAATACATAGGTATGCGTAAACAATTCATATGACAAGCAAAACATGAGTGAAAAAATCCATAAACATAATAAAAGTGACTCCGTGAAGTGATGATCTTGAAAAAAGTATATATATATATATATATATATATATATATATATATATATATATATATATATATATATATATATATATATATATATATATATATATATATATATATATATATATATATATATATATATATATATATATATATATATAAAAAATATAAACACTGATAAATACATCCACTGATGATCAAATAATAATATCCACCTAAAAGAGTTTCTAAAACACAATTGTCCAGTATGGTGAGATAAAAAATCTCTTAACAAATATCCCAAGTGGAAAAAATGGTAGTGATCAGTGACCAAATAGGTAAAGTCTTGTGCTGTCCTTTAAAGCTCAGAAATCTTGTGACATCATATAACTGGTATAAGCAACAAATAACTTGTTATTTCCACATCAAATAATGTCTTGTTTGACATATAACAATTCATCACATGCAATAGCATGTATGTGGTATATACCCTCAAATGTCCGTGCGGTCTGAAAGATATATATATATATATATATATATATATATATATATATATATATATATATATATATATATATATATATATATATATATATATATAGGCCGCACAAAGGTTGTTGCGCATAAGGATAGCGGAACACATCCACAACATTAAAATTGGATAGAAGGACCATAACGAGTCTTTACATTTTAAATTAAAACATAATATGGACCCTAGAGGTCTGGAATTTTGGGGAATAGAGCATCTTCAGCCTCACTGGAGGGGCATCCACATGGTGCGGGAGCTATCAAAACGAGAAACGCAGTGGATTTTTTTAACCACTTGCCGACCGGCGCACGACGATATACGTCGGCAGAATGGCACGTACAGGCAGGAGGGCGTATATATAAGTCCCTCCTTTCTGCCTGTCCGTGCCATCGGGGACCCCCGTGAGTCTGATCGCGGTCCCCGCGGACTCAATCGCCGCGGGGACCCCCGCGATCGTCTCACAGGAAGATGCCGAGATAAACAGCATCTCCCCGTTCTGCCTAACAACTAGTGATGCCGATCTCTGCTCCCTGTGATTGGAGCAGAGATCAGCATTCACTAGCTGACAGCCACGCCCCCCCACAGTAAGAAACACACACCCCTAGGCATACTTAACCCTTACACTGCCCCCTTGTGGTTAACCCCTTCACTGCCAGTGTCATTTATACAGGAATCAATGCATTTAAATAGCATTAATTGCTGTAAAAATGACAATGGTCCCAAAAATGTCCGATGTGTCCGCCATAATGTCGCAGTCACAAAAAAAAAAATGGCAGATCTCCGCCATTACTAATAAAAAAAAAATTAATAAAAATGCTATAAAACGATCCCCTATCTTGCAAAAGCTATAACTTCTGCGCAAACCGATCAATAATGGCTTATTGCGATTTTTTTTACCAAAAATATGTAGAAGAATACGTACCGGCCTAAACTGAGGAAAAAAATGTTTTTTTATATATTTTTTGGGGATATTTATTATAGCAAAAAGTAAAAAATAATGCATTTTTTTCAAAATTGTCACTCTATTTTTGTTTTATAGCGCAAAAAATAAAAACCGCAGGGGCGATCAAATACCACCAAAAGAAAGCTCTATTTGTGGGAAAAAAAGGACGTAAATTTTGTTTGGGAGCCACGTCGCACGACCGCGCAATTGTCAGTTAAAGCGACGCAGTGCCGAATCGCAAAAAGGGGCCTGGTCCTTTGGCTGCAAATTGGTCCGGTCTGAAAGTGGTTAACCGATGTACTTGCCCCTAAGGGGCTAAACATAGAATTGGACATCAATTGTTTTATCAGCGACACTTCGTTACCCCAATCCACCTTTACTCAATTTTATCTGTATATGATTAAGATCTTCTGAGCACATTGAATTTTGAATATATTTTAGATATATTTTAAATGTATTTTGGATATATTTTATATATTTTAAATCTTAGTGCATACTACCCAACACATTGTACAGGTAGACTGAACATGTTTTGTGCATTATGATAGCATGGAGTATTTTTATCGTATGTCCTATCATGAATGAGGAATATAAATATAGAAACATATGATTGCCACATTCTGTGGGAATGTAGCAGCTCCAATTAATGATTACATGATTAGGGAATTTGATATATCCTTATCACACACTGTACCATCGGGATGAGGCTTAGTCTGCTCACATATAATCTGTGACGGGACTTAGTCTTTTTCATTCTTCCAAGTCCATGCCCTCCCCCCTGTTCCTTATGATTGAAGGAGGGAGAGGGAATTATTTTGTGTGTTCTTATCCATTTATCTATAATTTATCGAAGCTAATTAACTGACTCTAAATCAATTAATTTTATTGAATTTTATGCATATATCTATAGTTTTTAGATGCTTCAATTTAAATTAATTGCATTGAATTATATCACACCTACATTTATAGCTTTTATGACCCATAAGTATTTACATTCCTCAAATTCAAATAGGAGTTTTAATGGGGGCTATAACTAGATCAGTGTTTTATATATAAATCTATACATATTCTGTCTACTTGTATGGGTACAGCACCATTATTATAATTATGATTTTTATACATGTAGAGCGGAATTATTAGTGGATCGCAATATGCAACGTTATCGGTATAGACATAATATGTATACATCTTTGCTCTATGTCAGAGAGTCTGTGCGGATGTTTTTGTCTGGTACCTGCGTGCGACACCACTAGACTGCACGGTGGCGAGACTTCGCCTCTGTGGGGTCTGTTAAGATGCCGCAGATACAGTAATACACCGATAAATATATGCATTGTGTTTCAACTATAATTGACTGTTGGTCCGCATTACACGCCCCCACACCAATGCACAGGTGTCCGCATGTGGAGCTTGTTTACTTGTGTCGAATGGTACCGTACGTTGCGGACTATTGAGACGCAGTGACAGGCTGCCCAGCCTCCTTAGACCATATGCGGACGTTGTGATTGGCCGAGTATCTCGTCACTCACCTTAAAAAGGCTGCTTCCGGTTGTTGGTTTACGCCCTCGTGACGAAGTCGGAAGTGACGAAACGCGTCAGTGACATAAACCAGCCAACCGGAAGTGACGTATGCGCTCCACGGACCGAAAATAGGAAATGCGCCGCTGCTATACACAGCGGAACTCGGCTTATCCCCAGATCCGGCTAGGAGAAGCAGACGAATCAGGCAGAGTGCAATATTTACATTTGCCATAAATAATTTTTTATCTGGTACGCTTGAATAACAAAGGGGTTTGTTATGCATGTCATTGGGGAGGATTTTTCAATAAATGTTTAAGCAATATCACACTATGTGGACACATTATTTTCTCTACATGTTCTGACTGACACTTGAGATTTGGAGAACTGGTATTGTGGAGGAGGAGTGGAGGATTTGGAGATTACAGGCGTATATTGATTTTGTATCTGGTGAGTGTATCCCCATGGGGGGAAAGACATCGCACGTGGTGAAGTGTGCTGGCGGATGGCTATAACAGATTGCACAACAACAATATAGAACGGTTTCCCCACTTACTTGGATATTGCTGAACTTTCATTGATTTTATTCACTTAGTTTTCAGACGTACAAGTCTGAATATCAGCGCTGCTACAATACTTCAAGAGACTGCATATATCTCTCTTTATTTTATTGTATTTTATATACAGTTATTAAATTGGCCAAAATTATGTAAAATTTTAAAAACGGACCCAAAGAGTTCATACAATTTGAATCAAATCAGGAAAGCCCCTATGCTACATAATTAATGGTAGCTCTGTAGAAGATTGTACAATCAGATGGTATAGTGCGGGGGTCGGCAAGCCATTGATCGTGATCAACCAGTTGACTGCGGGGAGCGGACAGGTGGATCGTGACCACAGCTCTGCCCTCACTGCCCTCGTTCACTGCGGAGAGTGGGAGGCAGCTTAGTGCTGAATAGAGGGCGGGGCGGGATCGGGAGCTGCTCAGCGATTGGTTGCTAGGCGGTTCTAGCAACCAATCACCAGCTTATGAAATGTTCATTCTGGCAGCTCCTTCTCCAGCCTTCCACCGAGCACTACACCGTCTCCTAATCTCCGCTCTGCTGTACACACGCTGGCAGGTAGGAAGTGCTACCTACACAGTGCTGGTGTATATGGGGGGGGAGACACTACAGTGAGGGGGAGGAATTGAGGTTACTGCTTTGGGGGATGGGGTGGCAGGGGACACTGCTATGGGGAGGTAGACAACGCTACAGTGGAGGGGTAATGTGAAGAGGGGTAGAGGACACTGTTTTGGGGGGGGGGGTCAGGACACTACAGTGGGGGGGGGGTGATGTGAAGGGGGTACAGGACACTGCTTTGGGGGGGGGGGGCAGAAAACACAGCTATGGGGGGCAGGGGACACTACAGTGGGGGGGGGGGGAGGGGTGTACCACATCTACTTTTTTTATTGTGGAAAAATTAAGGGTGCCACCTGGTACCCCCCCCCCCATCTTTGCTTCCCCCATGTTGTCCAGAGAGAGCTCAACCTCTGAAAGGTGGCCTACCCCTGGTATAGTGCATGGTCAGCCTTAGAAATAAGAAATACTGATGGTAGGAAAAAAGAAAAAAAGAAAAAAAAGAAGACCAAGTGGTCCATTGAGTTTGATCTTTTTAAGCTAATTGCCCTCTGCTGGAAGTCTGTTGCAAGCCGCCAGGGCAGCCATCAGAAATTTTTGGGCCCCTTACACAGCTTTAGGCCCCCCCCCCCCGAGCCTGACCACCAACATTCCCCAGGGCTTGCCCATGGGCCATCCTACCAAATCCACACACAAGCCACCTCACCTGTATGCACTCAGCCCCCCCCCCCCCCCACAATCCTGTATATTTGACACACACACACACACACACCTGTATATCCATGTCAGCCCGTGTGTGTGTGTGTGTGACATGTATATACATGTCAGCATGTGTGTGACATGTATATACATGTCAGCGTTAGGGTTGCCACCTGTCCGGGATTCACCCGGACAGTTCAGATTTGGAATCATGTGTCCGGGTTTCAGACTGCCTGAAACCCGGACACATTATTCAGACTGGACTATGGCCTCCCAGCAGGGTTGCTGGCTGCAGTTGTCTAAGCTGAGAGTGTCTGTTACACTCTCTTTCATGCTGCCCAAAGCCAGGACTAACAGTTCCCCCCTCCCCCAAACACACACACAGATGGGAGAGGAGAGAGGACTCGATCTGCACCTCTTCCTCCCGCCCCTACCCCTCTGTCTGCCCATACTCCTTAGAAAAGGGAAGTGGGGGCTGGAAATTTGAAGTCCAGCAGCCTCAGATACATCTGGATGAGAGGTGCTGACTGCCAAGGGGTGAGTGAGCTCACCATCCACCCCTGTCTCTCTCCTGCCTCTGAGTACACTGAGGTAAATCAGGGTTCCCAGAGCACCCCTTTTCACCAGAGGCCACAGTGTTCCCCCTTCAATCAGAGTCCTCTCTGTACATCAGAGTACTCAGTGTTCCCTCTTAAATCAGGGTTCCCAGAGCATCCCTAATGTTAGAGTCCCCAGTGTTATCCCTTGCATCAAAGTCTGCAGAGTCCCCCCTTACAGTGTAAGGGAACTCTGTGGATTCAGATGTAAAAGGAGAACTCTGTGGACTCTGATGTAAAGGGGAACTCTTGTTATTGCCTTCATATGATTAGAAATTGTGTCGAATGGCAAAATATATGTATAGTTTATACTATAAAAAAAATTGCTGTGCGCCGCTAAAGTGTTCGGGTTTGACTTGAAGAAAAGGTGGCAACCCTAGTCAGCATGTGTGCACACACATACATACATATATATATTTTGTGACGATCCGGGGTGATTAGGTCAAGTGGTGCATGCCATTTTCCAGAAAGTGCCACTCCAGACTTGCGTTTTTAGGGCATGACAGCCCACTTTTATTTAAAGGAAACGAAAAAGTTCAAACAAGCAGTAATCTTCCCTTGCAGGGGGTTCCACCATCACTGTATAAGTAAAAAAGATAGCCTCCTGGCTTATTCACTGTCAGCTTCGTACTGCTTTAGTCACAGGCTACACCTGCCTGCTTCAAACGTACACACAGACTGCCACCTGCAGTCTTAGGCTCTGAGACCTCCTGTCTCTTTCTCCTGGAACCCTCCCAACCTCCTGGCCAGACTTCCTGTCTGCCAGGTGGAGCCGTATCCAAGTCTGAGCACTGACTTCTCTTCCTGGGATGTTTATGAACCCAGCCCACAGGTGTGCAATTAGTATTCCTGCCAAAATCAGTGTGTGTGTGTGTGTGTGTGTGTGTGTGTGTGTGTGTGTGTGTGTGTGTGTGTGTGTGTGTATATATGTGTGTGTGTGTATATATGTGTGTGTGTGTATATATGTGTGTGTGTATATATGTGTGTGTGTGTGTATATATGTGTGTGTGTGTGTGTGTGTGTGTATATATGTGTGTGTGTGTGTATATATGTGTGTGTGTGTGTATATATGTGTGTGTGTGTATATATATGTGTGTGTGTGTATATATGTGTGTGTGTGTGTATATATGTGTGTGTGTGTATATATGTGTGTGTGTGTGTGTATATATGTGTGTGTGTGTATATATATGTGTGTGTGTGTGTATATATGTGTGTGTGTGTGTGTATATATATGTGTGTGTGTGTGTATATATGTGTGTGTGTATGTATATATGTGTGTGTGTGTATATATGTGTGTGTGTGTATATGTATGTATATATATATGCCCCCCCACACACACACCTGTATATATGTTAGCCCCCCCCACACACACACACACACACCTGTATATATGAACCCCCCCCCCACCACACACACACGTATATATATGTCAGCCCCCCCCCCCCCCCACACACACACACACGTATATATGTCAGACACACACACACACACACACACACACACACACCTTAATATATGTCAGCCCCTCCCCCACACACCTGTATATATGTCAGCCACCCCACACACACACACACCTGTAAATACGTCAGCCCCGCCCCCCCACACACCTGTATATATGTCCGCCCCCACACACACACACACACACACACACACACGTATATATGTCCGCCCCCCCCCCCCACACACACCTGTATAAATGTCAGCGCCACACACACCCCTGTATATATGTCAGCGCCAACCCCCCCCCCCCCCCCACACACACACACACACCTCTGGCCCCTCCCTGTACACAAACAACCCCTCTCCCTTACCTTCACAGCCCCTACTTTATATATGTCAGCCACACACACACACACACACACACACACACACACACACGTATATATGTCAGCCACACACACACACACACACACACACACACACACGTATATATGTCAGCCACACACACACACACACGTATATATGTCAGCCACAGCCACACACACACACACACACACACACACGTATATATGTCCGCCCCCCCCCCACACACACCTGTATAAATGTCAGCGCCACACACACCCCTGTATATATGTCAGCGCCACCCCCCCCCCCCACACACACACACACACCTCTGGCCCCTCCCTGTACACAAACAACCCCTCTCCCTTACCTTCACAGCCCCTACTTTATATATGTCAGCCACACACACACACACACACACACGTATATATGTCAGCCACACACACACACACACACACACACACACACACACACACACACACACACACACACACGTATATATGTCAGCCACACACACACACACGTATATATGTCAGCCACAGCCACACACACACACACACACACACACACACACACACACACACACCTTAAGGTTATCTTTATTGGTGTCAAGAGTAAATATAAAAGTGTGAGTGAGCAAACTATTTACAGCACAAAAAAAAAAAAATATTTTAAAAAAACACAACGCGGCCAGGCATACACAGACACACCCAGGGCAAGGGCACTCGGTGGATGGAAAGCCTGCTCAAGTTTTAGCTGTGTCCAGTGCATATGAGCTGACAGATCTGGGATGGTGGGAGAGAGCCAAGGACAGGAAGCATACAACGGTGTCAGCTCAGTGAAGGGCAATACACTCGTGTTCCCGGTCTCCATTTCCTAGAATCAACCAGGTGCGCTATATACACAAATACAATTGGGGACACTCATGGCAATGTATACAGATGAACTGTGGATTGAAAAAAAGAATAAAGTCACTGAATTTTGCTTAGGAAGGAAAGGGTGAGCTAAATCAAGGATGATGGCTCAAGCAGTTATGGAACCTGTGGAGCTCTTAAAGTGGTGTTGCCACCAAAAAAAAAAAGTGGCTTAAAAAAAATCATTAAAAAAAAAAAAAAAATGTTTTACTCACCTCTAAATGCCTGTTGCTAGGGGGTCCCTCGTAGTCTGCCACCTTCATTGCTCGGGCTAAACGTCACTTCCCCTAGGCGCCGCACCTTCATCTGGGACCTGTCATGTGTCCCAGATGAGTGAGCGTCAAATCACAGCGCACGGCGCCGCTCGCGCATGTGGGTTCCCACATTAAGAATGCCGGCGCCGCGAGCGGAGCGGGGAACGAGGGGGGGGATCTCATTCACCCGCATCGCTGGACCCCGGGGCAGGTAAGTGTCCGATTTTTAAAAAGACTTTTAATTTTTTTTTTTTTTTGAAGGCTGATATTCAAGTAAAATAGTCTGTGAGATAAGCATACATTCTACATAGGTTACTCACGGTTGGCAGATCTACAGGTTATTGAAGGCAAAGATAGCCGTGACTCCAAAGGGTGGTAAAATTGGTTTTACCGGTGTGGGATACAGTGGATCACTCTTCAGAGGAAGGGCGGCTTAGTGTGTGACTGCAAGTGGCGCATTTGAGGGGTCAGTTCATTTTCATCCAAAAAATTGTGGCAATTCATCGGAGAGGGTTGGCTGGGGTGGTCTGTGGCTGGCACACCGACACGTTACATTCACAGGGTGCGCAAACTTCTTCAGGGTGGTGAGCCCCTCCATATATGCAGACCTTTATAGTCTTTGGTGTTTTTTCAAATGAAGGTAGATCTCATGGCAACACACACAGTCCTTGAAATTAGTTTTGTTAACCCCTTTTGTGAATGGCTAAAGTATATGTGTGGTTTTTCAGTAGGCTGCCATCATGTGGACATTTAGAAATATCGCAGATCATTGTTTTGATTAACCACCTCAATACAGGGCATTTTCACCCCCTTCCTGACCAAGCCATTTTTCAGCTTTCAGCGCTGTCGCACTTTGATTGACAATTGCGCGATCATACAACACTGTACACAAATGAAATTGTTATCATTTTGTCACCACAAATAAAGCTTTCTTTTGGTGATATTTGATCGCTCCTGCGGTTTTTATTTTTTGCGCTATAAACAAAAGAAGAGGGACAAGTTTAAAAAAAAACAATATTTTTTACTTTTTGCTATACTAAATATCCCCAAAAAATACATAAAAATTTTTTTTTCCCCTCAATTTAGGCAGATACGTATTCTTCTACATATTTTTGGTAAAAAAAAAATCGCAATAAGCGATTATTGATTGGTTTGCGCTAAAGTTATAGCATTTACAAAATAGGGGATAGTTTTATAGCATTTTTATTAATAATTTTTTTTTTTTTTTTTACTAGTAATGGAGGCAATCAGCAATTTTTATTGTGACTGCGACATTATGGCGGACACATCGGACATTTTTGACACATTTTTGGGACCATTGTCATTTATACAGCAATCAGTGCTATTTAAATGCATTGATTCCTGTGTAAATGACAGTGAAGGGGTTAACCACTAGGGGGCGGGGAGGGGTTAACATGTTCCCTGGGAGTGATTCTTACTGTGGGGGGAGGGGATTGCCTCTCCTCTGACAGGACCGTTGATCTGTGTGTTTACACACAGAGATCCACGGTCCCGCTGTGTTACCGGGCAATCGCGGACATCGTGGCCACTGGGCACGCGCATCGGGTGCCCAGTGACAAGGCGGGCGCACTCCCGGCGGCACGCGCGCGATCCCTGGAGGGCCGTGAAGGGGAAGACGTCATATGACGTCCTCCCGCCCTGAGAGCTGCGCCGCCTGGCCGTCTCTATCTATATATATAAAACATTTTTATACAATCCTACTTAACAAAATTCCCAGTAATTATATAGTGTTATTATTAGGTAATCACATCCAAGGATGTGGTGATGGTAAATTGTATCCAGTCGGGCAACCCATTGCAGACATGGCTAGAAGGGAGGGTCTTACTGATGCATAGGCATATGGCTGGCTAGTAGGGATGAGCCGAACACCCCCGGGTTCGGTTCGCACCAGAACCTTCGAACCGACCGAAAGTTCGCGCGAAATTTTCGAACCCTATACGTTATAATGGACGCGAACGTTCGAAATCAAAAGTGCTAATTACAACGGCCAATATGCATGTTAATGTCATAAAACAGGTTTGGGGACCCGGGTCCTGCCCCAGGGGACATATATCAATGCAAAAAGAACTTTTGAAAAACTAACGTTTTTTCGGGAGCAGTCATTTTAATGATGCATAAAGTGAAAAAAAAAAAAGTGAAATTTTCCTTTAAATATGGTACCTGGGGGGTGTCTAAAGTATGCCTGTGAAGTGGCATGTGTTTCCCGTGTTTAGAACTGTCCTTGCACAAAATTACATTTGTAAAGGAAAAAAAGAAGCCATTTAAAACCACTTGCGGCTTTAGGTTTGTTCTTAAGTAGAATCTGAACAGGTACATTATGAAGTGTAGCTCCATCCCAAAAAAATCTATTTTTAAGCTTTTTGGAGAACATAGGAGGGGTTATCACCCCTGTAACATTTGCTGTCTTTGCACATCTGTTCAGAACATGTCACCTAACTTTCCGTCCCAATGACAAATGTTTTTGGAAAAAGTGGGGTTTTAATTGAAACAAGGATTGGTGATAAAGTATCAGTAGAGAGGAGATACCTTTTTCCCAAATTAAATCTAACAGGATAGAATTTCCCTTCCTAGGGGTAGATTTCCTCTCACTTCCTGTTTTCTCTTTCCATTTGCAAGTAGGAGTCGTTTTTGTAAGTTGGATGTTTGAAAGTAGGGGCCTGGCGTATATACTCTGCAGAAATTTGCCCTATTAGATGTTGGTGTAGCCACAAGACTGGTGGGCACAGGAATGGGCCCTGCTGTGAGTTAATAGATCAAAATTTGTAATTGCATGCACCTGTTGAACAGGGCAGAAAAATTGGGGGTGGTGGTGGTGGTGGTGGACGGTGTTGCCACAAGACTGTAAGCTCTCACAGTTACTCTTGGTGGGCGCAGGAATGGGCCCTGCTGTGAGTTATTAGATCAAGATTTGTAATTGCAAGCACCTGATGAACAGGGCAGAAAAATTGGGCCTTTGGCGGTGGTGGTGGACGGTGTTGCCACAAGACTGTAGGCCCTCATAGTTACTCTTGGTGGGCGCAGGAATGGGCCCTGCTGTGAGTTATTAGATCAAGATTTGTAATTGCAAGCACCTGATGAACAGGGCAGAAAAATTGGGCCTTTGGCGGTGGTGGTGGACGGTGTTGCCACAAGACTGTAAGCTCTCACAGTTACTCTTGGTGGGCGCAAGAATGGGCCCTGCTGTGAGTTATTAGATCAAGATTTGTAATTGCATGCACCTGTTGAACAGGGCAGAAAAATTGGGGGTGGTGGTGGTGGTGGACGGTGTTGCCACAAGACTGTAAGCTCTCACAGTTACTCTTGGTGGGCGCAGGAATGGGCCCTGCTGTGAGTTATTAGATCAAGATTTGTAATTGCAAGCACCTGATGAACAGGGCAGAAAAATTGGGCCTTTGGCGGTGGTGGTGGACGGTGTTGCCACAAGACTGTAGGCCCTCATAGTTACTCTTGGTGGGCGCAGGAATGGGCCCTGCTGTGAACTATTAGATCAAGATTTGTAATTACCCGCCCCTGTTAAACAGGGGCTGAAAAATTGTGCCTTAGGCACTGGTGCTGGTGCCACAACACTGCAACCCCTCACAGATACTGTACTTGGAGCACAGCAGTCACACGTGTTGCGAAGCATTTTTTTAAAAAATTGTAATTACCCGCCCCTGTTAAACAGGGGCTGAAAAATTGTGCCTTAGGCACTGGTGCTGGTGCCACAACACTGCAACCCCTCACAGATACTGTACTTGGAGCACAGCAGTCACACGTGTTGCGAAGCATTTTTTAAAAAAATTGTAATTACCCGCCCCTGTTAAACAGGGGCTGAAAAATTTGCCTTAGGCACTGGTGCTGGTGCCACAACACTGCAACCCCTCACAGATACTGTACTTGGAGCACAGCAGTCACACGTGTTGCGAAGCATTTTTTTAAAAAATTGTAATTACCCGCCCCTGTTAAACAGGGGCTGAAAAATTGTGCCTTAGGCACTGGTGCTGGTGCCACAACACTGCAACCCCTCACAGATACTGTACTTGGAGCACAGCAGTCACACGTGTTGCGAAGCATTTTTTAAAAAAATTGTAATTACCCGCCCCTGTTAAACAGGGGCTGAAAAATTTGCCTTAGGCACTGGTGCTGGTGCCACAACACTGCAACCCCTCACAGATACTGTACTTGGAGCACAGCAGTCACACGTGTTGCGAAGCATTTTTTAAAAAAATTGTAAGTACACGCCCCTGTTAAACAGGGGCTGAAAAATTTGCCTTAGGCACTGGTGCTGGTGCCACAACACTGCAACCCCTCACAGATACTGTACTTGGAGCACAGCAGTCACACGTGTTGCGAAGCATTTTTTTATAAAAATTGTATGTACACGCCCCTGTTAAACAGGGGCTGAAAAATTGTGCCTTAGGCACTGGTGTGGTGGCATGGATCATTGAGGAGGAGGAAGAGGATAGTCAGTGAACATAAGAGGACAGTCACTCAGCATCAGCATAGGCAGTCTTGAAGGGATGTGATATTAAAAATTATTCGGTTATATCCGCCTCAGGTGCCTGGTAGCTGGTGGTGATCCAAGACTGATTCATTTTGATGAAGGTCAGTCGATCAACCGAGGCGGTGGACAGGCGCACCCTATGATCGGTGACAAATCCTCCAGCAGCACTGAATGTGCGTTCGGAAAGAACGCTGGAGGCAGGACAGGCCAGTAGCTCAATTGCATACTGTGCAAGCTCTGGCCAGTGATCCATCCTCAGGACCCAGTAAGCCAGAGGATTTTCGGTGGGAAAGGTGTCCAAGTCTGACCTTGCCCCAAGGTATTCCTGCACCATGTATATCAGACGCTGGCGATGGTTGCTGGAACCGATCATACCTTGGGGCTGCGGACTAAAAAATTGTCTGAACGCATCGGTCAGACGTCCACCTTCCCCACCGCTCCTTCTGCTACTGACCGAAGCCTCAGCAACTCGTCGCCCAGGACCAGGAGTTTGTAGCCTCCCAGTTTCTGGGAACGCATTGCACAGACCTTTCTGCAAGGCCTCCCTGAGATGTCTCATCCTCTGCTCCCTCTGCGACGGCAAGATAAGGTCCGCAACCTTACCCTTGTACCGCGGATCAAGGAGAGTGGCCAGCCAGTAATGGTCCCTCTCCTTGATCTGAAGAACACGAGGATCCTTCCGCAGGCTTTGCAGGATCAGGGAGGCCATGCAGCGTAGGTTAGCTGAGGCATTCGGTCCGGAGTCTTCTGGGTCACTGAGGATGACATGATCGCCAGCCACCTCCTCCCAGCCACGTACAAGTCCACTGGTTTGTTGGGACTGTACATCATCCCTAAAAGACTGCTGCTGCTGATGCTGAGTGTCAGGCTCCACCTCCATGCTCACACAATCCTCCTCCTCCTCCTCCTCCTCCTCATCCTCTTCCTGTGTGATGGGTGGGACAGAAGGAACACTGTCCGGATAAAGGGGGCCTTGAGAGGCAAGGAAGTCCTCCTCTTCCTGCCTCTGTTCTGCCTCAAGTGCCCTGTCCATTATCCCACGCAGCGTATGCTCCAACAGGTGGACAAGAGGGACAGTGTCACTGATGCATGCACTGTCACTGCTCACCATCCTCGTGGCCTCCTCAAATGGTGAGAGGACAGTGCATGCATCCCTGATCATGCTCCACTGACGTGGGGAAAAAAAAACAAGCTCCCCTGACCCTGTCCTGGTGCCATAGTCGCAAAGGTACTCATTGATGGCCCTCTGCTGCGTGTGCAGTCGCTGCAGCATGGCCAACGTTGAGTTCCACCTGGTGGGCATGTCACATATTAGGCGGTTCTTGGGCAGGTTCAGCTCCTTTTGCAGCTCAGTCAGCCGAGCACTGGCATTATAAGATCGGCGGAAATGCACACAGACTTTCCTGGCCTGCCTCAGGACATCCTGTAAGCCTGGGAACCTGCCCAAGAACCGCTGCACCACCAGGTTGAGGACGTGAGCCATGCAGGGCACATGGGTGAGCTGCCCCTGTCGCAGGGCGGAGAGGAGGTTGGTGCCATTGTCAGAAACGACCATTCCTGGCTTAAGCTGACGTGGCGTCAACCACCTCTCGACCTGCCCCTGCAGAGCTGCCAGAACCTCTGGCCCAGTGTGGCTCCTGTCCCCCAAACACACCAGCGCAAGCACGGCATGGCATCTTTTTGCCTGCGTACTTGCGTAGCCCCTTGTACGCCTACGGAGCACCGCTGGTTCCAAGGACAGAGCACTGGAGGAAGAAGAAGAGGAGGGGGTGGAGGAGAGAGGTGTGTCACAACCAGTAGCAGTAGTAGCGTTTTGGAGGCGTGGTGGCGGAACAACCTCCAACACTACTGCACCTTGTCCTGCATCCCTCCCAGCTGCCAATAGAGTGACCCAATGGGCCGTGAAAGAAAGGTACCGTCCCTGTCCATGCCTGCTGGACCATGAGTCAGCGGTAATATGCACCTTACCGCTGACCGCCCTGTCCAGCGAGGCATGGACATTGCCCTCCACATGCCGGTAGAGAGAGACGGAATCGCCTTCCGTGAGAAAAAAGTGGCGTTTGGGAACCTGCCACTGAGGAACCGCACATTGAACAAACTCACGGAAGGGGGCCGAGTCTACCAACTGAAAAGGCAGCAGTTGAAGTGCTAGCAATTTAGCCAAGCTAGCATTCAACCGCTGGGCATGTGGATGGCTGGGAGTGTACTTCTTTCTACGGTCCAGCAGCTGGGGCAGGGAAATTTGCCTGCTGCAATCGGACGTCGGTGTACTGCAAGTACTTGGTTGTGACACACCTAATTCTACACCTTCAGTCCTCTCAGAGCAACTTTCAGAGAGGACTGAAGGTGTAGTGGGGATGGAGATCCCAGCTGATGAGGAGCAAGGAGAGGTCCGCTTAGTTCTTTGGTGTGGGTCTTTTATGTGTGCCTGCCAACGAGCTGCATGGCAGGTCGACATATGTCTGGTCATGCTTGTGGTGCCCAAGCGGCTGATGTTTTGGCCACGCGAGATACGCTTGAGACAAATATTGCAAATAGCAGTGGTGCGATCTGATGCACTCGTCTCAAAAAAGGCCCACACCAAAGAACTTTTCTGATAACGTGCAGAGGCAGCGCCCTGCACAGGCGGAGCTCTGCGGTATTGTACAGTTGCTGTGCTGGCCTCTACCTGGCCTCCAGGGGGCATCCTGCCTCGTTGGACATGTGACGCCGCATCCTCCTCCTCCTCGTCCTCCTCCTCATCCTCTCTCCCTTCAGGCACCCACGTGGAGTCAGTGACCTCATCATCCCCTCCATCTTCACCACTAGAGCAAACCTGGCAGTAAGCTGCAGCTGGTGGAACAGTACTGCCAGATTCCTCAAGCTGGGTATCATCATCCGAGCCTTCGAATCGTTGGGCATCCTCCTGGAGCATGTACCCAACACTGTGCTCAAAGAGTTCGGGGGACTCCTCAGGAGGACATGGTGGGTCTAGGGAAGGGGTGGCTGATGATGCTCTGCCAGTACCCTGAGCCTGGGTGAGAGAGGATGAGGAGGATGAGGAGGGCTTGGTCATCCATTCTACCAAGCCTTCAGCATGATGCGGCTCCACATGTCCAGCTGCCGAAAACAAAGACGCGCGTGTCCCATGGCCACGTGCTGATGACGATGCACGACCACGTCCACGGCCACGGCCACGGCCACGTCCACTAGAAACAGAGCCTGCCTGCCCTGTGTTCTTGGCTCTGCACGCTCTGCCTCCCCTTGGCGGTCTTCCAGCCATTGTAGTCGGTAGTCCTGTGGGTGCTGCTGAGAAGAATATATAGGAGCTCTGTGTGATGCCACTAACACACTAGAAGTCCTATGGGTGCTTCTGCAAAGAAAATATAGGAGCTCTGTGTGATGCCACTAACACACTAGAAGTCCTATGGGTGCTTCTGCAAAGAAAATAGAGGAGCTCTGTGTGATGCCACTAACACACTAGAAGTCCTATGGGTGCTTCTGCAAAGAAAATAGAGGAGCTCTGTGTGATGCCACTAACACACTAGAAGTCCTGTGGTTGCTGCTGAGAAGAAAATATAGGAGCTCTGTGTGATGCCACTAACACACTAGAAGTCCTATGGGTGCTTCTGCAAAGAAAATAGAGGAGCTCTGTGTGATGCCACTAACACACTCGAAGTCCTGTGGGTGCTGCTGAGAAGAATATATAGGAGCTCTGTGTGATGCCACTAACACACTAGAAGTCCTATGGGTGCTTCTGCAAAGAAAATATAGGAGCTCTGTGTGATGCCACTAACACACTAGAAGTCCTATGGGTGCTTCTGCAAAGAAAATATAGGAGCTCTGTGTGATGCCACTAACACACTAGAAGTCCTATGGGTGCTTCTGCAAAGAAAATAGAGGAGCTCTGTGTGATGCCACTAACACACTAGAAGTCCTGTGGGTGCTGCTGAGAAGAAAATATAGGAGCTCTGTGTGATGCCACTAACACACTAGAAGTCCTATGGGTGCTTCTGCAAAGAAAATAGAGGAGCTCTGTGTGATGCCACTAACACACTAGAAGTCCTATAGGTGCTTCTGGGAAGAAAATATAGGTCTGTGTGATGGGACTAACACACTTCAAGTCCTATAGGTGCTTCTGGGAACAAAATATAGGATCTCTGTGTGATGGGACTAACACACTTCAAGTCCTATGGGTGCTTCTGGGAAGAAAATATAGGTCTGTGTGATGGGACTAACACACTTCAAGTCCTATAGGTGCTTCTGGGAACAAAATATATGATCTCTGTGTGATGGGACTAACACACTTCAAGTCCTATAGGTGCTTCTGGGAAGAAAATATAGGTCTGTGTGATGGGACTAACACACTTCAAGTCCTATAGGTGCTTCTGGGAACAAAATATAGGATCTCTGTGTGATGGGACTAACACACTTCAAGTCCTATAGGTGCTTCTGGGAAGAAAATGTAGGTCTGTGTGATGGGACTAACACACCTCAAGTCCTATAGGTGCCTCTGGGAACAAAATATATGATCTCTGTGTGATGGGACTAACACACTTCAAGTCCTATAGGTGCTTCTGGGAAGAAAATATAGGTCTGTGTGATGGGACTAACACACTTCAAGTCCTATAGGTGCTTCTGGGAACAAAATATATGATCTCTGTGTGATGGGACTAACACACTTCAAGTCCTATGGGTGCTTCTGGGAAGAAAATGTAGGTCTGTGTGATGGGACTAACACACTTCAAGTCCTATAGGTGCTTCTGGGAACAAAATATATGATCTCTGTGTGATGGGACTAACACACTTCAAGTCCTATAGGTGCTTCTGGGAACAAAATATATGATCTCTGTGTGATGGGACTAACACACTTCAAGTCCTATAGGTGCTTCTGGGAAGAAAATATAGGTCTGTGTGATGGGACTAACACACTTCAAGTCCTATAGGTGCTTCTGGGAACAAAATATATGATCTCTGTGTGATGGGACTAACACACTTCAAGTCCTATAGGTGCTTCTGGGAACAAAATATATGATCTCTGTGTGATGGGACTAACACACTTCAAGTCCTATAGGTGCTTCTGGGAACAAAATATATGATCTCTGTGTGATGGGACTAACACACTTCAAGTCCTATAGGTGCTTCTGGGAAGAAAATATAGGTCTGTGTGATGGGACTAACACACTTCAAGTCCTATAGGTGCTTCTGGGAACAAAATATATGATCTCTGTGTGATGGGACTAACACACTTCAAGTCCTATAGGTGCTTCTGGGAACAAAATATATGATCTCTGTGTGATGGGACTAACACACTTCAAGTCCTATAGGTGCTTCTGGGAACAAAATATATGATCTCTGTGTGATGGGACTAACACACTTCAAGTCCTATAGGTGCTTCTGGGAAGAAAATATAGGTCTGTGTGATGGGACTAACACACTTCAAGTCCTATATGTGCTTCTGGGAAAAAAATGTATGATCTCTGTGTGATGGGACTAACACACTTCAAGTCCTATAGGTGCTTCTGGGAACAAAATATATGATCTCTGTGTGATGGGACTAACACACTTCAAGTCCTATAGGTGCTTCTGGGAACAAAATATATGATCTCTGTGTGATGGGACTAACACACTTCAAGTCCTATAGGTGCTTCTGGGAAGAAAATATAGGTCTGTGTGATGGGACTAACACACTTCAAGTCCTATAGGTGCTTCTGGGAACAAAATATATGATCTCTGTGTGATGGGACTAACACACTTCAAGTCCTATAGGTGCTTCTGGGAAGAAAATATAGGTCTGTGTGATGGGACTAACACACTTCAAGTCCTATAGGTGCTTCTGGGAACAAAATATATGATCTCTGTGTGATGGGACTAACACACTTCAAGTCCTATAGGTGCTTCTGGGAAGAAAATATAGGAGCTCTGCCTGCCTGCCACGAACACACTACAAGTCCTATAGGTGCTTCTGGGAACAAAATATAGGAGCTCTGCCTGCCTGCCACGAACACACTACAAGTCCTATAGGTGCTTCTGGGAACAAAATATAGGAGCTCTGCCTGCCTGCCACGAACACACTACAAGTCCTATAGGTGCTTCTGGGAACAAAATATAGGAGCTCTGCCTGCCTGCCACGAACACACTACAAGTCCTATAGGTGCTTCTGGGAACAAAATATAGGAGCTCTGCCTGCCTGCCACGAACACACTACAAGTCCTATAGGTGCTTCTGGGAACAAAATATAGGAGCTCTGCCTGCCTGCCACGAACACACTACAAGCCCCTCTTTCTAAATCAATCTTTGTAAATGAATCTATCTAACTCAATCTCTCTAAGTAAATCTCTCTAACTAACTAAATCCAGCAGAGTGTCACAGAACTATCCTGCTCTATCTACGCCGGAACAGCATGTGACCGGCGCAGACGGCGTGGCGGCCTTTTATAGGGGGGGCGTGTACTAAAGCCCCTGAGCTGTAATTGGCTACAGGCGTCCTGCCTGTAGCCAATTATGGCTCTTCGAGTTTCCGGCGCTGTGATTGGCCAAGCATGCGGGGTCACAGTGCATGCTTGGCCAATCATCAGCCAGCAATGCACTGCGCCGGCCGCGCCGGCCGCAATGCATTGCGGGGCCGCTCGCATCACACGAACGTGATGCGAGCGGCCAAAATAGTTCTGGGCTCGCCGAGCGAGCGAACACCCGGTGCTCGATGCGAACATGGGTTCGCATCGAGCACCGGGCCCATCCCTACTGGCTAGTCCTATGGGTTAACGAACACCTGGAGATTCAGTTCATTGTTGAGTCCCATGGGCACCATAGTTCCCAGCTGAAAGATCCATTCCTTCTCACGTTGTACGAGGACAGTATCAAAATCTCCCCTTCTACTGGACAGATTCAAAGCAAAAAAGCCTTTTACCCTGAGGTTATTTAATTGACCTTTATGGTATTTGAAGAAATGTTGAGCAATTGGTTTCTCATCGTCTTTTCCTCTGATGCTCGACAGCTGTTCACGGATTCGTACCTTCAGAGGCCATTTTGTTTTGCCCATGTAAAGTTTGTGACACGGGCACTCCAACATGTAGAGAACTCTTGTGGTGTTGCAGTTTATGAATTGCTTGATTTTATGTTTTTTGCCTACTTTCATCCGTGAAGGTCTCGGTTCAAGAAAGCCCGCAAACAGTTTGCTGAAGACAAGCAGACTAAGGACATGGTTCCAGTAATCCATGTCATATGGTCTGATGAGACCAAGATATTATTTGGTTCAGATGGTGTCAAGCGTGTGTGGCGGCAACCAGGTGAGGAGTACAAAGACAAGTGTGTCTTGCCTACAGTCAAGCATAGTGGTAGGAGTGTCATTGGCTGGGGCTGCATGAATGCTGGGGAGCTACAACATGCCAACATGTACTGTGACATACTGAAGCAGAGCATGATCCCCTCCCTATGGAGACTGGGCCTCAGGGCAGTATTCCAACATAACGACCCCAAACACAGCTCCAAGATGACCACTGCCTTGCTAAAGAAGCTGAGGGCAGTGGCGTATCCAAGGTATGGCAGGCATGGCAAGTGCCATGGGGGGGCGGTAAAAAAGCTGCTCCGTGCAAGAAAAAAAAAAATCACACCGTCCTCTTGCGGCCGCCTCCCACACTAATATAGCCCCCCGCGGCGGCGGCATGGTACTTCATTTGCAATTAGCTATTTGGCCTGGCAGTAGGGAGGTGAGTGACAGACGACCCCATGCTTGCCGATTAATGTGACTGTCCAGAGCCAGTCTACCCCACATAACTGGTGAAGGGGGAGCCTAAAGCTCCACCTACCCTCCTCTGCGCAGCATCATCTTGTCCCTGAGCGTGAACCAGTGGCAGGACACCGGGTCTGCGACGTGAGGTCGGTGAGGAGGGGAACTGGCTGGAGAAGAGAGGCAACTTGGGAAATTGGATGAAGGGGGACCTCCAGGCAGCAGGTACTACACAACGATGTTATCATCGTCATCATCATGTGCATGTGTGCCAGTGCCAGTGCCAACAGCAAAGCAGCCAATCAAATATAGTGCTCAATATGGATTAAATAAAATTATAATTATGCACAGCCATAGATATTATAAATAAAGTGATTTGTGCAAGTAGTACCTGCTGTTGCACAAATCACTTTATTTATGATATCTATGGCTGTGCATAATTATAATTTATTTAATCCATATTGAGCAATATATTTAATTGGCTGCTTGCTTCTGCCTGGCACATGATGACTTTGGCTACTTTCAAACTGGGTCGGTGCGCCGCCGGTGATAAAATGACGCTATTTTTAGAGGCGCTTTACCGTCATTTTTGCGGCGCTATTTGACCGCTAACGGGGCGCTTTTAAACCCCCGCTAGTGGCCAAAAAAGGGTTAAAAACGCCTGCCCATTGATTTCAATGGGCAGGGGCGCTTTACAAGTGGTGTATACACCGCTCCTATAGCACCTCAAAGATGCGGCTAGCAGGATTTTTCTGAGTGTCCTGCCAGCCCACCACCCCAGTGTGAAAGCCCTCGGGGCTTTCACACTGGAGTGAGAGGAGAGGCTCTTTACAGGGCGCTTTGCAGGTGCTATTTTTAGCTCTATAGCGCCTGCAAAGCCCCCCAGCGTGAAAGTAGCCTTAAAGTCATCATCATGTGCGATTTGAACGTGTGTGCCAAGTAGACAGGGCTGCTGGAGTTCCTACTCCCTCTCTCCCTCTGTACAGTATCAGAGGCACTGGCGCAGCAGTGGCGGAGGACTGGATCCATTCTGAAGGAAGGGAAAGGAAACAGCCACTGCGTGTCCCTGATCATCACAGAGTGTGACCTGTCTGTGTACCACCGTGCACAGTCACGTCGTCACCGTCTGCCTTTCTGTCCAGTACTGTGCCCGTACGTCACATGATCTGCCCCATGGAGGTGGCCATCTCTCCCTCCTGCTAAGTGCCCATACACCGCAAGATTCCTCCGCCATGCCCCCCCCCCCGCATCGTGGAGACTCAGACCGCTCTCTGACCTGACCTATGGCAGGCATCAGTTGAGCCACTGGTGGCGATTCGGGCTTGGTGACAGGTCAGGTGGAGCCTGCTTGGACTCACTGAGGCGGGCAGCATTTAAATTTGTTAGTTCCTTGCACTGTCAGCAGCACGGTCAAGTTTTCACTGTCATTGAGAGTCTCAGACTGCATTATTGCATGTACATGTATACAGATATAGTGTATAATGATCTGCCAATCACTCTGATTTGTGTATACCAAGGGCCCCACCCCCAGTAAGGCCGCATTTATGGGTGCTGATATTACTACATTTATGGGTGCTGATATTACTACATTTATGGGTGCTGGTAAGGCTGCATTTATGGGTGCTGGTAAGGCTGCATTTATGGGTGCTGATGTTACCACATTTATGGGTGCTGGTAAGGCCGCATTTATGTTTTGACAGGTGGCGCAGTTTCAGTGCTCGCCATAGGCGCCATTTTCACTAGATACGCCTCTGGCTGAGGGTAAAGGTGATGGACTGGCCAAGCATGTCTCCTGACCTAAATCCTACTGAGCATCTGTGGGGCATCCTCAAACGGAAGGTGGAGGAGCACAAGTTCTCTAACATCCACCATCTCACCATCTTTTTGAAGCCGTTAAATCGATGGGTTTACTTCCGCTTTAAAAAAAATGACATTTGGAAATTGTGCCTTTAAAGCCTCATACACACGATCGGACCTTGGACCAACTTTCCCGTGGATTTTTGTCCAAAGGGCGTTGGCCCCAAGTTGGTATTGCATACACACGATCAGACTTTTTAGGCAACAAACATGAACGTAGTGACGTTTCAACGTACTGACGACACTTCAAAAGAGGACGTTCGAATACTCCTGTGCCACCTTTGGTCAACTTCTGTATTGTTGTCTGATCTTTTGCATTGGTTCTGAGCATGCGTGTTTGTACTTTGTACAAAAGTCCGATGGTTTTGTGTACACACGGTCGGACTTTGGTCCATCGGACTTTTGTTGGCAGAAAGTTGGTCCGTTCGCACAGCCAACAAAAGTCTGATGAAACCTGGAAAAAGTTGGTCCGATGGAGCGTACACACGGTCGGATGTTGGTCCAAAACAGCTAATTTGCATGTTGGTTGTCAAGAAGTCCGATCGTGTGTACGGGCCTTAATACCTATGGTATAGAGACGGGTGGCGGCCATCTTAGCCTCACTCGTCTATATACCCAGGCACTGAAAGGACCCGATCGCCCAACCTCCCGCCACTCTCCCGCGCCTTCCGCCGCTTACCAGAGCCGTCGGCAGATAACCGCCGATAACGGTGATCTTGCGGCGAACCCGCCGCAGAGACCACCATTATCGGAAACCGAACCACTCACTGTAAAGAGGGATACCTCGGTTGTGGCAGCAGCTGCTGCCGTTACCGAGATATCCCTCTTCAAAGTCAGAACGTATATATACAGTGAGCGGTCGGTAAGTGGTTAAGGACTCAGGTGTGTGATTAACCTTATATACCCTTCAGGTAGGATTTCCTGGGAATCACCCCAGGAGTAAAGGTGATGGACTGGCCAAGCATGTCTCCTGACCTAAATCCTACTGAGCATCTGTGGGGCATCCTCAAACGGAAGGTGGAGGAGCGCAAGGTCTCTAACATCCACCATCTCAGTGATGTCATCATGGAGGAGTGGAAGAGGAGTCCAGTGGCAACCTGTGAAGCTCTGGTGAACTCCATGCCCAAGAAGGTTAAGGCAGCGCTGGAAAATAATGGCCACACAAAATATTGACACTTTGGGCCCAATTTGGACATTTTCACTTAGGGGTGCACTCACTTTTGCTGCCAGCGGTTTAGACATTAATGGCTGTGTGATGAGTTATTTTGAGGGGACAGCAAATTTACACTGTTATACAAGCTGTACACTCACTACTTTACATTGAAGTCAAGTGTAATTTCTTCAGTGTTGTCACATGAAAAGATAGAATAAAATGTGAGGGGGTGTACTCACTTTTGTGAAATACCGTGTATGTAAAATTTATATATATATATATATATATATATATATATATATATATATATACACATATACACACACACACACACACACACACACACACACACACACACACACACACACACACACACACACACACACACACACAAAATGTAAGATATGCAACCAGTGAAAAAAAAGTCCAACAAAAAGGATGATGTAAGTACCGAGGAAAAGGTGAAGTGAATGTCCTTGTTCAGATAAACGTGCTAATATATCCCACAGTGAAAAGAAACAGCAAAGGTTGGTACTCCTAGCCGATTCATAAACAGATGGAATTCCTACTCACCAAATGGAATTGACCCTCATTATCTTACAGCAAGAGAGGTCAAATGCACTTTGTGGTCCGAAAGACCCGTGGAAACAGGAACCGGCTCCCGATGGTAACTGATGATCCCAAGGAACAGCCCAGAGACCCCCTACACTCTGCGAGCTCCAACCAACAGAACTCAGCGATCACAGGCTCCATTCACGGACTCCAGCCGATAACTCCCTTCCACTATCCGTGCTCCCGATGGACAAATGCCATTTAAAAAATCAAAGAAAAATTGTGCTCCACATAGCGTAAACCAGCATGGTTTATTGAAAAACTTTAAAAATGTTTAAAAACAGTTCTCAGCAAAGATGATAGTGACAACAGCTTGCTATAATCCCTGATGGGGCATTTGAAGTCCTCACAGATTCTCCAAACAGCGACATGCTTACTGTGTAACATCCAATACTTGCTGTGAAGCTTGTTCCAACAAGCCGTGTGTCCTCGCTCGTCCTTGCTCGACTAGCTTTCCCATAGTAGATTACATCTGTAGAAGTTAACCACTTCCATACCAGCCTCGTTTTGGATTTTAGGTGTTTACAACAGTTTTTTTTGCTAGAAAATGACTTAGAACCCCCAAACATTATATATTGTTTTTTTTTTCTAACACCCTAGAGAATAAAATGGCGGTCATTGCAATACTTTTTTTCACACCGTATTTGCGCAGCGGTCTTACAAGCGCACTTTTTTTGGAAAAAAGTCACTTTTTTGAATAAAAAAAATAAGACAACAGTAAAATTAGCCCAATTTTTTTTTGTATTGTGAAAGATAATGTTATGCCGAGTAAATTGATACCCAACATGTCCTGCTTCAAAATTGCGGCCGCTCGTAAAAATTTTACCCTCAAAAATCTCCATAAGCGACATTTAAAAAATTCTACAGGTTGCATTTTTTGAGTTACAGAGGAGGTCTATGGCTAGAATTATTGCTCTCACGCTTCCGATCGCGGCGATACATCACATGTGTGGTTTGACTACCGTTTTCATATGCGGCGCTACTCGCTTCTGCGCGCGAGCTCGTCGGGACTAGGTGTTTTAAAAAAAAAAATTTTTTGTTTTTTTCTTATTTATTTTACTTGAATTTATTATTTTTTACACTGTTTTAAAAAAATGGATCACTTTTATTCCTATTACAAGGAATGTAAACATCCCTTGTAATAGAAAAAAGCATGACAGGTCCTCTTAAATAAGAGATCTGGGTTCAAAAAGTCCTCAGATCTCATATTTGGACTTAAATGCAAAAAAAAAAAAAAAAAATGTCATTAAAGCGGAAGTAAACCCTCCTATCATTTTCAGCCAAGGAAGCTGCCATCTTGGTCTCTGTCTGTCTCTGTCTCTAATCTTCAACTGCCATGATGCTGCACATGGGATCAGTTATGACTCCAGCCATTGGATGGTTCGACGGATTGGTTGAGAGCACAACCAATGTGACAGCTAGCATTCTACGGCATGCCGGGAATGTAACTTTTTTTTGAAGCCGTTAAATCGATGGGTTTACTTCCGCTTTAAAAAAATGACATTTGGAAATTGTGCCTTTAAAGCCTCATACACACGATCGGACCTTGGACCAACTTTCCCGTGGATTTTTGTCCAAAGGGCGTTGGCCCCAAGTTGGTATTGCATACACACGATCAGACTTTTTAGGCAACAAACATGAACGTAGTGACGTGTCAACGTACTGACGACACTTCAAAAGAGGACGTTCGAATACTCCTGTGCCACCTTTGGTCAACTTCTGTATTGTTGTCTGATCTTTTGCATTGGTTCTGAGCATGCGGGTTTGTACTTTGTACAAAAGTCCGATGGTTTTGTGTACACACGGTCGGACTTTGGTCCATCGGACTTTTGTTGGCAGAAAGTTGGTCCGTTCGCACAGTCAACAAAAGTCTGATGAAACCTGGAAAAAGTTGGTCCGATGGAGCGTACACACGGTCGGATGTTGGTCCAAAACAGCTAATTTGCATGTTGGTTGTCAAGAAGTCCGATCGTGTGTACGGGCCTTAATACCTATGGTATAGAGACGGGTGGCGGCCATCTTAGCCTCACTCGTCTATATACCCAGGCACTGAAGGGACCCGATCGCCCAACCTCCCGCCACTCTCCCGCGCCTTCCGCCGCTTACCGGAGCCGTCGGCAGAGGGGGGGGGGCACCTCTCCCGCCGCCGATAACGGTGATCTCGCGGCGAACCCGCCGCAGAGACCACCATTATCGGAAACCGAACCACTCACTGTAAAGAGGGATACCTCGGTTGTGGCAGCAGCTGCTGCCGTTACCGAGATATCCCTCTTCAAAGTCAGAACGTATATATATACAGTGAGCGGTCGGTAAGTGGTTAAAGCGGTGTTCCGGCCGAAATTATACTTTTTAAATAAAAATACCCCTATAATACACAAGCTTAATGTATTCTAGTAAAGTTAGTCTGTAAACTAAGGTCTGTTTTGTTAGTTTTTAGCAGTAGTTTGTTATTTTATAAACTTGCAGCAGGCCGTGGCCATCTTAAGTGTGGTCATCTGAAGCCAGACTGTATTTCTTCCTGGATCTCATCCTTGCAGATCTCGTACATGCTCAGTGCAGCATAAGCAGTGTAATAGGTTTCAGGTCAGGTTTCCATAGCAACGGCAGTTTGAGAGGAAGTTGCTGCCCCTTCCCAGGAGGCATTGCAAACAGGAAATGATGCGATGGGCCGCGGCCAGGGAGGAGGAAGTGAAAAATGAATACAGCAGATATACAGTCTGTGCTGAAAAAAAAATAAAAAAAATATCCAATTTGTTTACAGTGCACAGTTTAGTGAGGGATGCTGAAGAGTTGTAAAAGTGGGTGGAACTCCACTTTAAGGACTCAGGTGTGTGATTAACCTTATATACCCTTCAGGTAGGATTTCCTGGGAATCACCCAAAAGTGAATTCTTTTGTAGGTACACATAAACTCCACTACTATGCTTTGGGAGCTGCTGGGTGTGCTAACATACCTTTGTTCTTCCACCCCTGTATGAATCACATCAGAAACAGTCAGTAAGGTTAAACAGATAACTTTATTGTCTTGCTTGCAGTCACTTACACTTGTATTAAAAGGAATATGAGGTGCCTCCTCCTTCTGGTTCCTTCGAGTAGTTAAGTCCCTTTTACTTAGTCAACTAACCGATGCCCCTCTGAAAAGCACCTTGGTATATGGATGCTGGAAGTCCCAGGCCTCACCTGACTATCTTGCCAGTTCAGGAAAGTCCTGATGACATCCTGGTCTACTCCACGCTCTTTGCAGCTACTTCCCGCTTCTTGTAGATAGAAGCAGCCGGGATGCCTGGTTCACTTCTTCCAGGGTTTCTTTAGATGAAATGGTTGTAGTTGAACCATCCAGGACTGAGGTCTGTGAACCCTCAGGCCTTCAGGTTTTGGTTCCTGCTCTCCAGTGCTGGGGTCTCTGAACTCCCAGGCCTTCAAGCCTGCTCCTTAGAGTCGCATTTTGGCTGCTTCTCTCCACTCAGTTTCTTCCCATCCTCCCCAGGAAGCATGTGACCTCAGTTTATATATCAGTCCCGCCCCTGCCAAACAAATTAATGATTGGACCAGGGCTATATACACAAACTGCCCGCACTCCAGTCCCCAGCCCGCCTTCCTTCCAGAACATTTCTTAGATGGCTTTCACACCAAGCCGCGGGCGGCGTCGGCGGTAAAGCGTCGCTATTTTAGCGTCGCTTTACCGTCGTTTTAGCGGTGTTATTCGGCCACTAGCAGGGCAGTTTTAACCCCCCGCTAGTGCCCGAAAAGGGGTTAAAGCCGTCCGCAAAATGCAGCTGGAGCGGCGCTTTGCCGGCGGTATCGCAGCGCTGCCCCATTGATTTCAATGGGGAGCAGCGGTGGAGGAGCGGTGGAGGAGTGGTGGAGGAGTGGTGAGTTCACCGCTCCTTCACCGCTCCAGAGAAGCTGCTGGCAGGACTTTTTGTGACGCCCTGCCAGCGCACCGCTGCAGTGTGAAAGCCCTCGGGCTTTCACACTGGGGTGCATGGAGCAGCTTTTTTTCAGGCGCTATACAGGCGCTATTTTTAGCGCTGTGGCGCCTGAAAAACGCTGGTAGTGTGAAAAGGGTCTTAGAGAAGCAAGGGAGGTCTTTCAGGGCAGAGTACAGGTGGTCACAGGTGGGGTAAGGCACTGGCAATTTACTTAACACTTACCTACTAGCACCCACCTAAAGGTGGTGGGCGCTACATAACCTAGTGGCTACCTACCAGATAATTCATAGATTACACTTCCAATCGTAATATTTATTTAAAATTAGAAGTGAGATAAGACATGTAAATCAATATACCCAAATTGAAAAAGGCATTGAAATAATTGCCATGCCTACACGGATCCATACATACCACCGCCATTTAGTGGAGCTAATATATATGACACCCCAAAAAATGACTAAAACCTCCATAGAAATCCTCCCTATATTAAATTAATAACAAGCTCACACAAGGTTTAATTAGTTGGTTTAATTAGTTGATTAATACATACAGAGATTGACTAGAGCCAACACATCCCAACTATCCTTATAAGGACTAGACATTTAAATTAGTAATTGGTCAGAAAACATTTTAAATCTATATTTAAATTCATTCCCTGTGAATGCAAAGTACAAAGTAATTTTTGGGGGATCTGAGGACTTCAAATGCCCCATCAGGGATTATAGCAAGCTGTTGTCACTATCATCTTTGCTGAGAACTGTTTTTAAACATTTTTAACTAACCACTTAAAGTGGTGTTGCCACCAAAAAAAAAAAAATTGGCTTAAAAATCCTAAAAAAAAAAAAATTGGAAAAAAAAAATGTTTTTACTCACCTCTAAATGCCTGTTGCTAGGGGGTCCCTCGTAGTCTGCCACCTTCAGTGCCCAGCAACTGACGTCACTTCCCCTAGGCGCGCACAGTCACCTGGGACCTGTCACGTGTCCCAGATGAGTGAGCGTCGAATCACGGCGCACGGCGCCGCTCGCGCATGCGCAGTGGGTGCCCGGCTGTGAAGCCACAGCCGGGTGCCCACATTAAGAATGCCGGCGCCGCGAGCGGAGAACGAGGTGGGGTCTCGTTCCCACGCATCGCTGGACCCTGGGACAGGTAAGAGTCCGATTATTAAAAGGCAGCAGCTGCAGTATTTGTAGCTGCTGACTTTTATTTTTATTTTTTTGTGGGCCCTCCTCTTTAAGGACCGAGCCTCTTTTTGAGATGTGTTGTTTACAAGTTTTTTTTGCTAAAAAATTACTTAGAACCCCCAAACATTATACATTTTTTTCTAACACCCTAGAGAATAAAATGGCAGTCGTTGCAATACTTTCTGTCACACCGTATTTGCGCAGCGGTCTTAAAAGCGCACTTTTTTTGGGAAAAAATACACTTTATAGAATTAAAAAATAAGACAACAGTAAAGTTAGCCCAATTTTTCTTTTATATTGTGAAAGATAATATTACGCTGAGTAAATTGATACCCAACATATCACGCTTCAAAATTGCGCCTGCTTGTGGAATGGTGACAAACCTTTACCCTCAAAAATCTCCATAGGCGCATTTAAAAAAATTCTACAGGTTGCATGTTTTAAGTTATAGAGGAGGTCTAAGGCTATAATTATTGCTCTCTACCAATCGCGACGATACCTCACATGTGTGGTTTGAACACTGTTTTCATATGCGGGCGCTACTCACGTATGCGTTCGCTTCTGCACGTGAGCTCGGCAGGATGGGGTGCATTTTACATTTATTTTATCTTTTATTTTTATTTTTATTTTTTACACAGTTTTAAAAAAAAATAAAAAAATTGTGTCACTTTTATTCCCATTACAAGGAATAATCCCTTGTAATAGAAAAAAAGCATGACAAGACCTCTTAAATATGAGATCTGGGGTCAAAAACACCTCAGATCTCATATTTACCCTTAAATGTAATAAAAAAAAAACAAAAATTGTCATTTAAAAAAATAATCTAAAAAAAATGGCCCTTTAAGAGCTGTGGGCGGAAGCGACGTTTTGACGTCGCTTCCACCCTGCATTGTTAGACCCCTTTCACACTGGAGGCGTTTTTCAGGCACTACAGTGCTAAAAATAGTGCCTGCATGGCACCTGAAAAAAGCCTTTGCTGAATTACTGCCGGCTGATCCTCTTTGGTTACAATCAGCCAATAACATTCATCATCATCATCATTATTTTTATTTTACTTCCCCCACCCAATTCCAGCAGTGATCTTTTCTCTCTGTCGAATCTTTTCTCTGTCGAATCTTTTCTCTGTCGAATCTTTTCTCTCTGTCGAATCTTTTCTCTGTCGAATCTTTTCTCTGTCGAATCTTTTCTCTGTCTAATCTTTTCTCTGTCTAATCTTTTCTCTCTATGTAGAATAATCTTGGACTAATAGAGCTAAGGTTAGGCACATTCGACCAGACACAGATTGTTATTGTCAGTGTCATGTCGAATCTCCTATCTATATCGAACTGTTATCACAACGAAAACGAAAATAAAGCATTTGTCTATGTCGGATCTTTCGTTTTTCAGATTCTGCGCTTTCGTTATTGTTTGTTAAAACGATAACGAAAATACCTGAAATTCGGACGAAAATGCATTTGGACGAAAACAAATGCACATGTCTAGTTATGGCAGCTAGCTGCTGCCATAACAACGATCTCCCCCGTCAAAGTAAGGATGTATATCGGCGTGCGGCGCTCCGGAAGTGGTAATGTTTTTCAATAAACCATGCTGGTTTACGCTATGTGGAGCCCATTTTTCTTTTCTTTTTTAAATGCCATTTGTCCATCTGGAGCACGGATAGTGGAAGGAAGTTATCGGCTGGAGTCCGTGATCGCTGAGTTCTGATCGTTGGTTGGAGCTCACAGCGTGTAGGGGAATGGAGGTTTCCTCTCTGGGCTGTTCCTTGGGATCACAGATCATAAGTTACCATCGGGAGCCAGTTCCTGTTTCCACGAGTTTTTCAGTTTTTTCAAGTTTTTTCGAGTTTTTGAATTTGACCTCTCTTGCTGTAAGGTAATGAGGGTCAACTCCATTTGGTGAGTAGGAATTCCCTCTGTTTATGAATCGGTTATTTATGTCTTTATGCATTATTAGGCACTTTGCTAGCGCTGTTTGTTTGAACAACAAGGAGGACTGGAGAGGTGGCCGTATCCATTTTAAAGAGTTACCAGGACCGTGGATCGAAGATCTCATGGTCACTGAGGCATTAGACCCAAGTTATGCTGTAACCTTACAACAGTAAGGTGAGGGGTTAGTACAAACTTAGGTGTCAGCTTAGTTTGGATTGGCCAGGCATCGGCCCTTTATCTTACTGTTCACGGTGAAGGGAATCATCACCAATTTTCAATCTTGGACGTTTGTTATTCATTCTTTTGTGTTGATGTATCAGCCTCTCCTAGGACTGTGATATACAATTAGTTTGTTGGCCACCTAAGGACTTTGATTTGCTACATCTATTATACCACTATTGTCATGCATCTATTTTAGGATTTCACTGGCACCGTTTTGCACCTTGCACTTTATTACGTGTCACAGTTTTTTATGATATTTTTATATGCACTTTATCACAGAGTTTTGTTTACTTTTGTTTTTTCAACACTCTATTACAAAATTTTTTCCTTACATAATAATTTACATGATTACATTTTATATCCTTATACAATTCTTAATATGATTCCAATTACATTTCCATTTTCTCCTCTCAATCATTCCATTCTCTCTCATCCACCTATAGTCACTTTATACTACATTTTCAGGTATTCCTGTATCCATTGTTAAACATGATCTATTCCACTTTGCCCATATGTTCTCGTATCTCTGGAAATTTCTCCTTTGTTCATACATTATTCTTTTATAATGGTAAAACCTGATTTACTGCTCTCCCCCATTGAGTTAGAGTCGGTGGGTGTGGCTGAATCCATTTCTCTACTATTTGTTTTCTTGCCAGGAATAATACTTCCTGCAAGAATATCCTGTTATATCTGCTACCTCTCTCTTCCCTTAATACCCCCAGCAAACAGAGTTCAATCATGGCCAAAAAAGATTTTTATTAAACTTTTTCTATTTTTCTGACCACCTGTTGCCAATATCTCCCTATTTTACCACAATACCACATTACATGAAGGAAGTCTGCCCCCCCCCCCCCCCCCCCCCCCCCCCCCCCCGCCCACATCTAGTGCATTTTGGTTCAGGCATCCTCCCCATTTTATACAGTCTATTTGGAGCCAAATATGTCTGATGTATTATGTTTAGCTGAATTATCCTATTATTCATTGCCAGGCATACTTTCAAGTGAGAGGAGCAGACTTCGTCCCATTCCTGATCGCTCATGTCTGGGATAGCTGCCTGCCATGTATCCCTTATTCTCAGTGGTTCACCTCCTATTTTTCTCTATAGTAAATGTGAGTAGAGCTTAGATATTAATCCCTTTGGTCCCTGTAATCTTAAAATACCTATAAGGGGATATTTCGATATTTTTTGACCGGACCATTTTGCTGGCTTAAGACCAGACCACTTTTTGCGATTCGGCACTGCGTCGCTTTAACTGACAATTGCGCGGTCGTGCAACGTGGCTCCCAAGCAAAATTGACGTCCTTTTTTCCCCACAAGTAGAGCTTTCTTTTGGTGGTATTTTATCGCCCCTGTGGCTTTTATTTTTTGCGCTATAAACAAAAAAATAGCGAAAATTTTGAAAAAAACACATTATTTTTTACCTTTTGCTATAATAAATATCCCCCAAAAATAAAAATAAAAATAAAAACATTTTCCTCAGTTTAGGCCAATCCGTATTCTTCTGCATTTTTTTGCTAAAAAAAATTGCAATAAGCGATTATTGATTGGTTTGCGCAGAAGTTATAGCGTTTACAAAATAGGGGATAGTTTTATAGCATTTTTATTAATAATTTTTTTTTTTTACTAGTAATGGCGGCGATCATCGATTTTTATTGTGACTGCGACATTATGGGGGACACATCGGACATTTTTGACACATTTTTGGGACCATTGTCATTTATACAGCAATCGGTGCTATTTAAAATGCACAGATTCCTGTGTAAATGACACTGGCAGTGAAGGGGTTAACCACTAGGTGGCAGTGTAGGGGTTAAGTGTTCCTAGAGGCGTGTTACTAACTGTAGGGGGGCGTGGCTGTGAGCTAGTGAACACTGATCTCTGCTACAATCACAGGGAGCAGAGATCGGTGTCACTAGTTGCCAGGCAGAATGGGGAGATGCGGTTTATTTCCACATCTCCCCGTTCAGCCATCCCGTGAGACGATCGCGGCGGCACGGCGGCATCTTAAAGGGGACGTACCTGTATGCCCTTACGCCCTTATGCCTGTCCGTGCCCTTCTGTCGACGTACATCGTCGTGCGCCGGTCGGGAAGCAGTTAAGCTGAAGATATCTATTAAACTGTTTACTCTGTAAGTTATATTGTTTACACAAGTTTTCATAAGCGAATATTGTATTTTTATCATACAGCTGACCTATAGGTTGTTATCTTATTCTGTTTCCAGAATTTACTATCCTCAAATGTTTCCAGATGCTCAAATATTGGGTTATTCCACAAGGCGGTTTCTATTGGGATATCAGTATGCTTCCTTCCAAACTGCCCTAGCCACCTTTAGAAGAGGAATCTTTGCTCCCACCCTCCTCAAATCCTTTATTTCTAATCCAAGAGGTCATCTACTTGCATCTTAATATTCCTCTATTCTTGTTTTTTTTCCTGTCCTACCCAGGACCTTAAATGCTTCAGTTGCCCTGCCAGATAATATAAATATAAATCCGGCAGAGCCAACTCGGCCTCTATTTTTGGTCTTTGTAGCTTACTAAGTTTTAATTTGCATCTACCATATGCCCAGATAAACCTAGTCATCTGTGAATTAAATTTTTTGAATATCTGTTTAGGTGTGCAAACACATATAGACACTTGGGCAGTACAATAGACTTGATCAGCTGAATTCTTCCTGCCATTGATATTGGTAATTTTATCCATATTCCCAATTTTCTCTTAAAGCGGTTCTGCACTCTGCACACTTTTTTTTTTTTTTGGGCTATATGCCTAGGGCATATAGCTCAATTGGGGGACTTACCTGTTCCATGTTCCATCTCGATCGCCGCCGGTTTTCGTCTTCATCTTCTTCTTGTCTTCTTCTTGTCTGCTGGGGTCCATCTTGCCTGTGGGCATGTGAAACCCCACAGGCACTGTTGATGGCCCAGCATGCACCGCCGTTACTCGCGCGTGCGCAGTAACGGCACATCTGCCGACATCTCACGAGATTTCGGCAGATGTGGCCGAAATCTCGGGAGATTTCGGAAGATGTGGCCGAAATCTCGCGAGATTTCGGAAGATGCCCGCACTGACTCCTGGGATCAATGACACCAGATCCCAGGAGACAGTGCGGCGTGACGACGATCGACGCAGAGACCCCGCCCGCCGCCGCAGAGAGAGAAGACCGGAAGTCTTCAATTACAAGGTAAGTAAAAAAAAAAAAAAAAAAAAAACATTTCATTTAGTACTCTTTGCCTGATTTGGAAGGCAAAGAGATTTACTAAATGAAATGGGTGCCGAACCGCTTTAACGTATTCTACCAAGGGGAGTATATTAGCTTTCATGTCTTCCTCAGGTTTCAAAGTGATATTTATTCCTAAGTATTTAAACACTTCAACTATTTTTAATGGGGTCTGGGCTCTCCTTTCATTACCTGTACCTAGCAACATCAGTGCCGATTTCTGCCAGTTTATTTTAACCACTTCCGCACCGGGCGATTTTACCCCCTTCCTTACCAGAGCACTTTTTGAGATTCGGCACTGCGTCGCTTTAATTGACAATTGTGACGTTGCACCCAAACAAAAATTGACGTCCTTTTTTTCCCACAAATAGAGCTTTCTTTTGGTGGTATTTGATCACCTCTGCGGTTTTTATTTTTTGCGCTATAAACAAAAGAAGAGCGACAATTTTGAAAAAAAACACAATATTTTTTACTTTTTTGTTATAATAAATATACCATTTTTTTAAAAAAAAAAAAACGATTTTTTTACTCAGTTTAGGCCGATACGTATTCTTCTACATATTGTTGGTAAAAAAAAAAATCGCAATAAGCGCATATAGATCGGTTTGCGCAAATGTTATAGGGGGTAGATTTATTGCACTTTTTTTTTTTTTTACTAGCAATGACGGTGATCTGTGATTTTTTTTTTTTGTGACTGCGACATTGCGGCGAACACTTCGGACACTTTTGACACATTTTTGGGACCATTCACATTTACACAACGATCGTTGCTATAAAATTGCAGTGATTACTGTGTAAATGTGAATGGCGGGGAAGGGGTTAACACTAGGGGGCGCTGCAGGGGTTAATATGTTCCCTATGGTAGTGATTCTAACTGTGGGGGGAGGGGACTCACAAGGGGAGGAGACCGATCGGTGTTCCTCCGTACTGGGAACACATGATCGTCTCCTCTCCACTGACAGGACGTGGAGCTGTGTGTTTACACACACAGCTCCACGGTCCTGCTGTTTTCCTGGGCAATCGCGGGTGCCTAGGCGGCCGGGAATGGTAATACGTCATATGACACCCACCCAGGATGGGAGATCCACCTTGTGGGCGTCATATGTCTATGGGCGGTATTGAAGTGGTTAAGTCCTGAAAATAATACATATATATTTCTATTATTTTCATTGCTTCCATCAGGGATGCTTGCGCATCTCCCATATATAATATAATGTCATCCGCATATAATCCTATATGTTCAGTTTTTTCCCCCCACTTTAATCCCTTTGTACTTTTTTGATTGCCTAAATCTATTTGCCAATGCTTCAATTGCCAAGGCAACTAGTTGAGGTGACATTGGGCAGCCCTGTCTTGTTCCCCTGTGTAGTTTTATTGTGGGAGATAGTATTCCATTTATTAACAGATTAGAACATGGTTGTTTATAAATTATTCTTACCCATTTTCTAAATTTTTCCCCAAATCCATTTTTTTTCAACACTGTCTGTAAGAACTCCCATTCTATAGAATCAAATGCCTTGGCCGTATCCAGCGATGCCAAGGCACTTGTTTCTGGAATAAACTCTCTCATCTGTATCATAAACTGCATTCTTCTAATATTAATTGAGGTGGATTTCCCTGGCATGAATCCAGTTTGATCATCCGCTACAATGGATAAGATTACTTCATTAAGCCTTTTGGCAAGTATTTTTGCCAGTACTTTGTAATCTATATTTAGTAATGAAATTGGTCTATATGACGCAGTCAGTTCTATCTTTATCTAGTTTTGGTATCAATATAACTGTTGCCTCATACATGGAGGGGGGCATTTCCCCCTGTAGAAATGTCTCTCTGTACATTTTGGTCATAGCTGGTGCCATAATCTCCAACGGTATACCGTCCGGTCCTGGAGATTTACCCTTTCCCATAGAGAAGATAGCCTCTCGTACTTCATCTTCCTCTATATCGCTCTCCATCCCCTCTTTTTGTTCCTCTGTTAGTTTAAGAAAATCAAAATCCTTGATAGATGTTCCTCTATCTCTTCTCTTGTGCAGGTCAATGTTGATGTATACATATTGATGTAGAATTTTTCAAAACTCACAAGTATCTTCTCTAATGTGTTTACAATCTCCCCTTTCTCATTTCTCACTTCTGAAATTTCCAATGATGGGGTCTGTTGTCTTATCAAAAAGTTCAGTATCTTATTAGGTTGATGTCCTTGCTCAAAAGTTTTTTGGGTTTGCTGGAATTTCTTACGTTTAGCATTAACTATTAATTGATTCTTGTATTGGCATGCTAAAGCTGCCCATCTTATCTGATTTATATTTGACGGATCAGTTATGAACCCAGTCTCTGCCTGTGCACACAATTGTTCCAGTTCCTCTTCTTCCTGTCTATTGGTACGTTTTATATATAATATTGTCGATCTTGTTACCCCTCTCAAGTACGCCTTAAATGTGTCCCATAGCACTCCATCCATTTTCCTATCTCCGTGTGCTTTCAGGAACATTCCCAATTGCTCTGGTATTCTATTGTTTGATCCAATCTGGGTTAACCACTGAGCTTGAATCCTATAGCCCGGCCGTCTTCCTTTAGGGCCTATTTTTAGATCAAAGGTCAATCCAGAGTGATCAGACACTCCTCTCGGCATATAAGCAACAGATTGCACCATTGGTAGACTCTTTTCATTCCCCATTGCCATATCTATTCTAGACATGCACCCTCTCCCTGGTGCATGCCATGAATAGGACCGAGTCTCTGGGTTTCTAATTCTCCATAGGTCAGCCCACCCAGCTTCATTTATACATTTTTTCAGCACCTTCGATCCTACTATTCCTTTTTGAATATTTCTCCCAAACCTATCCATATTTGGATTTAAACACATATTAAAATCTCCCATACATACAACATGTGCCTCTGGATATTCTGACAAAAATAACATTGCTTCCTTCAGTACTCCCATTTTAGCAGGTGGAGGGTTATATATCCCCATAATTACAAATGGCAGAGAATGCATCAAGGCAAAGACAAAAACATATCTCCCATCCGGGTCCCTTTTTACTCTAATGCATTCCCACGTCACCGCCCGGTGCACCATAAGGGAGACCCCTCTTGAATATGTTGTGTGGCATGAGTGACTCCACCATTGTATCCAAGGTTTTTTTTAAACGCTTCCCGACCGCCTCATGTAGATATACATGTAGGTCTACAGAATGGCACGGGCAGGCAAAAGCACGTACGGGTACGTCCCCTTTAATTTGCCTGCCCGGGGGGCGCATCCCGGTCCGCGACCCGGTCGGGAGCTCCGTGACCCCGGCCGCGGGACCAGCGGTCCCGATCGCCGCTGGTATCCCGCGATCAGGTTACGGAGCTGAAGAACGGGGAGGGGTTTGTGTAAACAAACCTCTCCCCGCGCTTCCTGCACTGCCTGTCATTGATCGGCTGTTCCCTGTCATCGGGAAAGCCGATCAATGACGTCAGACGTACAGCCACGCCCCCCTACTGTAAAAAAACACACAACACGTCACACTGACTCCTCCCCGCCCCCTAGTGGTTAACCCCTTCACTACAACTGTCATTTACATAGGAATCAGTGCTATTTAAATAGCACTGATTTCTGTATAAATGACAAATGTCCCAAAAATGTGTCAAAAATGTCCGATGTGTCCGCCATAATGTCGCAGTTACAATAAAAATCGCTGATCGCCGCCATTACTAGTAAAAAAAAAATAATAATAAAAATGCTATAAAACTATCCCCTATTTTGTAAACGCTATAACTTTTGCGCAAACTAATCAATAATCGCTAATTGCGATTTTTTTTACCAAAAATATGTAGAATACGTATCGGCCTAAACTGAGGAAAAAACGGAAAATTTATATCAAATACTTACCGTAATTTTCCTTTCCTGATAGGCTCCATGGCAGCATACGTGTGGGTTGGCCCCGCCTCCATAACTACCCAATAGGACCCCTCTCCCATAAATCTTTGCTCCTGGCTGCTATCCGTGTTCCGTAACTAGCCTACTCCAGACATTTGGGAGGGAACTCCTGCTGCCATGGAGCCTATCAGGAAAGGAAAATTACGGTAAGTATTTGATATAAATTTTCCGTTTTCCTGACAGGCTCCATGGCAGCATACGTGTGGGAAATAACTCGCCAAACACACCCGGGTGGGCAAAATGTTGAGCAAAGAAACCAAAATTTATTTAACATTGTCCAACGACAATACTTGTAAACCAAAATTAATAGAAGACAGCGCAGCTGGTTCAACGCAATAGTGAGAAAGAAAAGTATTAATTGTGGACCAAGAGGCCGCTCTACAAATAACATCAGGCGCCACATGCCGAGAAGCCGCCCATGAAGTCGAGATGCTCCGTGTTGAATGAGCCGTCACTGCCTCAGGAGGAGCCAAGCCCTTAGCTCTGTATGCCCTTTGAATCGTCTGCCCAATCCACGCGGAAATTGACCTAATTGACGCACGCATCCCTTTATTCTTGCCATGAAGAAGGACAAAGAGGAATTCCGTTTGCCTGAATGGAGCTGTTGCCTCCAGATATTGTTTTAAGGTGTGGCCTACATCAAGAGGATGGATCTCTTGGTCATCTGATGTTTTGAAGGTAGGGAGTACAATCTCCTGATTCTCATGGAAGACTGTGGTCACTTTAGGGTTTGACCCTAACATTGAAATCAGCACTACTCTGTCTTCAAAAAAGGTCAGAAAAGGTTCCTCTGAACCCAGATTCCTGATCTCTGATACCCTTTTCGCTGACGTTATCGCCACTAGGAAGATAGTCTTCAGAGTAAGATCCTTAACAGACAAAGGTTGAGATGAATCTTTCCCAAGATTTGACAGAAAATCCAGAACTAATGGAAGGTCCCATTTGGGAAACCTGGGTCTTCTTTGTGGTCTGAGCCTGATGGCACCCTTAACGAATTGACGAACTAAGGCGTGATTCGCCCATGAGACTCCCGTGAAGGCTGAGATGGCCGACACTTGCACCCTTAACGAGCCGACCGCCAGGGATAAATCCAGTCCGGACTGAAGAAAGCTCAGGATATCATGAACCTCTGGAGAGTTACACGAGTTTTCTCTTGATGACATGTGTATAACAAACCTGGACCAAATGCGCTCATACACCCTATTAGTGCTTCTTCGTCTGGCATTAAGAAGAGTTGGAATCGCTTCTTTCGGTGAACCAAGCGCCTCTAGCCTTCCCCTCTCAAGAACCACACCTTGAGGTGCAGACAAGATGGAAACGGGTGTAACGTCTTGCCTTGAGACAATAGATCCGGCCTGAGAGGTAGGGGAATTGGGTCTTGATAGCTGAGGAGCAGCAGCAGAGGAAACCACGGCCTGTTGGGCCAGAATGGAATGACAGCAATAATCTCCACTTTTTCTGTTCTGAGCCTCCGCAGAAACTGAAGAATTACCGGGACTGGAGGGAAGGCATAGGCCCTCTGGAAATCCCAACTGGTCGTGAGAGCATCTATCCCGAACGCCTGAGGGTCCCTGAACCTCGCAAAGTACTTCGGTATCTTGAAATTGCACGGGGAAGCGAACATGTCGACTTCCGGAGATACACCCAGTGTTAGGAGCCACTCGAAAACTTCTCTGTGGAGGGACCACTCGTTGTTGTCCAACTCGACCCGGGACAAGAAGTCTGCTTGCACATTCTGGACCCCCGGAATGTATACTGCCGAGATGTTGGCTAAGTTCTTTTGCGCCCAACTCATTAAAGGCTCCACTTCTTGTAACAGAGACCAGCTGTGAGTCCCGCCTTGTTTCCTTATGTATGCCACTGCTGTTGTGTTGTCCAACCTTAGCATGACGGAAGAGTTCAACACTAGATGGCGAAAGGATAGGAGTGCCTGAAAGGCTGCCCTCAGTTCCAGAATGTTGGAAACGACTCCTTGAGACTGGCATGTCCACCTGCCCTGAGCCACCTCCGAAAGGCAATGAGCGCCCCAACCCTGGTTGCTGGCATCTGAGGTCACCGTGATCCATGAGATGGGGACAATCGAATGATGGTTGCGCAGATTCTTCCCCTGAAGCCACCAGAGGAGAGATGTCCTCATAGATGGGGTAAGAAAGATGCGCTGATTCTGGTCGACAGAGTTCCACTGATGCAGAAATCCCTTCTGAAAGGGACAGGTATGCCACTGGGCCCACTTCACCATGGGGATGGTTGCTGTCATCGTGCCAATTATTTTCAGGCACTGGAGAGCAGAAAGGTGAGTTGATCCACGGGCTGCCTGAATCCTGTCTCGGATTACCATGATTTTCTCCTCTGGGAGGGAGATGGTACCCTCCACGGTGTTGAATAGAGCGCCCAGAAACACGAGGGACTGAGACGGCTCTAGCTGACTCTTTTCTAAATTCAGGAGCCACCCGAACTCTTGCAGGGTAGAGATGACAACCTCTTTGTGATCTAATATCTGATCCTTGCTCTGAGATAGTAAAAGCAAGTCGTCCAGGTAATGGTGGAGACGTACACCCTTGATCCTGAGAAGAGCCACTACCGCCAATAGTACCTTGGAAAAAACCCGGGGTGACGTGGTTAACCCGAAGGGTAGACAAGTGAACTGAAGGTGTTGGTTGCCTACCGCGAAGCGGAGGAATTTGTGGAAGTCCTTTGTCACAGGCACGTGAAAATATGCGTCTTTCAGGTCGATTGATATTAACCAGTCTCCCAAGTGTACCGACTGTTGTATGGTAAGCAGGGACTCCATCTTGAATTTCTCCTTGCGGATGAATGAGTTGAGATGGGTCAGGTCTATTACTGGCCTCCATGTGCCGTTCTTCTTCTGCACCAAAAACAGGGGTGAATACATGCCTTCGCCCCTCTCTTCCTCTGGGACGGGTACGACTGCGCCTTGTTCCAATAAACAGCTTACGTAGGTCAATAGGACCTGTCTTTTCTCTTCTGAGCTTGGAAGAGTAGTAGGGATAAATCTGAGTTTTGGAGTGTTGCAGAAGACCCACTTGTGACCGGACGACACTGTCTTTACGGTCCAATAGTCCCGAATTGAGGCCGCCCAAACATGTTTGAAGTGGAGAAGACGGGCCCCCACCCGACATGTTTGAGCGGGCCCAATTTCAAAAGGACTTCCCAGAATCCTGGTTCCCAGAGGAACCACCTTTAGAGGCCTTCTTAAAAGAAGACTGCCTGGACCTCCATGTCCTGGAGAATTCTCGGCCGGGTTTGTAGCTGCGTGCATCCCTGGCACGATCCGCATTCTGTCTTCTTGGAAAAGAGCGTCTTTGATTTTGAGGACGCCTATCCTGAGGGAGAAACCCAGATTTCCCACCTGTGGCCCGGGATATGGCAGAATCAAGCTTATTGCCGAATAATGAGGACCCTTCAAAGGGGATGCGGCACCAAGCCTGCTTAGAAGCAGGGTCTGCGAGCCACGGACGGAGCCACAACGCACGGCGTGCCGAAACGGCTGCCAGCATATCCCGAGACATCAGGCGAATGACATCAATGGATGCCTCCCCCAAGAAGGCTGAAGCCATCCTAATCTCCTGAATAGGTGAGTCTTTGGCCGTGTCTATTGAAATGCCTCTCAGGTATTCTTCAATGCTGTCAGCCCAGAATTCTATGGCCTTTGACACTGCTGCGATCGCAAGCACTGGTTTGCACGCCATCCCGGAGGTCAAATAGATTCTTTTTAGATCTGAATCGATCCGTCTCTCTAAAGGATCCTTGAATGACACCGTGTCTTCTAAGGGGAGAGTCGCATATCTCACCAAACGCATAAGTGCTGCATCTACCATTGGAGCTGACTCCAGGTGTTTCACATCCTCTTCCTTAAAAGGGTAAAGTTTAAAGATTTTGGATTGCATGGAACTCTTTTTGTCCATCTTGCTCCATTCTTCTGAAATAATATCACCCAATTCGGATAGAAACGGAAAAAATTGACGCTCCTTACTGGGCTGCTTAAAAAATTTCCTTTGCTTTGGGGGAGAAGTGATAGGATCTTCCCACTTCAGGGCCTCCCTCACTGCCTTGACCAAGGAGGGAACCAGACCATAGTCAAACCCCAGACCTGGATCATCTGACTCCGATTCGCTGTCTGAGACAAGGGCAGAATGGCGGCTAGGCTGGGATGATTCCCATGTTTCCTGTAGTACCCCCTCTCCTACTATAGGATCTAGCGGGTCTGCCGGGGATTCACAAGGCTGTTGAGCTTCCCTTTCCTGCAGGGATTCCTTTACCACTCGCCTCACCATTGATTCTAGGCGCTGGTCAGCGCCGTCTCTTTCATCCGCTGCCTTAGTGAAACAATGGTCACATAGGGATTTGTCTGCTGGCACAGGCATTCTGCACCCCCAACATGCTTTCTCTGGTCTCTTGCTGGAATGAGCCACAGGGGGGCGGGAATAATCCCTGTCACGCTGTTCCGACCTGGCGGACCTATGGTGGCTGGATTTTGAGGAGGATTTGTGGTGGTGCGATTTTGACGATCCACTGCGTCTATAGGCACTAGGTTGTGGATCAGATTTAGAAGGGCTGTAAACACAGAAAACAGACAGAAGGGACAGGTCAAACTTGCTGCCTATGCTTACTCTCTTCAAAAAAATGTAAAATACAAAAGGATGTATTTTAGGACCTACCTAACATGAGCGGGCTGGCCACTAGGGGGCAGTGAAGCATCCATAGCACACAATAGCAGATACCTACATTGTAGCAATAAGAAAAAAATACATTCAGACCTCAGATAGACAAAACCCCACATATCCCTATCATAAGGGATTAATCCTACCTTCCAACGCCAGAGAAATAGCCCCGGGAAGTCGCTGTGGTGTCCGCAATCATTCCCGGGGCTCTGTCAGCTCTGCAGGGTTTTTAAATTTGCCGCCCGTGACGTCATCGGCGTCATCCGACGCCGGGGTCCTCAGCGCGCATGCGCGAGAACCAAGCCTCGCTCTCACATCGGGTCCGCGCATGCGCAGAACGCCCGCGGACCCGGAAATTGAAGGGAGAAGTTTTGCTGGAACGCAGAAGCGTTCAGCAAACAGCAAATGCAGCCATAGATACAGGAAAGGAAAGCAAGGCAATACACACAAATACACTGCTGCCATGGAAATATACATGCTCACCACTCCACCAACGATCATATGGCCGAACGAATCCACGCACACACCGGACCTCCAGCAGATAAGGGCCACCTGTAGCCACAGGTAAACAGGCCGGGCGCACTTAAGGTAAGACCAATATTTCTTCAGCGCTACTCTGCCATTACTCTCCATACCCTGCTTAACAGTCAGGGCCTATCGGAGGAAACAATTCAGTCATTCGGCCGATCGATCGCTGTGAAGTCATCTTCAGGTAGGAGAACCACATGGTCCTACGGAGGAGGACAAAAAAGGAACACGGATAGCAGCCAGGAGCAAAGATTTATGGGAGAGGGGTCCTATTGGGTAGTTATGGAGGCGGGGCCAACCCACACGTATGCTGCCATGGAGCCTGTCAGGAAAAAATGTTTTTTTATATATTTTTTGGGGATAGTTATTATAGCAAAAAGTAAAAAATATTGCATTTTTTTTTTTTTCAAAATTGTCGCTCTATTTTTTGTTTATAGCGCAAAAAATAAAAACCGCAGGGGCAATCAAATACCACCAAAAGAAAGCTCTATTTGTGGGGAAAAAAAGGACGCCAATTTTGTTTGGGAGCCACGTCGCCCGACCGCGCAATTATCAGTTAAAGCGACGCACTGCCGAATCGCAAAAAGGGGCCTGGTCCTTTAGCTGCAAATTGGTCCGGGGCTGAAGTGGTTAAATAATCCAATCTCTCTTTAGTCAAATGTGTTTTCAAATACAAATTATCTTAGCTTGCACTTTACTAATTTCTGTAAAAACCTGTGTTCGTTTTAATTGCGTACCCATGCCTCTCACATTCCATGACAAAAAAGTGTGCTGATTACTCATATTTGTTGTTTTTTTATTTTAGGAATCCTAAATCTCATTTGTTCCCTCGTGACCATTCTCCTTTCTACATACCCCTCCCTCCTTCCCTAATCACTCATCCATTCAACTACATTCGCCCACAAAAATTTTTTTAGGGCTTTGCCGACATATTGAATTTTGCCCTTATATAGGTAATTTGTTTAGATCTCAGCCTTTCTGCACCTCAATCCCCCCCCCCCCCTTCTCCTAAGGAGAGCAGGGGGAAAAGAGCGAGGGAGGAAACAGAAGAGAAGGAAAAGGAAAAAAAAAATTCTTCCAATTTCTCCCCCCCCCCCCCCGATTTAAAGAGGAGAAGAGGGAGGGAGAATGCATAAGGACAAAAAAAATTCTCTCACTTCCCCTCTCCTCCAATCACCAAAAAAAAAATCCCTGTGTCTATATATCTATTTTTCTGTTAATTCACACCCCTTTACCCCCCGTTACCCCCCTTCCTATATCTTCCTCCCCTCCCCCCTAATCTCTTCCCTTCAGTCTTGTGTTTGCTTATATGGTTTTAAGTTTTAATCTTTAGTGTCTATATTTACTGTTCACCCTTCCCCCTATTCTCTTCCCTCACGTGTAATCACAATCTATACTATAATCAAATACTCTGTGCTTTTCCTGTGCTCTAAAATTACACCTAAAAAATGCTCTAAAAAAAAAAAAAGAAAGAAAAAAGAAAAACCCTCAGCTAATAAAACACATGCAGTAATGGCAGAGACACGTTGTGCTGTGACTTATATAGGGACAAGGGGCGGGGCCACCGGATCATGTCACATGGTGACCCCACCCCCTATGATGTCACAGTCCCGGAGGATGCTGGGACTGTGACATCATAAGGGGGCGGGGTCACCATGTGACAATGAAATGGTGGCCCCGCTCCTTGTCCCTATACAAGTCACAGCACAACGTGTCTCTGCCATTACTGCCAGAGACAGCGTCGCGTCAACATCGAAAGGAAGAAGAAGAAGAGAAGAAGGAGGAGAAGAAGGCGGCGGTGACGACGACAACACAAGACCGGACCACCGCTAGTAAAAGAGCTATAAGAAGATAGCGGAGACCCAGCAAGAAGAACCGAAGAGCGGGACAAGACCACAGAAGTCGGAACAAGACCCCCGGACGGCGCTAGTAAAAGAGCTAGCAGAAGATAGCAGAGGAGTCCGGCGCGAAGACCCCCCCCAAGACGGAAGAAGACCCCCAGGGCTGTGTAATAAAGTATTTTAAAAACTTGTGTTGTGTTTTTTTTATTTACACTTTATTCCCTAGGTGAATGGGTAGGGGTACATCATACCCCATACTCATTCACATAGGGTGGGGGGCCTCCCGCCCGCAGACCCCGACAACCAACGGCCAGGGTTGTCGGGAAGAGGCCCTTGTCCTCATCAACATAGGGACAAGGTGCTTTGGGGTGGGGGGCCCGCAGATGTAGGGGTAGACTTTGACATCTGTCTCAACTTTACCCAGCATTTTTTGGGTTTCAGGTTCGCTGATACCTGTGTGGTTACCCCTGGCAACCACTTTCTCAAAATTACAGAGTTCAAAACCACAAGGAACTCTGGTCCCATCGCTTGCTAGGAGAGTGTCTGACACTCCATCAGCGACTGTTCTTGCGCAACACTTTTTTTCCATACCAGTTTTTACCATTTGTTACCACTGCTATTTCCGATACCTCTGCCTTGTCTAACAGGGCTCCAGAGTGCCTCTCATACACAACCTTTGTATGAAGCAATCCAGCACACTGTGAGACAACTTTCCACATTAATACAAAACATTACATTAAACAATTACACTATTCAGTGTTGCCAACCTTCAGTATTTTTACTGGCAGCCAGTAAAAACAGGCATTTTTTTCCTGCCAGTAAATGCCAGTAAAAGTAAAAGGTTGCCAGTAAAAAATATGACTGATGCTTGGCTTGGTCCGGAGCCGGCTGAGACCATCCGAGTGACTGCTACAGTGTGATCGAGCGGCTCTGGCAGAGGTGGTTCCTGAGCAGCCTGAGCATGTTGTGTGATGTCATAGTGCAATGGAGCCAAGCAGTGCGGACAGAGCCTCGTGTGCAGGTCTGCAGTATGGGAGCAAGGCAGGCTGGGACCAGCACCATCAGTGCTGTTTAGACTGGAGTGGACTGGAGGGACTACTTGGCTTGGAGAGACTGTCACTGTGACTCAGAAGGGGACATGTTGTGTCAGTGAGGTGTCATCATCTGTGCTGCTGCACACTGTCAGTAAATTTAAATCTGGTAGGTTGGCAACATTGACACTATTTGCGATTTTTACACAGTACAGCCTGCAATATCCAGCTCCAATCAGCTGTACCTCGTGTTACCAGTTCTCCAAACACAGGAGAGGATGTCAGGATATACACTGGCTGTACACTCCATGATTTTAACATATCCTTAAGCAGGTCTGTCACAAAGTACAGTGGAACCTCGGTTTGCGAGTAACACGGTTAACAAGCGTTTCGCAAAACAAGCACTGTATTTCTAAAAATCCTAACTCGGTTTGCAAGTGTTGTCTCGCAAAACGAGCAGGATTCAGGCCAAAAGCGGTGTGCAGTACCGCTTTTGGCCTGAGGTGGGGGGCGCCAGAGCCGAACAGGCCCGAGGACAGTTCTGCTGATCTCTGCAAACCTCGGAAAGGCTCGTGAGCGGAGTCTTTCCGAGGTTTGCCGAGGTCAGCCGAAGTGTGCTCGGGCCTTTTCGGACGTTTCCAAGGCTCTCCAGCGCATGCGGTATTGCATCCCATTGAAGTCAATGCGGAACAAATTATTTTTGTTTCCATTGACTTCAATGGGAAAACTCGCTTTGATGTGCGAGTACTTTGGATTACGAGCATACTCCTGAAACGGATTATGCTCGTAATCTGAGGTTCCACTGTACACATTTTCCCCCTTATGCATTGCAGACAAAACTTCTGCTGTGCGTTTACACTGGCTGGCCCCTTCAGTCATGAGAGGATTAGTCTCTGCAACAACCCGTGCACCTTGGGCTATAGGCTGTTCTGCAGACACCTCTCCTGACACTCAACAGCAAAATACTAACCACAACATACAAAGCCATTCACAACTCTGCCCCGAGCTACATCACCAATCTTGTCTCCAAATATCACCCAAACCGTCCTCTCCACTCTTCTCAAGACCTCCTACTCTCAAGCTCTCTCGTCTCCTCCTCCTCCCATGCTCATCTCCAGGATTTCTCCAGAGCCTCTCCCATCCTCTGGAACTTGCTACCTCCACCGGTCCGGCTATCCTTACCTTCAGGCAATCCCTGAAAACTCATCTCTTCAGGAAAGCCTGTCATGTCTCCAACTAATATTTTACCACTTCCATCAGCTGATTCCCCACAGTTACAACCTTTTGTACCACCTGCCCCACCCTGTTAGATTGTAAACTCTTCTGAGCAGGGCCCTCTTAATCCTCTTGTATTTTTTTGTATTGTAACTGTATTGTCTCCTTTTTATATTGTAAAGTGCTGCGTAAACTGTTGGTGCTATATAAATCCTGTATAATAATAATAATAATAATAATAATAATAATAATAATAACAGCATCTGAAACACTTCTCGTTTTACACTTCTCAACAACGTTAAAGAGGAAGTAAACCCTGATGGATTTTACAGAAAAGGTTGTTAGGCCAGTACAGTTGCGCAAAGAAGAGTTTTGCCACATCCAGTATTACAAGAAAAATAAAAAATCCCATGTGGTGGCACAAACGAAATCAAAAAGTTTAAATAACGTATATGGGTAATGCATCCCCTTCACTATATGGCTGGATGACGAGACGAGCGATCGCAAAGATATACGTTTGTTCAGAGTTGTGGTTCCACGTTACTCTATTCGCTCGGTGCAGGAATTAGCTCATCAGTAACAGGGCTTCCCTCCTTTTCCCGACCCCAGTGTGTCCTCGGGCCCTCCCCGCTTTTCAGTTTGCTATCCCTCCCTGGGTGGAGGAGGGGGGTCTTTTTGGGTCTACGGCAGGTCTACTCTGTTTGATGCGACAGCTGCAAACCATCAACCATCTACATATGTTCATGCCACCGGGGACCTCTGGGGTGAAGATTTGAAGGACACCTGTACCCCTGCATGCTTTTAATAGTTATAACTATTGAAGTGTCGAACACACCGCCATAACATTTAAACATGGTTTCTCCTTAGGCATGCCGTTCGAACACAATTTCCTGACGGGATAGAACTTGTTGTCCACGCGGTTGAATCCCTACTCGTGGCCAGGGCCGGATTAACATAGGGGCTATTGGAGCTGCAGCTCCAGGCCCCTTTCTCAAGATAGGCCCATTTGCCCAAAAAAAATAATCAAAAAAAAATCAAAAAAAAAAAAAAAAAAAAAAAGATTGACTTCGAGGGTTGTAGCTCGGCGATCAGAGACCCCACATTTGGAGGGTAGGTAGCTAAAGACCCACCCGGGTACTGGTTAAAATATGGGGCTGCTATCATCTATGGTTCCGGAAATACAGGGCTGCTTGCGCAGCAGGTCAGAAGCTACATACAGAGCGGCCAGTTTAAATACAAGCTGGAACACTCTGCAGCAGACTGAGAGGATATACTCACAGTGCTTATAATAATAATTAGTATATTACTTATGATAATTAACCCCTTGCCACCCAGGCCCATTCTGAGACTTCTCTCCTACATGTAAAAATCATCATTTTTTTTATGCTAGAAAATTGCTCAGAACCCTCTGTACTAAGCGATGCTTTACATTTTTTTTACAGGTTACATGTTTGGAGTTACAGAGGAGGTCTAGTGCTGGAATTTTTGCTCTCGCTCTAACAATCGTGGCATATGTAACCTGTGTGTATCTGGCTCTGATACTAACCAGTGCCTACCCAGCCACTGACTATTATCTCTCCTAGCCTGTCCCCACACACCCTCTCACCTGCAGACCTGTGAATGGGGCAATCACTCCCGCAGTGTTATTGTGTTCTGCGAGTGAATACAATGATTAGTGTTGCTAACTATAGCTGGCAGCACTGATTGTTTTGGGGAAAACCTGACAGGCTGGTTGTACTCAAGTCGGTTAATAGGTTGACTTGTGTAAAACCAGCTAGCCCATACATAGACTATGGCTGGTTTCTGCTTAATTGGTGTAATTTCAATCCATGTATGGCCCGCTTAACCACTACGCAGTCCCTAGACATCCTTCCACAAACCTTTACATTTTTCCTTCCCATATTACTTCATCCTCCTCTCCTATACATAGTGCCCACTGTCATACTCTTCACACTTCTCTCCTATACATAGTGCCCACTGTCATACTCTCTACACTTCTCTCCTTTACATACTGCTCACTGTCATACCCTCCACACTTTTGTCCTATACATAGTGCCCGCTGTCATATCCTACACACTCCTCTCCTGTACATAGCGCCCACTGTCATACACCTCTCCTGTACATAGTGCCCACTGTCATACCCTCCACACTCCTCTCCTATACATAGTGCCCACCGTCATACCCTCCACACTCCTCTCCTGTACATACTGCTCACTGTCATACCCTCCACACTCCTCTCCTATACATAGAGCCCACTGTCATACCTCCAACACTTCTCTCCTATACATAGTGCCCACTGTCATACCCTCCACACTCCTCTCCTGTACATACTACTCACTGTCATACCCTTCATATTCCTCTCCTATACATAGTGCCCACTGTCATACCTCCAACACTTCTCTCCTATACATAGTGCTCACTGTCATACCCTCCACACTCCTCTCCTGTACATACTACTCACTGTCATACCCTCCATACTCCTCTCCTATGCATAGTGCCCACTGTCATACCCTCCACACTTCTCTCCTATACATAGAGCCCACTGTCATACCCTCCACACTTCTCTCCTATACATAGAGCCCACTGTCATACCCTCCATACGCCTCTCCTGTACATACTACTCACTGTCATACCCTTCATATTCCTCTCCTATACATAGTGCCCACTGTCATACCTCCAACACTTCTCTCCTATACATAGTGCTCACTGTCATACCCTCCACACTCCTCTCCTGTACATACTACTCACTGTCATACCCTCCATACTCCTCTCCTATGCATAGTGCCCACTGTCATACCCTCCACACTTCTCTCCTATACATAGAGCCCACTGTCATACCCTCCACACTTCTCTCCTATACATAGTGCCCACTGTCATACTCTTCACACTTCTCTCCTATACATAGTGCCCACTGTCATACTCTCTACACTTCTCTCCTTTACATACTGCTCACTGTCATACCCTCCACACTTTTGTCCTATACATAGTGCCCGCTGTCATATCCTACACACTCCTCTCCTGTACATAGCGCCCACTGTCATACACCTCTCCTGTACATAGTGCCCACTGTCATACCCTCCATACTCCTCTCCTATACATAGTGCCCACCGTCATACCCTCCACACTCCTCTCCTGTACATACTGCTCACTGTCATACCCTCCACACTCCTCTCCTATACATAGAGCCCACTGTCATACCTCCAACACTTCTCTCCTATACATAGTGCCCACTGTCATACCCTCCACACTCCTCTCCTGTACATACTACTCACTGTCATACCCTTCATATTCCTCTCCTATACATAGTGCCCACTGTCATACCTCCAACACTTCTCTCCTATACATAGTGCTCACTGTCATACCCTCCACACTCCTCTCCTGTACATACTACTCACTGTCATACCCTCCATACTCCTCTCCTATGCATAGTGCCCACTGTCATACCCTCCACACTTCTCTCCTATACATAGAGCCCACTGTCATACCCTCCACACTTCTCTCCTATACATAGAGCCCACTGTCATACCCTCCATACGCCTCTCCTATACATAGTGCCCACCGTCATACCCTCCCTCCATACTCCTCTCCTGTAATTACTGCTTACTGTCCTACTCTCCACACTTCTCTCCTGTACATAGTGCCCACTGTCATACCCTCCACACTCCTGTGCATACTGCCCACTGTCATACCCTTCACACTCCTCTCCTGTACATAGTGCCTTCTGCCATACCCTCTGCACTCCTCTCATGTACATAGTGCCCACTGTTAGACCCTCCACATTCCTCTCCCTCATCTGCACTTACTTCCCACTTTTATACCATCCATACTCCTCCCCTATGCCTCTTACCCACAAAAAACTGTTCTTTAAAATTATACTGAATATCCTCAATGTTACCAGCTCTAGAATGGGCACACTTTTGTTAGTTCAACTAAAGGAAATCTCACAGTCCTCATATTTGTTCTGCCCCATTATTAGTACTTATTTAATTTTGTAATTACCACTTTGATGTATAGAGGAACATAGGGGATGTCAGCTACTCTAAATATAACACTTGTAAAAAAAGCATCCTGAAAATATTTTTGAAATGTTGACAACTATGCACTATGCAGGGTCAGTAGGGGGCCCATGAGAGGCTCCTGTGATATTAAAGCGGTAGTAAATTTTTCTAACATTACAACTTTTTAGAGGCCCTGAGGTAGGTTATGCCATAATGTACAAGTATGCACAGCATATTAGCACATTAGGGTACACTTAAATTGTCAGACTGAGCCCTCCAGTGCTGTGCTGTGATCAATCCGGCGAGGCCCGGGCACTTCCATCTTCACCTGGTCTTCCTTCTGGGTTCTGTGCCTTCGGTCACTTGCCTTGGCCAGGCTGCGTTGATGTCATTCCCACACATGCTCATGTGCATCCTCTTTCTCTCATCCCCCCTTTCTCTCTCATCCTCCATCCCTTACCCCTCACACCTCTTTCATCCCCTTTCTCTCTCTCTCTCATCCTCCCTCTCTCTCTTTAATTTAATTTGTTATAACAAAAAATAGTTTGCATTTTTATTTATTTATTGTTTATTAAAGGCCCCACCAAAATCCTCAGCACCAGGCCCACAGTGTTCTTAATCTGGCCCTGCTCGTGGCCACTAATATAGACCACATATTGTCCTCGATCTACTTTAGACTTACATGTAAGGACTCCTCTAAAATTATTCCACTATTTACTAAATGGCAAATGGGCATACCAGCCTTGACCGAGGAGGACTGGTCGGAGGGACTGCAGCAGTGCATTCCACTTATGATCTCGGCCAGAGATAGATTTGTGCAGTTGAAGTTTTTGCATAGAGTCTACTACACCCCGCATAGGTTGTCCATCATTTACCCTGGAGTAGAGGACACGTGCCCCAAACGTTCTAATTAGAAAGTCCCTGATACCTGTGTCGGGGGGTATTTGTTCTTCTATAAGGATGAGCACTGACCTCTATTCCTGGGATGATTATGAAGCCAGCACACAGGTGTGCAATTAGCAAGCCTACCAAAATCAGGCATACACTGCTCATATGCACCTGTGACACGGGATCGCATCTCCACAATATATATTATATATATATATATATATATATATATATATATATATATATATAATTACCAAAAGTGTTGGGACGCCTGCCTTTCCACACGTGAACTTTAATGGCATCTCAGTCTTAAGCCCCATACACACGCGCGGATTATCCGAGGACCAGGTCCGTCAGACCATGTCCGTCGTACTTTGTCCGATGTTGGTGTTGCATACACACGGTCAGACAAAGTTGTCGGAAAATCCGATCATTCTGAACGTGGTGACGTTTGTTGCCTACGACGGGACTACGTAGAGGCTAGTAGCCAATAGCTTTGGTCTTGTAATGTGATCTGAGCATGCGTAGCACTTTGTCCGGTCGGAATTCGCTACACACGATCGGATTTGGTGTGATCGGACTTTGTTGTCAAAAAATCTATCCAGCAGGAGATAGGACTTTGTCCGTCAGACAATCTGATGGAAACTGTCCGATGGTGCCTACACACGGTCTGATTTTCCGACAACATTGTCTGATAGGACAGAATCCATGTGTGTGTATGGGGCTTTAGTCTGTAGGGTTCAATATTGAGTTGGCCCATCCTTTGCAGCTATAACAGCTTCAACTCTTCTGGGAAGGCTGTCCACAAGGTTTAGGAGTGTGTCTATAGGAATGTTTGATCATTCTTCCAGAAGTGCGTTTGTGAGGTCAGACACTGATGTGGATGAGAATGCCTGGCTCATAGTCTCCACTCTAATTTATCACAAAGGTGTTCTATCGGTTTGAGGTCAGGACTCTGTGCAGGCCAGTCAAGTTCCTCCACCCCAAATGTGCTCATCCATGTCTTTATGGACCTTGCTTTTTGCACTGTTGCTCAGTCATGTTGGAACAGGAAGGGCCCATCCCTAAACTGTTCCTACAAAGTTAGGAGAATGACATTTTCCAAAATGTCTTGGTATGCTGATGCCTTAAAAGTTCCCTTCACTGGAACTAAGGGGCCAAGCCCAACCCCTGAAAAACAATCCCACATCATAATCCCCACTCCACCAAATGATTTGGACCAGTGCACAAAGCAAGCTCCATAAAAGACATGGATTAGCGAGTTTAGGGTGGAGGAACTTGACTGGCCTTCACAGAGTTCTGACCTCATCCCGATACAGCACCTTTGGGATGAATTAGAGCGGAGACTATAGGCCAGGCCTTCTCGTCCAACATCAATGCCTGTTCTCACTAATGCACTTCTGAAAGAATGGTGAAGCATTCCGATAGACACACTTCTAAACCTTCTTATAGCTGCAAAGGTGGGCCAACTCAATATTGAACCCTACAGAATAAGGCTGGACTCACACCTATGCATTTTTAGTGCTTTTTGCATTTTGCAGATTTGCACTACAGAACGTGTTCCATAGGAAACCATGGTAAATGGACTGTAGTGCAAATCTGCAAAATGCAAAAAGCACTAAAAATGCATAGGTGTAAATCCAGCCAAATGCGTTTTTTGATGCATTTTGCATAAATGCAGGGAAATTTTGTTAACATGGGTTCCTATGGAACCTGTTCACATCAATGCATTTTTGTGCCTCTGCGTTTTTGGAAAGGGTCGGGGACTTTTTTTTCATGCAAAATGCAGCATTTTGCATGTAATAGAAGTCAATGGACCCGCATCCAAAGGCAGGTGTCCCAATACTTTTGGCAATATAGTGTATGTGTATATATATATATATATATATATATATATATATATATATATATATTCACAAACGTACACATTTTTTGATTTTAGATATATGTTAAAATAACACTGTTGGATTCAATCTGGGATTCCCACATCTACAAGATACACCCCCCCCCCCCTCTCTGGTGGAATGTAACCAGTTACACCTCATACTGTCATGAGTCTAGGGCTATTGTACGTGATGAATGGTCGGCTCCTATCTGGCTGGGCTACACAAAGACTAATTATGGGCTGTCGGAGATCGCAGTTCCAAGATTAGACAGCAGTTGGATTAAGTGCAATTCTGGACAGACGCTGCCCCCCAGAGACCACTTCTGGCAGTACAATCAGAATACATGGAGGCGACTACCAATTGGGCAGGTGGGCGGGCAGTGGGAGGTGCTGTGATTGAGGTGTGATTGACAAAAAGGGTTTGCACACACACCTGATTTTCTTATTCCACCTGGGAGGTCAGCTGCGAAGGGTCACCACGATAAGTAGATCATTATATTGTATTTTAACTGTATATTATATCATTTTACTGTAGCCTTGCTGTATGTTATGTAATTGTGTAACCCCCTTTTGATACACGTTAGCTTTCGCATTTCCTTGGGAAATAAACAAGATTTGATTATTATGAAGCCGTGTGCTTGGTTCCATAGCTAACCTCGTATTATTGTGATATTAAACGTAGCATGCGCTCATAGGGTTAACAGACTGACTAATCTACAGAGACTAAACAAAGTTAATGCATAGAGATGAGATAATATCTAGATTGTAGTAGTATATCGTTTTCTACAAGTATTATCAAATCCCACATTTGGCACCCATAGATTGAGACAAACAGAATATCGTTTTTTTTTCTGCATTGGATTCACAAACCTAAGGCATTTTTCTTTGTTTCGAGTCTCATTAACACAAACCCTCAAACATCCAGAACGGAAAATCGTCTCTAGTGTGGACAAGATTGGCGCTGGCTCGCGAATTCTGAAACCACGCTTGGATGGTCATGAAAATTCTGTGAAAGATCTCATCGGTGAAGCGGACGCGTAGAACCTGGTGAGAGCTGTGGCTGATATATGTATGTATGTTAAATGTTTGTAAGTTTGGCCAGGTAACCGGTCATTGTGACTGGCGAGTAAAAGGGGATGATCACCCCTGGGGTTATATTATATAATCGATAAATTGACAGGACAAACCACACAGCGCTGAGGAAAAAAGTGGGAATTATTTTAATTTTTTTATATGTTTTTTGTTACCCATGTGAGTGTGATAGCTCTCAGTTCCAATAGGAGTTCACTGTGGCCTGCAATTTAAGAGGAGACAGCAGTAAGAGTGTCTTTTCTGGAAAAGTTCGTAGTTTAAACGGATTTTTTGTATTTTTTTTTTTTGTGTTGTGTTTTGTTTTTGGGTCTTCTGTGTGGGACTAGAGGTGAAAAACTAGACTTTGAGCAGCTTGTGGGGGGTTGCTTATCTGTTTGTTCATCTGTGTGTGTATTGTCTTAACAACTGTTCAGTGTAGCTAGTTGCTAATTAGCATATCAATGGAGGCCATCGAGCTATTCATCGCTAAACATGGGGCTATTAGATTTCAATCTACACAAGAAGGTGGGTTGACACAACAATTTTATGAACTTTTGACACAATGTAATACACATAACAGCCTTATAAGTAATAAATCAAAAAAAGGCAGAAAACAGAGATTAGCAAATTTGATGTGCATGTTTTTAAAAATTAGAGACATTTCTGAACGGAAGGAATCAGAATGGATAGATGAAAGGAAGCAATTCATGCAGCAGCTACAAAATATAACAAAAGATATATTAATTAGGGTTGAAAATGCAGATGCACAAGCGCGTAGTCAGATTGAACAATTAGTGACGGAAAAATGCGAATTAGAACAGAGATTGGAGGAATTAGGAAAAACGTGTGAGTTAAGAGAAGGTTGCATCGTCTTTTTGAATCAAAGGGAGGCTGAGAATTTGCAGGTTATCGCAATGCTTAAGGAGGAGTTACAGGGTACACAGGCAGCCATAATGGATTTATCCTCCAAACCTACAATAGCCGAAGATGCAATGGTGGAGGTACCCTCCGCACATGCTCAGTGTACAGAAGTAGAAGTGGAACATAAAGAGGACCCATATACTATTGTTGCTGCAAATCATGTTACTATGATGGGAATTGATGCTGGAGACGTAAATACAAACGTGATAACTGCGCTTGAAATTGATTCAGGAGTTGAAATGGAAACTTCTGATGACTCCTCAGACGATGAAAGTGTAAAGTCTGTTAATTCCAATCACAGTAATATTATCCAGCAATGCGAATTTCCAGCACAAGATGTTAAAAAAAGGGCCTATGCAGAGAAACCAGAGCTAAAATGTTGTTTGTGTAAAAGGGGAGGTCACATCGCAAAGTATTGTTGGGCGAATAACGATATCAAAAAAAGATCATACCTGAAGACTACCCCAAGGCATTATGAATGTTATTCGGCCAGGTGGGGTAGCAATCCAAAGCATGGAGCCAATAGTAAGCAAACCCAATTCCCCGGTAAGACCCAATTACGGAGTCTACAAACTGAAAAGCAATATGTAGGACAGTTGCATAAAATCAAAATGGAAGTAGCCGCATGGTTATTCAAACATAGCACTGGGGGAAGCAATGCTGGCAGCACTTAGTCAGCTGCAAGTATGTTAAAAATACTCTGATCAAAGTTTCCTTCCTATGAATAAGGTTTTAAGTATTTTTGTAGTTTTTTTATAAGGTTTAATGTTTTATTTAATGAATTTTTATTAGGTTTTTTAATTTTCTTTATTATTAATTTTTTATTTTTTCCATTAATTTTTTCAATTTTTTATTATTAATTTTTAATGTTTTTTTTTATTATGAATTTATTTTTTTCATATTTTCTTTTTTTTTATTAATTTTTTTTTTTCAATTTTTCATTTTTATTAATTTCTGTTTTAGTTTTAATGTTTGTAATTTTTATTTTTTTAGTTTAGTTGTTTATACTACAACTCGGTGTTCCCCTAGCAGTACAATTAATGAGAAGAGACTTGGGGCGCTTAAAGTCAATTGTCATGATAATCGTGTTTAATCATTGTCTTTGTGTTCCTTTTCCAGAGACCAGGGAGAGAACAGGTTTGGGATACTAAACATTTGTGTTTTGTTTGCAGGTCCGTCACAGTGAGACCAACACGGGGGTTAGGTTATTGTAAATGCATAATCGATTATCACATGGTACCATGAGCTCATTAATTAGTAATTGTTTGCAAACAATGAAAATATTTAAACAACAATCTGACAAAACTAAAGAGTTACAAATGAGGTAGCAAATGTTGTGATGAAGTTACAAATGTTTTGTTTGTTTTGTTTGTGTTGTTTTTCCCATTAACTTATTGTCTTTCAGATAAAAAAGAAACGTGTACTCTTCTCAGGAGAAAATCCATGGATGTCTTTAAAAGTTGAGTGTTTGTCAGTGTTGTATGGTGGTTGTCTTGTCATGTTGTTCTTGGGTGATAATGGCCAGACTTTTAATGTTTATTCTTTTTTAAATTTTTGTTTTTTTTTTTTGGAAAAAAAAAAAAAAATATTTTTTTTTTTTTTTTGGGTATTGGCTTAGTCAGCTATTTTATTGTTGTTTTGTTCAGGTGTAAAAAGCTCCAAAAGGTTTAGGCTTTATACACCTGAAAGGGGAATTAGTGCATAGATCGTAAGATAAAATTAGTGCATAGATCGTAAGATAAAGATAAATGCTTTGGTTGTTTTTCTTTTGCGTTTTTAAATTGAGAATTTTTGAGAAACAACAGTGACGTTCGTTTTTTTAAAGTTTTGACCATACCGTGGGGATCCATTTTAGAGTGGGTTCTGCCTAAAGAGGTCATGGTTGTTTTTGATAGTTTGGTCAAATTGCAGAAGCCAGGAATACTAAGTTCCTGGGTTCCAAGGAAGGAAATATGAGTAAATATAATAAGCAAGCAGATATTATGGATAAGAATTTGATTCTGCTCTTGTTTTTCAATTCCAGAATCCTGGTGGAGCGAGATTGGAAAGGTTCTGGAAAATGGATGACGGATGATCATCTGGTTGGCAGTTTGTCTGTGCCATACCACGCCCCAAATTTATTCCACTAAATATCAGGAGAGACGGGACAAACAAAAAGATTCACTTTAACACTTTTCTTTTCCTATGGATGATCTGGTGCTGAATCTGAAAGACTGTGCCTATCAATAAGACTTGAAACCTTTTTTTTTTTTTTTTTTTTTTTTGGCTGGACTCTCTCCTGATGAATGCAAACGTGTTATTAATATACGTACAATGGGTTGGAGGTTGGGGGAAGGAATATAACACGTCCAATCCATCAGAACATGGAAATGTAAAATATATATGTTTTTTTGTTGGAGGGAGGAGTTGAAAGAAGGAAAGTTGTGTAATGTAGGACATGTATTGACGTAACGGAATTTATATGGTGCAGGTACCCAGGAGGCGGGCACTTAGGCATAATAAGGTGTCTGTTGGTCAGACTAGAGAGTGTCAGGTGACACATCAATGGGGTGAACATTTCCTTATATGGGGGAGATGCGCCCGGTTGAGGTCTCACCTGAGGAGTTGAAACCCTGCACAGGGAATGCCAGTGAATACACACAGGAGCATGCTCCAATAGATAAAGGGAACAAACGCTGACTACCAGGGTACAGTATGCCTTCACCATATGGCACTGCAACATCTCACAGTGGTTGATAAAAACCTATTACCCTATATGTGCTGAGTATACGCTGAATCAAGTGCTGTCATCGTACCAGTGACTTACTCCCAGAGATGTGCGGACACAGAATAAGGTGCATGCCTTGAGGCGATTCAGTTCGCAGTTGTAGCGTTATACAAATCATTCATTCATTCAGGATGCTTATCTCTGAGGAGTAACCACAAGAGGAGGCATGTATTCAGCACTATATTGGGGGAATAGGAGCTGGGATGGGTGTTGGTAATGGAGTAGACATCGGTATCCTAAGGAACAAACTCTCAGCAATAGCTTGAGCGGGACTTTGTTACTCAGAGAGATTGGTGGCATCCTTAATAACATTCACAAAATACCCAGGGTCTCCAGATTTGGTGAACCATGTTGAGAGGTTGGTGGAGGGTGTGAGGGTACAGGATGGAAATCGGTCATGGGCTCTGGCGTACACGCAGTGGCGGACGGAAGTGTCAACCAGCATCAAGCTGATTGTGCAATCTCTGTATAAAGGGAAGTGGCCTGATGAGTTAGCATCACCGCTCAGTAAGACTCTGCCAAAACACGTCGCCTACACTAATCCAAAAGGGTGGTCGAATGCCTGGATGGGCTGTACCAGTTTGGATGGTGAAAGGTGTTAGGCTGTATGATCCCATATACAGAAGTGCGGACTTGGTCTGTATGTTTGGTGGCATCAATGGGCTTACTGATTGGGGATTCTATCTTGTCGCATTTGAGGCTAAATCACCCACATGTGATCAGAGGAGATGGAAGCAGGTTGATACTTCCTTCGGTCGGAAGTATGACCATGATGTCCTTTGTATGCCAGGTCAATACATCATGGTGGTGAACGTAAAAATGTTGGGAAGTTATTTCAGGGATCATTGCTGGGGAGGAAGCACCTGGGTGTCATTTGGGACATAGACAAGTTTGTTTCTTTGTCCTAAAGAATGCCGATGTAATGTTAGTCATAAAACTGGAAGGTTCCTTGAACCTAACCATAGGTAGAGGTGCATGGTATACCCTGGGCATGGTCTCTGAAATCCAGGCACAGGGATGGAATTGTGTGGTTTTGTAATTTTTGCAAATTTATATGTGTGATTAGACTCAATATTTATATAGAAGGGTCTCCCATTTGGCTATGCAAGTTGAGGGACGAATTGACAGTAGAGTCTCTGTGTACAAATTAGAGACCTTGCTGCCAAGTCAGAGCCCTGCAATACCGTTGTGAGCAAGCCTGCCTAATCCCGACCCATATGTACAGTAAAGGGTTATAGGATTGGGAGCGGGGTGCATAAAGGGATGGGATACAGATATATGTATATAGTATGATAAGAAATTGATTTATGTTATGGTGTAGTGTGATAAAGGTGTGTGTCAGGCTAGTAACATGGGCGAAAGGCCCCCCCTCGAGACTCTGTGTTGGAAAGCTGGGTGATGTGTTACCCTGAATGTGTGATGGTGAATGGTGAGTGAATGAGCACCCCGTGCCTGTACTGCATCTCGTCCTGAAGTTACCAAAGACACAGAAGGGTGACATGGAAGCTGTCACTGAAGAAGGATGGTGGTGTGTCACTAAGTGGCAAAGCGGAGCGTGTTGGAAAGCATGACACGATAAGACCATTATGGACTGTTCCATAGGAGCTGTTGCTGCACAGGTTGAAAAACCACAGCGCGTTAAGGAAGTCAAGGACTGTTCTATGGGTACTGATTTGGAAACGCATGTCAGGGAGAAAACAGTTATGGACTGTTCAATAGGAGCTGGGTCGGAAGAAGGGTGTTATGCGCCTGTTGAGGCGCAAAGCGGCATATGTTGGATTCAATCTGGGATTCCCACATCTACAAGATACACCCCCCCCCCTCTCTGGTGGAATGTAACCAGTTACACCTCATACTGTCATGAGTCTAGGGCTATTGTACGTGATGAATGGTCGGCTCCTATCTGGCTGGGCTACACAAAGACTAATTATGGGCTGTCGGAGATCGCAGTTCCAAGATTAGACAGCAGTTGGATTAAGTGCAATTCTGGACAGACGCTGCCCCCCAGAGACCACTTCTGGCAGTACAATCAGAATACATGGAGGCGACTACCAATTGGGCAGGTGGGCGGGCAGTGGGAGGTGCTGTGATTGAGGTGTGATTGACAAAAAGGGTTTGCACACACACCTGATTTTCTTATTCCACCTGGGAGGTCAGCTGCGAAGGGTCACCACGATAAGTAGATCATTATATTGTATTTTAACTGTATATTATATCATTTTACTGTAGCCTTGCTGTATGTTATGTAATTGTGTAACCCCCTTTTGATACACGTTAGCTTTCGCATTTCCTTGGGAAATAAACAAGATTTGATTATTATGAAGCCGTGTGCTTGGTTCCATAGCTAACCTCGTATTATTGTGATATTAAACGTAGCATGCGCTCATAGGGTTAACAGACTGACTAATCTACAGAGACTAAACAAAGTTAATGCATAGAGATGAGATAATATCTAGATTGTAGTAGTATATCGTTTTCTACAAGTATTATCAAATCCCACAAACACTAAACTCTGGTAGAAAATAAAGAGGAGGCTCACACAAAAATTGAACCTCCGCTTTTCAGAAACCTCCCCCCCTCCTGTGTCACATTTGGCACCTTTCAGGGGGGAGAGGGTGCAGATACAGGTATTTGCACCCACTTCCGGGCATAGACTCCCGCTCCCCCCCTCCCGCTATCTGCTGGGAAACACACGGGTCCCAGAGACAGCAGGGACCATCCGGATTGCGCAGCGCGACTCGCACATGCGCAGTAGGGAACCGGGAAGTGAAGCCGCAAGGCTCCCTTACCGAAGATGGCGGCGGCAGCACCCAAGACCCAATCGACAGATCGGCTTCGGGTGCCGACATCGCAGGCGCACTGGACAGGTGAGTGTCCATATTTTAAAAGTCAGCAGCTGCAGTATTTGTAGCTGCCGACTTTAAAAAAAATAAAATAATTTGGCGGACCTCCGCTTTAACAACTTCCTATTCAAGTCCCTTGTATTGTTCTCAGCTTCCTCCAAATCTCCAAATTCTTTTTCTTATTTTTTTTCTGCTGTGATCTGATTTCTTCTTACAGTTACTATGGCATTTTCTCTTGAGAATGAACAAAAATGACTTTAATTTAGGATTCACTATGTCCAATGTTACATTCTAAAGCCCCATACACACGGTCGGACTTTTTCATGGATTCTGTCCGATCGGACAATGTTGTCGAAAAATCAGACCGTGTGTATGCACCATCGGACAGTGTTCGTCGGTTTGTCCAACGGACAAAGTCTTATCTCCTGCTGGAAAGATTTGCCGTCAACACGGTCCGATCACACCAAGTCCGATCGTGTGTATCGAATTCCTGACGGACAAAGTGCCACGCATGCTCAGATCACATTACAAGACCAAAGCTATTGGCTACTAGCCTCTACGTAGTCCCGTCGTAGGCAACAAACGTCACCACGTTCAGAATGATCGGATTTTTCGACAACTTTGTCCGACCGTGTGTACGCAACACCAACATCGGACAAAGTACGACGGACATGATCCGACGGACCTGGTCCTCGGATTGTCCGACCGTGTGTATGGGGCTTTAGATGTTGAGATTTACAGAGGAGAGGGAGCTTTACAGGAAACCCACTGCTGGCAATGCGATTTTGCATGCCACCAGTTTCCACCCCAAGCCCCTTATGGAGTCGATCCGCTACAGCCAATACCTGAGGGTAAGGCGGAAGTGTACAGAAGACAATGTCTATAAGGTGGAAGCAGACAAACTTTTTGATAGGCTATTGCTACGAGGGTATTCTCATGCCTCGCCGAAACGCTCGTTTAAACAGGCATCTCTACAAACGAGAGAAAAATTGTTATACTCAAAAAAAATCTAAAAAAGATGCTCATACCATCAGAATTATTACTAACTATAGCAATCAGCAAGAAAAGATCAAAATGATCGTAGACAAATACTGGCATCTCCTCTAATGCCACATACACACGATCTGACTTTTCGGCCGGACTATCCGTCAGACTAAAGCCTCATACACACGATCAGACCGTGGACCAACTTTCCTGTGGATTTTTGTCCAAAGGGCGTTGGTCCCAAGTTGGTATTGCATACACACGGCAGGACTTTTTTCAGCCAACTTTCACCAAATCACTTGGTTTTTCTGCTCTTTACCGCCACCTTTGGTCAACTTCTGTATTGTTGTCTGATCTTTTGCAGTGGTTCTGCATTGGTTTGTACAAAAGTCCGTTGGTTTTGTGTACACACGGTCGGACTTTGGTCCATCGGACTTTTGTTGGCAGAAAGTTGGTCCGTTCGCACAGCCAACAAAAGTCAGATGAAACCTGGAAAAAGTTGGTCCGATGGAGCGTACACACGGTCGGATGTTGGTCCAAAACAGCTAATTTGCATGTTGGTTGTCAAAAAGTCCGATCGTGTGTATGGGCCTTTAAGGCCCGTACACACGATCGGACTTTTTGACAACCAACATGCAAATTAGCTGTTTAAGGCCCGTACACACGATCGGACTTTTTTGACAACCAACATGCAAATTAGCTGTTTTGGACCAACATCCGACCGTGTGTACGCTCCATCGGACCAACTTTTTCCAGGTTTCATCGGACTTTTGTTGGCTGTGCGAACAGACCAACTTTCTGCCAACAAAAGTCCGATGGACCAAAGTCCGACCGTGTGTACACAAAACCAACGGACTTTTGTACAAACCAATGCAGAACCAATGCAAAAGATCAGACAACAATACAGAAGTTGACCAAAGGTGGCGGTAAAGAGCAGAAAAACCAAGTGATTTGGTGAAAGTTGGCTGAAAAAGTCCTGCCGTGTGTATGCAATACCAACTTGGGGCCAACGCCCTTTGGACAAAAATCCACGGGAAAGTTGGTCCACGGTCCGATCGTGTGTATGGGGCTTTAAGGCCCGTACACACGATCAGACTTTTTGACAACCAACATGCAAATTAGCTGTTTTGGACCAACATCCGACCGTGTGTACGCTCCATCGGACCAACTTTTTCCAGGTTTCATCTGACTTTTGTTGGCTGTGCGAACGGACCAACTTTCTGCCAACAAAAGTCCGATGGACCAAAGTCCAACCGTGTGTACACAAAACCAACGGACTTTTGTACAAACCAATGCAGAAACAATGCAAAAGATCAGACAACAATACAGAAGTTGACCAAAGGTGGCGGTAAAGAGCAAAAAAAGTTGGCTGAAAATGTCCTGCCGTGTGTATGCAATACCAACTTGGGGCCAACGCCCTTTGGACAAAAATCCACAGGAAAGTTGGTCCACGGTCCGATCGTGTGTATGAGGCTTTAAGGCCCATAGACACGATCAGACTTTTTGACAACCAACATGCAAATTAGCTGTTTTGGACCAACATCCGACCGTGTGTACGCTCCATCGGACCAACTTTTTCCAGGTTTCATCAGACTTTTGTTGGCTGTGCGAACGGACCAACTTTCTGCCAACAAAAGTCCGATGGACCAAAGTCCGACCGTGTGTACACAAAACCAACGGACTTTTGTACAAACCAATGCAGAACCAATGCAAAAGATCAGACAACAATACAGAAGTTAACCAAAGGTGGCGGTAAAGAGCAGAAAAACCAAGTGATTTGGTGAAAGTTGGCTGAAAAAGTCCTGCCGTGTGTATGCAATACCAACTTGGGGCCAACACCCTTTGGACAAAAATCCACTGGAAAGTTGGTCCACGGTCCGATCGTGTGTATGAAGCCCCATACACACGGTCGGACCGTGGACCAACTTTCCCTTGGACTTTTGTCCAAAGGGCGTTGGCCCTCAAGTTGGTACTGCATACACACGGTCGGACTTTTGAGACAACCAACACGAACGTAATGACGTTTCAACGTACTGACGACACTTCAAAAGAGGACGTTCGAATACTCCAGCGCCACCTTTGGTCAACTTCTATATTGTTGTCTGATCTTTTGCATTGGTTCTGAGCATGCGTGTTTGTACTGTGGACAAAAGTCAGTTGGTACTGCATACACACGTTCGGACTTTCGTCCTTCGGACTTTTGTTGGCAGAAAGTTGGTCCGTTCACACAGCCAACAAAAGTCCGATGCAACCTGGAAAAAGTTGGTCCGATGGAGCGTACACACGGTCGGATGTTGGTCCAAACCACCTAATTTGCATGTTGGTTGTCAAAAAGTCCGACCGTGTGTACGGGCCTTAAGGCTTTAGTCCGGCGGACAATCCGCCGGACCTTCCAGCGGAGGTCCGCCGGACTTTCCGAACGTGTAGACTTGCCTACACACGCCCGGACAATCCGCCAGAGTTTTGGCGGAGGTCCACCGGACTTTTACACAGAGTAAAGTCCGTTCATTTAGAACGTGACTCCAGATAGACGCTACTAGCGAAGGAAGTCAATGACGCCGCCTCGATCAGGGAGATTGACACCTCGCTAGCCCCGTCACCTGGTATGGATTTAAAGGGGAATCCCTACCCATGTTGAGGGCTCGCTCGTCCCCACCCCCTTTCCTTACCAGCCAGGCTGCATGCTCGGATAAGGGTCTGATATGGATTCGGGGGGGACCCCCACACCGTTTTTTTCGGCGTAGGGATTCCCCTTTAAATCCATACCAGGTGACGGGGCTAGCGAGGTGTCAATTTCGCCGATCGAGGCGGCAGCATTGACTTCCTTCGCTAGTCCCGTCTACCTGGAGTCACGTTCTAAATGAACGGACTTTACTCCATGTGTGGGGCAAGTCCGTTTATTTCAAAAGTCGCGCAGACTAGCACATAGACGGCGACACACTAGTACAGTACACAATGGCAAATTTCCCAAAATGTAATTCCTGATACTGGATTGTATACATCCCGATCCCAGCAGGGGGGGACTGGAATAAGGCCCTCCTCCAACTGGAATCTCAATGGATCCACAGGTTGAAAGCTACACAGCCGCCAGGCTTGAACGAAAGTATATTTAAACCTTTTTTGGAGGGATTCTCTTCGGGCGGGATGGAAAAATAAATGCTTAAATGAGGTTAGCGTATAAATCTGCAAAATAATACAAGAGTAATGACCATTTGGACACATTATAGAAACTTTTGAAACCTATGGTATCCCCTATAGATATCTAATATATAGGCATGTTAATAACATAAGGCCATTTGATCCGTAAAGCTTCAGCGCAGACTGTCTGCTATGCGCCTATGATTTGAATCTTCCTTTTCTGTGTCCTGTTTTTTTAAATCATAGATATGCGATTTAATTTGTCTGTGCTCACAATGGAACTGCACAGCACGCTGTGTTATCCCATTTTAGTCCACAATCACCTATAGGTGTCACTGTTTCAATGTACTATATGTGTATTATTTATCTCCTATGATCTATATACCGTATATACAGAGCCGATCCGCCCTATACACTCACTATGCAAGATGCATAGGGCCCCGCCGCTGTGGGGGGCCCCCCCCAAGGGCGGATCGGCTCTGCTTCCCGAGCTCCAATCTCCTCCTCCCCCTCCTCCTCTTGTCACACAGCGGGAGTCAGAAGACCGCTGTGTCTCAGAGCTGACTGAAACCTTCGGCCAGCGCTATGACAAAGATCCCGCCCTCCTCCTAGACCAGCTCGTGTGATAGATACAGTGTTCTGTCTATCACACAAGCTGGTCTAGAAGGAGGGTGGGACTTTTGTCATAGTGCGGCATAACATTTCACATTGAGCTCCGTGACACAGCGGGAGATGCCTGCTGTGCGTAATCCACTGGCAATGACTGGTGAGGCTACATTGATTGCCACAGTAAGACTGCAATGATGGGCACCATTAGGCTGCAATAATGATGGGCACAGCAAGGCTGCAATGATTGGCATGGTGAGGCGGCAGTGATTGGCATGGTGAGGCAGCAATGATTGGCATGGTGAGGTGGCAATTAACATGGCGAGGCTGCAATGAAAAGCATGGTAAGGCTGCAATGATAAGCATGGTAAGGCTGCAATGATAAGCATGGTAAGGCTGCAATGGTTGCCATGGTGAGGTGGCAGTGATGGGCACGGTGAGGCTGCAATGATTGGCATGGTAAGGCTTTAATGATTGGCACGGTGAGGTGGCAATGATGGGCACACTAAGGCTGCAATGATGGGCACGGTGAGGTGGCAATTATTAACACGGTGAGGCTGCAATAATGGGCATGGTGAGGCTGCAATGATTGGCGCGGTGAGGATTTAAGGAAGTCTCTCTGGGGATCCTGATGTAGGGGGAGGCTCTCTGGGGACCCTGATGTAGGGGGAGGCTCTCTGAGGACACTGATGTAAGGGGAGCCCTCTGGGGACCCTGACGTAAGGGGAGGCTTTCTAGGGGCCCTGACGTAAGGGGAGGCTCTCTGAGGGCCCTAATGTAAGGAGGGAGGCTCTCTGGGGACCTATGCTCACGGCATCATGGGTCAGGTAGAGGGCCCCTTAGCAGAATTTTGCTTAGGGCCCCAGGGAGGTCAGGATCGGCACTGCGTATATACTCGAGTATAAGCCGACCCGAATATAAGCCGAGGCACCTAATTTTACCACAAAAAACTGGGAAAACATATTGACTCGAGTATAAGCCTAGGGTGAGAAATGTGCAGCTACTGTAAGTGTAAAAGAGGGTCAACAATGCCCATTCGCAGCCTCACTGTGCCCATTTGCATGCCTCACTGTGCCCATTTGCGGCCATAGGTCCCCTAAACTTCAAACTTTGTAGTTAAGGGTCCCTAGATGCCCCCTAGCTGCAGCCCAAAGGGTCCCAAAATGACATTGCTACAGATGGACACAGTTAACCGACTTTGGGGCCCTGTATCTCAGGGCCACTTGGTGCTAAGAACCCCAAATTTGGGGTTCCTAGCACCAAGTGGCCCCGAGATATGGGGCCCCAAAGTCGGGTTGGAAAATGTCAAGCACTTTTCTGCAGCAGAGAATGACATTTCCCAAACCGACTTTGGGACCCCATATCTCGGGCCACTTGGTGCTAGGAACCCCAAATTGGATATGTTCTAGTGCTCGTTCCACTGGGGTTGCACACCAAATTTGGGGTTCCTAGCACCAAGTGGCCCCAAGATACTGGGCCCCAAAGTCGGGTCGGAAAATGGCATTTTCTGCTGCAGAAAAGCGCTTGACTCGAGTATAAGCTGAGGGGGGCACTTTCAGCACAAAAAAATGTGCTGAAAAATTTGGCTTATACTCGAGTATATACGGTATGTTAATTTTAAAGTTCTATGTCACCGAGCTTTCATCTCATAAAATGTATAATATTGTTATCAATAATTCTATTAAAGTATATACAACATTGCCACCTGGGAGGCTAAAGTTAATGCTGCCCTCCCTTTGTACAAATTGACTTACATCAGTAGGGGATGCCCCTGGAAATTTGACAAGGTGTGGTTGCCATGGACTGGGGATTAATAGGGATGACCCGAATTTGGGCCCTCCTCTCTCGCCCCCCTCCTCCTCTTTTCTCTCTCCTTTCTTCGTCCCAGGTCAGAATCTCTCCCTACTCAGCTGTTTTGTTCTAAAGGTAACATTACTTTGCTACATGTATCCAGCACTTTACAGTCAATGCCTATGTGACACCCTAAGCACTAGCTGTGGGGTTTTGAGATAGATCACTAGATTTTTTGCTACGAAGTTTCCTGCTCTAGGCAATGTTACTTTCAGGGCCGGTGCTACCACTAGGCAAACTAGGCGGCCGCCTAGGGCGCCCTGCTGCCTAGGGCGCCCGGCCACTGATTTCCTACTCTCTTCTTTCTGCAGCAAGCAACTAAGTCTCAGCATCAGCAGGCAGGCGCCGCTCTGTTCACACATAGGGTCAGAGGCGCAGCAGTGGTGGAGGACTGTGTCTGTGTCCCGACTCCCACAGCAAGCAAACATTCATTGATGGGCACTGGTAGGCTGCATTGAAGGGCACTGGTAGCCTGCATTTGATGGGCGCTGGTAAGGCTGCATTTGATGGGCGCTGGTGAGGCTACATTTGATGGGCGCTGGTGAGGCTACATTTGATGGGCGCTGGTGAGGCTACATTTGATGGGCACTGGTGAGGCTGCATTTGATGGGCGCTGGTGAGGCTGCATTTGATGGGCGCTGGTGAGGCTGCATTTGATGGGCGCTGGTGAGGCTGCATTTGATGGGCGCTGGTGAGGCTGCATTTGATGGTCGCTGGTGAGGGTGCATTTGATTGGCACTTTATTGAAAAGGTGGGATTTACATGGGCCGGGAAAAGGGGACGGAATCAGCTGGGGGGGGGGGGGGGGGGGCGGCAAAATTAGGTTTCGCCTAGGGTGTCAAAAATCCTTGCACCAGCCCTGGTTACTTTGCTACATTTATGCAGTAACATAAAGATCCATCTACACTGGCTATATGTATGAATTTGTTTAAAAATGCTCTTACACATTAAGGCTCTTTCACTGAGAGGCCGGGTATTATTTTTAAAGAGTAAGGCATACCATAATATTTTGATAAAAATTAATATTTAAAAAAAAAAAAATAATTAAAATATGCTGTATTACTCTGTTATCAAATGGAAATAAGTACGTCCTATGTATATTGATACGCTTATATATTTTTTTATATTGCTGGCAGCAATACCTAGATAATGAAATTAAGCTATATCATTATAGTAATTACCAGTTACCATCCATTGAAAAGGAACATTGAGTGTTTTATCCCACTTCAATCATTACCCTCAGGTATATATACGTTACATTAAACTAACATAGGAAATGTAATTAGTTAACCGCTTCCCGACCGCCTCCTGCACATATACGTCGGCAGAATGGCACAGCTAGGCAAAAGCACGTACAGGTATGTCCCCTTTAAATTATAAAAATAAAAATAAACATAAAAAAGAAAGGTTGCGCTATAGAAAATGTTTAGCACAATAGTGCGAGTAGTGTGTCAATAATTGTTCACAAATAACAAATAATATACGTCAGTGATTAACCATACGCATCAGTTATATCTCAAACATGTGTGAAGCCGTTGTGTAACACAATAGGTAAAGTTAACCAATATAGTTATATAGGTTAACTTTACTTATTGTGTTACACAACGGCTTCACACATGTTTGAGATATAACTGATGCGTATGGTTAATCACTGACGTATATTATTTGTTATTTGTGAACAATTATTGACACACTACTCGCACTATTGTGCTAAACATTTTCTATAGCGCAACCTTTCTTTTTTATGTTTACTTTTTTGCTTATCACATGTGGTTTGCTGCTTATGTTAATTTAATTTTTTTTGGTCCAGCGCAGTTTTTTGTTACATTTGATGTCCCCTTTAATTGCCTAGCAGCAGGGTCAAGGGCGCGCCAGCGGCGGCGCTCTCGCGACCCAGTCGGGAGCTCCGTGACCACGGCCGCGGGACCAGCGGACCCGATCGCCGCTGGTGTCCCGCGATCGGGTTACAGAGCTGAAGAACGGGGAGAGGTCTGTGTAAACAAACCTCTCCCCGCGCTTCCTACACTGCCTGTCATTGATCGGCTGTTCCCTGTCATCGGGAAAGCCGATCAATGACGTCAGACGTCATCCACGCCCCTAATGTAAAAAAAAACACACACGTCACAGACCATAACCCCTCCCCTAGTGGTTAACTCTTTCACTGCCAGTGTCATTTATACAGGAATCAATGCATTTAAATAGCATTGATTGCTGTATAAATGACAATGGTCCCAAAAATGTGTCAAAAATGTCCGATGTGTCCGCCATAATGTCGCAGTCACAATAAAAATAGCTGATCGCCGCCATTACTAGTAAAAAAAAAAAATTATTAATAAAAATGCTATAAAACTATCCCCTATTTTGTAAACGCTATAACTTTTGCGCAAACCAATCAATAATCGCTAATTGCAATTTTTTTTTTACGAAAAATATGTAGAAGAATACGTATCGGCCTAAACTGAGGAAAAAAAACGTTTTTTTATATATTTTTTGGGGATATTTATTATAGCAAAAAGTAAAAAAATATTGAATTTTTTTCAAAATTGACGCTCTATTTTTGTTTATAGCGCAAAAAAAAAAATGCAGGGGCAATAAAATACCACCAAAGAAAGCTCTATTTGTGGGAAAAAAGGAAGCCAATTATGTTATTTTTATAAAAAAAAATAACAAAACACAAAGGTTTATAACCACTGGAACTTCAGTAATTTTTTCATCTTTCTATCTATTAAATCTTCTGCCCTTGTTGTTTTAACTTTGGATAGTAAAACGTTTTTTTGCTGCCAGTAAATACCCTATACAGCCCCCTTCCTGTTTCTTGTCTGGTAAAAAAAAAAGCCTAGGCTTAAGACATCATGCACAGCTCTCTCTCTCTCTCACACTTGTGAGAGTTTGCCAGGAAGGGAGAGGGGGGTGAGTCATAAGAGGCCCAATGAGAGCTGCAGAGCTGGGGGTGTGTCTGTGTAAATCCAGGAAGTGAACAGGCAGCAGCTTCAGCTGCCCACAGTTAAAATGGCTGCAGCCAGACTCAGCGGAGGGAGATTTCTGCAGCATATTTGGCAAGTACAGAATCACAGTATATATAAAACATACCTCCCAACATTTTGAGATGGGAATGAGGGACACCTACTAACAAACGTATGTAGGCATAGGACACGCCCCCTGCCACACCCCATTAAAGGAGAAATAGCAACAAAAAAAAAGGTTAATTAAATCCACATGGACTTGTTTTACCACTACTATTCCTTTCTATTGGCTTTTGAAATGTACAAATGCAGCAATTAAGAAAATTGGATGCAAGGTTTAGCACTGGGAAACACTTTTTGAACGATAAAAAGTGCATTTTATATACAACTATATGGATCAGACCAAAATGAGGGACAAATGAGGAGGAAAGAGGGACAGAGGGACATTGGTCCAAATCAGGGACAGTCCCTCGAAATCAGGGACAGTTGGGAGCTATGTAATTAAATAATATGCAAAGTGGTTGGAGGAAAGCTTCAGAATGGCAAAGATGTTTTTATTACAAATTATATGAGCAGACTTCAGTTCCTCTTTAAGTTATGTGATTAAAATCTCTTTGATAGATTGGTGACTTGGGCGAAATAGGCAACAATCCCTTCATCCTGGAGGCACTGAATTATAAGGACAACCAGATGTATTACCGTCTTCCTATTTAAAGATAGGACAGTTTTTGAGCTGCAGAAAAAGAGGTTCTGCAGCAGCTGCCCAACGTGCCTGATCCATCTGTACAAACACCTGGGCTTCTCAGCAACAATAATAAGTATTAGCATAACAAAGCAATTACTCAATGGTGCCTGCAATGCAAACCATTCATTAGCTGCTTGCATCTTCCAGTGGCATTGTAATCTAGAGAAACACGACCGATGTATTGCTGCAAGGATACCCAGAGGCTGGCAGAGGGATTAGCCTTGGGGTTACTGCCAGGAACCACACCTTGGACTCTGCAGTCAAAGCATAAGAAAGAACTATATATGATCATCCACTAACCTGACAGCCTAAAGGAGAGACTGGGACTGACGGCGACAAGCAACATATAAAATAAAAGGGGATGTGGCTGGTTATTGAGGAGAGAGTGGGAGGAGTGACTACACAGGATTCCCCATTTAACTTGTCTTTTGTTGCACCAACGCTGGTTTCCTAGATGCATAAAGCAAAAGAATCTTACCCAATCAAGCAACTAATCTGTTTGTATATGCTCGGAAAACAGCAGGCTGACTTCACACTTAAGGCCCCATGCACACGAGACGCAGATGCAAACTCTGCTGAACGCGTGTTTTAAAAAGCAGAAACCTGCGTTTAAAAACGCGCGTTTTGCTGTGTTTTCATGCCGCGTTTAGACGCGTTTGCGTCTATAAGCATTTGTAAAGATAACATCATATAGACCCTCCCCAAGCTCAGAAAGCAAGTATTATTAACTATTTCTGCCATTTTGATCAGAGTAAGCAGCAGCAGCAGAGAGAGAGCCGTTGTACACTTGCATTTGCCTCTTTCTGTGTTTTTTTTTTTTTAAATGGATCCCATATTGAATATATGTCAGGAAATTCTCCTGATGTTGCTCTTATTGAGGGAGCAATGTCGTCGCAAATTTGCATGAGAGGTCCAGAATCAGAGCGTGTCGATATTGGACCCATCCGTTGATGGCACAGCGAATGTTCGTTGGATATTTCACAAACATGTATGCATTTCACAAACATGTATACATTAGTGAGTATATACGCTCTATGAACTATCTAAACTAATTACGACATTTTAAACCAATTTTTCTAGTATTTTTTTTTATGGTTTACCATCATATTTCTGAGTTTTCTGGTCCAAAAAATTGGGTTCCTTTAAAAAAGCTTATAAACGCAAACGCGGCTAAACGCAGGTGCCTGCGTTTAGCCGCGTTTTGCGTCTGAAACGTGGAAAAGCAAAGTGTCTGAACGCATTTTTTTGCTTCTGGAAAAACGAGGTTAAACGCAACTGCATAAAAACGGGAAAAAACGAGACTGTGTACATGGACACATAGGATAACATTGCATGCATTCAGGTGCAGTTGAAAAAAGTGTCCAACTGCCTCTGAACACGCGTTTAACAGCGTCTCGTGTGCATGAGGCCTAAAGCGGAGCTCCAGTCTGTAAAAAAATAAATGAAAATTCCCAGCTCAACTCACCAGCCAATCTGCTACCAACCACTAGAAAAGACAGAGATAAAAATGGCACCAAGGCTCAACCTCTATGAATTAATAATTAGAACCAAGAGGACAATTTCCTCAAGGACTACCCAGAATGCCTTCACCGCAGAACAGTCCTATATGGAAATTCTGGGGAGTGTTCCTCTGAATTGGATATGCATCCACAAAGAACAGGAAACCAGAAGGGTCCCAAAGCAATTCTTCAAAAAGGAATCGGCAACTGAGAACAAACATTATGAAAAAGTATTTATTACAAAATTTACATTACACTATTCAAAAGTAAAACATACCTCCACCAAAATACCTAAAATTAGACAACGTTGTCTGCAGATTTAGATGGCCACCACATACAAACATACACCCCTCATAAGCATCACTAGACACTTGTAGAATCACTGGCAATAGCTTTATGGGTTTGAAAAATAATAATGTCAATAAATTTGACTTGAATCAGATAAATACCAGACATAATTGGGGATCCCATCCGTGAAAAAAAGCCACGGGCGGCACTAAGTGGCACTGACAGGTGGCACTGATGATGAGGTACTGACAGGTTTTACTGTTGGGCACTGACTGGCACTGTGGTGGGCACTAATTGGCACTGATATAGACACTAATCTGTGCACTGTCATCCGTTTTTTAAGGGGCACTGACTCGTAGCTTGTGGGCTCTTTTTGGCAGCTGTGGTGGCACATCTGATGGGGCTGTGCTGATAATCAATGTGCTGATTATCAGCACAGACCCCCCCCCCCCCCCCTCTGACAGAGAGAGCTGCCGATCGGCTCTCCCTGTCAGCGCCAACAGAGCCAACAGAGGAATGCCCTTTACCGGTACTTCCTGGTTCACGCGATGATCAGCTGTGATTGGTCACAGCTGATCACATGGTAAGAATAAGGTTGCCACTTTTTCTTCAAGTCAAACCTGAACACTTTAGCGGCGCACACAGTGTAGTAATATGCCCAAAACATGCTTGGCCATTTCAGTATACAAGTATGGCTTAAATCTGCAACTATCAAGTAATGCTTGGAAAGATGCTGGCATAAGCACTGTGCTATATATATATATATATATCATCGTGGGTTTGTTTGTCTGGGACAAAATGATGATTCATAACCAGATGGCGTGTTGACCCGTGTTAACTCATGATGACATATCTTGGACGGTCACTGATATAACCATGTAACTATATATTTCTATACAAATACATCATTTACTAAACCCCTCCCCCCTCCTCTCTTTCTATTGGTATGTAGAATCATATATAAGCTGTAACACACCTAATAAAGTCAGACATTTTACAAATGTACAGTTTGCTTCTCGTTTTCATGGTGTCTCCAGATATCTGAGGGTGCTGTTGGGGTACCTAATAGACTGGTGGTCCTCCAGGAATACCTACTATTTACTTCAAATGGGGGCTTGTCCGGGATAAGACAATCATCCGCGGTGGGATGGACCTTTGTCTATTTTGACAAATTCTTTCTTACCCTGGCTCTGATAAAGTCTTAGCTTTTTAAATTTAAAGAGAAAGGAAGGACGGACCACCCCTTAATAGACACACTCACAGGGGTATAACATTGTAGGGTCTTTGGTAGACCCGAGTCTTCATTTAAGACTCAGTTCAGTATTCTTTTGGGAAGGGTATTTAGGTAACCAACAGCGCCCGCTAAATCTTTGCTTCTCTTTCTGTTGCATAGAAGTAATACGATAACTTGTGATTGGTGATATTTTTTTTGTTGTAGCAGCTTGGGGTTTCTATAATGTTATGCCCAGGTTGGCTTTAAGCGTTTTGGGAATGTTGTGGAAAAGTGTACACGCCCATTAGAAGCTTGGTGCTCGTGGGAATAAAGATGATCGATCAGGTAGGTAGGAATTTTAGTCAGAAATAGGGACAAAGTAAATTAGAAATTTTCCTTGCTTATATCCAAATATCGTGAAAGTGGTACTTTTGTATGAATTTTCAGATAATCTGCTAAATTTTCTTTAAAGAATGAAAGACGGTATGGGCAAAATTCAAATGTGTGTATGTCATTACTTAAGGTGCTAAAAAGGAATAAGAAATGTTGTTGCTGTGGTGCATATGGGAAAAAGGGGTTTCGGCTATGCGATTTAAATTTGGAATGGATATTTATATCTTTGCTGAGTGTCAACAAATATCTTAAGAGAACAAAATTGACATGCAGTGTATAAAGGGAATGAATATTAAAATGGCCAGTCAGTACAGTAAAAGTACAATAGTATAAGTATATGAGGTCCCCCACTAATATTTGTTTATAGAATTGTAATTAGTTTGCAAAATGTGTAATTGTTTGACGAACATGTTTAGATACATGTTTAAACATGTTTGATGGGGGGCGTGGCTTGGACGTTCATGTGAGCAGACGTGTCTCACATCAGCTCCTGCATCCTGAGCCGATCAATCCTGCTGTGAGCCTATACCACCGCCGAAATAGACAGGACACTTCGCTCCGTGTGGAGTCACCCCTGCTGCAACACCCGGTCGGCGTATTACAAGGAAAAACGGGATATCTAAGACGAAACCGGAGGCCCCTCCTGCCGACAAAGCGGCCCAAAATGGCAGCTCCTCGCTCCAGCAGCGTGCAGGAAAGGAGTTCTATGCTGCGGCGGCCGCCAAGCTGGCACAATACACACACGATCCATGCAGCCCCAGGAATGAGCATAATAATCAGCCACAGAACATAGCTAAAGCAGGCAGACCCAGTACCTTTGGGATGCCGCCTCAAGACCCCCAGCCTGTGTCAGAGAAGATGGCGCCGGCGGCCTCGTGGAGAGCAGTGAGTACCTCTGCAGCCCCTCTCCCTGCCCATGATACTCCTAGCCCCTCGGTAATGGATGGGGCTGAGCCCTCATTACAATACATTCTTACTGTGGTTCACTCATATGGGACATCTCTCAATGAGCTCTCAGTGGAGGTTAGAAGCATGAAGGAGGGCTTACTACATATCAGGCAGGATATGCAGAAGATCAGGGAGAGGGCCACTGCTTTAGAGGGAAGAGTGAGCAACATTAAGGGATGATTTGTCCCCCCTGATACAGGAAATGGAAATGCACAGCACGTCTGCTAAATCAGATGAAACATTTGCCAGAGTCGAGGATATGGAAAACAGGCTGAGAAGGTCTAACTTACGTATAGTTGGTATGCCTGAAAAATCCGAAGGGAAGAACCCCACTGATTTTATTGAGACATGGCTTACAGATACCTTTGGTAAAAACAACCTCACTCCATTTTTCTCAGTGGAAAAAGCCCATAGGGTGCCTTCTAGACCACCACCACCAGGGGGCCATGATAGACCATTCCTACTGAAACTACTGCACTATAAGGACAGAGACATTATACTGCGCATGGCCAGACAAAAAGTGGATATGGAAATACAGGGATCTAAGACATCTATATACCCTGATTTCTCAGCAGCTGTGCAAAAACAGAGGGCAAAATTCACAGAAGTGAAAAAGAGAATGCGTGCTATCCCACTAATTTACTCTATGTTGTACCCAGCCAAACTTCGTCTAGTCGCAGATGGCACAGTGAAAGTCCAAATATGGCTGCAAACTGGCTCGACCGCCATGAAAGACAACTAAGGAGAGTATAACACCTGCTATGGAACCAACATTCCTTGAAATCCTACTGCTCACCTTGTTAAAAGAAGGAGCTTAAGGAGAGACACCAATGACTTAAATAAATATACCTCATTTTATGCAGATACCACCTGTGCCTCAACTTCAGAGTCATAGGGCCCCAGCCCTCTCTGTTAACCCCCACGTAGACCTGCGGGGCAAGCATTGAAGCTTGTCAACAAGAACACCCGTGCTTAAGAATGTTTTGCCTATTTCTGTTGTTGGCAACCTGTTGTTTTTTGTCTTTTTAATTTTTTTTTCTTGTTGTTTATGCTGTTTTTCAGTACTTGTTGGGAGGACCACGTCTTTGCAGGCGTCTACACTATCTGAATTTACCCCACCAGTCTGCACCGCAAAATGAAGTGAGAAGAATCTTGGAAGGACTGCTGCTCATGCCATTTGAGAGATCAGGTACCATGGTGTCTTGGGTGTGGTGGGTCACTACTCAGGGCCTGTGTAACCGATGGAAGATGTATTTGATATTACACCCCCACCGCCCCAATGAGTAACCAAAGAGACACAATTATCTCCTGGAATATTAGGGGATTGCACGACCCCACCAAGAGGACTGCACTGTTTACTTTTCTTTCACAACGGAAACCCAGTATTATATGCCTTCAGTAATCCCATCTCACCAGTGACACTACTCATTTATTGCATATGTCCAAGTACCCAGTACAATATCACTTGGTACATACCAGATACTCTAGGGGGGTTAGTACCCTCTTGTCTAGGTCCACTGCATTTGATGAACGTGAGGTACAAATAGACTCGGAGGGTAGATTTGTTTTTCTAATGGGGGTGTGGGAGACACAAATCTGTATTATTGCTAATCTATATGTGCCCCCTCCTTTCACTCTTACGGTGTTACAATGTTTGGCTAGCTTTTAAGCTAAACACCCACAGCTACCAGTATATGTCTTAGGAGACTTCAACAGTGCTATGGATATTTCCCTTGAAGTTTATAAAAAATTCTGCCCTCAAGATCCTAGAACACAGACTCCCTTTGCCAGGTTCGCAACGGAGCTTGGGCTAACGGACCTCTGGAGATGTAAATTTCCTCTACAGGCCCAATTCTCATGCCCCTCGCTCACACACTCCAGTTTGTCGCGTATAGACTTTGCTATAGGAAATGACCTAACACATCCCTATGATCCAGAGGTAAATTATTTGGCTAGGGGGCTGTCCGACCACTCGCCAGTGCAGCTTAGCTTAAATCTTCATAAAACTTGTCTGCCCATTCACTGGAAGCTCAATCCCTTTTGGCTCCAGTTATTTACTGATACAGATGCTATGCGGACTCAGATTAAATATTTTCTAGAAACTAATAAACCTTCTGCTGCACCAGGGGTGGTATGGGACACCCTGAAAGCTTTTATTAGGGGGATGTGTTTAAAAGAAGTGAACGTAATTAAGACTAGAAGCAGGAAGTGGGCTGAGGAAGCTGAGAAGGTGGAGGAACTGTATTTGGGGACTCCCACTCCGGAAAATGAGAGACAATAGAGGGATGCACAAAAAGTATATTGCACAATACATTTAGAACAAGCTGACAATAAAAGATTTTTTAAGTCTCAAACGTATTTTGAGGAAGGGGAGAAAACAGGGTACATGTTAGCCATGTTAGCCAGGGCACAGCAGCCCCCTCAGATTCATAGTATAACAATCCCACCAAATGCAGTTGTCAATGACACGTCCTCCATTTTGGAGGAATTTTGTTCCTTCTACAAGGACTTGTACTCCCCTAAGGTATCATACCTCACAGATGAGCTAACACAGTTTCTAGACTCGATTACCTTACCCCAACTTCAGGAGGCAGATAAAAACTCCTTAATAGCCCTAATACTATTGAGGAACTACAACTTGCGCTGGCTACCTTCCGAAACTCTAAAGCTCCTGGTAACGACGGTCTACCAATCGAACTGTACAAAAAATTTGGAGGACTTCTTCTACCGGAGTTGCTCCACACCCTTACGGAGGCACTTAGGTCAGATTCCTTGCCAAGATCCAAGTATGAAGCAGTGATTGTAGTTATGTTAAAGCCAGGAAAAGAACCAGACAAGCCAGGCATACAGGCCCATATCTCTACTGAATACGGACCTGAAACTTCTTACCAAAACCATAGCATTGAGGCTTGCTAAAGTGGTATCAAAACTGATGCATCCAGACCAATCATATTACAGATGAGAAATGGAATACTATACTGGACAATGTACCTAAGGTGTCTCTATCATCCTCCCAAAAACTCACCCAGCTGTTTATTACACATCGTACCTACCGCACGCCAGAGAAACTACATAAATGGCACAGAAGGGATACACCACTTTGTCCCCGCTGCCTTGCTCATAATGGCACATTGATCCACATGTTGTGGAGATGTCCGAAGCTTCAGAGATATTGGGCAGCAGTGGTAAACACTATTAATAGCATATGGAATCTCAAACTCCACACCCTAAACCCTAAACTATGTCTACTAGGTTGGCTAGACGACTTAAAATATACCCCCCACACATACATTGCGATTGTACGCGTACTATTCCTGGCTAGGAAACTTATAGCCAGGAAGTGGCTGTCAACGACAGCACCCACTCTGACAGAGTGGATGGGGTCGGTGAATGACTCCCTTATTAGGGAACAGCTTACTTATAAACACAAAGGCAGCCCGAACAAATTTGAAAGCATATGGGACCCCTGGACTGGCCTCACTACGGTTGGTTCACAATAAAATTTTAGGAGGCAAAAACACCACTATTAACACGTCATCTTAGTAATAGGCAATATATGAAAGTGTATAACAACACTGTACTGGGAATACAGGAGAGGAGGGGAAGAAGCAAGTAATATCTAGCCTTGCAGAGGCTGATTTGTAAATAGTTTATTTCACCCAACGGTTAGGAGGCGTAGTATCGCATTCAGATCCCTGATGACTAATGAGAACATGACTATAGCAACAAGGTATACCTATACACTCTGATAGACTGAATACTGTATGCCATAATAGATTGTGAGAATATGTAACGAAGACAAATATGTGTCCTCATGTGAACAAGCTGAGATATGTTTAACTAACTGGAGGGGGTGCGGTATTGTGTCTCCTTTTTTGTGTTTGTTTTTGTTGTTGTGTTTTTCTTGTGTTGTATTTATTTAAAAAAAAAAAACCTATCTAATTTAGAAAAAAAAAAACAATCATGTTTGACTCTTTGAAGGTAAAAAGAATAGTATTTTGAAGGTTGCAGAAGAATGTATTAGAGGGGCGGGGGTTGTGTAAGGAAAGGAAATGTTCTGAGAACACCCTGCTTTGTAATGAGGATAAAGTAAGTTAGTTTAAAGGTGTTTTTGATAAAAACATCCGACATTGTAGAGGGCAAAGCAAGTTAAGTTGAGAAGGTAAAGTAAGAAAGGAGTTATTTATTAATGAAAGTATTGAGGTCTTGGGATTGCAGTGGAAAAGTTAATAGAACTTACCACTCCTGGGGCCAGGTAGAGCTCACATCTAGAAGCTTGGGAACACTGTCAGTTAAACGGTTCCCGACCGGCGCACGACGATGTACGTCGGCAGAATGGCACGGGCGTACAGGTATGTCCCTTTAAGAATGCCGGTCGGGACCCCCCGTGAGTCCGGTCGCGGGTCCCACGGACTCGATCGCCGCGGGGATACCCGCGATAGTCTCACGGGAAGGCTAAACGGGGAGATGTGGAAGTAAACAGCATCTCCCCGTTCTGCCTACCAACAAGTGACACTGTTCTCTGCTCCCTGTGATTGGAGCAGAGATCAGTGTTCACTAACACACAGCCACGCCCCCCACAGTTAGTAACACGCCCCTAGGAACACTTAACCCCTACACTGCCACCCCCTGGTTAACCCCTTCACTGCCAGTGTCATTTACACAGGAATCAGTGCATTTAAATAGCAATGATTTCTGTATAAATGACAATGGTCCCAACATTTTTTTTTTTTTTGGGGGCAATTTATTATAGTAAAAAATGCGTTTTTTTCAAAATTGTAGCTCTTTTTTTGTTTATGGCGCAAAAAATAAAAAACGCAGGGGCGATCAAATATCACCAAAAGAAATCTCTATTTGTGGGAAAAAAAGGACGTGAATTTTGTTTGGGAGCCACGTCGCACGACCGAGCAATTGTCAGTTAAATCGACACAGTGCTGAATCGCAAAAAGTGGTCTGGTCTTAAAGTGGTGTTTCCACAAAAAGAATAAATAAATAATAAAAAAAAAATGAATCGCAAAAAGTGGTCTGGTCTTAAAGTGGTGTTTCCACAAAAAGAATAAATAAATAATAAAAAAAAAATAATCGCTTAAAAATCAAAAAAAAATAAAATAAAATTGGAAAATTTTTTTTTTTCACTCACCTCTAAATGCCTGTTGCTAGGGGGTCCCTCATAGTCTGTCACCTTCAGTGCCCGGGCACTGACATCACTTCCCCTTGGCGCCGTACAGTCATCTGGGACCTGTCACGTGTCCCAGATGACTGCGCGGCGTATCACGAGCGGAGCGGGGAACGAGGGGGGGCTTCGTTCCCCCGCATCGCTGGACCCTGGGACAGGTAAGTTTCTGATTATTAAAAGTCAGCAGCTGCAGTATTTGTAGCTGCTGACTTTTAAAATTTTTTTTTTTTTTTTTAGGGGGCACCCACTTTAAGCCAACAAAATGGTCTTGTCTGAAAGTGGTTAAGATCCCCCTGTTAACTACCATTATCAAAGGTAGTTACTGATATATCTTATGATGGTTTCCATTGTACAAGTCGACTCAATGCAGTTTAGAGACAAATGACACGCAGAAATAAAATAGTTTTAAAAAGGGGAAGTGACATTCGGAGCTGTTTGAGATTTAAAGGGGACGTTGAACCACATCAATGGCGATGCATACCAAGCCTGGCGTGTGTCCATGTTTGCTGTAGCAATGCAGGAATATTCATTTTTATGTATTTATTGATTATGAAGTATATTTAAAGGATGATCAGGGATGATCTTCAAGGACAGTCAAGATCCAAGGTTTTAAGCAGTTAAGCGAAGAAAAAAAAAAAAAAAAAAAAATTCTGTTTAACCACTTGCCGACCGCCAGATGTACATTTACGTCGGCAGAATGGCACGGCTGGGCAAATGGGCGTACAGGTACGTCCCTTTGAATTTGCCGCCGTGCGGTCACGTGTGCGCCGGCGGCGGCACACGCGCGTGACCCTGCCTCGAGCTCCGTAAGTAGGATCGCAGGTCCCGCAGACTCTATGTCTGCAGGGATACCCGCGATCGTCTCACGGAGACTGTTCAGTGATGTGTCACATGTAGCCACGCCCCCTAACAATTAGAATCACTCCCTAGGACACACTTAACCCCTTTGACAGCTAGTGGTTAACCCCTTCACTGCCAGTGTCATTTTTACAGTAATCAGTGCAATTTTATAGCACTGATCACTGTAAAAATGACAATGGTCCCAAAAATGTGTCAAAATTGTCCGATGTGTCCGCCATAATGTCGCAGTTATGATAAAAAAAATAAATAAAAAATAAATAAAAATAAAAAAATCGCAGATCATGGCCATTACTAGTAAAAAAAAAAAAAATATTAATAAAAATGCCATAAAACTAACCCCTATTTTGTAGACGCTATAACTTTTGCGCAAACCAATCAATAATCGCTTATTGTGATTTTTTTTTTTTTTTACGAAAAATTTGTAGAAGAATACCTATCAGCCTAAACTGAGGAAAAAAAATTGTTTTTTTAATTCTATTTTTGTTTATAGCGCAAAAAAAAATATGTAGAGGTGATCAAATACCAAAGAAAGCTCTATTTGTGGGAAAAAAAAGGACGTCAATTTTGTTTGGGAGCCACGTCACACATCCGCGCAATTGTCAGTTAAAGCAACGCAGTGCCAAATCGCAAAATGTGCGCTTGTATTTGGCCAGCCAAATGGTCCAGGGCTTAAGAGGTTAAAATGAGGAAGTTACATTTTTTCAGTCACTTTTAATCCAGTAGTAGATATTGAGAAGTTTTGAGATCTGTGTGGGCATATGTGTATATATATATATATATATATATATATATATATATATATATATATAGAAAAGGGTGTATATTAAATGTGTCCAACAGTTTAAGCAGTAACATAAAGTATTCTAAATTTACTGTGACGTAATAATAGAATAAAAGTAATCTAAGCAGCTGTTTAAAAAAAATTAAAAATATCAAAGCGATAGTATAAAAATATATCAGTCCAATTCCTGTACACTTAAATACTAAAACAGCGCTAAAAGTTTAAAATTAGCAATAAATACGATGATTTTGTGACCAAAACCATAACACATAAAAGTCCTTTGTGCAGTGATGATAAAGGTAGCAGTTCAAATAACGTTATAGGTGATTATTGAAGATTATTCAGAGTGTTATTGCACCATCAACCAAAAGTCCTCAGGTTTCACAGCGTGAAGCACACTCCCCCCAAGGGGTTAAACTCACCAGAAAACTCTAGTATATAAGCCTTTAAAAGGTAAATGTTTCATCAATAGGTCAAATCTGCATCCTCATCATCCTCAGAGATCCAAGTGGCATAAGTACTCAAAAAAAACGTCATAGAACACAAAAAGAATATCACATAGCGTAATCCTATTTTACTAAACGTTTTTCACATATGCCATAAAAGACCCCCCTAAAGTAATCTACGTACACAAAGATACATTTAATCCAGCAATAATGAAGTAATAAAAGGGCTCTGTCACCATTTCCCGTCCAGCGCGTCAGCGTGCGTCTCTCTGCAGACACTCAGAGACACTTCCTGGTGTGGACCTGGTCGGCGTTGGAGTGCCGTATGGGTCACGCGCTTACGCGTTTCGTCATTTCCGACTTCAACAGAGTGCGTTGAAATATACACCGCATACTGTGGACATATATATATATTTTCCCTAGTGCATAGGATTACACAACGCAGTTACTTCAGTTTTTCTTAACTAACCACAACTCCTCTGGCGTCGCGCCTAGAATACAGAACTTCCTCATTCGCATAGATATATACTTCCCAATTATAATATTCTTAAACTTGTATTTGGTTAAAATCAAACATTTTAAAATCCACAATCATTGTTAATACTGCTTAAACACAATTAAAACCATTTGCACAAATATAGCACAGTTTGCTGTTATTGAAAAAAAAAAAATCACCTTTTAACTTCAATAATGTAAGGATAGGCAATTACAACTAACAGTCCTTAAAGTCAGACTGTAAGTCCCCTTTCACACTGAGATGTTTTTAGGCGCTACAGCGCTAAGAATAGCGACTGTATAGCGCCTGAAAAAATCGTCTCTTTTCACTCCAGTGTGAAAGCCGGAGGGCTTTCACACTGGAGCGGTGCGATAGCAGGACGGTAAAAAAAGTCCTGCTAGCAGCATCTCTGGAGCGGTGAAGGAGCGGTGTATTCACCGCTACTAAACCGCTCCTACCCATTGAAATCAATGGGGCAGCGCGGCTATACCGCTTTACCGCCGACGCCCCCACCGCCCCAGTGTGAAAGGGGCCTAACTAAAATAATAAAGATACCCTATACATAAATTGAAATGCTACTTTTAAAATTTTGTATCTGATCAGATTCCTCAAAAAAAAAAAACATTTGGTACCAGCGCATACATGTAATTTATCAGTGACGTGTAACAGTCCCCTCTTAATGTTCCCAAATGGGTTCTGCACCCATTTCATTTAGTAAATCTCTTTGCCTTCCAAATCAGGCAAAGAGTACTAAATGAAATGTGTTTTTTTTTTTTTTTTTACTTACCTTGTAATTGATGACTTCCGGTCTTCTCTCTCTTCGGCGGTGGGCGGGGTCTCTGCGTCAATCGTCGTCAGGCCGCACTGTCTCCTGGGATCTGGTGTCATTGTTCCCAGGAGTCAGTGCGGACATCTTCCGAAATCTCGTGAGATTTCGGCCACATCTTCCGAAATCTCGCGAGATTTCGGACACATCTTCCGAAATCTCGTGAGATGTCGGCAGATGTGCCGTTACTGCGCACGCATGAGTAACGACGGTGCATGCTGGGCCATCTAAAGTGCCTGTGGGGGTTTCACATGCCCACAGGCAAGATGGCCCCCAGCACAAAAGAAGAAGATGAGGAACTTCATCGGACGAAAACCGGCGGCGATCGAGATGGAAGATGGAACAGGTGAGTCCCCCAATAAAGGTAAGCATCTTTTGTATACCCCCCCCCCCAAAAAAAAAATATATATACAGAGTGCAGAACCGCTTTAACTATGCATTGGGCATGGGCTTAATATGTGCCCAACACATTTCATGAATAGACTGACAATAGTTGCAACATTTTAACCATAAACATGTATTTTTATAGATAACTTTTCTGAATCAAATCCTTTTTTAACATTCACTCTCCACCTCAGCAAGTCTCTCGAACTTGCCGAATATATAATGCAATAGGTCAAATCTATAGTTCAAATCTGCATCCTCATTTTTCTCAGAGATCCAAGTGGCGTAAGTACTCCAGAAAAACGTCTTAAAACACAAAAAGAATATCACATAGCGTAATCCTATTTTATTAAACGTTTTTCACATATGCCATAAAAGACCCCCCTAAAGTAATCTACGTACACAAAGATACATTTAATCCAGCAATAATGAAGTAATAAAATGGCTCTGTCACCGTTTCCCGTCCAGCGTGTTAGCGTGCATCTCTCTGCAGACAATCAGAGACACTTCCTGGTGTGGACCTGGTCGGCGGTGGAGCGCAAACGATACTTCTGTTGAAGTATATATTTTCCCTAGTGCATAGGATTTCACAACGCAGTTACTTCTGTTTTTCTTTACTAACCACAATTCCTCTGGCGTAGCGCCTAGAATACATAACTTCCTCATTTGCATAGATATATACTTCCCAATTATAATATTCTTAAACTTGTATTTGGTTAAAATCAAACATTTTAAAATCCACAATCATTGTTAATTGGAAAAAAAGTGCGTGTTATACGCCGATAAATACAGTATTTGCAAAGTTGGGAGGCTGACTTCTGAGTCAGAATATGTGTTTGGGTAAAATGTTCTGTTCGGAGACCCTCGGGTCCACTTGGGTCCCGGTAATAGAAGAAACTAAAAAGGTGTCTAAGTTTTGCTGAAATCCTGGGGAAAAAGGGAAAAAAATGTTTAGTTAAATAAATTGATTCTATATAATTAAAACTCTTGCTGAGAAACATTTTTATTTCTGCATTCTTTACTTATGTTTGAGTCAATGAGGAATATTATTTTTAATACCTCTAATGGTTAAGGCCTGAATTGATCAGGTAGATTCTGTGATTATTCATGTCGGATGAGGAGTATCCGCCCCAGCCAGCCAGCATTCACCCCTAGCCCCATGCACATGAAGAAATGCCCACCCCATTCATACCCTGTACCCCATTCATACCCAGGGGCGGACTGACAACTCATGGGGCCCCCGGGCAATAGAAGATCATGGGGCCCCCTTGGTCCCCACACTCAAGCCACACCTGCACAGGGAGACACGGGGGAGGGAGAGCACACAGGGGGACACTGGAGGGGGGAAGCACACACACACACACACACACACACACACACACACACACACAGGGGGACACTGGGGAGGGAGAGCACAATGGGGGACACTGTGGGGGGGGGAGAGCACAAACAGGGGGACGCTGTGGGGGGGGGGGAGAACACACACACAGGGGGACACTGGAGGGAGAACACACACAGGGGGACATTGGAGGGAGAACACACACACACACAGGGGGACACTGGAGGGAGAACACACACACACAGGGGGACACTGGAGGGAGAACACACACACACACACAGGGGGACACTGGAGGGAGAACACACACACACACAGGGGGACACTGGAGGGAGAACACACACAGGGGGACGCTGTGGGGGGGGGAGAACACACACAGGGGGACACTGGAGGGAGAACACACACACAGGGGGACACTGGAGGGAGAACACACACACACACACACAGGGGGACACTGGAGGGAGAACACACACAGGGGGACACTGGGGAGGGAGAGCACAAACAGGGGGACGCTGTGGGGGGGGGGGAGAACACACACACAGGGGGACACTGGAGGGAGAACACACACAGGGGGGACACTGGAGGGAGAACACACACACACACACACACACACAGGGGGACACTGGAGGGAGAACACACACACACACACACACACAGGGGGACACTGGGGAGGGAGAGCACAAACAGGGGGACGCTGGGGGGGGGGGGGAGAACACACACACAGGGACACTGGAGGGAGAACACACACACAGGGGGACACTGGAGGGAGAACACAAACAAACAGGGGGACACTGGAGGGAGAACGCACACACACAGGGGGGCACTGGAGGGAGAACGCACACACACACACACACACAGGGACACTGGAGGGAAAGAGCACACACACACACACACACACACACACACACACACAGGGGGGACACTGGAGGGAAAATGCACACACACACAGGGGGACACTGGAGGTAGAACGCACACACTCACACAGGGGGACACTGGAGGGAGAACGCACACACTCACACAGGGGGACACTGGAGGGAGAACGCACACACTCACACAGGGGGACACTGGAGGGAGAACGCACACACTCACACAGGGGGACACTGGAGGGAGAACGCACACACTCACACAGGGGGACACTGGAGGGAGAACGCACACACTCACACAGGGGGACACTGGAGGGAGAACGCACACACTCACACAGGGGGACACTGGAGGGAGAACGCACACACTCACACAGGGGGACAGGGAGAGAACACACTCACAGGGGGACACTGGAGAGAGAACGCACACACACAGGGGGAGACTGGAGGGAGAATGCACACACACACAGGGGGACACTGGAGGGAGAACACACACAGGGGGACACTGGGGAGGGAGAGCACAAACAGGGGGACGCTGTGGGGGGGGGGGAACACACACACACACAGGGGGACACTGGAGGGAGAACACACACAGGGGGGACACTGGAGGGAGAACACACACACACACACACACACAGGGGGACACTGGAGGGAGAACACACACACACACAGGGGGACACTGGGGAGGGAGAGCACAAACAGGGGGACGCTGGGGGGGGGGGGGGGGAGAACACACACACAGGGACACTGGAGGGAGAACACAAACAAACAGGGGGACACTGGAGGGAGAACACAAACAAACAGGGGGACACTGGAGGGAGAACGCACACACACAGGGGGGCACTGGAGGGAGAACGCACACACACACACACACACAGGGACACTGGAGGGAAAGAGCACACACACACACACACACACACACACACAGGGGGACACTGGAGGGAAAATGCACACACACACAGGGGGACACTGGAGGTAGAACGCACACACTCACAGGGGGACACTGGAGGGAGAACGCACACACTCACACAGGGGGACACTGGAGGGAGAACGCACACACTCACACAGGGGGACACTGGAGGGAGAACGCACACACTCACACAGGGGGACACTGGAGGGAGAACGCACACACTCACACAGGGGGACACTGGAGGGAGAACGCACACACTCACCCAGGGGGACACTGGAGGGAGAACGCACACACTCACACACGGGGACACTGGAGGGAGAACGCACACACTCACACAGGGGGACACTGGAGGGAGAACGCACACACTCACACAGGGGGACACTGGAGGGAGAACGCACACACTCACACAGGGGGACACTGGGGGGAGAGCACAAACAGGGGGACGCTGTGGGGGGGGGGAGAACACACACACAGGGGGACACTGGAGGGAGAACACACACAGGGGGGACACTGGAGGGAGAACACACACACACACACAGGGGACACTGGAGGGAGAACACACACACACACACACACACACAGGGGGACACTGGGGAGGGAGAGCACACAAACAGGGGGACGCTGGGGGGGGGGGGAGAACACACACACAGGGGACACTGGAGGGAGAACACACACACAGGGGGACACTGGAGGGAGAACACAAACAAACAGGGGGACACTGGAGGGAGAACGCACACACACAGGGGGGCACTGGAGGGAGAACGCACACACACACACACACACAGGGACACTGGAGGGAAAGAGCACACACACACACACACACACACACACACACACACACAGGGGGACACTGGAGGGAAAATGCACACACACACAGGGGGACACTGGAGGTAGAACGCACACATACAGGGGGACACTGGAGGGAGAACGCACACACTCACACAGGGGGACACTGGAGGGAGAACGCACACACTCACACAGGGGGACACTGGAGGGAGAACGCACACACTCACACAGGGGGACACTGGAGGGAGAACGCACACACTCACACAGGGGGACACTGGAGGGAGAACGCACACACTCACACAGGGGGACACTGGAGGGAGAACGCACACACTCACACAGGGGGACACTGGAGGGAGAACGCACACACTCACACAGGGGGACAGGGAGAGAACACACTCACAGGGGGACACTGGAGAGAGAACGCACACACACAGGGGGAGACTGGAGGGAGAATGCACACACACACACACACACACACACACACACACACAGAGGGACACTCACAAAAGGGACACACACACACAGGGACACACACACACACACACACACACACACACACACACACACAGGGACACACACACAGGGGGACACTCCCGCCAGGTTTGTTGTGAATTGTTACTGGATCACTTCAATACAAGTTTTACACCTCATCTAGCAGTTTCTCATTAAATTAAGGGAATGTGCCCCGAGGCTTGTATCTGGCACTGGTGTTGGCATCCTTCAGCAAAACTTCACAAATAAAACACAATAACTACAAAACATAAAGCACAGTGCACTCTATAAGGCAGCAGAACTCTATGGGCAGGAGGAATGGGCACTGATACAACCGAATTCACTCACCGATGTGAAGCGGCTGTATTACATGCCGCGATGCCGGTAATAATACTTCTAACTGTGCGGCGCGCGCTGCTCCCCGCCGGTGTACTGACTCTTCTCTTCCGTCCCAGGTGACGTCACGGTGCATTCATTACAAGCACCTGGGACAGATGGGAGGGAAGGAGGGGCCGGCGGGGAGCAGCGCGCGCCGCGCTGTTAGCAGTATTTTTATCGGCATTGCGGCATGTAATACAGCCGCGTCAAGTGGCCTATCTTGTGGCCGAGTCCGGGCCCCTAATGGCCCCGGGCCCTCGGGCGGCGCCCGAGTGACCGACTGGTCAGTCCGCCCCTGTTCATACCCTGCTCTATACCCTATCCGGGTGATGAGATGACTACGGCTTTTACATGGAAATCTTCGTTGTTCATCTTTGTTGTTCAAATACCATGGGAGGTGCCGAGATGAGTAAAGGTGTTCCTGGGAATGACACCTTGAGGGTTTGCCAAGGACGCACACCCAAGGTCTGCGGAATTCCAGTGAGCCTCACAAGGGAGAGATCCAGATACGCCAACCTGAAGTCTAGCCCAATGCATCAGTTCCAGTCTGTCTTTGGCTATTGAATTCTATCCTTACAAAGAGAGGCAGGGTTTTTGGGGTGGAGGATCGCTGTAAAATATGGGTAAGCACAGAATCGAACCAAACGTTTTGGGAAAAGTTTAGGAAAATTATATTGTGGACATTTCGTTTTCCTTCCTTTTTATGAATTTAATGCACATTCAGAAGCCATACAAAATACTTTTTTTGTACTTTTCTTTGGGACTATTTTTCTTTGGCCTAAAGGCTGTCATGCCCCTCCCACTTGCGTTTATGGACTGTCAAGCCCATCCCCCCTTTATATTTCATGGACAATTGCTATTCAGCTGAGATTATGTGTTTATTGTTTTCTGTTTTTACCTGCTTAGTGTGGTGGTACATTTGTGGGAAAGTAGTCCAGGTGAATGTCAGGGGCATATTGGGTTTGTGATTGTCACAGTCTTGACAAAAGAGAGGACTGTAGTAATATGCCCAAAACATGCCCGGCCATTTCAGTATACAAGTATGGCTTAAATCTGCAACTATCAAATAATGTTTGGAAATATGCTGGCATAAGCACTGTGCTATATTTTATATATATATATATATATATACATATATATATATATATATATATATATACATATATATATATATATATATATATATATATATATATATATATATATATATATATATATATATATATACATATATATATATATATATATATATATATATATATATATATATATATATATATATACACATACATACACATAATCTCATTGTGGATTTGTTTGTCTGGGACAAGAGGATGGTTCATAATAGACATGTGCACAACACTAAAATTAGTTTTTTTTCGTTTCATTTTTTTCGTTTTTGAAAAAAAATCTTTTTTTTTCGTTTTGTTTCCGTTGATTCGTAATGATTCGTACATTCGTAAGTCGTCGGTGTTCGTATTCGTAACGATTCGTACATTCGTAAGAGTTATTTTTTAGTTGATTCGTTTTTTGTTAGTTTAATTTCCGGACGCATTCGTATTTATTCGTAATCGGAGCATAATTCATAATTTTATGTAATGTGTATGCTATTATTACATTTTAATAATTTACGAATCGAAAAAAAAAATTACGAATGTACGAATTTTTTTGTTCAATAGAGACACAGAAAACTACAAATCGAAAAAAAATTAAAATAAAGTTACGAATCGAAAAAAAAAAAGTTACGAATCGAAAAAAAAAAAAGTTACGAATGTACAAATTTTTTTGTTCAATCCATTCGAAAGTACGTTTAGCAGCACCATTGTGAACTAACTTCTGTTTTTCACAGAGCTCCGCCTGCTTCCACTCCCAGCAAGCAAGCGACTGTGTGCACTGCGACTGCCAGAGACCAGAGCAGCACTGTGCATTACAGACAGCCACGCCTACTGCCAAGTCCCGACTCACAAGATGACCGCCAGCCAGGCACCCACGTCCAGAGCAGAGAGCAGAGCAAGTGTGTGAGTGTGTAGTACATTACAATTACAGCAGGTCCTGAATGGTTCAATAGAGTCGATAGATCGACAGAGATGGAAAAACTAATTTACCAAGCAAAAGTCAATCCGACAAAATGTTGTACAACATAGGCTTGCTGGTTGCACTTTAAAGTCTCCTCGACGCAGATCATTCCACCAGGTGACCCAACCTTTCAGCCATGATAGATACTGATCTGTCACAGAAACGTCATAGTGTCTGGATTATCGTGCCCTCCCTCTGTCCATACCCTTCCTCTTACCTAATTGATCCTCACCGATCCTACTTAGGCGATCTCCACACCCCCACAACATGATACCAACATACCTCTTTCACTGTTCCAGCAGGAGCACACACCCTAATGCCGTGTACACACTGTCGGAATTTCCGATGGAAACAGTCCAATGGGAGCTTTTCATCAGATTTTCCGACCGTGTGTATGCCCATCGGTCTTTTTCTGTCGGAATTTCCGATGGACTTTGGATTGAGAACCTGTTCTTAATTTTTCCGACGGAAAACCTTTCTATCGGATTTTTCGATCGTGTGTATGCAATTCCGACACGCAAAATTCCGATGCATGCTCGGAAACAATTCGACACAAGCTCGGAAGCATTAAACTTCCCTTTTATAGTGCAGTCAAACGTGCTGTATGCCGCGGTGTTATTGACCGTCGGAATTTGGTGTGACCGTGTGTAGGCAAGACAGTTTGAGCGGAATTCCGTCAGAATTTCGACGGGAAAACCCTCAGAGCTCTTTCCGACGAGAATTCCGATCGTGTGTACGCGGCATAACAGTTTCTGGATTACTTACTCCCCCCTCACTCCTAGATAACACATTACTACTACAGAGCTTCCTCTCAATCATATGGGTACCGAATAGGTTAAACCACATACATAACATTACCCTGATTGGACCCCTACTCTCACACCCACCCCTTCTCCCTCACACGGAGATGCTTAATGATCCTCAGTTAATACACTTGTTAATTAAGGTATTCACACTTTACCATAGGCATACTTTACTGGGTCGGAACTTCACCTGCATTACCATTGCAGAAGTGACCTAGTAAGAGGCTCAGTTGGCCGTGTTTTGAACTTGTTATTACATTTCTGCTATACATGTTTATTGATTGTATTGACAGCTTCTGTTTCAATGTATACCTGATAACTGTGATTTTATGTATATCTGAAAATTTTTAATAAACATTTATTGAAAAAAAAAAACAATTACAGCAGGTCTGAGGCCTCCCCTCAGACCACCATCCAGCACTGTGTGTACATTACATAGGCCTCCTACTACCACTTGCGATCCAGGGCACTATGGAATACAGGCCATCCCTCAGACCTGAGACCAACATCCGGAACTGTGCAGCATTACTGGCCTCCTCAGACCACCATCCAGAGCACTGTGCAGCATTACAGGCCTCCTCAGACCACCATCCAGAGCACTGTGCAGCATTACAGGCCTCCTCAGACGAGACCACCATCCAGAGCACTGTGCAGCATTACTGGCCTCCTCAGGCCACCATCCAGAGCACTGTGCAGCATTACTGGCCTCCTCAGACCACCATCCAGAGAACTGTGCAGCATTACTGGCCTCCTTTGACCACCATCCAGAGCACTGTGCAGCATTACTAATAACATATTCGATTTTTTTACTCCAGGAGTATATAATGAGTTTGGGAATTCTAGAGAAATGCTTAAATAATGCATTACAATTTAACTAAACACATTCGATTTTATTTGACTAAAATGATTTTATTTGACTAAAATGATTTTATTTGACTAAAATGATTTTATTTATCTAAAATGTACTGGATATTTTAGTTGACTAAAATACGAGGACTAAAATGACCAAAACTAAAATGGCATTTTAGTCAAAGACTATGACTAAAACTAAAACACTTGCAGAAGACTAAAATGGGACTAAAACTAAAAGGCCATTTTAGTCCTAAGACTAATGCCCCCGTACAAATGATCGGACTTTCCGACAACAAAACCGTGGATTTTTGTTCGAAGGTTGTTGGCTTCAACTTGTCTTGCATACACAAGGTCACACAAATGTTGGCCAACAATTACAAACATAGTGACATACAAGACATACAGCGAGCCGATAAAAAGGAAGTTCAATAGTCATGTGATTTCTCCATTACGAATGCTAGTTTTACAAGACCGAGCACTTCCTGCTCGTACTCGATTCCGAGCATGCGTGAACTTTTGTGCAACGGACTTGTGTACACACGATCGGAAAGTCCGAAAACAACGTTTTGTTGGCGGAAAATTTGAGAACCTGCTAGCCAACATTTGTTGGCGGAAAGTCCGCCAACAAATGTTCGATGTAGTTCGATGGAGTGTACACACGGTCAGACTTTCAGCCAACAAGCTCACATCCAACATTTCCCGTCAGAAAGTCTAATCGTGTGTATGTGTATAAGACTAAAACTAAATCTAAATTGCTGCTAAAATTAAACACTGGTGCTTAGTGCCCTCTCACCATCCTGTCAGGCCCTGTTCTGAGCCACATTCCTGTCTGAATATTGTGTCTGGGTTTCAGGCGGACTGAAACCCGGACACATGATTCAAAACCCCGACTGTCCGGGTGAATCCCTATTCCTGGACAGGTGGCAACCCTAGGTAAGAAGCCTCTATCAGAGGCTTCCTACCATGAGATGTGGCATGTCAGACTAACACGCCGCACTCGCGATCGCCCGCGCTGTGCGCCAGCATGTTGTCCTGCTAGACGTCATATGACGACCAGTCAGGATAACTGAACCACTTCCCGGCCGTAAATCTGCTATAGGCCAGGCAGGAGGTGGTTAAAATGATCAGCTTTTATTTATTCATGTAAAACCTTTATTCCAAAAGGAAAAAAACTGTTTGCTATAACGGATTTTAATGTATGAGCTGGAGTTTGGCTTCAATATTTAAATCTTCTAATACATTTAACACTACCCGTGTTTATTCCTCCGGAGTTGTGTCTCTATATTACATAAGGTATGTAACTGGCCAGATCACCAGGTGAAAACAGAAGATAAATCCAAAGAAAAACTGATGCAGCCACCACATCCATACCTCCCAACGTTTTGAGATGGGAATGAGGGACACCTACCAGCAAAAGTATGCAGGCATAGGACACACCCCTTGCCACACCCCCTTAAAGGAGAATTGTAACAACAAAAACAAGATTGGTTAAACCCACAAGTGCTTTTTCAACACTACTATTCCTTTATATTGGCTTTTGGGATTTACAAATGCAGCAATTTAGTAATCAGATGAAAGGTTTAGCACTGGGAAACACTTTTTGAAAGATAAAAAAGTGCATTTTATATACATCTTTAATAGATCAGACCAAGATGAGGGACAAATCAGGGCCGTCTTTAAGGCAGGGCAAAAGGGGCAGCTGCCCCGGGCCCTGTCATTGTTGTGGTGCCCAAAGCAGCTGGCTCATACTTGCCAACTATCCCAATTTAAATTCCCTTGTCCCTTGAAGTTTTAGTTCCTTTGCTGTGTCCTGATATCTCAGTGTGAAGTGCTGCTACTAATGCTGCCCAGCTCTGCCCTATTGTTGTGTACAGATGACTCACCTGCAGACCCTGTGTTTATATGTAAATAACCGGCATTCATATGTAAATAGCTGCATCAGGCGGCATAGATATGTAAATAAAGGCGGCATTCATATGTATATCATGCCTCCTGCAGTGAGGAGATGATGTGCTGTAACCTCTAGAAAACAATCAGTGAGCAGTATTACTGTACAGTAATCTCTAGCAGCCAATCATCAAGCAGAAATCATGTGCTGTAACATCTAGCAACTAATCAGTGAGCTGTAACGTGTGCTGTAACCTCTAGCAACCAGTCAGTAAGTGGTAATGATACACTGTAACCTCTGGCAACCAATCATAATCGCTGCCTGATCTGATACAGTAAACTGATTTTAAGTCTAGCTGCTAGAAAAGGTTTGCCCAGGGTCCAATCAATATTAACCACTTCAGCCCCGGACCAATTGGCAGCCAAAGGACCAGGCCCCTTTTTGCAATTCGGCACTGCGTCGCTTTAACTAACAATTGCGCAGTCATGCGACGTGGCTCCAAAACAAAATTGGCGTCCTTTTTTTCCCACAAATAGAGCTTTCTTTTGGTGGTATTTGATCGCCCCTGCGGTTTTTATTTCTTGCGCTATAAACAAAAATAGAGCAACAATTTTGAAAAAAATGCAATATTTTTTACTTTTTGCTATAATAAATATCCCCAAAAAATATATAAAAAAAACATTTTTTTTCCTCAGTTTAGGCCGATACGTATTCTTCTACATATTTTTTTGGTAAAAAAAATCGCAATTAGCGATTATTGATTAGTTTGCGCAAAAGTTATAGCGTTTACAAAATAGGGGATAGTTTTATAGCATTTTTTATTAATATTTTTTTTTTTATTAGTAATGGCGGCGATCAGCGATTTTTATTGGGACTGCGACATTTTGGCGGACACATCGGACATTTTTGACACATTTTTGGGACATTTGTCATTTATACAGCAATCACTGCTATTTAAATAGCACTGATTCCTATGTAAATGACAGTTGTAGTTAGGGGGTTAACCACTAGGGGGCGGGGAGGAGTCAGTGTGACGTGTTGTGTTTTTTTTTACAGTAGGGGGGCGTGGCTGTACGTCTGACGTCATTGATCGGCGTTCCCGATGACAGGGAACCGCCGATCACTGACAGTCAGTGTAGGAAGCGCGGGGAGAGGTTTGTTTACATAGACCTCTCCCCGTTCTTCAGCTCCGTAACCCGATCGCGGGATACCAGCGGCGATCGGGTCCGCTGGTCCCGCGGCCGTGGTCACGGAGCTCCCGACCGGGTCGCGTGCGCGCCGCTGGCGGCGCGCGCGCGCCCCCCGGGCAGGCAAATTAAAGGGGACGTACAGGTACGTGCTTTTGCCTGCCCGTGCCATTCTGTTGACGTATATCTACATGAGGCGGTCGGGAAGCGGTTAAAGATGGCCCTGGGACAAATGACAAGGAATGAGGGACAGAGGGACATTGCTCCAAATCAGGGACAGTCCCACGAAATCAGGGACAGTTGGGAGCTATGACCACATCTAAGGATTGGTAAGCTGCAATATACCGTATATACTTGAGTATAAGCCAAGTTTTTCAGCACATTTTTTTGTGCTGAAAGTGCCCCCCCTCAGCTTATACTCGAGTCAAGCACTTTTCTGCAGCAGAGAATGACATTTTCTGAACAGACTTTGGGGCCCCATATCTTGGTGCTAGGAACCCCAAATTTGGTGTGCAAACCCAGTGGAACTAGCACTACTGCATATCCAAAGCACCAAGTGGCCCCGATATACGGGGCCCCAAAATCGGTTCGGAAAATGTCATTCTCTGCTGCAGAAAAGTGCTTGACGCTTTCCCAACTGACTTTGGGGCCTCGTAGCACCAAGTGGCCACGAGGTACGGGGCCCCAAAATCGGTCAACTGTGTCCATCTGCAGCAATGTCATTTTGGGACCTTTTGAGTCCAGAGACCCCAAATTTTGGCTGCAGTTAGGGGGCATCTAGGAACCCTTAACTACTGAGTTTGAAGTTCGGGTGACCTATGGCTGCAAATGGGCACAGTAAGGCATGCAAATGGGCACAGTGAGGCTGCAAATGGGTATTGTTGACCCTCTTTTCCACTTACAGTAGCTGCGCATTTCTCACCCTAGGCTTATACTCGAGTCAATACGTTTTCCCATTTTTTTGTGGAAAATTAGGTGCCTTGGCTTATATTCGGGTCGACTTATACTCGTGTATATATGGTAATACATTTTTGGTTTTGGGTTTTAATACTGCGTTATACACTTATGTTTGCATCCCTTTATTCAATGTTGTGCGTTTTCCCAAATGATGTGTTTCACATCTAGGGAGGTTTGAGAAGAGCCAAATGTAGGAGCACACGTAGGAGCACATGGGGCTGTACACTATATTACCACCAATCATGCCATAGCAGCACAACTAAACAAACCACCCAATGTGCTGCACTCCATCAAATACAAATGTGCCCAAAAAATGTGTGTATAAAAATAAAAACGGAACCAAATTTAAATAACAGTCTATGCAATAATCAATCCTTACCATGACACGTGAAAGTCCTTCTGCCAAAAAGCAACAGATCCCTGTGTACATGCGTTAATCTCCAAAACCGCGAGAAGATAAACTCTCACCTCGGTAAACAGTCCTTCTGGTTACAAAAGGTCTAATAGCACTTGCTTCCTATTGGCAAATAGAATCAGCCAAATAACTGGCTCCTCCTCAATGCCAAACTACAGTATATAAGACTGTCGGTAAAAGAAAAAAATAATACAATAAGTATTGTCTGGCAGAGAGACAGAACTGCGATGGCAGACTGCCATTCTGACAGGGGGGAAGGGATGGAGTTTGTGTTCCTGTACTAGTAAAAGCAGCACACAGAGTACACATAAACACTAGTTAGGCACCCAGTTAACCCTTTGATCGCCCCTGAAGTTACCCTTTCCCAGCCAGTGACATTAGTACAGTGACTGTATTAGTGTCGCTGGTATCCACAAAGTGTCAAAATTGTCAGAATGTCCACCGCAATATCGCAGCCCCCCTAGAAGTCGATGATCGCCATCAGTAAATAAATAAAAATAAATACAAGTACCCCATAGTTTGTAGACGCTATAACTTTTGCGCGGACCAATCAATATACACTGATTGGGATTTTTTTTTTTTTTTTACCAAAATAATGTAGCAGAATACATATTGGCCTTAATTGATGTTTGAAGAAATTTGTTTTCTTTCAATTTGTTTTGAATTTGTTTTATAGCACAAAGTAAAAAATATTGTTATTTTTAGAAATTACGGTTTATAGCGCGAAAAATAAAAAAAATGCGGAGGGGATCAAATACCACCAAAAGAAAGCTCTACGTGTGTAACATAAATTTTATTTGGGTACAGTGTCGCGCGACCGTGCAATTGTCAGTTAACAACTTCAGCCCCGGAAGATTTGGCTGCTGAATGACCGGGCCAATTTTTGTGTTTCGGCACTGCGTCACTTTAACTGACAATTGCGCGGTCGTGCGACGCTGCACCCGAACAAAATTGACGTCCTTTTTTTCCCACAAATAGAGCTTTCTTTTGGTGGTATTTGATCGCCTCTGCGGTTTTTATTTTTTGTGCTATAAACAAAAAAAAGCGAAAATTTTGAAAAAAAAACACAATATTGTGTTTTTTGCTATTATAAATATCCCCCTTTTTTTTAAAAAAAGAAAAAAGAAAATTTTGTCTCAGTTTAGGCAGATATGTATTCTTCTACATATTTTTGGTAAAAAAAAAAAAAAAAAAAAATCGCAATAAGCGTATATTGATTGGTTTGCGCAAAAGTTATAGCATCTACAAAATAAGGGATAGATTTATAGCTTTTTTATTATTATTTTTTTTTACTAGTAATGGCGGCGATCTGCGATTTTTATCGTGACTGCGACATTATGGCAGACACTTTTGACACATTTTTGGGACCATTGGCATTTATACAGCGATCACTGCTATAAAAATGCATTGATTACTATAAAAATATCACTGGCAGTGAAGGGGTTAACACTAGGGGGCGATCAAGGGGTTAATTGTGTTCCCTGGGAGGTGATTCTAACTGAAGGGGGAGGGGACTGACTAGAGGAAGTGACGGATCCTGGTTCCTAGCTAATAGGAACACACAATCTGTCACTCCTCTCAAAGCAGAACATGGATTTGTGTGTTTACACACACACTTCTGTGTTCTGTCCCTCGTGCTCGCGATTGCTTGTGGCTGACGGTCATCGTGACCGTCGGTCACTAGCATCGGCACCCTCGCTGTGCGCACGCGCCTGCTATCCCGACCTTGCAAGCAGACGTATAGCTACGGTGGTTTGCGGGATCGTGCCGACCTGCCGCAGTAAAATGACGGCAGCTGGTCCCCAAGCGGTTAAAGTACGCAGTACCGTAATTGCAAAAAATGGCCTGTCAGGAAGGGGGCTAAATCTTTTGGAGGTCAAGTGGTTAATAATTCTACTACCAAGATTAGTGTGTGCTGTAAATTGCCTCCAGCATTGCTCCTGTTTCTTCTTGCCGGAGGCCGCCATTTTGTTGAAGCCCAGTGGCAATCACTTCATTATTGGAAACTCTCCCCCACTCTTTGGTCTCAAAAACTATATGTCACTTTCTGCAATAAAAATGTGTGCATTTCCAGCCTTGATTGTATATCTTGGCTCAGTTATAGAGAGGAAGGCTGACAGAAGCTTTGATGTGCGTTATGGCGCGTGTTGACATTCAAAATGCAATGCGGCATTGTTTGATGGACATGTAGGAAAACTTTCCTCGATTAATCAGGTGCTGCTCTCAGAATACAATGTCCCAGCTCGGGGATATTCCTCCATCCAACCTCACACCTCCCAACATTTTGAGATGGGAATGAGGGACACCTACTAACAAATGTATGTAGGCATAGGACACACCCCCTGCCACACCCCCCTTTAAGGAGAATTAACCACAAAAAAGGTTAAATAAATCCACACGTGTTTTTTTTTTTTTTACCACTACTATTCCTTTATATTGGCTTTTAAAATGTACAAATGCAGCAATTTAGAAATCAGATGAAATGTTTAGCACTGGGGAACACTTTTTGAAAGATAAAAAGTGCATTTTATATACAACTATATAGATCAGACCAAAATGAGGGACAAATGAGGAGGAATGAGGGACAGAGGGACATTGCTCTAAATCAGGGACAGTCCCTCCAAATCAGGGACAGTTGGGAGCTATGCAACTTGTGTGTGGATGAAGGAATCTGTTAACCACTTGCCGACCGCTGCATGTACATTTACGTCGGCAGAATGGCGCGGCTGGGCAAATGGGCATTTTGCCGCCATGTGGCGCGCGTGCGACCCTGCTGGGAGCTCCGTGAGTCGGATTGTGGGTTCCTGCAGACTCTATCGCCTCGGGGATACCCACGGTCGTCTCACGGAGCTAAAGAACGGGGAGATGCCAATGTAAACAAGCATCTCCCTGTTCTGCCTAGTGACACTGTCACTGATCATAGCTCCCTGTGATCGGGAGCTATGATCAGTGAAGTGTCTTTCGTAGCCACGCCCCCTAACAGTTAGAAACACTCCCTAGGACCCACTTAACCCCTTCCTAGCCCCCTAGTGGTTAACCCCTTCACTGCCAGTGTAATTTTTACAGTAATCAATGCATTTTTATAGCACTGATCGCTGTAAAAATTACAATGGTCCCAAAAATGTGTCAAAATTGTCCGATGTGTCTGCAATAATGTCGCAGTCACGATAAAAAAAATCACAGATCGCTGTCATTACTAGTAATTATTAATAAAAAAATGCCATAAAATTAACCCCTATTTTGTAGACGCTTTAACTTTTGCACAAACCAATCAATAAACGCTTATTGCGATTTTTTTTACCAAAAATATGTAGAAGAATTCCTACATTGAGGAAAACATTTTTTTTATATATATTTTTGGGGGATATTTATTGTAGCAAAAAGTAAAAAATAATGTGTTTTTTTCAAAATTGTCGCTCTATTTTTGTTTATAGCGCAAAAAATAAAAACCGCAGAGGTGATAAAATACCACCAAAAGAAAGCTCTATTTGTGTGAAAAAAAGGACGCCAATTTTGTTTGGGAGCCACGTTGCACGACCGCGCAATTGTCAGTTAAAAAAAGTCGCAAAAAGTGCTCTGGTCTTTGGCCAGCAAAATGGTCCGGGGTTTATGTGGTTAAAACGAATACTGTATGGCCAGCCAGGAAATGAGGCAGGCTCTAACTGAGTTGTCGCAGCAGCCTATGCACATAGTGAACGCTCACAGTGTGCAGTGAAATTAGAATAATCTATTTCCGTACAGGAGAGGAGTCTGTGCAAGGCTGAAGGGAAGGCAGGAGGTCAGCTATATGCCCCAGAGTCATTGAGAAACAATAAGATCAGCAGCATTATGCAAGCATCTGCCTCTTGGCTCTCTGGGGAGCGGTAATAGACAGATGGGGCACTCTCCTGTCATTACAGTGACTTGCAGTGGGAGTTGGTCTGCATTCAATATTGAAAACAGCCAGGAAAATTATCCATCACAGCCTGACACAAGTGGCTTTATCCTAAAATGCTATGCAAAATTATACAAATATAAAATGTACCGAATATATGCAAAATACAGAAACAGAGAGCCACTTATTGAAAAGAAAATAGTTTTATTTGGAGGCAGCTCTGGCGGTGAAGTTTCACAGAAACAAACTCTCAATCTTGTTTGCTGAGCTGCGTCTGTAATTTTTTTTTTTTTTAATAAATAAATCAACATTTGCAAATGTCATCATAATGTCACAGATAGATAGGCGGGAGAGCTGGACGAATGCGGGCAAGCTATACTAAAGCTGGCCATACATTATCCAATTTTCTTATTCAAATTCTTTTAGATTTACCTTTTAACTACAGTTGTGTGAAAAAGTATTTGTCCCCTTTCAGATTTTTTTGCTTATTTGACAAATTTAATCATTACACAAAGATAACCCGAGTAAATACAAATTGCAGTTTTTAAATGATGGATTCATTTATTAAGGCAAAACAGCTGTCCAAACCTGCCTGGCTTTATGTGAAAAAGTAATTGCCCCCTAAACCTAATAACTGGTTCAGGGCCGGTGCTACCACTAGGCAAACTAGGCAGCCGCCTAGGGCGCCATGCTGCAAAGGGGGGCGCCCGGCCACTGGTTTTCCTACTCTCTTCTCTCTGCAGCAAGTAACTAAGTCTCAGCATCAGCAGGCATCCGCCCCTCTGTTCACAGATAGTGTCAGAGGCGCAGCGGTGGTGAAGGACTGTTTCTGTGTCCCGACTCCTGAATGTATGGCAGCAAGCAAACATTCATTGATGGGCACTGGTAGACTGCATTTGATGGGTCCTGGTGAGGCTAAATGTGATGGGTCCTGGTGATGCTAAATGTGATGGGCGTGGTGAGGCTAAATGTGATGGGCGCTGGTGAGGCTAAATGTGATGGGCGTGGTGAGGCTAAATGTGATGGGCGTGGTGAGGCTAAATGTGATGGGCGCTGGTGAGGCTAAATGTGATGGGCGTGGTGAGGCTAAATGTGATGGGCGCTGGTGAGGCTAAATGTGATGGGCGCTGGTGAGGCTAAATGTGATGGGCGCTGGTGAGGCTAAATGTGATGGGCGCTGGTGAGGCTGCATTTGATGGGCGCTGGTGAGGCTGCATTTGATGGGCGCTGGTAGGCTGCATTTGATGGGCGCTGGTAGGCTGCATTTGATGGGTGCTTCGTTAAAAAGGTGGGGTTTACATGGGCAGGGAAAAGGGGGTAGGGTCAGGGGTGGAGCCAAGGGAGAGCGACAAAATTAGGTTTCGTCTAGGGTGTCAAAAATTCTTGCACCAGCCCTGAACTGTTTGTGCCACCCTTGGCAGCAACAACTGCAATCAAGTGTTTGCGATAACTGTCAGAGTCTTTCACTTTGCTGTGGAGCAATTTTGGCCCACTCTTCTTTGCAGAATTGTTTTAACCACTTACGGACCGCCGCACGCCGATGTACGTCCCTACTTTGGGGACGGAAATCGTTGTTATGGCAGCAGGTAGCTGCCATAACCCCAGTATCCCCGTGTTCGGCCGGCGGTCTGGGTACAAGATAAACGTGGTCTCTGCGGCGGATTCGCCGCAAGATCACTTATCGGCGGCAGGAGGATCCAGTGCCCTCCGCTGCTTACAGGAGCCGTCGGCAGCGGTGGAGGCGATCGGATCCTTCTCAGTGCTGTGCATGGAGACGAGTGAGAGGAAGATGACCCCCACCCATCTGCATGACACTGCAGGGCGGAAGCAACGTCATAACGTCACTTCCACACATAGCTCTTAAATTATTGTTTTCATTTTTTTTTTTTATTGCATTTTTTTTGTGTAAATATGAGATGTGAGGTCTTTTTGACCCCAGATCTCATATTTAAGAGGTCCTGTCATGCTTTCTTTCTATTATAAGGGATGTTTACATTCCTTGTAATAGGAATAAAAGTGACACAATTTTTATTTATTTTTTTAAAGAGTGTAAAAATAAAAAGTAAAAGGTAAAATAAATAAGAAAAAAAAATGTTTTTAAACGTGCCCCGTCCCGCCGAGCTCGCGTGCAGAAAAGAACGCATACGTGAGTAGCGCCTGCATATGAAAACGGTGTTCAAACCACACATGTGAGGTATAGACGTGATCGGTAGAGCGAGAGCAATAATTCTAGCCCTAGACCTCCTCTGTAACGCAAAACATGCAACCTGTAGAATTTTTTTAATGTCGCCTATGGAGATTTTTAAGGTAAAAGTTTGTCACCATTTCACGAGCGGGCGCAATTTTGAAGCATGACATGTTGGGTATCAATTTACTCGGCGTAACATTATATTTCACAATATAAAAAAAAATTGGGCTAACTTTACTGTTGTCTTATTTTTTAATTAAATAAAGTGTATTTTTTTAAAAAAAAAGTGTGCTTGTAATGCCCCGTACACACGGTCGGAAAATCCGACCACAAAATCCATCGGATTTTTTCCGACGGATTTTGTCCGACACTGGTGTTGCATACACACGGTCGGACAAAGTTGTCGGAAAATCCGATCATTCTGAACGTGGTGACGTTTGTTGCCTACGACGGGACTACGTAGAGGCTAGTAGCCAATAGCTTTGGTCTTGTAATGTGATCTGAGCATGCGTGGCACTTTGTCCGTCGGAATTGGCTACACACGATCGGAAAAAGTCCGATAGGACTTTGTTGTCGGAAAATTTGAGAGCAGGAGATAAAACTTTGTCCGTCGGAAAATCCGACGGAAAAAGTCAGATGGAGCCCACACACGGTCGGAATTTCTGACAACATTGTCCGACAGGACATTTTCCGTCGGAAAATCCGACCGTCTGTACGGGGCATAAGACCGCTGCGCAAATACGGTGTGACAAAAAGTATTGCAACAATCGCTATTTTATTCTCTAGGGTGTTAGAAAAAAAAAATGTATAATGTTTGGGGGTTCTAAGTAATTTTCGAGCAAAAAAAAAACAAACTGTTTTTAACTTGTAAACACCACATCTAAAAAGAGGCCCGGTCTTAAATGGGTTAATTCCGCCACATTGGAGGATGCCATTTTTGGCCAGTCTCTTTCTTATTGTTGATTCATGAACACTGACCTTACCTGCGGCAAGTGAGGCCTGCAGTTCTTTAGATGTTGTTCTGGGTTCTTTTATGACCTCTTGGATGAGTCGTCGTTGTGCTCTTGGAGTCATTTTGGTTGGCCGGCCTGGGAAGGTTCACCACTGTTCCAAGTTTTCTCCATTTGTGTATAATGGCTCTCCTCATGGTTTGCTGGCATCCCAAAGCCTTAGAAATGGCTTTGTAACCCTTTCCAGACTGATACATGTCAAGGACTTTGTTTCCCATCTGTTCTTGAATTTCTTAGATCACAGCATTATGTGTTGCTTTTTTAAATCTTTTAGCGTGCTTCACTTTGTCAGACAGTTTCTATTAAAGTGATTTTTTGATTCAACAGGTCTGGCAGCAATCAGGCCTGGGTGTGGCAAGTGAAATTTAACTCAGCTTTCCAAAAAAAATGTGGTTAATCACGGTTCATTCATGATTCAGCATGGGAGGGGGCAATTACTTTTTTTCACATAGGGCCAGGCAGGTTTGAACAGCTTTTTCCCCTTAATATATGAAATAATAATTTAAAAACTGCATCTTGGATTTATTCGGGTTATCTTTGTGTTATAATACAGTTTGTTTGATGATCTGAATCATTTAAGTGTGACAAATATGCAAAAAATAAAAATAAAATCAGGAAGGGGGCAAATACTTTTTCACAGCATTGTATGTAGTACAAGAGCCTGCCTGATTGCATACATATTAAAAGAGTTTAGGCTTGACCAGTTCCGGGATAAGGTCAAATAGAGCCCAGGGTAAACATGTCAAACTGCGCCCCCCCCCCCCCCCCCCCCAAGGATGAGTATTATGTGTCAGCAAAAATCCCCCCAATACAAATACTGAGCACTAATCTGCGTGCTTACCCCCAAGCATAAATTCCCCTGCCTCTCAGTACAAATCCGCCCCCTGCTAAAATCCCCCTTTCTCAGCACATATGTTTGTCCCATCCTCAAATGCCCCCCCCCCAAAAAAATATTCACTCATTGCACAAATCCTCTATCCCTAAAATTTCCCCTCCTAGTACACATCTTCATCCCCCCTCCTAGCACAAATTCCCCCCAAATCCCCCCTTCTAGCACAAATTCCCCCCAAATACCCCCCAGCATAAATTCCCTCCAAGTACCCCATCCCAGCACACATCCCCCCCCCCCCCCAAATTACCCCTCCTAGCACAAATTCCCCCAAATACCCCTTCCCAGCACACATTTCCCCCCAAATTTCCCCTCCTAGCACAAATTCCCCCCAAATCCCCCCCCCCCCAGTACAAATTCCCTCCAAATCCCCCCTCCCAGCACACATTCCCCCCAAATCCGCCCTCCCAGCACAAATCCCCCCTCCCAACACCCCCCCCCCCAAATCCCTTCTCCTAGCACAAATCCCCCCTCCTAGCACACATTTGCCCAAAATACCCCCTCCTAGCACAAATTCCCCCAATTACTCCCTCCTAGCACACATATCCCCAAAACCCCCCCCCCCCCCAGCACAAATTCCCCCCCAAATTCCTCCTAGCACAAACCTTCTCCCCCCCATCACCCATACCAACACAAATCCCACAAAATTACCACTCTTAGCAAGCCCACCCTTCCCCCAAATTTCAAACAAGAATTACCCCCTGCCACCCCAACACAAATCCCCTCTCCCCAATATCCTTGTGGTGCCCCCCACCGCACATGATACTACAGTACCCAGGGCAGCCACCCCTCCTGCCCACCCCTTGTTCTGGCCTTGGGTTTGACCTCATATTATATGACTTTGGTAAATCTAAGGCTCCATTCACACCTAGGCGATTTAAATCATGGGCAGAATCATGACAAAACCCGGGGGTGTGTTTACAATGGGGTTACCTCCTAATGACACCCCAATCGCGGTGCGATTTTGCCACAATAAATTACGCTGGCAATGGCAATGCTCGAAGCTTGTTGCTCAAAGGGAGCAACAATCGCGGGGTAGAATCGTGGTGAGCCCACGATTCAAATTGATAAGGTGTGAATGGAGCTTAAAGGAAAATTGTATAATGTATGGCCAGCCTTACATACTCTTTTCTTTTCTCTGTTCTTCGTAAGCTACCTCTATTTCTTTCTTAGACAGTTATAGATATTGGGTATTGGGTATACATACCGTGTTTCTGTAGCGGGGAACCGCTATTATATACTGTTTGCATTGTATGGAGGGAGAGGAGGGATTGAGTCCCACACCGCAGATGTGGTGGCAGCGCAAATCTCTGTTACCTTTGGTGTTTTTTTCTCTGTAAATGGGCTAACACTTTGTTCATGTTGTATAGTTATCCTTTATTTTTATTGATCTGTCGCAGTAGCCAGCAGGTTGAGCTCCTCCTCTAATCCCAAATATTTGTAATGTTGTTCTCTTTAATTATGTAACGGGTAATCTTCCCCTTTCTCATTTTTTTTCTCTGAAAGTATGCACAAGCCGATATACACTCTGTATGTCTTTCTGTAAAAAAAAAAAAACTCAAATTAATTTAAAATTAATAGAAAAAAAATTATTATTAGCTGTTTTTGCATATTTTTTATTTTTTTTGTACACGTTTGAAAAAAAAAGTTTGGTCTAAACCCCCACACATTTTATATTTACTGAAAAAAGACACACTGTAGAATAAAATAGTGGTAGTTCCATTTTTTTTATGTCACACACAATTGTACAGCAGTTTATCAAATGCAAAATGTCAGTAAAAAATACATTTTTGGGCAATATATTACCCCCTTTTTTGTTCTTTTTTTAAGAAAATAAAAAATGAGGTTGGACCAAGTAAATACTGTAGATACCCAACATGTCAAGCCAGCATACCAGCAAAATGAGGACAAAACTCTACAGGTCATCAGTTTTGCGCAAAAGAATGTCAACCTAACATTTCATGTTCCTGATGTGTGCCTGCTGCACCATATAAGCTCTTTGTATTGCTTCCTTTGTGTGAAACCCCTGGTGTTCCTGCTAGTCCCCCTACTTTCCTATTAAAAACTGACCACGCTAAGCATGAGAGCACAGCCACTCACTGGGAAGATCAATGTGCTGTTGTTTCTCCTCCCTGAGCATCTATGCAGCCAAGAACAGGGGGTATGTGATAACTTATATAAAAGGGGAAAATAGGTATTTATAATTTTTTTACATACAGTAGAACCTCGGATTGAGAGTAACGCGGTTAACGAGCATTTCGCAATACGAGCACTGTATTTTTAAAAATCGGAACTCGGTTTGGGAGTGTTGTCTCACAAAACTAGCACGGTTCAGGCCAAAGTGGTGTGCAGTACCGCATTTGGCCTGAGGTGGTGGGACGCTGGAGCCAAACATCACCGATCAACGCCGTTTGGAAATGCACGCAAAGGCCCGAGGAGAGCTCTAGACATGTGCAATTTGTTTCGTTTTTTTTCGTTTTTCGTACGAATTAACAAATCGTTCGAATCGAACGAATCCGAATAACGAATCGTTCGAATCGAACGAATCCGAAAAACAACGAAAATCCGGAAAAAACTAATTAGAAACAACGAATGTAAGAATGAAGAAAATCCGAAAAAAGGAACAACGAAAATAAACGAAAAAATTTGTACATTCGTAACTTTTTTTTTGTTGAATTGGTAATTTTCCGTGTCCCTTACAATGGCGCTGCTTAACGTGCTTCGAATAGATTGAACAAAAAAATTCGTACATTCGTAACATTTTTTTTTCGATTCGTAACTTTTTTTTTTCGATTCGTAAATTATTAAAATGTAATAATAGCATACACATTACATAAAATTAAGAATTATGCTCCGATTACGAATCTACGAATGTTACGAATGTACGAATAAATACAAATGCGTCCGGATTTCGAATAAACGAATAAATGAAAATTAAACTAACGAAAAAACGAATCAACGAAAAATAACGCTTACGAATATACGAATCGTTACGAATACGAACACCGACGACTTACGAATGTACGAATCGTTACGAATCAACGGAAACGAAAAAAACGAAACGAAAATAAACAATTTTTTTTCGGAAACGAAAAAAACTAAACGAAAATAAACACATTTTTTGGTTGTGCACATGTCTAGACAGCTCTAATGAAGTCTTTCTGAGGTTTGCCGAGGTCAGCCGAGGTGCCCTCGGGCCTTTTTGGCCGTTTCCGAGGCTCTCCGGCGCCCCCCGGCTCTGGCCGCGTGCGGTATTGCATGCCATTGAAGTCAATGCGGAACAAATTATTTTCATTTCCATTGACTTCAATGGGGAAACTCGCTTTGATATGCGAGTACTTTGGATTACGAGCATTCTCCTGGAACGGATTATGCTCGTAATCCGAGGTTCCACTGTGTATATATATATATATATATATATATATTTATATATACACACTATATTACCAAAAGTATTGGTACGTCTGCCTTTACACGAACATGAACTTTAATGGCATCCCAGTCTTAGTCTGTAGGGTTCAATATTGAGTTGGCCCACCCTTTGCAGCTATAACAGCTTCAACTCTTTTGGGAAGGCTGTCCACAAGGTTTAGGAGTCCGTCTATGGAAATGTTTGACCATTCTTCCAGAAGCAAATTTGTGAGGTCAGACACTGATGTTGGACAAGAAGGCCTGGCTCGCAGTCTCTCTAATTCGCTATAATTCATTCCAATGGTGTTCTCTCGGGTTGAGGTCAGAACTCTGCGGAGGCCAGTCAAGTTCCTCCACCCAAATTCACTCATCCATGTCTTTATGGACCTTGCTTTGTGCACTGGTGCGCAGTCATGTTGGAACAGGAAGGGGCCATCCCCAAACTGTTCCCACAAAGTTGGGAGCATGAAATTGTACAAAATGTCTTGTTATGCTGACACCTTAAGAGTTCCCTTCACTGGAACTAAGGGGCCAAGTCCAACCCCTGAAAAACAACCCCACACCATAATCCCCCCTCCAACGAATGATCTCATGCGATCTATAGTGTTTTTGGAAGTACCCATTGTTACTTTAAATTTTTTACTTCACAAGTGAATAGGCATTTACTTTTTTAATTATTGATATTATATTCGCTTTATTATAGATTATAACAATGTAACCCTCAAGCTGCCGAAGAAGCATGTAAATATGCGAAACATGTCGCGCATGTTGCTGAGCTGAAAGTCACCATCCCTCCATCGGTTACCATCAGATATTTGGACATTAGGATATCACAGTAGTCTCATATGTATTTCCACCGTGTTGGGGGCTTAGTGATTTTTAGACATTTTGTATTTTTCAATATTTAAAATTAAAGCCTCGTATACACAATCAGATTTTCCGCCTGGAATTGTGTGATGACAGACTGTTGGCCTAAAATCTGACCATTTGTACGCTCCATCGGACAATTGTTCTCGGATCTTCCACGGACAAATGTTGGATGGCCGGCTTATAAATTTTGCGCAGACAACAGTCTTTTATTAGATTTTCCGATCATGTGTACACAAGTCCGTCAGACAAAAGTCCAAAATACAAACACGCATGCTCAGAATCAATGCCCACCAAACACAACATTAGCAGAAGGTGCCCAAAGGGTGGCGCTAAAGAGCTGAAAAACCACATAGTACGTCACTACGTTCGTGTTTGTTGGCCGACAATTGTGTGCCGTTTGTATGCAAGACAAAATCCAGGCACGTGCCCTTCGGACAAAAGTCTGACGTTTTGTCTGCGGAAAATCCGATCGTATGTACGAGGCTTTACTCAATTGGTGTGGTGCCATTAAAATCCCATATTTGTTCAAACTCTTTGTCACTGGGAGCATGAAATTGTTCAAAATGTCTTGATATACTGAGGCCTTAAGAGTTCCCTTCACTGGAACTAAGGGGCCAAGTCCAACCCCTAAAAAACAAACCCACACCATAACCCCCCTCCACCAAATGATTTGGACCAGTGCACAAAGCAAGGTCCATAAAGACATGATTGACTGAGTTTGGGGTTGAGGAACTTGACTGGCCTGCACAGAGTCCTGACTTCAACCCAATAGAACACCTTTGGGATGAATTAGAGCAGAGACTGCGAGCCAGGCCTTCTCATCCAACATCAGTGTCTGGCCTCACAAATGTGCTTCTGGAAAAATAGTCAAACATTCCCATAGACACACTCCTAAACCTTGTGGACAGCCTTCCCAGAAGAGTTGAAGCTGTTGTAGCTGCAAAAGGTGGGCCAACTCAATATTGAACCCCACAGATTAAGACTGGGATGTCATTAAAGTTCATGTGCATGTAAAGGCAGGTGTCCCAATACTTTTGGTAATATAGTGTATTTAGGGATGTTTAATTTATATTGGGGGCATATTTACATGACTGTACAAAAGTTTTAGGCAGGTGAGAAAAGCTGTAAATTAAGAATGCTTATAGAAAAAGGTTTGTTGATAGTTTATTTTTATCAATTAACAAAATGGAAAGTAAATGAAAGAGAAATACAAATCCAATCAATATTTGGTGTGACCACCCTTTGGGTTCAAACCAGCATCAATTCTTCTAGGTACAACCACACACATCTTGGAGAACTAACCTCAGATCTTCTGTGGATGAAGGCTGCCTCAAATCCTTCTGTGTCTTCATGTAATCCCAGACAGACTCAATGATGTTGACAGCAGGGATCTGTGGGGGCCAAGCCATCACTTCCAGGTCTCCTTGTTCTTCTTTACGCTGAAGATCATTCTTAATGACATTGGCTGTATGTTTGGGGTTGTTGTCCTGCAGCAGAATAGGGTAGAGGTTTGTAATTGGGGTCAATTACACCTCTCTGATGGTATGGCATGGTGGATAATAGGGATGAGCCGAACACCCCTGGGTTTGGTTCGCACCAGAACCTGTGAACGGACCTAAAGTTTGGGCGAATGTTAGAACCCTATTAGTTACAATGGACGCGAATGTTCAAAATCTAAAGTGCTAATTATAACGGCCAATATGCATGTTATTGTCATAAAACAGGTTTGGGGACCCGGGTCCTGCCCCAGGGGACATATATCAATGCAAAAAGAAGTTTTAAAAACGGGCGTTTTTTTTGGGAGCAGTGATTTTAATGATGCATAAAGTGAAAAAAAAAGTGAAATATTCCTTTAAATATGGTACCTGGGGGGTGTCTAAAGTATGCCTGTGAAGTGGCATGTGTTTCCCGTGTTTAGAACTGTCCCTGCACAAAATGACATTTGTAAAGGAAAAAAAGAAGCCATTTAAAACTGCGGCTTTAATGTCATGTCGCAGATGGCTGGATTAATTGGAAGGCCGGGTACCGGCCTGAAGTTATGGGAGGAGCCCGGAGGGTATTTAAGCAGCCCAAAGGCCGCCGGTCTTTGTCGGTTTCCTGTGCGTGATATCTGATACGTCAGACATCTAGGACCGACTCGTTCGAGACAAGCGCTGTTGGTGCCGGTTCGTGAGCTCCGTTTTCGTCTGTCCGTCTCCTTTTGTTGCAGTCCCGCGTCCGTGTTCGTAAGTCGTGTTGTCCCTTCATGTCGCACTCGTGTCGCCGAGTCGCAGTTTCGTACAAAGAGTCTGGTTCGGCTGTCGCAGGTAGGGCTTCGGCTCCCATGTTTTACATTCTCATGCACTGCTTATCATGTCACTAAACTGTGGTCTGCGTAGCTCACGAACCACGCGCTGCTTGTCTCGAAAACTAAACACTTACTCGCACGTTTTTGGTTGTACACGATCGGGAGCCATCTAGCGGCACGCACATTCAGGGCCGCCCGCCACTACACTCCGACCGATGCCGCATCCGGCACTCAAGGGTTCCCCTTTCGCGGTCGTGCTACGCAGTCTTCGAATCGTTCAAACGTGACTCATGCACGGGTGCCGTTCGCACTCACACGTATCGTTCATGTCCTGCCATTATTTGAATCGGTGGCGCCAGCGAGCGTGCCGAATCGCTATTTACATTCCGAAGCACTGTTGGCATACTAATTGTACGAATCACTTAGACCGTGTCGAAACATTTCACGTGTTAGCATGACAATCATTTCATCATTTCAAACGTGGCCAACGTATCAGGCCATTCGGTCATGCTAAATCATTTCGCATCAGTTAAAACAGGGTGTTCATGCCATCGCTTCCATCCTGGTCCGGTCGCATCCATGCATGCTCCGATCGGGGCGATCCAGATGCACGACTACCCGGCCACATTTCGATACATGCGCCAAGGGCGGAATCACATCACTGGTTACGTACATTCTTGATTCTTGCCCCTGTCATGGTATATCATTTCTGTCACCTTACCACGCCCGGCTTGTATGCAGTCACTTCCCTGCACTGATTCGGGTCGGCGTGCCCCAGGCCGGCCTCATTTCAATACATGCGCCAAGGGCGGAATCGCATCACTGGTTGCGTACATTCCTGATTCTTGCCCCTGTCATGGTATATCATTTCTGTCACCTTACCACGTCCGGCATGAATGCAGTCACTTCCCCGCACTAATTCGTGTCGGCGTGCCCTAGGCCCGGCCTCATTTCTATACATGCGCCAAGGGCGGAATCGCATCACTGGTTTGCGTACATTCCTGATTCTTGCCCCTGTCATGGTATCTCATTTCTGTCACCTTACCACGCCCGGCATGAATGCAGTCACTTCCTCGCACTAATTCGTGTCGGCGTGCCCTAGGCCCGGCCTCATTTCAATACATGCGCCAAGGGCGGAATCGCATCACTGGTTTGCGTACATTCCTGATTCTTGCCCCTGTCATGGTATCTCATTTCTGTCACCTTACCACGCCCGGCATGAATGCAGTCACTTCCTCGCACTAATTCGTGTCGGCGTGCCCTAGGCCCGGCCTCATTTCAATACATGCGCCAGGGGCGGAGTCGCAAAAAAAAAAAAAAAAAAAAAAAATTTGATTCTTGCCCTTGTCATGTTATATCATTTCTGTGTCACCTTACCACGCCCCGGCGTTAATTGGTCACCCGCCTGTACGAATTCACGCCGGCGTGCCCTAGGCCGGCCGCATTTCTACAAAAAAAAAAAAAAAAAAAAGAAGGGAGCTTGGAGTCGGACCCGGTGGCAGCTGGATGTCACAGTTCGGCCTCAGCATACCCAGGCAGTTGGCCTCGTTTCACGGTTGCCTCATTTCTGTACGTGCTCCAGAGTCCGGCCCACAGTCACCCCCATACGGTACGAATGGGCCGGGCCCTGTCACAGGAAGTTTCATTCAGTTAAGGCAACATGTCAAGTCAGTCATTCGTGTTGTCATCTGTCATTTGATCCCACAGCGGTCTCGGCAGTCGACTCAAGTCACTATCGCCTGTTGTTATCATCTACGTTGGGTTCCGTCGCTCTGGACGGCAGCAGTTTTAGGCTCTTAAATAGATACTTTCTCTCACACTCTCTCAGGTCAGTCGAATTCAGTAGGTCCACCTGCACCAGCTTGATCAGGGTTCCAGCAGGTAAAAAAAAAAAAAAAAAAAAAAAAACGCAGGGGCACGGGGGCTCCTGCTTTCTAGTGGCAGGTACGTATATCATAGGTGACACATCCAAACTCATTTCTTGTCACCTTTTATAGGCCCAGCCTGCAGACACGTGACCAGTCTACCAAGTGACAGGTCTTGGCAGCCGCCATGTCATCAGTCGGCAGCGATGACCTCACCACCCCGCTATCTCCGGCATCAGCCTCCGAGGCTGGCAGTGTCCAGTCTCTCAGGGCATGGACAATTCCCAGGCTGTCCGCCGAGCTGAGACGCAGAGGGATACCCTTCTCGTCCGCGGCCAGGAAGGCAGAGCTGTTCAGGCTCCTCTTCCCACCACCCGCCGCAGCAAGCCCCAGCAGCCAGCAGGCGTCTCTGGAATCGATTTCAGCCGCCGTCGCTCAGCTACACACCCTCGTGTCTTCCCTGTCTTCCTCAATCATTGAGGTCCAGGACAGGGTGTCTCGTCTAGAGGCCAGCCCGGCTGCCACGGTTCCGGACCCTGCGGTGGTCCCAGCCATCAGTGCACCGGCCGCAGGTAGTGAGTTTGCCACGACTACCGTTCACTCTTCCCACCTGGTGCCACCCAGCGTAAGGAAGGACATACTAGAGGGCAGAGACGTTAATCTGGCCTCACTCTTGATCTCGGTCCATGACTTGGCCGAGAACAAGGCCTACACCTGGGGGGACGTCTCGGTGGTTTTGAAAGCGAAGGATCCGAGGCTCAACAGGAAGCTCACGGTGCCCGAGTTCACGCTCGCTTTCGGCATGTTTAGGGACGTGCTGTGCTCAGCCTCCCCCGGCAGACGGGAGGAACTGGACCTCTACCTCCATTTGATCGTAGACCTGGGCCACAAATACGGTGGCTCAGCGTTCTACGACTATCATCGGTCCTTCTCGGCCAAAGCCGCAGCCAGATTCTCACAGTTTCATTTGTCAACGGACTGGAGCGTAGTGGACACGGAGTTATTCTGCCGCCACTTCGCAGGCCTTCGCTCCCCGCTATGTGCTGTCTGTCAGTCAGCGTCCCACACCACAGTCTGGTGTGCCAACATAGCCTCTGTCCATCCGATAGCTAGCACGGCCTCTACCAGCACGAGCCAGGCTCAGCAGGCCCCGGCGCATGGGCAAAAGGTGGACAAGTTGGGACGTCCGGTGCGGATGGTTGGGGGAGCCGCCATTTGCAACAATTTTAATTACGGCTCCTGCAATTTCAGCCAGTGCCGGCTCTTGCACGTTTGCACCCTATGCCAGAGGGCGCACCCCAGGATCCTGTGTGAGGTCAAACAGAAGAAACCATGACTAAGCCGGGTCAATGTCCTTTGGCTCGGTGTTTACTTGACCTCACACCCCACTCCGTCACTCGCCAGCTACCTCATCCGAGGCTTCACTGATGGGTTTCATACCGGGCTCATCACCCTGCCCCACTCCACCCACGAATGTCCGAACCTACGCTCAGCAGCAACAGATGAGCCAGCGATTGACGTCCTTTTGCAGACGGAGTTGGATCGGGACTTCATGATAGGCCCGTTCTGTCAATCTCCCTTCAGCATCTGGAGGGTTAGCCCTATCGGGCTTGTACAGGGAAAGTTTTCAAATAAAAAACGTCTGGTGTATGATCTGTCAGCGCCTCATTCTTCCGTCGTTCCCAGTCTCAACTCGCTCATCCCCTCCGAGGAGTTCTCGCTGAAGTACGCTTCGGTAGACATGGCTATCCAGGCCATTCTCAGGGCAGGGGTGGGTGCTTGGCTCTCGAAGGCGGACATATCCGACGCCTTCAAGCTGCTGCCCATTCATCCTTCCCTGTGGTGCTGGCACGGCATCAAGTGGAGGGAGCGGTATTACTTCGCGACCAAATTGACCTTCGGGTCTAAGAGTAGTCCTTGGCTATTTGACAAGTTCGCGGAGACCCTGGCGTGGATCCTTCTCCATGAGGCACAGTGCCACGAGGTCATCCATTATTTGAAAGACTTCCTTCTGATAGAACCGCCCGGGGCTCCCCCAGGGGACCTTGGAAAGTTGAGGACGGTTTTCGACAATCTGAACGTCCCCATAGCAGAGCACAAGGTTGACGGCCCGGCACACAAGATCACGTTCTTGGGCGTCAACCTTGACACGCTTGCCATGCAGGCCAGCCTTCCCGCAGATAAGTTGGACCGTATCAGGACGGTTCTGCGAGAATTCACCCGGGTGGGGGGATGTACTCAGAAGCAACTTCAGTCTCTCCTCGGGATGCTGAACTTCGCTGTGAGGATCATCCCCCAGGGCCGCTCCTTCGTGTCCCGGTTGCTGGTCTTCCTGTCCTACACTCAGGACCCAGACCAGGTCATCAGGCTGGATTCTGCAGCCAGGGCAGATCTGGCCATGTGGGAACACTTTCTTAGTGATTGGAACGGGTGTCCCTGTTCATCCCAGTCGTGTCCACGCAGTCACCACAGGTGGTGACCGACGCGGCGGCATCCACAGGATGCGCCGCCATTTTTGGCCATTTGTGGTTCGCCGCCCCTTGGCCTCCTCAAGCACTAGCCACACCGGGCTTCACTACTACGTCAGCCCTCTTTGAGCTCTTCCCTATTGTAGCAGCCGCTCACCTATGGGGTCACCTTTGGTCTGGACAGACTGTGGCTTTCTCGACAGACAATCAAGCCACAGCCGAGATCATCAGCAAGGGCAGGTCTAAGTCCAGGCCCGTCATGTCCTTCCTCCGCAGACTGGTCCAGCTATCCCTACAGCATCAGTTCAATGTTTACTGCTCGTTCATTCCAGGGAAGTTTAACTCAGCAGCGGACGCACTCTCCCGTTTTAACTTTATTTCTTTCTTTGAACAGATGCCAGGAGCCTGCCATCATTCAGCCACTATCCCGGATTGGTCACAACTGACCTTGGACTAGCCCCCCATCTACGCTCAGCTACCAACATCATTAACGCCTCACTCGCCCGCAACACCCGTCGGGCCTACCAGACTGCCTGGAGGGCGTTTAACAAGTTCCTGCCCCAGCGGCCTCGCGAGTCTTCCAGCCTCAAGCAGGTCATGGCGTTCATCGCCTATTGTCATTCACACCTAGCACTGTCACACAGCACGATACGCCAGTACGTGGCCGGGGTGCAGCACTACCTGTCACTTCAAGACCCCGCAAGGCCTTCGGTGTTCTCCTGCCACGCAGTGAGGGCTCTACTACGTGGAGTTCAGAAACACCAGCCGCCAGTCAGCCCGAAGCGGCTGCCTATCACGGGGGAGATCTTCAAGGGGATGTCAGACATCCTGGATAGGTCCCCTTTCGGTCTCCTCCTCAGCACCGTCCTGCAGGCTGCGATACACATGGCATTTTATGGGTTTCTACGGCCCAGTGAGTTCACTCGCAGCCACCCAGCCGGTCCAGTCTTGCATAGAAGTAATCTCTATCGCCACCAGGATCACTACGTCCTTCACTTGGCGACATCCAAAACTCAGCAGCGAGGTTCCGGAGTAGATATTCACCTATACAGGACTCACAATAACTGGTGCCCAGTTGCCGTGTTGAACCGCCTGACGGCACTACTATCCGACCGCCCAGGGTCCAGCCCGCTTCTACCCTTTCCGGTAAAACCCCTCAACTCGTCACAATTCGTGGAACATGTCCGGGTCCTTCTCGGCAATCTTCAGTTGGACCCCAGCCAGTACTCCGGGCATTCATTCCGGATCGGGGCGGCCACGACGGCCTCAAGACAGGGGGTTCCGGACCACGTGATTAAGAAACTGGGTCGGTGGAAATCGGCCTGCTTCTCTCGCTACATTCCTAACCCACAGTTAGAGATGGCTCAGGCTTTTGCTCGACTTACTCAGTGACATTGCCTTTAATAAATAATTATCCCCTACCTGAAGGTTTTTGCCCCCTTATTTTGGCGTACCATACGGTAGACCAAGGCACACTTTCAGGTCTATTTCATGGTGGTGAGTTTTGTGTTGTTCCTATGTGTTATCGTTACTCATGTCGTCCGTAGGGCTCTAGACCATAAATTGGAAGGCCGGGTACCGGCCTGAAGTTATGGGAGGAGCCCGGAGGGTATTTAAGCAGCCCAAAGGCCGCCGGTCTTTGTCGGTTTCCTGTGCGTGATACCCGCCCACCCTCCCCTTTTAAAAGCCTCTTCCAAGTATTCTTAACCCAGACTGAATACTCATTCCACATTATTCCATAACTACTTCTTATCATTCTTTATCTAGGGTATGCCCCCTTATTTTGGCGTACCATACGGTAGACCAAGGCACACTTTCAGGTCTATTTCATGGTGGTGAGTTTTGTGTTGTTCCTATGTGTTATCGTTACTCATGTCGTCCGTAGGGCTCTAGACCATAAATACAGGGTAAGGTGGTTTCGTATGCTATTGCTGTGCTATACTCACACAGCACGCACACACACTAACTCCTGCAGATGGCTGGATTGGTAGAGATTAGAGAACAGCACTGAGAAGAATAAACTATCCCTGCCTATTTTTCCTCTTTCCCTACACTATTCCCCACACAGAAATGAATCACAAGCTCATATAGTGTGTACACTGTACAGTACAGTCTGTCACTGTTCCTAACGCCGGAACACACTACACGAGGCCGCCGGCGCGGCGGCCTTATATAGTGTGGGGCGTGTACTAAACCCCCTGAGTTATAATTGGCCACAGGCATCCTGCCTGTGGCCAATTATTGCTCTACTCGCCGCTGGCTCTATGATTGGCCAAGCATGCGGGGTCACAGTGCATGCTTGGCCAATCATCAGCCAGCAATGCACTGCGACTGGCGCAGTGCATTGTGGACCGTTCGAATCACACGAATTTGATGCGAACGGCCCTCAGAGTTCTGGTTTCGACGAGCGGACGAACGGCCGATGTTCGATTCAAACATGAGTTTGAATCGAACACCGGGCCCATCCCTAGTGGATAAGTACCTGTATTCAGCATTGAAGGCACCATTGGTCCTGACCAAATCTCCATTTGCAGAAATGCAGTCCCAAACATGTGAGGAACGTCCACCATGCTTCACTGTTGCTTGCAGACATTCATTATTGTAACACTCTCTAGCCCGTTGGTGAACGTCTTGCCTTCTGCTATAGCAAAATATAAAAAATGTAAACTCTTCAGTCCAGAGCACCTGCTGCCATTTTTCTGCACCCCAGTTCCTATGTTTTTGTTCATAGTTGAGTCGATTAGTCTCGTTTCCACATCAGATGTATGGCTTTTTGACCACAATGAAAACCATGAAAACCACTTCTGGCCAGACTTCTCCGGACAGTAGATGAGTGTACCTGGGTCCCACTGGTTTCCGCCAGTTGTGTGCTGATGGCACTGCTTGACATCTTCCAAAGTAAGCATGATATGCCTTTCATCTGCTGCATTATGTTTCCTTGGCCAACCACTAGGTCTATGGTCCTCAACGTTGAGACCCCTTTCACACTCCGGGCGTTTTTCAGGCACTACAGCGCTAAAAATAGCGCCTGCATAGCGCCTGAAAAAAGCGGCTCCATTCACTCCAGTGTGAAAGCCCGAGGGCTTTCACACTGGAGCGGTGGGCTGGCAGGGCGTCAGAAAAAGTCCTGCCAGCAGCTTCTTTGGAGCGTTGAAGGAGTGGTGAACTCACTGCTGCTCCCCATTGAAATCAATGGTGTAGCGATGCGATATCACCAGCAAAACGCCGCTCCGGCGGTGTTTTGCGGGCGGATATAACCCCTTTTCTCCTCCCCTTTTAAAACCGTCCCGCTATTGGCCGAATACCGCTGCTAGAACTACGGTAAAGCAGTGCTAAAAATAGCGCCGCTTTACCGCTGACGCCCAGGGCGGCTCGGTGTGAAAGGGGTCTAATAGTTTCTTTGTGTTTCTTCAAAAGAGCTTGAACATCACATCTTGTTCTACTTTCCTCCTCATGTGTCCCTCATTTTGGTCTGATCTATATAGTTGTGTAGCACTGACCACCGAAGGAGCTGCTAATATTTGATTGGGCCTGCACTCTGCTATTACACCCCCAATAACTTGGCTCAATCCCCTTGACACAGCTGTGGTGCAGTGTTGGTGTGAAGCTAACAACAGAGGATGACCCCACAATGTACAATACCACAATAGCGTATCTTTACCTTTACCTGGGTATCTGTTGCCCCACCTGTAGGAAGAAGGAACAACGCTTCACACCAATTGTACTTAACCAGAATGTATTTTTTATGGAAACTGGTATAAAACAATAATTACAATAACTACACTGTCACACAAACGTAATGTGACAGTATAGTGGATATTCACAACAATTTTTCACATATAAAGAACTCTTGGATAACTCCTGCATACGTGTCTCCAAGTGGGACCAATGCTCAGAGTGACAATGCCTTAACTCTGGGCACCTTCCCACTTCCAGCATGTTGTGATAAATACAGAAATGCAAAGCCATCAACACTATGCAATACAATTGCTAGGGAGCTCTCACTGCTTTATAATGCAGTTCTTTCCTATAGTGATTGAATGCAAGGCCTTGCAATAAAAGATGTACTCTTTAGTCTTCCTTCTTCTGCTAGCTATTGTATTAAAGTAATTGTAATCCAAAGGGTTTAACAAACAAAGAATAGTGTAGAATGAGTGTTGAAATTCTCCTTGTGATGTAGCACACTTATAACTGCCTGTCAGCTTTCAATGGAGTAGAGGCTTGAGGCCTGTTTGAAACTCAGTCTAATGGTGTGCAACCTCCTCTAAGGGACTACAGGTCCCAGCAACACTGTGTTAAGAGTCTAAGTGTGTAAAAGTGCACAAGAATTATGGGCAACAGCCCTCTCACCACACCGGGTCCAAACAGATGGATGCCTCCGCTCCACAAAATCACAGTCTATTTGCTGCGGCCATGCCATCACACTGTTCCGTTTCACAAGGTCACCAGGAGTCCTCAGTTACCTCCGTCAGGGTGCCTCTGGATCCTTCCCGATCTGGTCACACTGCTGCTCCAGCACCAGTGTTGCCAACCTACCAGATTGAAATTTACTGGCACTGCCAAGTTTTTACTGGCATTTCACAAAATTTCAGTATGTAGGCTACAAACAAGTAAGCTAGGCAAATAGCAATGTGATTTAAGGCAGATATTAAGGTGAAAAAACATATTTTTGTTATTTTCGACATAAGGGCGAATTATCTAGTCCAATCGCATCCTGCCTCCATCACCTGTCACCATGCCACCAACACCACCTGCCTCCATCACCCCCTGCCTCCATCGCCCCCTGCCTCCATACCCCCTTCCTCCATCACCCCCTGCCTCCATCGCCCCCTGCAACCAACACCCCCTTCCTCCATCAACCCCTGCCTCCATCGCCCCCTGCCACCATCCCTCTCTGCCACCAACACCCCCTTCCTCCATCACCCCCTGCCACCATCGCCCCCTGCCACCAACACCCCCTGCCTCCATCGCCCCCTGCCACCAACACCCCCCTTCCTCCATTGCCCCCGCCACATCACACCCTGCCTCCACCCCCCTCCTCTGCCACCATCCCCCCTGGCACCAACACCCCCTTCCTCCATCGCCCCCTGCCACCATCCCCCTCTGCCACCAACACCCCCTTCCTCTGTCGCCCCCTGCCACCATCGCCCCCTGCCACCAACACCCCCTTTCTCCACCCCCCTCTGCCACCATCACCCCTGCCACCAACACCCCCTTCCTCCATCGCCCCTGCCACCATCGCCCTCGGCCACCAACACCCCTTTCCTCCGTCGCCCCCTGCCACCATCGCCCCCTGCCACCAACACCCCCTTCCTCCATCGGCCCCTGCCTCCAACACCCCCTTCCTCCATCGCCCCCTGCCTCCATCGCCCCCTGCCACCAACACCCCCTTCCTCCATCGCCACCAACACCCCCTGCCTCCATCGCCCCCTGCTTCAATCGCTCCCTGCCACCACCCCCCTCTGCCACCATCCCCCTCTGCCACTATCATACCCTGCCTCCATCCCGCTCTGCCACCATCAAACCCTGCCACCATCCCCCCTGCCACCGTGCCCCCTGCCACCAACACCACCTGCCTCAATCCCCCTCTGCCAGACTGCCTCCATCCCCCTCTGCCACCAACACCACCTGCCTCCATCCCCCTCTGCCACCATCCCCCTCTGCCAGACTGCCTCCATCCCCCTCTGCCACCATCCTCCTCTGCCACCAACACCACCTCCCTCCCCCCTCTGCCAGACTGCCTCCATCCCCCTCTGCCATCATCCCCTGCTGTCACCGTCGGCTGGGCTGTCACTCCGTCCCCGACTCCCCCCGGTTTCTGTGGACACTGGATTGCCTGGCCCTGGATGCAGGGCTCCTCCATTCTTCCGCCGCGTGCTGCTTAGCCTCCGACTTGAGTCCTGCTGCTCCAGGTTAGTGTTACACATTTTTTAAATGCTGGCACGCCTGGCGGGATATGCTAATACATCACTCGCCTCGCCAGCGACACAGCCTCTGTGAGATCGCCCCCCCCCGCCGGCCGAATACAGGATCTGCTCAGCAAGCTCCGGAACTGCGCATGCACAGTTCCAAGCCAGACCAGTCAAGGCTATTTTTTACTTGCTCATTCCCGTTACCACTGGCATTTATAGGCGGGGGGAAAAGTGCCCATTTTTACGGGCGGTTGGCAACACTGTCCAGTGCGCTGTGGTGTAAAGTCCTCCTCTGGCTTCAAAATTTTGCTCCGCACCGAGCAGGCCGCAGTGCTGTGGGTCGCACACACCCACAGCGCCTTGCAGGCCGGCCACACATCCAGAAGAGAGAGAAAATGGCCACGCGGGGTCTTTTATATCCTACCCAGCATGCAATTCAGTACTGAGTGTTCATGGGTAGGTCACTTGGCATTGTGGGTAGGTTGATCTTTGTATAATGTAAACAAACAGTAACATTTCTCCATGTTCTTAAAATAGAAAATAAATGAAGTCCATTTCATGTTTAGGCCACTAGATGGTGCAAAATACCAATTTATAACACTGTCCATAGATTAACATTACATAGCACTATAAGGCAAAAATACCAGCACTACAGTTGTATATAAAATGCACTACTTATCTATCAAAGAGTGCTTTACAGTGCAGAGCACACCATTGCCTCCAATGCCCCACAGAACATACCACTGCCTCCAATGCCCGCCCCAGAGCACAACTCTGCATCCAATACCCCCCAGAGCACATCACTTCATGCAATGCCCCCCTAGAGCACAACACTGCCTCCCAAAGAACATTATTGCCTCCAATGCCCCCCCAGGAGCACACCATTCCCCCAATGTCCTCCAGAGCACACCTCTGCCTCCAATGCCCCCTTTAGAGCACACCAACACCCGCTTCCCCAAGAGCACACAACTGCCTCCAGTGCCCCCCTCAGAACACCACTGCTTTCAATGCCCCCCAGAGAACACCTCTGCTTTCAATGCCCCCCTCAGCACACTACTGCCTCCAGTGCCCCTCAAGCACATCACTGTCTCCAATGCCCCCCTCACTCAGTACATCTCTGCCTCCAATGCCCCCATCAGAACACCACTGCCTCCAATGCCCCCCAGAACACACCTCTGCCTTCAATGCCCCCCCCCCCTCAGCACACTACTGCCTCCAATGCCCCCCCAAGCACATCACTGACTCCAAAGCCCACCGCTGCATCCAATGCTCCCTCCCAAGTGCACACCTCTGCCTTCAGTGTGCCCCTCAGAACACCACTGCCTCCAATTCACCTCTCCCTAAAAAGAACACCTCTGCTTCCAATGCACCTCCTCCTTCCCTTAGCACAACTCAGTAGCCTATCCCATCATCCCCATGATTTGTGCAATTAACTTTACACACCTTCTTTCTGATTCTGGCAGGCAGCAGGAGTACATGCTGAGGGTGGACCTGAAGTGTTTGAGTCTGCCCACATGTGATAGCATTATACAGGCACGCCTCTGCCTCTGCCTCTGCCTCTATTCCGAAGCCGGTGTCCGCACAAGAGAGACGCCCTGCCGACTCCCCCTTTTATACAGCAAGCACTAATGGAGAGGAGAGGTACTGCAACACAGTATCAGCAAACTGCCAGGATGAGCGGCTGTGTGCTTGGCTCGACTTGGCTCGGGCTCACACATAAAAACACTTAGCACGCATGTATTGGGACTGCAAGCCACACTTAATTCCCCAGATACAACCATGTAGCAGAGTAGCACACCGTGGCCGTGGGCACTCTGTTGTATAACTCAGCTCACAGATTACATCTAAAGCCCCATACACACGGTTGGATTTTCCGATGGATTCTGTCCTATCGGACAATGTTGTCGGAAATTCCGACCGTGTGTAGGCACCATCGGACATTTTCCATCGGATTGTCCGACGGACAAAGTTGTATCTCCTGCTCTAAAAATTTTCCGACAACAAAGTCTGATCACACCAATTCCGATCGTGTGTAGCGAATTCCGACGGACAAAGTGCCACGCATGCTCAGATCACATTACAAGACCAAAGATATTGGCTACTAGCCTCTACGTAGTCCCGTCGTAGGCAACAAACGTCACCACGTTCAGAATGATCGGATTTTCCGACAACTTTGTCCGACCGTGTGTATGCTACACCAGTGTCGGACTAAATCCGTCGGACCAAATCCAATGGATTTGGTGGTCGGATTTTCCGACCGTGTGTGGGGGGCTTAAAGGAGTCTCCCCTACCTAGGTAACGTCACTTCTGGTAACAAATTCTGATGTCTCTAATCTAATGGAGCCCTGGATAATAGTAAAACCCCAAAAGAAGTTCTAATTCTTTCCTAGACCGTCCAGAACTGGGAAAAAAAAGGTATTGCTCTTTTTAAGCACATATATAAAGCTAAATGCCCATCTAAAATACACTGTCCACATGGTGACATAATCATTTGCACAAATATATTGCAGAACGAAGAGTGTTGTAACAGGAAGTGGATAGAATTGCAATCAACTGTAAATAAGACTGTTAAAAGGGACTAAAATAAATAAACTGCTGAGCTAATTCTAGTGAGAGAGCAGAATATATACCTGGAGCATTGACTTCAAATTCAAGGAGGTCCAGTCTGTAAAATTTTCTTCCAGCACAGGTCCAGACATCATGCTTGTGCTATGACTTGGACCCTAGTACAGTATATATGTAGTCATTTTATGTTTATCAAAAAAGCATTGTAAAATATCCATAGCATTTCAATAATATGTTTTCAGCATGTGCCCCCTTCCATTAGGTGTCCTCATCAGAGGGTCCCCTTACATCCCTTGTATCTATTAGTGTGTTCCCTTACATTAGGCGTCCCTATAGGTGTGCTCCATTTCATCAGGTGTCCCCATCAGTGTGCCCCTATACATCAGGTGTCCCAATCAGAATGCCTCCTTATATCCGTGTCTCCAAAATTGTGCCCCCTAATGTGAGCGTCCCTTATACATCAGGTGTTCCCATCAGTGCGCCCCCTTATATCTCTGTCACCATCAGATTGTCCCCTTATATCAGGTGTCCCCATCATTGTGCCCATTTACATCAGGTGTCTCCATCAGTGTGCCCCCTTACATCAGGTGTCTTCATTAATGTGCCCCCTTACATCAGGTGTCCCCATCACGGTGCCCCTTTACATCAGGTGTCCCCATCAGTGTGCCCCCTTATATATCTGTCACCATCAGATTGTCCCCTTATATCAGGTGTCCCAATCAGAGGGCCCCCTTACATCAGGTGTCCCCATCAGTGTGCCCCCTTACATCGGGTGTCTCCATCAGTGTGCCCCCTTACATCAGGTGTCTCCATCGGTGTGGCCCCTTACATCAGGTGTCTCCATCGGTGTGGCTCCTTACATCAGGTGTCTCCATCGGTGTTGCCCCTTACATCGGGTGTCTCCATTAATGTGCCCCCTTACATCAGGTGTCCCTATGAGAGCATCCTTTTACATCAAGTGTCCCCATCACTGTGCCCCTTTACATCAGGTGTCCCCATCAGTGTGCCCCCTTATATCTCTGTCACCATCAGAGTGCCCCCTTACATCGGGTGTCTCCATCAGTGTGCCCCCTTACATCAGGTTTCTCCATCACTGTGCCCCTTTACATCAGGTGTCCCCATCAGTGTGCCCCCTTATATCTCTGTCACCATCAGAGTGCCCCCTTACATCGGGTGTCTCCATCAGTGTGCCCCCTTACATCAGGTGTCTCCATCAGTGTGCCTCCTTACATCGGGTGTCTTCATTAATGTGCCCCCTTACATCAGGTGCCCCCATCATTGTGCCCCTTTACATCAGGTGTCCCCATCAGTGTGTCCCCTTATATCAGTGTCCCCATCAGTGTGTCCCCTTATATCAGTGTCTCCATCAGTGTGTCCCCTTACATCGGGAGTGTCCATTAATGTGCCCCCTTACATCAGGTGTCCCCCTGAGTGCCTCCCTTTACATCAGGTCCCCATCAGTGTGCCCCCTTATATCTCTGTCACCATCAGAGTGCCCCCTTACATCGGGTGTCTCTATCAGTGTGCCCCCTTACATCAGGTGTCCCCATCAGTGTGCCCCCCTACATCAGGTGTCCCCATCAGTGTGCCCCCTTACATCAGGTGTCTCCATCGGTGTGGCCCCTTACATCGGGTGTCTCCATCGGTGTGCCCCCTTACATCGGGTGTCTCCATTAATGTGCCCCCTTACATCAGGTGTCCCCATGAGAGCATCCTTTTACATCAAGTGTCCCCATCACTGTGCCCCTTTACATCAGGTCCCCATCAGTGTGCCCCCTTATATCTCTGTCACCATCAGAGTGCCCCCTTACATCGGGTGTCTCTATCAGTGTGCCCCCTTACATCAGGTGTCCCCATCAGTGTGCCCCCCTACATCAGGTGTCCCCATCAGTGTGCCCCCTTACATCGGGTGTCTCCATCAGTGTGCCCCCTTAGATCAGGTGTCTCCATCAGTGTGCCCCCTTACATCGGGTGTCTTCATTAATGTGCCCCCTTACATCAGGTGTCCCCATCATTGTGCCCTTTTACATCAGGTGTCCCCATCAGTGTGTCCCCTTATATCAGTGTCTCCATCAGTGTGTCCCCTTACATCGGGAGTGTCCATTAATGTGCCCCCTTACATCAGGTGTCCCCCTGAGTGCGTCCCTTTACATCAGGTGTCCCCATTATTGTGCCCCTTTACATCAGGTGTCCCCATCAGTGTGCCCCCTTACATCAGGTGTCTCCATCGGTGTGGCCCCTTACATCGGGTGTCTCCATTAATGTGCCCCCTTACATCAGGTGTCCCCATGAGGGCATCCTTTTACATCAAGTGTCCCCATCACTGTGCCCCTTTACATCAGGTGTCCCCATCAGTGTGCCCCCTTATATCTCTGTCACCATCAGAGTGCCCCCTTACATCGGGTGTCTCCATCAGTGTGCCCCCTTAGATCAGGTGTCTCCATCAGTGTGCCCCCTTACATCGGGTGTCTTCATTAATGTGCCCCCTTACATCAGGTGTCCCCATCATTGTGCCCTTTTACATCAGGTGTCCCCATCAGTGTGTCCCCTTATATCAGTGTCTCCATCAGTGTGTCCCCTTACATCGGGAGTGTCCATTAATGTGCCCCCTTACATCAGGTGTCCCCCTGAGTGCGTCCCTTTACATCAGGTGTCCCCATTATTGTGCCCCTTTACATCAGGTGTCCCCATCAGTGTGCCCCCTTACATCAGGTGTCTCCATCGGTGTGGCCCCTTACATCGGGTGTCTCCATTAATGTGCCCCCTTACATCAGGTGTCCCCATGAGGGCATCCTTTTACATCAAGTGTCCCCATCACTGTGCCCCTTTACATCAGGTGTCCCCATCAGTGTGCCCCCTTATATCTCTGTCACCATCAGAGTGCCCCCTTACATCGGGTGTCTCCATCAGTGTGCCCCTTTACATCGGGTGTCTCCATCAGTGTGCCCCCTTACATCAGGTGTCTCTGTCCCTATCAGTGTGCCCCCTTACATCAGGTGTCCCCATCAGTGTGCCCCCCTACATCAGGTGTCCCCATCAGTGTGCCCCCTTACATCAGGTGTCTCCATCGGTGTGGCCCCTTACATCGGGTGTCTCCATTAATGTCCCCCCTTACATCAGGTGTCCCCATCCGATTGCCCCCTTACATCAGGGAATGCCTTGGGTGCTTATGAATGGCACAGTACAAATGACAGCTTCCTGATAGGATTGCTCAGGTGGGTTTGAACTAGGATCCAAACACACCTCAGCTCAGCCCTACTGGCTAGCTGGTAAATACATTTTGTTTTGTTTGTAAAATCAAAACACCTAATTATGTATTCCACCGACAAATGTGAAAACACAAGATATGCTGGATAGCAGCCCATAAGATATAATAGATAGCAGCCTAAATACACTGAGATTGTTTTCATTTGAGACTGGAAGTTTTAGTTTAGAAGTGAAATGTGCCTGCCATCTAGTGGATATTTTACAGTACTACACCTGCTGTAAATGCTTCCACCTGAACCAAAAAAAAAGCTAATGAAGCCTCTAAATCAGCGGTGGCGAGACCCGTCCAGAGTATTTTGGCTCCATGCACACTGGAGCTCAAAAAAGCTTTTTCTGGACGCCAGATTGCTGGCAGAAAACGCTGGTTGAAAAACACGTTTTTAACAGTGTTTTGTATTAGCGTTTATGAGCGTTTTTAGCATTAGCGTTTATGAGCGTTTTTAATAAACATACACAGAGGACACTCCAAAAATCCCACAATGCATTGAAAAAATAGAACGCCGAATGCTAATTAACACACGTTTATGAGCGTTTATCAGCAATTAGCGTTTTTTAGCTTTTTTTGTGGTCAGAAAAACGGCACTTTGAACGCGATTTTATGGCGTTCAGAGAACAGCCCATAAATTCCACTGCTGATAAAATCTAAAAAACGTCCATGTGTGCATGGATACATAGGATAGCATAGAGTGGAGTTTATGGGCTGTTAAAAAAAAAAATGCCCAAACTCCAAAAAACATCCATTTATGAGCTCCAGTCTGCATGGAGCCTTATACTTAAATAGGTAAGAATATGCATCTTTTTTACACAAGTTAGTAAGCATTGGTGCTAGGAGTATTTTCAAGATTAGTAAGTCATAGCTAAGAATTTTACTTGAATTCTTAAATTTTTTTGCTTACAAATTGAAAAGACTTTACATAATTCTATGTACAGTATAGTTTATCAAACTCAAAAATGTTGAGAGTTGTTTGGATATTTTCAGGATGTTTAGGTCAGTTGTAAAACTTCCACTTGTTCCCAAAAAACTGTCAGCAGTGTTTTCTCTCTCTGAACAGTACTGTGAAAACAATAAGTTTTCTTGGCAAAGCTCAATATCCTCTTTACAAGGGGGAACATCTGTAATTTTTGCATTCTTCTGAATTTTTATTTGCCTGCTGTAATAATCTCCTGTGAATCCATGTATCTCCCCATAGTAAATGTGCATGTTTCGGGCATGGGAACCTAACTAAGCTATACTGACACCTAGTGGCCTATTTAAATCTAGGCCCTTCAAGGAATCATGGCTGGTTGGTCTTTCAGCTTGTATCTGTTATTTGATCCTGAATCTGCTTGACGCTGTTACTGACAAAAGACAATAGCCGTTTTTTGACAATTAATTTACTGTAAAATAGCTCTTCTTCTTTCCCCGCTTCTTACTCCGGTCTTCTCCATCTTCCTCCAGCTTCTTCTCCCCCCCGCTTCTTCCTGCATCTTCCTCCGGCTTCTTCTTTCCCTGGTCCGTCGTCCGTTTTTTTTTCTCCTCTGCTCCCGCTGAACATTCTAAAAACAAACCTCCTCTGATGCTGCGATGTGGCAAATGACGTGACTCCGAGACCCGCGGGGTCTCCCGATGACATCATCCGGTGGCCACGCTCCATAGTTATATATGAAATGGGTGCTATGGAAGCGGACAGATCGGATGGCCACAGCGTCGTAGGAGGTTCGTTTCCAAAGCAGATCAGTGGCGGAAGAGAAAGACCAGAGCCGGAGGAAGATGGAGGAAGAAGCGGGGGGAAGAAGAAGCCGGAGGAAGATGGAGAAGACCGGAGGAAGAAGCAGGGAAAGAAGACATTTTTAATAAAGGAATTGTCAAAAACAGGCTTTTGTCTTTTGTCACATTTTACTGCTTTTTTTTTTGGTGAATGTGTAGGGGTACAATGTACCGGATACCCATTCACATAGGGGGGGTGGGATCTGGGGGGTCCCCTTGTTAAAGGGGGCTTCCAGATTCCGATAAGCCCCCCACCCGCAGCCCCCCACAACCACCGGGCAAGGGTTGTGGGGATGAGGCCCTTGTCCCCATCAACATGGGGACAAGGTGTTTTGGGGGGGACCCCAAAGCACCCTCCCCATATTAAGGGCATGTGGCCTGGTATGGTTAAGGAGGAGGGGGGGGGCGCTCTCTCATCCCCCCTCTTTTCCTGCGGCCTGCCAGGTTTCGTGTGCGGATAAGGGTCTGGTATGGATTTTGGGGGGGCCACACGCCATTTTTTTTTTTTATATTTTGGTTTAGGGTTCCACTTAATATCCATAGCAGACCTGAAGGGCCTGGTATGGATTTTGGGGGGACCCCCACGCAATATTCTTTTTGATGCAGGGTTCCCCCTAATATCCATACCAGACCTGAAGGGCCTGGTATGGATTTTTGGGGGACTCCCACGCAATTTTTTTTTGATGCAGGGTTTCCCTTAATATTCATACCAGACCCAAATGGTCTGGTAAGGGGAGGGAGCCCCACCCCATTTTTGTAAAATTTTGGCATGGGGGGTGGTTCCCCTCTGAATCCACGCTAGACCTGAAGGGCCTGGTATAGACCTGGGGGGGGGGGGGGGGGGGGGGGGGGGGGGGGACACAATGCAGTTTTTTTGCTATTTTTTTGGCTGACATTCTTTTGTACTTTCAGTGGGGAAGCCGCTTACAGCTGAAGATTCATTGATTGTTAAGGACGCGGCAGCTAGCTTCCCGGCCTCCCGGTTAGTAACCAGCTATATACAGTGTTAAAAAAACAACCGCAAAACACATCAAAAATCACATCACAACAGTTTAATTTCTGGTGCAGTTCCATTAAAATCTATTACCCGCAAATCGCATGAAAAAAGTCCCCGACCATTTGCAAAAACGCACTGGCCGCAAAATGCATAGATGTAAACTAGAACCATAGGAAACCATGTTAAATGGACTGTAGAGTGTTTCTGAAAACTGCAAAACGCACTAAAAAATGCATAGGTGTGACCCCAGGGTCAGGGCCAGTTCACACTGGAGTCAGAGGAGAGGCTCTTTACAGGCTCTATTTCTAGCACCTGTGAAAGCAGCCCAAGATGTAAAAGATATTGCACTTCCCCAAAACCACCACCCCCAAAACTAATTAAAAAGAAGAAAGAAAAGAGAGAAAGAAAAGAAAAAAAAAAACACAACAAACAAGCTCAATAATTTACTTTCATTTTGCCAGCAGAAACAAAATTATGTACATTCATTTACTAGCGTAAAAAAAATTTTTTACAGGATGTATGGTGCTACATTTATCAAAACAGTTAACAAGTGGGTTTTAAGGGCCCTGATCATAGGAGCTTACAATCTAAAATTTGTCTAAACCTTAGAGAGGACACAGCTTTACTTTCAGTGTATAACGGGCAACACATCACATTTTTATCTGCAATGACTTAACATGCTTTACAAAGCATTCCGAAATTGGTGACGATTTCTGTGTACAAGATTAAGCAATGAGATCAAAGAATAGAAGATCAGCACATGCTCCCAAACCATGTTTGCATGGACAGACAGGAACAAAACATGCACAACACTGACAGCATGGCCACATAAACCCACTTTTGATTGAAAAAATGCACAAGAATTTCAGCAAACAGCCCTAGTTGGGCATTTGTCAATAGGCACAATATCATTCCTTCTCCACCACAAAACACAGCAAAAAACCTGGTCTTCTCAGGCCAAATGAACCTCCCTACTGCAGTCCTTTATATAAGGTAGGTTATATTGTTAGCACACTGACACACGCCCAATAGAAGTACACGCCCACCAATATCTTTCAATCTAACTGTCCGTGTATGTCTAAAGTGATTGCACCTGATGGGCAGGAACACATAATACTATTTGCAACTGTGTTAGCCCTTGGCTATGTGCATCAAATCTCCAACTGCAGGTCAAAGATCTAAGTCCATTTGCATGCACATAAACAAAGCAACAGTTTTCAAAGCATATGTACCTGTGCAGTGTAAACCCTACAATTTTAAATGTCCAAGTCCCTGGGCATGATTAGTGCTGACAAAACATTAACATCAGTCCTTGGCTGCAATGAGCTTCCAATATAAAGTCCAAAACTAACTTTCTTACATTAGAGACTATTTCGACAGGAGACAAATAAAACGCCAGCATGTTGTTGGATTGTAGTGAGAACCCACACAGGGAGAGCATATATACTTTGACACAAGCATTAGGATGTTGGGGAATTGAACCAGCAACCCCAGTGCGTCTAGATGGAATTGCTACCCACTTAGACAGCAGGCAGCCTCACACATGTTCTCTGCATCTCTGTGGTGTGAACCAGCCCTAAGTCCATAGCCATGCTCAGTGTCACAAGCAATATACAATATATTGGCCTAAGTATTGGGGCACCTGCCTTTAAACGCACATGAACTATAATGGCATCCCAGTCTTCGTACGTAGGGTTCAAAATTAATTTGGCCCACCCTTTGCAGGTATAACAGCTTCAACTCTTCTGGTAAGGCTGTCCACAAGGTTTAGGAGTGTGTCTATGGAAATGTGTGACCATTCTTTCAAGTGCATTTGTGTGTCCAGGCACTGACGTTGGACGCGAAGGCCTGGCTTACAGTCTCTGCTCTAATTCATCCCCAAGGTGTTCTGTTGTGTTGAGATCAGGACTCTGTTCAGGCCAGTCAAGTTCCTCCACCCCAAACTCACTCATCCATGTCTTTATGGACCTTGCTTTGTGCACTGGTCCAAATCATTTGGTGGAGGGGGGATTATGATGTGGGGTTGTTTTTCATGGGTTGGGCTTGGCCTCTTAGTTCCAGAGAAGGGGAACTCTTAAGGCATCAGCATACCAAGACTTTTTGGACAATTTCATGCTCCCAACTTTGTGGGAACAGTTTGAGGATAGCCCCTTCCTGTTCCAACATGACTGCACAAATCAAGGTCCATAAAGACATGGATGAGCGAGTTTGGGGTGGAGGAACTTGACTGGCTGCACAGAGTCCTGACCTCAACCGGATAGAACACCTTTTGGCTGAATTAGAGCAGAGACTGCGAGCCAGGCCTTCTCATCCAACATCAGTGCCTGGCCTCACAAATGCACTTCTGAAAGAATGGTCAAACATTTCCATAGACACACTAAACCTTATGGACAGCTTTCCTAGCCTTACCAGAATCTGTTCTAGCTGCAAAGGGTGGGCCAAATCAATTTTTAACTCCACAGACTAAGACTGGGCTGGCCATTAAAGTTCATGTGTGTGTAAAGGTGTCCCAATACTTTTTATTGGATAGTGTATCTGGCAAGAATTACAATGGTGGTGGAACCCTCCTACACATAAATACTACATTTGATTTTAGGACCTGGGAGATGAGACTACTTCTCTACATGAAGCAGCATGTTTGGGACTCGAACCCAGATGCTCAGGGATGCCAAGCAGAAGTTCAAACCTTTAAGCCACTGAGCTGCCACATGTGAGAACCTCCTAGACATAAATACACATAAATACTGCATTTCTTTGGACATACAGGTGATGGAATTACATTACACAAGAGTTATTCTTCTTGATGTATTTTGTGATATTTGGTGGCTCTTTGTGGGTCAGTGTAGAACAGTGATATTACCCTCAAATTTTGGGGAATTGCATTTTGATTTCTGATGTTGGGACACAATACGTTTTCATATTTACTATAGTGCCCTGTAAAAAAGACACTGGAGCTAAAATGAGAGCTATTTGCAGGTCTGAGCATGCTCAGTTGTGTTGGCACCTAGTTGTACAAAAAGGGGAATTTATCTCTTCTCAGACTTTTAAAGACATTTCAGTGTAGATATCACTTTTTTCACACAGTTTAAACTGTCTATCTTTAAATAATATACCGCATATTTCAGTACTATTTAGGCAATTATATAATGCGCTAAACAATATTTCCATGTGAAATTCTCCAGGTTTTAGCAGAGTATGGGTTTGGGCGCTATTTGGTTTGAGGGAACTATAGTAAATTCGATTTTGGGAGTATTTTCTCACCAGCGCTATAGTGAATACTGTTTTAGCGCTAATTAGCGCTCATTACCACGATTAGGGCTAATTAGCGGCAATTAGCACCGCGGCGCTATAGTAAATGACCCCCTTTGTGTTGGTAGACAGTGGCATTCGCCACTGGTGGACAATAGTCTCTATAGCATGCACAGTAATAGCCCCTTTTACCATAAAAATTTGTTTTACACTAGTGGGTAGTCGCTCCTTAGGCACCCTAATAAGATTCTTATCTAACTGGAGTTTAGTGGTCTCTTATTCCCCCTTTACATTGGAAAGGCCCTTCTTACATTATTGATCAGTGTAAAGGCCTCCTTTGTATTGGCATTGAAGTGAAAAATGTCCTCTTTACATTGATGGACACTATGAAAAATATCCCTTTTACTTTAAAAGAGAAGAATGTGAATGTTTTATAATTTAGATCTTTCTCTAGCCTGGACTGGCGCTGTGACATCAGCAGACAGTGGGCTTCAGCCCGTTGTCTGCTGCAAATGGGTCACAGGAGTGCAGAACAAACTGTACTCCTGTGATCCACTGTAAAAGTACAGCCAAATGAGCTTTTGCTGTACTTCTCCTTTAATAAATGACTGCTTTACATTGACAGTTGGTGTAAATACTGCTCATTGGGGCAAATGTTTATATCAGTGGAAATGTTGCCTTTACATTAGCAGTCAGAGAAAGGGTCACCTTTACATTGCCTCTCAGCAGACAGGTAGCCTTTACATTTGCAGTCAGCAGAAAGGTAGCCTTTAGGGCTAATTCACACTGGGGCCGATTTACTAAAACTAGAGAGTGCAAAATCTTGTGCAGCTCTGCAAAGAAACCAATCAGCTTCCAGGTTTTTGTCAAAGCGGAGTTCCAGCCAAAAGTGGAACTTCTGTTTATTCGTCCCCCCCCCCCCCCCCCTCCAGTGCCAGGTCCCCTTCCCTACTTCCAGAGATGGCGCCACGGTGCCGTCTCTTGGATGTTCGGCCCCCCCTCCTCCTTCCTCCGCCACCGGGCCAATTAGAAAGTGCAGTGCACTTCGCGCATGTGCAGTAGGGAACTGGCTGTGAAGCCAAAAGGCTTCAGCCCTGGTTCACACTGGTGCGATTTGACATGCAATTTGACGTCAAATTAGCGGCAATTGTTGGCAATGACACCGTCCTAATCGGTGCGACGCTGCATTTGCGGTGTCACACCGATTTCAAAAAGTAGTGTCTGTACTTTTGCGATTTCGGGCTGCGATTTACATTGACATCTGTGCAGAAAACTGCCCAGATGTCTCTGAAATCGCGGCCGAAATCGGGACTGAAATGCGGGAGTGAAATTGTGCGAGTTCAGCTGAAATCGCATGGCTTCATTCCCGCAGCTCAGTGTGAACCTGGGCTCACTGCTGGGTTCACTTACCAGGAATGGCGGCGGCTGCACCTGACAGCCGACCCGAAGATCAGCTGCCGTGCCGACATCACGGGCAGGTAAGTATCCATATATTAAAAGAAAAAACTTAATTTTTCATGGGTGGGGTGGACCTCTACTTTACTTGAACAAGCTGAAGTTAGAAGCTGATTGGCTACTTTGCAGAGCTGCACCAGATTTTGCACTCTTAAGTTTTAGTAAATCAACCTCACTGTGTGGTGACAGATGTTTTACAATGCAGTAAAATTTTTGTCAACGCAAGGACATAGCATTTTATCGCAGTACACCGTACCCAATTGCATGGAACTGTACGGCAATGCAACGTTTCATGCTGCTGTCCATTGCCATGAACAAAAGGTAAATTTTATACACTTAAAGTTCGTACAACAAAAAAAAAAGGGAGCTGTGTGATGCAGTGAATCAAGTGTCACACTGCCCCCACAGCCGGCAACGGACAGCTGGCAGAGTGGTAAGCTACCTGTTGAAGTGTGAATACAGCCTTAGGCCCCTTTTACATGGGCAATCCAATCAGGTCCGCCTGTCAGTTTTTCAGCCAGTCTCTTCTATGGAGCAGTGGATGTGTCCGCTGACACCAGCCGCCATCTGATCTGATCCTGTCCACCAAAATCGGATGGAAATGGACAGGCGATTGCCCCATAGACGAGAGCTGGCTGTATTGGTGTCTGCTCTGCATATCCTGTTATCCCCCTGCTCAGCAGGGATCAGCAGAGAGATGCTGAGCAAGTGGATCCAGCTTCAGAGAGGTGCCAGTGTGAAAGGGCCTTACATCGGCAGTCAACAAAAATGGCTTCCTTATATTGGCCTACCTCCCAACTTTTTGAGATGGGAACGAGGGACACCTTTGAGCAGAAGTATGTAGGCATGGGACACACCTCCTGCCATGCCCCCTTAGAGGAGAATTATACAAATAGATGATTATTTAAGCCCACAAGTGCTTTTTTTTTTTACCACTACTATCACTTTATATTGGCTTTTGAAATTTACAGATGCAGCAATTTAGAAATTGTATGAAAGGATTAGCACCGGGAAAAACTTTTTGAAAAAGATAAAAAGTGCATTTTATATACAACTATATAGATCAGACCAAAATGAGGGACAAATGAGGAGGAAAAAGGAACTTTGTTCCAAATCAGGGACAGTCCCTCCAAATCAGGGACAGTTGAGAGGTATGTATTGGTAGTCAGTGAAAAATGTCTTCTTTATATTGGTAGTCAGCAGGAAAGGTCACCTTTACATTGGAAGCCAGTGGCCTTTACATTATGAGACAAAAGTAAAACAAAGAAATCAGCGCAAGGGATCTTGGTTTAGTAAAAACAATAGGTGTTTATTGAACATTGAACAAAAAGCAAAGGCACTCCCAAAAAGACAGTTTCAGAGGCTACAGGTATAATGAGACAATGTGCTGCTGTACCCCCCGGACTGCTCCTGTCATCCAGCTGATCCGATGGTGAACTGCCCGGCCAGGCTGTGGAGTAAGCAGCTCACAGACCCTGGTTCTGGCGCTGACACTTGTAAAGCCCGCCTCCAGGGATGTCGACTTTTGATGGCATGTGCCCATAACAGAATGCATTTCTGGGGGGATTCCCCTCTCCTCAGGCTGAAGTGAGGATAATCCCCCCCAAAAAAGTGTTTTATGCATCTATGCAATGTTTTTTAGTCTTGACCGTAATAAGATAGGAATTCAGGATACATTCAGGATAAGATTTGTGAAAATAAATATCAGACAATAAATTCAATGGTAATGTATTTTTAATTTAAAAATAAATTATGCAGAGTATTCAAAATACCACACAGATGGTGAACTGTCTGGCCAGGCTGCAAAGTAAGCCGCACCGCTGTCATGCTGGTAGCCGCTGACAGAAGCCCGCCATCTGGGGTGTCATTTTCTGATGGTGTGTAACCGTTTTAAAAAGCGTTTCTGGGAAGATTCCCCTTTCTTCAGCCACAGGCCGAGGAGAGGGGAATCCCCCCAGAAATGCATTCTGAGCATCTGTGCGATGTGTTTTTTTGTCTTGACCATAATGAAATAAGAAAGCAGAATACATTTCATTTTAAAGAGCAGCAATAATATTTGTGAATATAAATATAGTGCAATAAATTCAACGATAATTTATGAATTGGAAAAAAAAATAATGATGCAAAGTAATGAAAATACCGCGCATGTTATGCATGTGCGAACTGTACCTGGGCGGCCATGCCACTTGTGATGGGTGGAATGCCCTTTTCAAGCCTGGGCTAGTGGATTGGCTATTCATTTACAATGAAGAAAGAATGGCCAGCTTGGTTAATCCTCTAATTGGCAAGGGCTTATACTTTGCGTCATGGAATTCAAATGGTTAAAATAGTAGTAATAGCAGCTGCGAACATTTTTTATCGATTCAGGGAGGTTCGGGGTGGAGAGTAGTGGAAGATTGCTGAATAATCTCTAGGCTGAACGAGTGATCAGTGGCCGGGTAACCTGCAGATCAGGGACATCTCTTATGTCTCCATAAAGGGTAACAGTCGCTTGTCAAATAAAAAAAAACTAAACAAAAATGGTTATACCGTATATTTTGATAAATAGAAATGATCAAAAATACTCCCTGCACGTGCGCACATACACAAACAAGTACGTGCAGCTATGATGAACGTACTTAAAAGTCTATTGTGCGACTCATATTAAAATAATTTTTGGGCTATCATTTACTGTAGGTCTATCTGTAATCTGATGAGCTGTAAAGGTTTTTAATGTGTCACCCATTTGTAAATTTGGCACTCATAGTTTTTCACGGTTTTGCAAACATGCGATTTTAAGGCCTTACATATTTGACATTAACTTAAAGTGGAAGTAAACTCTCTCCCATCACTTTAACACATATAAATCAGCATTAAAAGCAATTATTAACCGCTGTACTCAGATGTCACCTTACTTAGTTTGCTTGTAATCTATCCCGTTATCTGTAATGACGTCACTGGTGCATACGCATCTCTCCCGCGATTCAAAGCATGCCCTTTGTGTTGTCAGTCCTTTAACCACTTCAGCCCTCGGACCAATTGGCAGCCAAAGGACCAGGCCCCTTTTTGCGATTTGGCACTGCCGACAATTGCGCGGTTGTGCGACGTGGCTCCCAAACAAAATTGGCGTCCTTTTTTTTGCCCACAAATAGAGCTTTCTTTTGGTGGTATTTGATCGCCCCTGCAGTTTTTATTTTTTGCGCTATAAACAAAAATAGAGCGACAATTTTGAAAACAATGCAATATTTTTTGCTTTTTGCTATAATAAATATCCCCAAAAAATATATAAAAATTTATTTTTTCCTCAGTTTAGGCCGATACGTATTCTTCTACATATTTTTGGTAAAAAAAATCGCAATTACCGATAATTAATTGGTTTGCGCAAAAGTTATAGCGTTTACAAAATAGGGGATAGTTTTATAGCATTTTTATTAATATTTTTTTTTTACTAGTAATGGCGGCGATCAGCGATTTTTATTGTGACTGCGACATTATGGCAGACACATCGGACATTTTTGACACATTTTTGGGACCATTGTCATTTATACAGCAATCAATGCTATTTAAATGCATTGATTCCTGTATAAATGACACTGGCAGTGAAAGCGTTAACCACTAGGGGGAGGGGAGGGGTTATAGGCTGTGACTTGTGTGTTTTTTTACATTAGGGACGGGGCTGACGTCTGACGTCATTGATCGGCTTTCCCGATTACCGGGAACAGCCGATCAATGACAGGCAGTGTAGGAAGCGCGGGGAGAGGTTTGTTTACACAGACCTCTCCCCGTTCTTCAGCTCTGTGACCCGATCGCGGGACACCAGTGGCGATCGGGTCCGCTGGTCCCGTGGCCGGGGTCACGGAGCTCCTGACCGGGTCGCGAGCGCACCACTGGCATCGCGACCCACTGCCAGGCAATTAAAGGGCCACGTACCTGTACGTGATTTTGCCTGCCCGTGCCATTCTGCCGCAGTATATATGCATGAGGCGGTCGGGATGTGGTTAAGCAGTGAGCACTGCACTCCAATACTGCAAGACTACATTCTCAGCCTCGAGAACTAGACAGAGGCTTGGCTGAAAAAACGATTGCGCATGCGCTAGATTATAGCAAGGACTACATGGAGGGGGCGGAAGTATTTTCCACTACAGACACGGAAAACAACACTTAAAGCGGAGCTCCACCCTAAAGTGGAACTTCCGCTCATCGGATTCCTCCCCCCTTCCGGTGTCACAATTGGCACCTTTCGGGGGGGAGGGGGGACAGGATACCTATCTTCAACAGGTATCCTTTCCCACTTCCGGAAGTACGCCGCGCTGCGATGCAGCCGTGACGTCACCGTGGGGCTCCCTCCTCCTCCTCCTCCTCCTCCCCCTCCCTCGGCCGCCGGGCTAATAGGAGAGAGGAGGGGGGCCTCGCGCATGCGCAGTAGGGTTCCCAGCATGAAGCCAAAAGGCTACACTGCCGGGTTACCTTACCCGCAATGGCGGTGGCAGCACCCGACAGCTGATGGAGACATCAGCTGCAGTGCCGACATCGAGGGACTGCAGGACAGGTAAGTGTCCATTTATTAAAAGCCAGCAGCTGCGGGCTTTTAATTTTTTTTTCTTCCCGGAACACCCCTTTAATATGGCGCTGGCTTATCCTGGGAGAAACAAATGTATAAACAACTTAAAGTAAGGAACATGGGATCGGGGCTAATATATATTGTATAATATGTCAGAAGAATTTAATATAATGGTCTAATTGAAAAGCAGCATAGGAGGGGGAGAGTTTACTTCTGCTTCAACACAGCCATATATACAGTATATACAGCATATTATGTACTTTTAACTTGTGAGCTGTGGTAACATAGCATTTTTAAATAAACTGTTTATTTGCCCATTGCTTCACTTCTTAGACCCCATACACACTATACAACTTTTGTTGTCCGATTTCCTTTAGATTTACCAAAACCATGTAGTGCAAGGGCCTGCCTGATTAAAAATCGACAGAAAATTGTATAGTGTGTATCCAGCCTAAGATGGCGCTTCCCTGCCTTTCTATACTGGGATCACACAAGAGCGGTGGAGGAAACCGCATGCGACTAGATTAGGACAGGAATCACACCTAATTCCTGTTCAAATTAATTTTGTATGGGCTTAAATTGCACCACAAATGGTATTGGTACTTGGTATCGGTGAGTACTTGTCCAAAAGTGCAACCCTAGTTAGTTTTTTTTTTCTCCCCCCCCCCCCCCCCCCCCCCGGAAAAGTACGTATAAACCATTTTTTTTTTTTTTTTAAAGGCCCTTTTTATTTTAGGTCCTTATACAGAGGAAATCCTAACAGTTGGGTGCTACCTAGTGAACCAAAATGAGTGTGCATACAGGATGCTTTAAAGTCTCATGTCCCTGTGTTGTAAAATATTTAAATGCCTTTTATCAGCATCCTAAATTTTTGTTAGTCCAAAAATCTGCCCATACTGTCCTCAGCTCAGTAACCCCATAATGGTGGACTGTAATGAGCTTGTTAAATTGGCAACGATTATAATTTATCCGATGACCATTGAATATACCTGGAGGGGGCGCAGTGGGTGCAATATGGAGTTCATAAAGGCAAATTCCCATAAAAGAGTCTTCCATGGGTATGACTCGAATCACCTGTGATATATCATATATTTTCTTTGCCATGTCTGCAGAAAAGACATAGCCAGGTCCAGAGCAGTAGGGTGGGTAGGTGTCATTGGGGTAGACTTCCTTAGGGACATACCATTTGTATGCTCTACCCCTCAGTGGTCCTGTATTTTTCACTATGTACCCTGTGAAATAGTTGGTACGGACTGGAAGTTCTGGGCGAAGAAGCTGGTGGACAAGGTAGTCTACATTGAGGAACATGTCATTATCGATTTTCACCACGTAGCTGGCTGTGGGGCAGAATTTAACAACCCATTCCATGCCCATTAAGGTTTTTAAAGTAAGGTTATAGTAAGTGTCCATGAAGTCTTGTTGGACAATATCCCCAAAGGCTTCACTTTCCTCCTCCAGCATTCTCTGGGTTCTGTTTACAACGAAATTTGGACGACCAACCAAAAAGATCCTCACCACTTCAACATCGTAATTACTCTCATTGCCCCAGGTTTCTCGAATGACATGCCTAGTATCGATTTCTTGAGCCATGCCAATTACCATTATGACTAGAAAGGGGTTCCGGTCTTTGCACTTCTTCTCCTGGTTGATGAGGAACTTGTATGGGTAAGGGTAAGGGGGGGCCAGGGGGTGTTGGAAGCCCGGATAGGTCAGGTTGTTTACAGGAGGAGGAATATCCTGGTCACTTAAATGCCCCGGGAACACCATCAATCTTTTATTGAGCCATGTTTCTTTTTCAAAGTACAGGTATCCAGATGAAAACATCAATATGATCAGAAGGAAGCTGGAAATCCTCACCACACAGCGTCGTTCCATTGAGCTGAATCTCATCGGAACCTCTGCACAAAGATAAGAGAATATATGTAAGTACTTTGCTAAAAAAAAAAAAAACGGGGCTCGCTCTATACTTATGCTATATAGGGGTTTCTAGGCATATAGTTACATAATTAGTCTGGTTGAAAAAAAGTCTGTCTAGTTCAACCAATAAAAGAAAAAGAAAAAAAACTATACAATCCTCTACCCACAGTTGATCCAGTTACATTTATTTATTTATTACAGGATTTATATAGCGCCAACAGTTTACGCAGAGCTTTACAATATAAAAGGGAGACAATACAGTTATAATACAATAAAATACAGGAGGATTAAGAGGGCCATGCTCAGAAGAGCTTACAATCTAATAGGGTGGGGGAGGTGGTACAAAAAGGTTGTAACTATGGGGAATGAGCTGATGGAAGTGGTAAAAGATTAGTTGGAGATGTGATAGGCTTCCCTGAAGAGATGAGTTTTCAGGGATCGCCTGAAGGTAGCAAGAGTAGGGGATAGCCGGACAGGTTGAGGCAGCGAGTTCCAGAGGATGGGAGAGGCTCTGGAGAAATCCTGAAGAAGAGCATGGGAGGAGGAAATGAGAGAGCTTGACAGGAGGAGGTCTTGAGAAGAGCGGAGAGGACAGTTTGGGATATGTTTGGAGACAAGATTGGCGATGTAGCTCGGGGCAGAGTTGTGGATGGCTTTGTAGGTTGTGGTTAGTATTTTGAATTTAATTCGCTGGGCGATCGGGAGCCAGTGTAGGGATTGCAGTAGAGGGTTGGCAGACACTGAACGGTTGGTAAGGTGGATAAGTCTGGCAGCAGCATTCAGGATAGACTGAAGAGGGGATAGCCTATGGTAGGCAGGCCAATGAGAAGGGAGTTGCAATAGTCATGGCGAGAGAAAACAAGGGAGTGAATGAGGAGCTTGGTGGTTTCATTTGTCAAAAAGGGGTGAATTTTAGAGATGTTACGGAGGTGAAGTCTTCAAACTTTTGACAGCGATTGGACTTGAGGCTGAAATGACAAGTCCGAGTCTAGGATTACACCGAGTACCCTGGTGTGAGGGCAGGGACTGATGGTTGCATTGTTGATTTTGATGGAAAAGTCATGGAGGGGGGCACGGGCGGGGGGGAATATTAATAGCTCAGTTTTAGAGAGATTTAATTTAAGGAAGTGGTGCGACATCCATGATGAGATGTCAGTTAGTAAGTTAGTAATGCGAGAGGAGACTGAAGGAGTGAGGTGAGGAGTAGACAGATAGATTTGGGTGTCATTGGCGTATAAGTGGCATTGGAAGCCGTGGGTGGTTATCAAGTGACCAAGGGAGGAGGTGTAGATAGAGAAGAGAAGGGGTCCAAGAACAGAGCCTTGGGGGACCCCCACAGAAAGGGGCAAAGGAGAGGAGGAGACAGAGTTGTAGGTAACACTGAAGGAGCGCTGTGATAGAAAGGCTGAGAACCAGGATAGAGCAGAATCTTGGAGGCCAAGGGAGTGTAGTTTATTGAGAAGGAGCGGGTGGTCAACAGTATCAAAGGCTGCAGAGAGGTCAATAGTAGGAGTATGGAGTACTGGCTGTTGGATTTAGCAGTTAGTAAATCGTTAGTGAGTTTTAGTAAGGCAGTTTCCGTGGAGTGCTGTGAGCGAAAGCCAGACTGTAAGGGGTCAAGAAGGTTATTTTCACTGAGGTAGGAGCTAAGACGGTTGTAGACTAAGCGCTCTAGAAGTTTACAGGAGAATAGGAGCAATGAGATGGGCCGTTAAGTTATTCAGGTTGGTGGGGCCCAGGGAGGGCTTTTTAAGTATGGGAGTGATCTGCTTATGTTTTAGAGGGGAGGGGGAAGGTGCCACTAGAGAGGGAGAGATTGAAGATGTGAGTGAGGGAGCATAGGATAGAAGAAGAGGGTGACCGTAGTAGTGAGGGAACAGGATCCAAGGGACAATTGGTTAGGCGGGCATCTGAGAAAAGTTTTGTAACCTCTTCAATAGTAGCCAATTCAAAAGAGGAGAGTGTTGAAAGTGCCGTTAGGCAAGGTATGTTGGGTGCGGAAGATGTACGCACAGTGGAGGTATCCTCACAAATTGCATCAATCTTGTCTTTGAAGTGATTGGCAATCTCTTGGGCAGTGAGTGAGTTAGTGGGAAGAGGGGGTGGGGGACGAAGCGTTCAAGAGCACGGCAACGTCTCTTGAGATTTCTAGTGTTGTCAGTTTGCCAGGGTTGTAATGGTTGGGGCCTGATTCTGCGTGTGGTTCGAGGAGCAAGTGCATCTAGTGATGATGAGAGTGAACTGTTGTAGACAGACGTGGCTAGGTCAGGACAGGACAGGGGAGAGATTATGTCATATAGATGGTCAGTAGCAGAATAGAGAAGTGATGGGTTAAAGTGGCGAAAGTTCCTACAAGTAATTGTTGGCTGCTTGGAGGGATGGTTGGTTGGAGGCAAGGATACAGTGAAACTGATGAAGTTGTGATCAGAGAGAGGAAAGGGGGTGTTGATTAGGTTGCAGGGATTGCAGAGATGGGAGAATACAAGGTCAAGGGTATTGCCATTGGAGTGGGTGGAAGTATGTGTCCATTGGGTTAGGTCAAAAGAAGAGGTTAAGTTGAGAAGTTTAGCTGTAGTTGGGCTGTTAACATTGACAGGAATGTTGAAGTCGCCTAGAATTATAGTGGGTATTTCAGAGGAGAGAAAGTAGGGTAGCCAGGCAGCAAAGTCATCAAGAAAGCGCGATACTGGTCCAGGAGGCCGATAAATTGCTGCAATCCTCAGAGAAATAGGAGAAAACAGACGGATACAGTGCATCTCGAAAGAAGGGAGGGATAGAGAGGCAGGGATAGGAAGGACTTGGAAGGTGCTTTGTGGGGATAGAAGGAAGCCAACTCCACCTCCTTTCTGTCCATTAGGTCTGGGGGAGTGAGTCCAATGGAGGCCACCATGGGATAGGGCAGCAGGAGAAGCCGAGTCCAAATTTTGAAGCCAGGTTTCAGTTATGGCGAGTATGTTAAAGCCATGAGAGATGAAAAGGTCATGTACCGATGTAAGCTTGTTACAGATGGAACGGGCATTCCAGAGGGCGCATGAGATTGGTGGGCTGCTTTGAGGACGCAGGGGCATAGAAATTAAGCTGACTGGATTGCGGTGGTTGCCAGAGGGGGAGGGGTATAGGGTATGTGGCTTGCATTTGGAAAATGGCGGACCAGGATTAGGTGAAATGTCACCCGAGACTAGGAAAAGGAGGAGGGTGAGGAAGGCAAGATGGGAGTGGGATGTGCATAAGTGCACGTGTTTAGTGGTCCTGGTGTTTATGTCAGCATGTGGGTGCAGCAAATGCAGGAGATGATGGGTGGAGTAGTAGGGAGAGGGTAGGAGTGAGGGAGATATGTGCATGCTGCAGTGTAGAGAGGAGGGGTAGAGTAATGCCGCGTACACACGTGCAGACTTTTCCCGGCGGACCTAGTCCAGCGGACAATCCGCCGGACTTTCCAGCTGGCTTCGCCGGACTTTCCGAGCGTGTGGACTTGCCCGGACTTCTCCGGCGGACAGTCCGCTGGACAAAGTCTGCGGGACTTTTGAAAATGAACGGACTTGCCCACACACGGAGCAGTCTGTTCATTTCGAACGTGACTTCAGGTACGTAGCTAGCGTAGGCAGTAAATGCCGGCGCGCTAGCTCCGTCACCTGGCATGGATTTAAAGGGAATCCCCACGCCAAAAAACGGCGTGGGGGTCCCCCCCAGATCCATCTCAGACCCATATCCGAGCACGCAGCCCGGCCGGCCAGGAAAGGGGTGGGGACAAACGAGCGCCCCCCCCCTCCTGAGCCGTACCAGGCCGCGTGCCCTCAACATGGGGGGTGCCCTGGGGAAAGGGGGGCCGTGCGGCCCCCCCACCCCAAAGCACCTTGTCCCCATGTTGATAAGGACAAGGGCTTCTTCCCGACAACCCTGGCCGTTGGTTGTCGGGGTCTGCGGGCGGGGGGCTTATCGGAATCTGGGAGCCCCCTTTTATAAGGGGGCCCCCAGATCCCGGCCCCCCACCCTATGTGAATGAGTATGGGGTACGATGTACCCCTACCCATTCACCTAAGGTGTAAAATGTAAAGTAAAAAAAACACACTTTTGAAAAAATATTTTATTGCACTGCTCCGGGGGTCTTCTTCCGTCTTGGGGGTCTTCTCGCCGGACTCCTCCGCCATTTACCTAGCTCTTTTACCGAGCGGAGAAGTCCGGCTACCTTCTTCGTCGTCGCCGCCGTCGTCTGGGGGTCTCGATCCGCCTTCGGGGGTCTTCCGGGGTCTCTTCTGTTCTTGCCGCTGTCGTCGCTTTCTGCGCCGCCTTCTTCTTCTTCTTCCGCCTTCTTCTTCTTGTTCTTCTTCTTCCGATGTTGACACGTCGCTCGCTCTGGCCGGAATGCCAGAGCCGCGCTGTGCTGGGACTTATATAGGGACAAGGGGACAGGGTCACATGCTCATGTCACATGGTGACCCCGCCCCCTTGTGATGTCACAGTCCCGGAGGATGCTGGGACTGTGACATCACAAGGGGGCGGGGTCACCATGTGACATGAGCATGTGACCCTGTCCCCTTGTCCCTATATAAGTCCCAGCACAGCGCGGCTCTGGCATTCCGGCCAGAGCGAGCGACGTGTCAACATCGGAAGAACAAGAACAAGAAGAAGAAGAAGAAGAAGAAGAAGAAGAAGAAGGCGGCGCAGAAAGCGTCGACAGCGGAAAGAACAGAAGAGACCCCGGAAGACCCCCGAAGGCGGATTGAGACCCCCAGACGACGGCGGCGACGACGGCGGCGACGACGAAGAAGGTAGCCGGACTTCTCCGCTCGGTAAAAGAGCTAGGTAAATGGCGGAGGAGTCCGGCGAGAAGACCCCCAAAGACGGAAGAAGACCCCGGAGCAGTGCAATAAAATATTTTTTCAAAAGTGTGTTTTTTTTTTTACTTTACATTTTACACCTTAGGTGAATGGGTAGGGGTCCATCGTACCCCATACTCATTCACATAGGGTGGGGGGCCGGGATCTGGGGGCCCCCTTATAAAAGGGGGCTCCCAGATTCCGATAAGCCCCCGCCCGCAGACCCCGACAACCAACGGCCAGGGTTGTCGGGAAGAGGCCCTTGTCCTCATCAACATGGGGACAAGGTGCTTTGGGGTGGGGGGGCCGCACGGCCCCCCTTTCCCCAGGGCACCCCCCATGTTGAGGGCACGCGGCCTGGTACGGCTCAGGAGGGGGGGGGGCGCTCGTTCGTCCCCACCCCTTTCCTGGCCGGCCGGGCTCCGTGCTCGGATAAGGGTCTGAGATGGATTTGGGGGGAACCCCCACGCAGTTTTTTCGGCGTGGGGAGTCCCTTTAAATCCATGCCAGGTGACGGAGCTAGCGCGGCGGCATTTACTGCCTACGCTAGCTACGTACCCCAAGTCACGTGCTAAATGAACGGACTTGCCGATGAGCGGCAAGTCCGTTCATTTAAAAAGTCCGGCGGACTAGCCTACTAACGGCGGGATTGTCCGCAGGACTGCCAAGTCCAGCGGATAATTTTAAAACCAAACTTAAAACTTTGGTCCGCCGGACTTTGGCGCCAAAAAGTCCGCCGGACTTTGGCGCCAAAAAGTCCGCCGACGCCCACACACGAGGGGATTGTCCGCTGGACTTGAGTCCAGAGGATAATCCCGCGGGATTGTCCCTTTGTGTGTACGCGGCATAAGGCTAATTTGAGGATAGAAGACACCAATGTGAGAAGGAAGAAAAGAAGGAACATGATCGAGAGTGGAAAGGTTGAAAAAAGACACAAGTCCAAACTATGTGTGTGATTATATGTTAGTATTACTTTGTATATCCCTGTATGTTTTGGTCTTTCAGGTGTTTATCTAATAGTTTTTTGAAACTATCGATGCTCCCCGCTGAAACCATTGTTTCCACTGTCTGTGGAAGGGAATTGCACATCCTTGCTGCTCTTACAGTAAAGAACCCTCTACGTAGTTTAAAGTTAAACCTCGTTTCTTCTCATTTTAATGAGTGGCCACGTGTCTTATTAAATTCCCTTCCGCGGAAAAGTTTTATTCCTATTGTGGGGTCACCAGTATGGTATTTGTAAATTGAAATCATATCCCCCCTCAAGCGTCTCTTCTCCAGAGAGAATAAGTTCGGTGCTCGTAACCTTTCTTCATAACTAATATCCTCCAGTCCCTTTATTAGCTTAGTTGCCCTTCTTTGTACCCGCTCCATTTCCAGTACATCCTTCCTGAGGACTGGTGCCCAGAACTGGACAGCATATTCCAGGTGAGGCCGGACCAGAGTCTTGTAGAGTGGGAGAATTATCGCTTTATCTCTTCAGTTAATCCCCTTTTTAATGCATGCCAATATTTTGTTTGCTTTGTTAGCAGCAGCTTGGCATTGCATGCCATTGCTGAGCCCATCATCTACTAGAATCCTCCAGGTCCTTTCCCATCCTTGGTTCCCCCAGTGAGTAGATTGCATTCATATTTTTGCCACCCAAATGCATTATTTGATATTTTTCCACATTAAACTTCATTTGCCATGTAGTTGCCCAACCCATTCATTTGTTCAGATCTTCTTGCAAGGTTTCCACATCCTGCAGAGAAATTATTGCCCTGCTTAGCTTAGTATCGTCCGTAAATACAGAGATTGAACTGTTTACCGCATCCTCCAGGTAGTTTATGAACAAATTAAATAGGTTTGGTCCACCGAGATGGCAGCAGTGTAGGACGTTTAGTCGAGGAGCTCTGCACCCAGCGGGGGGAATAAATACCCTGAGACCATCCTAACCCTGCTGCATATCCCCCGAACAAATCTAAGGCACCAAGGCAGGGGAACGCTCCTAAATCTGCCAAGTCTCCCAGAGGGGCGGCGGCACACGTGGCCGTTCAGCACAACATGGCGTCACAGACGGAGGCCTCGGATCCTGCGCTCCTGGAGCAGAGAAATTTTGATGCCCTCATGCAGGCAATCACAGGCTGCCAATCCTCACTGTCGATCCTTACTACCAAGGTCGACATTGTGCAGCTAGAGGTTGGTCTAATACGGCAGGATTTTGAAAAGATTCGTCAGAGGGTGACGGAGATTGAACATAGACTGGGAGATACAGAAGACATGGTCCGAGACCACACAGCTTCCCTGCATACGTTACAGGTGAGAGTGCGGTCCCTCGAATCCAGAGCCAGAGCCCGGACCCGGCTGCATACACGGAGCGGCTGCTCCGCGCGCTTTTTCCCCAGGCGGCCTTCTTGTCCTTCTTCGCAGTGGAGCGAGCCCACAGGATGTCATCAAATCGTAGGCCACCCGGCTCCCCACCGCGCACCTTTAGCTTCAGATTATTTAATTTCCGCGACCGTGATCTGATCCAGAGAGAGGCTCGGAAGATACAGGAGATCCGCCATGAGTCTGCACGCCTGATGGTTTTCCCTGACTTTTCGGTGGACGCCCAGAAGCTCTGAAAAAGAGGTGAAGAGGGCTTTGAGAGCCTAAGCCATCAAATATAGCATGCTATTTCCAGCGCGCCTTTGGGTGCAAGATGCGGAATCCACGCGTTTTTTTACTTCACCGGCTGAAGCTTCCCACTGGCTGAACACCCTGCCACCTCGCTGATGCAGAGATCTGCCGCACATTGATCCGCTTCTGTGAGTACTATGCTGCTCCCCCTTTTTTTCACTTACCCTGGCCACTACACTTCTCTTGCAAGACCAGTGTGTGCAAGCTATTACTCCCCACCTAGACCCTGTTCAGTGTGAGGAACACAGTATTTTCTCCCTCTAAAACATGCCGCTGCTTCCAGGGTTTTGTTGATGGCGCACATGGAGTTAACTATGCACTCTGACCCTCACTATTTTAGAAGGTACAGGAGTTATTCCCTACACGGATCGCTATAAGTTGCAAATGTCCCTGAGGGGGGTTTATCCCTCCAAAATTTCAAGAAATACTATTGGGCTGCACAATTGGTCACCGTGAGATGGTGGTTTACTCAAGATATTTCCAACCCGGCGGTAAATTTGGAGGCGGCCATTTTGGGATCCTATTCTGAGCTCAGCAATCTTGTGTATCCTGGGCCCAAGTACAGCCCCCAGTTGACTTACTCCCATGAAGACAACATTGCTGGCCTGGAAACAGGTTACTCAATATCTTGGTGAGGCGAGTTCCATCTCCCCCCACACTCCGCTCTGGGGCAACCCCTCTTTGCCTCATCTTAGATCTATGCCTGACCCCCAAGTTTGGGCTAGATTCCAGATTACTAAGTTGAACCATATTATGTCTGGAGGACGCATTCTCTCCCTGGAGGAGCTCAAACGGAAATTTAACTTGTCGCCGTGGATATACTTTAGGTATATGCAACTTAGGCATGCCATAAGGGCCCAGTTTCCCGATGGAGTTGTTCTTGCTGTGCACTCGGTCGAGTCCCTTCTGACAGCTGCTGAGGTAGACCGCACATTATCCTCAATATACATGAGACTTACATGCAAAGATGCCCTAAATACTGCTAGGCTATTAGAGGTGTGGAGGAGGGCCCTGGGGGAGGCGGACTGAACCAAGGGCCTACAGCAAAACATACCGCTCATGATTTTGGCCAGAGACAGTTTTGTCCAGCATGGAAAGTTCTTGTTAATACGGTCCTGCCTTTATATAAACTCACATAAATGGGACGTAACTGCCCACAAAAATTCAACCAAATCTGGGCGGCCTGCGTACAGGCTAGACACCTTACGGTTTAGATGACCTTGTCTGGAACGAATAGTGACACCACCTCAGTGACATTCAATCTAGGGCACCATGGATGCCCCCTCTATGTCCCTCCCATACCACATACTACATATACTTATGTATTATTTTTAAAAATGTTTTATCTTTATGTTTGCTTTCCCTCCCCTCTCGCTGGACAGCAGATAAGAAACATTTCTACTCTGACACAGGTGATACTCTCTGTGGCTCCTCTTCTGCCTCCTCCCCCCTCTACCCTCCCTCCTCCCTCCTGCTGCCCCCTCCCCTCCACCCCCACTTATTTTTACCCTCCCTCCCTTCTCCTCTCTCACCCCCTCCCATGCTCTCCCCCCCCCCTTCCCCCTTTTCTTTTCCTTACATATCGTTTAGTTGAGGGAATAAAGCTCCTATAAGAAATACTCTTTCCTTAATATGTCAAGTGGCTTCCACTGATGGCAGTTTTAGGAGGCTGAATTAACGTAATTTGTGATCATTCAGGAGTAAAATGTGAAAACTTATCCTAATTCAAAGAATTTAATGAACTATAACTGACTTTAACAGCACTGTTGAGAAGTTACCTTTTGTGATGTCAATACACTGTTCTCATGTATAATGTTTTATTTTTTCAATAAACATTCCTTTTGTTAAAAAAGTAAATAAAAAAAAATAGGTTTGGTCCCAGCACAGAACCCTTAGGGACCCCACTTTCCCTCCTGGCCATTCCAAGTACTCCCCATTTATCACCACCCTCTAAACTCGCCCTTTTAGCCAGTTTTCAATCCATGTACTCACCCTATGGTTCATGCCAACGGACCTTACTTTGTACAGTAAAAGATTTATGGGGAACTGTGTCAAATGCTTTTGCAAAATCCAGATACAAGACGCCTACGGGCCTTCCTTTATCTAGATGACAGCTCACCTCCTCATAGAAGGTAAATAGATTGGTTTGCAAAAACGATTCTTCATGAATTCATGCTGATTACTGCTAATGATGTTGTTTTCATTACTAAAATCTTGTATTTAGTCCCTTATCATCCCCTCCAAGAGCTTGCATACTATTGATGTTAGGCTAACTGGTCTGTAATTCCCAGGGATGTATTTTGGCAATTTTTTAAATATTGGTGCTACATTGGCTTTTCTCCAATCAGCTAGTACCATTCCAGTCAGTAAAAATTAGGAACAATGGTCTGGCAATTACTTGACTGAGTTCCCTAAGGACCCTCGGGTGCAAGCCCTCTGGTCCCGGTGACTTATTAATGTTACGTTTTCCAAGTCTATTTCTAATTCTGTCCTCTGCTTGCCATGAGGGTGCTTCCTGAGATGTTTTTATAGGATAAACACTGCAGTTTTGGTTACTAAAGCCCCCCCGATTCCCTTGTGAAGACCGAGGAGAAGAATAAATTCAATACCTTCGCCATCTCCCCATCCTTTGTAACCAGATTTACTTCCTCATTCTTTATGGGGCCAATATGGTCTGTCCTCCCTTTTTTACTGTTTATATACTTAAAGAATTTCTTGGGATTTTTTTTTTGCTCTCCTCCGCTATGTGTCTTTTGTGTTCTATCTTAGGCCTACTTGCACCCATACATTTCTTGTTGCATTCTTTGTAAAGTCTGAATGCTGATGATGATTCCTCAGCCTTGTATTTTTTGAAGGCCTTCTCCTTTGCTTTTATATGCATTTTTACATTGGAGTTAAGCCATCCAGGACTTTTTACAAGATATATACAAAAAATTTCTCCTTCCCAGATATTATCAAGATAATGATTTTTATATGACTGTTTTTTTAGCGCTGGAAGTTTTTGTTGTTTGATACATCCAGGACTTTTGTTCGCTCTTTTAAATGTATTACCCAATGGGATGCATTGGCTAATGCACTTATTTAATATGCTCTTAAAGAAAACCCAACTCTCCTCTGTGTTCTTTGTGCCTAATATTTTATCCCAATTTATATCTTCTAGCAAGGTACGTAGTTTAGGGAAGTTGGATCCTTAGAAATTCAGTGTCTTTGTATGCCCCTTATGTTTACTATTAGTGTGATTTATACTAAAGCTAATTGAACTGTGATCGCTGTTTCCTAAATTGCCCCTTATTTCTACATCCGTGATCAGGTCTGTATTGTTGGTAATCAGTAGGTCTAGTAATGCTTTGTTTCTAGTTGGTGCATTTACCATCTGACCCATGAAATTGTCCTGCAAGACATTTAGGAACTGGCTAGCCTTAGACGAATGGCGAGCCTTCCTTCTGCCCAGTCTATGCCTGGATAATTAAAATCCTCCATTATGATGACACTTCCCATCCTTGCTGCTAATCCAAATTGTGATAGGAGGTCCATCTCCCCCTCCTCGTTCATGTTAGGGGCCTATAGCATACTCCCAGTATTATTTTCCCCTTAGTTTCATCCCTTTGGAACTCTACCCATAAGGATTCCACCTTCTCCCTAGCTCCCTTAGTGATGTCATCTCTCACATTAACTTGTACATTACTCTTAATATACAGGCATACCCCTCCCCCTTTTTGTACCCTCGCTATCCCTCTGATAAAGGGAATACCCTTGAATAGTTGCCAGCCATTCATGAGAGCTGTTGAACCAAGTCTCAAAAATTCCCACAAAATCAAAATCCTCCTCGTACAATAGTATCTCTAGTTGCGCCCATCTTGTATGCCAGGCTCCTGGCATTGGTGAACATGCCACGTAGTTTGGACCAGTCCTCTTATTGGGTGTTCCGAGATTTTAATGAATTAAAAAAAAAAAAAACTAACCAGTAAACTTAGCCCAATTGTTTTAGTATAATGTGAAATATTTTACGTCGCGAGGATCGTGAGATCTTTTTATTCTAAGCAAAAAATTAATGCATTTTTATTTTGTATGTATTTCTAAACTTACAGTATGTATTTACTAGACTTTGCCTGTTAAAGTGACAGGGTCTTTTTAAATTGTTGGAGTCACATGGTTGAGTACTTTTTTCTGGTTTAATCTCTTTGAGAATTATAATTTATCGGATTTATATTTAATATAACCCAAAAAAGGGCATAGCAATCCAGATAACAATTTACTGTGTTTATTTAATTGATATTTAAGTTGGGATTTTTAATAATGTTTTATTTTTTTAAGGTCCCTTTATACATACACTATATTACCAAAAGTATTAGGAGGCCTGCCTTTACACACACATGAACTTTAATGGCATCCGAGTCTTTGTCCGTAGGGTTCAATATTGAGTTGGTCCACCCTTTGCAGCTATAATCGCTTCAACTCTTCTGGGAAGGCTGTCCACAAGGTTTAGGAGTGTATCTATGGGAATTTTTAAACATTCTTCCAGAAGTGCATTTGTGAGGTCAGGCTCATATTGTGCGCTGATAATCAGAGCATTGATTATCAGCACAGACCCCATCAGAGGTGCCCACCACAGCTGCCAGTCAGTGTCCACTAAAATGCTTGTCAGTGCCCAAAGTGCCAATCAGTGCCCATAAAAGTGCCAAACAGTGCCCATCAGTAACGCCTGTTAGTGCCCTTCACTGATGCCAATCCATGCCCATCATTAATGGCTGTCAGTACCTCCTCATTATTGCTGCCTATTAGTGCCCATCAGTGCCGCCTGTCAGTGCCTATGAGTGCCACCTATTAGTGCCCATCAGTGCCGCCTATCGTGCCCATCAGTGCTGAATATCAGTGCCACAAGGGGTTAATTAACTGACACTGGTCACTAATGCATCAGTGACCAATGGCAATACATTAGCCCCCCTCCATGCTGCATATTCCAAATAGCATTGTAGATTAATTAACCCCCCACCCAAGAAAAAACAAAAAAACACTTCAGTAAGATCAGGCAAAGCAGTGCAGCAATGTTCAGCCTCTGCTCACTGACCCACAGTAGTGCAGGTCCCCGCAGGTCGCAGAAGCAGCACTCCTTTCTCTTCCATCCCGCCTCCTGGCCTCTGAATGATGTCACGACAGGCGGAGCCTAGGAAGCTCCTGTCGGCGGAGATCCCTGGCAGGGAAATGACTGATGGTACACTTGTCGGCCGAGTGCAAGAGCGCACTCAGCGTATTCCTACCGCTCCACTGCAGCTCTGTAAGCACAGCACTGTGTACCGGCGGCCGGTGGCTGTACATAGTGTCTGGCCCCTCTTCACCCCAGCCCTGAGTGTGGCCATTTTACCAGGCATCAGAGTGGCCTGGGGGAGATTGCCACCCTGTCCCCCGGCACAGTCCGCCCCTGTATCCAACCCCCCCCCTCCATTCCTTTCCAGGCTGTTTTCAGTATATACAGTGTCGACAGCCATGCAGACCAATTTGATGCAGTGTGCGGCGTATGGTCTGAGCACTGACAGGCTGACCCCCCACCCCTTCAACCTCTGCACTAATGCTGGCATCACTTTTACATCTATTTCCCAAAGACAACCTCTGGATATGACTCTGAGCACGTGCACTCAACTTCTTTGGTCGACCATGGGGAGGCCTGTTCTGAATAGAACCTGTCCTGTTAAACCGCTGTATGGTCTTGGCAATCTTCTTATAGCCTAGGCCATCTTTATGTAGAGCAACAATTCTTTTTTTTTTTTTTTTCAAGATCCTCAGAGAGTTCTTTGCCATGAGGTGCCATGTTGAACTTCCAGTGACCAGTATGAGAGAGTGAGAGGGATAACACCAAATTTAACACACCTGCTCCCAAATCACACCTGAGACCTTGTAACACTAATGAGTCACATGACACCGGGGAGGGAAAATGGCTAATTGGGCCAAATTTGTGTACTCACTTTTGTTGCCAGCGGTTTAGACATCAATGGCTGTGTGATATTATAAAATATTTACAAAAATCTGAGGGGTGTACTCACTTTTGTGAGATACTGTGTATACTGATATACACTCACCTGCCCCTTTATTAGGTACACCTTGCTAGTACCGGGTTGGACCCCCTTTTGCCTTCAGAACTGCCTTCATTCTTCGTGGCATAGATTCAAAAAGGTGTTGGAAACATTCCTTAGAGATTTTGGTCCAAATTGACATTATAGCATCACACAGTTGCTGAAAATGTGTCAGCTGCACATTCATGATGTGAATCTCCCGTTCCACCACATCCCAAAGGTGCTCTATTGGATGAGATGTGGTGACTGTGGAGGGCATTGGAGTACAGTGACCTCATTGTCATGTTCAAAAAGCCAGTGGGGAGATGCTTGGAGCTTTGTGACATAGTGCATTATCCTGCTGGAAGGAGCCATCAGAAGATGGGTACACTGTAGTCATAAAGGGATGGACATGGTGAGCAACAATACTCAGGTAGGCAATTTCTTTAAACGATGCTCGATTGGTACTAAGGGGTCCAAAGTGTGCCAAGAAAATATCCTCCACACCACCGCTCAAGCTTGCCTTGCATACACACGGTCAAACAAAAGTTTGCTGAACTTTCGACCATCAAGAACGCGGTGACGTACAACACTACAACGAGGAAATGAAGTTCAATGCTTTCCGAGCATGCATAGGAATTTTGCGCGTCGGAATTGGTACAGATGATTGGAAGTTCCAATTGAAACTTTTTCCGACCGAAAAATTGAGAACCTGCTCTCAATCTTTTGCTGGCTGGAATTCCGCCAGCAAAAGTCCGATGGAGCATACACATTCTGACCAAAAGCCCTCATCGGACTTTTGCTGGTGGAATTTCCGGTCGTGTGTATGCGGCATAACTGATTAAACCTGTCAATTACTTTTTAAAACCTTACTTCTTTGACAGAAACAGTAGTCATATGACCTAGCCATAGACAGAGAAGTAAAACCATTGCGACATTGAAAAAAATAAAATAAAAATGAGATTCTTAGCTTAGGAGTTACCAGATGGACTATACTTCCTTCTTGGAGATCCATTCAATCCAATCATTGAAAGCTTAAGAATGAAACCACCCTACCCTATGGTTACATAGTTCCAAGGAGATTCAATCACCTAAGTGGATCAAAACTTAAATCCACATTTTCTATGGAGCAGGAAGTACTTATCTATAAACTGACTTCAGTATAACCAGCTTGTCTGTTTTTTTTCTGCAATCTCACTCAACTGAAATTTTTTATTTTTTTTGCTCTTTTTTTCCTGCTATCTTATCTCTCACTCAATACCTTCATTCACAATAAACAGCATGGGTGGATGATTTTCTCCTGCAGCTATTGTATTCTGACAGCCAGGGCCGGGACAAGGGATGGGCAGGAGGGGCGGCTGCCCTGGCGCAATGGTTTATTGCAGGGGTGGGGGGTACCCTGACCCTAACCCTAAGGGAAAGGGGGGCGCAGTTTGGCATCTTTGCCCTGGGCGCTGGATGACCTTGTCCCGGCACTGCTGACAGCCAGCACCTATGAATGCCAGAATACCCAAACACCATCTGATTGGACGCAGCCACTGTTCGGTCAACAATTTTTCACCTGGTTCATTTGGTTTTAGATCGAAGGATGTTAGATAGGAGGATACCAACAGGTCCTTCCATGGTCAATAAAGATAGCTGCAGGTCGGCACCCAGAAGATTCTGGCACCTGCGAGGGACAGCAGACTGTTAAAGGATAGGTAAGTAGTTTAGCTAGGGTTGCCACCTCATCCCTTTAAACTGAACACATTAATTACGCAGGTTCTGAGGCTAATTTTAATGCAGATAAGGCACTAAGAGAGTTTAATTACCACCTTAAATCAGCCACAGAACCTGTAGCATTAATGTGTTCCGGCCTAAAGGGATGAGGTGGCAACCTTAAGTTTAGCTTTGCTTTAATAGAAACACAGGGGGTTGAGAATCACCCAAATTAAAGAGGTTTAGACGCCTTTTACACTGCCGCGACTTGGACGTGATTTCAGGGAATGCCTTTATAAACTTGAGGTCTATGGACCTCAACTCCCATCAAAGTTGGACCAAAGTAGTACAGGGACTACTTTGAATTCGGTGAGACTTGAAGTCGCACAGATATGAATGGTACTCATTGGAAATCATGGGGTACAACTTGTCTTGTGACTTTGCAGTCGCACAAGTGTGAAAGGAGCCTTAGCATACAACAGCTAGTAACCTTATACTTATACAAAAAATTAGTATGACATGTAAAGCATGGTGTAGATGACATATTGACTCAAAAGAGGGAAGGGTGGGAAACTGAGAGTGAACAATAAACAGGTTTTGAGGACCTTACAAACTGGAAATATAACAAAAGGAGGGAGGACACAAGAAAGATAACATGAAAGAGAAAATAGGGAACAGACACAAGTATACTGAGTTAGGCCTCCAGGTGCATTTTGAATTTTTCTTTTTTTTTTCTTTTTTTCTTTAAATTAGACCTGTAAATGTTTATTACATATAGATAGTCTGGTTGAAAAAAGCATTTTGCATTTTTCAATACACATCTTTAAACCATTGAAATATATGGAACCAAAGAAAATGAAAAAAAAAAACCCTGGCCCTTTCCATAAAATGCACAGATGTGAACTGCATCCATAGGAAACCATGTTAAATGGACTGCAGTGTGTTTCTGCAAAACTGAAAATGCACTAAAATGTGCATAGGTGTGGACCAGGCCTTAGAGACCTTAGATTGTAAGCTCTGCAGGGATTTATATGAATGTACAATATATATGTAAAGTGCTGTGTAAATTAACTATGCTACATAAGTACCTGTAATAAATAAAGTGTAGCACCCTGGTGTTTAGGCAGGGTTGCTATCAAATTTATTTGCCAATTGATAGGAGGTCAATTGATTTCACCCTAATTCTGATATTTCTGCACTTCTCTCTTCTGTCACTAGATGGCTTGGTATCTGGTGGCATTATATAAGACAAGGGCATTGCAAGGACAGATTAGGAATGAATGGGGTGTCTCAGCCAATGGGCAGGGATTTTCTTGGGTCCCTTGTCCTGCTGGGAGAGCCTATTTATTTGGGGGAGTCAGGGGATCTGGGTTCTGTGCCACCTGGATGGCTGTCTGGGTGGACGTGTGTTGTGTTGCCCCAGGTTGCTAGGCCAGAGACCCGAGGCCTATCCCAGGGGCATCTGGCTGCTAGGCTGTCTGAGGGCCTATCCAGAAGCAAGAGAGCAGCCTAGGGTTGGGACTGCAGCTTGCAGTCCAACCAGAAGCAACGGTTCTGCCGGCTGGAGAACCAGCTGTGGTCAGAGGTAGAAGGGAAGATGTCGCCACTAAGAAACCATCCACCTTGCTACAAGAGACCACTGTGAGTAGCTGAAGCAAGAACCTGAGCAGTATTCTCACCAGCCGGGGACGGTGAAGAATTGGGAATCTTTAGCAGGTCGCAAGCCTGGGACCCAGCCAGTGAAGGTGACGCTTGCAGAGCATTATTGTGTGCCAAGCCAGGGACCAAGCAGGCCAGTGGGGTGACGCTTGAGGAGTATCTGTGAGTGCCAAGTTAGGGACCCAGCAGGGACATGGGGGCGATGCTTGAGGAAGATACTGAGTGAGACGATTGGAAGAGCTCAGAAGATCCAGTGGCGAGTGAATTTGTTAGTCTAGTGAAAGACTAGGAGCTCAGCGGAGTGAAGTTCTACAATAGGAGATTGTAGGAGAAGTGAAGGAGTTCATTGCAGCCTTTGTTAGGAACTGTTACAAGACTGTTGCCATAGGAGACACGTTTCTACTCATACAGATGTGGTGTCTAGCTAGATACCTTTCCCTGCATGGCTGTCTACCTATAGAAGTCTTGGAGTCTGCCAATTAACATTGCATCTACTTAAGGGGGTCTTGGCCCAAACCCTCTTTTCCACAGTTCTGTTTAAGAAACAATAAATCACTTTGCATTCAAGAAGTTTCTGGCACCTATCAATCTACCTTGCATTACACCCACCATGCCTTGTAACCCACTCTACACAGAAGGATGTCAGCTGTCCCTAACCCTGGAGGTCATCATTAGGCCTCAGGGGCCCCCGGGACTTGGCTATAAAAGTATACTGTAAATCAGGGTATACAGTATATGCATTGCGGGTTGAACGAAAAAAAAAAAAAAAAAAACTGTCAGATTCCTGCACCAACCCAAGCTATGTGGATGCAGGGATCTCCCCCACTGCACTATTGTATTCTTACAGCAGGGGCTCCCCCTCAATAGAATACACAGATCAGCACTGCTGCTATTCGCTGCAAGCACTAACTGAATACCAGTTTTCCATTTGTTTGGCTGGCTTCTGTTGAATAGAGAGGAATACACACATATTGAAAGTCGTATGGTTACTGCTGAACCAGCCGATTTTCAGTACGTGTGTAACCAGCTTAACTCCTTGGAGCCGATGCCTTTTGGCCCTTTAAGGGGTTTAGGATGCTGGGAGGCTGGGGCGGAGTTTATGATCATGTGACTGCCGCGATTGGCAGTTTCGGTGGTTAGATGTTTGGAAAGCTTTCTGTGACAGACCTAGTCGGGACACGGGCTGTTGGAGGGGACTGAATGCAAGCCTATTACCTTGCGATTATGGGCCCTGGCATTTGGGGGAACAGTGCTCTTTGAGCTGCAAGCCTGGGACCCCTGAGCTGGTGGTACTTGGATTCAGGTCCATGCTGGCCCCCCAATACACATAGAATCTGTATGTGTATTTGGCATATTAGCAAGAGACGCTAATGTCATGAACTCCAGCCACCTGTCTGTTGTGTTAATGAATATAGTCTGGCTTGTAAGAGTATTTCACCTATTGGTGTATGTGCTAATTAACCCTGCAATTGAATGAAGGAGTCCAGTGTTGATTAAGATAATTAGCACATGCTAATTAGGTTAAGCTTTAGTCATCTGGCTGTATATAGGTGTGACATTTCAAATAAAGATTCATTCCTGATGTAGCCTACACTGGTGTTGTCTGGTGACTGGGTGAGCTAATGGGTCTTGGATTGTGTGGTACCGGACGGAGGAAGCATTTACGACGGACATATTGAGTACGAGATCCGTCACACTTTCCATTAGCTGCTGGTAACTGTGCCGTGAGCCTGTAGGGTGTGCGCTCTTGGCACAGCTGTATTTGCACTAATGCACCCAAATATGCTGCTGCTCGGCACCAAGGCCCGTCCGCCAAGAGGCCGCATATTTGTGTGCGGCCATCGCTAAGAGGTTAAAGTAGAATTTAAAATAAAAAAAAGTTGGAACAGGCAGGATTTTTAATGCAGAAGAAACATACTATGTCTGCATGTGTATCCTATTCACACTGCAACGCGGTACAGGGCTGTGCTGCAGTGTGCTGTGATAAACTGTACAGGATCGCATGTCACTGAATGAAGTGTACTTTTGTATAAAGTTTGTACAAATACAGAAAAAAAATGGAGCCATGTGATGCTCTGAGTTGCGCACCACACTGCCCCCTAACGCAGCCGGAAATGGACAGATAAAGGGCTTCAGCAGCTGCCCAATCCTATGTGAACTATGCCTAAAGTTTTCTTACCTGCCTGCCCACCGATGTACATGGAGATGCGCATGTGCAGCTCAGTGCACAATTTCAGCAATGCCGAGCTGACTGATCTCCCACACATGCACAGGATTTACGTCACTGTGGCCCAGCCAATTAAAATGGCTGGAAATTGGTACTCGGATGCCGCCTGGCCAAAGATGACAGCGGCTGGTGGGGAGCTCCTGGACAGCGCAGCATTGGAGTGAAGGTAAAGCTGGTCATAGAGGGATAGAATTTCAAACGTCTTAAGAAAATTTGTACAAAAGAATATTTGTTTGTAGTTTGAAAGATTTTGTTTGACTTTAAGATTCTACTCCTTCAAACTTTCTCACCACTGCGGTTTAAAATGAATGTCAATCTGACAATTTCATGATTAGTGAACAAACTTTCTTTTCATTAGAATTTACATTGGAAATTCTAAGCATCTATGAGAGAGGGA